>CM055116.1:931036681-932301762 GCA_029206835.1 Rana muscosa
GGAGGCTTTGTAACCGATCACAGGGTGTGCCTGTCCACCGACTCGGTCGATCGACTGACCTTTATAAAAATGAATCAGTCTTGGATCACCACCAGCTACCAAGCACCTGATGCTGATGTAACTAAATTTTTTTTTGGAAATGTCAGATCCCTTCAAGACTGCCTATACTGATGCTGAGTGACTATCCTGTTATGCTGATTGACTATCCTCTTCCTCCTCAATGATCATGCTGATAGCTTGTAAGAACATTTTTGGTTCTGGGCACTGCCACCAGTGTCTAAGGCCCAATTTTTCAGCCTCTGTTTAACAGGGGTGTGTATTTACAATTTTTGATGCAATACTTTGAAGCAGGGCTCATTGCTGCGCTCCAACTACAGTATCTGTGAGGGGTTGCAGTGTTGTGGCACCAGCACCAGTGCCTAAGGCCCAATTTTTTTGCCCCTGTTTAACAGGGGCGTTTAATTACAATTTTTGATGCATTACTTTGCAACAGGGCTGATTGCTGCGCTCCAAGTACAGTATCTGTGAGGGGTTGCAGTGTTGTGGCACCAGTGCCTAAGGCCCAATTTTTATGCCCCTGTTCAACAGGGGCATGTAATTACAATCCTTGATCTAATAATTCACAGCTGGGCCCATTCCTGCGCCCACCAAGAGTAACTGTGAGGACTTACACTGTTGTGGCACCACCACCACCACCACCCACCAAAGGCCCAATTTTTATGCCCCTGTTCAACAGGGGCATTTAATTACAATTCTTGATCTAATATTTCACAGCTGGGCCCATTCCTGCGGCCACCAAGAGTAACTGTGAGGACTTACAGTGTTATGGCACCAGCACCACCACCAAAGGCCCAATTTTTCCTACCACTGTTCAACAATGGCATGTAATTACAATTCTTGATATAATAGTTCACCGCAGGGCGTTCCAGCGCCCACCGAGAGTAACTGTGAAGGCTTACAGTGTTGTGGCTAGGGCTGGGCGATTTTCCACTGCAAGTTTAACAAGTTTGTCACCACTGGCAACTGGAGAGTTAAGATTCATTTGCCCTCTGCACAATGGGGATTGGATCCCTCTCTTTATTGTGATAAATGGACTAAGCTTTTTTATCAATTCTTCAAGAGTTTTCAATAGTTAATAATGTATGTTCCATGAGCGCTGGATTATATTGTTTGCATGTTGTGTATTTTGTACTTCTGGGTACGGATTTTTTCTTGCTGTGCTGGATCCTGTTTTTTCCCCCTTTTGGATACTTTGTACTTCCCAAAATATTTGGGATTTTTTTCTTCTTATTATTATTATCATCCATTATATTTTTTTCTTTATCCACCAATTTAGCGCTTGTGACCTTTTGTTGTTTTTTGCAGTGTGCAACAAAGATTGTTAAACATCCAAATTATTAATACTGTATTTGGATTTAGCTAATAAAACAACAAAAAATCCTGAGGTTACTCTTAGTTGAATTGAACTGTGCCCAATGCCTCACTGTGCCCGTGTCTCACTGTGCCCGTGTCTCACTGTGCCCATGCTTCAATCACTGTGCCCGTACCTGATGCAGATTTTCATGGTATACGGATTTTACTGCTACACCGGTGGCCATTCCAGTATTCAAAAGCCGCGCCTCCTCCTCGTCTGTGATAGGCGGAACACTCAATTTCCCAGCATTCAGTGTTCCGCCTATCATGGTCATCCTCATAACACAGACGAGGATGAGAGGATGTCCGCGATAGGCTGAATACTGCCTGCTGTGAAATTGAGTGTTCCGCCTATCACAGACGACAAGGACTCGGGAGGCGCGGCTTTTGAACACTGCAATGGCCGCCGTCTGTCTGCATGACATGCTGATCAGGTAGGCAGATGGCGGCTGCAGCGAGTAGATATAATTGGGGTAACGCTGCCCAGTGCCATTCCGGATACGCCCCCTGCAGTCCTGCTACGGAAACTTTGAAGGGAAGGAAAAAAAAATGAATTTTTTTTTTTTTTAAATCTAAAAAAATCGATTTTCTTCAAAACTGAATCGATTTGAGCTCAAAACTCGATTCAAGATTAAAATCGATTTTTTTCCCAGCCCTAGTTGTGGCAACACCAACACCTAAGGGCCAAATTTCTGCAGAGTATATATGGCAGGCCCCTACTTTCAAACATCCAACTTACAAACGACTTCTACTTGCAAACGGAAGGAGACAACAGGAAGTGAGAGGAAATCTACCCCTAGGAAGGGAAATTCTCTTCTGTAAGAGTTAATAAGGGAAAATTGTGTCTCCTCTCCACTGATGCTTTATCACCAATCCTTGTTTCAATAAAAAAAAAACAAATTTTCAAAAAACATTTGTCATTGGGACGGAAAGTGAGGTGAAATGTTCTGAACAGGGGCACAGACAGCAAAACAAATGTTACAGGGGTGATAACCCTTACCTATGTTTTCCAAAAAGTTTAAAAATAGATTTTTTGGCTGGAGCTACACTTAAAAAATGTACCTGTTCCAAATTACAAGCAGATTCTACTTAAGAACAAACCTACAGACCCTGTTGTATACAGACCCTGTATACTCCGCTGTTCAGAGTATATAGGGCCTTTTTTTTATTTGGGAGCGGGGTTCCCCTTAATATCCATACAAGATCCAAAGGGGCTGGTAGTGGGCTGGGGGGGGGGGGGGGTTTGGCATTTTTCTCCATGATTTTCATCCATATTGCCGGGACCAGACATTACATTAAAGCCGCAAGCAGTTTTAAATTACTTTTTTTCTTTTAAAAATTTCATTTTGTGCAGGGAAAGTTCTGAACACGGTAAACACATGCCACTTCACAGGCATACTTTAGACACCCCACAGGTATGATATTTAAAGGAATATTTCACTTTTTTTTTAACTTTAAGCATCATTAAAATCACTGCTCCCGAAAAAACTGCAGTTTTTAAAACTTTTTTTTGCATTGATACATGTCCCCTGGGGTAGGACCCAGGTCTCCAAACCATTTTTAGGACAATAACTTGCATATTAGCCTTTATAATTAGCACTTTTGATTTCGAACTTTCGAGTCCATTGTATTTAATAGGGTTCTAAGGTTTGCGCGAACTTTTTGACTGTTCGCAGGTTCTGGTGCGAACCAAACCGGAGGGGTGTTCGGCTCATCCCTACTGGCCAAGCATGTCTCCAGACCTGAACCCTATTGAGCATCTGTGGGGCATCTTCAAACAGAAGGTGGAGGAGCGCAAGGTCTCTAACAACCATTAGCTCCATGATGTTGTCACGGAGGAGTGGAAGAGGACTCCAGTGGCAACCTGTGAAGCTCTGGTGAACTCCATGCCCAAGAGGGTTAAGACAGTGCTGGAAAATAATGACAATTTGGACATTTTCACTTAGGGGTGTACTCACTTTTGTTGCCAGCGGTTTAGAAATTAATGGCAGTGTGTTGAGTGTGTTAAGCCAATTTACACTGTTATACAAGCTGTACACTCACTACTTTACATTGTAGCAAAGTGTCATTTATTCAGTGTTGTCACATGAAAAGATATAATAAAATATTTACAAAGATGTGAGGGGTGTACTCTCTTTTGTGAGATACTGTACATATTGCATATTAAAAAAAATTAAATACATTGGAGACAAGAAAAAGTGTGTTCTTAGTGGTGGCAGTGACTTACTGGGCTTGTTTGCTAATTTAGGTTTGGTTGAGTTTTAAGTGTGGTAAAAGATGTGGCTACTTCAGGAGGAGCCAATGCTTTAGCACAGCCTCACCCTCCTTGCATATGTAGCGCCCTCCCCAATATTTGGGGGTGCTATGTTTGAAATTTAAGGGTGGTCTGAGCCAGTAGTTGGGCTCAGACATGTTATTGTTCTAAATTTGCTTCTGCTCTGGGTGTGATGCTGCCTGGCAGTAATGTTCCCTGTTCGCCTGTAGGTGGCATTGTCACCACTGGCATAGGTTGAACTACAGGGGGTATCACAACACCTTGGGTGTCCTTTCTCGGCAGACATGCAGTGGGCGTGGTCTACCCGCTGTGCATGCTGGGAGAGGGTATATAAGGAGCAGACGCCATTAATTGGGGTCCGTTCTTGGGTTCCTGGGATCCCACCCATTGGTGTGCGCGCCTCGTGGCATGGCACGGGGTGCGTGTGTGTTTTCTGGCCCCGGGCACCTTCAGCCCGAGGCTACATCGCTACCTGGTAGGCCCAGCTCTACTGGCTGGGGCCTACACCTCAGGAAAGGATCCCAGGCTACCCACCTGCGGGAAGCCCACGCTTGGGAAAGGAGACCAGGGGAGGACCTGCCCCAGAGGAGACTAACGACGGTACTGCTGTCTTGGGAGGAGGCCTGGAGCTCACCTAAGGAGGGATCCATCATCATCATTACAAGTCCTGCAATACGCCAATCCGGCATAAAGGTTCTCTCACTATTGCTTGGCTGGGAGGTTCGGGACTTCTAATAATTCTGTGGCAGAGGATTCCTGATCGTATCCCTACTTTCTAAAAGATAGGGTGAGCAATACCCACTCTGGCTTGAGTGGCGACAATTGCAACTTTAGTGCTGCGTACCTGAACCTTTCCCTGTTCTTCCTTCATATCTTACTTTCCTCTCAAGTTTCCCTCAGCAAAAGTAAATAAAGCCTGACTGTTTGGGTTTTACATTTGTGTGGACATTGGCCTTTTTGGAGACTCTTTCTATACCCTGACAACGGAAGCCTAGGAGGTAGTTCGCAAGACCCAACAAAACCAGCCGGTCCCTTAAATGGGGGTAAGTGCTACACATATTATAGTCCTCTCCTCTCTTGGGAGCATAGGCGTGCACAGGGGGTGTGCCAGGTGTGCCTGGGCACACCCTAAGCACTACGTGCAGTGCATATTCCCTCTACTACCTGGACTTCCTCCCATGTGCCCCCCCGCCCTGCAGTGCTGCTGGCTTCCCTCCTCTCCTCTTCCTCCAGCTGCTGCGGGGGATGTTTCAGGATGGAGAGCAGGGGAAGGGGCTAGTAAATATGTAATTTGCTGGCCCCTTCTTTTTCTAAATGAACACAGTGAACACACCCAATCACTGTGTTCATTAATAACTAATGCATAGTAAACTGTGTTTACTAGGCTTCAGTTTGTGAATAAACAGGAAGTCACTCACCACACAGCACTTCCCATTCATTCACTGTCCAGTGCAGCTGAGGCTGTAGAGAAAGGCATGTGTGTTTGAGCTTTTGGGATGCACACCCTAATGCACACCTATGCCTGGGAGTGTCTAATTACCACCTTTTCTGGCCCAGCTTTCACCTTCCTACATAAACCTTAATGTAGCTACTAAGGAAAAGCAAAAAGGAACACACGATCGGAATTTCCGACAACAAAACCGCGTTTTTTTTTCGGACGGATGTTGGCTCAAACTTGTCTTGCATACACACGGTCATACAAATGTTGCTCGGAAATTCCGAACGTCAAGAACGCGGAGACGTACAACACTACGACGAGCCGAGAAAAATTAAGTACAATGATTCCGAGCATGCGTCGAATTGATTCCGAACATGCGTAGAACTTTTGTGCATCGGAATTGGATACACACGATCGGAATTTCCGACCACAACTTTTGTTGTCGGAAAAATTGAGAACCAGCTCTCAATCATTTGTTGTCGGTAATTCCGACAGCAAATGTCCGATGGAGCCTACACACGGTCGGAATATCCGACCAAAAGCTCCTATCGAACATTTGTTGTCCGAAATTCCGATCGTGTGTACGCGGCATAAGTGACAGTTCTGGGTCTGCTTGGGCTGCTGACATCTCATCCAAGATGGCAGTGCCCAGTGGCAATCTTGGGGCTTCTGGATATCTACACAAAGGAAGCTTTTAAAAGTAAATGGGATACATATAATATGTTAAATGCACATATAATCTTATGGGAAGATTTTTGTTGAAATTAATGGTCTGACAATAGTCTCTATAAAAATGGTTTAGTGGACATGTTGGGTGCCTAAGTAAAAAATCTCTCTTTGTTTGAAGGTATTCCTGTGATCCCTCTGATCGGCTGCTTTGGTTACAACTTGGCTTGATTCTGGTATCTGTTTCTGGTTAACTTCTACTGCTTAGGTACCCTTGGCTATTACTTCTGCCTGCCCTGACCTGATCTATTGCCTAACCTGACTATGACTCTACCTGACTGTTGACTTGCTACCTTCCAGTATGAACTGTCACCTGTTGCCAGCAAGTAAATCTATAAAGGCAGTAAGTAGTCTGGCAGTTATCATATGGCAAAATTCCAATTGCACCATTACAGGTTTTGAAGAAGAACCGTCAGTTCCAGACCCTGGGATGAAGGGGTAGGAAGAGTTGCTTTCTCTCAAATCCACTCAAATCTTGTGACAAACGGTCTGCAGATCACCTGGTTTTAGATAAATGTAAATGAACTAAATTTTAATGACATACACTGTTACAGTATGATATTTTTGGATCCTTTATACAGTTCATCTGTCCTATACTGATAATTCAGTTTCTGATGGATATACAGTATGGAAACTGAATTCTTCATTGGCTTTTTGGAACAAATTTTATTGACAGTACAGCATACACATACACTTTTAAAATATTTCTGAATGAAAGTACAGGCCTCCTATATTCCTTGGGAAATCTGATAGAAAATTATCAGCAACTGCATTAGATGGAGGAGGGTTGCCAACCGTCCAGAAATGTACGTACAGTTTAGAAATCAGCCGATTTAGAAACTTTCCGTAAATGCCCGTTATGGACACCAGCTGCTAAAATATGGCCATGGTCCGGCGTCAGAACTGTTCAGAAACCGGGCATGTTACTTTTAAAAGCTTCCCTTGTGCAGATTTCACTGAGACCTGAGCCCTGAGACCAGGGCCGCCATCAGAAATTTTGGGGCCCCTTACACAGATTTAGGCCTGGGCCCCCCCCATCCCTGGACCTGACCATCAACATTCCCCAGGGCCCACCCACTGGCAGTCCCACCGAGTTCCATGTTATCCTTCTCCAGTCCCAACTCCTCCATCCCATGTCCTTATTCTCCTCCAGTCCCATCTCCTCCTCCTCCAGTCCCATCTCCTTCATCCTACCTCCTCCTCCATCCCACATCCTCCTTCTCCTCCAGTCCCATCTCCTCCATACCATGTCCTCCCTCTCCTCCAGTCCCTTCTTCTCCTCCTCCAGTCCCATCTCCTCTATCCCATATCCTCCTCCTCTAGTCCCATCTCCTCCATCCTGGGACTCCGGTTCTGGTGGCAACTGTCTCCAAGGGCATTTCTCTCTCACTACCTGTTGTGTCTATGGGACCTCACAATGGGACACAGATGGTAAAAAAAAAAAGAATGTGGTTTTAACTCTTCCATAATTTAGCCAAAATGGAAAAAAAAGTGCTTGCTTTATATATACTTTTTATACATAACTAGAACATCTAATAGGGTTATATCATTGCATGAGATTTCCCCCACTTCCTGTCTTAGTGTCACCAGAACAGGAAGTGAGGGAATCTCACTGTGGGGAAATAGCTTGCAATTCTTGGCTATATCCCCACAGGGAGATTCCCTCACTTCCTGTCCTGGTGAGACCAAGAGAGAAAGTGAGGGGAAATCTCCTGCAATGACATAACCCTGTTAGATGTTCTAGTTATGTATAATACTAAAGTATATGTAGCAGCCTCCTCTCTCTCCTCTCTTTATCAGCTCGTCTGTCTCTTGTCTAGGGGTACCTTAGAGGAGAGAGTGCGGGGTCACCATGCCAAGCCTTCACCGCAGATGTTTCTGTGGTGTAAGCAAAGTTCTTATGTTACCTTCGGGTCGGTGTTCTGCACCTGGAGCCTTCAAAGAGAGTTACCTTGAACAATGTCTGTCAGAAAATGAGCCCCACACCATTAAAGTCCAACACTCCTTTATTCTTCTCAATGCAAAAGTGAACACAATCAGTTGGACTCCCTTAGAGAACAGAACAGACAAGGAGGTGTGGATGCGAGTAGGCCCAGACACAATGAACTCTCCACTTTCCTTCCTGAAAGTGAGTTGCGGTCTCCGAGCGAGGGGAGATTTTCTTTCCTGGAGGTCTCCGGTGGAAGGCTCACCTGTCACCAGCAATATGCTGCACCGGGTCTTCAAGCAAGTGTCTCCCACCGGTCCATTACGCCTTCCGGATTCGAGTACCCACTCCCGGGGTTCCCTAGGATCTCCTTCCCTCGCGGAACTCAGTGGTGGGCACTGAGCTCCAGACCTCCATCCGAGTACCTCACCCCAGGCTAAAGGTGCCTGGGATGGAACACGACCTCTGAACGTCCTCTAGGCCTAGGCCGCCTAGGGGACCGACACGAACCACCGCCCACAGGCTGAAGGTGCCCGGGACTCAACCCCGTGAGAAAGATGGCCGTCCCCTTTATACCCTCTCCCAGCAAGCATGGCGGGTTCCCCGCCCCACCATACCGCTGCCGAGGGAGGACAAATAGGGAGCACAGCACACAGCAATGGTTCAACCCCAGCCCAAGGCGACAGCGCCACCCGTGGGGCTGCAGGGAACTGCACATTACTGGTGTCTCTGCCAGTTTTAACACACAGAAAAGTGTATACCCGCTACATATATATAAAGCAAGCACTTTTTTCTCCATTTTGGCCAAATTATGAAAGAGTTAAAACCCCATTTGTTTTTGTTTTTCCCCATCTGTGTCCCACAGGTTGCAGGAAAAAAAATTGCTCAATTCCCCCATCAACACAGACAGTGTTGATGGTGGAATCCCTGCTGCGGAGCCATTGTATTCTTCTGGTGGGGGGCGGGAAAACCGCCCCCGCCAGGAGAACACAGAGATTATTGCTAGTGGCTACAAGAGCTGCTAGTGATAATTGTATGTAAAATCTGACAGGCTGGTTGTACTCAAGTTCATCAATCAATCAACTTGGGTACATTCAGCATGCCCATACATAGTTTGAATCTCGGCCAGTCTCTGCTAAACAGACCGAGACTCAAACCGTCTATTACTGGCCTTATCTGCACTCTAGCTGCAATCTTCACAGGGGCCGATACAGGTTTTCTCAGCAGGATCACTTGCTGAGCTGGTCTGTGTACACTCATGCTGTCCGTTTACACCCAACTACCTTCTGATCCGGACAGACGGAGGGAATGGAGGCCTTCCATCTTTTCTTTTTGCCAGATCAGATTGGAGGTAGGCGGGTGTAAACGGACAAATTTCTATTTAAATCTGCCATTCCATAGAGAACAATGGGTGGTTTGATTGGGTTTTCCTTAAAAACCGGAGAGGAGGACCCAATCGGACCACTCATGTGAAAGGGGCCTGAAAAGCAATCCGCTTGGATTGCATTTCAGAGCATTGGCTAGTTTAGTGAACCTGGACTAGAAACAGTCACTGTAATGCTACCCATATTGCTGTCCTTTTAACATGGTGACATCAGCTGACACCTATGCTGCACATGTGTAAAGTTACTTTCACTCTGCTAAAATGACAGCAATAGCATACCTCCCAACTTTCAAAAGTCCCAGCGCGGGACATTCAGGTCTCCCCTCTCCCCTGCTAGTCAAAGTTGTTGAGGGGGGGGGGGTGCCGCGGGACATATGAAAAAAAATTTGTGCGGGGGGGGGGGGGGCGTCGATCACGGAGGGGGGGGCGAGCACTGTTTTGAGCTCAAATCTGAAATCTGGGGGGGGCTTACCTGCTGGTGGATCTTTCCTCTTCATGACTCCTGCTGTGCCTTCTCTTCTTCCTGCTGTGCGGGAAACGGGTAACTCTCGCGGGACTGCGGGAAGGAGGAGCCTATGCGGGTAAAACCCGCAGAATCCGTGATAGTTGGGAGGTATGTTCAATAGGGCTGGTAATACTACCTGATATAATAATATCATCTGATACTATTGATACTACCAGGGGAGCACAGGCTGTGCACTGTACATGTCTTCCAGCAGCTTCAGGGAAACACTGTTTTTTTTCCCACTGACCTCAATCTTTGCATCAGCTTCTTTGCAGAGGAATTCTGTCTCTCCCACCAACACAGGAAGTATGAGGCTCTGCAGTGATGAACAGTGCACCCTGTGTAACTATTGGCCAAGGAGGCAAGCAGGAGGCGGAGCAGCCCACCTCCTGCTGCCTCCTCAGCCTATGAGCAACTGAAAGGCTGTTATGTCCCTCCCTCATAACATCTACCATGTCCCAGCCCTGCCAGCTTACTGTGCTTAGTATGTGCTTAGCCTACGGCGCCTCTCCTGCACTATTTCACCTCCGGCTCCTCTCTCCTGCACAATTCCTGGTTGCCGGGCCCCTCCAGACACTCGGGCCCGGTACATGTATATCGGCTGTACCCCCCCTTGATGGCGACCCTGCCTGGGACTGTAACTGAGCACTGCCATCTTTGATGTGATGTCAGCAGCAATAGCAGACTCAGAGCTGTCATATACTGTTCCTTTTCGCTCCTCCCTCAGTAGCTACATTAAAGTTTTTGTAGGGAGATGAAAGCTGGGCCAACACAGACAGTATTTAGACACTCTCAGCCCTTCTATGATCATTGGGTGCATTCTCTGGTGGGCATGTCTTTTCAGCAGCTATTGCCTACTTTAGAATCATGCAGTGTTCCTGTCCGTGTCAGTGCTGTGTTTGTCATATAACTCTGATAGAGCAGTGAACATCCTGTAACCTGTTCAGAATGTGAAGAGTACGGTGGAGGGGTGGGAGTTACTGATGTAAGGGATAGTGAATACACTATGGTAAGGGGGGACACTGATATAAACATTCTCCCTTATTTCAGTAACCCTCCCCCCCTACCCTTGTTGTATTCACTCTACAGAAGGTGGTCTGGGGTCACCAAAGTACCCCCCTCAATCAGAGCTCCCAGCTTTTCCTGGCAGCACAGCAGCACTAGGGTTGTCGGTTTGAATCCCAACTATGGCACTACCTGCACGGAGTTTGCATGTTCTCCCTGTGTCTGCGTGGGTTTCCTCTGGGTACTCCGGTTTCCTCCCACACTCCAAAGACATGCTGGTAGGTTAATTGGTCCCTGTCTAAATTTTCCCTAGTATGTGTATGTATGAATATCAGTTAGTGATCCTTGAATTGTAAGCTCCTTGAGGGTAGGGACTGATGTGAATGTACAATATATAATATGTACAGCGCTGCGTAAATTTACAGCGATATAAAGTACCTGAAATAAATTAATAAATCGGTGTCCTCAAAGATTCCCTTTACATCAGTCTACAGGATTCCCCCTTACAGTGCAAGGGGGAACTCTGCAGACCCTGATGTAAAGGGGAACCCTGTGGACTCTGATGTAAGGGAGAACTTTGTGGACTGTGATGTAAATGGGAACTCTGTGGACTCTTGTGTAAGGGGGGCTCTTAAGCTGCATTATGCCCCTTACATCAGAGTTTCCCTTTACACCAGAGTTTGCAGTGTTCTCCCTTACTTTAGAGTCCTCAGAGTGCTCCTTTACATCAGAATACACAGTGTTCCCTTTTACATCAGGGGCCGCAGAGTTCCCCCATGCATTATAAAGGGGAACCCTGCAGACTCTGATGTAAGGGGGAACTCTGTGCTGGGTTATATTAACCTGACCTTCATGTAAAAGGAGAAATATGTTTTTTTACCTTTTGTTATACCTTAAACACATTGCTAATCATTTTAGCTACATGTTTGTAGCTTAAATATTGATATTTGCACAGAAAATGTTCATTTTGGCAAACGTTTTGAAGTTTTAGTAAAAACTTAGATCTGTCAGTAAAGTTTTTGTGTCGTGCCTGTGGAAAATTTGCTCTGTCAGTTTTTTTTGTGTCATGTCAGTAAATTTAATTTTGAGAGGTTGGCAACCCTGGATGGAGTTTTCACAATCTCTGCATTTAATATGTTAAATGTTTGGTTTGCTGTAATAAACGCAGTTTGCATTAAGTGGAGAACAGTGGTAAAAATCCTAAAATCAGTAATTCTCTGTGAACTCAGCTTTGTGCATGTTGTGATTTTACTGCACTGAGATGTCTTGATGACCCACGGTGTAATACTAAATACATATTTTTCCAAACAAGAGGTTTCATCATCAAAGGTTTCCTGCCTCTGCTTTCAGGATGTCCTGCACAAATTGTTTTAATATTTAACCTTTAGCTAACTATTCAAATTCTAGAGGCAAAAAGGGGTTTAGGCATTACAAAATCTAAAGAAAAAAGTCAAGATATATTTTTTATGATAGAACTGATAACAATTACAATAGATGGGCAATATCATTAAGCTTCAAATACGTACATTTAGCCATATCTACAAAAGTATGAGCTTGGGGAAGTCATTTGGAGGAAATGACTAGCTATAGGTCTCAAGAGTCTGAAAAACCCATTTGTTAATAGGGCAGCAGTACAGAGACTATGGGCCTTTTATTTCCTTCTGGGTAATTAACATGTCTAAGCTTCTTCTGTTCTTCCCTTTCCTTCTCCCATTCTTAACTTTTTTTTAAACAGATACATTTATGGGATTAGGGTGTTAAAAAAAGTCAATTAAACAATGTAAAAAGCAATAATATTTAATTGTTCAAGCTGCTCTAAAATAATGAAAGCATATATCTGATTGGCTGTTACAGGCTACCTCTTCATAGGTCTTAGTTTGTTGGTACCATTGTTGGCTTCTTATTTTATACTGATACGTCCTCCTCATGGGATACTGTTACAGCAGACATAATCTAAAAACAATACATATGAGTTTAGTAGCAATAGAAGTACAGCAAATGGTTATGTAGATATAAAAATATGTATTATATATTGTGTGTGTACACAGAAATACGCAGGAACAGTTATTTATCAGATTATTTAGTTATTGGAACTTTAGTTAAGGGGTCCAGAACATTTAACCATCCCAGCAAGTCACACAATAAATTGTCTAAAGATGAGCAGGCACAAGTATTACTTTCTAACAAACACTTCGGGGTTGATTTACTAAAGGCAAATTCACTCTGCACTACAAGTGCAAAGTGCACTTGAAATTGCACTGAAAGTGCACTTGTAAGTTCAGTCGCTGTAGATCTGAAATGAGGGGAAGCTCTTCTGATTTTATCATCCAATCATGTGCAAGCTAAAATGCTGTTTTTATTTTCCTTGCATGTCCCCCTCAGATCCACAGTGGCTGCACTTCCAAGTGCACTTTCAGTGCAAAGTGAATTTGCCTTTAGTAAATAACCCCCTCTGTGTAATATCATCAGAAACATTACTGCCATTTGGCCAACAGAGTTTATTGTGACAGCATACACTAGCAGTGCACATTGAACTATGGAATATTTATACTTTTTCTTTTACAATTACATAGGGCAGAAGCACCCCCATCTCATATACTTCAGTTTGAAAACAAAGCTTTTTTCAGATAAAATTATACATTCAACCCCCCCCCCCCTTCCCCATGCACTATGTAGCGATACCCCTGCTAAGAGTCTATGTTAGAAAGATGTGATTGCCAGTCACTTCAGTCCTTTTCCAATAAACAACTACGATAGTAGAGGGGTAGAGGGTTAGGGGAAGTTCAGGTACCTTAATGCAGATCCCTGATGAGGTTATTTTTTTGAAAAATTATGTTTATTAAAGCATTTTATATGGAACATACAAACATTGAAAAGGGTGGCCTTGGCAAGCCGCCAGGCCCCACTATGACCAACATGGCCTACAAAACACATATAGCACATTCTACCTAACATAGGTAGCTGACTACGTATAATTACTAAGAAGAAACACCCCCACTACCAACTACCCTACCCTTCCACCCCCCCCACCACCCAACCACCCAATCTTTTTTTTTTTTATTAATTTTTTTTTTATTGCCATTTCAAACACAAATACAAGAAAGAAAAAACAAAAAAAACAAACAAAAAGAAAACAATATATGTATACCTACACACATTATCAGGCATTTTAGCTCTTACAGAAAGAAAATAAAACAACTTAAACAATCAGCAAATATATTATTTAAATATTAATATCTCTCCTTATAGAGCTATTTTTTATTTTTACCAAAACAAAAAAAGAAGAAAAGGGGGGAGAAGAGAGAAAAAAAAAGGGGGGGGAAGGGGGAGGGATAAATGCCAATGCGCTGCGTTTTACTCTAGACTTGGTGTTATAAATACCAAATATTATATGTTATATCATCTGACAACATTATGTCTTTAAAATATTATAATATAATATCAGGGATCTGGTATCGCATTATAATATAACAAAGTAGTTTTAAAATCAAACCAACATGACCATATCTTTAAGTGTTTGTCAGCCATGCCCTTGGTATTGTACCTAAATTCTTCTTTACAACATATATCATCTATTTTTCGTAACCATTGAGCTAAGTTTGGTATAGACTTTTGCTTCCAGTACTTCGGTATTAAGGATTTTGCCGTGTTTAGCAGATGAGGGGTTATTGAGTTTTTATATCTAGATATTGATTGTGAAGTATGGTGAAACAGAATAACCCAAGGATCAAACTGAATTATATCTTTTTGTATTATAGACACCATATTAATAACTGTCTGCCAATATTTCTGGATAAAGGGGCATGACCACCAGATATGACCGTGAGTAGCACGGCCTCCACATTCTCTCCAGCATAGCGGGGAGTTAGAAGAGAACATTGAATGCAACTTAACAGGCGTGTAGTACCACCTGACAAGCAATTTATAATTAATTTCTTCTATTCTGGAAGAAAGGGAGGTAACGTTAGCAAGTAGGCTTGTGCAATTCGTTTCGTAACGAATTGAAATTCGTCCGAATTTAGCAACTTTCGGACATTCGGAAGCATTCGAATTTCCGAACAAAGCAATCACGAATAAGACCGAATCCGAAATAAATTATACCGCAAATAGCGAATGCCCGAATGTCTTCGGCATAATTCGTTATGAAAAAGTTACGAATGTACGAATCCATACGAAGCACAATAACACTCACTCTGCTCTGCTCTCTCACACCGTGCTGAACTCCCTCTCAAAATGGTGTACAGGGGCGGAGGTTATAGCCGCATGTAAAAAACGAAAGTAAAATACGAGATTTCGAATCCATTCGAAGCACAATAACACTCACTCTGCTCTGCTCTCTGCTTCTCCCTCACCGTGCTGAACCCTCTCAAAATGGTGTACAGGGGCGGAGCCTATAGCCGCATGTTAAAAACGAAAGTAAAATACGAGATTTCGAATCGTTACAAATAACCGCAATGTATTTAGAAAAGTACAAATCCATTCGAAGCACATTAGGCATAATAGGCAGCGTCGTTGTGAGAGAGACACGGAAAATTACGAATCAACGAACCCAAAAAAAGTTACGAAAGTAGGAGTTGTGTCCAGAATCAACGAAAAACAACGTACTCTACCGAAAGTACGAACCCAAAAAAAGTTACGAAAGTAGGAGTTGTGTCCAGAATCAACGAAAAACAACGTACTCTACCGAAAGTACGAATTATAAAGCAACAAAAAATTCAACGAAAAATGTCGCTTGCAAAAATACGAATGAGTCCGAACACGAAAAATCCCGTCTAGCAAAATTACGAATGATTACGAATCAACAGGACCGGAAAGAAACGAACCGAAACGGAACGAATTTTTCCGTTGTGCACAAGTCTATTAGCAAGTATCAAAATCTTGTCTCTTTGTGTATCATCAAGACTGGATTGTAGGTCTGTTTCCCAACGGGTTAGATACGCTGGATATCCAGTTTCTTGATAAGACAACAAAGCTTTATAAAATTGCGATATACAATGTTGAGGAGAATCCACCTGTCTGAATATTGCCTCTACTTTAGTTAATTTGTTTAATGATCGGATCAGTTGTGGTAAACTACCTACACAATGAGATAACTGAGTGTATCGCCAAATATCCATATACCTATATCTTGTTGGACCACATATTAATCGCATAGGTTTCACTTTAGAGTTTTCGGTCAGATGGTGAAGTTGGGGTTTGTCCTCTAGAAACCATGACCTAAACCCTTTATCCAAAAAACCAGGCAAAAAATATGAATGGTGTAACAAGGGCATCAAAGGGGAGTTATATTTCCATGAGTATCGGGAATGCCATGAATCCCATATAGCCAAGGTAGATACCGTCAGGGCCGATACTGAAGGTGCTAAGGTTCTATTTTTACCACCCAATCACCCAAAACTCAGTTTACCACATTTCTCAGGAGACAAGTACCTAATAATAGGGGGATACACAGTTCCACCGACCCCGGGTCTTCACTCACGACTTACAAAATAAACAGTAAAAACATGACAATACACTCCCATCATCATCAGAATAATACCATTACCAGAGGACTGACCAGTGGGCATAAATACCACCCCTCAGTATATCTGGGCAATTTCAGTGAACCCTCCATATCAGGCCTAGGGGTCCGGTTACACATAGCAGGCCCTGATGAGGATCTTGAACCCAGAGGACAACAGCTTTCTGTCCCTGGATCTTGCAACAACAGGATAGGCCTCTCACACTGACCTAGCAGCCGGTATGAAGCATGGACAAAGTCTCTGCCACAGACTTTAGCGATCGATAAGTGGAAACTCCTGGGTAATCCTCTGCCACAGGATTGTGTAACCAGCAGTCAGTTAGTTTTAGGTCAGCTGCACAGTACCAGATACTTTAAGCCATCAGGCAGTACTGTGAGGTAGGTTAACTTGAGTGCATCCTCCAAACGAGTCACCAGGCCCTTCCTTAGAAACCAGCCTTCAGCTTGGTTCTCTCCAGCAAGGTACTCCCCTGGAATCTTCTCCGTTTGAGTGGCTTCTTCCCGCAAGAAAGACAGCACAGGACCACCTTTAGTTAAGTAGGCCCCAGACAGGCTTCTGGGCCTACTTGCAGCAAACACAGCAGCATAGCCTCAGGCCTGGAGGGCCATGAGGCAGAGACTCCCCTAAAGCACATGCACTGCCCCTTAAATATCCTTCCCCAGCATGCCCAGCTATAAAGAAGCTCCTGATTGGGCTGTTTCTGGGGGAAGAATATCCAATGCACTTCAGCTCTGTGTATTTCTCACACTGGCCTGTGACAACAGTGACACCTACTGGCAACGTGTGTGTGTTTGAGAATTATTAGAGCAGCTGCATAATTTACTCAGTATGTCCACATTATTATTAGTAAGAGTGCTTGATTATAGAGCTGCTCAGTAGAATTTATTTACTTATTTATTTATTTGCGTTTATTTTATTTTTATTTTTATATGTAGCGGGGTCTCCGTTGAGGCCCCATGGACTACGTTACCCAGAATCCCATTTGGCACTCAGGGTGCATTGGGCTGCCGCAGAGACTCATGGGTGGGGTATAAAAGGGGAGGGCGAGGCTAAGCCCGGCCTCTTTGGACACTGCGCGGCTGGCAAGAGGACTTCCTGTGCGGACCTGCTGCGAGTGCAAGGCCCGAGGCCTGGGCCTTGCGCACTTCCAGAGAGCCTTCCACCTCGCCTGTGCGGCTACAGACATCTACCTGCTTTAGGGACATCAGTGAACCAGAGATCAGGCGGTGGGAGATCCTGTGTGTGTGGAGACACAGCGGTGGGAGTCCCGGACTGGGATTGAGTCCGGAGGGGTGAGAGAGCACCTGCTCACAACTATAACCAAGTACTTTATTAGGCCTATAGACTGCCTTGGCCCATCGGGTTATAATATCTTTTTTTCCTGTCAGGAGACTAGTTGTGGGACTGAGTTACATAGTCTCAGGGGAGTTGCTTACATTGCCTCAGGCCATTATTGGATTACAAATATTGTTCCTGTATGTGCACCACCGATCATCTTGCATGTGAATATTCCTTGCCTAAAAGACTAAGCTTTAACTGAGTCAGGCCTGACTGGGAGTTCATAGTGTTGCTGGGCGCCATATTGCTAATGGGACTTTAGCTAAATGTTAGCGTGAGATAGAACTGTTTGTGCACTAAAGATAACCAGTGTTAGTATTACTGCAGGGCTCTGCATACATGTGTTATTTGTGATATTTTTCGATAATTCCTTTATTCACAAGTAAACCCCTTTTACAATTGATTAACCTGGTATTGGAGTCCATTAATCTATCTTATCACTGCTAGATAAGTATTGGGATTGTACATGAACTGGTATAGAGCTATACAAAAACACCATCCCTAGCCTAGCTGTGCCAGAGAAGGTTTGAGTAAATTGCCGGGGGTTGGCTGTGCTGTGTACAGGGCCCAAAAGTAAACCAGCGGCTCCCTTAGTTTGGGGGTATCGCTACATATATATATATAAATGTAGCGGGGTTCCTTTAAAGACTCTTGAACTACTGTTCCCAGAACCCCACTGGTTCCCAGGATGTTTTGCTTCTGCCCCAGAGACTCATGGGTGCAGAGATATAAGGGAGGGGAGAGGCCTGGCTCTGCCTCTTTGGACACGGGACGGCAGAGACTGATACACCTGTGCGGACCTGCGCTGGGTAAGGCCCGAAGCCTGAGGCCTTCCGGAGCTGACCAAAGAGCCTTCCGCCCCACTGCGAGCCTGGGTGGCATCCGACATCTCTACCTACAGCCTAGATTGGATCGGGGACCCGATCGCAGCGACCGCTGTGTGCGAGTGAAGACACAGCCGGTGGAGGTCCCGGACTGAGATCGCGTCCGGCGGGTGAGCGAGCGTAAGCTCATTCCATAACCTGTTTGATAGTACTGTGCCTATAGACTGCCGAGGCCTACTACCTCATGTTAAAGACTCTCACTGGAGATCCACAGCAGGACTGATCCAGAGGATCTCCAGTGAAGTGTTGCCAGTTATCAACTTTCCCCCTTTCTTGGATTACAAATGTTGTTTATTCTTATGTGCACCACCTCTACAGATTGCCGGTGAAGAATCCATCATCCATACAGGACTGAGTTCTAGGATTAGGAATCAGGCCTGATTCATTAGGTACCTAGTTTAGTTATCGCGCCACAGGGCGCCTAGTTAACGGTCGCCCCACGTGGCGTTTCCTTATCCACCCCCCCTTCTCTATGGTGTAGTGTGACTGATATTGCAGGGCTCTGCATATAATCTAGAGGTTAAGTTGTCATCACTGTTCATTCTCTTTGCATAGCTGAAAGTAAAATCTGTTATTCCTTTACAACTATTCTGTGTCTGAGTCTCTCATAGAGTATAAGTATTAAATGTGTATACCCCTAGACTAACTGTGCCAGAAAGGGTTGAGTAGATTGCCGGGGGTTGGCGGAGCTGTATTCAGGGCCCAAGCCAAATCTGCGGCCCTCTTAGTTGAGGGTATCGCTACACGTGGGGGCTCGTCCGGGATCCTGATACAGCGGGAAAACCCGCCAAGAGGTACCGGCATGGACCCGAAAGAGATCAGAACGTGGTGTGGAGTAGCTAAGACAGATCCAAGCCAGTCAGTGGTCATTAACATGCCGGGTCAGGAATGGTCGACCGAAACGGTGGAAGGATTAATGAAGTTAGTGACTCCAGATTGTACACCATGGGTGATGGGAACAAAGTTAGACCCAGACACCTCACACCAGTATGCGCTAGTGGAGTATTCAGATGGGAAGCCAGAGGCTTGCAAGCGCAAATATACGCAGACGTCGGATAACAGATCTTATAGTCTGGCGCACGCTATTAAGAGAGAGCCACCACAAACGGGACCACCGCAGACTGCGGCCCGTACCTCACCAGAGAGGAAAGACGGAGTGACACCTCCGGTGACGCCTGCACCGGCCACGGCTATATCACCCGAATTGATAAAGGTGTTAGGGGACCTACTAACAAACTGTCAGAAGACAAGCACGGTGCACGTAGAGACTAGCTACCGGAGACTAAAGACATTCTCTGGGAAGCTTCCCATCCCTGCGGGGGAGGAAGATTTTGACACTTGGGTGGAACAGGCATTACAGGCAGTAGAGGCATGGGAGGTGCCTGAGGCACAGAAGAGACAGCGAGTCTTGGAAAGTCTGAAAGGTGCCGCGGCAGAAGCGGTGAAGAGCTTCCGGTTTGGAAATGAAAACTGTACAGCTCAAGATTGTCTGGCCATGCTGCAGGAAGAGTTTGGTCAGCTGGAGAAGGTGTCAGAGATGATCTATCAATTTGAACACACTCTCCAGCAGCCGAATGAGAAACTGTCAGAATATGTTAGAAGGCTGAACAGGCAGTTATGCAAGATTGTTCTGAAGAAGGGAATGCTGCCCAAAGATGCAGATGAAGCACGAATGAAGCAGATCATGAAGGGAGCATGGCGCTCAGACCCGGTTTGGCTGCACCTGAAAACCTCAGGAGGAGGAATGTCACTAACCTACTCTGATCTAATAAAAATTATTAGAGACAAAGAGGCGCTGCAGAAAGATCAGCAAATAGTCAAGGTGAATGCCACCCCTGTACCAGTGTTGGTCAATTCGGTCCAGAGCCCGGAAAGGGATGCAGAGGTCGACACTTTGAAATCGCAAATGGCCCAAGTGTTGGAGATGCTGACCTCTTTGATGGAAAAAGATCAAAGAAGACCAGAGAAACCAAGTCCAAGAAAGGAGTTGTTTCCGAACACCTCAGCACCGGCCTCCTTACAGGACCGAGAAGAGATGATTTGCTATAACTGCGGAGGGAGTGGCCACTTTGCTAACACATGCGCCAGCCCAAAGAAGAAGAGAACAGATAATTACAAGCCGGCGGGAAACTCCAAAGGGCCCCGGTGAAGGAGTCAACCGGGTGCCCATCATCTTCAGTGCGCTCCAACCTGAATAAAAAGGCCAAGAATGAAGGAGACAAAACTCCTAGGAGGAGATATAGTACCCCCCCCACCAAGATATACCCCAGAGGGAGGGGGCAAGACCCCTCAGTGGAAATACAGCACACCTAAGAGCAACAATAACATCCCTCAGCGGGTTGGTACCCCCATTGAGAGGGGGAAGATCAATGCATACCAGGCTCAGGAAAGAATAAAGTCCAAAAGGAGCTGGGCGAGGAAAAGTCCAAAGAAGAAGGTGACCCCAGTCCGGTCATATCCAGAGGAACTGGTGGGCCCGTCTCCTACTGTGCCCATTCAAGTGGAAGGAGTCTATACTAAAGCTCTTTTGGACACCGGAGCACAGGTGACTTTACTATACCGAGACTTCTATGATAGGCACTTGAGTCATCTGCCTATCCAGAAGATTGAAGAGCTGGAGATATGGGGACTTGGAACCCAGAGTTTCCCTTACAATGGTTACCTGCCCATAAAGATGACTTTCGACCCATCCGTAGCTGGGAAGGCTGAAGTGTTTGACACCCTGGCAGTTGTGTGTCCTCAGCCGCCTGGAGCCAGCAAGACTTCCCTGATTATAGGGACAAACATGGATCTAGTCCGGAGACTCCTGACCCCTCTAGTGAAAGAGAGAAACCATTCAGCCACCAAAATCCATCCCATGCTAAAGACGGCCTACCAACGACTGGTCTTAGAGCAGAAGACCCCGGGAGAGGGGATAGGGAAGGTGTGGAGACTTGGTAGAGAAGGAGTAGTGCTGCAGCCCGGAGAAGTAACCTGTCTTAGGGCCACTGTGAAGCTTATGTGGGAACAACCTGGCCCCTTTGTTATGCTGGAATCCGACCCAAGGGAGGAGTCCTCAGGCCTGGAAGTGATACCAGAAGTGATCCCGCTCAAGGCCCTGAAGAAGGCCCATGGCAGAGTTCCGGTGAGTGTGAGGAACACTACGGGAGGGCCCATGGAGATCCCTGCCAGAATGTTGCTGGGCCAGGTGAGCCCTGCTGCCCCGGTCACTCTGTCAGAAGTCAAGGGGACGAGTGACGGAGGAGATGTTTGGGAGAAGCTGTCCATGGAAAACCCGAACCTACACAGGGCTTGGAAAGAAAGAGCCAAGGCCCAGCTGACTAGATGGGAGAAGATCTTTTCCGAAGATGAATTCGATGTGGGGTGTGCAAGAAGTGCCACCCATCGAATCCGCCTCCAAGAAGATAAGCCCTTCCGAGAGAGGGTCAGGCGGGTTCCCCTGGCAGATCTGGAGGATCTGAGGGAACAACTTGCAGAACTGAAGAAGACTGGTGTGATCCGGGAGTCTAGAAGCCCCTATGCCTCCCCAATAGTGGTGGTCAGAAAGAAGAATGGATCGTTGAGGCTTTGTATCGATTACAGGACCCTCAACAGGAGAACCATCCCTGACCAATACACCACGCCAAGGATAGAAGATGCCTTACAGAGTTTGTCTGGAGCCAAATGGTTCAGTGTGATGGACCTCAAGAGTGGGTACTATCAAATCCCTATGCACCCAGAAGACAGAGAGAAGACGGCCTTCATAACCCCGGTGGGATTCTTCGAATTCAATAGGATGCCTCAGGGTCTGTCTGGAGCTCCTGCTACCTTTCAACACCTTATGGAGAAGACTGTTGGAGACATGAATCTTATAGAAGTCCTTGTGTACTTGGACGATGTCATTGTCTTCGGGAGAACCTTGGAAGAACATGAAGCCAGGCTGGAGAAAGTATTGAGAAGACTCAGTGAGGAGGGACTTAAGCTTTCTCCTGAGAAGTGTCGGTTCTACCAGTCTTCTGTGAACTATCTGGGGCACATAGTGTCTGAAGAAGGGGTGGCCACAGATCCCGAGAAGTTGGAAGCAGTCACCTCCTGGCCACGACCCACCACAGTAACAGAGCTCCGATCCTTCCTGGGGTTCTGCTCCTATTATAGGAGGTTTGTGGAGGGGTTTGCTCGGATTGCCCGCCCGTTGAATGAATTACTAAAGGCAGAAGGGGAAGAGGATGACTCAGGGCCCAGGAGGCCTGGTGAGTCAGTTCAAGATCAGTGGAACTCAAGGTGTGAAGAGGCCTTCCAGGCCCTGAAGAGGAGCTTAACCACTGCCCCAGTTCTGGCCTACGCCGACCTACCAGACCTTATGAATTACATGTGGATGCCAGCCATGAGGGCCTGGGCAGAGTGCTCTACCAGGAACATGAGGGACAACTGCGACCGGTGGCCTATGTGAGCAGGAGCCTGACCACCTCAGAAAAGAACTACCCCACTCATAAGCTGGAATTCCTGGCTCTCAAATGGGCAGTAGTAGACAAGCTAAAAGACTACCTCTATGGGGTGGAGTTTACTGTGAAGACCGATAACAACCCCCTGACCTACCTCTTCACCACTGCAAAACTAGATGCAACCGGACACAGGTGGTTGGCTGCCTTGTCAGGATTCAACTTCAGTCTGAAGTACAGACCAGGGGCTGGAAATAGGGATGCAGATGCCCTGTCCCGGAGATCTCATGCCATGACCAATGACTGGGAAGACTGGACCCAAGTAGCACCCGAGGGAGTACGGGCCCTTTGTCAAGGAGCTGAATTTCAAGCCAGAGGAGGCTCCAGGGCAGAGGAGATAGGAGTTACAATGGTAGGAGTCCCTAAACACTATTGTGGAGTAACGCAGCTAGAAGAAGATAACCTGCCGAAGCTATCCAAGAGGGAGTTGAGGT
Organism: Rana muscosa; assembly: GCA_029206835.1. Classification (NCBI taxonomy): domain Eukaryota; kingdom Metazoa; phylum Chordata; class Amphibia; order Anura; family Ranidae; genus Rana; species Rana muscosa. Next base: position 931,060,011 of record CM055116.1, read on the forward strand.
GTGACCAACTGGAAGACCCCATGGGGAGATTGGTCCTCGAAGCCCTGGAGAATCAGGATCCCAACAAACTCTTACATCACCCCTCAAAGGAGGCCCGCCTGTTGAGGAAGGAATGGGACAGGCTGCAGGTGCATCAGGGAGTGGTTTACCGAAGGGGCCCCTCTGATGACTCAGAAGATAAGTGGCAGTTGTTCCTCCCAGAGAAGCACCGAGAGACTGTACTAATTGCTCTGCATGACCATCATGGTCACCTAGGGGCAGAAAGGACCTTCCAGCTTGTCAGAAGTCGGTTCTATTGGCCCTGCATGAGGGCAGAAGTAGAGGAGTATTGCCATTCCTGTGCACGATGCATTCAGAGAAAGACTCTACCCCATCAAGCTGCCCCAATGGGCCACTTACAGAGTCAAGGCCCAATGGATCTGGTATGCATTGATTTTCTCTGCCTCGAACCCGACCTGAGTGGATTGGGGAATGTTCTGGTAATAACCGACCATTTCACCCGCTATGCCCAGGCTTTCCCAACCAAAGATCAGAAGGCATCCACCGTGGCCAAGATACTTATGGAGAAGTATTTTGTCCATTATGGACTATCACAGAGACTTCACTCAGATCAAGGAAGGGACTTTGAGAGTCGGTTGATCCGGAAACTTCTGGACTCATTGGGAATAAAGAAGACCAGAACCACACCTTACCACCCACAAGGAGATGCTCAGCCGGAGAGGTTTAACCGGACCCTGCTCAACATGTTGGGAACTTTAGAAACAGAGAAGAAGCAACACTGGAGCCAACACATATCAGCCCTAGTGCATGCCTATAACTGTACCACAAGTGATGCTACTGGCTACTCCCCTTATCGACTCATGTTTGGGAGAGAAGCAAGGCTGCCCGTGGATCTGGCCTTTGGCACTTCTTTAGATCAAACCTCAGCTACATCTCACAAGGGATACGTGGACAGACTTAGACGCAGCTTGCAGGTGGCCTATGAACAGGCCCAGGCGGCCTCGGATCAAAGGGGAGCCCGCAACAAGAGAAATTTCGATCTGAAGGTGCGAGTGCAAGATCTGCAGCCCGGGGATCGAGTACTGCTACGCAATCTGGGGGTCCCTGGAAAGCACAAGCTTGCAGACAGATGGAGATCGGAACCCTATGTCGTCTGTAGGAAGTTGCCCGGTTTGCCTGTTTACAAACTAAAGCCAGAAGGGAAGGTGGGACCCCTGAAGACGTGGCATCGAAACCACCTGCTCCCACTTACTGAAGCAGTCAGGATACCCCCAGCAAGGGACCCCCCGGAATCAATCTCTATCCTGGATATTCCCAGGCCGAGCACTCGGTCTCAGACCTCTCGAGCTGAAGATGGGGAGGCCTCTCAACTGAGTACTGATGAAGGAGGAGAACTGGACTGGCTGTGGCCTTCCTCGACTCCGGGGACGTCCGCCATAGATCTCCCAAATACAAGGGATACTCCAGATGCAACGCTGAATCCGGAGGCCACTGAATTCATACCCTTCAGTCCCTCAGCTGATTACTGGGAAGATGTTCCTGATACTTGTTCAGAGGAGGATCCTAGAGATTCCAATTACCAGTCAACTTCTGAATCAGAGGTTCCAGAACCAGCAATGTTACCTGAACTTACTCCTGAAGAAGAACCTGTGGCGCCAGAAGCCCCAAGAGAACAGAGGGCTCGCAGAGTTATCAGGCCTCCCAAGAAACTAACTTACCCCCAAATGGGGACGAGCTCAGAGGACTCTGTTGTAACGGCTAGGAGAAGTGTTGAGCATCCTGATACCTCCACTGTCCATTTGGTGGAGGGCAACCCCAGCTCACTCTCTGGCACAGTTAGGCAGGCCACTCATGGTAGTGTGACCTGTGGGCAAGAGAGTTCCACCCCAAAATTTTGGTGGGAATTCCCTATGCCAACATCATACTCGACACTGTCCAAAATTGTACATAGCATTTGTTGAAGTTCATCTTTGGGGACCAAAGAGTTTAAGTGGGGGGAGTGTGTAGCGGGGTTCCTTTAAAGACTCTTGAACTACTGTTCCCAGAACCCCACTGGTTCCCAGGATGTTTTGCTTCTGCCCCAGAGACTCATGGGTGCGGAGATATAAGGGAGGGGCGAGGCCTGGCTCGGCCTCTTTGGACACGGGACGGCAGAGACTGATACACCTGTGCGGACCTGCGCTGGGTAAGGCCCGAAGCCTGAGGCCTTCCGGAGCTGACCAAAGAGCCTTCCGCCCCACTGCGAGCCTGGGTGGCATCCGACATCTCTACCTACAGCCTAGATTGGATCGGGGACCCGATCACAGCGACCGCTGTGTGCGAGTGAAGACACAGCCGGTGGAGGTCCCGGACTGAGATCGCGTCCGGCGGGTGAGCGAGCGTAAGCTCATTCCATAACCTGTTTGATAGTACTGTGCCTATAGACTGCCGAGGCCTACTACCTCATGTTAAAGACTCTCACTGGAGATCCACAGCAGGACTGATCCAGAGGATCTCCAGTGAAGTGTTGCCAGTTATCAACTTTCCCCCTTTCTTGGATTACAAATGTTGTTTATTCTTATGTGCACCACCTCTACAGATTGCCGGTGAAGAATCCATCTTCCATACAGGACTGAGTTCTAGGATTAGGAATCAGGCCTGATTCATTAGGTACCTAGTTTAGTTATCGCGCCACAGGGCGCCTAGTTAACGGTCGCCCCACGTGGCGTTTCCTTATCCACCCCCCCCTTCTCTATGGTGTAGTGTGACTGATATTGCAGGGCTCTGCATATAATCTAGAGGTTAAGTTGTCATCACTGTTCATTCTCTTTGCATAGCTGAAAGTAAAATCTGTTATTCCTTTACAACTATTCTGTGTCTGAGTCTCTCATAGAGTATAAGTATTAAATGTGTATACCCCTAGACTAACTGTGCCAGAAAGAGTTGAGTAGATTGCCGGGGGTTGGCGGAGCTGTATTCAGGGCCCAAGCCAAATCTGCGGCCCTCTTAGTTGAGGGTATCGCTACATAAATAAAAAGAAAATAGAACGCAAATAAATAAATGCGTAAATAAATTCTACTGAGCAGCTCTATAATAAAACAATTCATATATCAAAATATCAAAATTCCCTGACCAATATTAAACTTGTGCATATCAGGCGAAAGTACTTAAGCACAAACAATATCTACAATATATATATATATATATATATATATATATAATTTATATATAAAAAGTAGACTTGTGCACAAAAGAAAAATTCGTTCCGTTTCGGTTTGTTTCTTTCCGGTCCTGTTGATTCGTAATCATTCGTAATTTTGCTAGACGGGATTTTTCGTGTTCGGACTCATTCGTATTTTTGCAAGCGACATTTTTCGTTGAATTTTTTGTTGCTTTATAATTCGTACTTTCGGTAGAGTACGTTGTTTTTCGTTGATTCTGGACACAACTCCTACTTTCGTAACTTTTTTTGGGTTCGTTGATTCGTAATTTTCCGTGTCTCTCTCACAACGACGCTGCCTATTATGCCTAATGTGCTTCGAATGGATTTGTACTTTTCTAAATACATAGCGGTTATTTGTAACGATTCGAAATCTCGTATTTTACTTTCGTTTTTTACATGCGGCTATAGGCTCCGCCCCTGTACACCATTTTGAGAGGGTTCAGCACGGTGAGGGAGAAGCAGAGAGCAGAGCAGAGTGAGTGTTATTGTGCTTCGAATGGATTCGAAATCTCGTATTTTACTTTCGTTTTTTCATGCGGCTATAGCCTCCGCCCCTGTACACCATTTCGAGAGGGAGTTCAGCATGGTGAGGGAGAAGCAGAGAGCAGAGTGAGTGTTATTGTGCTTCGAATGGATTCGTACATTCGTAACTTTTTTCATAACGAATTATGCCGAAGACCTTCGGGCATTCGCTATTTTGCGGTATAATTTATTTCGGATTCGGTTTTATTCGTAATTGCTCTGTTCGGAAATTCGAATGCTTCCGAATGTCCAAAAGTTGCTAAATTCGGACGAATTTCGATTCGTTACGAAACGAATTGCACAAGCCTAATAAAAAGTTCTCAGCATATAGGAAACACAATACAGGTGCTCCAGGTAATGCTCAGTGATTTCTTTCCCAACAAAAACACACTCACCAAAAATGTTTGCCTCTCTGGTGATAGAATGGTAAACATAGGTCTAATACATACTATTAGGGCCCTTTCCCACTGATACATTATTCCTGCGTTTTTTTCTTGCAAGAAAAACACAAGAAAAATGTTTCCCTTTAAATCCTATGGGACTCTTCACACCACTGCGCCACAAGTGCGGTGCGGTTTTAAAAACCGCACCGAAAACGCAGCTCCCCATTGCGTTTTTGGTGCATTTTTGAGTCAAATGTCCATTTTTCACAGGTGCAGGCAGCCCAAAACCGCACAGGAAGCACATCTGAAACACAGCAAAATCACAGTAAAATGCATATGCGCATATGATTTTGCTACAGAACAGTGAGTAAGAGCCCTTCGTTTTTTTTCTCATTCAATCCAGCGGGCTGAATGACATAAAAACTGACAAGCACGGGAGTAGTTCAATGTACAAACTATCCAATGTCAGTACAGCGATCACCCTGCTGAGCTATTGTATTCTGACAGTGGGACTGCCCCCCCTCCCCGCCAGAACACATCGTTCAGCGCTTACAGCCATTGGCTGCCAGCTCTGATCAAATGCCAATTGGATGCTGGTTTTCTAGCATTCCCATTCGACAGAAGCTGGCCTTCTGTTCAACTGGGTGGTGTACACACAGGCTGAATGTTGGCTGGTTTCTGTTGAAGCAGCTGATAGTGGCCGATATTTGGCCCGTGTGTACCGGGCTATAGTATGATAAAAACACTCCTCAACTTATTTTTTCAGATAGTTTTAGCAGCGACACATACTCATCAGTCGGTAATAGCTCAGCTTTGACTAGCAGATAGAAATTAGTCAGAAATTCACTGTAGCTGGCCCTCTCTGATGCAAAATAGTTCTGCCACTGGAATTAACAATGAAGAGACCACAGATGATACAGCTGTGTAAAATTGGTCAGCAGCAGGACATTTTTAATAAGTGAGAATTGGCTGGAATTTACTAAAGAAAAAGAGAATAGACTGAGACTGCAGATGACACAGTAGTGTAAAATTGGCCAGTAGCAAAACTATTTTAAATAGCAAGAATAGACCCAAATTTACTACAGACAAAAAGCACAGGATGAGTCTTTACTACAAGAATTAAAGTGGATGTAAACCCTCCATACACCCAGTGAAGTGAACAGCCTCAGATGATACACAGAGATGAACCAAATCTCCCTACATACGTTTTACATTTATATCTGCTGTCTTCACATTTATATACTGTTTAGAAAGTTGAGATCGTGTTTTCTCTTCCTGGTTAACACCGTGTGATGTCTGGGCATAATAGGCAGAGACTCTCAGAGGTGTTTTGTAAAAGGACCTGCTCTCTGCTAATCTATTTTAGCAACCTCCCTGCTTTTGTCTAAAAAGTCTGAGAATTTGTCAGAAGTTATTAGGCTGATAACAGAGGAACAGTTCAGGAGAGAGCACTGAGACTCAGCTCATTAAAGAGAGATAACAAAACACTGCAGATACATGTGCCCAGCTCAAATTTCATGAATCGGGTTTACATCCACTTTAAGATACTGCAGATGATTAAGCAGTTTAAAATTGGCCAGCAGCAGGACAGTTTTAATCAGCGATAACAGGCCTAACTGGCGTAGGATTACATATAATTTTATCTACGGGGATAGAAGGTATATTGAACAGGAATGATGTAGGTGAGGTGGTTTAGGTGCATACTGGCACTTTTTTTTCTCTCAAACAAAAGGCAGCTGAAAAAAACAGATGGTCAGTAACAAGTGAATGCTGCACTTAGGGCAACCCAAACTTTAAAAAGGCCCTATCAACATAAATGGAAATCTACAGAAATCTCAAAAGAGCACTCCTGAAACAAAAGTCCACTGCTTTAAAGGGAAGTCTTGCAGAAAAACACTTATGTTAATCTGAAACAAAGGCCCTCAACATAGAATAAAAATCAATATACTCCAAAACAAATGAAAACTCCAAAATACCACCCACTAAAATAAAAGCCATTAATTTTAAAGTGAAGCCTTGCAGCAAGAGACAAAATACTATGGTCGCTCTTTGCTCCCCCCCCCCCTTTTTTAGACTGCATTCACACTACAGCGTTTTAAATTGCGGGCATATTTACCGCAGATCTGCCTGCAATTTGTCAGCGCCGAGGTGTGAATGACAAAATGCAGGACTCGCATTCAAGATGCCATTTATTTGAATGATACTTTAAATCGCGGTGCGGGTCTGCCGCGATTGTTGCACGATAAAACGCGCTGCAATCGCGGCAACCCGCATCGCCGGATGCATGTCACCTAAAAATAGTTCAGGCGCTACTTTTGGGGCGACATGCGTCCCGCGATGCGAGTTGTCGCGATTGCAGCACGTTTTATCGCACGACAATATCAGCGCACCGCGATTTGAGGTGTCATTCAAATGAAAGGCATATTGAATGCGAGTCTCGCATTTTGTCATTTACACCTCTGCGCTGTCAAATCGTGGGCAGATCCGCTACAAATTTGCCCGTGATTCAATAGTTTGAATGCAGCCTTATAGCGAGGGGCTAGCTTATGTAACTGTACTGTCTGTCCCCATGTTGTAAAGCACTGCACAAACTGTTGGCGCTCTATAAATCCTGTATAATAATAATGATAATCTAAAAGCTCCCTTATCAGCCCTTCTAAACCTGCTGCTATCCATAGTTCAAGGACCATACAGTGCATTAATATTTAAACAGATTCTCCCGATTGAATCTGTATGAAATTTGCAGAGACAGTGAATCTTGAACCTGCATGATTAGCAGCGAATCTGAACCTCATGGCTACTATTGCAGTGGAGGTTAAAGCGGAACTTCACCCAAAAGGGGATGTTCTATTTTTATTTGCATCCTCCCCCCCTTCACTGCCACATTTGGCACTTTTTTGGGGGGAGGGGGGGAGCGGGTACCTGGTTTTGATAGGTACCTGCTCCCACTCCTGGTAAGATGCGTCGCCCCCTCCTTCCCCTACAGCTTTCTAGGATTCATCACAGGTCCCAGAAGACTGCGGGACTATTCACAAAGCGCAGTGCGAGACAGCCAGGAATGCAGCAAGCACACACCCCCCTGCCACCCGCGGTAGACAGATGGGAATGCTGCAATCGAACCCCCCCTCACCGGAGATGGGCGGGAATGTGGCGATCTAACCCCCTCTGCCACCCGTGGTAGACAGACAGGAATGCGGTATTCGAACCCCCCCTCGCGGGAGACAGACGGGATGGCGGCGAACAGGGCATTTCCTTTGGAGTCAGGGGGAATGAAGAGCCAATCGGGTCAAAGGAACTGCTTCCTAATTGGCCCGGGAGGAGAATCAGGAAGACAATAAAAAATATTAGTTCGCTATTGTCACACACCTAGGTGGGCTTGGGGCGTATTGCCAATTAGAGCCTCGGGCTCTAATCATGTGCTTAAAAAAAAAAACTTTGGAATCCATGCATCCAGCACCCTGCATGTAATTTAGGGGCTGGTCGCATGGAATAGGGGGGCGGTGCCCCTGAGCCCCATATGGATGGGCACTGCTTAAAGCGGAGGTCCACCCTAAAACATTTGACAAAAAGGCTCCAAAAAATTAGAAAATAAAATGAATTTTGTTTTTGTTTTACACTTACCAGAAATGGCTGTTGCTAGGCAGATCGTCCTAATCTGCCACTTCCTATTCCGCGGTAGTCTTCAGTCTTCTCCTCCTCGCGTTGTCTTCTGGGACATTTGGGTTTGCTGTCTTCTGGGACACGTGTGTGTCCCAGAAGACAGCCGGCAATTCTCGAAGCGCCGCGCGACTTGCGCATGCGCAGTTATGACACCAGCTGTTTGATGGTTTGAAAGTTTGGTTGAGAGCACATGTGACAGTTAGCATACCCGGCATGCCAGGAATGTAACTGTTTTTTGAAACCATTAATTCAATGTGTTTAGTCCGCTTTAACATGTTACATGTTTAGAAATCTTGAGTTTAGTTCCCATTGTGAACTGTATATGCTCAAAATGTGTATGCTTTTCCCTTGTTTGCATGAAATGTTCTTGCGTTTCTTCCAAATCAAATTTGAAGCTTAACTGGCCCCAGTGTGTCTATGTTTGCATGTTTGTCAAAAAGATTTTAGACTCCAAATGTGAACATCCACCGTCACCACCTCTTGCAAAATCAAAGCTCATCAGAAAGGATGGACCCCCAAATACCAGAGGCCAATATGCACTTAGTATAGTACAGCCTTTTGAACTGCCAGTGGAGGAGAGGATCTGGATGGACGTGTAAATCAGCGACCCCTGCCTAAGTGATCCCTCCTGTGTGAGCTCTTAAGATCTCCGTAATAGAGAACCTACTGATCCGGTAAGCTGCCCTTTTGTATATTATTTCCTGCCTGACTTGTGGAAGTATATGGTGAAGAGAACACACCTGTCTCTTTTGTTTGAAGGACTTGATTACATCAGAGTTCTCTGTATGGATATCATTTGATATGGACGCTTTTATGTCCTCCTATTGATTTGATGTTTCTTTAATTTATTGGTTGATAGATATATATATATGTAGCGCTCTCCCCAAAAGGTTGGAACACTATCTCAAATTTAGAGGGATGTCTGGGCCAGTAGTTGGGCTCAGACTGTTGAATTATATTGAGATTTGCCTCTGTTCTGGCTGTGGTGCTGCCTGGTAGCATTTTCCCTTGTTGCCTGTGGGTGCCACCTCAGGCTCATGTTGGAACGCAGGCAGACCATGGTGTATTGAGTGACCCCTCTTGGCGGCGGTTCAGTGGGAGTGGTCAACCCGCTGTGCCTGCTGGGAGGGGATACGTAAGGGGCAGACGCCATTTGTTCGGTGTCTTTGCCTCGTGGCCCTCTGGGCGCGAGGTATGTTGTGTGTGGTTCTGGTCTCGGGGCCTGCCCTGGAGGAGACTGGCAAAGTGCTGACGTCTTGGGTGTTAAAGGGGTCTTCCAGATTCCGATAAGCCCCCCGCCCGCAGACCCCCACAACCACCGGGCAAGGGTTGTGGGGATGAGGCCCTTGTCCCCATCAACATGGGGACATCCTCCCCATGTTGAGGGCATGTGGCCTGGTACGGTTCAGGAGGGAGGGGGGGCCGCTCTCTCGTCCCCCCCTTTTCCCCTGCGGCTGGCCAGGTTGCGTGCTCGGATAAGGGGTCTGGTATGGATTTTTAGGGGGACTCCACGCCATTTTTTTTAAAATTTGGGGTGGAGTTCCCCTTAAAATCCATGCCAGATCTGAAGGGCCTGGAATGGATATTTGGGGGAACCCCACGTCAATTTTTTTTAAATTTGCGGTGGGGTTCCCCTTAATATCCATTCCAGACCTGAAGGGCCTGGTAATTGAATTCTGGGGAACCCCCACGCTTTTTTTTTATTTTTTATCAATGACTTTTGTATGTATTGCCGGGAGCCGACAATTCATTAATAGCCGCGAGTCAGTTTTAAATGCATTTTTTTCTTTCAAAAATGACATTTTTTGCAGGGACAGTTCTAAGCACGGGAAACAAGCGCCACTTTACATGCATATTATACACACCCCCCAGGTACGAAATTTAAAGGAATATTTCACTTTTATTTTTTCATTTTAAGCATTATTAAAATCACTGCTCCCGAAAAAACGGCCGTTTTTAAAACTTTTTTTTGCATTGATACATGTCCCCTGGGGCAGGACCCGGGTCCCCAAACACTTTTTAGGACAATAACTTGCATATAAGCCTTTATAATTAACACTTTAGATTTCGAACGTTCGAGTCCATTGTATTTAATAGGGTTCTAAAGTTTACACGAACATTTTGTCTGTTCGCAGGTTCTGGTGCGAACCGAAAAGGGGGGTGTTCGGCTCATCCCTGGTTGTGACAGCTACCATACGATAGCATAGCATAGGTGTAAATAGATGATCTCTGTAGTATACAATTTAGTCCCATGTCAGATTTAGTGGGGGATTGGGCAATAGACATTATTTTAATACTTTTAACCTGCTGACGCCTATATAACACACATGCACAGCTCTCATTCCCCCTAACGATTAGCGGGACTGGCTTCTGATCATGTGACCACTATAACAGCCAATCTCATTGGTCACATGATCGCCGATCTTTCACACCCCCTGGGTATACAGACCCTATTAAAGGGACACCAGTGCTGGGTGGGAAGGGGTGATAACTTTTCACTTGATTTACTTGGGGAGTGCTGGGGAAAATTTGTATTGAAGTAATGCAAAGAAAGTTCACAATAAACCCGTGGGAAAACAACCCAACCGGAACACTCACAGATCCCAACAGCGTGTAGAGAGTAGCCAAACTGACAGCGCCTGTTAGGAGGGGCAGAGTGTGTCTCATGCCCAAGCAGGAAGATGTCCAGAGAAGCTGCAAACCCTACTCTTTGCCTCCTCATCAGGAACATTTCCCTACCACTAGTTCTGTCCCTAACAGATGGGGAACCTGTCCCTAATCTACCCACTCACAAATGTTCGCCAAGCATGGGAGCCAGGGCCTTAAATAGGCTCTGCCTGACCCAAGATGTCTTCTAGAGTCACATGGGGCAGCAGCATGCAATCAGATAGCATCCCCAGTGACCCATAGAGGAACCATGATCCTCTTGACTTCCTCTCCAACTTGAAAGCTGCTGTGAATGAGCACCATGTACAGCGAAGAAAGTAGACTGCACCTGCCTACATGTTGATTTTCACATATATAAGACCTCCTTATCAGATGAAACCAGTGAATTAATCAATACATAGGTTGTACTGTAGTATTTTCTAATGAATATATCACATATGTGATCTTTTGTGTGAAAAAAAAAGTATGAAACATTTGCAAAAAACCCTAAAACGAATATACAGTATATTGTGCAGATATATGAGACCCATTGAATAAATAGATTCATATGGTTGCAGAATTAATTTGTACGCCTCTCTTACCTTTTTTATTCCTTTCACTGAGGAGTCAATTCTTGTTCACAGTAACAATTATAACCTGGGCTTTGACCATATTGCAGAAAATATCAGGAACAGCTGAATACCTTATGCTGTATCTGCCTACTTGTTGACCAGCTTAACAAAACATCACATTAAACATTTATAAATGGAAATATAAAGAGAACAAAACAGCAAAGGAAGTATAGTACATAAAAAGCAATAACTCTTTCATGAGGCTGGTAATCATTTAGATAATAGGATTTTCTGCAAAGCTAGAAGCCGTGCTGTTCAACCTGCATAGTAGAGAAGTTGTGCCTTTGTTTAAAGATCCTCTGTAATTAGTTTGTTTACTGAAAAAATAGTTGCCTATTGGATCTCCATGCCAAAAAAATTAAAAGAGAAGTATGGAGTTTTTTTTCCCCCCCGAATCATACTTACCTAGGTGGATGCAGCATTGGTCCAATGCTGCATCTGTCCCCTGCCAGCTCCAACACTGAGAACCGAGCGATCAAACACCGCCGATCGCTTGGTTCTTAGAGCTCCCTGAGCAGAGAGCTGGTGACTGTCACCCTCCTCGCTCAATAGAGCGCTGAGCTGTGGAGGGGGTGAGAGTGGCCAGCTCAGGCTCTCAGTGGCTTGGTGAGAGGCTGAGCTGGGTACCGGCCCATGCATGTGGGTGGATAATGACTTCATTGTCACGATCTTGCCCGAGCCTGGACCGGCTCTGTGACGTCAGTCGGCAGCGGGCTTTAGTCCACTGTCTGCTGAAAACAGGTCACAGGAGTGCAGAATGAACTGCACTCCTGTGATCCATAGGAGAAGTAAAGCCAAACAAACTTTGGCTTTACTTCTTATTTAACCACTTCAGCCACGGACTATTTGGCTGCCCAAAGACCAGAGCATTTTTTTTTGCGATTCGGCACTGCGTCGCTTTAACTGACAATTGCACGGCCGTGCGATGTGGCTCCCAAACAAAATTTACGTCCTTTTTTTTTTACAAATAGAGCTTTCTTTTTGTGGTATTTGATCAGCTCTGCGGTTTTTATTTTTTGCGCTATAAACAAAAATATAGTGACAATTTAAAAAAAAGCAATATTTTTAACTTTTTGCTATAATAAATATCCCCAAAAAATATATAGAATAACAGATTTTTTCCTCAGTTTAGGCCGATACGTATTCTTCTACATATTTTTGGTAAAAAAAAAAACGCAATAAGCGTTTATTGATTGGTTTGTGCAAAAGTTATAGCGTCTACAAAATAGGGGATAGTTTTATGGCATTTTTATTAATATATTTTTTTTTTTTTACTAGTAATGGCGGCGATCAGCGATTTTTATCGTGACTGCGACATTATGGCAGACACATCGGACACTTTTGGTGCTATTTTGGGACCATTCACATTTATACAGTGATTAGTGCTATAAAAATGCACTGATTACTGTGTAAATGTGACTGGCAGTGAAGGGGTTAACCACTAGGGGGCTAGGAAGGGGTTAAGTGTGTCCTAGGGATGTGTTCTAACTGTGTGGGGGCAGGGCTTACTGTGACACAACACTGATCGCTGCTCCGCTATCACTAGGCAGAACAGGGAGATGCTTGTTTACACAGGCATCCCCCGTTCTGCAGCTCCGTGACACACGACCGTGGGACACCGGTGGACATCGAGTCCGCGGGTCCCGCGGGCACGATCACGGAGCTCGCGGCAGGGGCACGCGCGCGCCCACATGGCGGAAAATTTAAAGGGACGTATATATACGCCCATTTGCCTGGCCAAAAGCTTTGCAAAAGGTTGCTGTTCACACTGCTTTTGTACAGACTAAACCCGTATGAGCAAGGTCCTGTAGGCCCACAAAAATGATTATATTCTACTTTTCAACCTTGAAATAATTTTTCAAAAATTATATTTTTTTCTAAAAGCAATACACAGGGCACCCTACATTTCACTAACAATTTAAGAGGTAGCATCTGCTTTCTAGATTTTTCAAAGCTGTTATCTCAAAAACATTACTTTGATCTATTTCATGCATTACTATGCTCTGGAAAGGCTAAATAGTAAAATTAAACTTTTTGTCTTTTTTATTTAAATTATACGTTCTTTTATATGCCCCTCCACCTTTTTTCTTTCTGTATTAATACATTTATACTTTGTTCCGAAGCCTTTTTCCTCCCCCCCTTTATCTGTATGAATCATTTCATAACCACTTTCAAATGGGTAAAAATGTCCCGACTCGATTCACCAAAGGTTTGGCGAACATGAATTTTGAGGGATTTTTTTTTTAAATCTATGGGGGGGGGATCTTTCTGTATTAATACATTTATACTTTGTTCCGAAGCCTTTTTCCTCCCCCCCTTTATCTGTATGAATCATTTCATAACCACTTTCAAATGGGTAAAAATGTCCCGACTCGATTCACCAAAGGTTTGGCGAACATGAATTTTGAGGGATTTTTTTTTTTAAATCTATGGGGGGGGGGGGGGGGTCTTGTTAAAAGAGAAGTATGGGTTTCCAGGTTTTTTTAGATTCATACTTACCTCGTGGATGGAGCATCTGCCCCCCACCGTCTGTGCACTGAGAACCGAGCCACGGAACATCGCCGCTGGCTCGGATCTCACAGATCCCCGAGAGGAAAGCCGCTGACTGTGAGTCAGCGTCTTTCCTATCTGCTTCTCCACGCTCGTTGGAGAGCTGAGCAGTGGAGGGGCAGGGAGAGGCTGTCTCAGCGGCTCGCTGAGACGCTGAGACTGCCATTAATCAGGGCAGCTGGCGGATCCCGACTTGGGAAGTCGTGATGACGCGCTGCCCCGACTGATGGCAGTGACGTCAGCGGAGAGCAGACTTCAGACCATTCTCCGCTGAAAACGGGTCACAGGAGTGCAAAACGAATTGCACTCCTGTGACCCAGAGGAGAAGCCCAGCCTAAAAAGCTCAGGCTGGACTTCTCCTTTAATAAATTCTGGCAACTTTTGGGGCTAATAGGCAGACTACTGTCACAAAAAGACATGGGAAGCTGAGCACTTCCATGGGGGACATGTACCAATGCCAAAAATATACCATACAGTGAATGGGCAGCTCCAAGGATGACACTAAAACTACACAAATCCTGCTTGGGGATGCCCTTAAAGCTATATGTGGTATTAAAGGACAGTACATTTTTACAGACAGTCTCAACAACAGCATGCACTAGCAGATGTAGTGTAGCCAGTAGTTTGCTGAGATTGTCCCTGTTTTCACGTATGTAAAAATGTCCTGCTACTGGCCAGTTTCTATCAAGCTCTCATTAAGAATTTAGAAACTGCAGATGATATGACAGTATAAAATAAGCCAGCAGCAAAACATTTTTAATAAGGAAGTTCTGGCTAAAATGTACGTGAGAAAAAGGAGATGAAATAGCAATGTAAAACTGGCCAGTAGCAGGACAGTTCCCATCAGGGATAATAGACCTAACTGGTGTAAACCTAACTTTTATTCTTTCAATAGGAGAAGGGGGTTGTGGTGCATGTAAGTAATATAATGTGGGGTAGTTTATGTGCAAACTGTTTTGGTTGTATTTTTTTTTCTTTCAAATAATGCAGTGGTGTCCTGCTAACAAAACCCAGTTTAAATAACAGAGGATTAGTTACAAACATTCCACTTTGAACACCCCAAACTTAAAAAAAGCTCTTTATAAAAAAAATTTTAACAGAAAGAAAACCCCAAAATACTGCAAAGGCCAACTTTTTTAAAGGAAAGTACTGCAGAGAAAAACAGTTTAAACTAAAAAAAGAATATATATTCCATAGACGTGAATTCCTTTTACACCAGTATTTTACAGAAGGATAGGGAAGATGGAGTTGAAAAAGCCTTAGGCCCCTTTCACACTGGGGTGAGAGGTGCAGTGGCGGTATAGCGCCTTTTTTTTTTAGTGGCGCTATACCGTCGGAATTGCTGAGGTATTCGGCCACTAGCGGTGCGGTTTTAACCTCTGCTGCAGAGGCGCATTGCGGGCTGTATTACCGCGGTTTACCATTGCTTTCAATGGGAAGGAGCGGTGTAGGAGCGGTAAACACACTGCTCCTCTCACTGCTCCAAAGATGCTGCTTGCAGGACTTTTGGAGCGGTCCCGCCAGCGCATCGCCTCAGTGTGAAAGCCCTCAGGCTTTCACATTGAGAGTGCAGGGCAGGAGTTTTTCAGGCGGTATTTTTAGCGCTAAAATGCCTGAAAAACTCCTCAGTGTGAAAGGGGTCTTACAGGAGGACACTGATCTTAGACAAGAACAGATTGGCTTTATACTTGAGTGTCTTAAATTAGCAATGGAGAGTAATTATTTTTGGTAGCAAAAGGACAATTATGTCCAAACAAAGGGTGTTGCTATGGGGGCTAGATATGCCCCAAGCATGGCCAACTTATTTATGAACATGTGGGAGGAAAAATACATTATAGAAGACGACGTCCAGAAATGTAATTCTATCACAGATATATTAAATTGTGTGTACTCTGCGCCAATGAAAAAATATGTTATAAAAATATTAACCAATAATTATAGCAAGCTGCTCCCCTAGAAGAGTGATGTGCTCCTAGTGATATATAAGAAAAAATAGGGGGCGCTAAAAAGAGTGATTAAAATATACCAAAAGAGGTAATAGGTGTGGGGTATATGGCGCTACCTTTATGCTCTGGGAACCTTTTCGGATTGGTGTTGGGTTTCCTCTACGGGTACAACTGATAAGCCCCTATGGGATAAGGTGCAGGACTGTGTGTATTTTGTGCTAGTAATCCTAGATTCTATATATTAGCTGTGTATGTGATCCTCAACTCCTATATATGTGGAAAAAATCCTAACCCTCCAGAGGTTGTGCCAATTGTGCTAATTACCGTATTTATCGGCGTATAACACGCACCGGCGTATAACACGCACCCCAAGTTTAGGAGGGAATTTTAGGGAAAAAAACTTTTAGGAGGGAAGTTTAAGGAGAAAAAAAAAACTTACATTTAAATGCAGCCTTACCAGTGTCCGTTGCAGCCTTGTCAGTGCAGCCTTGCCAGCAGTGTCCAGTGCACCCTTTGCCCAGTGTCCAGTGCAGCCTTTGCCCAGTGTCCAGTGCAGCCTTTGCCCAGTGCAGCTTTACCAAGTGTCCAGTGCAGCCTTTGCCCAGTGCAGCATTTGCCCAGTGTAGCTTTGCCCAGTGTCCAGTGCAGCTTTACCCAGTGTCCAGTGCAGCCTTTGCCCAGTGCAGCCTTTGCCCAGTGTAGCTTTGCCCAGTGTCCAGTGCAGCTTTACCCAGTGTCCAGTGCAGCCTTTGCCCAGTGCAGCCTTTGCCCAGTGTAGCTTTGCCCAGTGCCCAGTGCAGCTTTACCCAGTGTCCAGTGCAGCCTTAGCCCAGTGCAGCCTTTGCCCAGTGTCCAGTGCAGCTTTGTCCAGTGCAGCCTTTGCCCAGTGTCCAGTGCAGCTTTGCCCAGTGTCCAGTGCAGCCTTTGCTAAGTGCAGCCTTTGCCCAGTGTCCAGTGCAGCTTTGCCCCAGTTTTCAAAATTGGCGCTGCCGAGATCGCCGCAGAGACTGGGCGGAGCGGGGCGAACGCCGCCAAGAACGCAGGGACTGGGCGGAGCCGAGATACACATAGCCGAGTGTACTCGGCTATACTCGGCTTTTCTCGGCTTCGCTCACAGTCACGCCGAGTCCCGCCCTATGATGGACATATCACAGGTCCAATGGCGGGACTGGGCGTGACTGTGAGCAGAGCCGAGAAAAGCCGAGTATAGCCGAGTACACTCGGCTATGTGTATCTCGGCGGCGATCGCTGCGCTCCGCTCAGTCAGCGGAGATCGCCGGGATCAGTGGGTATCGGCGTATAACACGCACCCACGATTTTCCCCTGATTTTAAGGGGAAAAAAGTGCGTGTTATACGCCGATAAATACGGTAAATATAAAATAAATATTACCCTTATTGATGTGTATGATATCTATGTGGGTGTGATTTCACTTCATATTGTATGCAAATTCCATAATCCAAACATTAATCTCAAGATTCCAAACAAACTTCTAGTGAACTCAGTATTTCAAACAATCAAAAAAACAAAAAACAATATTCCAAAAATGACTTCCTTGCCGCATAAGTCCCTGTATCTTATTCCATACAGTTCACACCTTAAAGTGTTGTGTGTATTCAATATATCCTGTGCCTAAAAACTGGTATGGCCCGATTTCCGTTATAGTCCCTGGTCACTGCCCCAGGTGGGAGCTGCTAGACGTCTAGTTAATTCCCTTGTAGGTTAACCCATTAACTAAACCAATGAAATATATTCACAATGGTCATGTAATGGTCAGCCACTTTAGTGGTGAGGATTAGTTTCCTTGTAATTCCTCAATTCAAATGGTTAATCAGAAAAAAGAAAAAAGAAAAAATAATGACAAATATATGCATATATACTATAGCCAGGATAAGTTCATGCGGCTACAGTAAATTCATGTGTTAACATAGAAATAGTTCAAGTATTCTTCATGCGTTTTTTCAGTGACTTTGGTGATTATATATTGCCAATGGAGATCCTCCAGCTTGCAGGTAAAGAGGTGACTTTTGGTGCTCCCCCCTCGTATGGGTCCCCACTCACCAGATAGACGCACCCCTGCAGGGGTCACAGGCTCATCGGGTATCCCCAGCAATTTATCCTCCACTCCGTAGGCTGTTCCACTCTCTGCTCTCTCCTCCTCCATCAATCAGATCCTCAGAAATGAACCACAGAACAGAACTTCCATAGCGTAAAATCGCTTATTTATTTGTAAAAATAGTAAAAATTCCAAACATAAATAAAAATAATTTTAAAAATAAGGCCTGCAGACCTTCCTAGATTCACTCCCTTCTGGTTGTAATTACCGCCAGGTGCCTAGTGAATCCACACCGCAAACCGTATGCCAATGTCAGACAGGTCCCATGGAAGTCACGCCAGCCTGCTATGTCAGCCTCAGCTTCGGCGTGCGTTCCACCGCTCGAGCCTCGCTAACCGGACGTGACGTGGACGTGTCTGGATGGTCACTTGACGCGTTTCGAAGAATGGTCGTTATCAAAGGAACCTACAATTTTGACACCAAAAATTATTCCTTGGCTTAAAACCTTCAAATTGATGTAAATATGCAATCCTGACAGATACACCTGTACAAATATATATATATATATATATATATATATATATATATATATATATATGGTATATATATATACGGTATATATATATATATATATATATATATATATATATATATATATATATATATATATATATATATAGTCCCAACAATAAATGGGTCCAAATGTGATATTCAGAGTCCATAAAAAAACAAACAACAAAGATAGTGCTGCTGTGATTATATCTTGAAATAGCTGTTCCTTCACCAGACTGTGATGTGACACCCAAAGTGACTGGATATGTAGTCTGCTTACCAGAAAACATTGACTTCTTTACCCAAAAAGAAAGTCAATCAGCGCTTGTGCAGGATTGTGCCTGCTCACATAGACTGTCGCTGGAGATAATGTACACCTTCCTCATCATAGGTACCGGCCGGATATGAAATAACAATGGAGGACATCCATAGCGTATTACAGTTTATTAAAACAGAGCAGTAAAAGAATATAGCCAAATGGCTTCTTACATTTAAAAGTGCCTACCCGGCACTGGGGCTGCTGGCTTGTCTAGCAAGATCTGTGGGGACCCCCGAATTCCCGTCCACCTCCGTGGATGGCGTGCATTCCTCCTGCTTCTCAACAGCAACCAGCAGGGCCACAAACGGCGTGGATAGCGTGATCTGGTCTTTTTGGGTAAAGAAGTCAATGTTTTCTGGTAAGCAGACTACATATCCAGTCACTTTGGGTGTCACATCACAGTATAGTGAAGGATCACGCTAACAGCTATTTCAAGATATAATCACAGCAGCACTATCTTTGTTGTTTGATTTTTCATGGACTCTGAATATCACAATTTGGACCTATTTATTATTGGGACTATATATATATATATATATATATATATATATACATTTCTTACATTTTTGGGGGTTTTTCATATACTGTATTTATTGGCGTATAACACTCACTTTTTTACCTTGAAAATAGAGGGTAAACTGTGCCTGCGTGTTATACGCAGGGGGCTGTGGAAAGTGTTTTTCCTGAAACTTCCCTCTTAAAGTTAGGGTGCGTGTTATACGCCTGTGCGTGTTATACGCCGATAAATACGGTATATATATATATATATATATATATATATATATATATCTTTTTCACTATTGCACAGGTGTATCTGTCAGGATTGCATATTTACATCAATTTGAAGGTTAGGAGCCAAGGAATAATTTTCAGTGTCAAAATTGTAGGTTCTTTTGGTATACTTTAATCACTCTTTTTAGCGCCCCCTATTTTTTCTTATATATCGCAGATATATTGATGACGTAATTATTATGTGGGAAGGAACCACTGAATCCTTCCAAAAATTCCTAGAGGAAATGAATGAGAATAAATACAGGATCTCCTTTACTGGCAAGTGTGATGAATACCAAATAGATTATTTGGACCTGCAAATTTTTAAGGAAAACGATGAACTACATACTAAAACCTTCTTCAAACCAACAGATCGCAATGGCTATATACCGGTCTCCAGTTGTCACCATCCAAAGTGAAAGGAAAATATACCAAAAGGACAATTAATGAGTCTATGGAGGAACTGCCATAACGTGGATGATTTTTGTGTCCAAGCAGATATTTTAATAAAGACGTTTTTAGACAAGGGGTACCATGAAGAACCCATGATGAAATTAAAAATGGAGATAATATTATGAATCGGAACTCCCTATTGGTTAAGAAGAAGAAGAATACTAGTTCCCATATGGATATAGCTTTTATTACTGGTTTTAATAACCAACATCGATCAATTGAACACATTGTCAGAAAGTATTGGCCAATCCTGAAATCCGACAGGATTCTAGCAAAGATCCTCACAAAAAAAACGAGATTCATCTATAGAAAAGCCCCGACCCTTAGAAATCAGTTGGTTCATAATGTTATTGATCCACCTAAAACTGTGAAATTATTCTCTCAAATGAAAGGCTTTTATAAGTGCCAGAGATGCTTACCTTGCCGACTTAGCAAGAAGCAACCTAAGAAAAAAGTATCTTTTAGATCTAGAACTGGCAAAGAATATCAAATTAGGGAACGTATTACTTGTAACAGTACTCACGTCACGTACGTTATTGAGTGTCCGTGCCGCTTACAATACGTGGGTAGAACCACTAGGCCTCTCTGTCAGGATCTGTGAGCACATCAATAACATACGAAAAGTTTTTCCCAAACATAACCTTTCAAGACACTTTGACGAATTTCACAATAAAGACCCCTCGGGATCAATGGCTTCCCTAGGGGGGGACCAGAGGGGGCCCTGGCCCCCCCAACATTACGCTGTGCCCCACCATGTGCCCCCCCAAAATATATATATATATATATATATATATATATATTTTTGCATTTTTTTCTCTCGCTCGGGCTGCTGCTGGGGTAACATAGTCTCTCCTGAGAGGGAGAGCGTCCCCAGTCAGCTCCTGCGGGGGATTCCTCCCCCCTCCCTCTGCTCGCTGACACTGCATAATGCGAGCGCTCACACAACCACAGCCGCCCGATCTGCTCCTTTCCCTGCATCCTCATTGGCACGGAGAAGAGCGAGTTGCAGGAAGGACTCCACGAGCACTGTGGGAGGGGGGGAGGGGGGCCCAAGCCTTCATCTCAGTTACTGAAAAAACAGACTGATTTCTCCCGTCCTTAGGACAGGAGAACCAGCCTGTAAATTCCGAGAATGGTGACTGCAAGCTGAGCCGAGTGTCAGTCTATGACACTCTTTCACAGCCCAGCGAGTCCAGCCACCCCCCCTCACTCTCCTCACATACAAGCAGGGAGGAATACAGCTCCTCCCCCTCCTTCCAGTCCCGCCCACACTATCCCGGCGTGCTGTATCTGAAGAGAGGGGATGTGTGGGCGGGAAATATGAAAATCAGCAGCATTCCTGGCTGTGTGTGAATGATGCCTGAGATTCTAGCCTGGACCGTGGGTAAGTGTGTGTACTGCAGACTGCAGTACACTGTAATCACTGAACTGCATTATCTCCATCCCTTCTCTCCCCCATCTGTCTCCCTCCCCCTCTCCTGTTCTTTCAAGACATTCACAATTTACTTTCACTTTCAGTTAGGCAGGTAATAGATGGTGCACATTTCTTTCCTGCATCCACAGATTGCAGGAAAGAAACTTGCATTATTCCCCCATCAACACAGACAGTGCTGACAGGGGAATATCCCTCCTGCCCAGCAATTGTATTCTCCCGACAAACAGTGATTATCACTAGTGGCTATAGTAATCACTAGTGATAATCATAAGAGAATCTGCTCATTAATGGTTCGAATCTCAGCCAGTTCCTGCTGAACCAGCTGAGATTTAAACTGTCTATGGCTGGTCTTAGCTCTTAGGCCCCTTTCACACTGACACGTTTTTCAGGCGGTTTAGCGCTAATAATAGCGCTGCTATACCGCCTGAAAAAATCGTGCCCTGCAGTCTTCAGTGTGAAAGCCCAAAGGCTTTCACACTGAAGCGGTGCGCTAGCAGGACCGCTCCAAAAGTCCTGCTAGCCGCATCTTTACAGCGGTGAAGGAGCGGTGTGTTCACCGCTCCTTTACCGCTGCTGCCCATTGAAAGCAATGGGAGACCGCGGTATTAACCCCTTTTTCTGCCGCTAGCGGGGTTAAATTCACCCCGCTAGCAGCAGCATACCACGATAAAAATAGCGCCGCTATACCCACAGCGCACCTCCCGCCCCAGTGTGAAAGGGGCCTTAGGCAGCCCATACATTGATCACGTTTTTTCATTCAACTATTAGGTTGAATGAAAAAAAAAGGAAATGATCCAATTCCCCCATCTACACATTATAGGTGGATGGGGGAATGTTCCCAGTGTGGACCAGTGCTGGAACAACCAGAGTTGCTGTCCTGTCCCAGCTATTCACAGCGCTGGTCTCTGTCTCCATGGTAGCGGCGGCAGCACATTGGAACCCAGTGCTGGTTACTTTATGGGGCTGATGTACAGGAGGGCCAGCACAATTTGTTGTTAAAGATGGGCTGGGCATGTTCAAAATTCCACATGCCAGAGCCTGCCAGGAAGCCCACACTGCACAGCGCTAATCACAGGCAATGAGACATTTCCCGGTCCGCAGCTCCACAGATGAGGAAATGTCTCACTGACTGTGATTAGCACTGTGGAGTGTCGGCTTCCTGGCGGGATCGGGCATGTGGGATTTCAAACACACCCGAGCCCATCTCTATTGGTTGTAGACAGTTGAGCTCCCTGCAGGTTGCTTAGCAGCAGTGGAGCCTTCTCTGACATGCTGATCGTGATGCAATCCAGATGATGCTCCTAGTCAAATCCTAGTGTTAAATATCAGTGATTTTATTGATCAAAGCCCACACTTTACAGGTATAGAGCCCACATGGCTGCTGAACATACGGTTGATTATATATATGTGGTTGTACTCTTGATGCTAATAAATACTGTGTTTATTAGATCTGACTGGGAGCATCACTAGGATCACATCCCGATCAGCATGTCAACAGAGAAGGTTATACAGCATTACTGCTGCTAGGTGACCAGCTGGGGGCTCGGCTCTCTATAACCAATAGTGCCAGCCTTCCCCTACATGCACGCATAATGTCACCAGCATAAAGTCCTAATAGACTGCCGCCGGTGCCAAGGAGACAGATGCCAGACCAGCGCTGTCAATAACAGGGACAGGACAGCTGGGGAACCCCACAGTGGCAGAACACCAGGGCCCGGTGGCAAGACAACCTTTGCAACCCTGATAGTTCTCCCACTGCTTTGGACCCTTATATTTTCTTGGTGTGCTGGTGACATATATCTCTTGTTTTCTGCCACAAATTGCATTTTATAGTTGGCCCCCCTACTTTTGTCCCTGTCCCCCCATGTGCCCCCCCTAAATATGAAAGCTGGAGACGCCACTGCTCGGGATTAATCTTTTACGGTATAGATCTCATTAATGACCACTGGAGAGTTGATAACAAGAAGATACGGGTGTCCCAAAATGAGACTAAGTGGATATACTGTTTGGGGTCTCTAGTGACTAGAGGGTTAAATGCTGACATTGATCTTAACAGTTTTTTATCTAACTTTTAATAACTCTATCTTTTTATAGTACATAGGAGTAAGAGATAGATACGACCCTCCTCTCTCCTGTAGGGATCCCCTACCCCTCCCTTATATCTTTAATCATAAATTTACTATATTCTCATTTATACTATACTTCCACATATACCCATATTTATATATTTTCATGTACTAGGGCACAGTTTTAAATAATACATTTTTTAACAAACTTTTAATCTATTCTAAATAATTGTATTCTTGTTCTTAATTTAGTGTAACCTATCATTGACCTGCTGATTCCTCTCTCCGGTTTTAATTTTGGTCCCTTATATATATGCACTTAGATATTCACTTTATCATCTGGTATACATCTCCCTTTTAGGGACTTCTATGACCCTATTTACCCATATGATGTTCCTATTTTAGGTCTCACACATTATTATATCTTTGTATTTAACCACCTGCCTATATTTATATCAATTCTTTTTTTATTATATATGTGATTTCCGCTTTGTCAATAGTTACACTTACTTATAAATAATGTAATTTCACCTTTCCATGCCTTTTGGTTTTACATTACACCTAGTTTTTGGAATATTAAGCCAGTTTCAGTTCCGAGAGTTGTTGCTGCTGCCTTTCATATATTCACCACCAGGCGTCTCTTTGTGATTGGCACTTAGACATATTGCACACAATTTGGCCCACACATGATTGAGTAACTCTATTGTCTTCCCAGACACTCTCTCATCGCTGTTTAGCTAACCTATGTGCGGCCGCAACAACATCTCCACCTACTATATAATACGTAGGGTGTACCAAGATGGCCATGCCTCAGATGATGTCCGTATGACGAAACGCATAAGGCAGGACTTAGTAGACATTACGTCACTTTCGGTTTCTCTCGGTGCGGTCTGTGGAACTGGTCAGACCCTGAGAGTACCACGCACTGCGCTACTTGTATTTTTGTCATTCCAAGCTACATAGGAGCATTGTAGCTCCATATATATATTTTTTAATATAATTTTTTAATTACAATAAAATTTTTAGCCAATACGGTTTTACACTATGAGAGTGCGCCTTTTTTATTGAATTACATGTGGAACCCCCGATGCTAGCGGCGGATGAATTAGGATATTCCAAGCAGTCTACTACATATCCCAAGAGGGACCAAGCTCCAAGGTAGATATCCAATCATCGTAACCAGGCAGCGGAGGGGGAGTGGATTTCGGTCCGTAGGACACCAGGAATAGGAGCACCATTTGTTACACGCTTTTTACCCCTGCAGGGGTGAGGCACTCTGGTGAGTGTACTCACGAGAGGGGAGCACTGCAAAGTCACCAAATATTTTTGTCACTGAAACTTTTTTCAGACTGTCACGAGGATAATTGTTTGAGTTTGCACCAGTCACTTTTTGGCAAATTGCTTTTTTGGACATGCACTAACTCAGTTTAATATTTGTATGCATGATTTACATACATTGTTGGACTTAATTGCACTTTCAAGCACTCTTTTGCACATATGTATTATTTCACTTATGTATTTTATTAATTTTTTTTGCTGGAAGTTTTCACGTTTTATAAATTCAGTTGCCTAGTTTAAGGCATCCATCACCTTTATTACTTACACATCATTTATAATATTAGACTGGAGTTTTATAGAACAGCGCCACTTTCTTTTTCTTCTTATTATATTTCTGGATTTCACTATTGTGAAGTTTAATATAGGGAGGCAGCAGTTCTCACCTATCCTAAGCGCGTAATTCTTTATCTGCATAAAATTAGAAATATGCCCCCCAAAATAACAAAATAAATGAAAACCTCAATAGTAGAAAAATCAACATCAGGAGACAGCAGTAGCACCTCCTTGAACACCTGTCAGCCGCTGCTATACTGCCACCATTGATCTATTTTTAGAGGGTCATCAACATGGCCAGGACAAGGGGTGGGCATAAAGGGAGGCTGCCTTGGGTGCAGTGGTATCATGTGAAGTGGGGGATGCTGCCTGGAGATGTCCTACCTACAAGCTGGCAGGACTAGCGACAGCAGCTTCAGAGAAACAAACATTTGTGCTGCGGTTGAGAGTATTAGTGCTGGATGGGGGAAGGAGAATAGAATTAGTGCTAAGAGGGGGGTTGGAGGGCGGATTGGGGTCAAGAGGATTTGTACTGGGAAGATGAAATTTGGGGGTGGCAGTGGCATATGATTTATTCTAGGAGGTTAATTTGGGGGGATTTGTACTTGGAGAGATATTTGTGTTATGAAGCAGAATTTGTGCTAGTAGAGATTTGAGGGTGGGGGTTAAGGGATTTATGCTCAAAGGGGAAATTTGAGGGGTAGAGGATTTGTGCTATGAGGGGGGATGGTGGGGGCAAAGATTTGTGCTGGGTTGGGCATTTTAGCGGGGAGGGGTGGGGATTTGTACTGGATGAGGGGGAGTTTTTGTTTGGGGAGAATTTTGGCTTGCAAAGGGAATTTATTTTTGAGGATAAGAGTGCAGATTAGTGCTCAATTTTGTGGGGGGTGAGGGAGGGAATTTTTGCTGACACATTATGTTCATACATTTTGGGGGGGGGGCACCATTTGGCATCTTTGCCCTGGGCGCTAGATGACCTTGTCCTGGCACTGGCCATAAGCATTACCGATGGACTGTTTTCATCCGACGAACCGATCGTGTATGGGCCCCATCGGTCTTTTTTCCATCGGTGTGAAAAAATAGAACATGTTTTAAATTTTTCCGATGGGAAAAAAACCGATAGCAAAATCCGATCGTCTGTGTGGAACTCCATCGGATAAAAAACCCACACATGCTCAGACTAAATTATGAGACGGGAGCGCTCGTTCTGGTAAAACTAGCGTTCCTAATGGAGAGAGCACATTCGTCATTCTGCTAATTCTTGCCTCGTTTAATGCAGCGCATTGTTTTCTTCTTTCTTATGGTCTTGAAAAAAATTTTTTTGCTGTAGATATTTATACAGAGTTCTGACAAACTTATTTCTTTATTGTTTCTTGTGATCTCATGAATAATTGTATCTTTTTTTTAAAGCCAGATCTCCATAATTGTTAATTTTATTTAGAATCCAGATCTACGTTTTTTTTTTTTTTTTAACATTTTTGTTTCTTGTGGCCTAATTTTTTTTGGGGTCAAGTTCTCACAACATATATTTTTGATTTTTTTACCCTCAAGGAGGTTGGTGTCCCTTGTTAATTACACATTGTATTTATGAAATGTTATGGCTACTCACAAAAAAAACACATACTGTAGGCAAGTATTTTTCTTAAATCAAATATCCATTTATTCTGGTAAAACAAAATAAACAGTAAGGGCAACAATTGAAAAATGAGTTGCATTTATGAAGACTTTGGACCCCAAATGAAGACATGACTTTGATGAACATAAAAATTAACAACATAAGGAAATCAGGAGCAGCAGCCGAAAACATGCATGCCCCCAAGCTGTAGTACTCCAACAAACTGCAACTTCTGGCAGAGCAGCTTGAAGCCAGGAAATCACTTTCTGTTCTTCCTTATAGCCTTCCCTCCACGCTTCCCTGCATCGTTCTTTCCACGGCCCTGTCCACGCCCCCTTGCAGGCTGTGGCTCTGTTGTTGGAAATGTGTCAGAAGGAGGAGGAGAAGAAGGAGAGGGATGGGCCAGATGGCAGAGATGTGTGGCCTCTGTCAGCTGCCCCCTCCCCGCCGCGTGAAGGACTGTATAAATCAGGTGCTCAGAGAGGGCACGTTGTCCCTCCTCAAGTTTATTGAGCTTCTCAGCCAGGTAGGCGCTAAAGCCCTCCACAGGGTTGAGGGGGGCCCTCATTATGGCAGCAGCATCCCTGATTATTTTAAGTGATTCCTCCTCCACCTGTGTCATCCTCCTAGATTTTTGGGTCTGACGTGGAGGGGAGCCACTTGGGACTGGGTTCTGCCAGTTGGCCTGGGGACCTGCTGAGTGCCACTTGGCCTGGCCTCCTCCTGGCTGCCACTCACCCCTGCCTCCTCCTGGCTGCCACATTCCGGAGCCTCTTCCCCCTGGCTGAGCTCATCCTGTGTATAAAAAAGGGACATAGTTTTATATTTTGGTGAATCAATCACACACAATTTTCATCTTATGACTGTTGCAATTTAAATGTTAATAAATAGAAAAGACTCTCAATCTGACCCCAGATTTTTTCTATACTGTACCAATCATTTCTGGCCAATGCATTATTTTTGTTTTTATTTATTTTTTGTTTTTGTTATTTATTTATTTTGTTTTATTTTTTTGTTAATATTTTTTTTTATTATTATTTCATTTGTAAATAATAACATCTAGTTCACACTAAATAATTCAAGGCCAATAAATATGTTTTAAAATAATAGACCTGGCTGAAGATGCGCAGATCCGGCTCTTCCAGCTCAGGTGGCTCCTCTTCCCCCTCTGCAGGGGTGGAGGGAAGGGTGTAAGGAATGCTGGAGGGAAGGGTGGAAGGAAGGGTGGAGGGAAGGTTGTAAAGTGATTCCCTGTCTTCAATATGGTTGTCCAGAAATTGCAGATGTTTGTAGTACCACAGCTTGGGCTGAACTACTTTGTCTGCTGCTGCTCCTGATCTCATTGAAGCGCGGACCTCTTTGTAGCGTTTTTTGTAGGCATTCCTCATGTTGTTCATTTTATTGTTCATCATGCTATAGTCTGCCTCTGGGACCCAGGTCTTCATATATGCAGCTATTTTTCAATTGTTGCCCTTTGTACCACAGTGTTGTGGTACAAACTATTTCTCACCTCCCACAAGCTTCTGTGTTGCTATGGCAATGTCTATGGTGACTTTATAATAATAATATAGAGTTTAGGTAGTAACAGGATATGTGTAAAGAGCCCCTTCCCTCCCCCTCCATTGATACTGGAAGTTCTTTGCTGGAAATGGGTGGGAGGGGCCCCTCCCCCTCCATTGATCAGGAAACAGGAAAGGGGGGGTTTGGAAAGGTGTTTTTGTGGAGACACAGGTGTCTGGAACAACAGTTCGTGTTTGGAAGGACAAAGGAAGGAGTTGGTGTTTGGAAGGACAAAGGAAGAAGACATGCCTGCCTGAAGCTGGATAACTTTGAAGACGCTTTTGGGAGTTGGACTGAGCAAGGAACTATGGACATTACATCTTGACCTCTAAGTTGAGTAATTATTTAGTTTACTTAATGTATACGGTACATGTTGTACATGCTTATATATTTGTAGGCATATATTTTGTAAGCTATAAGTTGTGTTATATTGTGCATCCTACAGTTGTATGTGCAGATTTTTCCTTGTTTAGTAAAGCATTGATACACTACAGAAGTTTAAGTTTCCTTGATTTTACCACAAGGACCTAATAGATAGACGTAAAGCAAAACAATGGGGGCTCGTAGCCGGAATTTGTGCTAAAATTTCAACAGAAGCTGACCTGTTTTCTGTGGTGTGTTTTGTTGCTTGTACTGGGGGAAAAATGCTGCGTACACTGTTTAGGAAGAGTAAAGTTGCAAAGGTTTCTGGTGTCCAGGAGGATTTGAAGGGGTGCACCCTTCCTATCTGGGCCAGAAATAGTCAGTGGATGTCTGTTGCAAGGGAGCTGGCTGGATATGCTTCTCCTTTGAACAGAGCTTGGGGGGATGGAGTCTCTGATCTTTCCTCAGATTTTAGTCTCAAAAGTTTTGGGTTCAGTAAGGGAGAGATGCGGGCAGTTGCTGTGTTTGGTTTGCATTTCCTGCATGCTCTACATATTGAATCTGAAAAGAGGGAAAAGGCAGAATTAGAAAGAGATTTAATAAAGAAGCAGCTTGCAGTGGCCTCCAAGTGTTTGGAAGAAACTGCAAGCAAGGCAAAAGATTAAGAAAATAGGGTAATCAAAGTTAAACCTGCAGTGGCTTCCTAGAGTGTTCAAACCGCTGTAGGCCGAGCTGAAGATTTGAATGAGCGGTGTGCAGCCCCCATGAATAAATCTAATGATGCTCTTATAAAGGACAAAGGCCCAAAGCCTGTAAGCAGAAATAGGACATGTGCTACTGTTACTTCTCATAACCGGGAAGCTGAGGATTTGATCAGCTCAAATTACAGAGTTGATTCAGATACAAGGAAGGCAAGGCCATTGATATCCAGGAGACACATGTGGATTGATTTACTTAAGGTGGGGGTCCCTAGAGAGGAAATAGATGGGATTCCTAAACTAGCATTGTTTAAGAAGTGGAAGCAAATGGTTGCGAATGGTAGATTCAGTCACATTAAGTGTTTCTGTTGCCACAAAATGGGGCATTTTGCAAAAATGTGCCATACTGTGAAGCAGCAGGCCTCTGTTCTTCCAAGGACGGCACAGAGAGACATGCAAGTTTATTCGTTACGTTGGAAGTCAATGCCTTTCCGTGAAAGTGTTTCAAGGCAACAGTGGGCACCCTACAATAGTTTTACAGTTAGAAATGGGCAGATAGAGAAATGTGAGCAGTGAGCTATGGTTTTGGCACAGTTGGAAATGAACATATAATCTGCTTTTGTCTCCTACTCTTTTCAGATATTGAGCATCGAGAGGTGGAGCAGGCAGAGCAGACGACCATGCTGGGTGGGAGGAGGAAGACCAGAAGAGAGCCTGATGAAGATGCTGATGATTTCCTAAAGGTGGCTGAATTGGAGTGGACTTTCATCTGAGCATTTCCTTATGACCAAGAGGACAACAGACTTTCATCTGGGACTTTCTTTACACAAACTGCCAAAGACATTAACCCTGCTCAAAAGTAATGTTGCAGCCTTCCAGGGACAAAGCAAAAGTCTGATCGCCCAGATGGGGGTCAAAAGGGAATTTTTTCCTCCCATTTGGGGGGGGGGGGGTTTCGCCCTTTTCTGGACAAAAGGCTTTAAGAAGTTTTCTATATTATTCTATAAAGTCAAGAGGTGGTATGTGTTGCTATGGCAATTTCTATGGTGACTTTATAATAATAATATAGAGTTTAGGTAGTAACAGGATATGTGTAAAGAGCCCCTTCCCTCTCCCTCCATTGATACTGGAAGTTCTTTGCTGGAAATGGGTGGGAGGGGCCCCTCCCCCTCCATTGATCAGGAAACAGGAAAGGGGGGTTTGGAAAGGTGTTTTTGTGGAGACAAAGGAAGGAGTTGGTGTTTGGAAGGACAAAGGAAGAAGACATGCCTGCCTGAAGCTGGATAACTTTGAAGACGCTTTTGGGAGTTGGACTGAGCAAGGAACTATGGACATTACATCTTGACCTCTAAGTTGAGTAATTATTTAGTTTACTTAATGTGTACGGTACATGTTGTACATGCTTATATATTTGTAGGCATATATTTTGTAAGCTATAAGTTGTGTTGTATTGTGCATCCTACAGTTGTATGTGCAGATTTTTCCTTGTTTAGTAAAGCATTGATACACTACAGAAGTTTAAGTTTCCTTGATTTTACCACAAGGACCTAATAGATAGACGTAAAGCAAAACAGCTTCGCATTTCCCGGTATTTCTCTATGAAGACAAGCATAATTTCTGTCTCCCTTAATTTATGCATACTTATTTCCGCAAGATAAAACACAATACAAAAACATTAGGTCAGCTTCAATTGTCCTAATCTTATCCCAATATAGGCCTTTACAATCATGAACCAGTATAGGCCACTGATGCCCCAAGTTTCATTCTTACCTTATTTGGAATCGTTCGGCACTTCCGGTCGTCCTTACTACGCGCACCCACAACCTCGTTTACCATTTATATACCCTGCGCATTCAAGAAACTCCGCCCACGTCACCCGCCCATGATGGTCTTTTTCGGAATTTCCCCACCCCTTATCGTTCGGCGCACAGTGGGAGACGACGACATGGCGGTGACACAGGTGTGTGCTTTATTAAGTACCGACGAGGAAAGCCCGGAGGCGGGAACGTCCCGATCCAGGAATAAAAGATACAAGGCGTTTAATATGTCATTTGCTGAGATGGCGGAGATGGTGGACATCTTGCGGAGGAAAGATTACGATGGGAAGCATGGGCCATACGACACCCCTAATCTCAGGAAGTCTAAAATAATGGACAAAGTGGCGAGGAGTCTCTATAATAAATTTGGGGTCAAGAGATCCAAGGAGCAGCTCCGTAAAAGGTGGTCTGACCTGAAGCTGAGGGAGCCGGAGCAGTATAGGAAGCTTATAAAAATCCTTGATAAAAGTAAGTTTATTTCCTGTGTTATTTCAAATTGTAATATTTATTCTTGCATGTTTTGCTCCATGTGCTTGGATTGACTGGTTTCACATTGTAAAATGTCAACTTTCATGTTAGTTTAGTGGCCCAATTTTTTTAATGTTTCGTAGTAAACAGCAATCATCTAAAAAATCACATGTTTTGCACAGATACACGTAAACCACATGTGGTCATGCCTATTTGTCTTAAAACAACGTTTATAAACATTGTTGTCTAGATGATGTGTTTGTAAGTAGAATGTGAAATGCTAAACTAGATTCAGTGTAAAGGAGTGGACACTCAGCAGCTGGTTACACATCTTGACTCAGGAGCACTATAGTGTGGGCCACCAGAACAACCTTTTTAGGGTGTCCCACACAGGTGCTCCAGTGGATACTTTGGGGTGTCTCCATGTGTGTTATTTTGGACCAAAACTGAAAGTATTCTTGCTTTGTTGAATTCCCAAAATCTCATGTGTTCATCTTGGAACTCTGCCAAAACAAACAATTGTACCCCACTTCCAAGCAATGTTTCCAATTTATGCCCTCAAATATTTGTGTGCTAAAGTATACTTTTGGTTTCATTCTCATAGGGGAGAGGAGACTGGGAGGACACCAATCTGAGGAGCCTAGGAAGCACAGACCACAGAAAGAACCCCAAGCTCAGAAAGAACCCCAAGATCAGCAGGTGGAGGAAGGAGAGGTGGAGGAAGGAGAGGTGGAGGAAGGAGAGGTAGAGGAAGGAGAGGTGGAGGAAGCAGAGGTGGAGCTTATCACCACAACAGGTCAGTGTCTGTCACCCCAGCTTCAGGTAAAGAGATGTAGGCCTGCATATTTCTAATACCTTTTTTTTTTAGGGGATGAACATGCTGGTGTGTCAGAAACTCCTACTACTCCTTTCTCAAGTGCTAGTGCCCAAATCATAATTCAAGATTCAAGAAATATTGGAATGTAGTAGCGAAATGGACATTATGAGGAATAGGATGAATGTGATTGAGCAAAAATATAAAACCATCATTGATATTTTGGGGCGAATAGTCTGACCCCCCCCCCCTTGTTTTTTTGTATCTTTTTTCAAAAATATTTTGCACTTGATTTACCACAAGCCAAAATTTGAAGATGCACACCGTGTGTCAACATGTGCTATCTGCCGTCACAGGATATCTATGTCCCTGTTTTGTGGGTGCAACCCCTTCCTCGCTACTCAAGTAGGTGAGAGGCAGATAGCACATGTTGACTTTAGCCATGGGATCAAGATGAAAATACCCATTTTGCCAGACAAACTGTGTGCATCTTCAAATTTTGGATGGTTCAGGGGTGAAATCACCCCATCTCATGTTTTTTTTAAAGTTTGAACTTTGTAAGTTCCATTGTTTTTCTATGTTTTATTTTTTTAACCATGCATGTTTATGGAGCCAAAAATGTCAAGATTTTATTTTCAAGAAAAAAAAACGCACATGTCGTGCACAGAGTAAAAATATTTTTGGACACTCAACATTGTGTGGCTTGTTCTTTCTATGCTCAATAGCAGTTATAGAAAATGTCAAAGTTCATGTTTTACTGTGACAATTGTGGTTATTTACTAAAGACAAATACACTTGGCACTACTACAAAGTGTACTATGAAAACCTGGGAGACACATAAAACAAAAAAATGCAATAATGACAAAACAAGTTTTTCAAATATATTTTTAGATTTAAATTTTTCTTAAAAATTATCAGATATGGTCTGGCATAGCGATGGCCCCCCTATTTAACGTATTTATCACGTACTTCACAGGCGCTTTGGGGGGGCAAGCCAGTACGGCCAGTGTCCAGGCCGGTCATCAAGTTTGGTTCTGAAAGACCGGCCTCAGGCCCAACATTCAAAACATAAGTAGATGAGTATTTTCTCATAAAATTGTGCAGTATGCAGCAGCTGTACACAATGTGGTTTAGTTTATATTCCGCCATGTGGATGGCTGTCTGAAACAGGCGGAACCGGCTGGCCATTATCCCGAAGGCATTCTCAACAACCCTCCGGGCTCTGGCCAGCCGGTAATTAAAAACCCTCCTCTCCGGGGTGAGGGTCCTTTGGGGAAGTGGCCGCATCAGGTGGGGTCCCAGTCCAAAAGCTTCATCCGCAAGAAACACAAAAGGAAGTCCCTCCACATTCTCTGCATCAGGTGGCAGTGCCAGGCCACCAGTCTGCAGACGGTGGGCAAACTCCGTCTGTGCGAAGACTCCGCCATCGGACATCCGGCCATTCTTCCCCACGTCCACATACAAGAACTCATAGCGTGCCGACACCACCGCCATCAACACAATACTAATAAAACCCTTGTAGTTGAAATAGTACGACCCCGAACGGGGGTGGCGGCACTATGTGGACGTGTTTCCCATCGATTGCACCTCCGCAGTTAGGGAAGTCCCACCGCTGGGCAAATTGGGAGGCCACAGTCTGCTATTCCTGTTGCGATGAAGGAAACTGTGGAGTCAAACAAAAATAATCAATTAGTACTTTTGCACATAACATTGCAAGCAGATTACACAAATACATTCTTGGCCAACGTCAGTATAACATTTTTTTGAAGGAGTATTTAAACACAAAAATGGAAGGCCCACTTATCAGATGACTCACCCCCTCTGATGGCCCATTGGAAACAATTAAGGGGGGGAGAGGGGGTTAAAGCTGATTTTGTGCCCCCCAAAAAAAGCCTTGACCACTCTGCTGAACTTGAATGTGCAATAAAACATTTGGACACATTTTAGGGGGGGAGGGGTTCTAAACTACAATGGAGCTGACAAAAAACTTTGTTAACAGACTAGGCTAGGTGTGTATGGGCCCAGGATAGCATGCTGGAGAGGTTAGTGAAGGGAAATAGGCACATAGGCCAAAAAAGGAGCATTTAAAAGTAACAACATGCATGGGGAGAAAGGGGACATTCCCAGCATATTACAATCTTGGTAATTTGGGAAGGATGAAAGAAATACAATACATTAGCAAACATTAAAAACATAGAATGTGATGTTAAAGGAGAAAACTTACCTAAATATAGTCCTTCTGCATGACTTGTATGATAGCAGAACACGTTTCAGGGATAATGATCCCAAGAGCCTGGGGGGAGATGCCTGTCGTGAACTTGAGGTCCTGCAAGCTTCTCCCAGTCGCCAGGTACAGTAGGTACCGCCGATTTTGTGTCAATCTCGCCTCTTCTAGCGGTTCAACTCGGGTTACAGTATTAACCGCAACACCAAGCACATACAAAGCATGAGCTCTACGACGAGAACGTACTTCCAACATGGCTTTAAACCGGACGGCTGGTCAGAACGAACTTAAACAGAACGCACCGAGGAACAGCAAGGCTTGTGAAGAACGACCTGAAAAACAGTAACGAGCGGCCAAGAAGGCACTGCAAAACAGAACCGACCTGACTGCATGCACTGAAAGACAAATACGAACCCACAAGCACAAACTGAAACGCAGAAAACGATCTGAAAAGCACGGAGACTGAAAAGCGCGAATCGGCTCTCACCAAACTTTTACTAACACGCGGTAACACGAAATCAGCAAAAGCAGCCAAAAGGGTGGCGCCATTGGAATTGAACTTCCCATTTATAGTGCCGTTGTACGTCACAGCGTTTGGGACGATCGGTTTTTTGACTGATGGTGTGTAGGCAAGATGGAAGTCAGCTTCATCGGATTTCCGATGGAAAAATACATCGGATTAGAGTCCATAGGAAATCCGATCGTGTGTACAGGGCTTAAGTGATAAATATGAGCAAGCTTAAATAAGGTCTCAATAAACTGATATTTTACATTATTTGGAGTTGCTACTACTACTTGTATGTGTATTGTGTTAAGACAGCATTAAAGTGTTACTTAACCCAGGACCCTGCATTCGCTATATCTGGTTTCCCACAGTACACCGAACATGGAAATGCAATTATTTTAGTAAATATAAACTGCTAAATACCTTTTCTCACCAGCCGTATATAGCACTCTTGTGACTTCTATCAGTGTCTATCCAAGCACAGGTTAAAGCTTGCAGGAGGAGTGTTCTGACTGTCCTATGAGACGGCAAGACCCCTGACCCTATGTCTGGACAGTACTGATTGGCCCTGTGCTGATCACATGCATCCTCCCAAGAAAAAAAAAAACCTCTCTAGCAATACACGCCAAACTGATGATGTGCAGCCTGACTCCATAGACTCTGTGTTATCAGGAAATTTTTAGGGGACAGTGGAAGAAGGGGAGGATCTGAGAAGACAGGATAAAACAGCCTTTTTACACAATGCAGAGGAATAACCCCCCACAGTGAGTATAACAAGCATGCTTTACACCAAAAAAAGGCATCAGAGAACTTCAATGCATCTGGCAGTGAACTTTAATGCGCCTCTTTGGTAAGAGTGTCAGGATGCCATTCTGAATTAACTGCATTGCATCACATGAACCCACAAACAGTTGACCACAAAACTGATGATCCTAAAATGACTGATTACTTTTGGCTGGAATAAGCTTTTACTGATTTGCTTAAAATATGTGTCTTAACTCTCACTTTTCTATAACAACCTCCTTTTTCATTTCAAACCTGCTCTAGAAAAATGAGAGTTGGATTTTTGTTGCTTGCTTTGGAGATACCAAGTTGGTATTATTTTTGGCAGGTTGATAAATGAGAGTCTGCAGGGCTTGTACTGTAAGTCAATGTATTGGTAATGGAGATCATGGTGAGGCTTTAAATACATGTACCCATTTTACTTTCTGAAAGCAAATGAGTGCATAGAGAGCTTGGGTTTGCTATTCTATTGTGTGTATCCATCACTGAAATAACAAAATGAGGAACACAGACAAAGCCTGGCAGAAGTATTGGCCCTGCTCTCTGCCTACACATCATAATGATTCAAATGATATAACTTATCCCTTGGGCCATATTTGACTGGGAATGTCAGATGAGCAAATCTCTTAGTCTGGCTGCTGAGGTGTGGGAGACAGTCTACTCTCTTGGAACGATATGGCAAAGCCTGGAGACGTGATACAGATTTATAAAGATATATCCTTTAAAGCGAATCTCTAATCTATTTAATGCTTTTTTTAGATATGCATCTGAGTGGGATCATTACACAAAAGAACCTTATCAATGTGT
Organism: Rana muscosa; assembly: GCA_029206835.1. Taxonomy (NCBI): domain Eukaryota; kingdom Metazoa; phylum Chordata; class Amphibia; order Anura; family Ranidae; genus Rana; species Rana muscosa. The sequence continues at coordinate 931,096,468 of CM055116.1, forward strand.
AAGGTTTTGAAAATGCTGTATCTATGGATAGGTTGCAATTACATTACCTCATTACATGCTTTGCTTCCTATTTAGTAGTACTGCACAGGGGCAGGTTTTCCCAGTTGTGAGAATGAGGTACTCTCCCCACAGGACTCAATTTTTAGTGCTGCATGGTGGCCAATGGCAGCTAGGTGACAGCACCAGTTTTTGAGACTCTCTGCCAACTATCAGTAATCACATCTGAGCGAATTTTGGCCAATTCCTAATTAAGTTGACCAGTGAGTGTCCAAATGTCCATTTCGCCCCAAAATCCTTTAACTGAAATAATGAAGGAGCTGGGCGGAGAAATGTTGGCCGAACAGCACCAATCAGATGCAGGCAATGTTTGGGTATTCTGACAGCTAGTTGCACCAGCTGTCAAAATACAATAGCTGCAGTGAGAGATTAGTCTCTCCACGCTATTTATCAAGGATTGAGGATTCTGTTAGGTTTCTTTCGTTCACAGGTGTATGGCTGACTTTGGAGAGTTTTTTTATAACTTGTGGCTATGCGCAGTGAAGTTTGTAGGTTACACAGGTAATAGAGTTTTTCTAAATAATTTTGTGACAGCAATATGGGTTGCAAATTCAGTGAATGGGGTCTGAAGTGACCATCCTGAGAAAGGAGATGCTGTGTTTTCTCCAAGCATGATTATTTATGGTGGTTCACTGTTGGAGGAGGGTGGTACAATATAGGGAGTCAGCGCACAGCCAGAAAAAGGCAGGCTATAGATCGTGTGATTTTCTTTCCTGTAAACACAGGTTGACACGCCACACATAACTATCTGGTAGGGCAGAAGATGTGATTTTTCTCTGCTGCACTTCAGTAACACTAAGGGGTTTATTTACTAAAGGAAAATCCACTTTGCACTACAAGTGCACTGCAATTGCAAGAGGTGGTGGAGACAGCCGCAGCTGTGCATAGCAGCACTAGGCGCAGGCCTCTCTTCGCTCGACCTCACTCTGAGTGAGACTATGACATCACTGGTTGCTAGATGGCAGGCAAAAGAAAGCAAGGTTCCCCCTTGCGGGACTTTAAGGGCCCTTGTGGTTGTATGACAACACAAAAGAGTACAATAGTATATGGAAAAATTATGAAAAAATATATAATTTATTCTGACAAGTAATAAAAAAACAATTGACATCAAACAAGCAAAAGAAGAACGTGGCTGTGTAAGTTACAAGTCAACATCACAATAGTGGCTGTACACTGCTGGAGGTCTTGGACCACCATGATGCAGAGACAGAGTCCTGGAACCACACCCAACGCATTTCAGAATCACTTCCTTCTTCAGGGGTGTATTAGTAGATGAAAACATTCACAATGTTGGCAATCAAGAACCAAATAACAGCCATACAAAATTTAAAAACAGCAGAATCCATCCAGGGGTTGCTCAAGTGTCAAACCCACTGACCACACCAACGGGCTCAACCAAGGGAAACCCAGAGAGACCAGGCCACCTGGAACGTGACCAGCAGGGTACGTATGCGGCAGGGGGATTTTTTAACTGTATCCAGTTTGGCAGCGGAATTAGTTAAAAAAGGGGCCCCTGGAAGATGATAAAGACGTCCGATCGATTAGTGGCTACAGAGCGGTAGGACAGCAGGCAGGGCGGCCCTAGCAACCAGTTCCGGCAATCTAGTTTAGAAGGGTGACTGTGTCTCGGAGTCTGTAATATTTTATCGGGGGATCCACCCCTGCTCTAGAGATGCTGCAAATAGAGAGAATGTGGTTTGGCTGGGATAAGGGTAAAGGAGATTGGAGGGATGGTGCAAAAAAAAACTAATAATTGCTCTTGGTAGAAATTCAGAGCTGTCCTGTATCATGTGCACACCGTTTGTTATCTCAGAGAGTCTTTTTAGTTCTTGTTCTGGACTACAGAATGATGACCATTTGTATTGTAGAGAACCGAGAGTGGGAGTGGAGTACTTTAGACAACTGGGCAGGACTGACAACGCTCTACAACAATGCTATGTGTTGTCAGCCCATATTGAGACTCAGAAGCTGAGTGCATTTATAGCAGATCATCTGGATTTTTTCATGTACTTACAGGGTCTTTAAAGGGGTTGTAAAGGCAGCCCCCTCAGCCCCCCTAATACTTACCGGAGCACCTTCTCTGTCCAGCAATGTCCACGAGTCCCTCGGCTGTCCAGGACTCTCCCTCCTGATTGGCTGAGACACAGCAGCGGCGCCACTCATTCCCGCTGCTGTCAATCAAAGTCAATAAGCCAATCAGGAGAGAGAGGGGGGTAGGGCCGAACCGCAGCTCCGTGTATGAATGGACACATGGAGCTGCAGCTTGGCTCGGGTGCTAGACAGAAGGGAGGGGCCAGGAGCAGCGAAGAGGGACCCGAGAAGAGGTGGATTCAGGCTTCCCTGTGCAAATTCACTGCACAGAGCAGGTAAGTATAACATGTTTGTTATTTAAAAAATGAATTACAAAAATTAGGCTCCATGTACACAGAAGCTGATAAACTGCAGTTTATTGGCGTTTTGGCGTTTTTTTAAAAAGCCCATTAACTGCACTCTATGTTAGCCTATGTGTTCATGTACACATAACATTTTTTTAGCTTTAATGAGCAGTGGAGTTAATGGGCTTTTTTCTGAAGGCAAGAAATTTGCGTTCAAAGTGCTGTTTTTCGGCAGAAAAAAACGCAAAACGCCAAAAAACGCTAATAAAAGCGAGTAAAAAAACGCTGATAAAAGCTAGCTTTTTCTGCTGCTTTAAAAACAACCGTTTTTGAGCTTCTGTGTACATGGAGCCTTAGACTTTACAATCACTTTAAAACCTTGCTGTCTCCTCACAGCTACCTTTTAACTGGGAGGCAAAAGGTTTTTTGATCATGCTATCACAGGGGTCACATGATCAGGAGCCTGACTCCTAATTGCAAACAGTGACTGACTGAGTGCTGTTGGTGACTGTTCAGTGTTCTGAGTTAAAATTTTCGGAGCCACATTGACACAAATGTGCTGTAGCTGGATGTTAAAGGGGTTGTAAAGGTTCGTTTTGTTATTTTCTAAATAGGTTCCTTTAAGCTAGTGCATTGTTGCTTCACTTACCTTTTTCCTTTGATTTGCCTTCTAAATGTTTTTTTTCTTTGTCTGAATTTCTCACTTCCTGTTTCTCCTCACTAAACTTCACACCATCATCCGAGTGGTGTGGAGTCAGCCAGAACAGCTTACTGAACAGCTTACTGAGGAGGAACAGGAAGTGAGAAATTCAGACAAAGAAAACAAAGAAAAAAATATTTAGAAGGTAAATAGAAGGAAAAGGTAAGTGAACCAACAATGCACTAGCTTAAATGAACCTATTTAGAAAATAAAAAACAAACCTTTACAACCCCTTTAAGACCCACCTGCTCTGCCTCTGCATTTCGCATTACACCGGGTACACAGGTTAAAGGCATAAAACATGAGGAAATTTATTGCAGAGGTGTACTGCATGTTTTTTATTTTATTTTTTTCATTCTGTCTTGACATACAATTTAAGGGAATAAAGACAGAATACAATAAAGTCCTGACCGAGATGAAGTTCTACATGAATTATGATTGTATTGTTTACTATATTTAGGCTTCGATATGATATGACTTTGATATGAGATATGCTGCTGTGCAAAAAAATACTTTATGGTCAACTGGAGTGGAGCTGTGTTGTATGCTCATTCATATATCAGTTGTTGTTCTGAATAAACAGATGCAATGCACTTCACAAGCTATCTGTCTCTTGTTGATGCATGACATGCTCACATGACCTCCCCAGCAGGTGAGATCCTGATTGACTGGAAAGCCTTATCATCTAGTAACCATCATGGCTAGTCAGATATTGATGAAGCAGCAGGTCATGCTGGGAGAACATGCTATGAAGGTACTCTGATGTCACAGTGCAGGTGATATGACTATGTATTCCTCCAGGCATAAAACTCCTCTTTCATGGAGACAGGTAATGCCAGCTATCTCAGTTTAATACTTGTCCACCATTTGGCTGGTGATGCTACCTTTAAAGTCCACCGAATGTCGGGTTGACCATTTGTGTATGCGATCTTTAACGATGGTATTCATACAGTGTTGTTCCATGTTTTTGGTATCTGCCTGTAATATAGATTAGCTATAATAAATCAGTTTTAAAAGGCACCTTGTTTCAAGCTGTTAAAATGAGGTTTATTTATGTTTCCTATCTCTTATTCTTCAAAAGGCATTGTAGCTATGCATATGACCTTAGCCTGCGCTTCTGGCTGTGTATAGCACAGCAAGGAGTTTTCTTTATTCTACTTGGATAGAGTTTAAAAATCCTTCCAAACAGCAGGCTAAAGAAAGAAGTGAGCTTGCTTTTCTCTTCACAGGAAACACACATATAGTATATTCTTACGTATAGTATATCTTTGATGTCTAAGATCATTTCTATAGATTGTTTAATGAATGGTTTGTATGCAAGGCAGATTATTTTGTAGAACTCCTCCAAACTTGTCTGAAAAATAACAGGCACTAAATGTTAATACATTTTTGGCTTCCTGTACAGTGGTGCTCTTTTTGAGTCACTTTTTTGCTTATTTCGAGAGGCATGACTAAAGCCCTGTACACACGATCGGATTTCCTATGGATTCTAATCCGATGGATTTTTCCATCGGAAATCCGATGAAGCTGACTTCCATCAGTCTTGCCTACACACCATCAGTCAAAAATCCGACCGTCCCAAACGCCGTGACGTAAAACACTCTGACAAGCTGAGAAAAATGAAGTTCAATGCTTCTGAGCATGTGTCGACTTGATTCTGAGCATGCGTGGGTTTTTTATCCGATGGAGTTCCCCACAGACGATCAGAATTTGCTATCGTTTTTTTCCCATCCGATAAATTTAAAACATGTTCTATTTTTTCCCACTGATGGAAAAAAGACAGATGGGGCCCATACACGATCGGTTTGTCTGATGAGAAAATTCCATCGGACTGTTTTCATCGGCATAAGGCACAACAGATGTTATCAGCCCTCGTAATAATGACCGCTATGCATCCAAAACCTTTCTACCCCAACGTATCTATAATAAACCAAACAACACCAGTTTGGAGTACATTTTTTAGCCATAGCGGCTCTTTATTTAACAAATAACTAAATATAAAACATTTCTTAAAACAGAAAGAAAAGTAATAACAATAACAATAACCATGAGGTTGCCGTTCTTTTGAGGCACAAAAAAAACAGACATCTACTTTGTATCCGCATAACAACTTGACGGGTCCCCAACTGCACCACACAGGCTCAGGAACAATCCCAACTCTCCACAGATACCTTTCTGTTGAACTTCCCAGTTAACCCACCATTAACTGGTATTCCACAGGGAATTTTATTATAATATATCACAGCAAAATTGAAAACTCCTCCAAAGACCCCAACCGCCATGCCAGTATGACCACTAAGGACAACTGAGTCAATGCAGGGTGGGAAGTTTCTTCTACGTTGGTTGCTTCCAAGTGCCTGGAACTCAAAGAACCAACCTAGGGACCCCCTGCAACCCCTCATCTCACTAAAAATGAACCAATCGGTGAGTGCCCATCAACTCTCGTTATTTTAAGTTAAACCTCTCTCTCCCTGATTCCCCTGTTTTCCATGTCATGCCCTTCACTTTTTTTTCACTTGGGGCTTCTCTACAAGGTGAAACAAATTCTGTATCTCTGTGCTGAATCCCATCAGTAAAGCTATGGATTGTGCAGTGTATGAGCTGAACATGTTTTATTGCATTCTTCTCAATATTTACTAAGGCAAATGGTACAGATAGTTTGCATATATTCATGACATATCTGACTTTAAAGCAGAGCTCCAGCTCCCCCACCAAAAAATTTAAAGTCAGTAGCTACAAATACTGTAGCTGCTGACTTTTACTATAAGGACACTCACCTGTCCAGGGATCCTGCGGTGTCCTTACCCAAGCCGCTTCTTGAATCGGCTCTCGGGTGCTGGCACCATCATCTTGGGTAAGGGAAACTGTCAGTCAAGCTTTGTGGCCTCACAGCCAGTTTCCTAATGCACATGCGTGAATTGCGAATCAGCTGCACCGAGGGCAGACCTTCCAGATGAGTTCAGTGCAAAACCAGGTGCCTGCCCCCCCCCCCCACAAGGTGCCAAATGTGCGTGGAGCACCGCTTCAAAGAGCAACCTTACCTCCTTGCGTTATTCTTTTCTTTCTCCTCTTACTTGGTTTCCTGGGTTATCTGCAGAACACATACTCACACATCCAATGAATCTATTACTGCCTTGCTGTTATCCACTGAAGGCTTCTGCATGCCAAGTTCTGTGTCACCATCTTCCTTACTTATGTAATCTGGGGGCCAACTGCCTGTTCTGAATTCTTGCAGCAAGCCCCCTGATGCATGGTTTCACATGGGTTCTAGATTACCTTAAAGTCACCTGGGATGCATAACAAGAGTATCTAGCCAATCCCTGGGGTGAGGTGCCCAGATGGTGGCTGGGAGTGTGTATAAATATTCTGAGACTTGGAGCAGAAGTGTCTTGTCTCTGAGGAGGAGATCGCAGCCTGGGGGGGGGGGGGGGCTGCTTTCCCTTTAGGCAAGCCTGCCATGTGTCTGCGGTTTATCAACATTCCAGCTAGGTTAGCCGGGGGCCTATTCTACTGAAAGTTTGCTGAAGCTGGCTGAGAGACTTTTCGTCTAGGTCTACTCTGGTATCACTGCAAAAGGTGTCTGGAAGATATTGGAAAGACGCAACAAATTATCCAAGGACATTAGTGAGTACAGGCTGATGTGAGAGATCCTTGAGACTGTGTGCTCATGCATCCATCTTGTGCTGGAGTCAGTTTTGTCCAAAGGGGACATTGTGTCAGGTGTCCTGAAAAGCTCCGTCCACAATAGAGTAGGTTCCATCTAAGGGGAATTTACTACTAAAGTGTTCCTGAAAAGCTCAGTCCAATTTTTGCTGCAAGCAAGGACCCTTGATCACCTTACTAATAAAAAGTTTAGTGCCCTCAAGTTCACTACTAAAAGTGACTGGAGTATTCCACAGTTACCCTAAACCTATCAAAGTTCAAGTTCTGCAATAAAGCATCTGAAAAGCATACTCCTAGACTGCTCACTGAGCCAAAGGGGTGACCGTGTGCCTGTCTGTGGGGCAATTACTGGGAAAATAAACCTGGGAATCTTTTCAGTGGCACCTACAGGGGTGAGCTCTACACTTACCTGCTCTTTGCAATGAGCAGGCCCAATTCCCCTCTTCTGGAGTTCCCCGCCGATGCTCCTGTCTCCACCTTTTTGGGGAGTGTCCCTATAGGAAGCCACTTTCTATGAGGGTACTTGTGCGGGCTCGATCCTGACCTGCGCTGCCGCAAGGCTTCACTTCCTGATTCAAAAATACAAACAATATTCGCGCTGCTAACACATATGAGCAGCTACAATACCTGTGGAAAAAAGGCAACAACAAACAATATACAAAAAATGCAGCGCTATGTGTATGACAATGTGAAAAACCAAGTGCTCCAAAATTAACTGAATCACAGAAAAAATTATAAATAAAAATCCAAATATATTAATGAATAAAAAGTCCAATTGTATATAGAACTCCAAATAGATGTGATGAAACATATATTCAAATCAATTCCAAAAGGTGCAAGTGAATCTTCCAAAGTAAATATATGACTTGTAACATAACCACCACCACGTGAAGGGGAGGCTTACCGGATGTAGTGGACCCAATACACATACGTGTATGGGGTCAAACAGGCTGAATATGTATACGTCCGTGCATATGGAACCAGATAAACACTGCGCACCCTTATATCCAAGGTCCAAGCTCAGGAGGGGATACCAGAAATTCAAGCCAATAGGAAATTTGACTCACATAAAGTTCATGTGGAAAAAGAAGGGAGATGGCACATAGCGTAATAACGCAAAGGATTTTAATGAATATAGGCAAGTACACTTACATTCAATCCATAGATTTGATGCTTTGCAAAGACACTAAGTAGCAGCAGTAGAGTCTCCCGATGCGTTTCGCAAAATGTTGCATCGTCTGGGGCATCCTGACCTGCGCTGCCGCAAGGCTTCACTTCCTGATTCCCTTACTGAAGATGGCGGCGGCGGCAGCATCCGAGAGCTGCGGGAGAGATCGGTTTCGGGTGCCGACATTGCGGGTGCCCTGGACAGGTAAGTGTCCTTATTTTAAAAGTCAGCAGCTGCAGTATTTGTAGCTGCTGACTTTTAAAAAAAAAATATTCGGCGGACCTCCGCTTTAAGCCTTTAGTACCACTTTAAGGGATGCAGATTACCATGTTATTAAGGTTAAAATAAGCTACATTTGGATAAATTAAATGTCTTTCTTTGCAGAAAGTAACCCTTCAGGGCCTCTAAAATATAAAACAAATAAAGCAAAATGTTCCACAAAATGCAGTTAAAGCGGAGTTCCACCCATTTAAAAGTCAGCAGCTACAAAAAGTATAGCTGCTGACTATTAATAATCAGACACTCACCTGTCCCACGGTCCAGCGATGCAGGTGCACGGAGTCCCGCTCCTCTCCACTCCCCCTCCTCTCCATGGAGCCGGCATTCTAACTGTAGGCGCCCGGCTGTGGCTTTACAGCTGGGCACACACTACACATGTGCGAGCCGCGCTGCGCACTGTGAATGGCCAGGCAATCTTCTGGGACCTTTGACGTGTCCCAGAAGATTGCAGGAAGGGAGGGGGGAGAGGTGATCTTCCTTCCAGCGCCGCGGCACCAGGGGAGGAAGTGGGACCTGGGTGCCTGTAAAAACAGGGTACCCACTCATCCTTCCAAAAAATTACATGCCAAATGTGACATGTCAGGGGGTCACCAGCACTTAAAGCAGAAGTTTCATTTTTGGGTGGAACTCCGCTTTAAGCTGTACAGAAGCCCTGGAATACATTGTTACTTAAAGCGTATATATGGTCAAAATGTAGAAACATATGTAGCGGCCTCCCCTCTCTCTCTCTCTGTATCAGTTCTTCTGGCTATGGCTCTGGTCTATGGGTACCTCTGAGGAGAGAGTGTGAGGTCACCACGCCAAGTTCCCCTGCAGATGTATGTGCAGTGAGAGACAATCCTCTTTTACCTTCGGGTCGGTGTTCTGCATCTGGTGGTTTCTTGAACAATGTCTGCCAGAAAATGAGCCCCACACCAATAAAGTCCAACACTCCTTTATTCTTCCGATAACAGAGTAATGCACAGACAGTTGGACTCCCTCAACGAGTAGAACAGACAGAGGGGTGTGGATACGAGTAGGCCCAGACACAATGAACTCTCCACTTTTCTTCCTGAAAGTGGGTTGCGGTCTCCAATCGAGGGGAAATATGCTTCCAGGCTCACCCGTCACTGGCGATATGCTGCACCAGGTCTTCAAGCAAGTACCCCCTCCCGGTCCATTACGTCTCTGGATTCGGGTACCCACTCTCGGGTCCCCTAGGATCTCCTTCCCTCGCGGAACTCAGTGGTGGGCACTGAGCTCCAGACCTCCATCCGAGTACCTCACCCCAGGCTAAAGGTGCCTGAGATGGAACACGATCCCCGAACGTCCTCCAGGCCTAGGCCGCCTAGAGGACCGACACGAACCACCGCCCTCAGGCGGAAGGTGCCCGGGACTCCCCCGTGACCAAGATGGCCGCCCCCTTTATACCCTCTCCCAGCAAGCACGGCGGGTTCCCCGCCCCACCATACCACTGCCGGGGGAGGACAAAAAGGGGTACGGCACACAGCAATGGTTCAACCCCAGCCCAAGGCGACAGTGTCACCCGCTGAGCTGCAGGGAACTGCACATTGCTGGTGTCTCTGCCAGTTTTAAATACACAGGGAAAGTGCATGCCCGCTACACATATATTTATTTACACATTTCATTTCAATTATTTCTAGCCTGACTCTATTAATCTGAATGATCTTGAAGTGTGTAAACTTATTTTGTGAAGATCCCAACACATTTACTTCATTGAATTCTGTGACATGCATTCACTATGCCCTGTAAGTAAGCACTGCTATGTCACACATTTCACAGAGCTTGCCTTCAAATGTGATAAGAGGAGGAGTTTAGGGAGGCAGCGTCAATACAGGAATCACTGCTTGCAGGCAGCAAGGTACCATGGGATAAGTAGTCCTTAAAAAGTAAAAGTCAACAGCAGATAAGCAGCTGCAAAGCATCCAGGAAGTTGTGGAAAGAGACGGCCAACAGACAGGCAGCACTCATGACATAAAAGGAGAGTTTTTAAAGTTTGTCGAAAATAACTATTATAAAATGAAAGTGTGTGTGCTGTGAACTGTTTAAAGTGGAATTTGAGGATCTAACTAAGCTTAAACCTGCTCCCATCCCCTAACAACTCCTATACTAACTACCCTGTAGAAGGAAGATGCTTATACGTACCTATTCTCAGAGCACTCTAGTCCGGTTACGTAATCTCCCCAGTAGATGGCTTCAGGGGAGAGGAGAGAGCACTGACAATGGATGGAATGACATGACTCATACCCTAAAGCTGGTGATGCTGGGAACTGGAGCACTCTGTGAATAGGTAAGAATAAGCATCTTCTTTACGTAGCGGGGTATCGTTTTTACCCACAAAACTACAGTTCCCAGCACTCTTTGAGGCACCCAGGGTGCATTTCCCCACGCAAGGACTGCTGGGGTGGACTTTAAAAGGGAGAGGAGGGGCCTCTTTCTTTCTCTTTGGACGCCGCCCTCCCTGCACTTACCTGCTGCACGTGCAAGGCCTGAAGCCTGGGCCTTGCATTGTTCCAGAGAGCCTTCCGCTCCACCGAGGAGCCTGAGGAGTGTCTGTGCCACCATCTTCTGGAGGACCGAAGACCCGGCGCATCGTGGGCACTGTGAAGCAACTCACAGTAGCGAAGGTACCGGACAGGAGGCGGTCCGGTCTGGTGAGAGAGCACCAGCTCAGAACCACATCTAAGTAACTTTGTTGCCTATTAACTTTGCCTAGGCCCATCATTGATTACAGTTATACTTTGGAGAGACTGTCTGCTGAACTGAGTTTATCAGTCTCTCCAGCTTTGCCAAGTTAGCGATCATTTGCTACCCCTATTGGATTACAGTTTGTTTCTTTATGTGCACCACCGAGAGTTGCTAGCGAAGATTCTTTTACAAACTATACCCCAAGTTATAGTCAGGCCTGACTGGGTAGTATAGGACATTGCTGGGTGCCATTTTTGCTCACGAGGGAGGATAGCTGCAGCGGGGTTATTATATTGTCATTGCATTACTGAATGTTATACTCTTTTAATGTGTACACCTATATTGCAGGGATCTGCATGAGATATTGTACACAAATTACCTTTTATACTTTTACCAATAGTAAAAAGTTATAGTTAAGTAATTTGGTTGTCAGTGTCAATTACTGTGCTGGGATACAAAGGGGTTGTACCATATAACAGTATAGATATAGTACAGTTATACCATCCTTCCCCTTTCCTAACTGTGCCACGAGAGGTTAGAGCCGATTGCCAGGGGTTGACAGCGGTGCATTACAAGGCCCAAAACAAACAAGCAGCCCTCTTAAACTGAGGGTATCGCTATATTTATACAGTGTAATTAAAATAAGAGTTAGGAGGGGAGTGGGAACCTATTTAGAGCCGGTTCACACCAGGGCGACTCAGGATCTGACTTCAGGTCGCCCCGAGACGCCCCAAGTCGCGCTGTAATGTTAGTCTATGGAGCCGTCTTTATGCACACTACAGAAATCGCTCCGACTTCAAAAAAGGTAGCTTCCTGTACTACTTGAAAACGACTTCTAGGCGACTTGTACCCATTGATTTCAATGGAAGTCGCCTCCAAAGTCGGATCAGTGTCTTAACTGAAGCAACTTTACAGGAAGAGAAAAATTGTTTTCTCAGGCAAACCCCTCCCTTCCACAGAGCTGATTATTGTTTGATTGGCCACTGGCAAAGTCGCCTGTCCTGGAGGAAACTTGAAGTTGCCTCAAAGTTGCCTCGAAGTTGCCTCGAAGTTGCCTCGAAGTTGCCTTGTAAAGTCGCGCTGGAAGTCGTGTTGTTCCAGTAGAGTCTGGGATTCCACTTTAAGTAAAACACTGTGGTCCATCTTTTGGGGCAGGACCTAATTGTAGAGAGTAATCTTCAGTAGGCTCTTGTGCCTATGCTAGTTATTATTCTAGTATTGGATTTGTGTTTGCAATATGCCTCACCTTATAACATGTGTGCGATTTACCCTACACTAATGTGGTCAGCCATCTGTGTTCATCTCTCTGTACATCTGTCTATAGGTCAGGGTGCCTCAGAATTTCCATCTTTATCAGTGTAGGTCAGTGCGTACCAGTCAGACTAATATGGTCAACGTGACCTGTCAAACGGTGTATGTTTTAGAAGGCAGATTAGGGGTAGGTGCCAGTTAAATTAGAAAGTAATTGTTTTCAAAAGTAATAATAGTGCAGAAGTGGAGGAACAATGTGCCTGAGTGGGCAAAATACCAGTCTCTAATGCCACGTACACACGATCGTTTTTCACGTCGTTAAAAATGCAATTTTTTAAATTGGGCATTAAAAACGATCGTGTGTAGGCTCCAGAGCATTTTTAACGACGTGAAAAATGGCCTAAAAAAAATGAGAACCTGCTCTATTTTTTCACGTCGTTTTTCACGTTGTTTTTTTTAACGACGTGAAAAACGGTAGTGTGTATGCTTTTACGAGGGGAAAAAAAACGCGCATGCTCAGAATCAAGTATGAGACGGGAGCGCTCATTCTGGTAAAACTAGCGTTCGTAATGGAGATAGCACATTCGTCACGCTGTAACGGACTGAAAAGCACGAGGCTGAAAAGCGCGAATCGTCGCTCAACAAACTTTACTAACATAAAGGGTGGCACCATCCGAATGGAACTTCCCCTTTATAGTGCCGTCGTACGTGTTGTACGTCACTGTGCTTTGCTCGAGCATTTTTTTTAATGAACGTGTGTATGCAAGACAGGCTTGAGAGGAAACAAGAAAAATCACGTCGAGAAAAACTTAGTTTTTGAAAATGACATTAAAAACGATCGTGTGTACGCGGCATTAAAGTACAAAAAACGTACCATTAGAAAATTTTCCTGATGCACAGATTTTTTGTTCTCTAAATACATTTACAGCGGTGGAAGATAATATGATATATCATATTATAATATATACATGTACATATATCAATATGATGACTACAGGTTTAGGAAATGCACATATGTACTGAGTGGCTGTTTATTTAGCATAAAAATGGACATGCAAAACAATGTTTGTTCGGCAGAAACCAAAAATTCCAACTGCACCGATTGATTTCTTTATTCTTTCATATAAATAATCAATCCATGATTTTTCTTAGATGAACAAACACTTGACTTGATTTCTCATACCAATGTCTAATGTCCATTGGTTTCCCTAACGTTTTATTAAAGGCAAGTTTTTCCTTTAAAAAAATAACAAACATGTTATACTTACCTGCTTTCTACAGTGATTTTGCACAGAGCAGCCCAGCCCAGATCCTGTGGAGGCACCCGAGCAGAGTCGCGGCTTGGCCCAGCCCCCTCTCTCTTCTTATTGGCTCACTGGCTGTTATTGACAGCACTTCTGTCTCAGCCAATAAGGAGGGAGAGTCCCCGGAGAGCCGAGGCTCTCATGAACATCGCTGGATCGCAATGGGGCTCAGGTAAGTATTACAGGGCGGGGGGGATGCTCCACACAGAAGGTAAAAAACTTTGAGCCTTTAGAACTACTTTAACCACTTAAGGACCGCCTCACGCTGATATACGTCGGCAGAATGGCATGGCTGGGCACAAGCACGTACAGGTATGTCCTCTTTAAGATGCCCAGCCGTGGGTCACGCGCGTGCCGCCACGCTCACGACCCGGTCCTGCGCTCCGTGACCGTGCCTGCGAGACCCGTGGACCCGATCGCCGCCGGTGTCCAGCTATCGGGTCACAGAGCTGAAGAACGGGGAGAGGTAAGTGTAAACAAACCTTTCCCCGTTCTTCCTAGTGAGAGTATCACTGATCATCTGTTCCCTGTCATAGGGAATGACGATCAATGACGTCACACACCAAGCCACACCCCCACCGTTTTCACAGTAATCAGTGCATTTTTATAGCACTGATCGCTATAAAAATGACTATGGTGTCAAAAGTGTCTGATGTGTCCGCCATAATGTCGCAGTTACGATAAAAATCGCTGATCGCCGCCATAATTAGTAAAAAATAAATTATTAATAAAAATGCCATAAAACAGTCCCCTATTTTGTAGAAGCTATAACTTTTGCGCAAACCAATCAAACGCTTATTGCAATTTTTTTTTACCAAAAATATGTAGAAGAATACGTATCTGCCTAAACAGGAAAAAAAAAGTTTTTTTTTTATATATTTTTTGGGGATATTTATTATAGCAAAAAGTAAAAAATATAGAATTTTTTTCAAAAAAGAAAGCTCTATTTGTGGGGAAAAAAGGACGTCAATTTTGTTTGGGAGCCACGTCGCACGGCCGCGCAATTGTCAGTTAAAGTGTTGCAGTGCCGAATCGCAAAAAGGGGCCTGGTCCTTTAGCAACAAAATGGTCCGGGGCTTAAGTGGTTAAGATGGCCATATACACGAAGGTTGGTCTGTTCCCAATGAATCAGACGATTATCACTTCATGGGTAGCCCTTCTACCACTCTCATGTGTAATCCTTTCAGTTTCAATAAAGAATTGAAGGAGCCATATGAAAATTGTTTGCCTGAACAGAGACTGCATCCAATCAGCTGCAATCACTGTTTCGTCTGATTGGAAGTAGTCATTGTTAATTTCCCAATTTTCTGCCCAGCTCCTTCAATCATTCAATGTAAGGTTGTTAGGTATCAGGGGGGTGGCAGGGTCAATCCTTAAAGGGGTTTTAAAGCTTTGAGTTTTTTCACCTTAATGCATCCTATGCATTAAAGCGGAGCTCCACCCTAAAGTGGAACTTCCGCTCATCGGAACCCTCCCCCCCTCCGGTGTCACAATTGAAACCTTTCAGGGGGAGGGGGGTGCAGATACCTGTCTAAGACAGGTATTTGCACCCACTTCCGGGAGTCCTCTCTGTGGGAAATCTGCGGGAAGCACGTCACTTCCCGCAGAATACCCGTAGTGTTCTGGGAGACACTCGGCTCCCAGAACATACGGGGTCCAGTCAGAACGGAGCAGCGCGACTCGCGCATGCGCCGTAGGGAACCGGGCAGTGAAGCCGCAAGGCTTCACTTCCTGGTTCTCTCACCGAGGATGGCGGTGGGGGCAGCAGAGTGACGAGCGATCGCTCGTCCTCTGCTGCAGACGTCGCTGGACTCCAGGACGGGTAAGTGTCCTAATATTAAAAGTCAGCAGCTGCAGTATTTGTAGCTGCTGGCTTTTAATTTTTTTTTCGGCGGAGCTCCGCTTTAAGGTGAAATATACAACCGATGCTTAGTTGCTTACAGGCCCCCCCCCAGTCCCCCTTTTACTTACCTAAACCCTCAAAAGTCCCATGTCGTGAACGCGCTGGCTTCTCGACCCCGGCTTCTTGGCTCTTTATTGGATGATTGATAGCAGCGCAGCCATTGGCTCCTGCTGCTGTCAATCAAATCAATGATGCAGCGCGCCGGGGCGGGGCCGAGTGATACAATCGGCGGCTATGGCCGCCGACTGTATCACAGGAGCGCGCCCGCAAGCTAACCCCCTTGGGAGAGCGCTTCCCAGAGGGGGGGTTAGCTCTTGCGAGGAGAAGCTGAGACAGCCGCCGAGGGACCCCAGAAGATGAGGATCGGGGCCACTCTGTGCAAAACTAACTGCACAGTGGAGGTTAGTTTGACATGTTTGTTATTTAAAAAAATAAACCTTTACAACCCCTTTAAGTGAATATAGGTCGGTTCATCTTAAATTGTCCCTAATTCATACAGTGTATGGCTAGCTTAATTAGACCTAGAAAAGCAAGTGCTCCCTGTTGTAAATTGCTAAGCAGTATCATTATGAGAGTTTTATCTTAAATGCATGGAAATGTCAGGACATATGAAGCCCAGAACTGTGTACATACAATAACCAGGTCAGGCTGATTCCAAAAAAAGGCATTTTACTGCTGTGCTCCTCTGTGCATTAGCCTTGTCTGATCAGATTTTAGTTTACGGATATTCTGTTGAATTCTTATGCGATTTACCTCCGGCTTTCGTGTTCTTGTACAAACAAAGGGTTCTGACCTGTTAATAAATGTGCAGTGCCTTGTTTCAAAGTGTTTTATCCAATGTTAAAAGCTTTTAAGAGTATAATGCTTTATATCTTCAATTTTATAAATACCTACACGCATCAGATAGAGATTTTCCTTCTGTGGCTATGTAATGAATACAGTATTTCCTCTGTGATCCTCCTTAGTTCTTTTACAGTTAAGATAAAACGGATTTTTTAACAATACAACATAGCTATACTGTACAGGAACAAGCAGTTAGAAAGTACAAAGCAAAGAAAATACTGAGACCGTTTGGCACCCGATCATACATCATCAAGGTGTACAGATCATGTCAGTACTCAAAGGGGCAAAATGAGAGGGGGTTACTGAAGTTTTCAAACTACAGATCTGGGCCAAATCAAATTTTCCGTTTTTTTTCTCGTTTTTTCCCAAGTCACCAGATCATTTTTCCACTTTCTTTATATGCCACTGCTCCCTAATTCTCCATTTTAATTAAAATTGACACATGATTACTCTTCAGCCTAAAGATACAATGAAGGTCTTCCTATCGTTGGGCGGAGTTAAACTTCAGGCTCCTTTTAATAAAACACATTTAATCCCATTATGTGATCATGAAGAATCACTTTTCTACATGGAATTTATACCTACATTTGTCTTGATGTTAGTCTTGTACTGTATACTACCTTACACAGTGGACCTCAACATAGGATAAAGTCGTGTGCCAATTAGGGTTGTTGTTTTTAAAGAACATGCACAGGAAATAACACAGGAGTGACCTGATAAGTATGATGCTGCTCCTTCCATGTACAGGTAGTGGCTTGGCTGGGTCCTTGACAATATGCAGTGCAATTTGCCAGCAGATCCAGAACCTACCTGTAATGTCTTCCAGGGGTGCCTGAATCATAAGATTGGACTAATCAGTTTGGTGACCATGGAGATAGCATTTTAATTTTATATTGAAATTGTACTAAACATAACTATACTACAGATATTCTCCCTTGCTATTTATATGGCTGGGGTCTAAGGTGTGGTGTGGTCAACTCTGCATGACCATTCTCTGGAAATCAAGGGATGGAAGTATTTCCCCCAATCACAGTTTTTCTTTCCACAAATAAAGCTATTATCCATTAGAAGGCTGCTGCACCATACCACAACCATGTGGATTATACTCAGTTGCAGAGCAGCTGTGGCACGGCCTTCTTCACTTGAATTTGTAGCATTTGTAGACCACACTACCTGTGGTATAAACTGTGCTGCACTGCAACTGCGGCAGTGTGCACTTAAGTTGCCACTGGTCATGTTAACTTGTGGCTCAGTGGTTGGCGGTGGTAAAACCACAGCTCAACTGTTTGTTTTAGTGCCTCTGTCCATGTAAACAAGTCCAAAATATCTAGCTGCTTTATCTTCTCCATAGACGTTAACCTGCACCTTGAATATATTCTCATTGCACTTCAACCACCTCATCTGTCATGTGCTCTCCCAACTTCCGCCTTCGGAAATAATGGTGTAGGAACCCCCTGAGCCCCGGCATCAGGGAGGACTGACATTTCACCTCAGGGTGCTGGTTCTTAAGCATGGTGGGTGCGGATATTTGCAGAAAGGACGGACGTTAGTCACTAGAATGAACAAAAGTGAGTTTAAGCCAATATAAAGGAATAGTAGTGGGAAAAAAAAGCCCTTGTGGATTTAATTAGCCTTTTTTCTTGGTTAATTCTCCTTTAAGAGGGTGTGGCAGGGGGCATGTCCTATGCCTGCATACATTTTTTTAGTAGGTGTCCCTCATTCCCATCTCAAAATGTTGGGAGGTATGCACAGGACACCCTATGACAGTAGGCAGACAGATCAGCAGACTCCAAAAACAAAACAGCCAGGTAGACAGCAATTCAGAACAAGGGCCTTAGGGCTGCACCCAATGTTCTGTACCTGCGTAGCAACAGCTGTCTCCTATAGTAACCAAAACCCCAAACACCATGCAGGGTTTGCAATGTAACTATGCAAATACTATACCTTTGCCAATGCTCCTGGAAGATGAATATCACTG
Organism: Rana muscosa; assembly: GCA_029206835.1. NCBI lineage: Eukaryota > Metazoa > Chordata > Amphibia > Anura > Ranidae > Rana > Rana muscosa. The sequence continues at coordinate 931,114,677 of CM055116.1, forward strand.
GAGCAAACATCAGTACTTTAGTAAACTCCACTTGCTTCTGAGGACTACCTCAGGCAATCTGCTGCATTCTGAACACAGGAGCTTGGCCGCTTGGTGGGTGGTGACATTATGCAGTATCTACTTCAGTGATTTCCAATAGGGATGAGCTTCGTGTTCGAGTCGAACCCATGTTCGACTCGAACATCGGTTGTTCGGCTGTTCGCCGAATTGCGAACATTATGGGCCGTTCGCGCCAAATTCGAGTGGCGCGTCACGGCCCATAATTCACTGCGGCATCGCAGTGCATTGCTTGCTGATGATTGGCCAAGCATGCACTATGACCCGCATGCTTTGGCCAATCACAGCACAGAAAAAACGGAGAGCCGTAATTGGCCAAAGCCAGGGTGGCTTTGGCCAATTATGGCTCAGGGGGTTTAGTACACGCCCCACACTATATAAGGCCACCGGCTCGGCGGCCTTGTGTAGTGTGTTGGAGTTGTTTAATGAGAGATTACTGAGACAGACAGTGTCATTTATATTGAGTTAGATAGAGCAGGCAGGTGAGTCAGTTAGCTGCAGTTACAGTGTGTAGAGGATATATATGCATCCTAGGTGTTGTATATATATTTATACACTGTATTCAGTTTAGCTAGATCCGTTCCTGGTTTTCTCTATACTGTGACAGGCAGGCAGGTGATTGTGCTAGCTGCAGACAGTCAGTGTTTCACTTAGTGTACTGTGTGCTTTGCGTTCACCTAAAGCTTATCTAAATACAGTTAGTGACTAATAGTGGTGTTCTCATAATTAAACCACAGGCAGAGAGCTGCAATTATTTTCAGTTAGTGTACTGTGTCCCTCTCTGCATAGTTTTCACCTAAAACTAACTGAAGACAATTGCTGCTTTTCCCATACTAATACCACAGCAGGCAGTTGATTCTGATAGCTGCATTATCAGTACAGAGATATATATATATATATATATATATATATATATATATATACACATCCCACCTTTGTGCAGCTACATCTCACTGCAGGCCATTAGTATGTCTGGAAGGCAAACAAGGAGAGGCAGACAGTCACGGGGCAATAAAAGAGGGCAAGCAGGCTCTGTGTCTAGAGGCAACAGTGCTGCTGGTCGTGGACACAGTGAATCCTCATCAGCATGTGGCCGTGAGACACGCTTGTCCTTCTTTTCGGCAGCTGGCCATGTTGAGCCGCAACATGCCCAAGACTTGGTAGAGTGGATGACCAAGCCGTCCTCATCCTCCTCGTCCTCTCTCACCCAGGCTCAGGGTACTTTGTCTGGCAAAGCAGCTGCCAAAGTGGCCTCTTCCCTCGGCTCAATGGCATCAGTCACTCCTTCCCTAGCCCCACCATGTCCTCCTGAGGAGTCCCCCGAACTGTTTGACCACAGTGTTGGGTACATGCTCCAGGAGGATGCCCAGCGTTCTGAAGGCTCCGATGATGGAACCCAGCTGGAGGAAGGCAGTAACGTGAGCCCAGAGAGAGGGGGTAGTAACGTGAGCCAAAAGAGAGAGGGTGACCAACAAGGACAGCTATCTGGCAGTCATGTTCCCCCAGCTGCAGCATACTGCCAGATTTGCTCCAGTGATGAGGAGGGAGGGGATGATGAGGTCACTGACTCCACGGGGGTGCCTGATAGGAGAGAGGAGGAGGAGGAGAAGGAGGCACATCTCCAACGAGGCTGGATGCCCTCCAGGGGCCAGCTTAAGGGCAGCACACCGACTGCATCACACCGTAGTGTTCCGCATGTTCAGGGCGCTGCTGTCTCTGCGCGTTATTCCAAAAGTTCTTTTGTGTGGGCCTTTTTTCAGACGTGTGCCGCAGATCGCACCATTGCCATTTGCAACATATGTCTAAAGCGTATCTCGCGTGGCCAAAACATCAGCCGCTTGGGCACCACGTGCTTGACCAGACATATGTCGACCTGCCATGCAGTCCGTTGGCAAGCGTACCTAAAAGACCCACACCAAAGAACAAAGCAGACCTCTCCTTGCTCCTCATTAGCTGGGATCTCCAACCCCACTATACCTTCAGTCCTCTCTGAAACCTGCACTGAGAGGAATGAAGGTGTAGAATTCGGTGTGTCACAGCCAAGTACTGGCGGACAATCTGCTATCGGTACACCGATGAAAGAAGTTCGCTCCCAGCCATCCACATGCCCAGTGGTTGAATGCTAGCTTGGCTAAATTGCTAGCACTTCAACTGCTGCCTTTTCAGTTGGTAGACTCTGCCCCCTTGAGCTGGTGTGTTTGGGGGACAGGAGCCACACTGGGGCAGAGATTCTGTTAGCTCTGCAGGGGCATGCTCAGAGGTGGTTGACGCCACGCCAGCTTAAGCCAGGAATGGTGGTTTCCGACAATGGCACCAACCTCCTCTCCGCCCTCTGACAGGGACAACTGACCCATGTGCCCTGTTTGGCTCACGTCCTTAACTTGGTGGTGCAGCGGTTCTTGGGCAGGTACCCGGGCTTACAGGAGGTCCTGAAGCAGGCCAGGAAACTCTGTGGGCATTTCCGCCGGTCATATAATGCCAGTGCTCGGCTGGCTGGCCTGCAAACGGATTACAACCTGCCCAAGAACCGCCTAATCTGTGACATGCCCACCAGGTGGAACTCTACGTTGGCCATGCTGCAGTGGCTACACACGCAGCAGAGGGCCATCAATGAGTATCTGTTGCAATATGGCACCAGGACAGTGTCAGGGGAGCCTGGATTTTTTCCCCACGCCAGTGGGCCATGATCAGGGATGCATGCACTGTCCTGGCACCATTTGAGGAGGCCACGAGGATTGTGAGCAGTGACAGTGCATGCATCAGTGACACTGTCCCTCTTGTCCACCTGTTGGAGCACACGCTGCGTGGCATAATGGACAGGGCACTTGAGGCAGAACAGAGGCAGGAAGAGGAGGACTTCCTTACCACTCAAGGCCCCCTTTATCCAGACAGTGTTCCTGCTGGCCCGGCTATCACACAGGAAGAGGAGGAGGAGGATTATTGTGTCAGCATGGAGGTGGAGCCTAGCACTCAGCATCAGAAGCAGTCTTCAAGGGATCAATTACAGTCCCAAGACACCCATGGACTTGTACGTGGCTGGGAGGAGGTGGCTGCGGATCATGTCATCCTCAGTGACCCAGAGGACTCCGCACCGAATGCTTTAGCAAACCTACGCTGCATGGCCTCCCTGATCCTGCAAAGCCTGCGGAAGGATCCTTGTATTCGTGCGATCAAGGAGAGGGATCATTACTGGCTGGCAACCCTCCTTGATCCACGTTACAAGGCTGAGGTTGCGGACCTTATCTTGCCGTCGCAGAGGGAGCAGAGGGTGAAGCATCTTCGGGATGCCTTGCAGAAAGGTCTGTGCAACGCGTTCCCAGAGACTGGGAGGTTACAAATTCCTGGTCCTGGACAACGTGTTGCTGAGGCTCCGGTCAGTCAAAGAAGGAGCGGTGGAGAAGGTGGCCGTCTGACCGATGCGTTCAGACAATTTTTTAGTACGCAGCCCCAAGGTATGATCGCTTCCAGCAACCATCGCCAGCGTCTGGTTTACATGGTGCAGGAATACCTAGGGGCAAGATCAGACTTGGACACCTTTCCCACCGAAAATCCTCTGGGTTACTGGGTCTTGAGGATGGATCACTGGCCAGAGCTTGCACAGTATGCAATTGAGGTACTGGCCTGTCCTGCATCCAGCGTTCTTTCGGAACTCACATTCAGTGCTGCTGGTGGCTTTGTAACCGATCACAGGGTGCGCCTGTCCACCGACTCGGTCGATCGACTGACCTTCATAAAAATGAATCAGTCTTGGATCACCACCAGCTACCAAGCACCTTATGCTGATGTAACCGAATAATTTTTTTGGAAATGTCAGATCCCTTCAAGACTGTCTATGCTGATGCTGAGTAACTATCCTGTTATGCTGAGTGACTATCCTCTTCCACCTCAATAATCATGCTGATAGCTTGAAAGAACATTTTTGGTTTTGGGCACCGCCACCAGTGGCTAAGGCCCAATTTTCAGCGTGTATTTACAATTTTTGATGCAATGCTTTGCAGCAGGGCTCATTGCTGTGCTCCAACTACAGTATCTGTGAGGGGTTGCATTGTTGTGGCACCAGCACCAGTGCCTAAGGCACAATTTTTCTGCCCCTGTTTAACAGGGGCGTGTAATTACAATTTTTGATGCAATACTTTGCAACAGGGCTCATTGCTGCGCTCCAACTACAGTATCTGTGAGGGGTTGCAGTGTTGTGGCACCAGTGCCTAAGGTACAATTTGTCTGCCCCTGTTCAACAGGGGCATGTAATTACAATTCTTGATCTAATCATTCACAGCAGGGCCCATTCCTGCGCCCACCAAGAGTAACTGTGAGGGCTTACAGTGTTGTGGCAACACCACTACCAAAGGCCCAATTTTTCTGCCCCCTGTTCAACAGGGGCATGTGATTACTATCCTGTGAGGACTTACAGTGTTGTGGCACCAGCACCACCACTACCAAAGGCCCAATTTTTCCATGTAATTACAATTCTTGATATAATAGTTCACAGCAGGGCGTTCCAGTGCCCACCAAGAGTAACTGTGAGGGCTTACAGTGTTGTGGCAACACCAACACCTAAGGGCCAAATTTCTGCAGAGTATATACGGCAGGCCCCTACTTTCAAACATCCAACTTATAAACGACTCCTACTTGCAAACGGAAGGAGACAACAGGAAGTGAGAGGAAATCTACCCCTAGGAAGGGAAATTTTCTCCTGTAAGAGTTAATATGGGAAAGAGGTGTCTCCTCTCCACTGATGCTTTATCACCAATCCTTGTTTCAATAAAAACCCCAAATTTTCAAAAAACATTTGTCATTGGGACGGAAAGTGAGGTGAAATGTTCTGAACAGGTACACAGACAGCAAAACAAATGTTACAGGGGTGATAACCCTTCCATATATTTTCCAAAAAGCTTAAAAATAGATTTTTTTGTCTGGAGCTACACTTAAAAAATTTACCTGTTCTAAATTACAAACAGATTCTACTTAAGAACAAACCTACAGTCCCTGTCTTGTTTGCACCGCCTGCATACTGCTGTTCAGAGTATATAGGGCCTTTTTTAAATTTGGGTGCGGGGTTCCCCTTAATATCCATACAAGATCCAAAGGGGCTGGCAGTGGGCTGGGGGTGGGGGGGTACCCATGCCATTTTTCTCAATGATTTTCATCCATATTGCCGGGACCAGACATTACATTAAAGCCTCAAGCAGTTTTAAATGACTTTTTTTCCTTTAGAAATGTCATTTTGTGCAGGGACAGTTCTAAACACGGGAAACACGTGCCACTTCACAGGCATACTTTAGACACCACCCAGGTACGATATTTAACCACTTACCGCCCGGTCAATAGGGAATTGACGTCCGGGAAGTGGTTCTGTTATCCTGACTGGACGTCTATTGACGTCCAGCAGGATAACATGCCGGCGCGCGCCCGTGGGGGCGCGCATCGCGGCGATCGTGAGTGCGGCGTGTCAGTCTGACACCCCTTATCTCCGATCGTGATAAGAAGCCTCTGTCAGAGGCTTCTTACCACGTGATCAGCTGTGACCAATCACAGCTGATCATCGCGTGAACCAGGAAGTGCCGGTAAGCGGCATTTCTCGGCTCACGCTGACAGGGAGAGCCGATAGGCGGCTCTCCCTGTGAGAGGGGGGGTCTGTGCTGATAATCAGCACATTGATTATCAGCACAGCCCCCTCAAATGTAAAAGATCACCTGCCAACCAGTTCCCCCACAATAAAGGATGCCAGTGCCCACCACAGTGCCAATCCCTGCCCACCACAGTGCAAATCACTGCCCACCACATTGCCAATCACTGCCCACCACAGTGCCAATCACTGCCCAGCAGTAACACCTGCCAGTACCTCATCATCAGTGCTGCCCATCAGTGCCACCTGTCAGTGCCACCTGTCAGTGCCAATCAGTACCGCCTATGAGTGCCAATCAGTGCCGCCTGTCAGTGCCCATCAGAGCCGCCTGTCAGTGCCCATCACAGCCCCCTGTCAGTGCCCATCAGTGCTGCCTGTCAGTGCCCATCAGTGCCACCTATCAGTGCCGATCAGTGGCGCCTATCAGTGCCCATCAGTGCTGCATATCAGTGCCGCCTATTGGTGCCCATCAGTGCTGCATATCAGTGCCTATCAATTCTACATATCAGTGCCTCCTCATCAGTGTCCATCAGTGCCACTTTATCAGTGCCAACTCATCAGTGCCCATCAGTGCCGCCTCATCAGTGCCCATCAGTGCTGCCTCATCAGTGCCCGTCAGTGAAGGGGAAAACAAAATTTTATGGCAGAAACTAAAAAAAAATCTTTTTTTTTCAAAAATGTTGGTCTTTTTTAGTTTGTTTAGCAAAAAATAAAAACCGCAGAGGTGATAAAATACCACCAAAAGAAAGCTCTATTTGTGGGAAGAAAATGATAAAAATTTAGTTAGGGTACAGCGTTGTATGACCGCGCAATTGTCATTCAAAGTGTGACAGTGCTGAAAGCTCAAAATTGTTGTGGGCAGGAAGGGGCGTAAGTGCATGGTATTGAAGTGTTTAAAGGAGTATTTCACTTTTTTTTTCACTTTATGCATCATTAAAGCGGAGGTCCCCCCAGAAAAAAAAAATACATTAAAAATCCTAAAAAAAAAAGAAAAAAATTAATAGAAATTTTTTTTTTTATACTCACCCGAAATGCCTGTTGCTATGCGGAAGTCCCCTAATCTGCCTTCTGCTGTGCCTCTTCCTTGTCCTCGGATTGAGAACTTCCATTTCCTCTTCTTGTGAATGGGGAGCGCTGCCTTCTGGGAACTGTGTGTATCCCAGGAGGCAAGCCGCCCATTCACAAAGCGCCGTGCGAGTGGCGCATGCGCAGTAGGAAACGGGCAGTGAAGCCGTAAGTCTTCACAGCCTGTTTCCCTTAGTCAGGATGGAGGAGCCGGGAGCCTGGCAGCAGCGATCGATCGCCATGGCAGGACCGACATCGTGGGTGAGTAGGACAGGTAAGTGTCCTTATTAAAAGTCAGCAGCTACACTGTTAGTTGCTGCTGACTTTAAAAAAAAAAAAAAAAAAAAAGCTGCACCTCCGCTTTAAAATCACTGCTCCCGAAAAAACGGCTGTTTTTAAAACTTATTTTTGCATTGATACATGTCCCCTGGGGCGGGACCCGGGTCCCCAAACCCTTTTTAGGACATATAACTTCAATATTAGCCGTTATAATTAGAACTTTTGATTTTGAATGTTCGGCTCATCCCTAATTTCCAACTGGGGTATCAGCCAGCTATGGTATATGAATAGTTACATTGGTCCAACTTGGACCAATGTAACTATGAAATTCTTCTTTACGCAAATAGCCAGCGATTGTGGGCTATTATTATCTATCTATATATCACACAATGTTGTGTTTTTCCTATAGACATCAGGAGATTTGTTTATCAGGATATATCATTTTTGACCATTTCCGTGAGGTCTTCTTGGGGAAGTTGAACTCATACAGAAATTTCTAATATTTGTGTTTGGCAGAAATAGACTAAACATGAAGTAGACTCATGCTGAGAAATTTCCTCACTTTTTCTATAGTGAAATGTCAACGGTAATCTGAACAATTGCTCATTAAAGGATGCAAGTTAGTTTTTGTGTTTCGTTTGCCAAGTTGATATTCTTTAGGAAAAACAATTTAAATTGCTGTTGACTGGAAATTCTGTGTTTGTTTGATATGCCTCATTCGTTGCAAAGGTTAAAGCTTCCGGATATCATTGTGCACAATACTGCCATCTTATCTCACTGTATCCAGGTTGAAAATAAACTGATTTTCAGAGCCAGGTTTGATCGCTGCAATCCTGTTGGTGGAAAGGTGAAGCTATACTGGACCCTCAAGGCACTATTCCATTGAAGCTTGCAATAATTGTTTCCATGTTATTCATTGAGACTTGAAAAACAGATAAATTGTCCCAAAGCAAAATGTGCTCAAAACGAATAACTTATGTATGTGTGGGTGTATATGAGATTATGTACCCTCTACTGCTCATTACAAATAACTCAATATATAAACAAATGCCACACAATGTATACATTTTAGGGCTGTGGAAATTAACTATTAATTCCTCGATTAATCGATTAATGTTTTTGATCGATCAAAATTCTTTTGATCGGTACTCACCTCTCCGCCGGCTTCCGGGTCTTCAGGGAGTTCCGTCGGAGATCCGGTGACGTCACGGACACCAGCAGGGCTTGCCGTGTCCATCTGAATTCCGTGTCCTTTGCTGTGCCTTCATATCTGCATGCCGGCGGGACCTTACTATCTGCCACACGCAAGGGCTGTTACACTTCCCTCTATCACTTCCCTCTATCAACCTGGAATTCTACAGCCATCCACTGGGATTTGTGATAGTTCCCTTCACGGGACATCTAAATGCCGACGGATTGATGTTAACCCCTCCTCATCTGGATTCAGCAGTGGTATTATTGTACACATTTTTATACCAGTATCATACTTGGCTACATGTTTTTATGACTGCTTTTGCTACCGTTAGGTATTCCTCGCTTTTTTAGATTTTATCTCCAGTGCAATATTTATTTTGTTACCTACTTGAAGACTATAAAAGTTTTAATGCTATTCCCATCGAGCGCTGCCTTTGTGTGTTTTTTGTATCCTGCTATCCATTTTTCCAGTGCTTGGTAGCTGCACTGGGAATCAGCCTGCAAGGAGATCAGCTAAAAGTAGTTGTATCTGTATGTGCGTTATAATTAATCGAAATTAGTCGATTAATCGATTAAAAAAAAAAGATTAATCGAAAATTTTAATCAGTAATAGCCCTAATACATTCCACACAAAATATGGGATTATGTGCCATCTACTGACAATTAAAAAGATATTAGGAATTTTATAGGTGTTCACTGACCATATAAATTTGCAATATCTATCATTTACTGATATATAAAATGCTTCTTATAATATATCAGAAATAAAGCTGCTCCTGGTCTAGACAAAACTTACAAGGATGATTATGTTTATCTTATTGGAGCGGGAATGGGTATGGAGTGAAAGAAAATGGCACCGATGTATCAGGCAGGAACAACAGCATTTGAAACAGATTTTATAAAAAAAAAAAAAAAAATTAACTGTATTTTCCCTTTCCTATGTGCATGTACCCAAAGACATGAGATCATCATCAATTCCAGTCATTTGTCACTTTGTGTCACCAACTGATTGACAGACACTGAAAAGTCCAGACATGACAGATTGACAGATGGATGAACACAGAGTGTAACAGATGGATTCATAGTGTGAAGGCAGGCACTGGGAGACATTGATAGATGCATATGTAGCTTATGTTTTCCTACTGTCAACTTTATTGTGTACACAGTTAATCAGCTCACTGGGCAAGTTTTACTTTTGAAGACTGTATTAGTTTCTCACAGCTCACTGTCAAGTAGATGTAGTAGATGATCTGAGGAGTTTGCGTTATCTTGACCCACATGTTCCTATGGTTAGGATTCTGAATATAATTAGTGATAGTCTGTCTCACAATTCAATTGGAAAAAATAAGTGGGGAACGTGATTGGCAATAGAGAATGGGGGGTGGGGGTTGTATTGTATGTTTAATGGGTGGTCTCCCTTAATATGGAAGAAACAATAGAAAATGTCATATGAAGTATATGTAGGGATGCACATAATTAATTTGGGGAAGAACTTGCCTCCTATAAAATTAGCTCTAGTTCAGAAGGACCTACTGGCCCATGTGTGAGGTCCTACTATTTTGACCTGTAGCAAACATTGCTTCAAACCCTTTACATTAAAAGGCAATTTGCCCATTCAGAGCAGAGTGACCGTGCCTCCTAATAGCCTGACCTTCCCATCCCAGCAAGGTATACCCTCTGATCCAAATTTCCTCGCTGTCTCTTCACAACAGGGGTACATCCAGAGTAAGCTCTGATGTGATATGGTGTCAGCATTTACACAGGTGGATGACATTAATGCCCCCCCACTTCCCCAAAGTGACAGTGTTTGGGTCCGGTGAATAAACCCACTTAGGCCTGAGGGCATGGGGGTTATATGCTACTTTATATCCAGAAGTCAAACCCTGTTACAACAATGAAGTAGGGACTCCAAAAGAATGGGGAGGCAGTCCTTCTTTTCCACCTTGGTAGGTTGCCCTCTGCTGCATCCTCTAAGTGTTCGTGGCGAATGGCACTTTCTTTCATATGGTTTGGGAGTGCCCACCTATTTTTGGTCAGAGATTACGGCCTTCATTAGCTTGATTACGCATCAGCCTATAATATCTGTATTCCATTGAGATGCCTTTGGGGTTATATAGATGACGATAGCCTTCTTTGTATAATTTTTTGCACTTTGTGTATTTTAATGCCAAGAAATCTATAATACTGCAATGGAAATCGCAAACCTCTCCCACTCTCAGTTTGTGGAAAGCCTTAGTTGATCAAGCAATCCCACTCTATAATCTGACCCATGAAGCCAGGGGTTACCCTAAAAAAAAATCACTAAATCTGTTCCTCTTGGGTAGAATCTGCAAACAGTGTCTTCTGATGGTTAAGTTACATGTCCAGACCAGGACAATTTTGTTTTACCTTGACTACTTGCATTGTATATCCTATTTTTGTAATTTATGATTCATGGATACTATTACTATTCATGGATATGTAGCGGCACCCCCTTTTCCCGCTTCTCTCTCTTTCTCTCTTTGCGGCTGGTTGACTCGTCTAGGGGTACCAGGGAGAAGAATGGGGGGGAGCACCACCAGCTCGTGCCCTCTGATGTGTATTATGCAGAGGTGTGAGCTAAACCTTTTACCTTCGGGTCTGTGTTCACGTTCGGAGCTTCACTTCTCTTGTGAAGGATGATTGCCACTGTCACAGGCAGGGGCACTTAGCTCCCAGTAACTTGAGTTCCACACCAAATAAAGTTCAACACTTATTTATTCTGTTAGAGCAACAAATAGTAGAATGGTTGAACTTTGAAGAACAGACAGGTGTGGGAAGGAGAAGGTCCAGGCACAATCAAAGAATTAAAGTTCTCTCCTGTTCCATATAGTTCAAACAGGCTTGGCGCACAGTCGCTGCCACCGACCGTGAATTTGGTTTCTGCCACAAACCTTGGTGAAAGTAGAGGCCTCTGCCACAGACCTTGATGATAGGTCTCTGCCACCGACCTGGTTAAGTTGGATCCCCGCCACTGACCACAAGAACATAGAATACCTCTGTTAGGATAAATGGCCCCTGTCAGGGAAAGACATCCATCCGGACGGTCTCCAGAGGCCCACACTGTCACCAGCATTATGCTGTACCAGCTCTTCGGGAGGGTCACATCTCTGGTCCCTTACGCCCTGGATTCGGGCACCCAATTCCGGGGGCACCCTAGGAATACTTCATCCCTCGCGGGACCCAGTGGAAGGTACTGGGCCCCAGGCCTTCTTGCAAAGTACCTCACCCCAGGCTTAAGGTGCCTGGGATGGAACTCGACTCCACGTGCCCAGGCCAAGGGCACCTGGACACGGACGAACGGACAGCAGCCCCAGGCTGAAGGTGCCTGGTGCTCGGACTCCTCGTGCGCAAGATGTCCGCCCCCCTTTATACCCTCTCCCAGCAAGCACAGCGGGTTCCCCGCCCCGCCGTACTGCTGCCGTGAGAGGACAAAAAGGGCACGGCCCTACAACTGTGGTTCAACCCCAGCCCAAGGCGACAGCGCCACCCAGGGGCCGCAGGAAACTGGACACCATTGATATCTTCCACGAACAAAAACAACCATAAAACCCTTGTAATTGTTGCATCTGGGCCATTTTACCACCCAAACACTCCCCCTAAATATTGATACCCGCTACACTCACCCCCCGGCAGATAGACACTGGTCCCGAGTGTCTGGAACAAACCATGTCCCAAAGGAGGGTTAAACATGAGCCCGATCCAGAGACCTAAAAAAAAAAACTTTGACAACAAACCAGAAAAAATTACAAAAAAAGAAACGGTAGATTGTGCCTGAACCTAACATGGAAATGAAAAAAGGAAGGGAACAAACACACAACAGTATGCATATTACAATAATACAATTGACATTTCCCTCCGCCCACATTACTAACTAAGACCCGCCCCATTGTCAGCGGTCTTGACGGACGTTCTCCTGCAGAGGGAAAGAGAGAAAAAAACACAACCCTGACACAACATGTATTTGTTGGAATGAAAAGGTTCCTCTGTGAAGAAACCTCTTCCTCCCAAAGAAGAGTGTGTGTGTGTGTGTGTAACGGTGCACAACACTGCCACCTGGTGACAGTGTCGCGGTAAAGACACTTGTGCTGAATTCCAGAGGACATTCACTTCTCTGTGCTTTCGGCCTAATCTAACTACACCCCAAAGTCCATGATTACTTTTCGGGAGGGAAGAAGGGAGAACAAGAACAGCAACAGTCCCCCATTTCTCCAGAGAGCACAACACCCGTTAAACTCGGGTACAGTTCCTGGGTTCTTCCGGGAAACAAACCCCAGAACGTTCAGCAAATGCAAGACAAAAAAAAGAAAGGAGTCTTTTCTCCTACAGGTAGAACCTTGGGTGCGGCAAGACAAGGGGTTTTAGATGCTCATCAAAAGTCTCTAAGTGATACTCCACATCCTCCTTATCCTTCCAACGAATCATCACCTTGTCAGCATGGATGTGCCGACCCAACATCCACTCTGCCTTGCAGTCTTTAAACCTCTGAGAAGCTTTCGGGGAACATGCAAGATACCTGCGGGCGTGTGGCACTTTAAGGTGTGTCCACACAAAGTCATTGTACCAGCGTTCCCTGCAGACCTCCACCTCATACAACAGTTCCTTCGACAAGTACGGGTATTCCCACCCATACTCGCTGGCAACTTTCTGGCAAAACAATTTCTGTAATCTAGACAAAGGAGGCATCGTAGCACGGTCTCCCTCACCTGGCAGGACAATAGAATCTGGATGACGAGGTGTCTTGACCACCTCCGATTTGGGCATGGGAGCCCGCAGCGACAGTCTCCTTCCCCCGGTAACAGATGCAGGTAACACCGGGAACCAAAGGGCATGCAGGGGACTGGATCCCGCCTCAGGCGCTGGTGCCTCCACCAGTGGTGTACTATCCCCTGTAGACATAGGTGGGTCCCTTTTGGCACGGGACGAGGACAGGGGTATCTTGTCCCAGCCCTTTTCAGCAAATAGTTCATCTATTGCAACATCGTCTCTCACATCGGAGACCGACTCCAGGTCAGAGGTGTCACACTCCTCTGCGGGTATGTAATTCCCTGTAGACATGGAATCACCCCGTCCCGCGGGCTCCGGTAACTGCGGATCCCCGACACCTCCAACAAAACACCATGTCCCGTTCCCCGGCTTACCTCGGCCAACACTTGAGCATAGAGGTCTGGGAATGTTCCCACTGGATCCATCCGGGCCAGGTAAGCCCAGGGATTGTCCTCCATCTCGACCGCTGGAAGCTCTGACCAGACCGATCTTCCTTTTGGCGGTGGGAGCAGGGAAGCTGTGGTGCCCGAGGCAGCATCCTCGGATTTCTCCTCCAACACTTTGATCGCGACCTCCCCAGAGGTCTCTACAGTGCGCGCAGGGATGGCTGTCCAAGCATTGACTTCTCCTTCAAGAGTGGCGGCGCCCGTTGTGCGGCTGAGGTGGAAGACCCGAGGCCTTTCAATGTGTTGCTCCACCTCGAACATGAACTCTCCGCAGGCCTCACAGCTCCCGAATGGCTTCAGCTGAACCACCAATACTGAACATCCGGGACAAATCATGCCCAGGGCCTCAACGTCCTTGCAGGTATACAGGGCGAACAGAGGAACAAACACAGCACTCAAGGAGAATCTGAACACGTTTGAGGCTAGCCCCGCTGAAAGGAATTGTGATGTTACCTGTGCCTTTCTGATGCATTGGATTCTGGGCCAAATGTGTGTTGTCTCTTCCACACTGCATGTACCCACTGATGACCATCGGAAGCTGGTGTCTCAAGAATCCCTTGTGCTTATGCTGATCTGTGGGGAAAACTGCCTGATTTATGCATTCATTGATCCTCTGTCATGGGGGATCATGTTTAGCTGGTAAGGAGGAAATTCTGCCGATTGGTGGTGGATTGTCACAAATTGCTTTTGGATGCAACAGTCACTTCAAGGAAATACTTTAGATTTACACAGAGCACTGGTGTTATGTATATGGACTTCATTTAGGGAATCTATATATGGACTATATTAATTCTGTTTTAAAGCGGAGCTCCGCCGGAAAAAAAAATATTAAAAGCCAGGAGCTACAGCTACAGCAGCTGCTGGCTTTTAATATTTGGACACTTACCTGTCCTGGAGTCCAGCGACGTCCGCAGCAGAGGACGAGCGATCGCTCGTCACTCTGCTGCTCCCTCCGCCATTCTCGCTGAGGGAACCAGGAAGTGAAGCCCTGCGGCTTCATGCCCGGTTCCCTACGGCGCATGCGCGAGTCGCGCAAAGCCGTTCTGATTCGTCCTCCTGTGTTCTGGGAGCCGAGTGTCTCCCAGAACACTACGGGAAGTCTGGGGGAAGTGACGTCACTCCCGCAGATTCCCGAAGAGAGGACTCCCGGATGTGGGTGAAAATACCTGTCTTAGACAGGTATCTTCACCCCCCTCCCCCCTGAAAGGTGTCAATTGTGACACCTGAGGGGGGAAGGGTTCCAAATAGCAGAAGTTAATATTTAGGGTGGAGCTCCACTTTAATTTTGCATCAATTTATACACTTGCTGTGTTTGAGATTGATGTGTTGGAGGTTGATTTTCTTTATAATCACCATTTTTCACTATATTAATTTTTATTGATTAATCTGTGTTTTAGGTGAATTCTTTTTGCAATCATCAATTTTCACTTTATTCATTTTCACTGATTAATCTGTGTCACATTGGTTATCATTTATTTACACTGTCGTAGGATAGTGTATGGTTATGGGCTAGCGCGATTTCCCCCCTTTTTTCATACAGGGCGAATCGTCCCCGGGGCTTGAGCCGAATCCCCGTATCCGTAATCGGAGCAGCAGTTGAAGTCATCCTCGTGGTAGTAGAGACTGGAACCTATGAGGCATTACTGAACATGGTGACCGCTTGCTGCTCCATCGCGCACTGAAAAACTGGCGCCAAAGTCCCCACGTGTACCTCTTCACATGGCCGGACTCCTCCCCTTTTGCGCACTAGTTTGCGGGCTTTCTCCATGTCACGCCCATGAACTGTGCAGGGAGGGTGTGCCTCGTGGCATGTTGGCCAATATGGCCGACCTCCTCGGAACTCTTCTGGGCAGCAAAGTTCAAACTCTGATAGCTTTGGTTCCATTACACAAACACAAATCCCGGACCCGGAATCTCCACCTGTAGCGGCACCCCCTTTTCCCGCTTCTCCCTCTTTCTCTCTTTGCGGCTGGCTGACTCGTCTAGGGGTACCAGGGAGAAGAATGGAGGGGGGAGCACCACCAGCTCGTGCCTTCTGATGTGTATTATGCAGAGGTGTGAGCTAAACCTTTTACCTTCGGGTCTGTGTTCACGTCCGGAGCTTCACTTCTCTTGTGGAGGATGATTGCCACTGTCACAGGCAGGGGCACTTAGCTCCCAGTAACTTGAGTTCCACACCAAATAAAGTCCAACACTTATTTATTCTGTTAGAGCAACAAATAGTAGACTGGTTGAACTTTGAAGAACAGACAGGTGTGGGAAGGAGAAGGTCCAGGCACAATCAAAGAATTAAAGTTCTCTCCTGTTCCGTATAGTGCAAACAGGCTTGGCGCACAGTCACTGCCACCGACCGTGAATTTGGTTTCTGCCACAAACCTTGGTGAAAGTAGAGTCCTCTGCCATAGACCTCTGCCACAGACCTTGATGATAGGTCTCTGCCACCCACCTGGTTCAGTTGGATCCCCGCCACTGACCTCAAGAACATAGAATACCTCAGTTAGGATAAATGGCCCCTGTCAGGGAAAGACATCCATCCGGACAATCTCCTGAGGCCCACACCGTCACCGGCATTATGCTGTACCAGCTCTTCGGGAGGGTCACATCTCTGGTCCCTTACGCCCTGGATTCGGGCACCCAATTCCGGGGGCACCCTAGGAATACTTCATCCCTCGCGGGACCCAGTGGAAGGTACTGGGCCCCAGGCCTTCTTGCAAAGTACCTCACCCCAGGCTTAAGGTGCCTGGGATGGAACTCGACTCCACGTGCCCAGGCCAAGGGCACCTGGACACGGACGAACGGACAGCAGCCCCAGGCTGAAGGTGCCTGGTGCTCGGACTCCTCGTGCGCAAGATGTCCGCCCCTTTATACCCTCTCCCAGCAAGCACAGCGGGTTCCCCGCCCCGCCGTACTGCTGCCGCGAGAGGACAAAAAGGGCACGGTCCTACAATGGTGGTTCAACCCCAGCCCAAGGCGACAGCGCCACCCAGGGGCCACAGGGAACTGGACACCATTGATATCTTCCACAAACAAAAACAACCATAAAACCCTCGTAATTGTTGCATCTGGGCCATTTTACCGCCCAAACCACTCCCCCTAAATATTGATACCCGCTACAGATACTATTACTGATACTTTAAAAAATAAATAAAAATGGAGGGGAGGCAGTGTGTGAGTGCAAATAGGTGAGTATACCTTGCTAGAAGGTGGTGGTGCTGGAGGGGGCTATCAGAATGCACAGTCCCATTGCTTATTCAAGGTATTTTTAGCAGATCTTATAGGCTCTTTTGTGCCCATGATGTGTAACAACTACATTATACCTACACTATTGATTATCACAAAATAACAACTCCTTCCAAAAACCCCTGTCATGTTCAACTTGGATTAAGGGGTTAATTTGTATTGTTCGGTGCTCTATCCAGCTGCAGCTGCAGTCAGTCTCTCATAGAGTCTTATAGGCTGCTTGCAGCAGGGTTTGACAATGCTTCTGTGCCCACTGTGTTCATGAGGCTTAATACTTTTGACACTCAACTCTGATTTCCACCAGGCCACTGCTCTGTTGTAACCACTGTTATTTGCTCATGTTGCATGGAGTGTGAAAGACAACTCAGTAAGCATATGGGTTAATTTACTAAAGGAGTAGAGGCTATTTGCATTGCAAAGTGTATACTAACTTAGCTTGGTAAATAAGTTGAAGCTTTGCTTACTTTGAATACCCAATCTTGTGCAACAGAAATAAAAAAACAGGACTGTTGCTTGCACGTGATTTAATTGCACATAGCTTCAACTGATTCACTTATCTAAGTTAATATTCACCATAAAAGTGAACATACATTTTATAAAACAAGAAAATGTCTATTCCTTAGTAAATCAACCTCACAAGTACATTGTTAACAACACAAAATATATAAAATGAGAGGCAGAAAGAATTTCAGAACATGAAATAGACTTGCATGCCTCTTGGTAAGGCTGGGTTCATACTATTGTGAATTGGATGTGGGTTTCCCAGCATTCCAATTCACATGTCAGGAGATTGTGACCGACTCTGTGGAGTTGGTTCACACATCTCCGGAGCAGCTCCGGAGTGAATTGCACAGGGGTCCTGTGCATCTTCTGGTCCGTTTTAGGTCCGAATTCAGCCAAAAATTCAGACTGAAATCAGACTTGAAACAGTGAACAGAGACGCACCGGACCCCTGCTGTGAGCCACTACGTGTGGCAGTGTGAACCCAGCGTTAATGCCTCCTTATAGTGTTCTTTAACCAATTTCTTTATTATATTACATCTCTTTTTGGTCACCCAATACTCAAATGTAGGGATGCACCGATACCAGTTTTTTAAGACCGAAGACGAGTACCGATACTTTTTCTCAAGGAATCACCAATACCAATTACCAATACCTATTTTTAGTGTCATGTGACTCATTATTAAATGAGCTTATATATAAATATACTACTAAATAACATTTTATGTGGTTCTGTTTATTTTATTATTAAATTATTATTATATCATATATTGCGCTTTGAACTGCATCTGATTCGTATGACATGTAAACTAAACTGTCTTTCTATGGAGCCGGTTCACATATGTGCGGGCCGGCCGCAGTGTAATTTAAAAAAAAGTAAGGTACAATTATCAGTCTGGTTCAGGTGCAATTTCCAGTGTCATATACTTTAAAAATTTGCACTTGACCACTGAATTAAATCGCACCGGACTCTTTTTACAAATCACACTGAAACTGGCCCCGCACATATGTGAACCTGGGGATGAAGGTATTGGTTTTAGTATCTGAGTACAAGCTACTCATATGTCTTTACCAATAAGGATAATATGAACAACAAGCAGGCTCTGTATTGTGACATCTGGTTTACCTTTACATGTACAGTGAAGAACAATGTTAAATTGGCTGAATGTTGTGAGCCTTGCAAATAACCATTTCATTGAGTTTTCAGACAATATTTGCTACAGGCCTTCCTAAACCATACATTGTCTAGTTATATAAGAAAGACATTAAATTCATCCTTATTTACCAAATGTCTATCGTTTTGTTTTGCAGCTTTGGAGATACTAAGGTGGTCAGGAGAAACTATGCTGTATGTTTATTTTCTGATATAACTTTGAATGACACTTATCAATACTCTACAATACTATACACTTAGCTTCAATTGCTCGGAACCCATCCGATGCGGTCAACGACTAGGCAGGAAGCCGAGTGAGGGCAATATAGCCCCCACTCGGGCTCTATGCCGTTGGAGGACTGGAGCAACCTCCAACGTCACTTTCGTTGCTCGGCAGATTGACAGGATTTTTTTTTTCTTAAAGTCAAAATGCAATTTTTTTTCTTTTGCTTTTAAGGGTAAATAAAAGATCTGGGGTCTTTTTGACCCCAGATCTCTCAATAAAGAGGATCTGTCATGCTTATTTCTATTACAAGGGATGTTTACATTCCTTGTAATAGGAATAAAAGTGCTAAAAAAATAAAATAAATGAAAGGGACAGTGTAAAAATAAAAAATAAAAAGTAAAATTGTAAAGCACCCCATCCCTCTGAGCTTGCGCGCACAAGCAAACGCATACATTAGTCAATAATTCTAGTGCAAGACCTCCTCTGTAACTCTAAACATGTAACCTGTCAAAAAATGTTAAAGCGTCGCCTATAGACATTTTTAAGTACCGTAGTTTGTCGCCATTTGACGAGGGTACACAATTTTAAAGCATGTTATGTTATCTATTATACTCTGCGTAGCATCATCTTTCACATTATAAAAAAAAAATTGAGCTAACTTTACTGTTATTTTTTAAATTCATTAAAGTGTATTTTTTCCAAAAAAAACGCGTTTCAAAGACAGCTGCACAAATAAAGACCGATTTTTGATCATTGCCGGGGTTGGGGACACTTCCATCATATTTGGATCTGCCCTGAGGGCCGTCCGGACTGTGGGCAGTGCCCCATATGCTGGCGAGACCTGGCGGTTACACTGTGGGGTTTGACCTGGGACAGCCCTGCATGCTCATCCCCCCTCCTCCTTTCGTCCACATCATGCCATGACTTCATACGCTGCGGCAGGATGGGGAGGGGTATATAAGGACCCACATGGTGGTGGCCATTTTGTGAAAGTCCAGGGAGCCTGACACCAGTGGTAGAGTGAGAGCAGCTATGGAGCACTCCATTATGATCTGTTAACATGTGATGAAAATTTAGCCACTCTATGATGTTTGGGGCATTGACTTGGTGCTCTATATGTAGGTTGGGGTGGCTCACATCTCTCTCTTTGTTAGAAGTGTTGGTTTGCCTTTCTCCATTCTTTCCATCTCAGGCCTGTTCATCTATTGATGGGATGGGCTGTGGATCCTTAACAGATCAGGTGGGTTGTATTGTGCACGGGTAAACTTTCTGTCTAGCTTTAATTACATCATTAGGCAAGGCAAGCGTGTTTATTCATGCTCAAACTTACCAATCTTTTTCCCTTTGTATTTGGCAGTTTTTTTAGCCCCATTTTGTATCTATCTGAATGTTTGGTGCCGTCTACTATTTAATCAGGCTCTCTGCATCCCCTATACTGATAAAATAGAAGTGCCGTATTTATCGGCGTATAACACGCGCCGGCGTATAACACGCTCCCCAAGTTTAGGAGGGAATTTTAAGGAAAAAAACTTTTAGGAGGGAAGTTCAAGGAAAAAAACTTACATTTAAATGCAGCCTTGTCCATCATTGCAGCCTTGCCCAGTGTCCATCTGCAGCCTTGCCCAGTGTCCATCTGCAGCCTTGCCCAGTGTCCATCTGCAGCCTTGCCCAGTGTCCATCTGCAGCCTTGCCCAATGTCCATCATTGCAGTCTTGCCCAGTGTCCATCTGCAGCCTTGCTCAGTGCCTTTGCAGCCATGCCTTGCTCAGTGCCTTTGCAGCCATGCCTTGCCCAGTGCCTTTGCAGCCATGCCTTGCCCAGTGCCTTTGCAGCCTTGCCTTGCCCAGTGCCTTCGCAGCCATGCCTTGCCCAGTGCCAGTGTTTGAATTTGGCGCCGATTTCCGCTGTGGAGAGGAGCGAGCGGAGCCGAGTGTACTTTGGCTAGACTCGGCTCCTCTCGCAGTCCCGCCCATCTCCACTGATTGCGCCGCTGACATACAGAAAGCCGAGTATACTTCGGCTAGACTCGGCTCTGCTCACAGTCAGGGGCGGGACTGCGAGAGGAGCCGAGACTAGCCGAAGTACACTCGGCTTTCTGTATATCAGTGGAGGTGGGCGGGACTGCAAGAGGAGCCGAGTGTACTTCGGCTTTGTGTATCTCGGCTCCTCTCGCTCGTTTCAGCGGGGTATCGGCGTATAACACGCACCCACGATTTTCCCCTGATTTTAAGGGGAAAAAAGTGCGTGTTATACGCCGATAAATACGGTAAGTTGTTTTGACATGGAATATTATAGGATTATATAGTTAATAGTAAAGATGATAAACCGGTTGATTATACATTTTTCCTATTAATCTCTAGGCTATATCTTTCTTGTATATTGTCAGAAACCATGAATCAGACCGAGACAGAAGTACAGTTAAATCACACTTGTTTAATAATAATAAAAAGGTAAACAGAGTAAGCATATTCAAAACATAGCCAGAGTTCAGTAACTGGATCGGGTAGTCAGCCAGGCCAATGTCAGAGAGCCAGAGATAAACCACGTAATAGTACAGCAAGCAGGATCAGGAGCCAGAAGGAACATCAGCCGAGCAAGTCCATTACAGGAACGCAGGAGAAATTCTCTGTGATGTTGACAAAGGCGAAGGCAGGGAGCAAATCAACTGAAAGGCTTTAAGTAGGCAGGACTGACGAGACAGATCAACAACAGGTGAGTCACTGTGGAAAGATAGGAACTGGTAATTAGCTGACAGCTGAGCTGCCAGCTCAGAGAAGAAAGGGCTGAGCCCAGCCCTGACAGTACCCCCTCCTCAACGACCCCTCCCCCTCGGAGGATCACCGTGCTTGAGAGGAAAACATCTATGGAAATCACGGATTAGGACAGGGGCATGTACGTCCGGGGATGAGACCCAAGAGCGTTCCTCCGGACCGTACCCCTTCCAATGCACCAGGTTCTGTATGTGCCCACAAAACCTATGGTAGTCAACAATGTATTCTACTTCATACTCCTCATGGTTCTCAACCTGTATAGGGTGAGGACGTGGCACAAAGGTGGTAAAGCGGTTGCAGACCAAATCTTTCAATGAGGAGACATGAAACACATTTGAAATGCGCATACTAGGAGGAAGGTACAAAACGTAAGCCACTGGGTTAATCCTGCGAAGGATACGGAAAGGCCCAATAAACTGAGGTGCGAACTTCAAAGAAGGAACACGAAGTCGGAGGTTGCGAGATGACAGCCAGACTCTGTCCCCAACCTGGTAGGAAGGCGCAGGCAGGCGTCTGCGGTCAGCATAGAGTCTGTACCTATCGTTAGCATGTTGCAAAGCCTCCTGGACTTGTGCCCAAGTGGAACGAAGACAACGGAGATGCTCCTCTAATGCAGGAATACTCTGCGGAACAAACGAGTCAGGCAACATGGAAGGTTGGAAACCATTGTTCGCCATAAACGGGGACAATCGGTAAGCAGAATTCAAGGCACTATTGTGAGCAAACTCTGCCCACGGTAAGAGGTCCGACCAGTTGTTATGATGGTCAGAAATATAGCAATGTAGGAATTGCTCCAAGGACTGATTGGCTCGTTCTGCGGCCCCATTAGACTGCGGGTGATACGCAGAGCAGAAAGCAAGCTGAATAAAGAACTGTGCACAAAAGGCTCACCAGAACCAGGACACAAACTGACTACCCCTGTCAGAGACAATCTCCTTGGGTAGCCCATGTAAGCGAAAGATCTCCCGAGCAAAAATAGAAGCCAATTCCTTAGAAGTAGGCAACTTTTTGAGTGGAATACAATGCAACATTTTCGAGAACCGGTCAATCACCATAAGGATAACTGTGTTGCCCTGGGAGTTGGGTAACTCCACAATGAAATCCATAGACAGGTGGGTCCAGGGCCTCTCTCCATTGGGTATGGGTTGTAGGAGGCCCACTGGAAGATGTCGTGGAGTCTTACTCTGAGCACACACGGAACAGGCAGCTACGAAGGCGGTTACATCAGCACGTAGACTAGGCCACCAGAATTGTTGGGAAATGGCCCAAAAGAGTTGATTCTTCCCAGGGTGGCCAGCAGCCTTGGGAGTTTCTCAGGAGGGGCATCGACCTGAGCAGCAAGAATTTTGTCATCCAAAAGAGAAGTGAGACTGGTGCGAACCGTAGCCAGAATATAATCAGGAGGAATCACAGGAACCGGAACCGACTCCATCTTGGAAGTGGAGGAAAATTGTTGTGACAAGGCGTCAGCCCTTACATTCTTAGTACCAGGTAAGAATGAGACAATGTAATTAAAACTTGACAAGAAAAGAGCCCATCGCGCCCTTCTGGGAGAGAGGCGCTTAGCCTCAGACAAGAATGTGAGATTCTTATGGTCAGTAAGAATGAGAAACGGCACAGTTGTACCTTCGAGGAGATGTCTCCATTCTTTCAGGGCTAAAATGATCGCCAACAGCTCTCTGTCACCAATCTCATAATTGCACTCCGCAGGTGACAATATCTTGAAAAAGTAACCACACGGATGAATAGCGCTCTCAGAGCTAGGACGTTGAGACAGAAGGGCACCAACCCCAGTCTCAGAAGCATCAACTTCTAGGATAAAAGGCAATGTAGGATTAGGATGTGCCAACACAGGATCAGAAACAAAGACAGCCTTGAGACTGTCAAAGGCATTAATGGACCCCGGAGACCAACTCTGTGGGTTGCCGTTCTTTCTGGTCATATCAGTCAGGGGCTTGACCAGAGACGAGAAGTTATGAATAAACTTCCGATAATAGTTGGCAAAACCAAGAAAACGCTGCAGAGGACGTAAACCCACGGGTCGAGGCCACTGTAGAACTGCTGAAAGTTTCTCTGGGTCCATCGAATAACCAGCAGTGGAAATGACATAACCCAGGAATTTAACCTGTTCACGATGGAATTCGCACTTCTCCAATTTACAATAGAGATTGTTCTCTCTTAGTTTCTGAAGCACACGACAGACATCTGTGCGGAAGCTCTCCAGGGACTTGGAAAATATGAGAATATCGTCAAGATAAACCACCACACATAACCGCAACAAATCTCGGAGAACATCGTTAATAAACTCCTGGAAAACTTCCGGAACGTTACAAAGCCCAAAAGGCATTACGAGATACTCATAATGATCTGTTCTGGTATTAAACGCAGTTTTCCACTCGTCGCCCTCCTTAATCCTGACGAGATTGTACGCCCCTCTCAAATCAAGCTTCGTGAAAACCGTTGTTTCCTTGAGGCGGTCAAATAACTCCATAATCAACGGAATCGGATAGGCATTCTTAATCGTGAAACGATTGAGACCCCTATAATCTATACAAGGTCTCAGTTCACCACTCTTCTTCTTCACAAAAAAGAAACCAGCACCAGCAAGAGACGAGGACTTGCGGATGAAACCTCGACAAAGTGCGTCTGCAACATACTCGTCCATGGCCTTATCCGCCAAGACCAACAAAGGGTAAACCCGGCCACGAGGGGGTATGGCACCAGGTTGAAGGTCAATTGTGCAATCATACGACCGGTGTGGAGGCAAAGTAACGGCTTGACCTTTGTCAAAGACATCGCTAAAATAGTGGTACTCCTCCGGCAGGGAGGAGAGTGAAGAGGTGCACAGGACCTTGGCTACCTTCTGGAAGCATCTCTCACTTCATTGTGGTGACCAGGACAGAACCTCGGCACGAAACCAATCAAAAGAAGGGTTGTGCCTCTGTAACCAGGGATAACCAATAACCAGCGGAAACTTAGGTGAGGAAATAACTTGGAATTGGATTATCTCATGGTGAAGAGCCCCTACGGCCATGGACAACGGAACAGTCTCATGTGTCACATGGGCAGGCTGTAGAGGTCTCCCGTCAAGAGCCTCAATGGCAAGTGGAGTGTCATGCAGCTGCAGCGGAATCGAGTGCTTCCATACAAAGGCAGCATCAATGAACAGGCCTGCAGCCCCGGAGTCGATTAGAGCCTGTATCTTGATGGACGACTCAGCCCAAGACAGGGTAACCGAAACCAGGGGCTTATCCTTCTGGGAAACTGGAGACGAAACAACACCACCTAAGGTCTGTCCGTGACAGGACCTCAAGGTTCGGGCGTTCCCTGGACGGGTAGGACAAGACTTCAAAAAGTGACCAGCCTGGCCACAATAAAGACACAATCTCTCCCTCCTCCTAAGGGCTCTCTCGTCCACAGAGAGACGCGTGAAGCCCAAGTGCATGGGTTCATCTTGACAGACCGACTCGGTACCAGGAGGCATGGGAGGTGAGGGAGGCAAGGGCGGGACTGCAAAGCTCGGAGACAAACGTACAGGAGGCTTCCTTAAAAGAGAGCCTTTCTCTGAGTCTGGAGTCAATGAGGATGGCAAATGTGATCAAGCTCTCCAGCTCAGTGGGTATATCTCGGGCTGCTATCTTATCCTTAATGTTATCCAAGAGACCATGAGAAAAGGCAGCCACGAGGGCCTCATTATTATTATTATTTAGGTACTTATATAGCGCCGTCAATTTACGCAGCGCTTTTACATATACATTGTACATTCACATCGGTCTCTACTAGAGGTGGAGCGGATCGGTGGTGATCCGTGATCCGAACGGGTCACCCTGTTCGGATCGGATCACCACGCGATCCGCGGAGCGTTTCGGAGCCTCGGCCGTAGGAAAGGCTGCGGCTTCGGCCTAGCTCCGGAGCGGCGGCTATCTTGGTACACCCGGCGGCTGTCTCGTCAGGAAGTGACGTTTCGTCGCCGCCATCTTGCTCCACCCCACACTCCTGCACAGTAATGATAGAGAGAATAGGCAAGCGGACATCTTGTTACACCCAAAGGAGTTTTCAATTTCAGTTAATTTAAACACAAAACGGAGCTTATCAGCTTTAATACATTATTTGGAAATCCATCGGACTGTTTACATTTTACATTTTAAAATCAGCAGCAAACCTTACATGATTGCTAATGTGACGGAACACCCCTGATTTTCACATTTAACATTTAGTTAAATGTGAAAATCAGAGGTGTTCTGTCACATTAGCAACCATGTAAGGGCAGCAGGTTTGCTGCTGCTTTTAAAATTTAACATGTAAAGAGTCCGTTGGATTTACAAATACTGTATTTAAGCAAATAAGCTCCGTTTTGTGTTGAAAATAACTGTGAAATCGAAAACTCCGGTGGGTGTAACATTATTATTTTTTTGCCGATCCGAAAATGATCCGATCCGTGGCTCTGATCCAAGGATCGAACCGTTCCGTGAGTTTTTTGATCCGTTGCACCCCTAGTCTCTACTCTCAAGGAGCTTACAATCTAAGGTCCCTAACTCACACTCATATACTAGGGCCAATTTAGACAGAAGCCAGCATGTCTTTGGAGTGTGGAGGAAACCGGAGTACCCGGAGGAAACCCACGCAGGCACAGGGAGAACATGCAAACTCCAGGCAGGTAGTGTCGTTCGAACCAGCGACCCTTTTTACTGGTAGGCGAGAGTGCTGCCCACTACACCACTGTGCCGCCTCATTGTTCCATGCAACCTCTGCTGCCAGAGTACGGAATTCAATGGCGTAATCGGCAACCGTTCTCGTACTCTGTTTGATGGACATGAGGCTCTTGGTAGCAGAAGTGGAGAGTGCGGGAACGTCAAGTACCCTCTTGAAGGAAGCCACAAATTCTGGGTAACTCAGGACCATTAAGGGTTTGCCCAGGCCAAGGCTCTCTCAGAAAGCAAAGATATCACAAAACCTACTTTGCTTCTGTCCGTGGGGAACGCCTGGGGCAGCATATCAAAGTATATCTCAACCTGGTTGAGAAACCCTCTGCACTGAACTGGATCACCCCCAAATTGCTAGGGAAGCGCAGCGGAATCAGACATACCTCTTATAGAGGTAACACCCGAGGTGGGTGCCTGCACAGAGACTGGAGTAGCAGCAGGGATGGCCTGCAACACAGGTTCTACCGGGGCAGCCACAGTCAGAGATTCCAGATGAGCCGTGCGACTCAGGAGCGTCTGTAACACCACGGCAAACTGATCCATGCGGTGATCCAGGTCATCCAATCTGGAAAAAATATTACCAACAAGTGGATTGGCTGCATCTTCTGGATTCATGGCCTTCGCCTACTGTCAGAAACCATGAATCAGACCGAGACAGAAGTACAGTTAGGCTCCATGTACACAGAAGCTGATAAACTGCAGTTAATGGGCGTTTTGGCGTTTTTTTTAAAAGCCCATTAACTGCACTCTATGTTAGCCTATGTGTTCATGTACACATAACGTTTTTTAGCTTTAATGAGCAGTGGAGTTAATGGGCTTTATTCTGAACGCAGGAAATTTGCGTTCAAAGTGCCGTTTTTCGGCAGAAAAAAACGCAAAAAAACGCAAAACGCCGAAAAACGCTCATAAACGCTGGCCTCGAGCGTTTTTTGGTCCATTGAAATTTTTTTTTTTTTTTTTTTTTTTTTTTTTTTAAAGCTAAAAAAAGCTACACTGAAAAACGCTAATAAAAGCTAGTAAAAAAAACGCTGATAAAAGCTCGCTTTTTCTGCTGCTTTAAAAACGGCCGTTTTTGAGCTTCTGTGTACATGGAGCCTTAAATCACACTTGTTTAATAATAATAAAAAGGTAAACAGAGTAAGCGTAGTCAAAACATAGCCAGAGTTCAGTAACCGGATCGGGTAGTCAGCCAGGCCAATGTCAGAGAGCCAGAGATAAACGTAATAGTACAGCAAGCAGGATCAGGAGCCAGAAGGAACGTCAGCCGAGCAAGTCCACAACAGGAACGCAGGAGAAAGTCTCTGTGATGTTGACAAAGGCGAAGGCAGAGAGCAAATGAACTGGAAGGCTTTATGTAGGCAGGACTGACGAGCCGGATCAACAACAGGTGAGTCACTGTGGAGAGATAGGAACTGGTAATTAGCTAACAGTTGAGCTGCCAGCTCAGAGAAGGAAGGGCTGAGCCCAGCCCTGACATATATATACTTCACGCTTTATCCCTCCCTGAGGGAGATCTGGCATTTTTTGGGCAGTTCTAACCTGTTACATCTGGGCTTTTCTGGGCCACCTGGACAGACTCCTATTTCTGTGTGCTTGGCAATATCTGGATTTTACTTTCTATCATTGAGGTATGACTCCATTTAGGGAACTCTTGGCAATGGATAAGATACATTCGTGCATTAAATTTATTTATACGCTATGTATAGTGTTGGTATTTACTGATATAATATTACATGTATTGTTTTTAATTTGCTTTCTGTTCATTCATATAGTAGCCACAAAACCATGTTTGTCCCTAAAGGAAGCCATTTGGCGAAACATGTAGGATTAAGATGTGGGAACAACTATAGG
Source organism: Rana muscosa (assembly GCA_029206835.1). Classification (NCBI taxonomy): domain Eukaryota; kingdom Metazoa; phylum Chordata; class Amphibia; order Anura; family Ranidae; genus Rana; species Rana muscosa. The sequence goes on from CM055116.1 coordinate 931,142,574, forward strand.
AGCTACAATAACATGTCTTGAATGACCGTAAAGCTGTTCGTGTATTGTATAATAGTGTTTTATGTACCTTTGTAACTTTAATAAATTTGTATTTTATTCAACTTGGTATGTCCTTGTACTAATTGCACCTATAAAGTCCCATACCCCTACTCTGTATTCTCTGCACAAATACAGTGTGACATAAAATATTGCAATGACTGACATTTTATTCTCTAGGGTCTCTGCTAAAATATATATATATATATATATATATATATATATATATATTGTTTGGGGGTTCTAAGTAATTTTATAGCAAAAAATAAAGATTTTTACTTGTAAACTACGAATGTCAGAAAAAGGCCTGGTCTTAAAGTGGTTGTAAACCCACTAACAAAAAAATAAATAAAATAAAAAACCTGCAACACAAAGGCATAATGGGCTAGTATGCATAGCATACTAGCTCATTATGAAATACTTAGACTGAAGCCCCCGCAGCGGTCCTCGTTCACTGGTCCGACATTGCTCCCGGAGTTACTTCCGGGTATCGCAGGCTCCGGCGTTGTGATTGGCCGGAGCCGCGATGACATCACTCCCGTGAACGTGCCATTGCTTCAGTGCGCATGTGCCAATGACGTCGGCACATGCTGATAAGGGAGATATCCGTATATCTGGGGTAGCTAGAGGTAATCCTTATTATAGGCTTACCTGTAGTAAAAAGTGGTTGTAAAGGGTTTACAACCACTTTAAAGTGGTTAATGCTGGGACACAGTCCAGCTTTTTGATCACGTGACCATTGCGATTAGTTCTAACCCTGGTCATCTGATCATTAGTCCATCCTGCTGGCCCCTTTTCAGAAGCCGTGACTGAAAGCTCAGCTGAGACAGCTCAGTCAATGTGCTGGAAGCATGCAGTCAGCACACTCTTAGCATACAACCTCAGACCGCCATTATACAGTGGGGCAAAAAAGTATTTAGTCAGCCACCAATTGTGCAAGTTCTAACACTTAAAAAGATGAGAGAGGCCTGTAATTGTCATCATAGGTATACCTCAACTATGAGAGACAAAATCACATTGTCTGATTTGGAAATATTTTTTGGGCAAATTATGGTGGAAAATAAGTATTTGGTCAATATCAAAAGTTCATCTCAATACTTTGTTATATATCCTTTGTTGGCAATGACAGAGGTCAAAACGTTTTCTGTAAGTCTTCACAAGGTTGTCACACACTGTTGCTGGTATGTTGGCCCATTCCTCCATGCAGATCTCCTCTAGAGTAGTGATGTTTTGGGGCTGTCTCTGGGCAACACGGACCTTCAGCTCCCTCCAAAGGTTTTCTATGGGGTTGAGATCTGGAGACTGGCTAGGCCACTCCAGGACCTTGGAATGCTTCTTACGAAGCCACTCCTTCATTGCCCGGGCGGTGTGTTTGGGATCATTGTCATGCTGAAAGACCCAGCCACGTTTCATCTTCAATGCCCTTGCTGATGGGAGGAGGTTTGCACTCAAAATCTCACGATACATAGCCCCATTCATTTTTTCATGTACACGGATCAGTCGTCCTTTTCCCTTTGCAGAGAAACAGCCCCAAAGCATGATGTTGCCACCCCCATGCTTCACAGTAGGTATGATGTTCTTTGGTTGCAACTCAGCATTCTCTCTCCTCCAAACACGACGAGTTGTGTTTCTACCAAACAGTTCTACTTTGGTTTCATCTGACCATATGACATTCTCCCAATCCTCTTCTGGATCATCCAAATGCTCTCTAGCAAACCTCAGACGGGCCCGGACATGTACTGGCTTAAGCAGGGGGACACGTCTGGCACTGCAGGATCTGAGTCCCTGGCGGCGTAGTGTGTTACTGATGGTAGCCTTTGTTACGTTGGTCTCAGCTCTCTGCGGGTCATTCACTAGGTCCCCCCGTGTGGTTATGCGATTTTTGCTCACCGTTCTTGTGATCATTTTGACCCCACGGGGTGAGATCTTGCGTGGAGCCCCAGATTGAGTTAGATTATCAGTGATCTTGTATGTCTTTCATTTTCTAATTATTGCTCCCACAGTTGATTTCTTCACACCAAGCTGCTTGCCTATTGCAGATTCAGTCTTCTCAGCCTGGTGCAGGTCTACAATTTTGTTTCTGGTGTCCTTCGACAGCTATTTGGTCTTCACCAGAGTGGAGTTTGGAGTGTGACTGAGGTTGTGGACAGGTGTCTTTTATATTGATAACAAGTTCAAACAGGTGCCATTAATACAGGTAATGAGTGGAGGACAGAGGAGCCTCTTAAAGAAGAAGATACAGGTCTGTGAGAGCCAGAAATCTTGCATGTTTGTAGGTGACCAAATACTTATTTTCCACCATAATTTGCAAAAAAAATCTTTCCAAATCAGACAATGTGATTGTCTGGATTTGTTTCCACATTTTGCCTCTCATAGTTGAGGTATTGCACAATTGGTGGCTGACTAAATACTTTTTTGCCCCACTGTACATATGTTTGGTGGATTATCCCCCACTCCCCCTGCTGTATATATGTGTTACACGGTTGAGAAGAGGTTAATATTAACTTGCGTGTGTTCAATAGACATATTCAAGCTTCATAAGTGCTTATGCTAAATGTTAAAAATCAATATCATTGACTTGCATTCAGAGAATCTATGAGTAGCCAAGGTTTTGAGAGGTTCTTGGGATATGAACAAGCTTAATAAAAAGTAGACGCAGATAACATACCTGCTAGTGAATACAATATTTCACTTAGTGATTCAGTTTGCGTTTAGCTTTACACAATATTCTGTGTTGTAGAGCTATTGGCTTGATAACATAATAATTAATACTATAAAGCTGTCATTTCCCTGCCATGGTAAACAAGTGCACAATATGTCACATATAAATCCAGCCTGTCCCATATGATAAAAGCACATTACAATCTATGCACGGAGGCTAAAACTTATTGTAGAAGGAGAATCTGTCAGCTGCACAGCTGGTCACACATGATAGCTGTATGCGTGGGAAATGACAGATGTGATTATCCTAACAGGATTGAGTTATTCATTCTTTAATCAGCAATTCTCAGTTCAACTAAATAAAATGAAATTAATCAATTTGTGTTTTTATTAAGCATGAATCCTTTGATTTTTTTTTTTTTTTTTCAGTTTCTGATATTTACTATAAAGGCAACTACACCAATAAAACCACAGATTGTAAAATCCTTGAGGGCAGGTATTGATGTGAATATACAGTATGTAAAGTGCTGCGTAAATTGTCAGCGCTATATAAATACCTGTAATGAATAATAAAAAGGTACATTAGACTGACCAGCACTGGCACAGTTTTCCTAAGGAATGTATCTCAAAGACTGACTTCATGCGTTAACATACAACGAACACTAACTCGTAATGCACAGTGTTGTGCATTGCAGTGCTATTCATTTTGAAAGACACCACAGCACACTTAGGCAGCGCACCACAACGCAAAATTCTGCAGGTCTGGTAAAACCAAAGTTGTGGTACGTTGGCAGCCCATTAAAATAAATGAGTTGCCTTACAGCAATTGATGCATGAAGTCAGTCTCTGGGATACATTTTTATGGAATGCTGTGCCATTTATGGCCAGGCCATTTATTTGGTCTTACCAGATCTGCAGCAGTTTAGTCACCACATCTTGCTACAATGCATTGTAATTCTCTGCCTAGGTGTGTTGTGATGGCTTTCAAATTTAATGGCACCTCAATGCACAACATTGTATATTACAAGTGTAGCGCCCTGCTCCTATTGAGTAGGCGCTATATGTAAATGTAGGTTTATCTGAGCTGTAGTTTAGCTCAGAGTATTATGTTAATTTGCTGGTTTCTGTTCCAGTTCAGCTGTGTTGTACATTTTCCACTTGGCCGTGGGTGTCGTTGTCAACCCCGGTCAGTGTTGGAAATACAGCAGGCTGGATGCATTGAGTGCCTCTTTATCCAGAAACAGCCCAGTGGGAGTGGTTCACCCGCTGTGCATTCTGGGAGAGGGTACTTAAGGGACAGACACCGTTTTCGCGGTCTCTCTGACCTGATGGCCCTCCTGGCCTAAGGTGTGTCGTAGCAGTTCTTCTGCCTCGGGCCTGCTGGCCCGAGGCCTCATTACTGAGAGTAGGCCCAGGAGTTTCTGGGGCCTACTGGTCCAGGGGTGGTCCTGAGCTGTCTTGCGTGGGGGAGAAGCCAAGCAATTGGAGACTCAATTGTAGGACGCATCCCGGCCAAATCTACCTCACAGTATCACCGGATGGCTGAAAGATACTGGTACTGTGAGATTGTACTTTGACTTTGCAAAAGTTCTTGGTTATACAATCCTGTGGCAGAGGATTGTACAGCGACTCAAGTTATATTCAACAAGTCTGTGGCAGAGACTATGACCGAGCACCGCATCGGCTGCTAGGTCAGTGAGAGAAGCCTATCCGGTGGTTGCTAGATCCAGTTGTGGAGCTGTTTGTCCTCTGGATCAAAGAAGTACCCGTTATCCGCAAAACAAGGTACCTGAATCTCCCCTAACCCTCCATCCCTCTATCTGACGTTTGTTAATAAAAGCATTGGAAAAAGAGACTAGGTATTGGTGCGGACATCTGTGAACAACTCTCCAATGGGACCCCTACGGTGAACAGTGAGGTAACGGCAGACCCAAAATTAAACCAGCAGCTCCTACGGGGGTAGTGCTACGTAAGTTAGTGTTTGTGGTGGTGGCACATGAAAAAAATGCATGTTTTACTGAGCATTACAATGTAAGGAATAAAGTGTGTGGCTTACAATGTATTAGGACCCACAAAGTGTAGTGATAGCTGTCCTGAAGCGCCGTCAAATGTAAATTATAAATAAAAGAGATAAGTCCACATTGTTGTACATTTTAAATAGTGACTTAAGTCATGGAGTTCATCTTTAACTACATCACTTATTATTAGAAGAACTCTGGTTGACCCTTTACCCTACTTATTAAAAAACATAAAAATAGTTGGCATGTAGTAACCCAGAGTACACAATCTGATATTTTCTTAAGGTATATAGATACACTATATTGTCAAAAGTATTGGGACACCTGCCTTTACACGTACATGAACTTTAATGGCATCCCAGTCTTAGTCCGAAGGGTTCAATATTGAGTTGGCCCACCCTTTGCAGCTATAACAGCTTTAACTCTTCTGGGAAGGCTGTCCACAAGGTTTAGGAGTGTGTCTATGGGAATGTTTGACCATTCTTCCAGAAGCGTATTTGTGAGGTCAGGCACTGATGCTAGATGGGAAGGCCTGGCTTGCAGTCTCCGCTCTAATTCATCCCAAAGGTGTTCTATTGAGTTGAGGTCGGGACTCTGTGCAGGCCAGTCAAGTTTCTCCACCCCAAGCTCACTCATCCATGTCTTTATGGACCTTGCTTTGTGCACTGGTGCGCAGCAAGGGGCCATCTCCAAACTATACCCACAAAGTTGGGAGAATGAAATTGCCCAAATATCTTGGTATGCTGACGCCTTAAGAGTTTCCTTCACTGGAACTAAGGGGCCAAGCCCAACCCCTGAAAAACAACCCCACATCATAATCTCCCCTCCACCAAATGATTTGGAGGGGTGGCCCAATACTTTTGGCAATACAGTGTGGATGAGCTAGTTTGGGGTGGGGGAACTTGACTGGCCTGCAAATCAGTGACTGACCTCACAAATGTGCTTTTGGAAGAATAATAAAACATTCCCATTGACACACTCCTAAACCTAGTGGACAGCCTTCCCAGAAGAGTTGAAGCTGTTGTAGCTGCAAAGGGTGGGCCAGCTTAATATTTAACCCTACAGACTAAGACTAGGATGCCATTAAAGTGTGTAAAGGTAGGCATTCCAATACTTTTGGCAATATAGTGTATATTCATGCTCCAAACAAGCACTGAGCTCTACTACTCGTCTTGATGATCCTTGGCTCTTCCATAGGAATGAATGAAGATTGTGGTGTACATGTGTCAGAAGAAGCAAAGCTCAGTGGGTAAACTTTTAAGAGCCAAGTGGTGCCGAGTGGGTCACAGAGCATCAGAGGCCAATAATGATGATATCTTTTCTAAACAGTTATCCTTTAAATTAGTTATTGATAAAAACATTCAATGACTTTTAATTGATACACAGAATGTTCTACATTGAACGCTGTTTTTTACATCTGCCTGGACTTAAACTTAAAGTAATAATTTCAGTAAACTATACTACAGTAGTCTGGAACCTTTCTGAAGGCCACGGATGTGTAGCATCGTAAAGGGTTGCTTAGGTGCCATATTAAATTTGAAAGATCTGTAAAACAACTGAAAGCTTTTATGAGGTAAACACTGTAATGTATGTTTAAGTAATGTTACTGACTTCAGAAACTGTCTTTAACCACTTAAGCCCCGAACCATTTTGTTGTCAAAGGACCAGGCCCCTTTTTGCGATTCGGCACTGCGCCGCTTTAACTGACAATTGCGCGGTCGAGCGTCTTGGCTCCCAAACAAAATTGACGTCCTTTTTTTCCCCCTAAATAGAGCTTTCTTTGGTGGTATTTGATCACCTCTGCGGTTTTTATTTTTTGCGCTATAAACAAAAATAGAGCGACAATTTAGAAAAAATATTTTTTACTTTTTGCTATAATAAATATCCCCTAAAAATATATAAAAAAACTTTTTTTTCCCTCAGTTTAGCCGATACGTATTCTTCTACATATTTTTGGTAAAAGAAATTGCAATAAGCGTATATTGATTGGTTTGCGCAAAAGTTATAGCGTCTACAAAATAGGGGGTAGTTTTATGGCATTTTTATTAATAATTTTTTTTACTAGTAATGGCGGTGATCAGCGAATTTTATCGTGACTGCGACATTATGGCGGACACATCGGACACTTTTGACACCATTTTGGGACCATTGTCATTTTTACAGGGATCAGTGCTATAAAAATGCACTGATTACTGTGAAAATTACACTGGTAGTGAAGGGGTTAACATGTAGTGGGCGCTGAAGGGGTTAAGTGTTTCCTAGGGAGTGATTACTATTGTGTGGGGGTGTGGCTTGGCGTGTGACGTCACTGATCATCGTTCCCTATGACAGGGAACAGACGATCAGTGACACTTACCTCTCCCCGTTCTTCAGCTCTGTGACCCGATCGCGGGACACCGGCGGCGATCGGGTCCATGGGTCCCGCAGGCGCGGAGCTCAGGACCGTTTCGCGAGCGCGCCGCCGGCGGTGCGTGAGCGACCCATGGCTGGGTACCTTAAGAGGACGTACCTGTACGTGCTTGTGCCCAGCTGTGCCATTCTGCCAACGTATTTTGGCGTGAGGCGGTCCTTAAGTGGTTAAAGTAACAACCAAGTACAAATTATGAATGGTCTATATAGTCTATTGATATTGTCTGGTCTATAGTGACATTTTATAGAAGAGGTCCTTAACATTCTGCTAGCTTTCCATCAGTTTTCCTCCATCAAGTTAACATTTAAAGCACATCTAAACCCAAGAACAAAAATTAATAGTATTGCAGTTCACCGGTTCTTGGATGTGGTGGCTGTATTCATTTTTTTTTCACACTTTTTCCTTTATTTTAACCTGGTAATCCTGTCATTAAAGCCAAAACTTTTTTTGTTTTAGATAGCGTGGGAAAGGATTAGACTCTCTGTCAGGATTTTTTGCTGTCTGTGTCTCCACTGAGCGGATTTACTATCTTGATTTATCCTGGTGACCATTGGCACCAAAACAAAAACTGATGGGAAATCCAAAATGTTACAAACGTTACCAGAACATGAGGTGGGATCATATCTAAAAGGGAAACTGGTTCTGGGGACGACTGTCTGGGAAAGGAACCCCTTTCTTTATAGATATTTATTTTCAGTTCCTGTTGCATGTCTATGACAGGAAGCTAAATGAAATCTCCCCAACAGGACATACTGTAGGCAGCATAAGTTACATTTAAAGAGGTTACAACCTATCCCTACTCTATCTAAAACCAAAGAGAAAAGTTTTGGCTTAACATATATTTTACCTCACTTCCTTTCCTAGGGTGACAATCGTCACTGAGCAACATTGTCACCCTAGGACATTGAGTGTATTAGAACTACATAACACCTTCTTCTCTTCTCCATAGTAGGAGAATAGGTTCTGTATTCCCCTGAGATATATAAAGAAATGTAACCCCAACAGGGTCTTTGAGGACAGATAGGGGGAGGGTGAGAGTAAGAAACGTATAATAGAATGATAAAAAAGCATGACAAAAGTATATATACAACTATAATGACAAAAACAATCAATGTAATGTTGTTTTTGTTATTTTTGTCATTATAGTAATAGACATATTGCACCCTCAGCCTCTCCCCAGAGGAAGGAAAATTACATAACATTTCCGAAACGCGTTGAGTTTGGGTCCAGCTGTCAACACCTTCGCAACCTTGGTGGCCTCTCATTCCACATAGGCCGGTTTTGGTGCTCGAGTGTTCCTCTTGATCAGGGTGTTTTTGCATATATGTCGAATCATGCTGTGATCCTTTTTGTACATATGTCCCCATTTTGGGAATATTTTATTTATTGTAACTAACAAACTTTTGTCATACTTTTTTATCATCCTATTTTTACGTATCTTACTCTCACCCTCCCCTATCTGTCCTTAAAGTCCCTGTTGGGGTTAAATTTCTTTATAGTCGTTATTTGGGATGTTGACAGATTTAGTGGGTTCATAGAGGTCTAGAAAGCTCTCCCTTCTGTATTCCCCTGAGATAGCAGGAAACAATGCTAACTGATAACAGAGGCAAAGAGAACTGGAGTTATCAGCTGGCTGAATGAACAGAACTTTTTTTTTGGACTTATTGGACAGATATGATAAAATACGTTCAATGGTATATTACAGACCAGAATGAAGTAAATACGAGAAATTTACTGTAGAGTTTACATACCTTTTAACACTAAAATGTTCAGGCTTCAGTAGTTCAGTTCTTCACTTAAAGTGGAACTAATGATGAGAAAAAAATTGCGAACATGCAATGTCTCTTCTGCAATAAAATGCAATAAAATGCACTTACCTGCATACACAGCTTAGAGTATTTTTCCCGACACACTGCCTGTGTGTCGGCATGGTTGCACTCCTGCGCATGCACGGGAGTGATGTCATCCAATGCTGGCCAATCAAGATGATCAAAGACTGGCACCCAGAGGAAGCCAGGGTGAAGATGCTGGTGCCGGCGAGGGACCTCACAGGTGTCAGACTGTTGGAGCTAAGGTAAGTATTTTAGCCCTTAGTTAAACTTTAACCTTACTAATTCATTGCACTTAAAGCTCATTTAGGGCTCTTTCAAAAGAGAGGACATTTGACAGTCTGGGAGGCAATATGTTACCTCATTATCTGCTGTTTTAACCCTGTATAGCCCACATCATTGCACACGGTTACAGCATATTGGTGGTGTGGCCCCATTCACTTGAAATAGTACTGCAGGTGAACACGCCAGAGGGTATAATTTTTGCAGTGGCCACAAAAAAGACATTGTGAGTGCTCCAGCTTCCATGTTAGTGTAGCGGCCTCACTCTCCCTCTCCGTTTCTATCGCCTGGTTGGCTGGTTCTGTCTAGGGGTACCTGGGAGAGGAGAGTGCAGGAACACTATGCCAAGCTCTCCCCTCGTATGTATATGAGGGTTGAGCAAAGTCACTTGAATTACCTCCGGATCTGTTCACTGCATACGAAGCCTCCGAATTGTTCCGTGGATGTGTCTGCCAGTAATAGAGCCCCACACCAATTAAAAGTCCAACACTCTTTTATTTCTCCTTTGCCAGGGTAAACATAATAGTTGAACTTTCAGTAACAGACAGTAAGGGGTGTGGATACGAGTAGGCCCAGACACAAATTAACTCTCATATTCCTTTGCAAGCGAAAAGGCCTGGCGCACGGTCTCTGCCACCAACCATGAGATTGGTCGCTGCCACCGACCGGATGAACTGTTGAGGCCCCTGCCACAGGCCTAATAGCAGGTCTCTGCCACTGACCTGAGTTGAATAGTTGGACCGCTGCCACCGGTCATAGAACATGAACCACCCTCCTCAATGAACTTGGTCCCTGTTCGGGAAAGATGTCCATCCGGGCGGTCTCCAGAGGTTCACCCCGCACTGGCAATATGCTGCACCAGATCTTTTGATGAATCCCTCCTCTGGTCCCTTACGCCTCTGGATTCGGGTGCCCAACGCCCGGGGCACCCTAGGACAATCCCTCCCTTGCGGGACCCAGCGGAAGGTACTGGGCCCCAGGCCTCCGGCTGAGTACCTCAGTCCAGACTGAAGGTGTCTGGGATGGAACACGAACTCCAAGTGTCCAGGCCTAGGCCGCCTGGACACCGACCGCGGACAGCAGCCCATAGGCTGAAGGTGCCTGGGACTCGAACCTCGTGGCGAAGATGTCCGCCCCCTTTATACCCTCTCCCAGCAAGCAAAGCGGGTTCCTCGCCCCACCGTACAACCGCTGCGAGAGGTCACAAAGGGTACGGCACTGCAGCAATGGTTCAACCCCGGCCCAAAGTGACAGCGCCACCTGCTGGGCCGCAGGGAACTAGACATCACTGATGTCTTCACCAGAATTAAACACTTTGAAAAGTATATACCCGCTACATTCGATTAACAGGGGTGGGGTGTTAGAGGGAGGCAATATTGCGGCTCATCTGGGTATTTTTACTGTCCTCCACCCAACTTTAAACAAGGTCATACATGTGTTTTCAGTGTCATGCTTCCTACTACAAAGTTCTGAGAAGTATATGATGTAATAATGTAATGAGGAGGAGTTCTTATGTTCCCAAGCTCTGACAACCCACACATATAAGCAGTGAATGAAGCATTTGCTGACATCGCATATTACATTCATAGGCTACAAGCTGGCAGAGGCTCTTAGGCCTGTCTTCTCTCACAAAAGAGCATTGCTTGTTTACTTATGACAAAAGGGATTCTGCATTTCAAAGACAAGCACTTGCTACAAGCTAGAGGCAACATTTAAGTATGTAAATGAAGTAAATTCTCTAGGTCCTTGCTGTTCATTCGCACTGCTTGAAACTGCAGGTTGTTTTACCTTTGTAGTGATAGAAATGTTAAATAGGGTATCTGAACGTCAAAGCAGTGGATTCATGTCTGTAAACACAATTAGACCGGATTACAGTCAACTATGAAAAGCATCTGTTTACAGACCCTTTAGGACTATTGCTGGCGAATGCCATTTACAAGCCTTGCATCCTGCAGGACTCTGAGCTTTCTGCTGAAGGCTAAAAGTATATGTTACAGGTCTTATCTGGAAAGATTTGAATTTCATTTGAAATTTTTTGCTTTAGGAATATTCATTCATTAGTGAGGATAAATCAATGTTCGTTTTTGACTGCAGTGAAGAGAAATTTTGAAGGAACAGGATGAAACATTTTTCTCAAATGAAAAGATTTCTAGCAGTGTATGTGGTTTTTGTTCAGTAAAGTCCATTCATTCCCCCCCCAAAAAAAAAAAAAAGAAAATTAAATCTTAAACTACTTTCAAACGACTTTTATGTTGTGGGAATTTTTGCACAATTTTTCCTAAGAATTTTCGTATGAATTCTCATTTGAAGTTATACTAGTTTATACCCAGTTTTGAACTACGTTCATCAAGCTGTCGAATGTACTGAGAATTTTCATACGAATGTTCATTTTTAATATATACAAGTGTATGGCCAGCTTTAGAATATGTGTACCATGTAGATCTAGAGGTTGGAGAATTACTAAGCTCCGAGGGGCGATGAGCACAGTTCAAGAGCAATTTTATCGCTATGGTAAAGAAAAAGTGGTATATCCATACAGGGAAAAGGAACAGTTTCACTATAATGCTCCCATGTAAGCTCCAATAAAGGAAGATGTCCCTGTGACTGCACATCCATGTCATCCCAAGGTATGTTAGTAAGTGGCAAGCTTGGCCTGGACTTCGGTCAGGCCACGCCCTCAACAATTTTTGCTCCGCCCCTCGGAGCTTAGTTATCCTCCAACCTTCATACTGAGCTATCTTAGGAGCCAGTACGGGCTCCCTCCCAACCAGCACTCCCAACGGTGCATGTTAAGGATTGATACCCCCTTCGGTGAGGCTGAGTGGCACACGATACAGGTCACTTGGGTCACGTGTAAGCTCCAAACCACTCCAGTCAGAGCCTACACAGACTAGAGTAAAATATAGATATCTCCAGATGTATGGTAGGAAAATTGATAGCCAACACATTCCAAGGGCTTAACTGGTCAGTCAGTTAAGTCCCCCAAAGGTGTTAGATAATATTTTTGTTCTCATGATGAATAAAAATTGACTTCGACTCTCAGCCCTATATCTGGCATTCACTCCATTTGGAGCCTACACATAGGGTTTATTTACTAAAGCTGGAGAGTGCAAAATCATGCTTACTTCTGCATAGAAACCAATCAGCTTCCTGGCTTTATTGCCAAAGCTTAATTGAACAAGCTGAGGTTAGAAGCTGATTGGTTTCTTTGCAGAAGTGAGCCTGATTTTGCACTCTCCAGCTTTAGTAAATAAACCTCATAGTGGAGTAGGGGTGGTAGAACAAAGAGAACCCCTGATGTATGGTAGTAACAATGATAGCCAAAACATTCCGGGGGGCATAAATGATCGGCCAGTTAAGTCCCCCAAAGGTGTTGGATATTGTTTTTGCTCTGGTGACATAAAAAATTGAACTGGATTCTAAGCAATATGCCTGGTGCTCTCTTCACTCTACCAAAATTACTGCTGTCAATCTATTGACCTCCTCCTTGGACTCATTGGATCTTGGCGCTGCTTAATTTAAATATTAACAAACCTAAATACCTATCAAAATCATGATCCGAAACTCCACAAACATATCTTTATTTAAAATCCATTATGACAGCATTGGAGTAGTCACCAAGCCCCAGCACTGCTATAAGAGAGGAGTAACCAAAAGTACTGGAGGTTTTCTTTGCTCCCAGCAGACAGTGGTGTGGGAGTGAAGGAAAGGTGCATATGTTGGGTAAGGTTGCATTGCCTTGTAAGGCTAAAGCACAAGTTTTCTTTAAAGGCCAATTCCAACTTTCAAGCTCCTTCCCCAACTGCCCCCTTTTTTATTAAAAAAGAGCACTTCTCACCCTTTCTGTACTTAAAGAGGAGGTCCACCGAAATGTTTTTTTTTTTAAAAGCCAGCAGCTACAAATACTGCAGCTACTGACTTTTTAAAAATGGACACTTACCTGTCCTGGAGTCCAGCCAAAGGCGAGCAATCGCTCGTCTCTCGGCAACCCCCGCCGCCATCCTCGATGAGGGAATCGGGAAGTGAAGCGTTGCGGCTTCACTGCCCGTTTCCCTACTACGCATGTGCGAGCCGCGCTACACTATCCTACTGGTTCCCATCTGTGTTCTGGGAGCCGTGTGCTTCCCAAAACACAGCGGGGGGGGCGGGGGACAGGAAGTGGCGTGACCCCCATGGGAGTCACTGCCCGGAAGTGGGTGCAAATACCTGTATTATACAGGTATCTGCACCCCCTCCCCCCTGAAAGGTGCCAAATGTGACACCGGAGGGGGGGAGGGTTCCATTTTTGGGTGGAACTCTGCTTTTTTTGCTAGAAAATTACTTAGAACCCCCAAACATTATAAAAAAAATTCTAACACCCTAGAGAATAAAATGGCGGTCATTGCAATATTTTATGTCACACCGTATTTGCGCAGCGGTCTTACAAGCAAAAATTTTTGGGGAAAAATAAATAAATAATATTGTGAAAGATAAAATTACGCCGAGTAAATTAATACCCAACATGCTCGTGGAATGGCGACAAACTTTTACCCTTAAAAATCTCCATAGGCAATGTTTAAAAAATTCTACAGGTTGCATGTTTTGAGTTACAGAGGAGATCTTGGGCTAGAATTATTGCTCTCGCTCTAACTATCGCGGCGATACCTCACATGTGTGGTTTGAATATCGTTTTCATATGCGGGTGCTGCTCACATATGCGTTCGCTTCTGCGCGCGAGCTTGTCAGGACGGGGCGCTTTAAAAAAAAAAAAGAAATTCTCATTTATTTTACTTTATTTTCTTTATTTTGACACTGATGTTTTTTTTTAAAAATGTGGTTCACTTTTATTCCTATTACAAGCAATGTAAAGCATGACAGGTCAAAAAGACCTCAGATCTCATATTTACACTAAAATGCAATAAAAAAATAAAAATAAATTTCATTTGAAAAAAATGACAAAAAAAATGGCCCTTTAAGAGCTATGGGTGGAAGTGATGTTTTGATGTTGCTTATGCCCTGCGGTATGGAGACAGGTGGGGGCCATCTTCCCCTCACTCGTCTCCATACCCAGCCACAGCAAGGACCCGATCGCCTCTGCCGCTGCCGACGGCTCTAGTAAGCGGCGGAGGGTGCGGGAGAGGGGCCGATAACTGTGATCTTGCAGCGAATCTGCCACAGAGACCACCATTATCGTAAACCGGACAGCTCACTGAAGAGCTGGATACCTGGATTATGGCAGCTAGCTGCTGCCATAACAGAGATAACCATCTTCAAAGTGCCGATGTAAATATACAGTGGGTGGTCCGGAAGTGGTTAATGGCACCCCCACGCATTTGAAAATGCAATGTGTTTTCGGGTGCAGGAAATGGCATGGCGCAAAGGCACCATGCCATTTTTGTGCAGCTGCAATTTTAAAAAGGTGCAAGACCTTTTCCCTGTGTTTTCCAGAGGGTACAGCAGCCCATTCTAACGAATGGGCTGTTCTGCCTGCGCAAAAGCAAGCCCCACAAAACGTGATTGAGTGAACTTAGCCTAAAGGCAAATAGGCCTGCTTTTTTACATAGAAACTGAGGAGCTGAAAGTGATAAATATTACAAGGAAACATTGTAGCAAGGTCTAATAAATGGCTTAAGATAGCAATATACCTGATACTACCTAGAGCAGGGGTCTCCAAACTTTATAAACAAAGGGCCAGTTTACTGTCCTTCAGATTTTAGGGGGGCCGGACTGTGGCCAGCGGAAATAGAAAGATTTTCTGGCATCAGTGGGAGTAAACGGTACCCCATCTTTGGTATTAGGGGGGGGGATATCAGTGGCAAGAATTATGCCCCATTTTTGGTGTTAGAGGACAGAATGCTGTCTCATATTAGTGGGATGAATAATGCCCCAAGGGCCGGATAAAGGCAACCAAAGGGCAGCATCTGGTCCCCGGGCCGCAGTTTGGAGACCCCTGACCTACAGCGTGTCACATATCCCCAATGAGGCATACAGTCCATTATCAGCATAATTCAGGGCCTACTATGAGAATGGTATAAGGATACTGGCCTGATATGCCACATTGTAAGGGGCCACAATTTTCCTCTTATTGATACAAGTTTAAAAAAGAAGAACAACAGGAGATTGATGGATTCAAACCCTGCAAACAGGATTGCAGAAGCAGACAGGGTGAAGCGCCGGCTAATCAGGTTTTTAAAAGCACGCTTATCCCCATGCTCCATGCACTGTGATTCAACCCTGAATCTTACCCCACCCTCATCCTTTGAACCAAAGAGGTTACTCTCACCTGCTTTGACAGGATTTGTTACACGTATTGCACAGATATTGCTGCAGCTCATGATAAGAAACAGAAGCACCAAATAGACACGTCCTGATAAGATTAGACTGGTGGTTATAACTGAGACCGGAGTTCTCCTTTAATTATGAGTTCATATAGAGAAGCTTGGACTGTCTGTTGGTTCTAATTGGAAGAGAAACGAAGGATAATTAAAACGAAAAAAAATAATTTTTTAGTGTGCTGAGAGATTTATTTGACTGATGTTACAGATTTTTATCTCTCATTTGTAATATAGTCTTTTTTTACCTACACATGTAAAGACTGATTTTAGATAAGAGAAAAATCAGTCTGCTTGTAGCCAACATAAATATTAAAACAAAATCCCAGACAGATGTAAAAAGCACCATTTATTCTGGTTTTATATGCTTTTTATATGCATAAAAATTTGTAACGGAAACCTGGACTATGAGAAACATACTATTAGACCCCTTTCACACTGGTGGCGTTTTTCAGGCATTTTAGCGCTAAAAATAGCGCCTGTAAAACGTTTTCAATGCCTCTCCAGTGTGAAAGCCTGAGTACTCTCACACTGGGGCGCTGCGCTGGCAGGATGTTAAAAAAAGTCCTGTAAGCAGCATCTTTGGGGCGGTGGAGAAGCGGTGTATACAGAGCTCCTCCACCGCCCCTGCCCATTGAAATTAATGGGTACCGCTGCTGGAGTGCCTGCAAAGTGCTTCGGCAGGCAGCGGCGCTACACGGGCGTTATTAACCCTTTCTTCGGGTGCTAGCGGGGGATTAAAAGTGCCCTGCAATCGGCCGAAAAGCGCCCCCAAACGATGGTAAAGCCCTGGTAAAACTAGCGGTTCTTTACTGCTAACGCGACAGCGCTAGTAATGAGGAAGGGGTCTAAGCGGTCATTGTTGACCTTTTCTTCTGAAAATACCAGTTGCTTGGCTGTCATGGTGATATCAGTGCAGCTTATCAGTGCCCATCAGTGCAGGCTCACCAGCACACATCAGTGAAGACGAAAAATTACTTATTTGCAAAATGTTTATAACAGCAACTAAGAAAAAAATTTTTTTTCAAAATTTCTGCTCTTTTTTCGTTTGTTTAACAAAAAATAAAAACCCCAGTGGTGATTAAATACCACCAAAAGAAAGCTCTATCTGAGTGCTTTGAAGGAAAAAACCCTGATGGTTCAGGTTGGAGCTGCTGTACTAACAATTCCATGTTAGTACAGCGATCTCCCCTGCTGTGCTATTGTGTTCTGACAGGGGAACTCCCCCGTGCCCGAACACTCCGGTCAGCGCTGATCAGAAGACAGTCGGGAGACCTTTTTCGGTCATGACCTGGCTTCTGTCGGACTGGCTGCCATATACACGGGCCAAATATTGGCTGGTTTCTTTTGAACTGGCTGATGCCTCCCGACATTCGGCCCGTGTGTACTAGGCTTAATTCTATCCATGAATGGACTGGTTGGGCCACTGTATATAACTTCTGATTTATGACCATACATATAACCAAATCTGTAACCCAGTAGTGGTGCATCCATAAAGGGCACACGGGCACCGCCCCCTCTCTCCTGCCACCTCTCTCTCACCAATAGATAGATTCATGCATTGCATGAATCTATCTATGGTCGCTGCTGACACCCCCTATTCATGTGCCTGGCCCCTTTTCGGGCGCCGGGCACCTGAATTACAGCAGTGGGGTATTTTTGGAAGCACCTGATTTGAGCTGTAGGCTATAATAGTCGTCCAAAAAGGTGAACAGCGGGCGCCATGCTGTGCGTTCGCTGTTCACTCAGCGTTGTGTTAGGAAAGTGAATGAATCGCTTTCCTAACACTGAACCGCCTCTTAGCCAATCAGGTGCTCGGGTCTGTTACCTGTCACCTGATTGGCTGAAATGACAGGCGCTGTGATTGGACGCCGCCTATCAGGCATCCAATCATAGCAGAGGACGGGAGAAGACATTGAGGAGCGTGGAGGACCGTGACCCGCTGCCCCACCGAGACAGGTAAGTGCCGGGCAGGCCGGGATGCACACTGGCGGCAATTGGTGGGCACAGTAGCGGCAATTGATGGGCACACTGGCAGCAGTTGATGGGCACAGTAGCGGCAGTTGATGGGCACAGTAGGGGCAATAGATGGGCACACTGGCAGCAATTGATGGGCACAGTGTCAGCAATTGATGGGCACACTGGCAGCAATTGATGGGCACAGTAGCGACAATTGATGAGCACACTGGCAGCAATTGATGGGCACAGTGTCAGCAATTGATGGGCACAGTGGCTGCATTTGATGGCACAGTGGCGGCAATTGATGGCACAGTGGCTGCGTTTGATGGGCACAGTGGCTGCGTTTGATGGGCACAGTGGCTGCGTTTGATGGGCACAGTGGCTGCATTTGATGGCACAGTGACGGCAATTGATGGGCACAGTAGCTGCGTTTGCGGGCACAGTGGCGGCAATTGATGGTTTTTATTTTCAGTTTGTTTGCGCCCCCCCCCCCCCCCCAAAAAAATTTTTTTTAAGCACCAGCCGCCACTGCTGTAACAAAATCAATAAATCTGGAACATTTTAGATAAACTGTGGTGTGGTGATGGTGAGTGACAACCGACACCAAATCACTATGTTCCTATTCACTCATGCAAGCAATTATCATGTGGCTAGATTATAATTTCCACCCAGCTAAGAATGAAGGGTTGCGTGCTGCATGTGTTAAAGTGGTTCTAAAGTCTACACTTTTTTTTTACCTTATTGTGTTCTCTGCATTAAGGTAAAACTACCTGCCCTACTCCTCCAAATGTTTTCCTGGCTCCATGTCACTGCTCTGGTACTGCTCCCCTCACTTCTTGTTTTCAAGGGAGAAACTGAGGGCAGCTGAGTCTTAAGCCGTGTACACATGATAGGTTTTACCGATGAAAACAGTCCGATGGAGTTTTTTCATCGGACAAACTGATCGTGTATGGGCCCCATCGGTCTTTTTTCCATCGGTGTTTAAAAATAGAACATGTTTTAAATTTATCCGATGGTTAAAAAAATTATAGCAAATTACTATCGTCTGTGGGGAACTCCATCGGATAAAAAACCCACACATGCTCAGAATCAAGTCGACGCATGCTCAGAAGCATTGAACTTCATTTTTCTCGGCTCATCTGAGTGTTTTACGTCACCGCATTTGGAACGGTCAGATTTTTGACTGATGGTGTGTAGGCAAGACTGATGAAAGTCAGCTTCATCGGTGTTCCGATGGAAAAAGCCATTGGTTAAAAAAACCATAGGAAATCCGATCGTGTGTACAGGGCTATAGGCTCCTGTTGCCATCAGAAAGAGATTTTTTCTGGACAGCCGCACTCCAAAAATCGTTGCCTTTATTTGTAAAAACAGGAAAAGCACCACAAGCCACAGAAAACTGAACAGCTGATGCGTTTCACACTACACTTAGTGTTTAATCACAGCTATGGTTAAACACTAAGTGTAGTGTGAAACGCGTCAGCTGTTCAGTTTGCTGTGGCTTGTGGTGCTTTTCCTGTTTTTACAAATAAATTCAATGTTTTTTGGAGTGCGGCTGTCCAGAAAAAATCTCTTTTTGTTCCGTTATATGCATTACTTGCACCTGTAGTTTCTGTGAGGAGGACTATTACAATTTGGATCTGCCTGGAGCGGTAACTTCCCCCTTTCCCCTCCTGTTGCCATCAATCAAACTCCTGTGGGTGTGGCTAACCAGAGCTGTGTTTTTCTATGGATGTACACAGTCCAGCTCAGGATCATACACAAGTACCTATTTAGCATCCAGATTACTACAGGAAGCATCAAAGGAGTGGAGGTAAGCAACCTTTCTGTGTAGTAGTGTTACCCAGAGCAGGTAAGTATAACTTTTTTTTTTTTTCTAAAACGCCTTTAGTCTCACTTTGATGTTGCATCACTGTACATCAACGTACATTTCATTCCTTTTTTTGCAATTGACTTATATAGTAAAATGCAGGTCAGGGCACCCATCATGAAGCTTGCAAGACTTTATTTTACAAGGCAAGAACAACCGCTAATTGAAAACAGCAAATGTTCTCCAGTCCATGCACGTAAAAGTGGGGCAAAATTCATAGTGACATATCTGTTGCGAACAATCTTTTAAACAATTCTGTCCTGCCATGGAGTACTGAGGTCCTTGGTTAGGGTTGCTACCTATCCGGGATTCACTCGGACAGTTCGGGTTTGGACTCATGCGTCCGGGTTTCAGACTGCCTGAAACCCGGACACTTTATTCAGACTGGACTATGGCTTCCCAGCAGGGTTGTCTAAGCTGAGAGTGTCTGTTACACTCTTTCATACTGCCCAAAGCCAGCAATAACAATCCCCCCCCCAAACACACAGACAGGGGAGGAGAGAGAGCTCGATCTGCACCTCTTCCTCCCACCCCTACCACTCTGTGTCTGCCCACACTGCAATCCCTGGCGCTGTGCCTCAGAAAAGGAAAGTGGGGTCCGTAAAATTTGAAGTCCAGCAGCCTCAGATACATCTAGATGAGAGGTGCTGACTGCCAAGTGGGTGAGTGATCTCGCCATTCATCCCTGTCTATGACTGAAGTCTGCCCCCTTCTCTGCCTCTGAGTAAGTACACTAGGGTAAATCAAGGTTTTCAGACCACCTCTTACATCAGAGTTCCCCTTTACACCAGAGGCCACAGTGTTCCCCCTTACATCAGAGTCCTCTCCGTACATCAGAGTTCTCAGTGTTACCCCTTAAATCAGGGTTCCCAGAGCATCCCTTATGTTAGAGTCCCCAGAGTTTTCCCTTACATCAGAGTCTGCAGAGTCTCCCCTTACAGTGAAAGGGAACTTTGCGAGTTCAGAAGTAAAAGGGGAACTCTGTGGACTCTGATGTAAAGGAAGACTCTTGTTATATAATTCGAAATTTTATTTATTAGCAAAATATACTGTATGTATATTAAAAAATTGCTGTGCGCCGCTAAAGTGTTCGAGTTTGACTTGAAGAAAAGGTGGCAACCCTAGCCACGGTTCAAATCCTAACCAGGACACTACTTGCTTGGAGTTTGCATATTCTCCCTGTAATGCATGGATTTCCTCCCACACCCCAAAGAATTGCTGGTAGATTCATTGACACCTGTTCATAGATAGCTGGATCTTTACTTTAAACATGGTACAATTTTCTTTTCATTTGATTGTACCATGTATTAGGGTGACCAAACATCCCCGATTTCCCCAATTTCTGGGGACAGTCCCCGGATTGAGGACACTGTCCCCGGACCAAGTCTGTCCCCGGTTTTGTCCCCGGATTGGATTTGAACAGGGGCTGGGGCAATTTCAAAGACAGTCAGTGCAAAAAATAAATAAAATTAATTACACCCCCCCCGATCCGCAGCACCTACTAGCTTGGGGGGTGTATTTTTTTCATTATCTGTGCCCCTTTTTGATGATCATGTACTGGTCAGATCGGAGGGAATATTTCTTCCGTTTCGGGTGCATGCCCATTCGGCTTCCGCTCGCATGTTCTTCTGCCTTGGCTCAAGTCCCTGCCAGCCGCCTGCCTGCTTATCTCCTTGCCTTCCCTGGCGGAGTGATCTTCCTCCGCTCCCCACCCAGTAGTAGCCGGGCCTGGAGAGTAAGACTTGACTGGCTGTGAGGCGAGCGGCGGCGACGGGCAGAGAGTCGCTGATTGCCGCCATTACTAGTAAAAAAAAAATATGTCCCCGGATTTCATTTTTAATGTCATCTATCTGTTATGTGTTTGGGTATCATTATTTGCAGATGCAGGCTGTCTGATGCTGTATTCACTGCTGTTTACAGCCTGAGTGGACCAGGAAATGAAGCCTCAACTGTAATTGGATTTGATGGTATTTTCTCCTAGCTGTATATCCTCTGTCTTTGATGTCTCTGCCTGTGTGCTCCCAGTTCCTTCTCAGTGTGACGGTTCCGTTCCTTTGTCACCATGTCTTTGCTTCTGCTATCCCTTTCAAGCTGCATCCAGGAGGAAGCAGGAGGCCTGAAGATTGCCTGAGTTTTCCTGAAGTTCAGAGGGAGCTGGCAACCCTGGCTCAAATGTAATCATGTTTTCCAGTGTTTATCTGACAAAAATCACACATCAGTGCTGGGAGATGAAAGGTTTCAATGTCACTAGAACTCACTAGGAACTATACAGATTAGTTTCATCAAACTGGATGCTGCTGAAACGATTGGAACCTATAATAGTAAAATGTCCTCTTTAATCTCTGATTTTACCATCTGTATTGATGATGAGCCCTGGACAGTCAGATATTTAAGGAAGCAAAGTTCACACATGCGGAAAAAAGCTAAATAATTTAAGGACAAATTCCAGGCAAAAAGGTAAAATCAATCAGTGAACTGCTCATACTTTGTAGAAATGTCAAGGCCCTGCTCACTTCTGAATGTTTTATGCCCATTGCACTGTTTACATAAGATAACATAGAGGAGAGTTCAGGGGCTGCTGAAAAGAAATGCCAAACTGCTCCTAAACGTCCGTTTAGCAGGTGCAGTGTACATGAAGCCCTACGTGACTTTTTCTAACATGGCCCACAATATATCTAAAACCTGCAGATATGAACATACCCAACCAGTGGCGGTGCGTCCATAAGGGCACCCACCCTCTCTATGACCAATGGATAGATTCATGAGCCCGGCCCCTTTTCGGGCTCTGGGCGTCTAAATTACAGTGGTGGGGGGTGTTTTTGAATAGCCTGATTAGAGCCATAGGCTCTAATAGGCGTCAAAAAAGGTGACCTGCAAGCGCCATGGTTGGCGCTTGCAGTTCACCCAGGTGTGTTAGAACAGTATAGCACACAGACCCCACTTTCCTCCGTCAATAGCGGGGCACACCTGCTACTTGCCCGGTATCCCCTCCCTGTGTATAGAGAGGAGCGAGCATTGTTATTGTTGGGTCTTGCAGCAATTACCTCTCTAGAGTGGATCCCTTCTCTCCGTTGTCTAGGCAGCAGTCTCTCTGAATAAAGCCAATGTCCACACAGGAGTAAAACCCAATCAGCAAGGTTTTATTCTTTATACTTGAGGTAAACGTGAAGAGAGAGAGAGTAGGAAGTTGAGAAAGTAGGGGAAGGTTCAGGCACGCAACACTTAAAACTCAGTATCAGTCTTTCGTCGCCACTCAAGCCTGAGTGGGTATTGCTCACCCGGATAGTCCCTATGAGAGCGGTCCTAGCAGCCGGGATGGAGCACGGATAAATTGTTAAGTTCAAAGGATGCGATCAGGAAATCCTCTGCCACAGGATTGTCAATAGTCCCGAACCTCCCAGCCAAGCAATGATGAGAGACCTTGTGCCAGATTGGTGTATTGCAGGGCTTGTGATAAAGATGATGGATCCCTCCCTAGGCGAGTTTCCAGGCCTCCTCCCGAGACAGCAGCACCGTCGCTAGTCTCCTCCGGGACCGATCCTCCCCTGATCTCCCTTCCCAAAGGTGGGCTCCCTACAGGTGGGCAGCCTGGGATCCTTCTCTGAGGCGTAGGCCTCAGCCAGCAAAGCTGGGCCCACCATGCGGCAGCACAGCCTCAGGCTAAAGGTACCCGAGGCCCAAACACACACGCGCACCTCGTACCACGAGGCACACTTACAGGACCAAAGGTCCCCTGGAACACGCGCACCCTAATGACGTCTGCCGCTTATGTACCCTCTCCCAGCATGCACAGCGGGTAGACCACGCCCACTGAATGGCTGCCGAGAGAGGACACCCAAGGAGCTGTGATACCCCCTGTAGTTCAACCTATGCCAGTGGTGACAGTGCCACCTACAGGCAACAGAGAACACTACAGCCAGGCAGTATTACATCCAGAGCAGAAGCAATAATGAATCAGTGATTGGTCTGAGCCCAACTACCGGCTCAGACTACCCCTAAATTTCCATATAGCGCCCCCAAATATTGGGGGGGGGCTACAACATCAAATATATATTCGCTGTCCTAACACTGAACCGCCTCTCTGCCAATCAGGTGCTTGGGTCTGTTACCCATCACCTAATTGGCTGAAATGACAGGCGCTGTGATTGGATGCCTGGCGGGAGGAGAGTAACGGGAGGAGAGGACGGGAATAGACAAATGAAGACACCGCTCCGAGTACACCACTCACCGCCATCATCCGCTGGACCACCGAGACAGGGTAAGTGCCGGGCAGACGGCAAGTGGGCAGGGGGGTCACATTAGCGGCATTGGATGGCACAGTGGCAGTATTCGATGGGCAGAGTGGCAGCATTCGATGGGCACAGAGGCAGCATTTGATGGGCACAGTGGCAGCGCTTTATGGGCACAGTGGCAGCATTTGATGGCACAGTGGCAGCGCTTTATGGGCACAGTGGCAGCATTTGATGAGCACAGTGGCAGCATTTGATGGCACAGTGGCAGCGTTTGATGGGCACAGTGGCGGCGTTTGATGGGCACAGTGGCTGCGTTTGATGGCACAGTGGCTGGGTTTGATGGTACAGTGGCTGCGTTTGATGGCACAGTGGCAGCAATTGATGTGTTTTTTTTCAGTATTTTTCAGTTTGTTTGCGCCCCCACAAAAATTTTGAGTACCAGCCGTCACTGTACCCAACTATCTATTCTAAATAATAAAAGGCCCAATCAAACTGGTCTGCTTTCCTGTAGTAAACCCATGGGTTTGATGGTATCAAAATGCATTTCAAGCAGAAATACAATTTTTTTCTCTCTGGCTAGTTCACAGCTTGTGCACAGCATGACTGCTTAACGGAAGCTTTTTGCTATCTGACTCATTTTCTGACTTCAACTTCATTTGGCCCTCTCTGGAATGATCAGGTATGGGGTGGGATGGGGCTCTCCTCTTACTCATTGGGGTTGATTTACAAAAACTGGAGAGTGCAAAATTTGGTGCAGCTCTGCATAGAAACCAATCGGCTTCCATTTTTTTTTGTTAAAGCTGCACCAGATTTTGCACTTTCCGCTTTTAGTAAATGAACTCAATTGTGTTTTGTGTGTAAATTGGATTTTGAGCTATTGAGCTGTTTTACCGGCAGAGTAGCTAAGAATAGACAGGTAAACATGTAAGAAGTAACCTAGTGATTTATTGTAAATGTAAGTCTAAAATTTTCAATGTACAATATTACATATTAGAAAGCATCTGTTCCATTTGCCAGCCTAAAGTGATCTTGCACCCTAAAGCAGTTACATATTCTGAAAAAGCAGTAATAGCACTTTAACCACTTCAGCCCCGAGCCTCGTTTTGAGATTTGGTGTTTACAAGTTAAAAAAAAATTTTTTGCTAGAAAATTATGTAGAACCACCAAACATTATATATATATTTTTTCTAACACCCTAGAAAATAAAATGGCGGTCGTTGCAATACTTTCTGTCACACCGTATTTGCGCAGCAGTGTTTTTAAGCGCACTTTTTTTGGAAACAGTAAAGTTAGCCTAATTTTATTTATATTGTGAAAGATAATGTTATGCTGAGTAAATTAATACCCAACACGTCACGCTTCAAAATTTCGCCCGCTCATGGAATGGCGACAAACTTTTACCCTTAAAAATCTCCTTAGGCGATGTTTAAAAAATTCTACAGGTTGCATGTTTTGCGTTACAGAGGAGGTCTAGGGCTAGAATTATTTATCTCGCTCTAACGATTGCGGCGATACCTCACATGTGTGGTTTGAATACCGTTTTCATATGCGGGCGCTGCTCACGTATGCGTTTGCTTCTGCACGCGAGCTCGGCGGAATGGGGTGCGTTTAAAAAAATGTTTTTTCCTTATTTCTTTTACCTTTTATTTTTACACTGTTCTTTTAAAAAAAAAATGTGTCACTTTTATTTCTATTACAAGGAATGTCCCTTGTAATAGAAAAAAAGCATGACAGGACCTCTTAAATATGAGATCTGGGGTCAAAAAGACCTCAGATCTCATATTTACACTAAAATGCAATAAAAAAATGTCCGTCCTGCAATGATATGGAAACGGGTGGGGGCCATTTTCCCCTCACTCATCTCCATACCTAACAGGAGACAAGACGCGATCGCCTCCGCCGGCAGAGATTTTTTTTTGAGAAATTAACTTTCAAAATTCCTGCCAGAAGCACTAAAAAGCTTTTCTTCTTCTGCAAGCAGATCTTCTAATGTAAACAACCAGTAGGTGTTTCCAAGTTGTTAGAAATGACTGAAGCACAATTTTGAGCTCCACTCACACCAGCCTGCACGCTAAAATGCACATGTGCACTACTGTAGTGTGAATGTACAATATAAATGTAAAGTGCTGAGTTTTTTTATTCCCCCCACACTATAAATTACCTTATATCATTTTGAAGTCCTTCACGTAGACTAAACTCTTTGATTAGTTGCTTATTCGACTTTTTTGATAAACCAGTCTGTAGAGTATCCTTGTTAACTTGCTTGGGGCGCCTTTGTATTCATTCATTCATGTAACTCCTTCACTAGCGACTTTGTATTAGATGATGGTGGATTGTACTCATGTTTCCCCTATTTGTTTCCTATATGGTTATCATGCTGCTCAGTTTGTATTTGTCTGTTTTATACTCAATAAAAATTTCTGCTTGTAAAAAAAAAAAAAGTGTAAAATGACGACACTATATACAGTATATTACAAAAGTGAGTACACCCCTCACATTTTTGTAAATATTTTATTATATCTTTTCTTTTTTTTTTTTTTATTCTTTATTTTCTTGAAACAGGGTATACAATTATAACATTGTCATTTAGAGAAAACGTATAAAGATATCCTTATTTAGACCATATTTTTTCCACTTTCATTATTTTACTATCGTCTTCTGGCCTCTTCTTCCTATTACTCCTTCTTTTTTCCTTTTCTCTCCCTCAACATCTCCTTCTTCCCTTATCCCTGTTACCCTTTCCTATTTCCCCTATCCTCCCCTTCCCTCAACCCCAATTTCCTCCCTTCTTTACCCCTGCTTTACGCAGGAGAACATTAAACAAACATCAGGACCCACAAAAACAAACGCATAACGAAAAAAAAAATGTCCTTCTTTTTTCTTTTCCCTTCCTCTATCTCTTCCTTTCTATCCTTTCCTCTTCCCTATTCTGGGCGGGTATCCTCTCGTAGAGCCCCTTTTTACTATTTTTACCTGTCAGCCTAGTTTTTATCTTTACTCTCCTAATAACTTCTTCCCTTCTTCTGTTTTTACAAATTGCTCCCATATTTCTTGTGTTCGTTTTTTTCCCTCCAACGTTATAGGTAGGAGTTTCTCCATTATTACCACCTTTCTGACTTTGTTTAACCAAATTGAGATCGTAGGGGGACTAGAGTCTTTCCATTTCATCGTGATACAACTTTTTGCAGCATTTATTAGGTGGCACAAGACTGAATCTGTATATTGTTTTAATGGCATTTGTGTGTGGTGTAACAGGAAGAGGGCTGGGTCTTCTACAATCTGGTGTTCTGTGAATATTTGAGTGATTCTCTGCACAGTTTGCCAGAATTGTCTAACTACTGGGCATGCCCAGAAAATGTGTAACATTGTCCCTTTTTCATTACATCCTCTCCAGCACCTGTCAGACATTTCTGGAAAGAATTTGTTCAAGGCCGATGGCGTATACCAACGTGTTAAAATTTTGTAATTTAATTCCTGTACTTTCGTATACCTTGAAGATTTTAAAGACAGGTCTATAATATTCTGGCATTGTGCTGGAGAGAAAGTTTGGCCTAAATCACGCTCCCATTTGGCAAAGCACTCCATTTTAGCCCACGTTCACACTGGGGCTGCAGGAGTGAAGCCTGCGAGTTCAGATGAACTCGCACGATTTCACTCCCGCTGGTAGTCCCGATTTCAGCCACGATTTCAAAGACATCTGAAACTACTTTTTGAAATCGGTGCAGCGCCGCAGATGCGGCGTCGCACCGATTAGGACGGTGCCATTGCCAGCAATTTGCAGCAAATTTCGCCGATTTTACATGTCAAATCGCATGTCAAATCGCACCAGTGTGAACGTGGGCTTAGAGTCCTCTGAGGGTGCAGTCAGGATTATATATATTTTAGAGATTACGTGAGCTAGGGGATCCTCTCCATTGCAGTACTCCTCAAACTTGGTTCGTGTTCGCCTGTATTTTCCTGCAGGTCCCAGGGTCTCTATATAATGTCTAACTTGTCGAGCTTGCCATATGGGAATTTCATATTGCCCTCCTCGTTGTGTTAACTCCCCAATTGATACCCATCCCCTGTTTCCTAAAAAGTGTGAGGCTTGAAAGCTTCCCTTTTTCCTCAGTTTCCTAAGTATTTGTGAATCCATACCTGGTGGGAACTCTGGGTTTCCTAAGATCGGAAACAGGGGGAGTTTTTGGTGCAGAGTTTGGAATTCTGGTTTACTTTATTCCCTATTCTTAAAGTTTCGCCTATCATAGGGTGATTTTTTACTAGTGATGGTAAAGTTGTATAGCACCATAAAGCCCTGTTTAGAGGAACTGGACACACTTGCTGCTCCATAGTAACCCATAGCTTATAATCCCCATGTCTACTCCAATCTACTATCCTACTGAGGTGGACCGCCTGATATTATTTATACATATATGGTGCCAATATTCCTCCAGTCCTTTAGGGGAAGTCATCAATGTTCTACTTATTCTTGGCCGTTTGCGGGCCTGAATGAATTTAGTAAACACACTACGGACTTGATTAAAGTAAGACATGGGGATGCTGACCAGCAGTGCTTAAAAAAGATAAAGGAATTTTGGCACCACACTCATTTTTAAAATATTACATCTCCCAAACCATGAGTGTGTGCCTTTACTCCAGCCTTCCAATAATGTTCTAACTGTACTAAATAATGGTACAAAGTTTAGCTCAAAAGTATCTGATAAATTTGGGGGCATTCGTGTTCCTAAATACTGTAATTCAATGCTTTAGTTGTCCATCTAAACTTGAATCTATAATTTAGTCCACTTTTGATGGGATCTGGAAGTGCCACCCCCATCGCCTCTGACTTACCATAGTTTATTTGTGCCATTGTGATATTGTGCCATATAATTCTACTTCTTTCATTAAAGTGGGTAACGAAATTTGCGGTCTTGCTAGTGAGAAGAGCATATCATCCGCATATGCTGATACTTTGTATTCCTTTCCCCCCACATCAATCCCCACAATATCTGGGTTCTGTCGGATCTTATTTAACCTCCCTGGCTATATGATTCTGTCTGGAATTATATACCAAAAGCGGTACAATTATTTTGCATGGAAATTTGGTGTTATGTATTATAGGCCTGCATTTCTTAGTAATTACTTACTTAAACCTGACCAAACAAGAGTCTAGTAGACATCCCGGGTATGATAAAGTTTGAAACACAAAATAATAAATTATAATAGAATAAATAACTATAAATAATTATAACAAATAGTAATGTAATTATAATAAAAATTATTCAATAATGTAATCAAATCAAAAACACTGAAATTTGCTCAGCTGTCATTAGATTTAGTGTTTGATGATGAATTTCCCCACAAATCGTTATCGCTCAATTCTGCAAGTGATTCTAATTTATTATCGCTGTTTTTTAGCTGGTCTAAAACCACTTTTGACATAAAGGGACACTTTTTGGTTGCTATGGACAATCTCCAGTTTCCAGGCAGAAAGAACAGTTTTTATTATATAAAAGTGCAGGCAGGACACTGGGCAGACCACTAGGGACAATGGGGGTGTGTTATTATTTGATACAGTATACTGTAATCTTACAGATTACAGTACTGTATCTATACTGTGTGTTTCACTATTTGAATTTGGCGCCGAACTCCGTCCCCGTGCGTCGCAATGTCGCAGGGAACGGAGCTCGGCACTCAGCAGTGTGGATCGAGCAAGGAGACAGCTCGCACACACTGCGGGAGGACATCGCAGGATCCAGGGAACAAGGTAAGTAACTTCCCTGTATCCTGCAATGCAATCCCCGATTACCGCCAGGGAGGTTAAGAGTGGTTCTAATGTTAAGGCACATAAAAGAGGCGACAGGGGGCAGCAATGCCGGGTTCCATTTGTGATAGTAAAGGGCCTGGAGTAAATCCTATTTACTTTTACCAGTGCACGAGGACCGTATATACTCCTGCTATCCATTGAATCATCCGCTCCCCTAAACCCATCTGTTTTAAGACCTCCAGTATAAATTTCCAATTTACTCTGTCGAATGCTTTTTCTGCATCTGTATTTAAAAAAACACTTGGTATCTTCTTATGATGTACCCTATGGATCAGATTTAATACTTTTATAGTGCTGTCTCTTGCCTCTCTTGTCGGAATAAATCCTACCTGGTCAAGATGTACTATTTCTGAGAGATGAGTTTGTATACGGGATGCTAAAATCTTTGTCAAGATTTTTAAGTCCACATTTAACAAGGATATTGGTCTATAGCTACTACAGCTCGCAGGATCCTTCCCCTCTTTTGGAATAACTGTGATATGTGCTGTTACAGTCTCTGATGGTAGCACCACTGTTTGTCCAACTTCATTAAACACCTTAGTCATATATGGCCCCAGATCTGTAATAAAACTTTTATAATATTGTATGGTTAACCCATCCGGGCCTGGTGCTTTACCATATTTTATTGTTTTCATTATTGTCTGCACTTCCTCTATAGTAATTGGCCTCTCTACTTCCCTTCGAACTGGTGATGGTAATCTAGACAGTCGTGAGGAGGACACGTATTTCTCAAGGGACAGAGGGGAAACCGATGTCTCTGGCAGATTATATAATGAAGAATAATATTCTTGCGCGATTTCTTTTGGAAGTGAGCGTTTTTGGTTCCGCTTTTGTTTTAATCATTGGTATATATGACCGTACCTGTTTTTTTTGTTTTTTTGCTAATATTTTACCACATTTGTCTCCCGGGTCATACTCTATCCTCCTCCCATACTGTAGAATCGCTTCAGCCTTATATCGAAGGAGGTCAGCTATTTGTCTTCTCAAATGTGCTAATTCTATTCCTACATTTATTTCTGTTCTTTTTTTGTATTGTGTCTCGAGTTCCTGTAGCCTTTCTAATAAATCTTTTATTTGTTCCTCTCTAGCCCTTTTCACTCGGGATCCATGTTTAATTAAAATACCTTGCATTACTGCTTTATGGGCCTCCCATACTATACCCGGGTCACTCTCCTCGTTGTCATTTATCTGGAAATACCACTTAATTTCATTGATCAGGTCTTCTGTTATTTGGGGGATCTGTAACAAGCTTTCATTTAAGCGCCATCTCCAATCTGTTGGTTGGGTCCCCCCCTTTAAAGTTAACTCCTTCGTAACTGGTGCGTGGTCTGTCCATGTTATATTTCCTATTGATATGTCCTGTACCGACTGGAGTAATTGATGGGGTAGCAAAAAAAGATCTATTCAAGAGTATTTTTGGTGAGGATTCGAGAAGTAAGTATAGTCCCTCTCCTCTGGATGCATAATACGCCACCCATCTACCAATTGAAGTTCATGTAATTTCCACAAGATACGTCTTCTAGTTCCACTGGATACCGATGAGGTCCCCCCCGGATGTATCTACTTTTGGGTCTAGGGGCATATTTAAATCTCCTGCGCATATCAACTTTCCCTCCTTAAAATCCGTCAATTTTGAAAGTACTTTAGCCATAAAACCATCTTGGTGTACGTTTGGTACATACATAGTGGCTAGAGTTACCTTCTCTTCTCTTCGCCTATAGCACCTTTAAGAAAAAGATATCTTCCCCCAGAGTCCAAACATTTATCCGTAAGTGTCCATGGTATTCTATTTGAAATTAGAATCGCTACTCCTTTAGTTTTAGCTTCTTGATTCGAGGCTTGGTATACGTTTGGAAAATATCTATTTTGGAGATAGGGGAAGACACCTTCCTTAAAGTGAGTCTCCTGTATAAATCCTACATCGGTCTTTAGGTGTTTTAACTCATTCAATAACATCTTACGCTTTTCAGGGATATTAATCCCCCTAGCATTTAGTGACGTAATCCGTATTATATCCATCTTCCAACCCAGAGGCTAGCTGACACAGAAGTCCACACCCAAAACAACAAAAAAAAAAAAGAAAAGGAAGGGGGAAAAAAGCGGTCAAGGGTCAAGGGACTATTAAACGGCTCCTACTTAGGAATTCTATTTTCCCGTAGATGCCGAAATTGGGGGTATTGGTTTACAATGGTATAAATGGCTGAGTTTTTCATGTGACAACACTGAAGAAATTAAGAAATTATACTTTGCTACAATGTAAAGTAGTGAGTGTACAGTTTGTATAACAGTGTCAATTTGCTGTCCCCTCAAAATAACTCAACACACAGCCATTAATGTCTAAACCGCTGGCAACAAAAGTGAGTAAACCCCTAAGTAAAAATGTCCAAATTGGGCCCAAAGTGTCAATATTTTGTGTGGCCATCATTATTTTCCAGCAGTGCCTTAACCCTCTTGGGCATGGAGTTCACCAGCGCTTCACAGGTTGCCACTGGAGTCCTCTTCCACTCCTCCATTACGGAGCTGGTGGATGTTAGAGACCTTGCGCTCTTCCACCTTCCAATAGCTCAATAGTGTTTAGGTCTGGAGACATGCTTGGCCAGTCCATCACCTTTACCCTCAGCTTCTTTGACAAGGCAGTGGTCGTCTTGGAGGTGTGTTTGGGGTCATTATCATGTTGGAATACTGCCCTGCAGCCCAGTCTCCGAAGGGAGGGGATCATGCTCTGCTTCAGTATGTCACAGTACATGTTGCCATTCATGGTTCCCTCAATGAACTGTAGCTCCCTGGTGCCGGTGTCCTATCATTCTGGGTCCCCCATCAGATAGTGCCCGGGTTGGACTGCGCATGCACAGTTCCATATCACGGAAATTTCAGAAACTAAGCATCTGTTCAATCAGCTGCTCTTGGAGCATGCGCAGTTGTCACGACGCTCGCTCCCGCCGCTCCTTCTATCAAATGGGGGACCCATCTCGATAG
This sequence comes from Rana muscosa, assembly GCA_029206835.1. Taxonomy (NCBI): domain Eukaryota; kingdom Metazoa; phylum Chordata; class Amphibia; order Anura; family Ranidae; genus Rana; species Rana muscosa. The sequence goes on from CM055116.1 coordinate 931,174,961, forward strand.
AACAGCGCTGTCCGCGCTCACTCAAATAAAAGGGGCGGGTGTATATTACAAGAGCCTTGGCCGCGATCACTGAAATAAAAGGGGCTGGCTGCGCTCACTCAAATAAAAGGGGCAGGTGTATTATTGAGCATTCATTTTGCAGAGCAATGATGGCTTTTATATATTTTTTTTGAGATTTAATATAAGCCAACATGGATGCTTGAGAAGCTATACTGACTGGAAGGATTTCTAGGCTGTTGCCCATGAGTGGAGTGGTTATCCCGTAGATGAACCAAAGGCGCATATGTAGCTTATTTCTGGTGAGTGGCCAATTCAGACGGTGGTGGTATCTGCACAAGTTGGTGGACAAATAAAAATAGCTGCGCTTAGTCACGGATGGGGGATTGAGCACGTAAGGAAACAGCTGAATAGCATTGAAAATTGGGACTTTACATATATTTTTCACCTTCTTTTGGCGTGGAGTAAACTCACTGTTTGGCACTACCAATGAGCTACAAATTCCCCAACTTGTCACATGTGTTACAGAGATGCGCAAGGTCAGCATCCCTAGTCTAATCTTAATTTTAGTAAATGTGGCAGATGGTCATGTAGCAATGGCAGCACTTATAGCTTTATCTCAACACTTTACCTGTAAAATCCTACTTGTGGCACTTTCATTGTAGTTTCCATCATTTTAAAGGGAAAGAATGCCATCATACAGTGAGGGAAAAAAATTATTGATCCCCTGCTGATTTTGTACGTTTGCCCACTGACAAAGAAATGATCAGTCTATAATTTTAATGGTAGGTTTTTTTTAACAGTTAGAGACAGAATAACAACAAAAATATCTAGAAAAACACATTTCAAAAAAGTTATAAATTTATTTTAATTTTAATGAATGAAATAAGTATTTGATCCCCTGTCAATCAGCAATATTTTTAATATTTAAATCAAGCTCATTGGCATCAACTCAACTCACTGTGTTTGGAAGAGGAGGAATGCTGCCTATGACCCCAAGAATACCATCTCCACTGTCAAACATGGAAATGGAAAGATTATGCTTTAGGGGGGGTTTCTGCTAAGGGGACAGGACAACTTCACCGCATCAAAAGGACGATGGATGGGGCCATGTACGGTCAAATCTTGGGTGAGAACCTCCTGCCCTCAGCCAGGGCATTGAAAATGGGTCGTAGATGGGTATTCCAGCATGACAATGACCCAAAACACACAGCCAAGGCAACAAAGGAGTGACTCAAGAAGAAGCACATTAAGGTCCTGGTGTGGCCTAGCCAGTCTCCAGACCTTAATCCTATAGAAAATATGTGGAGGGAGCTGAAAGTTCGAGTTACCAAATGTCAGCCTCGAAATCTTAATGACTTGGAGATGATCTGCAAAGAGGAGTGGGACAAAATTCCTCCTGAGATTTGTGCAAACCTGGAGGCCAACTACAAGAAACGTCTGACCTCTGTGATTGCCAGCAAGGATTTTGCCACCAAGTACTAAGTTATGTTTTTCGAAGGGATCAACTACTAATTTCACTCATTAAAATGCAAATAAATTTATAACTTTTTTGAAATGTAGTTTCCTGTATATTTTTTTGTTATTCTGTCTCTCACTGTTAAAATGAACCTACCATTAAAATTATAGACTGATCATTTCTTTGTCAGTGGGAAAATGTACAAAATCAGCAGGGCATCAAATACTTTTTCCCCTCACTGTATGTATTAGTATCTGTTCTCATTAAACAGGCCATACACTTGAGGTATTCCATTTGTTCCTCTGAAAGGTGTGAGAACTGCTTAGACAAGTTTAATTTCCAATGCTAATGAGCAGGTTTGCTATACAAAATACTTTAGTCAGTTACACTGGCTGGCAGAGAACGTTAAAAATTAGCTTTCTTTGGCTTTACAAAGCCATGCTCTAAACGGAGCAGCTGCAGGACAAAGTTTTAGTGTCCATTTATACCTCTGCTTTCAAAAAAAGGAAAATTTATTATCAAATACTTACCGTAATTTTCCTTTCCTGATGGACTCCATGGCAGCCTACGTGTGGGTTAACCCCGCCTCCTCTCCAATGCTATAGGACCCCATACCCATAAAAGTAAGCTCACCTCTCAGTATTGTGTTCCGTAACTAGCCGACTCTTGGACACTTACTATCTCTTGTTATTATTTTCTGTTAGGGTGGGAACTCCGTCTGCCATGGAGTCCATCAGGAAAGGAAAACTACGGTAAGTATTTGATAATAAATTTTCCTTTTTCCTGACAGACAGACTCCATGGCAGCCTATGTGTGGGAAATAACTAGCCAGACCACACGGGTGGGTATGCTGAATAGAAAATAGTAGGGCTGTTACTGATTAAAGTTTTCGTGTTCGATTAATCGTTTTTTTTTTAATCGACTAATTTTGATTAATTATAACGCACATAAAGATCCAACTACTTTTAGCTGATCTCCTTGCAGGCTGATTCCCAGTGCAGCTACCAACCACTGGAAAAATGGATAGCAGGATACAAAAAACACACAAAGGCAGCGCTCGATGGGAATAGCATTAAAACTTTTATAGTCTTCAAGTAGGTAAATGCACTGGAGATAAAATCGATGTAGCTACATAAACTGTAAAAATGGTTCAAGTAATACCAAACGGTAGCAAAAGCAGTCATAAAAACATGTAGCCAAGTATGTTACTGGTATAAAAATATGTACAACGATACCACTGCTGAATCCAGATGAGGAGGGGTTAACATCTGTCCGTCGGCATGTAGATGTCCCGTGAAGGGAACTATCACAACTCCCAGTGGATGGCTGTAGAATCCCAGGTTGATAGAGGGAAGTGATAGAGGAAAGTGTAACAGCCCTTGCGTGTGGCCGATAGTAAGGTCCCGCTGGCATGCAGATACGAAGGTACAGCAAAGGAGCCTTTCAGATGGACACGGCAAGCCCCGCCGGTGTCCGTGACGTCACCGGATCTCCGACGGAACTCCCTGAAGACCCGGAAGGTGGCGGAGAGTTGAGTACCGATCAAAAGAATTTTGATCGATCAAAAAAACGAATCCATTAATCAAGGAATTAATAGTTAATTTCCACAGCCCTAGAAAATAGCTTTAATTTGTTCCATCAACCGACAGGATTCTCAACCCAAAATTTACAGAAGACAGTGATGCAGGCTTTATGCAGTAATGGGACATAAATGTGTTGATAGAGGCCCACGAGGACGCTTTGCAAAATGACATCTGGAGCGACAGATGCTGCCATTCCTCTGGTGGAGTGTGCCGTCACCGCCTGTGGAGGAGCCAAGCCCTTAGCCCTATATGCTTGTTGGATTGTCAGGACAATCCAGCATGCAATTGTCCTGGTTGAAGTTTTCTTCCCTTTATTGCCTGAATGCAGTACGAACAGATGATCAGATCGTCTGAAGGGAGAAGTAATCTGCAGATATTCTTTCAGGATTTTGCCTATATCCAAAGGATGAGTTTCATTGGACTCCGGAGTCCTGAATGTAGGTAGAACAATTTCCTGATTCTCGTGGAATACTGAAGATACTTTCGGGTTTGAACCCAACATGGGTATAAGGACTACTCGATCCGGAAAAAAAGTCAAAAAGGGTTCTTCATGACCCAGTGACCCAATCTCGGAAACCCTCTTAGCCGAGGTGATGGCAACTAAGAAGGCTACTTTTGCTGAAAAGTCTTTAATGGAAGATGGGGAGGGCCCCATAGTACTGAATCCAGTCAGCGAATCTAGAACGAGGGGAAGATCCCACTTGGGAAATCTTGGTTTCCTTTGGGGCTTAATTCTTGATGCCCCCCGGAAAAATTGCCGGACTAAGGGATGGACTGCCCATGAGATCCCAGAGAAATCTGACAAGGCTGAAACTTGAACTCTCAGAGAGCTGACAGATAAGGGTAAGTCTAGTCCGGTTTGAAGAAAACTGAGAACATCTTGAACTCCTGGATTTCTGAAGGACCTGCCCGAAGCAGAGGAGAACTCGACGAATTTGGCCCAGATTCTTCCGTAAATCTTGTTAGTGCTTGAGCTCAACAGTGTGGAAATCACACTAGAGGCGCAACCGTGGCACTCCAGCGTCTCCCTCTCAAAAACCAGACCGTCAGTCTCATCAGTGCCGGACAGCGGTGTAGGAGTGACCCTTGAGAGAGAAGGTCCGGCCTGAGAGGAAGAGGTACTGGGTCCCGGGAGCTCAGCTGGATTAAGAGGGGAAACCAAGGTCTGTTCTACCAGTAGGAAGCCACCACTGTTACTTTGACTGATTCCGCTTGCAGTTCAGAAATTTGAGTATAATCGGGAGCGGGGGAAAGGCATATGCTCTCTTGAACCTCCACCGATCCATTAGGGCATCCGTTCCGAATGCCTGGCTGCAACGGCCCCATTCTTGGCCGATTGCCTTTAATAGGTAGTAACTGGCTTTGCTTATATGAAACCAGTGCAGTACCTCGTCCCTACCACAGAGGGCGAATGGTGTTAGGGAACGGTCCCACATCAATATACATAACACACATTCTTTACATAGTTTACATAATCCCCCCATTTTATATATACACTTTTATATTTAATTTTATTTTGATTTAGTTATATGGATCCTTGTTTTAATACTGTTACGATATGACAGACTCCTTTTCTCTCTTAATCTGTATATGTATGTATGGAGCCAGAACGTCACGATAGTACACATATCCCGGGATGCAATTACTTAGTAATTTATTATTTGCATATCCAATGTACCCATCCAATGAGGGCCAGGTTATTGACCTCCGCCTCCGTCACTGACTGGATTGATTTGATGGCCCGGAGGGAGTGGGCGGGTCGAAAGTGACGCTCTTGCTCTTAAGCGTGGAAGTGTCGTATGGTGGTACCCCCTCTAGACGAAGTCCTATGACGAAACGCGTAAGGAGGAGCCACGCAGTACGCACACCACGCTAATCTTACCCGGAAGTCCAGCTGGAACGCAGCTGGAATGCATGCCGGGACTACCGGCCTTTGCCGTTCGCTGGTACTCACGCGATTGTGGAACTGTTTTTTCATCTTTTCCTTTCTTTGGTTTGTTTTTATTTTTTATTTTTATTTCAATAAAAGTCCAACTTTTTTACCGCACTATGGGAGCATCCCTGTGTTTTTTCTAATGAGGTAATTGGAAGTCCTACCCACGGGAAGTGAACTCGATGAGGAAGCTGCAGCAAGATCAAATCGAGAGACACCGCCGACACCTCTCCTTGCATGTGTGGAGATCCCTGGAAAGTGGTCCGGAACCCCCCCCCCTTTTTCACGCTGTTTACCCTTGCGGGGGTGAAGGGAGCTGGTGAGTGGGGACACATGTGGGGGATGTATTGTCTGCATAACTGAAGACCAGAGCCCACACCAGCTATTTAGATGAAGAGGATTGCCGTTTGCTGTTTCTTGTGTTATTTTATCATTAAGTCTATTTTTCACCATAGACTTTCTGTTTAGTGGTTAGCCACTCAGACTCTATTATACACGAGTGCCTCTGCTTTAGGCATAGGACATTGGTTCTAAAGTTTTTTTTATATATTCACAATTTCTCACAGGATTTATTTATTATTATTTTTTGCATGTTGTTTTTTAGCCTGCTCACTTGTTGATTTTTATTGCCCATGATTAGCCATGATGCACTTGATGGTGTAGGACACGTGATGTAACTTATGAGACATCCTTTGGCACTCACGTTGCATTATTTCACAGTTTTTGACACCTGTGCTGTGTCTCTGGTATTTGTACCCCATTAGGGACAAGCATTTATTATCATATAGGGGCACGATTGCATTGAGCATTTACTACACTTAAAAATTGGACACAATATATCACCACTACTAGCCCTAGTTTAGGGCCAGTGAGCAGCGCCATACCCCATCCATAAATAATTATCACCGCTAGGACCCTCTTTGAGGGGCCCACTAAGGGGGGCTGCAGCTCATCATACACCCACTATTATATATATATATTTTTTTCATTATTATTCACAGTGTTTTAGGTTATTAGTTACGTAACCTCTCCTAAGCGCGGGCCCACAGCACTATTTTATCACTGCTAGTTTTAGCTCTGCTGCTGCCGAATTCCTGGCCAGCTCTTCTGAAACACCTTTAAGGAAGGAATCTACATTCTCCGTCCATGCTTCCATAGCCTTGGACATGGCTGCCAAGGCCAGGGCAGGTTTACCAGCAAGCCCGTAGATCCTTTTAAGACCCTGAGGCCATCCTTGAAGGAAACCGCATTGTCCAACGGGAGCGTAACGTGTTTGGCCAGATGCATTACAGCCGCGTCTACAGGAGGAATGTTCTCCAGGTATTTTACCTCATCCGCTTTGAAGAGATACATCCTGGAAGTCTTGATTGTCATAGAGGACTTCCTGTCCACTTTACTCCATTCCTCATCAAAAATGCCCTTTAGTTCAGTCAATAGCGGAAAACTTGGGCGCTCTTTCCCCAGGCGTTTGAAAAACGTTTTCTGCTTAGCTGGGGGAGTAGATGGGTCTTCCCACATAAGGGCCTCCTTGACTGCTTTAATAAGAGAGAGGGAGAAGTCGAATTCCACACTCTCCTCATCACTTTCCAACTCTCCCTCAGAGGGAACAGGCGAGGAAGCGTAGGGCTGGGAAGGACCTGGAACCTCACGGAACTCATCAGCCGGGGAGCCGGACCGAATGGTACTGGACTGGCTCTGTGTGTGGGAAGTATCCATCTCCTTCAAAGAACGTTGCACCACCCTTTTTACTAGAGACTCGATGCGTTGATCCTCTGTCTCTTTTTCCCCAACCGCATGGGCATAGCAGCGATTACATAATGATTTGCCCTCTGGGACTCGTGTGTCACATCTCCAGCAGGCTCTGCGACCAAAGCGACTGTCATGGCGGTGGGAGCAGTGTCTGAAGGATGAATGGGAGCGTCTCCTCTGGTGGTGAGATGCAGACGGAGAATCACGTCTGGATTTTGAAGACGATGAATGCTGCTGCGGCCTGGCAAGGTCTGTGTCAGTTTGAGGATACGGACTGGAAGGGCTAAAAGTAAAAAGGATTAGGGGGGAAAATAAGCCATCAAGCAACACTAATACTTGCGACTGTACCCCAAGCCCTCCCCTCTGCCGCACATACCTTGTGTGTGAGGGCTGGCCAGATGTAGGCAGTGATTGGTCCATAACTCCTGGACTAGAGTGTCACAATAAGGACAGGTCTGCTAAAGAAACCTACAGTGTCATACAAAAATTGAATGTGCAACTTGCCCTTTAAAATGGCATACCACCATATGACAAGAGGCACTTATACTAGCGTATAATGTATATCTATATATATGTTCTTGTATAAATATATATATATATATATATATATTTTTAGAAAGAGCTTGGATCATGAGAACACTAACCTGAACCAGCGGCGTGCTGATCAAAGCTGCCTCTGCTTTAAATTCCCTGTCTGTGACGTCACCGCCATCCACACAACGCGCCTGCACGGTGGAGAAGCCACCCATCGGCGCCTGCGCGGCCGCCGAGAGACCCGCCGGACCGCGCATGCGCGAACCAAGCCTCACTCTAAGAGAGGACCCCGCAAATGCGCGAACGCCAGCAGCGCCCGCGAATCGGATCACCGCGGCGAGCTGGGACGCAGAAGCGTTCCAGACGCCATTAGGGAGCAGCAGGGGGCATGAAGGGAAAAACAAACAGGGGAATGCAATGTACACATAAACACAGAGGCGACTACCATGGAATATATGAAGATGGTTGCAGACCTTGCCGGCCGGGGACGTCCTGATCTTCGGGCACACTGCAGCAACTTCCCATCCAGAGGTACATGTTTGCTACAAGCTCTCCACCCGCCCGTGGCTGGGCTCCGAGCTGCACCGCTAAAGGGTGTGCCATCCATCCTGGGACATCTGAACGGATGTGCATCTTAGGTCCATTGAAGGAGGACAAAAAAGGAACACAGTACTGAGAGGTGAGCTTACTTTTATGGGTATGGGGTCCTATAGCATTGGAGAGGAGGCGGGGTTAACCCACACGTAGGCTGCCATGGAGTCTGTCAGGAAATATGTTTTTTTAAAGTATTGATAGCATTTTAGGTGCATTTATTTTGATGTTTTGCAATTTATTTGCATGCATTTTGGCCATATGATGGTTTCTAAGCTCAAGAAGGAACCTTCAATGTTCAGCACAGGTTTGGTGGATCTGGTATAGGCTGTACTATGCAACACATCACTATCTCTGCTGTATCAACCAAGAACAATGGGGAATTTAGGCCTGCCATACATGGAGCAAATTCCTTTCCTGCAACCCATAAGAAATTAGCTTGATTCTCCCATCAATACAGTGTTGATGCGGGAATCCCTCCTACCGGGCCCTTATCTTCTACCGGAAGCCCTCCCTGCCGGGAGAAGACAGTGATTACAGCTAGCAGCCGCTAGCAATAATCCGGGACTGGTTGTACCCAGTGTTTTAAAGTGGTTGTAATCCCACTTATGCAACTTGCACCTACAGGTAAGCCTAGATTAAGGCTTACCTGTAGGTGCAAGAAATATCTCCTAAACCTACACGGTTTAGGAGATATTTGCAAAAAATTACATGCATCGGTGTCTACGGCGCATGCACGCCGTAGACAACGGCGCATTCACAGGGTTAATCCCATTCACAGGGTTAATCCCATTCACAAATTCCGCTTAGCCGGATTTGACGGCTCCTGTGCGCATGCACGGAGTGACGTCTTCGCCGCCTTCGGCCAATCACAGCGCCGGAGCGGCGCTGTGATTGGCTGGAGCGGCGATACCCAGAAGTAACCTTCCAGCTATCGCCACAGGGATGGCTGCGGCTGGAGAGGGAGACGAGGCCGGCTTCAGGGGCCCCGATCTAAGGTAAGTGATACATAATGAGCTAGTATGCTAGTCATACTAGCTCATTATGTCTTTGTCTTGCAGGTTGAATTGAAAAAAAAAAACATTTCCAGGGTTTACATCCACTTTAAGGAAATGCCATTCCCACCAAAAATGCAGCATGTGGGACTTTTTCCAATGCCCTACAGGCATTGCATTGTTCTTCCAGCGCAATTGCTTCACTGCCAGAGTACACTAATTGGTGTTGCAGCCAATTGGCTGCAAGCGCTGATCAAGCAAAAATATACCGACAGTCCCACTTGGGAGGAGTGGATTAGTGATCAACTCCTCTCGAATGGGAACAGCCACACATGGATCGAATTTTTGATCCATGTATGGCCAGCCTAAAGTGGAACCGCACTGCATCTGAGCACCGCACATCAATAATGCTATTAAATTAATTTGTATTATTCAAAGCAAACTCACCCATCTATCCATGTCTCCATGCTTTATTTTGCTGAGAAATCACTTTGAAAAACCACCTCCTAGTGTTTCTGTCCATGACCATCTTAAGTAAGGGTACATGATTTATGTAGCATTTACTTCCTGGTATCCATCTGCCTTTAAGGGGACCATCTTAAGTAAGGGCACATTATTTATGTAGCATTTACTTCCTGGTATCCATCTGCCCATAGCTTAGGCATGCAGGCAGGAAAGTGTGCTTAGGTAAGGAAACCCATCTTCCCCTCCTGAAGACTCCTGGTATGTATAACCTTATTTGCCTATGCATGGAAACCAGGAAGAAACTGAAAAAATGTAAAAAAAAATTAAAACAAGTAAATATGATATACTTTCTTATCTATTTACGTATGCTAGCAGCATAAAGATTACAAATTGTCAATGTTGACTGAGAAGTTCCACTTTAAAGGGTTTGTAAACCTTTGTGTTTTTTTTCACCTTAATGCATCCTATGCATTAAGGTGAAAAAACACCTGGCAGTCACCGACCCCCTAGCCCACCCCCCCACCCGTTTTATTTACCTGAGCCCCGAATTTGCCTCGGCAGGGACGCGCTGTCCCTCTCTCCACGGGGTTCTGGCTCTTGATTTTATAGATTGATAGCAGTGCAGTCATTGGCTCCCGCTGCTGTCAATCAAATCCAATGACGCAGGCGCCAGGGGCGGGGCCGAGTCATACATTTGGCGGCTATGGACGCCGAATGAATGACTCGGAAACGCGTCCGCAAGGTAACCCCCGAGGAGAGCACTTCTCCTAGGGGGTTAACTGATGTGGGGAGGAGCCGCGAGAGCCACGAGGCACCCCACATGACGATAAACGGGGGCACTCTGTGCAAAACAAACTGCACAGTGAAGGTAAGTATGACATGTTTTTTATTTTTTTTATTTTTATAATCGAAGCCTTACAACCTCTTTAAGTTAAACTGTATTTACTTAGAATACCCAATTACATAGCAAAAATCCTATTTTACTAATTACCCTCACAAGGATTGCATAATCAGAGGGAACACAGGTTCACTTTATTTAATAAGTGAACATTACATTTGATAGGTGAGCAGCCTCTCTACCTTTAGTAAATCATCCCCAATGTATTTTCCCTTGTCCATGAATTGTGCTCGCAATTGGTAAACACATAACGGTGCATTTGACGATTGCAGTTTGAAAGTTCAACCAATACAAAACCTTAAACTATAATTAAAAATTGCACCTATTTGGGATGTTAGCATATATGTACATTTTATGGATGCCATGAAAAGTTCATCCAGCTATTGATAGTGATCTACTAAATGCTTGGCTCTTGTTACAGTGTCATGACCCCTAGCCACACTTCCCCTTGCAGGCACAATCACTTGCTGTACAAAGCATTATTGGGAAACTTTTCACAATTAATCCTGAGAAACACCGCCCTCTATATTTAAAAAAAAAAAAGTAATCGAACCTGCTGGAGGTCAGTATAAGTTCATGTTTACAAGAGCTCAAATTATACTCGTTCTTCGAGGTCTACAAAATAGCATTTTTTTTTCTTCTATTGCAAAGGTCTTTCAACTGAAAGGGCCCAAAGTTTTTGGTAAACAGCACTAATGCCATAGCCACAGAAAGGCCCTGTTAGATTAATGTGCTCTAACATCTGTCCCATCCCACTCCTATGTAAGCCTCTTCATTTCTCTCCGAGTTACAACACAATAGCCACTGGATAATTGCAATTCGACATGCTCTAGGTATTCACACACTGGCCCTCACCATTGGCCATGTCTCTTTTACTTATTCCATTGGTAAGACTGAGTTAGCCCCAAAAAAAGGAAAGAAACATTTACCTGAGCTGAGTGTGGTTTACACTCAGTCAGGTGATATATGACATTATAGATTGAAAAACAGAAAAAAAGACATTATTACAAAACCAGAAAAATACTAGATCATTGTATAGTATACAAGTTGCAGTGGGAGGAGGATTACTGAGTATAGCGTGAGCAACTACAGTCATAGCATACCATGGAACTGAAGGCCATCAGCATAGGGGCAGTAGAAGCCTTCTGAATCAGTAATTATGTATCAGTACCATAAGTTATGCAATCATTTATTTGTTTGTGCATCCAGACACACACACTTGCACATTTTAGCATATTTAAAATTTTCTATGCACCAGTAGAATTTCATTCAACTTTTTAATGGTTAGTGGAGTCAGGTTCACGTTAATTTTTGACTTTGGTGATGAGAAAATTTAAATTAGTAAGATGGAAATTTTTTCTTGAATGAACTAAGCTAACTGTAAATGTGTTTTTTATACATGGAAAATTGTACATATTGTAATGAAACCTGTTTAATACAGCTGGGATTCCATCACAGTGGCTAAGTGGTTAGCACTTCCACCTGTCAGCCATAGGGTCAACAGTTCGAATCCCAAACATGACACTACTTGCCTTAAGTTTGCATGTTCTTCCTTGTGCCTCTATGGGTTTCCTTCAAGTACTCTGTATTCCTCCCACACTCCAAAGACACGCTGCTGGTAGGTTATTTGGCCCTGGTATGTATGAATGTGAGTTAGGGACCTCAGATTTTAAGCTTCTTGGGGGCTGGGACAGTATATATGTAAAATGCTCTGTAAATTGACGGTGCTACATGGAACCACCACAAACGGAACACGGACAGATGGAATGTAACCACTCCGACTCAGCATCCAGGGTATGATGTCCTATTGGACAAAACGTTGGGACGTATTGTGCTGGCTCCATGTTATCGCGCTCCTCAATATCCTCCTTTTTGTGATCACATAAATACAGTGCCTGTAGCCATCCATATTGATGTAAGTGCATTACTTATTCAATAAAACTATTTGTTAAGGATTTTATGCTATTTTGGTGTTTTTCCCTTCTCAACTTATATATGCCTGGTTGAACCTTGGTCTCTTTGGATGCTGAGTCGGAGTGGTTACATTCCATCTGTGCGTGTTCTGTATGTGGTGGTTCCATGTATGCTGGTAACTGTGTATGCTGGTTCCTGTGTATACTGGTCCTTGTGGAGTCCAATCGTCTTCGGTTCTCTGTGCATTTGGCTGCTTGTTAGTAGCCCATTGGATCCGGTAAAAGTACCCAATCATTGTGTTTGGTGGTGGCTGCACATTTGAGGTAAATTTCCACTTTCGGTGGTCCTCTTCACAAGAATATTGAACTTCTCTTCAGAAATAGAAGTTTGAATCCATTTTGAACTGTTTTCACCTCCGTCACTTATTTCCCCTATCGGAATCTTTCAGGATCTATCACGTATATTTTCATATGGACGTTATAATTCACAGATGTATACATTATTGTATCAGTATTAAGCTTTTATGATTTTTATTCACTAATGATGTTAGTCATTTGTGTATTTGTATCCTTTTTTGCACTTTTATTTGTTTGCATTCTTAGCGCTACACTTTACGTTACATCCTGCTGCTGGTACCTGTAAAAATGTCTTCCCACCTTACTCCCCACCATCTCACCTACCCCTCATACTGCGTCACCTCCCCTCATACTGCCTCATCCATGCCCCCCCCCCAATACTGCCTCCCCTACCTCTCATATTGCCTCACTTACCCCCATACTAGCTCACCTACCCCAATACCGCCTATGAGGGATATCTCATACCACCTCACCTTCTCTCTTCCAGGTACAGATGTTCCAGGCTGACCAGCGGCACTGAGGGACTCAGGTGAGCTGAATATCCTGCTGCTGGTACCTGTAAAAATATCTCTTTCTACCTCGCCCTCCAACACCTCACCTACCCGCCATACTGCCTCATCCACCCCTCATACTGCCTCACCTACCCCTTATACTGCCTCATCCACCCTCCATACTGCCTCATCTACCCCTCACCTTCTCTCTTCCAGGTAGCATCTCCCTCCATTCCATCCTAATCACTGCGCCTCCCTGTCACCCATCTAACCCCAGGTTACAGCAACTCCCACCCACCTCCCCCTCATTCCACCTCTCTCTTACCCACCTAAACCTTCCTCCCCAGTCAAAGATCCTTGCACATGCCCCATGAAACAATGCACTCCCTATGTGGTTGGTATCTTCTTGTATCTGTTATTAAAGTGGTATTCCTCCCTAACCATGACAATTCTCAAAAATTCCCTCCCCCCCACTTTCTACTCACCCCTTAAATCTGCTTCACTTACTATGGAACCCTGAACTCTGCATCTCTTACTACTGACCCCTGAACTCTGTGTCTCTTTAAGCCATGGCCAATATTCAGCACAATGAGAACCACGCCCAATATTTGCACACTCTGCACTTACTTTTTCACAGCCAGGAGACTTTTCATTTTGCACACAGGCCCACTGCTTTCAGAAAACACCCCTGTAGCCAACCTTACTGAGTAGTGCATCTTGTGTTGCTCTTGCAGTTTGATATAATGGTATGATCGTGGGTGGGGGTGTAAGTACCTGGTTTTGCCTAGGTTGCAAAATAGTCTAACACTGGCCCTGTGGACAATACACAGGTATGGTGCACTGTGTTCACCATCAATAAATCCGCCCTGAGAAATGCCATTCAGGCATCACTGCAGTGCATGCATATAGACAGAAATGGGTGCAAAGACATCATCAACACTGACATACAACAATAGATGAAACAATTGTGAAAAGAATTCTATTTAAAAAAAAAAATTTTTTATCATACACAGTGCTTTGGTAAATTATTCTTATAGATATTATTATATTATATATATTATATATATATTTATTATTATAGTAAATTATTTAGTAAGTTATTCAGTTTGGGCCTGCAACTACTTTAAAGTGTTATTAAACCCAGACCATTAAAAACTATTCCACAGAGCAGGAAAATATGACATGTTAATATTTTCATTTAAAAAAAGAAAAAGCTTTAATATCACTTCAACTCTCTTTTACTGAAAGAAATATTAATCATCCAACATACGGGCTGCACGCATAAATTTAATAAACTATGGGACCTTTGGCCGGCAGTTCAGGATTAGCACCCTTGATACTAATTGCGCAAAGATTATTTCATTAGCTAAAGTAGCTGCAGCCTGAAGGGAAGAAGATCGCTTAATTCCCCCATCAACACAGTCATTGTTGATGGTGGAATGCCACCTGCAGTGTCATTGTGTTCTGCCAGCGGGGGGGGGGGGGGGGTTTCGTGGGGAGCCTTCCTGGCTGGCAGAATACAATAATTAATAAGTAATTGCATGCAGAAAAATCTGACAGGCTGGATTGACTTGGGTACAATAAACCTGCCCACACATGGATCGAAATTTGGCAGGTCTCTGCTGAATTGTTTGAAGTCATGTAACTGGACTGCCATGGTGAAAGCATTAGCTGTATGCTACTATATGTATGTATGTGAGTAAATGCATAAAAAAATACATAGGTGTAGATGTGCTGTATATGTACCAACTTTTTATGTGGATGATGACAGGTATATTTTGTGATTATTAGACAGTCTAGACACAGTAACTCACTGTAAACAACTGAAGTCTAGCTTTACAGCATAGCATGGAAATGTGCAGTATTCTAATGGTGTTTATAAGGTATTTTCATAGCTTTATACTTAGGTTGCTTTGAATGTAAATGTCACAATATGAAGTACGTAACCTCCACTTTCCCACCTGCATGCCTGGGACCCACGTGGTGGGTGCTATCAGATGGAAGGGAGTCAGACCAGAGAATATCTGTTCACCAATTTCCTCGAGCTAGTAAGAACCCAGAAGCGACATGTATTATGTCAATTTTGGTTTCGGCTTTCACTTTCCCCAACTGCTGTGCCTGGGAAAGAAACTAATGGAGCATGATCTGTGCTCAGTGCAGGAGAGACATCAGGGGTCTACTGGACCTTGCCTATCAGGAGCAACAGTAAGCGGTCCAAAGTAAGGCATTCATCTCCCCCACCCCCAGACACTGAGCCCCTGTCCAGGCAATGGGGGAAGCTATCAGCCAGGCAGCCCCCAGTGGAATCTGCATATTTGTAGTGTGAAGCTGAGCCAACCTATTCGCCTGAATCCCCAGCTGGTAGCAGAAATGATGTGCGAGACGGCAATTTTTTTTTAACTGACCGCACAACAAAGTTAAGTTGTTGAGCTGGGGGGCTCCGCCGATCGCCCGACATTACAGTATAAGTGGATAAGCGGGGGGGGGGGTGGGGCGCAGGGTGATGTCTTCTTACCTCCTCCTCCATTAGTGCCTCCACTGGCTCCTCTTCTTCTGCGGGAAAATTTAATCTATCGCGGGACTGCGGGTTGGGAGGTATGGTCTTTGAGCCTCCTGCTGTTCAGGCTTGTGAGTCTTCTCAAGTAAATATGCTTAACAATTTGGTTGATCCGTTATCAAAAATTGTAAAGATATTTGCTAATAATTCTGTACCTCACAGTAACCCCTCTTCTGGTTGGATTGCTGTTAACTCTTCTTCATCCTCTAATGTGCTTCCTACTTCTCCTAACTTAATGTTTCAAAGTCACAATTACCTGAGACCTACTATAAAGCAGAGCTTCCGTGCAAAATGTCTCCATTAGGATTCCATCTTCCTATGTCTATAAAAGAAAAAATTTGGAGTAGGAATTTGTCGATATATTGTCCCTCCTTCCTTCAAAAGAATTTAATAACCGATCAGATAAAAAAATCAGATGATCATACGGATGAGGACAGATGCAGGCCAGTCTCTAGGTCTTTTCATAACTGGCTTTAATCTTTCTGTATTTTATGTTTTAGGGGAGAAACACCTGGATAAATGCAGTGGCCTCTTTCAACATTTAGAGAATGTTCTAGAGGCATATAAAGGTTTTAGAGGCATTGGGTGGTTCCATTATCATGAATCCTTTCATCAGAAATTATGAGGAATGAAAGGTGTGGGCAGGGTTGCCAACTTTCAGTAAATTTACAAACAGTTTGTAAAATCCATAATTGTTGCATCTGGTAATGCAAAAAGTACAGATTTGACAAACTGTTTGTAAATTTACTGAAAGTTGGCAACCCTGGGTGTGGGCCTATGGCTTCATTTAATTTCACCACAGAGAGCTACCCTGCCAAATACATTTCAGTGCAACCTTTGGCATCTCCCTATAGGAAAGGCTTTTGCGATGCCTTTAATGAGAGCCAATGCAAGTAGAATTCTTCCTGCAAATATAAACATGAGTGTTCCTATTGCTCGGGCTCTCATCTGGTGCTAAAATTGTTTAAAAGAGGGAGCACGTCTGCTCAGATACAACGCAAAAAGTATTCCAAAAGCCTGCACGCCAGTGAGGCTGGAAAATATGCACCATTGGTTGGTTCTGTATCCAAACAAGAAGAAAGCACAGTTTGTAATTGATGGTTTTACTCATGGATTTAAGCTGCCTGCTTTTTCTGATAAAGGTTGCACTATAGTAAATCATTTGAAAACAGTAGACAACTTTTCTCATATAGCTAGGGACTAGGGATGAGCTTCGTGTTCGAGTCGAACATACGTTCGACTCGAACATCGGCTGTTCGATCGTTCGACGAAGATCGAACGATTTGGGCCGTTCGCGCCAAATTCGAGTGACGCGAACGTCCCACAATGCACTACGCCATCGCAGTGTCATCCAGGCGCTGTGATTGGCCAAGCATGCACTGTGACCCCGCATGCTTGGCCAATCACAGCGCCGGCAGCGAGGAGAGCAATGATTGGCCACAGGCAGGATGCCTGTGGCCAATTAATGCTGAGGGTGTTTAGTACACGCCCCACACTATAAAAGGCCGCCAGCACGGCGGCCTAGTGTAGTGTGTTCCGGAGCAGGGAAAGACAAGCATAGGCAGGGACAGTGACATTTATTTCTTTCTTGCTTAACCTGGATTCCTTTAGTTTAGGGAAAGAGAAGGATAGGTAGGGAGAGTGTCAGTGTGTTTTACTGTGCGAGTCCTTGTTTCTAGGGACAAAGAAGGAAAGTGAGGGGATTTCTCCTTGTGCTATAGTGTGCTTTAAAAAAACATTTTTTCTAGGGACAGAAAACTGTAGGTAGGGAGAGTGTCAGTTTCTTTCACTGTGCCAGTCCTTGTTTCTAGGGACAAAGAAGGAAAGTGAGGGGAATTCTCCTTGTGCTATAGTGTGCTTTAAAAAAACATTTTTTCTAGGGACAGAAAACTGTAGGTAGGGAGAGTGTCAGTTTCTTTCACTGTGCCAGTCCTTGTTTCTAGGGACAAAGAAGGAAAGTGAGGGGAATTCTCCTTGTGCTATAGTGTGCTTTAAAAAAACATTTTTTCTAGGGACAGAAAACTGTAGGTAGGGAGAGTGTCAGTTTCTTTCACTGTGCCAGTCCTTGTTTCTAGGGACAAAGAAGGAAAGTGAGGGGAATTCTCCTTGTGCTATAGTGTGCTTTAAAAAAACATTTTTTCTAGGGACAGAAAACTGTAGGTAGGGAGAGTGTCAGTTTCTTTCACTGTGCCAGTCCTTGTTTCTAGGGACAAAGAAGGAAAGTGAGGGGATTTCTCCTTGTGCTATAGTGTGCTTTAAAAAAACATTTTTTCTAGGGACAGAAAACTGTAGGTAGGGAGAGTGTCAGTTTCTTTCACTGTGCCAGTCCTTGTTTCTAGGGACAAAGAAGGAAAGTGAGGGGATTTCTCCTTGTGCTATAGTGTGCTTTAAAAAATAGGATTTTTATAACAGCTTACCTGTAAAATCCTTTTCTTGGAGTACATCACGGGACACAGAGCGACATAGTCATTACTAATGGGTTATATAGTTACCGTCAGGTGCTGGCACTGGCAACTTCCAAAACCGGAAGTACCCTCCCCTATATAAGCCCCTCCCATCCGGGAGCACCTCAGTTTTGTAGCAAAGCAATAAGTGTCCCCAAAGAGGGGCGGGAGCTCTGTGTCCCGTGATGTACTCCAAGAAAAGGATTTTACAGGTAAGCTGTTATAAAAATCCTATTTTCTTTCTCGTACATCACGGGACACAGAGCGACATAGTCATTACTAATGGGATGTCCTAAAGCAATGCCAAATGAGGGGGGGGATACACCATATATAAGCTGAGCGCTATCAGACATGAGGATCTTTTGCGGCCTGCAACACACTGCGCCCAAAGGCGACATCCTCCTGACTTCTAACGTCCACCTGGTAGAACCTAGTAAACGTGTGTACTGAAGACCATGTTGCGGCCTTACAGACCTGAGCCAGGGAGGCCTGGTGATGCACTGCCCATGAAGTTCCAACTGCTCTCGTGGAGTGCGCCCTAACTTTGAACGGAGGCGGTCTACTTCTCAAGCTATAGGCTTGTATTATGACCTGTCGAATCCACTTGGCTAAAGTAGATTTTGACGCTGCCTGACCCTTTCTGGGGCCTTCCGGCAGAATAAACAAAGTATCCGTTCTGCGAATCTGAGCAGTGGCTTTTAGATAAGCTTTAACTGCTCTTACTACATCCAAAGAATGCAATAACTTTTCCTCTACCGAACTAGGTTTGGGGAAAAAAGAAGGAAGAACCACATCTTGGTTCAAATGAAAACTCGATACCACCTTAGGAAGAAAGGCTGGCTGAGGACGTAACACTACTCTGTCCTTATGGATAACCAGATATGGCTCCTTACAGGACATAGCGGCTAATTCCGACACTCTTTTAGCCGAACAAATGGCTACTAGAAAAATCAATTTCCTGGTGAGAAGAACCAGGGAAATATGCTGTAATGGTTCAAATGGTTGTTTCTGTAGAACCGACAGAACCAGGTTTAAGTCCCATGGACATATGGGAATATTAACCGGAGGGCTAATACGCATCACTCCTTGTATAAAGGCTTTGACTAGTGAATGCGAAGCCAAGGGCCTTTGAAAAAATATTGACAAGGCCGAAATCTGACCCTTGATAGTACTCAAGGCAAGCTTCCTATCTACAGCCCATTGTAGGAAGTCCAGAATTCTACCTATTACGTATTTACGTGGATGCCATTTCTTGGCTTCACACCAGGCGATGTACGCCTTCCAGATTCTATAGTAGATCTGCCTGGATACCGGTTTCCTGGCATTGATCATGGTAGACACCACAGCATTAGAGAGCCCTCTCTTTTTTAGAATGTGGGCTTCAATAGCCAGGCCGTCAAACCTAGGGCTGGTAAGGAAGGGTGGTATATCGGTCCCTGCGAAAGCAGGTCCGGACGATGTGGGAGGGTCCAAGGACTCCCCACAGACATTTTTACGATCTCCGCGTACCATGCTCTTCGGGGCCACGCTGGAGCCACCAGAATCACTGGTTTCTTTTCTACCCTGATTCTGCGGAGTAATCAAGGTAACAATTGTGGCGGTGGGAATGCATATATCAGCTTGAACTGATCCCAAGGGAACACTAGGGCATCCGAGCCGCACGCTAGGGGATCCCTTGACCAAGAGACAAACCTGTCCACTTTCGTGTTGAACCTGGATGCTAGCAGATCTACATCCGGTGTTCCCCACCGCTGACATATTGTCCGGAAAACCTCGGGATGAAGGGACCATTCCCCTGGGCATAATTGTTGGCGACTTAGAAAGTCCGCCTTCCAATTCTCCACCCCTGGAATGAATACCGCAGATATGGCTGGGACATATTTTTCTGCCCATTTCAGGATGTAATTTACTTCCCTCTGGGCTGCACGACTCCTGGTGCCCCCCTGATGATTGATATATGCCACTGCTGTGGCATTGTCTGATTGAATTCTGACAGGGGACCCTTGGAGTTTGGATGTCCATGCTACTAGGGCATACCGGGCTGCTCGTATCTCTAAGAGATTGATGGGCAGGGCCTTTTCTGCATCCGACCATCTGCCCTGGAGAGACTATTGCTCCAGTACTGCTCCCCAGCCTATAAGGCTGGCATCTGTAGTGACCACCTTCCAAGAAATCGGACTGAAGGATTTCCTTTTTTCCAGATTCTGGGGAACCAACCACCAACGGAGGCTCTTGCGAACGGAAGGGGACAAGGACATTGTAAGTCTAGGGCCTGAACTTTTTTGTTCCAGGCTGACAGTATGGCCCCTTGCAAATTCCTTGAATGGAATTGACCGTAGGGTACTGCTTCGAATGATGCCACCATTTTTCCCAGCAGCCTCATATACAGGCGTATGGACGGCTGTCTTTTTTGTACCCACTAAGTGGATCAAATCTTTCAAAGACAACACCTTTCCTCGAGGCAAGAATATTTTTCTCTGGCCTGAATCCAACCCTAGCCCCAAGTATTCCAGACTTTTGACTGGTTTTTAGGGCTGACTTGTCTCGGTTGATAATCCAACCGTGAGATTCCAGATACTTGATCGTCTTGTGAACGACCACGTCTAGTTTTTTCACTGAGTGGTCTATCAGCAACAAGTCATCCAGATATGCCATTATCATTACACCTTGTGTTCTTAGATTGGCCAATAAGGGGCCAGAATTTTTGTGAACACTCTTGGTGCTGTGGCCAAACCGAAGGGTAAGGCTCTGAACTGAAAATGGCGCCCTTCTACTGCAAAGCGTAGAAATTTTTGGTGGACTGGAAAGATGGGAATGTGCAAATAAGCATTTTTGATGTCGATCGTGGCTAACCAATCCTCCCCTTGTAGGGCAGTGGCCACCGATCGGATCGACTCCATCGGAAAGTCCTGATATACAGGAATTTGTATAGCCCTTTTTAGAATTAATATGGGCCTCCCGTCCGCGTTTGCTTCGGGACTGTAAAGAGGTTTGAGTAAAACCCGAACCCTCATTCTTCCAGGGGAACCTCCATAATTACTCCTTGGAGCAATAGTTGTTCTAGTGCCAACAGGAGGGACTCTCTCTTCCGGGGATCCCTTGGCACGTTTGACCTCAAAATGGGAAGGAGGAGAGTCTTTTAACTCCAAACTGTATCCCAAACCTACTGCGGAGAGCACCTATCTGTCTTGATCGTGTCCCGCCAGGTCTCTTTGCGAACAACTGGAGTCCTCCCCCCACCCGACTGAGTGGGGGCTTCAATGAATTTAACTTTGGGGGAGGTTTTGTACCTCCCCTGACCCAGGGTTTCTCATTACCCTGCTACTGTCCCTGTTTTTTACCCCCGGGATTTGACCGAGGAGGCCGTCGGAACTGTTACACAGCCGATGCCCCAGGGACTGGAGAAGCAGGCCTCTTAAAGAGGGACCTCTAACTCTGCTTTTAACCGGCAAGAGCGTATTTTTACCGCTGGAAATTTTCTGGATATATTTGTCCAGGTTTTCCCTGAATAAGCGTTCACCATGAAATGGGACGCTAACCAGCCATTCTTTACAGGGAGCTTCAGCAGACCAGTTTCTGAGCCATAGGAGCCTACGCATATGTACTATAGACAGCGTAAGGCGGGAGGCCTGATGGACTGAATCCTCTATGGCGTCAACCGCAAAGCCTAAGGCTCTAGGTAGATCAGCTAGGGCAAAGCCTGCTGATCTGTCAATTCCCTCAAGACCTGTTTCAACTGATCCTTCACTGCTTAGCAGACCCCAATAGCTGCTACTGCTGGTTGTATCACCAAGCAGATTTTCATAAGGACTCCAATCTTTTATCTATTGGGTTCTTGAACATTTGGACATTATCCACTGGACATGTCAGTGATTTATACATACAAGAGATGGCTGCGTCCACTGTAGGGACCTTCCATTTTTTTTTTTTTTTCTTTTTTTGATGAACTTATCCTCCATGGGATAGACCACCGGAAATCTCTTGGGGGAATAAATATTTTCTCAGGACGTTCCCAATCCTGGTAAATGAGCCCTTTCAGTAAAGGGTGAAGTGGAAAAGAACAAACAGTCTGGGGGCTTCTAGCGACCCCAACGAGGATACAGTAGTGGTTGATGGTTCCGCAAGGTGCATTTTTAAATGCTGATCGGACCATGTTAGTCAGAGACTGAACCCATAATCTTTCAGCTTGAGATGCTGAGAAAAGGTTCCCCCACTGTTGATTCCTCTATAACAGAATCAACCTTATCCTGATCCCCTTCAGGCAGGTCGATCCCTGTATGGGACTGTTGCTCTGCTAACAGGCACTCTGAAGGAGGAGACGGAGATCGGGCGTGCTTTCCCTGACAGGGAGGCAGCGATAAATTTTGACAATCTCTAATCCTCCCAGAGCTGAGGAAAAAACCTCCTCTGTTACATACACAGGAGCAGGTGACTGAGGACAGCTACAGTACCAAGTACCCCTGCGGGGTCTCTACGGTCACTTACCTCTGAACTTCAGGGGAGACTGGTGCAGCAGGAGTATGCCCAAGATCCTCAGAGCCCGATGAGACCCCCTTCGCTTCCTGGAAGATTCAGTTCCGGAGCTACTGGACGGCATATTCCTAAGCCTAAAGCTGAGGTATTCCAGCCGTAATACACCACTTTTACTGAGAATAGTCTAGCACAATTGCTGCTATATCACAGTTGGTGTCTACTAATGTGCCTTTCTAGGGGATGCCTGTATCAACCGCTTGCTGTATGCCTTTAAATGTTGCCAGCTCTGTCTCTGTACTTCATAGCCAGCTTACTGCAATAATGTGGCTTTTTAAAAACCTGCTGGGACGCCCGCACATGCGCAGAAGCGCTGCGGCGCGCACAGAGCGTCATCCCCCAGGCCCCGCCCCTTTTTCCGGCCACCTCTATATATAGAGGCGCGTGCACGCGCACGCGCGCGGCCACGTGCGCCTCGGCGCTAATTTTCAAACATGGAAACCAGGGACAGGAGCCAGGGCCCCCTTTGCCGCAGGCCGGGGGATAGACGAACACTGCAACATGGCAGAGGAAACAGTTTCCTGTAGGAGAACTCACCAGCTGCCTGGACTTTGTTCTCTGAGAAGAAACTAGTCCATATGACAAGAAAAACATTCCACAGCGGCCTCTAGTGGACAAACACAGGTACCGCAGTTTAATATACTAAACATATATATATAAAAAAAAAACATTCCCTTTTTTTTTTTTTTTTCTTGACCACCATTAAAAATTATTACATTTTTTTTTTAGTAGTTACAGGCATGCACAGATATTAGCGGGAATACCATTAGGTAACAGACAGAAAGACAAATTAGGCTTGGGGGTCCCCCAATAGAACCAAGTTCCTGGGGGCCCCCACTTACCTGTTCCCCGCCGCAGGACTTTGTTTGGTCCACAAAAGCCCAAACTTCACCTATCACGGCAGGCATTGTAATCAAACCTTCAGGGACCGGGTTCCCAAGGATTCCACTCCCCTGGACCTGTATAGCACCCTGCACAGAAAACATCTTGGTCGTGGGTATGACCAGAGCTCTGGATCCCAGGGTCCAGCTCTCCTAAGAGAAGCATTACAGGCAGAACCTTGCTCTTCTCTGCAAGGCCCGGGTACCGACCGTTTAGCTATGAAGCTTTTTTGGTCGGATCCGGAATAGCTTACTGAGGCCCAAAAGAACCTGTACGCAAGCTCAGTGAAAAACACATGTTTCTTCTTGGCCAACACCTTAGACACTGGCAAAAAACTGAGGTGCTCCCGGATGGGAGGGGCTTATATAGGGGAGGGTACTTCCGGTTTTGGAAGTTGCCAGTGCCAGCACCTGACGGTAACTATATAACCCATTAGTAATGACTATGTCGCTCTGTGTCCCGTGATGTACGAGAAAGAAAAACATTTTTTCTAGGGACAGAAAACTGTAGGTAGGGAGAGTGTCAGTTTCTTTCACTGTGCCAGTCCTTGTTTCTAGGGACAAAGAAGGAAAGTGAGGGGATTTCTCCTTGTGCTATAGTGTGCTTTAAAAAAACATTTTTTCTAGGGACAGAAAACTGTAGGTAGGGAGAGTGTCAGTTTCTTTCACTGTGCCAGTCCTTGTTTCTAGGGACAAAGAAGGAAAGTGAGGGGAATTCTCCTTGTGCTATAGTGTGCTTTAAAAAAACATTTTTTCTAGGGACAGAAAACTGTAGGTAGGGAGAGTGTCAGTTTCTTTCACTGTGCCAGTCCTTGTTTCTAGGGACAAAGAAGGAAAGTGAGGGGATTTCTCCTTGTGCTATAGTGTGCTTTAAAAAAACATTTTTTCTAGGGACAGAAAACTGTAGGTAGGGAGAGTGTCAGTTTCTTTCACTGTGCCAGTTCTTGTTTCTAGGGACAAAGAAGGAAAGTGAGGGGAATTCTCCTTGTGCTATAGTGTGCTTTAAAAAAACATTTTTTCTAGGGACAGAAAACTGTAGGTAGGGAGAGTGTCAGTTTCTTTCACTGTGCCAGTCCTTGTTTCTAGGGACAAAGAAGGAAAGTGAGGGGAATTTTCCTTGTGCTATAGTGTGCTTTAAAAAAACATTTTTTCTAGGGACAGAAAACTGTAGGTAGGGAGAGTGTCAGTTTCTTTCACTGTGCCAGTCCTTGTTTCTAGGGACAAAGAAGGAAAGTGAGGGGAATTCTCCTTGTGCTATAGTGTGCTTTAAAAAAACATTTTTTCTAGGGACAGAAAACTGTAGGTAGGGAGAGTGTCAGTTTCTTTCACTGTGCCAGTCCTTGTTTCTAGGGACAAAGAAGGAAAGTGAGGGGAATTCTCCTTGTGCTATAGTGTGCTTTAAAAAAACATTTTTTCTAGGGACAGAAAACTGTAGGTAGGGAGAGTGTCAGTTTCTTTCACTGTGCCAGTCCTTGTTTCTAGGGACAAAGAAGGAAAGTGAGGGGAATTCTCCTTGTGCTATAGTGTGCTTTAAAAAAACATTTTTTCTAGGGACAGAAAACTGTAGGTAGGGAGAGTGTCAGTTTCTTTCACTGTGCCAGTCCTTGTTTCTAGGGACAAAGAAGGAAAGTGAGGGGAATTCTCCTTGTGCTATAGTGTGCTTTAAAAAAACATTTTTTCTAGGGACAGAAAACTGTAGGTAGGGAGAGTGTCAGTTTCTTTCACTGTGCCAGTCCTTGTTTCTAGGGACAAAGAAGGAAAGTGAGGGGAATTCTCCTTGTGCTATAGTGTGCCAAAGCATTCCTCATCAACCATCTTTGAAATCCTTGTTTTTTGGACAGTCAGGGAAATTGTCGTTGTGCTATTCTGTGCAAAAGCAATAATCCTCAACCATATTTAGAAATCCTTAAGTAAAGGGACAGAGAAGGACACCTGAAGGTAGCCCTTATTGCTTTTTTCCCATCTCCCTGCAGGCCATCTATTAGAATGTCTGGAAGGCAAACAAGGAGAGGCAGACAGTCAGGAGGCAATAAAAGAGGGCAAGCAGGCTCTGTGTCTGGGGGCAACAGTGCTGGTCGTGGACGCGGTGCATTGTCATCAGCACATGGCCATGGGACACGCTTGTCCTTCTTTTCGGCAGCTGGACATGTTGAGCCACATCATGCCGAAGACTTGGTAGAGTGGATGACCAAGCCCTCCTCCTCCTCCTCATCCTCTCTCACCCAGGCTCAGGGTACTGGCAAAGCAGCTGCCAAAGCGTCCTCTTCCCTGGTATCAATGTCAGACTCATCATCAGTCACTCCTTCCCTAGACCCACCATGTCCTCCTCCTGAGGAGTCCCCCGAACTGTTTGAGCACAGTGTTGGGTACATGCTCCAGGAGGATGCCCAGCGTTTCGAAGGGTCTGATGATGAAACCCAGCTACAGGAAGGCAGTAGCGTGAGAGCAGACAGAGGGGATGCTCAAGAAGGACACCAATCTGGCAGTCATGTTCCAGCAGCTGCAGCATACTGCCAGATTGGCTCCAGTGATGAGGAGGGAGGGGATGATGAGGTCACTGACTCCACGTGGGTGCCTAATAGGAGAGAGGAGGAGGAGGAGGATGAGGAGGAGGCACATCTCCAACGAGGCAGGATGCCCTTTGGTGGCCAGCGTAAGGGCAGTACACCGACGGAATCACACCGCAGAGCTCCGCCTGTGCAGGGCGCTGCCTCTGCCCGTCATTCAAAAAGTTTCTTGGTGTGGGCCTTTTTTGAGGCTAGTGCATGAGATCGCACAGCTGCTGTTTGCAACATATGTCTCAAGCGTATATCGCGTGGCCAAAACATCAGCCGCTTGGGTACCACATGCCTGACCAGACATATGTTGACCTGCCATGCAGCTCGTTGGCAAGCCTACCTCAAAGACCCACACCAAAGAACAAAGCGGACCTCTCCTTGCACCGCATCAGCTGGGATCTCCAACCCCACTATAACTTCAGTCCTCTCTGAAACATGCACTGAGAGGAATGAAGGTGTAGAATTAGGTGTGTCACAGCCAAGTACTTGCGGCCACTCTGCTAGCAGTACACCGACGTCCGATTCTAGCAGGCAAATTTCCCTGCCCCAGCTGCTGGACCGTCGAAAGAAGTTCACTCCCAGCCATCCACATGCCCAGCGGTTGAATGCTAGCTTGGCTAAATTGCTAGCGCTTCAACTGCTGCCTTTTCAGTTGGTAGACTCGGCCCCCTTCCGTGAGTTTGTGCAATGTGCGGTTCCTCAGTGGCAGGTTCCCAAACGCCACTTTTTCTCACGGAAGGCTATTCCGGCTCTCTACCGGCATGTGGAAGGCAATGTCTTGGCCTCGCTGGACAGGGCGGTCAGCGGTAAGGTGCATATTACCGCTGACTCATGGTCCAGCAGGCATGGACAGGGACGTTACCTTTCTTTCACGGCCCATTGGGTCACTCTTTTGGCAGCTGGGAAGGATGCAGGACAAGGTGCAGTAGTGTTGGAGGTTGTTCCACCGCCACGCCTCCAAAATGCTACTACTGGTTGTGACACACCTCTCTCCTCCACCCCCTCCTCTTCTTCTTCCTCCATGGCCTCTTCCTGTGGTTTGTCCTATGAACCAGCGGTGCTCCGTAGCCGTTCACGGGGCTACGCAAGTACGCAGGCAAAAAGATGCCATGCCGTGCTTGCGCTGGTGTGTTTGGGGGACAGAAGCCACACTGGGGCAGAGGTCCTGTCTGCTCTGCAGGGCCAGGCCGAGAGGTGGTTGACGCCACGCCAGCTTAAGCCAGGAATGGTGGTTTGCAACAATGGCACCAACCTCCTCTCCGCCCTCCGACAGGGACAACTGACCCATGTGCCCTGTGTGGCTCACGTCCTTAACCTGGTGGTGCAGCGGTTCTTGGGCAGGTACCCGGGCTTACAGGATGTCCTGAGGCAGGCCAGGAAAGTCTGTGTGCATTTCCGCAGATCTTATAATGCCAGTGCTCGCCTGGCTGAGCTGCAAAAGGAGTTGAACCTGCCCAAGAACCGCCTTATATGTGACATGCCCACCAGGTGGAACTCAACGTTGGCCATGCTGCAGCGGCTGCACACGCAGCAGAGGGCCATCAATGAGTACCTGTGCGACTACGGCACCAGGACAGGGTCAGGGGAGCTTGGTTTTTTTCCTCCACGCCAGTGGGGCATGATCAGGGATGCATGCACTGTCCTGGCACCATTTGAGGAGGCCACGAGGATGGTGAGCAGTGACAGTGCATGCATCAGTGACACTGTACCTCTTGTCCACCTGTTGGAGCACACGCTGCGTGGAATAATGGACAGGGCACTTGAGGCAGAACAGAGGCAGGAAGAGGAGGACTTCCTTGCCTCTCAAGGCCCCCTTTACCCAGACAGTGTTCCTTCTGTCCCACCCATCGCACAGGAAGAGGAAGAGGAGGAGGAGGAGGAGGAGGAGGAGGATTGTGTCAGCATGGAGGTGGAGGCTGGCACTCAGCATCATCAGCAGCAGTCTTTTAGGGATGATTTACAGTCCCAAGAAACCAGTGGACTTGTACGTGGCTGGGAGGAGGTGGCTGCGGATCATGTCGTCCTTAGTGACCCAGAGGACTCCGGAGCGAATGCCTCAGCAAACCTACGCTGCATGGCCTCCCTGATCCTGCAAAGTCTGCGGAAGGATCCTCGTATTCTTCGGATCAAGGAGAGGGACCATTACTGGCTGGCCACTCTCCTTGATCCACGGTACAAGGGTAAGGTTGCGGACCTTATGTTACCGTCGCAGAGGGAGCAGAGGATGAGACAACTCCGGGAGGCCTTGCAGAAAGGTCTGTGCAACGCGTTCCCAGAGACTGGGAGGTTACAAACTCCTGGTCCTGGACAACGAGTTGCTGAGGCTTCGGCCAGTCAAAGAAGGAGCGGTGGGGAAGGTGGCCGTCTGACCGATGCGTTCAGACAATTCTTTAGTCCGCAGCCCCAAAGTATGATCGGTTCCAGCAACCATCGCCAGCGTCTGATAAACATGGTGCAGGAATATCTAGGGGCAAGGTCAGACTTGGACACCTTCCCCACCGAAAATCCTCTGGCTTACTGGGTCTTGAGGATGGATCACTGGCCAGAGCTTGCACAGTATGCAATTGAGCTACTGGCCTGTCCTGCATCCAGCGTTCTTTCGGAACGCACATTCAGTGCTGCTGGAGGATTTGTCACGGATCACAGGGTGCGCCTGTCCACCGACTCAGTTGATCGACTGACTTTCATCAAGATGAACCAGTCTTGGATCACCACCAGCTACCACACACCTGATGCTGATATAACAGACTAATTGATTTTAACATGTCACATCCCTTCAAGACTGATGCTGATGCTGAGTGCCTGTGCTGTTATGTTGACTGGCTATCCTCCTCCTCCGAGTCCTCAATGATACGATTGATGATGATAGCTTGGAAGATCATTTTTGTTTATGGGTGCCGCCACCAGTGGCTAAGGCCCAATTTTTCAGCCCCTGTTTTACAGGGGCGTGTAATTACAATTTTTTTAGCAATAATTTGCCATAGGGCTCATTGCTGTGCTCCAAGTACAGTATCTGTGAGGGGTTGGAGTGTTGTGGCACCAGTGCCTAAGGCCCAATTTTTCAAGCCCCTGTTTAACAGGGGCGTGTCATTACAATTTTTGAAGCAATACTTTGCAACAGGGCTCATTGCTGTGCTCCAAGTAACGTATCTGTGAGGGGTTGTAGTGTTGTGCCACCAGTGCCTAAGGCCCAATTTTTCAGCCCCTGTTCAACAGGGGCATGCAATTACAATTCTTGATCTAATAATTCACAGCAGGGCCCATTGCTGCACCCACCAAGAGTAACTCTGAGGGCTTACAGTGTTGTGGCAACGCCACCACCACCACTACCACCACGAAAGGCCCAATTTTTCAGCCCCTGTTCAAAAGGGGCATGTAATTACAATTCTTGATCTAATAATTCACAGCAGGGCCCATTCCTGCACCCACCAAGAGTAACTCTGAGGGCTTACAGTGTTGTGGCAACACCACCACCACCACCACCACCACGAAAGGCCCAATTTTTCAGCCCCTGTTCAA
The DNA here is from genome assembly GCA_029206835.1 of Rana muscosa. Classification (NCBI taxonomy): domain Eukaryota; kingdom Metazoa; phylum Chordata; class Amphibia; order Anura; family Ranidae; genus Rana; species Rana muscosa. The sequence goes on from CM055116.1 coordinate 931,204,415, forward strand.
CAGGGGCATGCAATTACAATTCTTGATCTAATAATTCACAGCAGGGCCCATTGCTGCACCCACCAAGAGTAACTGTCAGGGCTTACAGTGTTGTGGCACCAGCACCACCATCAAAGGCCCAATTTTTACTACCACTGTTCAACAATTATATGTAATTAAAATTCCTGATATAATAGTTGACAGCAGGGCGTTCCAGCACCAACCAAGAGTAACTGTGAGTGCTTACAGTGTTGTGCCAACACCAACAACTAAGGGGCCTATTTCTGCAGAGTATATAGGGCAGGTCCCTACTTTCAAACATCCAACTTACAAACGACTCCTACTTGCAAACGCAAGAAGACAACAGGAAGTGAGAGGAAATCTACCACTAGGAAGGAAAATTCTCTCCTGTAAGAATAAATATGGGAGAAAGGTGTCTCCTCTGTACTGATGCTTTATCAGCAATCCTTGTTTCAAGAAAAACACCACATTTCAAAAACAGTTGTCATTGGGACGGAAAGTGAGGTGAAATGTTCTGAACAGGGGCACAGACAGCAAAACAAATGTTACAGGGGTGATAACCCTTACCTATGTTTTCCAAAAAGTTTAAAAATAGATTTTTGGGCTGGAGCTACACTTCAACAATGTACCTGTTCAAAATTACAAACAGATTCTACATAAGAACAAACCTACAGTCCCTGTCTTGTATGCACCGCCTGTATACGGCTGTTCAGAGTATATAGGGCCTTTTTTATTTTATGTGCGGGGTTCCCCTTAATATCCATACAAGACCCAAAGGGGCTGGTAATGGGCTGGGGTAGGGGGGGGGGGGTCATGGGGTAGCTATGCCATTTTTCTTAAAGATTTTCATCCATATTACCGGGACCAGACATTACATTAAAGCCGCAAGCAGTTTTAAATGGCTTTTTTTTCCTTTAGAAGTGTCATTTTGTGCAGGGACAGTTCTAAACACGGGAAACACGTGGCACTTCACAGGCATACTTTAGACACCCCCCAGGTACGATATTTAAAGGAATATTTGACTTTTTTTTTTTCACTTTATGCATCATTAAAATGACTGCTCCCGAAAAACGACCGTTTTTAAAACTTCTTTTTGCATTGATACATGTCCCCTGGTGCATAACCCGGGTTCCCAAACCCTTTTTAGGACAATAACATGCATAATAGTTGTTATAATTAGCACTTTAGAATTCGAACGTTCGCATCCATTGTATTTAATAGGGTTCTAATGTTCGTACGAACTTTCGGTCCGTTCGCGGGTTCTGGTGCGAACCGAACCCGGGGGTGTTCGGCTCATCACTACTAGGGACAAGTTGGCAAAATACATTTCTGAAGGCCACATTCCCTCCATTTAAAATTTTAGAATTTCCCTTTTAGAAGTGGTTCCTAAAAAAAGAGCCTAATTTAGAATCATCCACCACCTCTTTTCCACACGGAACCTCTCTTAATGATGAGACAATTCCCTGTCTTCTATTTCCTACTCCAACTTTGAACAAGCCATACAAACTAGAACTTTATGATATAGGCCTTGACATTTTCAATTTAGGGCTTCAGAAGTATAAATTGAAATGGCTGCAGATGTGGGGTAGGCTGGAGTGGCCTTGTTTGCAACACATCCGGCTGGTGAAAAAATTTGTTATTATGGTAAAATTATAGTATTTGCTTGAGTTCTTTTGACTAGGCATTTATATGATTTATATGATATCTTTTATAATTTGTGTATTTGAGTTCAATAAGCAATAGTTCATGAGTAATTAAAATTCTTCTGCAAATTGATTTGTCGTGTATTCCATTAAAAAATGATTCAGTGTTTTATGGTTATATTCAGCCTTTAATTCCATGTAAAAGGAGGGCATCATTTATTTGGGTCCACTTACATGGGTTTGCGGCTGCCTCCCCCACCTAATTCAATTTCACTGAACTATTGTATTGGGCTTTTACAATTTTAGGTGCACAGTCCCTTAAATTTTTTCTGCACACCTTGTTAATAGGTAAATGTGTCCAATAAGGTGTGGCGGAACCTTCCAGAAGGTATGGGGCTCAGTAAATAAAGAGCCTGTGACCCATGTATTCTTGCTGTTGGTCAGTATCAGCAAAAGAGCTACACACCCTTCCACCCTATTGTGAACACTTTATGTGATATTTCACCCTTAAAGCGGAGTTCCACCCAAAAGTGGAACTTCCGCTGATCGGATTCCTCCCCCCCTCCGGTGCCACAATTGGCACCTTTCGGGGGGGGGGTACCTGTCAAAGACAGGTATCATTTCCCACTTCTGGGAGTCCGGGCCGCGGCCCGTGACATCAGCGTGGGGGTTCCCTTCTCCTCCCCTGGCCGCAGGGCCAGTAGGAGAGAGGAGTGGGCCTCGCGCAAGCGCAGTAGGGTTCCTGGCGTGAAGCCGAAAGGCTACACTGCCGGGTACACTTACCCTCAATGGCGGCGGCAGCACCCGACAGCTGATGGAAACATCAGCTGCGGGTGCCGACATCGCTGGACTCCAGGACAGGTAAGTGTCAATTTATTAAAAGCCAGCAGCTGCAGTATGTGTAGCTGCTGTTTTTTTAATTTTTAATTTGTACGAGTGTAAGCTCAGCCATAATAATTTTTGCATTTGAATTTAATAAGCAATTGTTCATGAGTAATTTGAATAAACCAATAAAAGTTTTGCAAGCATTCTTCTGCCAATTGGTTTGTCTTCTATTAACAAAAATAAAAAAAAAGATTCAATGTTTTATGGTTGTTATTTGGGAAAAGAAGGTGGGATATGTGCAGGCTACAATCCCATGTACAGTAGATAGTAGGTTTTATCTTTTTGAACTGTTCATAGTCATACGGTAATGCCTCTTAGCAAAAACAATTATTTGAATTTGATTTGTAATGCATTCCTTTAACCCCTTCCTTACAGAGTCATTGTAAAATGACTTCGGCAGGAACCCTCCCTCCCTCCGGGTGGAAGTCATATGACGTCCTGGGCTTCCTGGGCGGCTAGGGGGCGCGCATGCAAAACCGGCGGCGTGTACGCTCAGCCGCCGCATCGCTCAGTGCGCGTGCCCGGCGCCCCTGATGTTCGCCGGGCACCCACGATTGCCCACGATCACGGCAGGACCGTGGATCTGTGTGTGTAAACACACAGATCCATGTCCTGTCAGAGGAGAGGAGACCGATGTGTGTTCCCAATACAGAGGAACACACATTGGTCTCTGCCCCTTGTGAGTCCCCTCCCCCTACAGTTAGAATCACTCACTAGGGAACATATTTAACCCCTTGATCGCCCCCTAGTGTTAACCCCTTCCCTGCCTGTCACATTTACACAGTAATCAGTGTAGTTTTATAGCACTAATCGCTGTATAAATGTGAATGGTCCCAAAAACGTGTCAAAAGTGTCCGATATGTCACGGTCACAATAAAAATCGCAGATCGCCGCCATTACTAGTAAAAAAAAATGCCATAAATCTATCCCCTATTTTGTAGATGCTATAACTTTTGCGCAAACCAATCAATATACGCTTATTGCGTTTTTTTTTTAACCAAAAATATGTAGAAGAATACGTATCGGCCTAAACTGAGGAAAAAAATTGTTTTAAAAAAAAATAATTGTGATATTTATTAAATCAAAAAGTAAAAAAATATTGTGTTTTTTTTTCAAAATTGTCGCTCTTCTTTTGTTTATAGCGCAGAAAATAAAAACCGCAGAGGTGATCAAATAGCACCAAACGAAAGCTCTATTAGTGGGGAAAAAAAACAAAGATTTAATTTGGGTACAGTGTTGTATGTTCAAAGTGGGATAGCGCTGAAAACGAAAAATTGATCTGGGCAGGAAGGGGGTGAAAATGCCCTGCATTGAAGCGGTTAATGAACATGATAGATAGATAGATAGATAGATAGATAGATAGATAGATAGATAGATAGATAGGATAGATTTACTGTCAAACAAACACACATATCTGCACATTGTTTTGGATTGACTGTTGAACTTTGTACGGTTAATTCATGAAACTGTTCCTGGCATTAATGTATTTGTGCAGTTATTGGTTTGCTTGTCTAATCTCTCTCTCTCTATATGCTCACATGCGTGTATTTTGACAAACATGGCGTGAAGCAGCTGTCAGGAATTTGGTTTGTCACAAAACACATACACGGAAAATGTAACTGTACTTATACATAAATGTTTTCGCTGAAAAATACTTTTCTCGTTACACTGGAATCATCACATTGAGGATGACAGGCCAGACATACCTCAAATTATAATTTGTCTTCACAAGAGTTTACATAAGACGCTTCATGCTATTTTTTCCCCCTTTACGTCAACACAGCTTGTAAAATATTCTAAGTGTGCATGATTGTTAAAGGTGTGAATGCATGCCAAGGGGCCAGTAGATTTGCTTCATAAACGCTCTATGGACCTTTAAAGCGTCTTTTGTGCTTGTTCTTTTGCATACTTAAACACACAATATAAAGCTTATTCAAGACAGGAAGCTTTCATACCATGAGCCTTGTTATTTTTTATATAGTCCACAATAAAGTTAACTAGCTGTTGACAATCACTTTACCTTGTGTTTTTGTGTAGCAAGATGCAGAAGAGCAAAGTGGGCCATACACAGTTAGTAAAACTATTTCCCCCATTCGCACAAACAAGGAGAATGGAGGAATCCCCCCCAAATCCCAAAGCCAGTTTGAAACGGAGGTGAGGTAAGCACAGCTATGCAGCTTGGGTTATTATTATTATGCAGGATTTATATAGCGCCAACAGTTTGCACAGCACTTTATGCTATAAAAAATAAATGCCGCGTACACACGATCGGAAATTCCGACAAGAAAAGTTTGATGTGAGCTTTTGGTCGGAAATTCCGACCGTGTGTAGGCTCCAGCGGACATTTTCTGTCGGAATTTCCGACAACAAAAATTTGAGAGCTGGTTCTCAATTTTTCCGACAAGAAAATGGAAAACACACCGCTCCTTCACCGCTCCAAAGATGCGGCTAGCAGGACTTTTGGAGCGGTCCTGCTAGCACACCTCTTCAGTGTGAAAGCCTTCGGGCTTTCACATTGAAGACTGCAGGGCAGGATTTTTTCAGGCCTTTTTCAAGCGCTAAAAAACGCCCCAGTGTGAAAGGGGCCTTACTTTCGTATGGAGAGCCACGCTAAATAACTCCTCAGCTTGCTGACAGTCACTCAAATGCTGGCACTGTATCAGAGGTGCAGCCACACACCTCCCCCCGACGGTCCAGTACTTTAGTTGCACATGGCGACCGATGGACTACTAGGCCCAGCTAGTCCAATCTTGCAGAAGCTATGTTCCCCGGTCACAGCAATCCACACTAAATTAAAAGTCTCTTCCTGAACTGCTGCGTTCCCTGGTCACAACAGTCTACACTAACACTTCAATAGTTTGCTCCGGTTCCATTACTTGCTGAAGTGTACACACTGATCTGCTCCATGTTCCCCGTTCCATGGAGGAAAACGTAGTTCAGTCACACAGTCCAGCAGTAGCAGTTTCTCTAATCCTTCCTTTCTGTCCTGAATTCCTCCTCTGCGGTGTTGGGGAGGCATGGTCTTCCCCGCGACTTCCCACTCAGCACATGGTAGGCCCCAGGCTGGGGACCTACACACAGCAACACTACTGCTCCATCTTCCTGTAGCGGGGTGCTAAATTTAGGGGAAGTGTTTGAGTGGTAGTTTGCTCAAACACCCTAATTTGTCAGGATTTTTGCAACCATTTTTATCCACAGGGAGAGTATCGGTGTACAGTTCCCTGTGGCCTACAGGTGGCGCTGCCATAGTAGGCTAGGGTTGAACCGCTGATACAGTGCTGTGCCTTGTGTGTCCCCTCTCAGCAGCCATACGGTGGGCGTGGTCTACCTGCTGGGCATGCTGGGGGAGGATATAAAAGGGGCAGACGCTGCCTGTTTAGGGCGGGTCAGTCGTCGGGAGTCCTACTCCCAGGGAGTGTGTGTTCCTGTCCACCCTGGGCACCTTAGGCCCAGGGGCGGGTGTTCCTGTTCCATCCTGGGCACCTTTAGCCCAGGGTGAGGTACTACCATGCTGTTCCTGTCTGCCCTGGGTATGTAAGCCCAGGCCCAGGGACCGCAGCGGAGGCCTGGGGCCCAGCACCTTCGACTGGGGTCCACCGAGGATCGAGGACTCTCAGGGTGCCACCTTGCGAGGGGACCCGTATCTAGGATGAGGAGGCTGGGAAAGGAACTCTCCGAAGACCCAGTGCAGTGTCATGGTGGCGGTAGGGTCCCGGTAACTCTCCAGAGGGATGTCTTCTCCTAAAAAGGGGCCATAGCTAAAGAAGGGGATCAGCTTCACTAGGTCTGTGGCAGAGAACAACTTCACAGTCTGTGGCAGAGACTGGGCGCCTAGTTAAACTTGCTTGAGAATCTGAGCAAACATCTGTAACGTTTGTGCCTGGACCTCCTCCACACCTTGTACTGTTCTGTTTCTTGCTCCAACCTTTTCCTATCAGAGACTGTGTTATTGGCTAAGAGAAAATAAACTCTGAGTTGGAGTTTCAGCTGGTGTGGACATTCACTTTACTGGGAAGTCAAAGACTTGTCTCGATCTCAACATAGAGGTGAGAATCAGGCTCTGGAGGTTTTCATGTTCTGACCGTGGAAGACCAAGCAACAACACCGCTTAACCTCCTCACACAGGAGGGTACGGGCTGTTAGTGCGGTGTGCCTCTCTCTTCCTGCGAGGAGCCAAAGTTAATGCAGGTAGGAGTGGGGTGTGTATGCTACACGTGGGGGCTCGAGTCCAGGATTTCTACGGCAGAAAAGTGTGAAAAAGTGTTGGAAACCCCCCCAGAGTTTAAACTTTATTCCCCAGTGAAGTTCTGTGGAGGTCGGCCATATTGAGAGAAAAGTGTCTGCGCCACGAGGAGAACCCATGCTGCGTAGTTCGTGGGCGTGCCTACAGAGAAAAAGCCAGCGAACATTGCAGAAAGATGGGAGGAGCCACGCCATGTGAGGAGTTGCACGTGGTGGCTTTGGCGCCAAAGGGACAGTGCGACATGGATCGGCAAGCGGGTAACATGGTGTCTGATGCCTCATGGGTTCCGGCTACTTCTACCATGAATGAATGTGACCTCGTTTGCTGCTTCTGTGACTGACACGGGGATTTGGCTGAAGCCTCGGGGTCGCTTCGTACTTTATGTCTGCAAAGGGATGGAGGCCCTTGGAGTGGTTTGTCCCGGATGCCAGGGACTGGTGGTGCATCTTAGGCCGTTTGGAAGATGTGAACGGTGCAAGGAGTTCCTATTCGAGGTAGAGCAGCCTACTGAAAAACCTTGGGCCTTCCGTTTGAACTGCCTTATGGGCGCCACCACTTTGGAAGAAGAAGAAACCAGAGCTTCTGCGGCCACCCCTACGCGCACTCTCGGGACTTCGGAGGAAGTCGCAACTGTGAATGTTCCGGTGTTAGAGGAACCGGAGTCGGAGAGACCGGAGGATGTTGCTTCGGTGGCCACTGGATCCTCACTTCCGCCGCCCAAGAGGAAGATCGGCTTCGTAAAGGCTTCCTGCGGCCGTGGTGGAGCTACACCCCAGCGCTTGCTCGGATCGGATGTTTCCATTGGAAAAAGTTCCGGACATCCTGCTTCAGCTACAAGCCGAGGTAAGCCGGGGAAAGGGGCCTTGGACAAGGTCTGAAGTGTCGGGGATCCCAGGGCTATTGAACTTGTTTGAGGCGGTGACTCGTCGTCTACCCGGAGTTACCTGCCGGCGGAGGAATGTGATACCCCCGACCTGGAGTCAGTCTCCGATGCGGGAGATGATGCGGCCATTGATGAGGTATTTGAAAAGAAGGGTTCGGATAAGGTATCCCTGTCCTCGTCCCGTAGGAAAAGGGACTCGCCCATGCTCACTGGGGATACTACACCCCAAGTGGAGGCCCCGGAGCCTGAGTAGGGATCTATCTCACCGTCTGCCCTTCCACCCCTTGAGACATCTGCACCTGCTAGTGTGGTATCAAGAGTGTCATTGCGGGCCCCTGTGTCTGGCCCAGAGGCAGTGAAAGTGCCTCGACACCCGGATGCCATCGTTCTGCCATGTGTGGGAGATCGAGCAACCATGCCACCATTGTCCCGGCTGCAGCGGTTGTTCAACCAGAGAGTGGCCAGCGAATACGGGTGGGAATATCCGTACCTGCCCAAGGAACTTTTGTTTGGGGTGGAAGTTTATAGATGTCGGTGGTACGCGGACTTTGTCTGGACTCATTTAAAAGTACCCCAGGCCCGTAGGTACTACTCTTATTCCATCACCGCTACCAAGCGGTATAAAGACTGCAAAGAATCCTGGATGCTAGGCAGACACATACACGCGGACAAAGTGGTCATTTGCCGAAAAGATAGAGACAATGTCGAATACCACATAGACACCTTTGACAAACATTGGAGACCACTTGTGTTGCCAGATCCGCAGTACTACCTCTAGAGACTGGACTTTTTTTTTTTTTTTTGCCTTTTGTTCATTCCGGAGTGTACTCTCCTGGAGCTCAAGAACTTTGCCCTCACAAAAGAGGTAATCTACTTTGCTACAAGCGCGAGCAGTTGTTTTTTCTTCCCCCTTTGCTCACAGCACCTGAAAGACATTGACTTTTGGGGTAGAATAGTTCAAAGCAGGGCCAAAGAAGAAGAAGAAGGAAGATTTACCCCCCAGGAAAAGAAGAGTTTTTTTGGGGGGGGGACGGGTGTCTTGACGGTAGCACTTTCACTAGGTGGCGGTGTTGTATGGTTTTTTGCACTACACAGTCTTGCAATGTGTCTATTTTTTAGAAGGAGGGGATTTTTCCCTAGGGGAAAGTCTTTTCATTCTAAATGTTCATAAGTTAGAATGTGAATATGGGTTTCTGTGTATTTCCTTCTCTACAGGTGGACGCCGAGCAAGTCATTGAGAAAGGGTGTCTTCTCCTAAAAAGGGGCCATAGCTAAAGAAGGGGATCAGCTTCACCAGGTCTGTGGCAGAGACCAACTTCACAGTCTGTGGCAGAGACTGGGCGCCTAGTTAAACTTGCTTGAGAATCTGAGCAAACATCTGTAACGTTTGTGCCTGGACCTCCTCCACACCTTGTACTGTTCTGTTTCTTGCTCCAACTTTTTCCTATCAGAGACTGTGTTATTGGCTAAGAGAAAATAAACTCTGAGTTGAAGTTTCAGCTGGTGTGGACATTCACTTTACTGGGAAGTCAAAGACTTGTCTCTACCTCAACATAGAGGTGAGAATCAGGCTCTGGAGGTTTTCATGTTCTGACCGTGGAAGACCCAACACCAACACCGCTCAACCTCCTCACACAGGAGGGTACGGGCTGTTAGTGCGGTGTGCCTCTCTCTTCCTGCGAGGAGCCAAAGTTAATGCAGGTAGGAGTGGGGTGTGTGCGCTACATTCCTTTCTCTAACAACTCCCCCCCAGCAGTATGTGACCTCAGCTTATATAGGAGGCCCGCCCCCTACCAATACTGGATTAGGGTTGGCAGAACCCCCCTCACATGAGCTACCTGCCACTCCAGCACGAGACCCAGCCTCTTTCTCCAGAACATTCTGAAGGAAAGCAGGGGAGGCGTCTCTGAGCCTGAGCACAAGTGGTCACACCCACTGCTACACTGAACACTCCCAGTCCCAGAACAAAACAAACAGGCCTAGCTTAATGCACAGGCCTGCCTAAATTTGCCTGCAATAATACCTGAACATAGAAAAACCTCATTCTAGCACCTACCAAAAGGTAGTGGGTGCTACATTAGATATCACTATTTTTGAACAGTTACACTGGTCTAGCTTGAACCATTGTAATTATACATGCGCTGATCCCCATGGAAGCTGGAAATCACTGTAGTAGACACAGTGGTGGTACGCTGACTACCCCTGGCTTATAGGTCCTGTGTCAAGCCTTATGTCTATGAGAGAGAATGCTTTGCAATGAATGAAAAGTGCTCTCTGATTGGATGAGGTAAAAGTAATGAAATCACGGTCCAGCCTCTCCACTTCTTCCAATCAAAGAATGCTTTGCATCCATTGAGAAAAGGCAAAGAACAATTGCCAAATAAGTGTCCTTCTATTTTCAATAAGCAGTAGGGAAGCTGCTTGGCATGGGACCCTAAAGCCAGTCGTTGTAGTAACGGTGCCCACTACAGTGATTTCCAGCTTCCATGTGGATCGGCCAGGTATGGCACATGCATAGGTACATACACTATGTTGTCAAAAGTATTGGGGCGCCACGCACATGAACTTTAAGGACATCCCAGTCTAAGTCCGTAGAGTTCCATATTGAGTTGGCCCACCCTTTGCAGCTATAACAGCTTTAACTCTTCTGGGAAGGCTGTCCACAATGTTTAGCAACGTGGCTATGGGAATGTTTGACCATTCTTCCAGAAGTGCATTTGTGAAGTCAGGCACTGATGTGGATGAGAAGGCCTGGCTCACAGTCTCTGCTCTAATTCTTCCCAAAAGTGTTCTATCGGGTTGATGTCAGGACTCTGGGCAAGGCCAGTCAAGTTCCTACACCCCAAACTTGCTCATCCATGTCTTTATGGACGTTACTTTGTGCCCTGATGCTCAGTCATGTTGGAACAGGAACGGGCCATCCCCAAACTGTTCCCACAAAGTTGGGAGCATGAAATTGTCCAAAATGTCTTGGTATGCTGACGCCTTAAGAGTTCCCTTCACTGGAACTAAGGAGCCGGACCCAACCCCTAAAAAACAACCCCACACCATAATCCCCCATCCACCAAATGATTTGGACCAGTGCACAAAGCATAGATGAGCGAGTTTGGGGTGGAGGAACTTGACTGGCCTGCACAGAGTCCTGACCTCAAATCGATAGAACCCTAAGGACTAAGACTGGGATGCCATTAAAGTTAATGTGCATGTAAAGGCAGGCGTGTGGCAGGCACAGCACTATGATGTGCCTTTATGCGCTGTGGCATTAGAAGAATTTTGATTTCTCTGATCTTTTAGTCCAAACAAGACTATCTGTTACTTTATAATTCCTCTAGCGCCATGCTATGGAAGCAGTAGGTTTAAAGAGCACACCAAACTTTTAACATAACTTCTTTATTCACTTCAGCTTTTCTTCATATATAACACTGACAATTTCGCAGCAGAAAGTCCATGTACAAACACGTGTTGAATAAAGTATAACAAATGGCAGTTCAACTGTTCAATCTTGTAATTCTACATAAAATGGTAGACATATTTCTCTCTTCAGTATCTGTACTTTCACTTTAAATACTTTAGACACTTTATAATCTCCCTGGGACTTAATCAATAGTTTACTTGCTCTATATTGCTGCTTGCTGGAACGTTTGCTATTGCAGTTTGCTCTGATGTTTGGTTTGAAACTTGGTTTGATTGCTATGAAACTTGGTTTGATTTGCTATGAAACCTGGTTTGATTTGATTTGGTGGAACTACAAGTGAACACATAACTAGTTTCAGTATACAGTTCTAATCACATTATTAACAATAGGAACATATGTAACTGTATTAAATACCTATTTTGGGCACATCCATAAAACTGGACTCTGATAGATCTGACTGTTCATCTCCACTCTCTCTGGTGTAATAAGTTCAGGCAGTATGCTGGGAGATTTCCCAGACAGAACATGGGTGAAAGGCTGGCTGTCATTGGCCAAAACTCTTGCTCAGTGTGAGATTGGCTGTGATTGGCTAAAACTCCTGATCAGTCACAAAAGCTTAACTCTATGCTTTCTGGTTGCTATTCTGCTGTGTCATTGAGCTTACCTTTCTGTATATAATGAATCTTAACCACTTGTCCCCCGCCCACTGTCAATTGACGGCGGGCAGAGGATACTCTCGTTCTGGGAGGACGTCATATGACGTCCTCCCTTTAAAATGAGCTAGGAGGCGCGCGCCGCGTTCACAAGGCCCCGGTGCGCGTGCCCGGCGGCCGCGATTGCCGCCGGGCACCCGCGATTGCCCGGGAAACGAGCAGGAAAGTGGATCTCTGTGTGTAAACACAGAGATCCACGTCCTGTGAGGGAGAGGGGACAGATGGTGTGTCCCTTGTACATAGGGACAACCATCGGTCACCTCCCCCAGTCAGTCACCTCCCCCCACAGTAAGAACACATTGAGGGAACATATTTAACCCCTTCCCACCCCCTAGTGGTTAACCCCTTCCCTGCCAATCACATTTATACAGTAATCAATGCATTTTTATAGCAGAGATCGCTGTATAAACGTAAATGGTCCCAAAAATGTGTCAAAAGTGTCCGATGTTCCCGCCGCAATATCGCAGTCACAATAAAAAATCGCAGATCGCCGCCATTACTAATAAAAAAATAAAAAAATAAAAATGCTATAAATCTATCCCCTATTTTGTACACGCTATAACTTTTGCGCAAACCAATTAATACGCGCTTATTGCGATTTTTTTTTTAACCAAAAATATGTAGAAGAATACGTATCAGCCTAAACTGAGGAAAATTTTATTTAAAAAAAAAAAATGGGTATTTATTATAGCAAAAAGTAAAAAATTGTGTTTTTTTCCAAACTGGACGCTCTTCTTTTGTTTATAGCGCAAAAAAATAAAAACCGCAGAGGTGATCAAATACCACCAAAAGAAAGCTCTATTTGTGGGAAAAAAAGGACACAAATTTTGTTTGGGAGCCACGTCGCACGACCCCGCAATTGTCATTCAAAGTGTGACAGCGCTGAAAGCTGAAAAATGGCTTGGGCAGGAAGGGGGTTTTCGTGCACAGTAGAGAAGTGGTTAAAGGTATATTTTTTCTTTTGCTTCTGTGAACACAATATACAATTGTTATATGACATCCATATATAAAGTCACAGTAAATAACTCTGCTTTTATCTCTCACAAATGAGCATATGAACTGTATTAAAGTGGTTGTAAACCCACTTTTATTTTTTTTATTTTTTGGCCCACCTGCAAGAGAAAGGCATAATGAGCTATTATGACTAGCATAATAGCTCATTATGTTCCACTTACCTTAGATCGGGGCCCCCGAAGCCGTCCTCGTCCCTCACTGCAGACGCAGACATCACTGCGGTGATACTTCCGGGTATCGCCGCACCAGCCAATCACAGCGCCACTCCGGCGCTGTGATTGGCCGGAGCGGCGGAGACGTCACTCTGCGCATGCGCGCGGGAGGTGTCCCACTCGGCTACGCCCAGCGATTGCTGGGAAGTAGCCGAGTATGTGAATGGGATTAACCCCATAAATGCGCCGTTTTCTACGGCGCGCATGCGCCGTAGACAGCGGCGCTTGTCATTTTAGTAAATATCTCCTAAACCGTGTAGGTTTAGGAGATATTTCTTGCACCTACAGGTAAGCCTTAATCTAGGCTTACCTGTAGGTGCAAGTTGAAAAAGTGGGTTTACAACCACTTTAACGTTATTAGCAGATCTAGCTGTATATGCATGTAAGCCACATTAGCAACCTAGGACAGGTCTTAGCTGGCCAGCTACAAGGTGTACCAATACTTTTGACAAAATAGTGTAGGTACAAGCTGGATCAATCTAAAAAATTCCATACCTGGAAATCTTCTTTGAGGCGGGTTCTTTTAGGATGCCCACAGACAGGCAAGTCTTTTATTTAACGCACTTCTAGCCATGTTTTCTGGCCAGCAGAGAAGAAGGTAAACTGCAAAGTGCTAGAGGGCAGAGAGGTAAAAAAAAAGCCTGCATATGCAAACAGGTGCTGATCTTCCCTGAGGGAAGAATGAAATCGAGGCAACATGCCAGAGAGCTGACAAGCTTGTCACTTCTGATCAAAGCAAGCACCAAGACCAGATAATCAACATGCCCACCATTTAAAAGCAACGTGTGATTTATCACTCTGCTGTCAGAGTTAATAAATACTGTCTTAAACACTGGAAAACATTAGGTATCTGTAGGATTTCACATATTTTCCAAACCATACATGTATTTCAAATAAAATATTGAAAACCCTTCATGAAGAAAGAGAACAAACATCTGCTCTCTGAGGTACAAGCATGTCACAACAACCTGATCCTGTAACAAGTCTGCTTTTATCTGAAGATCTTTCCTATACATAGGACTAGGGGGACAAACAGGTTTAAATGGCTGTTTACCAAACAATATTGGCTATGAGAGGTGACACAGAATGCTGTCCCAAAGACGGCTCACCATTGTTATAGACTATTATTGATAGCTTCTGTAATGGTTGACCCTGAACTGGGTTTAAAGCTGAACTCTGGGAAGTCCTCATCTGCAGTAGTAGTACTGTAGGGGTTATATACTAATTAGTTATTCCCTGTGTATTTCTACGTATATATACACACTCTGGAATATATCTGTAGCAAACCACATACATAAAGTGCTCTAGTGACACAATTAGTTAACAATAAAGTGACTCTGTGCAATAAAATAGTACAACATGTAAGCTACTAATTCATTATTCCCTGTGCCTTTCCACATATACACACTCTGAAGTATACCTGTAGAAAACCCCATACATAAAGTGCTTTTAGTGATACAACTAATTAAGTGACTCAGTGCAGCAATATAGTGCAATATGTAAAATCATTAGTCAAAAAAAGAAAAAGAAAAAGTCCAATATATATGTGCTCAAATTATATACACGAACGTGTTCCCATGCACTGCACAGTGCTCTGTGTAAAGTGCTATGTTGACCAATTCACGTAATGACCTGATTGATATCAAATTATATATAAAGTCAAAATCCAAAGCAACTGGTGATAGCAAACTTGTCCTTGTGTCCACTCAGGTGCTCCCCCTTCAGTATGTGCGCTTACCTTAGGGCGTGTGACCCTGCAATTAAGCCTGGTCAGAACACGCTTATGAACCACCTCTGGGTTCAGTGATTGTGTTGGAACCCTGGGCTGGTTGCTGGTACGTTTTCCACATGTATATGATAAAGAAAAAACTCAATAGTGTGATATCGTTTGAACTCTATTTATTAATAAAAATTAGCCCCTTCTTTAGGGTACTCACATTTTATGGGTGCTTCGGTGCACCACTCTTTACTAGATCACAAGAAACACTGAAGTAATGTGTCCTTTCCTTGCTGAGATCGCACAGTCCTGTCCCCTCCCCAACGCGTGTCGAAACCGGGATTGTGACATATCTTCCTCAGAGGGAATTTTTTACTGTAGGGTTTAATTTTGCTTGTTTATGACTAGGGGGACCAGGTACAGCAGTTTACTTACTTGACCCTCTGCTCCCGCTGGCTTCCATCTGCTAGACCAAACCCTGCAACCTCTTCTCTGCTGGAAATCGGCGTTCTAAAATCTTCTGACATGGTCAAGACCGATTACTGTAGCCAGTCGACTGGTCTACTGCTCGGGGGGGTGAAGCCGTTTGCCAGTGGAGTGGAGGATTAGGTAGGTAAAAGTGCTTTTCCTGTCCCCTAGATTAAATGAATTGCTGTATGGCGGTAGCTCTCCTATAAGGTAGGACTTTTAGTTCAGCTTTAAAGTGCGACTCTAGGGAAATTGCTAAATATACAGTTGAAATACAGTAAGATTTGTTAGGCAGCCCATAGATGAGTCTTTTTTTTTTGTTCAACCAGCGGGTAGAATGAAAAAAAATAACTCAACTCAAGTGTGTAGATGGGGGAGTTCTCCCTGCTTAGCTAATGTATTTTAACAGTGGGGAGACATTCCTGCGGTCATAATACACTGATTAGTACTGCTGGGTATAGCTGGAAAATCCGACAGGATGGTTATACAGAAGTCATTCGGCTGGCCATACATAAATCAAAAATTCAGGCGGTCCCTGCTGAACCACATGAATTTCGATCCATGTATGGCCGGATTTACCAGTATTAACAAATCATGTAGCAATGAATTACAAATCTTTTGTTAACGGGAGACTTCATAGAATTTTCACACTGCACAACTAAAAGGGTAATATCTTTACCCAGTTCCTGGCCAGCCTATAGTCAAATGACGGCTGGGCAGGACATTCACCGTTCTGGGTGGACGTCATATGATGTCCTCCCGGAACGCTCCTCACGCGTGCCCCATGGGCCACTGCGGCACAATCTGTCACCCGCTGTGTCCACCAGACCACCAGATCAGTGTCCTGGCCGCTGGAAGTACCATGTGATCACTGTGAACAATCACAGCAGATCACATGACAATTGTACACAATGGATGGCTTTCATTCATGCCATCCATTCTGTACTATTGTGTTGTTCTCTGTGATTGGTCACAGTGATCACATGGTACAAACAGGGCCGATCACAGCTCATCTGTATCATGTGATTAGCTGTGGCCAATCACAGCTATTCACAATAGTAAACACTGAATAAATTCCATTCATTCAGTAAAAATGTGTGAAATTCACAGTGAAATTCACTGGTATAAGCAATCATAATGTGTAAAAAAAAAAAATTCCTGATCACTTCCCCAGAGTAGTACAGTTACTATAGTAACACTATATTGCTCTAGTCACAGTGTGTTAAAAATCAAAAAATAATTATTACTTTTTTTTACATACTGTCACCAGTCAGTGTCCCTGATCACCACCACACCAATTAAATGACTACGCTGTACAGCACTGGTGACAGTATGTAAAAAAAAAAAAAAACTCACCATGCATCTCACTAAATACCTCAGACTACATTCCAAAAAAAGGGTCATTTGGGGGATATTTGTACTGTCTTGGCATTTTCAGGCCTCAAGAAATGAGCTAGGCTGTCAGTACATCAGGATTAATTGATTTTCATATGTACATACCATAGTTTGTGAACTCTATAACTTTCCTACGGCTTAAATAGTATACATTGATTTGGGCTATTTTCACCAAAGAAATGTAGCAAAATACAGTTTGGCCTAAATATATGAAGAACGATTATTTATTTGCAAGATTTTATAGCAGAAATTAAGAATAACATTTTTTTTTCAAAATTTTCAGTCTTTTTTCATTTATTTAGCAAAAAATAAAAACCCAGTGGTGATCAAACACCACCAAACACCACCAAAGGAAAGCTGTATTTGTGTAAAAAAAAAAGAAAATGATAAAAATTTCATACGGGTACAGTGCTGCATGACCGCGCAATTGTCATTGAAAGTGAGACAGTGCCAAAAGCTGAAAATTGGCCTGGGCAGGAAGGGGGTGAAAGTGTCTGCTATTGAAGTGGTTAATTAACCATCAAAATAAGTAGGAAAATTCTTACATGTGTGTTAACACCAGAAGGTTGCTTTCCGATCACATGATCACTGTGATTAACTGTAATGGTAAATCAAGATTTGATGAGAATTGTTAGTTTTTATGCCAAGTAATACATCTAAAAACCAAAATGAAAAACAGTAAGAAGGTATTGTTACTGTATACTATAGCTGTTACAAAATTTTGTGTTTTCTTTTTTAACAAGAGCTGCACAAAGAAATATTAAAGTGGTAGCAAAGTCCTCTTTTTCATCTTTACCCACAGGTAAGCCTATAATAAGGCTTACATGTATATTGTGTAGCGGGTACTTACTTTCCCGGGGTAAATTTAGAATTTTTCAGTGACACCAGTGGTGTGTTCTTGGTGGTCCACCAGGTGGCGCTGTCACCATGGGCCGACGGATGGACAGCGCTGTGTGCTGAGCCTCCTTTTTGTCCTCTCTCGGCAGCAGTATGGTGGGGCGGGGAGCCCGCCGTGCTTGCTGGGAGAGGGTATAAAGGGGCTGGCCATCTTGGTCACGGAGTCTTAGTCCCAAGCACCTTCAGCTTGCGGACGGTGGTTCGTGTTCATCCTCTAGGCGGCCTAGGCCTAGAGGACCACTGGAGATCGTGTTCCACCCCAGGCACCTTTAGCCCTGGGGTGAGGTACTTGGATGGAGGTCCGGAGCTCAGTGCCCAACACTGAGTTCCGCGAGGGAAGGATCCTAAGGCACTCCGGGGATGGATGCCTGAATCCAAGGTGGGCATAATGGACCGGGAAGAGCTCCTCATCTGAAGACCCGGTGCAGCAGACTGCCGGTGACGGGTGAGTCTCTTGTCGGAGACCGTCCGGAAGGTGAATTCCCCTCGTGCGGAGACCATAGCTCACTCTCGGGGAGGAGAGTGGAGGAACAAATTTGTGTCTGGGCCTATTCGCACCCACACCTCCTTTTCTGTTCTGAAACCAAGGGAGTCCATGTTATGTTCTGCAATAAAGGTGTGTTGGACTTTAACGGTGTGGGGCTCAATTTCTGGCAGACGAGGTTCGTGGAGACTCTCGGAGGGAGGATCCAGGTGCACAGCACAGACCCGAAGGTAAAACAACAGAGACATTGCTGACACCACATACTCACCTGTGGTGAAAGCCTGGCGTAGCTCACCCTCTCCCTCCCCTATCATACCCCTAGACCAGAGACAGTTGAACTTTAATAGAGGGGACTGGGGAGAGGGGCCCGCTACAATTGGTAGGTGCAGTCTGTCCTCCCCTCTGTAAGTGGCACTTGACTTGAAGCAGAAGGAAGTTGTGAGGAACTTGTTGCCTCTATGATTTCCTGTGGTCACCAGAAGAACAGCTGTCTGATTGGACGCTGGTGCCTTTCGTGACCTCTGTGGCCATCTTGGAATAGAACACAGCTTATTCAAGGCCCTTGTCCCCTGATTTGGCGTGCATTGTGTGAGTGGTTAGTCTAGGGACAGGTTCCCCGTTTGTCACTGACAGTGCATAGTGGCAGAGAGAAGTTTCAGAGGCATAGGGAAAGTGCAGGGACTACGTGAGCTCCTCTCAGGAAGTCTCCAATTTGGGTGAGAACTGGCCAGGCCGCATTCCCACTCCTCACTGCAGCAGCTACCGGCATCATTTCAAGACAAGGTTCCTCTGCTACTGTTTTGCCCTTGGCTCCGGTAGGCTGTGCCTACCCACCAGGCCTAATTATGCATTGTTGAGACTTTCTTCTGGTATGATCTTTTTTATTAAGATTTTTTGAGAAGTGAGAACAATTGCAATAATCCCACGCAGGGGATATAAATAAAAAAACATAATATGGCACAGCTGAATAGTGCACATTAAAAACATATTCGATAGTGGGAGTTACCAGGCAACAACAGCCCTCCGGCCGAGGCTGGGGGGTCAACATAAAGTAACTGAGCATTATTGCTCAGAGAGTAAGGCGTGGAGTAATCCACTAAAATGTGGAAAATAAAACTAAAATCAGAAACACATAAATAAAATAAAATTGAAAAAAAAAAAACACACACAAAAAAAAACTAATAAGAAAAATAAGAGTGAAAAAAAGAGAGAGAGAGGGGGAGAGGGAGAGAAAGAGAGAGAGAGAGGTACCCCCAGGTCGGGAAGATAAAGGGGGTCAATTAACGCAGCCTAGGCTGGTCAGATGCAGAGTGGGAAGAGCGTAGGACCACCACGGGCCCCAAACCTTGAGGAACTTGACGTGGGAGTCATGAAGAATACTAGACATCTTCTCATTAATCATGAGAGTCGTTAAGGTGCTCTTCACCTCCGCAAATGAGACAGCCGGATTCTTCCAGGCCCTTACTATAGTGCACTTGGCAGCGATAAACAAATAGGTGGCCAACTTCTGCTGATGAGAAAAAAGGCCCGGGTCCGGGCAGTGAAGCAAGGCCAATTTAGCATCCTTGCGGGGGAGTATATGGAAGAGAGAAGACAGAAGACCAAATACCCTCGACCAGAATCCCACCAGGCGGGGGCAGGACCACCAGGTATGAAGTTAGTCTCCACGCTGACCACAACCCCTGAAACATCTATCACTGTAGAGAGAGAACTATAGGGTGGGACTTTGAATGAAGCATACTGTAAACTTGAAGGAACCAGTTAATGTAAACATGATTTATTAATGCAAGAGAGGCATACATACACATGTAAAATAGTAACATTTTATGATAATAGGTCATGATATAGGGGGCTAGACAGTGCATGGTAATACATAAATGTCTCCAGATATATACATAGTAACAGACCTTGGGCATGTAGACCAAAATTGCATAAGTAACATATAAATAAAGTAACAATATTGAAATGGTTCATTATGGTAAAATACAGATATTAAATTTAGAACTGTGACGTAGCATCATCATATCGAAGCTCTACGCGTTTCGTGATTTAAAAAAACACTCGTCAGGTGCAGATGCATAGTAAGGGGGTATCTATAATGAGATAAAATGCCATAATGATATAATAATGTAAAAAATATAAACTTATAGAACCACAGAAGAAAGAGGGGGAACAAACAAGGTCCCAAGCACTCTCACCTATCTGTATTAGAGAAATAAAGTTGTAAGATAGTATCCAAGGTAGCGGGCAACTATAGAGAACATCATCCCCGGGAGCTGAGACGGTAGAGCCCATGACACGGCAATGGCACCAGCAGCCTGTTGTAGGGATAGGAAACATATGGCCAGTTATCAACTGGGGTGGGCATGGTGGATAATGTCGTTAAGTTAGTAGACGCATTCCCAGTGGTATCTGTGGAATTGGAAAAGAATCATAAGCTAGTAGACCAGTTGGTAAACTGGAAAAGATGAAGGTAATAGGAGTGAGGGTGTCAAAATGACTAGGTACACAAATAATGGGGTGACCATGAAAAGTATTCAATGAAAAACCAAGGGAGTGTTGTAAAGTAACAAGGTGAGACATAGGTACCTGATAGGGTATGTAGGAGAATTGATCCAAGGTGCAAACGTGTCAGCCGGGGAGGACAAATTAAGGTGATGGCGCTGGGCAGAGAAGATGTATATAACAGCCGTGAATGGGAAGCGACCGTCTACGTCACGCAGCGTCATAGAGGGGTGGAGCCAACTGACCGAGCAACATACCGTTCTCGGCGTTTGGCGCCAAATCTCCTTCATGGTAGATGCGAGGTGAACAATCAAGTCAATGGCGTGGCGTCAATAATGACGTCAGACGATTGGCATGTGGGCGTGGCGTCGACGCGCAATGTACGCCTAGCCCGTCTCCTCACAGGAGGAGGGGGGGGAGAGGCAACAGAGCGCGTCGCAGCTCCCAGGGAAGATAAGGCAAGAGCCTAACCCCACTGCAGAACCTGGTCCCTGTATATAAAGGGAAAACATATGGGCTGATGGAGGGTCACAATTATTGGTAAAAAATGGTAGATTCCATCCCCAAAAGCAGTTGAAATAACTAAGACTAAGACTAGGATTGGGACTTTGAATGAGGCAATGGCTAAATATACCTCCATCCCAGGTATTTGAGAGAGAGAACTATAGGGTGGGACTTTGAATGAAGCATACTGTAAAATTTAAGGAACCAGTTAATGTAAACATGATTTATTAATGCAAGAGAGGCATACATACACATGTAAAATAGTAACATTTTATGATAATAGGTCATGATATAGGGGGCTAGACAGTGCATGGTAATACATAAATGTCTCCACATATATACATAGTAACAGACCTTGGGCATGTAGACCAAAATTGCATAGGTAACACTGTAGGATGGGTTTGATTTAGCGATACGGGAAGGGACCCAATACCAACGGAGGAGTACCTTATAGGCTGCCTCTAGTGTAGCCGTGTTAAAGGAACATTTCGCAGTATTAGACCAGGCTTTGCTCCAATCCGCTAGGTCGATGCGGGATAAGTCCCGCTCCCATTTAGGGACATAAGATAAGGAGGTTGGGGTCCTACTTGAGTTAAGGGAGGAGTAAATCAAAGATATAATGCCCGGAGACCCTGGAGAATGTAGGCACGTTTGCTCAAAGGCCGTTTTCTGGTAGGGGAAGGTATCATTGCGTCTAAGAGAGGAGATCCAGTGGCGAAGTTGAAGATAGCGGAAAAATTCCACTGAGGGAGCTTCATGAGCCTCTCAGGTTGAAGCCCATGAGGGAAAGGTGCGGGTTCCGAGAAAATGTCGGACCTGGGAGAATCCATGGGCTGGCCACCAGGCAAAAATATGAGGTTGTTCTAAGCCAGGAGGGAGACTTTCTTAATACACTGTTCTCATCCACCTTGGGCATTGTTTTCACCGCTGCCAGCGCATCGTGCTGCACCCTGTGCACATATACGTAGGTACAATGAATATTTCCTAAACATACACTGTTTAGAAGATATTCACATTTGTAGCAGCCGGTGACATCAGCCGGTGACATCATGAGCGCATGTGCCATCTCTTCAGAGCGCTGTGCCGGAATCGTGACTCTGGTGTGCATGTGTGGGAGTGACGTCATCATGGCTCAACCATTCCAACAGCTGGAGGCCACAAACCCAGAAGGAAGGCAAGGGTGAAGATGAAAGTTCTGTTAGCGGTGACAGCACACCACTAGAGGGATCTGCTTTTTCAGGTAAGTCTGTGACAATGTGCTAGTATTATGACTTTAATCTGCAGGGGGCCTTTTTTTTTAACAGAGAATTTAACAATCGCTAAAAAAAAACAATAAAAGGTCTCTCGGAGGGTGTCCACCTTGAGGGCATTCAGATCATGTGGTGTAGTTAATATAGTGTGTATTTGATGTGTATTTTCTTCAATGCATTTTGCTTTGGCTATACATCCTACACAGCAGGGAATTCTGGCAATGCAGGAAAGATAAGAGTTTGTACATCTTGGATAAAACTTGCTACTTATAACACAGTTCTTTCATATGGCTTTTAACATGCAAAGCATTCAAATCTGTGAGTCAGGAAAGCTGGCAAAAGCTAATTTTTCCGTAGATTGTTAGTAAGACAATGAAGTACATTTCATAAATTGTAGTGAGGCTCATTACAACACAAAATATTATGGGTAGTTTTTTAACTTTGAGGGTAATTTTTGAAAGAAGTAGAACATGTTCACTTTGCAAAGAAAATTTCCTAACAGACTCCATGGCAGCATACGTTTGGGTAGCTCCGCCCTTGGTTCTACTTATAGGACCCCACTCCCATAAATTTTTAGCCAGAAGCCACATACCTTTTTGTTCTCCTCATAGGACCCATCATTCCCCAGGTCAGGCACATTCTGGACTTCAACTGATCTTAAGCTCTCTTAGAGGGCAGAGCTCTGCACTCCCTATCATATTCAATGTCTCATGGGCGAACTATCACTTATTCATCCAATACCTTGATGGGGGCTTCATCTGAGGCTCGAGGGAGAGTCAACACTCTCTACATGGGATTTAATACTTGCTCTGGACTTCCTTACCAGCTCCAGATGAGATGACTGAAGACTGAGCCATGAAGACAGCCCCTCTACGGCCTATCACATTATCCAGGAAGTGTGCCATGATCAGGGCTTTAGGCTAGGAGGGATCCTTTGTTGGCTGGTGGTTTCAAGGGGATCACCTTCAGTCCAGTTGGAGTAAGGATTGAGCCATGACGACAGCCTCTCTAAGGGCTACATCCTAAGCCAGGAAGTTTTCCAGAATCAGGGCCTTTAGGATCATTTGGCTGCTTGCTGCTCCAGAGGGGATCTATTTCATTCCAGTTTTGCGTAAAAGCTCAATTATAAAGGCAGCCTCTCTAAGGGCTTTTTTCATCAGTCAGGAGGTTTGCCAGTATCTGGGCCCTAGGCTATGAGGAAACCTTGCTGGTGTTTTGCCTAGTATGGGTAGTGTCTATACCCATCCTAGGTTGCAATCCAAGGTGGCTTTGACATCCTGTGAAAACAAAAGATTTGTTTCCCCCATATGCAGGACCACTAAGAATAACTGGTTCCATGCCCTGGATATTGGGATACTTAAAGAGGAAGTAAACCCCGGCCTATTTTTTCTGTTTTTGAATTTTTATGTTACACATGGGCATCACAATGCATACTACATAGATCATTTTCAAAAACGAGTCCCGCAAATACCTTTTTTCACCCGTTGTAGTTTGCTCTATTTCCAGGTACTTAAAGCGCCATTATTTGTCCTGTTTGTTGATTCCTAATCTGACGTCACTTCCGCCCTTACTGAGTCCCTGGTCGAAATCTCGCGCATGCGACGTAACGAAGTAACCAAGCCTCGATGTCGTTAGCCGTTACCGCGGCAACCAATGATTCGTTGGTGTGTGTTTGCGGCTGCTGTGTTCTTTTACTCCCCATTGAAGAAAGAGGAAGACCCCAGGGGATTGTACAGGCAGGAAGCCAAAACAGGATACCAGAAGGTGAAAAATTTGTATAAAAAATTGAATTTTAATAAGAAAAAATATATATAAAGAGATATGTGATAAAAACAGTCATGGAATACACAACATGATACAAGAATACAGCCGCTCAATGGTTGCAATACACAATATACTGATAACAATCAGAAAAAAGTGATTACGGCAACAACCCTACATGTTTCAGAAAAGCATAAAAGGCATATTGTTCCTATTATGATGGGTATACTTCCTTCTTCAGGGGTTATGA
This sequence comes from Rana muscosa, assembly GCA_029206835.1. Taxonomy (NCBI): domain Eukaryota; kingdom Metazoa; phylum Chordata; class Amphibia; order Anura; family Ranidae; genus Rana; species Rana muscosa. The sequence goes on from CM055116.1 coordinate 931,228,654, forward strand.
ATGCGAGCTTGCTGGTATATTTCTATAGAGATAAATATAGATATACACAAATAAGTAAACAAAGTAGTTAGATGATAATGAAAATCCCAACCAATGGGGATAAACAAAGAAGAAAAAAAAAAAAAGAAGAAAAAAAGAGAAAAAGAAAAAAAAGAAAAGAAAAAGAAAAGAAAAGGAGAAAAAATAAAGAGATATGTGATAAAAACAGTCATGGAATACACAACATGATACAAGATTACAGCCGCTCAATGGTCACAATACACAATATACTGATAACAATCAGAAAAAAGTGATTACGGCAACAACCCTACATGTTTCAGAAAAGCATATGTAGCGGGGTATTCCCCTTTGGTACCGAGAGACTACATTTCCCAAGACATCTTTCAGCACCCAGGGTGCATTGCCCAGAAGCAAGGACTGCTGGGGCAGACTTTATAAAGGGGAGGCAGAGTTTGTTCGGGCTTTTTGGACCCTCCCGCCGATCAAGCAAGAACTCTGTGCGAGACTGCTTCAAGCCCAGGCCTGAAGCCTGGGCACTTTCTTCCAAAGAGCCCTCCGCCAGCCTAGTGGAACCCTAGAGTACTACACCAGGAGGACCGAAGACTGGATGTCGGTGGATCCATGTGCCTAGACGAATCGGCGGAGGAAAAGGACTGGGACTGGTCCGGGTGGTGAGAGAGCACTTGCTCATAGACAAATACTGTATCTTTACTACTCGTTCGGATTACAAAGTTTGTTCATCAAGTGCACCGCCGAAATATTGCTAGTGAAGATTGTTTTACAGAACTTCCATTTAATTCAGTCAGGCCTGACTGCGTAGGTAGACATTGCTGGGCGTTAGTCTGCCCACGAGGGGAAGTAGTTGTAAAAGGGCATCACTAGAGTTTCATAGCTATACCTCATTATTCTATCACTCTGTTCATCTTTAATACTGTTTATTGCGCGGATCTGCAACTTGTTATACTGTTGTTTATTACTTGCCCATTAGTCTCAGTAAAATATCTGGGTCAAGTACATTGGTGTCAGTTTCAATTACTTTAATAGAAGTTTAAAGTATATCACTATGTGTGTTTGCCATAGGACTGCGTCACCAAGAGTTGCGGTCACGCGGTCCTATCTCCCCGTTACTAGCTGTGCCACGGGAGGATAGAGCCGATTGCCAGGGGTTGACAGCGGTGCATTACAAGGTCCAAATTAATACCAGCAGCCCTCTTAACTGGGGCATCGCTATACATGGGGGCTCGGTTCCAGGATCCTTGTATATTGCACGCTGCAATCAAGCCGGTCAGAAGTACCAGCATGGACCCGCAGGCAGTGACACAATGCTGCGCAGAGGAGGCTGTGGATGCAGTCTGGGCGGTAGCTATTGAACTCCTGGGAGGGATCCAGCAAAAAGCAGAGGTAAAGCAGCAAATAATGTCAATATCCCCAAGATGGAAAGCATGGGCGGTGGATGTAAAGTCAGATACCTCTGGGGCATATGCACTAGTAGAATGGACAAGAGGAATCCCAGAAGAGTTCAAAGGGCAGAGTGTAAAGGACATAGATGACAGAACGTATCGCTTAGTGCATACTGGGGCTGTAAAGAGAGAGTCTCCACGAACCTCCCCACCGTTATCTCCGTCACTCTTCTCCAAAATGGGAGGCAGTAGCAACACGAGAGCTCCGGAATCACCCCTGACCGCCATAGAGCCAGAACTGCTGACTGCTTTGGGAGACTTTGTTGCCAAGTGCAAGAAAACCAGCACGGTACATGTGGAAGCCGGGTACCGGAAACTCCGGGTCTTTTCAGGAACACAACCTGTGCCACCCGGGGAGGAAGTCTTCGACACCTGGATTGAGCAGGCAATGCAGGCAGTAGAAGGTTGGGAAGTTCCAGAAGCGCAGAAGAAGCAGCGCATCAGCGAAAGTCTAAAGGGCGCTGCTGCTGAAGCTGTAAAGAGCCTCAGGCTTAGCAATGCTACCTGCACCACATACGATTATCTGGCTATGCTGCAGGAGGAGTTTGGCCAGCTAGCGAAGGTGACTGAACTGATGTACCAGTTCGAACATAACCTCCAACAGCCGGGAGAGAAGCTATCCGAATATGTGCAGAGGTTAAACCGGATGCTGTGCCAAATTGTTCTAAAGAATGGAATACTGCCGCAGGTTATAGATGCAACCCGAATGAAACAGATCCTGAGGGGCGCCTTGCGCTCAGATCCAGTTTGGCTTCACTTGAAGACCTCTGAAGGAGTAATGACTCTGAGTTACCAAGACCATGTACGGATTTTAAGAGATGAAGAAGCCCTCTTAAAGGACCAACAAGGGACTGAGAGGACTACTATCACCCCAATGGTGGGAGTCATATCAGCTATGGCCAGTGAATGGGACCCAGAGGTGGAGACCCTAAAGACTCAAATGACTCAGGTTCTGGACCTTTTGACCTCACTCCTGTCCAAAAACTCAGTAAAAAGGAACCCGAGGAGAATAGGAATGAGTCACGCCACAGTAATTCAACACCAACCTCACCACTGAAGAGAGAGGAGATTGTGTGTTCCAATTGTGGAGGAGTTGGCCACCCTGGAAGAATGTGCCCGAGTCCAAGGAAGTACAGAAACAGAAATTCCCAGCCGGCGGAAAACTTCAGAGGGCCCCGGTGAAGGAGTCAGCCGGGCGCCCGCTATTCACAGAAAGCTCCACTAAGATCCAGAAAGAGAAAAGAATACAGAGAAAGGGGAACAAAGCCCCTCAAAAACCACTCAACAACCCCTGTCAGGAGTTAAAGTCTAACAACCTGTAGGGAATCAATGCATACCAGGCCCAAAAGGGGTTAAGATCCAGAGACAAGTGGAAAAAGAAGAATCCTGAGGAAAAACCCCAGAGTCCAAAGAAGAAGCCGCCTCGGGAGAGTTTTCCGGACAGGCTGGTGGGACCCTCTCCACTAGTCCCTGTCCAAGTGGAAGGAGTTTACACCAGAGCTCTCCTGGACACGGGAGCTCAAGTGACACTTTTGTACAGAGACTTTTATAAAAAGCACTTGAGCCACATGCCTCTACAGAAACTCGACGACCTCGAGATATGGGGAATTGGCACACAGAGTTTCCCTTATGACGGCTACGTTTCAATCAGGCTGGCATTTGATCCTTCTGTAACAGGAAAAGCAGAAGTTTTTGACACTCTTGCAGTGGTCTGTCCTCGCCCACAAGGAGCCAGTAGAAGTTCCCTAATTATAGGAACCAACACTGACCTGGTCAGGAGACTATTGGACCCCATAGTGCAAGAACAAGGGGCTTCAGTGGCCAGGATCCACCCCATGCTACAACAGGTCTACCGGAATTTGGTCCTGGAGAAAAAGGCCCCAGAAGAAGGGATAGGGAAAGTCTGGAGACTGTCAAGAGAAGAGAGAACATTACAGCCTGGTGAGGTAACCTGCCTTAGGGCCGTTGTAAAACTCTCATGGGAGCAACCAGACCCCCTGGATACTCAACCAGGGTTGGAAGTGATTCCCGAAGTGGTCCCTTTGAGAGCGTTGAAGAAGTCCAAGGGCCAGATCCCAGTGAGTGTCAGGAATGTCTCCAGTTCTCCTATGAAGATCCCAGCCCGGGTATTGCTGGGCAGAGTAAACCCAGCTACTCCAGTGGCTATGTCGGAATTGAAACAAGCTGAAGGAGAGACCCTGGAGGGGTTGTGCCTGGAAGACACCACCTTACCACCGAAGTGGAAAGAGAGAGCCAAGGCCCAACTGATCAGATGGAGAAACATCTTCTCAAAAGACGAGTTTGATGTAGGGTGTGCAAGGAGTGCTACCCATAGGATTCGTCTGCAGGAAGACAAACCCTTTCGGGAAAGGGTCCAGCAAGTTCCTCTCGCTGATTTGGAAGACCTGCGTGAGCAGTTGGCCAAACTGAAGAGAACTGGAGTGATTAAAGAATCCAGAAGCCCGTATGCCTCCCCTATTGTGGTAGTCCAGAAGAAAAATGGTTCATTGAGACTGTGCATAGACTATAGGACTCTCAATAGGAGGACCATACCGGATCAGTACACCACTCCCAGGATTGAAGATGCCCTGCAGAGCCTGTCAGGAGCCAAGTGGTTCAGCGTCATGGACCTGAAGAGTGGGTACTATCAAATCCCTATGCATCCTGAAGATCGAGAGAAAACAGCTTTCATCACCCCGATAGGGTTCTACGAGTTCAACAGGATGCCCCAAGGCCTGTCGGGGGCCCCTGCCACCTTTCAGTGGCTAATGGAGAAGACGGTGGGGGACATGCACCTTATTGAAGTCCTGGTGTACTTAGACGACATCATTGTCTTTGGAAGGACTCTTGAGGAGCATGAAGAAAGGCTGGAGAAAGTCCTGAAGAGACTCAGTGAAGAGGGGCTCAAGCTTTCACCAGAAAAGTGTCAGTTCTACCAATCCTCCGTACGCTATCTAGGACACATAGTGTCCGAAGAGGGAGTGTCTACCGACCCTGACAAACTTGAAGCAGTTACCTCCTGGCCTCGCCCAACCACTGTGACTGAACTCCGATCCTTCCTCGGATTTTGCTCCTACTACCGTCGATTTGTGGAAGGGTTCGCAAAAATAGTAAAACCCCTAAATGAGTTGTTGAAGACAGAGAGAGAGGAAGATGAGACTGGCCCCAGGAAGGTGGGAGAGTCTGTGGAAGGACAGTGGACAGAAAGATGTAAAGACGCCTTCAAAATGTTAAAGAAGAGACTGACCACTGCCCCGGTATTGGCCTATGCTGACCCCAAGAAACCGTATGAACTTCATGTGGACGCCAGCCATGATGGCCTGGGAGGTGTGCTGTACCAGGAATATGAAGGACAGCTAAGGCCAGCCGCTTATGTTAGTAGAAGCCTAACACCAGCGGAGAAGAATTACCCCACCCACAAGTTGGAGTTCCTGGCCCTAAAGTGGGCAGTTGTGGATAAGCGCAGAGACTACCTGTATGGGGCTGAATTCACTGTAATGACTGACAATAATCTGCTTACCTATCTCTTCACCACAGCCAAGTTAGATGCCACTGGCCACCGTTGGTTGGCAACCCTTTCCAGTTTCAACTTCAGTCTGAAGTATAGGCCTGGAGCAGGGAACCGAGATGCTGAAGCTTTATCCAGAAGGGCACATGCTCCCACTTGCCGCATTGAAGATTGGGCCCAAGTGACCCCGGATGGAGTGAGGGCCTTATGTCAAGGGGCCCAGCTTCAAGCCAGTGGCGGATTCGGGGTCGAACAAGTGGGAGTTTCTGTGGTGGGAGTACCCAAATCCTATTGTGATGTGACCCAGATTGGTGAAGACGACTTGCCAAAGCTATCTAAGAAGGACCTTAGAAGGGATCAGCTGGAAGACCCCTGGGGAGGATTAGGTTTGGGAGTTTTGGAGGATCAGGATCCGAGTAGGCTTCTACACGACCCCTCAAGGGAGACCCGTTCCATCCACAAAGAATGGGACAAGTTACAGTTACATCAAGGGGTGGTCTACCGAAGGGGCCCCTCTGATGACCTGGAAGAGAAGTGGCAGCTGTTCTTGCCGGAAAAGCACAGCAAAACTGTCCTAGCTGCTCTGCATGATAATCATGGCCACCTAGGGGCTGAACGAACCTTCCAACTAGTGAGAAGTAGGTTTTACTGGCCCTGTATGCGGGCTGAAGTGGAGGAGTATTGTCACTCATGTGCCCGCTGCATACAAAGGAAGACACTGCCACGTCAAGCTGCCCCAATGGGCCATCTAGAAAGCCAAGGGCCCCTGGACTTGGTATGCATTGACTTTCTTTGCCTTGAACCTTACTTGAGTGGTTATGGAAATGTTCTGGTGGTAACCGACCATTTCACTCGCTACGCCCAGGCTTTTCCAACCAAAGACCATAAGGCTTCCACCTTTGCAAAAATTTTGGTGGAGAAGTACTTTGTCCATTATGGATTGCCTCAACGCCTTCACTCAGATCAAGGGAGAGATTTTGAGAGTCGGTTAATCAAAAAGTTACTGGATTCTTTAGGAATAAAGAAGACTCGCACTATTCCCTATCACCCTCAGGGGGATGCCCAACCAGAGAGGTTCAATAGGACTTTGCTAAACATGTTGGGAACCCTGTCTAGTGAGGAAAAGCAGCCCTGGGGCAAGCACATAGCAGCAATTGTGCATGCCTACAACAGCACCACCAGTGATGTCACAGGGTATTCCCCCTACAGACTCATGTTCGGGAGAGAGGCAAGACTGCCAGTGGATTTGGCCTTCGGTACTTCTTTGGGTCATACATCTGCTGCCTCACGCAAGGGATATGTGGACAGGCTGAGGAAAAGCTTGAAGTTGGCCCATGAGAAGGCTCAGTTATCATCCGATCAGAGAGGAGCCCGAAACAAGCGGAATTTCGACTTGAAAGTTCGGATTCAAGATCTACAGCCTGGAGACCGAGTCTTGCTGAGAAATTTAGGTGTTCCCGGAAAACATAAGCTAGCAGATAGATGGAGATCAGAGCCCTATGTGATCTGCAAGAAACTACCGGATCTGCCAGCTTACCAAGTAAAGCCAGAAGGGAAAATAGGGCCACTGAAGACCTGGCACCGGAATCATCTGTTACCTTTGTTGGAGGCTGTCAGGCTGCCACCTTCTACCACTCATACCCCTCAACCTAGTACTAGGTCACAAGCAACTTTGTCAAGGGAAGAGAAAGACTCAGATCAAAGTGAAGAGGAGGAAGCAGAACTCAGCTGGTTGTGGCCGTCTCAGGTCCCTGTGCCCTTGTCTATTGACCTTCCCCCTTCTGAAGGTCTTCTGGATAACACCTTAAATGCAGAAGCCACTGAATTTGTCCCGTCCAGTCTTCAGTTCCAAGAGTGGGAAGATGTTCAAGACAATTCGCCTGCTGAAGATCCAATGGATCCCCTATACCTCTCTGCATCTGAATTGGATGTCCAAGAAACAGAGGAAGTCCCCACTTCAGTACCAGAAGAAGAACCTAGAGTGGCTGAGACTGTGACTCCCAGGGAGTCATTCGCCCCCCCCCCCGGAAATTAACCTCTGCCCAGATGGGAGAAAGTTCAGAGGACACAGTCCTAACCGCAAGGAGGACCATACCCACATCTGGTCCCTCCACTGTTCATTTGGTGGAGAACAACCCCAGCTCACTCCCTGGCACAGTTAGGCAGGCCACCCTTGCAGAAGTGACCTGTGGGCAGGTTAACTCCCTTCCTTGTTTTTGGTGGGAACTTCCCCTGCTAACATCTCTGACAGCCTTGAGTAATGTAGTGGGTACTTTTTGTTAATGCTGTCTTTGGGGACCAAAGATTCAAAGTGGGGGGAGTGTGTAGCGGGGTATTCCCCTTTGGTATCGAGAGACTACATTTCCCAAGACATCTTTCAGCACCCAGGGTGCATTGCCCCGAAGCAAGGACTGCTGGGGCGGACTTTATAAAGGGGAGGCAGAGTTTGTTCGGGCTCTTTGGACCCTCCCGCCGATCAAGCAAGAACTCTGTGCGAGACTGCTGCAAGCCCAGGCCTGAAGCCTGGGCACTTTCTTCCAAAGAGCCCTCCACCAGCCTAGCGGATTCCTAGAGACATCTTCTCATCCTTGCTGTACTACACCAGGAGGACCAAAGACTCGGATGTCGGTGGATCCATGTGCCTAAACGAATCGGCGGAGGAAAAGGACTGGGACTGGTCCGGGTGGTGAGAGAGCACTTGCTCATAGACAAATACTGTATCTTTACTACTCGTTCGGATTACAAAGTTTGTTCATCAAGTGCACCGCCGAAAGATTGCTAGTGAAGATTGTTTTACAGAACTTCCATTTAATGCAGTCAGGCCTGACTGCGTAGGTAGACATTGCTGGGCGTTAGTCTTCCCACGAGAGGAAGTAGTTGTAAAAGGGCATCACTAGACTTTCATAGCTATACCTCATTATTCTATCACTCTGTTCATCTTTAATACTGTTTATTGCAGGGATCTGCAACTTGTTATACTGTTGTTTATTACTTGCCCATTAGTCTCAGTAAAATATCTGGGTCAAGTACATTGGTGTCAGTTTCAATTACTTTAATAGAAGTTTAAAGTATATCACTGTGTGTGTTTGCCATAGGACTGCGTCACCAGGAGTTGCGGTCACGCGGTCCTATCTCCCCATTACTAGCTGTGCCACGGGAGGATAGAGCCGATTGCCAGGGGTTGACAGTGGTGCATTACAAGGCCCAAATTAATACCAGCAGCCCTCTTAACTGGGGTTATCGCTATACATAAAAGGCATATTGTTCCTATTATGATGGGTATACTTCTTTCTTCAGGGGTTTTGAATGCGAGCTTGCTGGTATATTTCTATAGAGATAAATATAGATATACAAAGCAATAGCCCAAAAAATGTGCTTAGTAGCAACTTTTTTTTGGGCTATTGCTTTGTCTGGGCCTGAACACCATCCATTTGCAATAATGCTGTGCATCCTACATTTGTAAGGAACACATGATTTGTAAGTACATACTAAATGTATTTTTGTGACATACATGTCTGCTTTTCTTTTTCTTTTTCCCTCTTCTTTTTTCTTCCCTTTTTGTTTTTCTTTTTTTCTCCTCTTTCTCTCCTTTTTTCTCCTTTTTCTTTTCTTTTTCTTTTCTTTTTTCTTTTTTTTTTTCTCTTTTTTTGTCTTTCTTTTTTTTTGTCTTTTTTTTTTCTTCTTTGTTTATCCCCATTGGTTGGGATTTTCATTATCATCTAACTACTTTGTTTACTTATTTGTGTATATCTATATTTATCTCTATAGAAATATACCAGCAAGCTCGCATTCAAAACCCCTGAAGAAGGAAGTATACCCATCATAATAGGAACAATATGCCTTTTATGCTTTTCTGAAACATGTAGGGTTGTTGCCGTAATCACTTTTTTCTGATTGTTATCAGTATATTGTGTATTGCGACCATTGAGAGGCTGTATTCTTGTATCATGTTGTGTATTCCATGACTGTTTTTATCACATATCTCTTTATATATATTTTTTCTTATTAAAATTAAAATTTTTATACAAATTTTTCACCTTCTGTTATCCTGTTTTGGCTTCCTGCCCGTACAATCCCCTGGGACCTTCCTCTTTCTTTCTACAATTTGGGATGTGGTAGAAAATCACAGGATTAATTCAAACTCATTAATAGTTTCTCCTATACAAAATATTTCACTCCCCCTTGTGACGTCTTGTTCAGTCACACGGGGGGAGTATCAGGAAGAGAAGGAGTATAACAACGCAAGACTTCTCCTCTGTGCCTGACAGAGGGGAAGTTCGCTTACATTCATTGACGGAAACCATGAAAATTAAAACCCGGCAAACTTTAGATGCCGGTTTTTAGGGTCAAAAGTGTGCAAGCACAGTGACGTCATCGTAATGAAAAGGACGATATTACAGCTAAATACAGCAGTGAGTACACTTTCACAGGCAGCGATCAGCTGCCTGTGTTATGGGCTAATTTTTTAAATAATGTTGTCTCCGAGGGTTTACAACCACTTTAAAGCATGCTCACAAGATACAGCTTTGCATAGAGTTTTAGGACATCTCTTTTTTACTCACTCTAGCAGAACCAGCAGGACAGAGGTGTAATCCAGAATAATCGGTGGATGGGTTATTCTGGCTAGTCAACTGGCTTATAGAGCCTAGGGCTTGGTTCCTATGGAAGCAGCGACAATGCACTCAACCAGGAGTGTGTAGACTTTATTAAAAAAATATATTTTTTACTTTCTGCTATAATACATATTAAAAAAAAAAATTATAAAAAAAAAACGAATTTCTTCATTAGTTTAGGTCAATATGTATTCTGCTACATATTTTTCGTAAAAAAATCCCAATAAGCGTATATTGATTGGTTTGCGCAAAAGTTATAGCGTCTACAAACTACGGGATAGATTTAGGGACTTTTATTTCTTTTTTTACTAGTAATGGCAGCGATCTGCGATTTTTAGCCGGACTCCGACAATGTGGCAGAACAAATCTGACCCTAAGTGACACTTTTTGGTGACCAGTGACACCAATACAGTGATCAGTGCTATACTCACTCTAGCAGAACCAGCAGGACAGAGGTGTAATCCAGAATAATCGGTGGATGGGTTATTCTGGCTAGTCAACTGGCTCATAGAGCCTAGGGCTTGGTTCCTATGGAAGCAGCGACAATGCACTCAACCAGGAGTGTGTAGACTTTATTAAAAAAATATATTTTTTACTTTCTGCTATAATACATATTCAAAAAAAAAATTATAAAAAAAAACGAATTTCTTCAGTAGTTTAGGTCAATATGTATTCTGCAACATATTTTTGGTAAAAAAATCCCAATAAGCGTATATTGATTGGTTTGCGCAAAAGTTATAGCGTCTACAAACTACGGGATAGATTTAGGGACTTTTATTTTATTTTTTTTACTAGTAATGGCAGCGATCTGCGATTTTTAGCCAGACTGCGACAATGTGGTGGAACAAATCTGACCCTAAGTGACACTTTTTGGTGACCAGTGACACCAATACAGTGATCAGTGCTATAAAAATGCACTGATTACTGTATAAATGGCACTGGCAGGGGATGGGTTAACACGGGGTGATCAAGAGTTAAATGTGTTACCTGGGAGGTGTTTCTTACTGTAGGAGGAAGTGTTACACTGGAGGAAAATAGAGATCGTGATTCAGCTTAGCTGAAACACGATCTCTCACTTTTCCTCCCTGACAGATCAACAATGTGCTTTGTTTACATCGGCACACCGCTGATCCGTCTCTCCTGTGAACGATCAGTGGGTTGTGGCGGCAATCGCGGCTGTCTGACCTGCTGATTGGCTCCCGCTGTGTCCAATCACAGCAGGAGCGGCACGCCATCTAAACCGCGTGCACGAAATCACGTACAGATACGTGAATTTGTGCACCCGGGCCGCCCTGCCGCAGTAAATGTTCGTGGGTCGGTCCGGAAGCAGTTAACCACTTGAGACCCGCGCTATAGACAAAAGACGTCTGCAGCGCGGCTCTCAAGTGCTGAGTGGACGTCTATGGACGTCCTCCTGTTTCTCTCCCCCCTGCTGACTAAGATCATCCTTCTGCAGCAAGTCAGTGGTCATGAGATCAAATAAAACCGGCCATACATGGATCGAAAATCCTTGCTGAACTGGCCAAATTTCAATCCATGTACCGACCAACTTCTGTACAAGCGCCCTGTTGGATTTTCCCTGTTTGATCAGTGATACAGGCTATAGCCTGCAAGGCTGATCAGTGTATTCTGACGGCAGGGAAGTCTCCCCACTGTCAGAATACAAAGGCTCAGTGTGGAGGGAATTGAGTCTTTTTTTTTTTTTAACAAAAAAAAAAAATGACTCAACTATGGCCTGCCTTATTCTGCTTACTCCTCAATGCCAGCTTGTGGGGCTACTGTGGGATTAGTGAAGGTAGAGGGGGGTGCTTTAGGCTCCTTTCACACTAAAGTCGCGCGACTTTGAAGTTGCATAGTGTGAAAGGGGCCTTAGCAGCAGTTGCAGACAGTTAGTTGCTCTGCACCTGAAAGGTGCTAGAAAGGCTTTGTTAGCCACTAACAAACCCTGTGTTTGCTATGGCTCTATAGCTAGATCATTTTGTGAGAGGCTCTGTATGGTGTGGCCTGACCACTGATTTGATCTGGGAGTCCCATTCGTCTCCTACTACCTCCTAATGTAGAACCTCTGCCTCTCACTTTAGCATACCTCCCAACTGGCACGGATTGGGTGGGACTTTCCCGCAATGACAACATCTTCCCGCACAAGATGTTATTTTCCCACATAATGATGTGAGGAGGAGGAGCTCCGGGGGAGAGGGAAGGATGAAGAGCCAGGATTTGGTAAGAAGACAGGTCTGGCGGCTGCAACCCATCCCCCTGCTCACATATGTAAGTAGACACCTTTTTTTCTCCGTCCCACGGCACCCCCCCCCCCCCCGCTGAAGTACTGATGTTAAATAGATGCTTACGGCTGCCCGCTGCCCCCCGCTCAACAGCTGTAGTGTGATGCATGTAAACGTACACGCAGCGTCCCGCGGTAAAACAACCCGCCCCCCCATCCCCGCTCAACTACTTACATTTTCGGCGTCCATCGGTAGCTAGCTCAACAACTTAAGTGACAGATGTAATTGTCACTTAATTTTTGACCCGCATTGGAGTATTTCAAAGTTGGGAGGTATGCTTTAGGCCTGCTGGACATTTTTAATAAAGGAGTATTGCATACCTCCCAACTTTTTGAGATGGAAACGAGGGACACCTATTAGCAAAAGTATGTAGGTATGGGACACACATCCTACCACACCCCCTTAAATGAGCATTATGCAAGAAACATTAATAGTTAAACCCACAAGATTTTCTCCCATATACTTCAAGGGGATTCACTGCTACGTTCAGGTTTCTCATATTTCAAATAGGATGTGACTGTGCATGTTGTGGAGAGAAGCAATTAAAACACCAGCATTCGAAAATGCATATTTTTACTACATTTACTTACCTAGAAGGAACAAAAAGGCATATGTACTAAAGACATTCAGATTCACTTCATTTATTCAATCGTGTGAAAAACAAATCACTGTGTACATATTATATCTACACATGACCAGATAATTAAAGAATATCTAAAGACATTTTTTTTTTTTTGAAGGAGGACTTTTTGCAATGTGTGTCTCTTAGACCCCTTTCACACTGGAGCGGTTTTCAGGTGCTATTGCGCTAAAAATAGCGCCTGCAAACCGGCTTTCACACTGGAGCGGTGCGCCAGCAGGATGGGAAAAAAAGTCCTGCTAGCCTCATCTTTGGAGCGGTGAAGGAGCGGTGTGTATACCGCTCCTCCACCGCTCCTTCCCATTGAAATCAATGGGACACCACGGCAATAACGCCGGCTTTGCGGCGGTTTTTAACCCTTTTTTTGGCCTCTAGCGGGGGTTAAAACCGCACCGCTAGCTGCCGAATAGCGCCGCGGAATTAGCGGTAAAGCGCCGCTAAATATAGCGGCGCTTTACCGCCACCGCCGCTCCCGCCCCAGTGTGAAAGGGGCCTTATAGACATTTCCTTTCACTTCCTGTCTTGTAGACTCTACAAGCAGTGAGAGGACACCTTTTCAATGTAAGAAATATCCCCTCATACAGTTGTCACAGGAATAAGTGTCTCCACTGTAAGATTTCCCCTTTATTCCTGTTCTGGTGGCAACTCAAAACTTTGGATTTACCCTCCCCAGTTTACTATAGTGATTTGAACAATTAGAAAATGAGTGAATCTCCCTAATGGGGACACAGACAGCAGTGAAAAACTGACTGGTTCCAACCCCTAACCACTCTATCCAAATCTAAAAGAAGAATTTTCTCTTTAGTTATGCCTTAAAGCACAGTGGCTAAGTGGTTAGCACTTCTGCCTGGCAGCACTAAAGTTGTCGGTTTTACTCCCAACCATGGCACTACCTGCCTGGAGTTTGTGGGTTTCTTCCGGGTACCCTGGTTTCCATCCACAATCCAAAATACATGCTGGTAGGTTAATTGGCTCCGAGTGTGTATGTAAATATGTTGCAGAAAAAAGGGGGGGGGGGATTTTTGAACGGGGTGGGATTTTAATTGTGCCTCTGAGGAGTGTAAAAAATGAAATCCAAATGCATAAAATTATAGGAAAAATAGATACATTTTTATTTTTCTGCCACAGGGCAGTACAAGATAAAAAGTCAGATTAGATCCTAGTGTGTATGAATGTGAATTAGGGGCAAGGGGTGTGCCTGGGCCTGGGCACACCCTATTTACTACATGCAGGGCCCGCTTCCCCCCCTGTTGGCCCCTCATCCCACAGTGCTACTGGCTTCCCTCCTCTCCCCCCAGCTGCTGCGGGGGATGTTTTAGGATGGAGAGTGGGGAAAGGGGCTAGTAAATATGTAATTTACCAGCCCCTTCCTTTTCTAAATGAACACACTCACTCCCTGTGTTCATTAATAACTGAAGCATAGTAAACTGTGTCTACTGCGCTTCGGTTTGTGAATGAACAAGAAGCTGATCAGCACAGAGCACTTCCCATGCATTTACTGTCCCGTGCAGCCGAGGCTGCAGAAAAAGATGTGTGTTTGAGCTTTGGAGTGCACACCTTAATGCGCACAACTATGATTAGAAATCTTAGATTGTATGCTTCTTGAGTGCAGGGACTGATGTGAATGTTCAATATATGTGCAAATTGACAGCGCTATAGAAGTACCTGTAATAAATATATATTTTTCCACATTTATTGCGTGAAGATTCTCAGCTCTAGACAACTTTAGTAAATCAGCCTCATTCTCAGGTACATGTTGGGTAACCTCCACATTATAGCCCCTATTATTCAGTACTGGCTGTAACAGCAGGGATCAAAAAGCCAATAAATTAGACTTTTTAAAGCTCTTTCATCCTATATGGTAGTAATAATGGCCTCTTAAAGTGGTAGTAAACCACTGAAACCCCCCCTCCCCCCCAAAAAAAACTGCAATACCACAGCATAATGTGCCAGTCTGCATTGTGCTAGGAACAATTGCGATGCATACTAGCACATTATGCGATTGCCTTACAGGGGATTTGTTTTTTTATTTTTCACCGCCGCGGTTTACTACAACTTTAATTGGTGCATATGAAAAGGAAAATAAGGATATGGACAGCCGCACTCCAAAAAAAGTGAGAGGAAATCTACCCCTAGGTAAGGAAAATTCCTGTAAAGCCTCGTACACACGTCCGAGATTCTCGCCAAAAAAAACATGTCGTTTTTTTCGACGAGATTCTTGGACAAGAAACTTGTCCCGGCCGAGTGTACAGACGCTCGATTCAAAGAACCCGCGGTTCTTTGAATGGGGCGTACGCGGTGACGTCATCGACTACGACGAGCATGCGCTCGTCACATTCGATGCCGTCGCCGCCATCTTGGTATACCCTACCTATGCCTAGGAAGCTACCGCGCATGCGTCAAATTCATTTCGAACATGCGCGGGCTTCCCGGAGGACAGGTAAGTGTACACACACTCACTTTTCTCGTCGAGAAACATACCGACGAGAATCTCGATGAGAAAATAGAGAGCAGGTTCTCTATTTTCTCGTCGAGATTACTTGTCGGTTTTCTTGACGAGAAACCCGATAGCCGCGTACACACGAACGAATTTCTCGGCAGGACATCTCTGCCAGCAAGTTTCTTGCTAGTTCTTGCAGAGAAACTCGGTCGTGTGTACGAGGCCTTAGAGTTATTATGGGAAAAAGGTGTCTCCTCTGAAGCTTTATCACAAATTCTTGTTTCCACAACAACCCAAATTTTTAAAGTGGAGTTCCACCCTGAAAAAAAAAAATTCACCAAAAATCTACAAATAAATGAAAAAAAAAATTTTTTTTACTTACCATAAATAGCGGTTGCTATGCGGAAGTCCCTAATCTGCCTCTTCATCCTCTGCGGTGGATCTTCTTCCTCGTCCTACACTCTGTGTCTTCTTGTGAATGGGGCACGCTGCCTTCTGGGAACTGTGTGTATCCCAGAGAGCAGCCGGTGTATTGTCATATTCCGCTCCCTATCACAGAATGCTCCGGAAGTGACAATGCGATGAGAAATTTCGCACTGCGCATGTGCGATGCGTTCCAAACACTTGCGGCATGCGTTCCAAACGATTTGCAACAATACAGACCAGCTGTCTCGTCACATTCGGCTCCTCATCACAGATTGGTCCGGAAGTGACGTTCCGTCGCCGCCATCTTGCTACACCCCACACTCCTGCACAGTAATGATAGAGTGAGAAGGGGGCAAGCGGACATCTTGTTACACCCACCAGGGTTTTAGATTTCACAGTTATTTTCAACACAAAACTGAGCTTATATGCTTAAATACTGTATTTGTAAATCCGACGGACCGTTTACATGTTAAATGTGAAAATCAGAGGTGTTCTGTCACATTATCAACCATGTAAGGTCAGCAGGTTTTATGCTGCTTTTAAAATTTAACATCTAAACAGTCCGTCGGATTTCCAAATACTGTATTTAAGCATATAAGCTCCGTTTTGTGTTGAAAATAACTGTGAAATCTAAAACTCCAGTGGGTGTAACAAGATGTCCACTTGCCCCCTTCTCACTCTATCATTACTGTGCAGGAGTGTGGGGTGTAGCAAGATGGCGGTGACGGAACGTCACTTCCGGAGCAATCTGTGTTGGGGAGCCGACTTTATCTGACAGTTTTACTGGTCTGTATTGTCGCAAATCATTTGGAACGCATGGTGCACGTGGTTGGAACGCATCGCGCAGTGCGAAATTTCTCGCCGCAACATCACTTCCGGAGCATTTTGTGATAGGGAGCGGAATATGACAATACACCGGCCCATTCACAAAGCGCCGCGCTGCTCGTGCATGCGCAGTAGAAAACGGGCAGTGAAGCCGCACAGCTTCACTGCCTGTTTCCCTTACTGAGAATGGCGGCGCCGGGAGCTGCCAGCGCCGAGGGATCGGCCTCGGGGGGGCTGACATCACGGGCGAGTAGGACAGGTAAGTGTCCTTATTAAAAGTCAGCAGCTACAGTGTTTGTAGCTGCTGACTTTAAAAAAATAAAAATTGCGGGTGGAACCCTCCTTTAAGTACTGTAATAAATAAATAAATACCGCATTTATCGGCGTATAACACGCACAGGCCTATAACACGCACCCTAACTTTAAGAGGGAAGTTTCAGGAAAAAAACTTTCCACAGCCCCCAACGTATAACACGCAGGCACAGTTTACCCTCTATTTTCAGGGTAAAAAAGTGAGTGTTATACGCCAATAAATACAGTAAATGGAAAGTGGTGGCCAATGAACATTAGCACAGGAATTCTGACACAGATGCCACTGTTGGTCAGGTAGGTTAAGGTTTTATCTCAGATTTTTTTTGCTGATCTCTGCTATGATAAATCAAAGTACCGGTAATCTGCCTTTCCTTATTACCACCTATGCAATGAATAGTGGATCCGGATTATAGTACATGTAACAGGTGATACAGTGAGGCCCGGTTCACACTTGTGCAATGCGAGAACCCTGCGGGTTCCCGCATCGCACCGACTTCCACAGCAGTTCACACTGCCATATGCAAACTGCTGGGGAGTGTCATTATATGTTAACGACACCCCCATTTCAGCTCGCGTATCGCACTGCGACTGACAGTTCGGACATGAATCGGATCGCATATGTGTGAACACACATGCAATCCGATTCTGGTCCGAACAGAACAGAAAAAAGGGTCCTGTGCGTGTTTGGACCGAATGCAGTGCGATATCAGCCATACTATCGGTATGGCTGAAATCACACCGCACAGACATTGCATGTAATGTGAACAGCAGTGCGCTGCGAATTACATCCGAATTACATGCGATGTCTGGCATCGCACAAGTGTGAACTGGGTCTGAACCCTATTATCAATTCCATCAGCATCTGCATACTAAGTATTAGAAAGCGTAATATATATAAATATATATATATATATATATATACACATACGCAGTATATCATTTATATATATGTATATAGTATTACACAGCTAGTACACAATATAAAATAACGTATTGCATACTTGCTGTAAATTGCCTGTCCCGCATTCTCCTTCCTTTCTAGTTCTAAAATGATTGATCTGCTTGCTGTTTTCTCTATAGGAGAGAGCTCTGTATCTGTACCTTTAAATTCACATAGGTCTTCATGCTGTACCTTGTAGTTCACAGACAGCTGGAGCGTCACATGTTGCCTAATCCTGCTTTAGAGGGTGGAATATATTGGATATAGTCTCCCAGATTTAAGGGTCTGCGCTTATTTAGAAATGTGCCTTTGAACATTTAAGGCTTAGGGAAATACCCTTTCTCCATTCACCAGGATGAGCCATAACAGGATTATCTACTGGAAGTTGCAGAGCTGCAAACAAAACACTTTTTCTTTGCATTTGAGATCTTACAAAGTGAATGCATTCTTTAATGTCATATATTAGAAGGGGGAGGGGCACCCTGACTAGTTAAACCTCAGGCACTTTGGCTTATTATAGGACAATATGCGACAAGTTAAATGATCAGCATTAGCAGTGCCTTGGCTGGGCATGTCTCTACAAACTCGCTGGCGGAGAAAGATGCCTCTAGTGCCACTCCCAGACATCCCACACTTTTATAGTAGCTAGATGCAGTATTATTTTACAAGCAGTAACACCGATTATTACATTGAGTATAGTGTCTTTCATAAGATCCAACCATATTGCTTCATAGAAAATTGCAATGGGAAATTTAAACTTTATATCTGATTGGTTGCAATGGGTCAATAGATTTTATTATTATTTTTTATATAAACCAAACACTTTAGTAAACGATTGCACAAAATGTAGCTTAATTATTTCATGTTCTAGGACAGAATTTATTGTGTTGGTTAAAAGAAAAATACCATCATAAATGTAGGCACCCTTGGAAAGTTAATTTTTTTCATCTAGATTACAATACTTTACGGTAATATTTGCTTGGATATCCAATAGAATTAGGGCAAATGCATTCTTTCAGTGGGCACATCTGCGTTCTGTATGTGGTTAAAAGCCGGTTTGTGCTATTCTCCGAATGAACTGGAAGTTCTGCATCTCTCTTGGCCAGTTTTGGCCATCTCCATGTAAAAGATGCCATTAAATGTTCACATCTCAGCTAATCAGTTGGAAAAGCCCAGTCTTCATATGTATGGCCAATTGTAACAATAAATAAATACATTTTTAAAGAATCCACTCTATTTAATGACATATTCAGTCCTACAAAACTTGTTCATTGGGACTTAGATAAAAAAAAAAAAAATATATATATATATATATATATATATATATATATATATATATATATAGGAAGGCCAGTATGCTGGCCTGAAATTATGGGAGGAGTTTGAGGGGTACTTAACCAGACCATCCGTCAGCGTCGGCTCTAGTGCGCGGTACCCACCCACCCATATCCCCTTTTTAGGGCACTCCTCTCTAAACAATTCTCAACAGAATTATCCATCATTTCTATCTTAAGGTATGGCCCCTTCTCTTGGCATACCGCCCAGCAGGCCAGGCCACACTTCAGGTCTTATTTGTGTTGTTAGTCTTGTAACGTGTTTATGGGATCCATATCTCTTCAGACAGAGGGCTCCGACCATAAATATATATATATATATATATATATTTGATGTAAAATAGATAGAAAACAGATATGATAAAGCACAAAACAGATGTTGTTAGGCTCCATGCACACCGGGCTTAAAAAAACGCCAGTTCCCCTGGCAGAAAAAAATATATATTTTTTGTACAGTTTAGGCAAGTTTTGGGGGTTTTTTCTGCCAGAAAACTCCAATCAGAAATGCAAACCAGAAGTTTTTTTTAAACATTGAGCTTAAAATATACCTCTAATCATCCTAATGTGCGTAGACACATAGGATAACATTGAGCTGCTTCTACAGGCAAAACACAAAACTCCTGTAGTTGCAGCGATTTTTAAGCCAGTGTGCATGGAGCCTTAGAAAATATTTTCTAGTTTCCCATCATGAAACACACTCTGAATGTGCTTGTGATGTTTCATTTAAGCACAAACTTTAAAGGTAGCACATGTTTAAAGGGTCGGAATATACAATTAAAGGGAATAAATTGTATTGTCTCTGCTACTGACATCAGGGGGAATATTATTGTTGATGACCCAGCACTTAAGCAAGTAGCAGGGCATAAATGATGCCAATCCCCCCCCCACATTATTTAAATGACAGTATTTCTTTTGAACGCTAATTGTTGTGTTCCACACCACAGAACAGATTATTCATCTTTCTGTAATACACTGGAGATATCCTTTGAAGAGACTTCACAGTTTGGAAAGTCATCCAAATCTCAGGTTTATGATCTGCAGACTTTGAAAGTTGATATAATATAGCAAGAGATGAAGTATTAAAAGCCTCTCGGTGTCATGTGTTATCAGGTACGGCCTCCCGAATAGGGTTCTCTCTGTACTAGATCTCATTTTGGATTGAAACAAGTGAAAGCTTCAGGTCACCTTTTAACCCCCTTGGTGTACAATAGGCTTAAGATGTCAATGGAGATCTATTTATTGGCAGAACGGGAACACCAACCTAAATGGGATGATTTACAAAGGGGCGTGCATTTTATGCCAGGTCATTGATTTGGGGTTCACTTGAAGCAACAAGTTAGGTTGGGAGTAATTCGTTTTAATTATTTATTAATTCCTGAACTTTTTTTTTGCTCTTGCGCATGTAACCAGCTTATGCAAGACGTGTGCGTTGACTACTGATTTTTACCTGCATGCCTACATTTATACTACATAAACTGTACACATTTATGTAACAATAGATCACACATGGCTAGAAGTACAGGCATACCCCAACTTTTAAGTACACAATGGGGTTTATTTACTAAAGCTGGAAAGTGCAAAATCAGACTCACTTCTGCAAAGAAACCAATGGGCTTCCAGGTTTTATTACCAAAGCTCAATTGAACAAGCTGGGGTTAGAAGCTCGTTGGTTTCTATGCAGAAGTGAGCCTGATTTCGCACTCTCCAGCTTTAGTAAATAAATCCCATTTTGTACCTAAAAGTGGGGTATGCCTGTATTTTTGATTTGCTTGACCCTCCGTACAACATAAATATTTTGTATCACTACATTACTGTTCAAACTCATGGGACACAGCAAACATGGCAGAGTGATTGGATGTTAATATTTTACTTACAGGTACTAAGAAAGTTTGGAGTTTGAGTGATATCCTTTATTGGCTAATATGAGTTATTGAAGATGCAAGATAAGAGGATAACTCAGATCCCCAAGAAACACATAAGGCCTGAGGAAAAGATCTGAGCTATACCAAAAGCTTGCATCTTTAATAACTCAAGTTAGCCAAAAAAGAATATCACTTAAATTCCAAACTTTACTAATGAATGGCTAACATGGTACAACACTCTACTACGTACCAGTACTGTAAGTTAGCCCAGACCAATTACAGTTTTTGAAACTCCTCCTCCACATCTTTCGGTAATCATTATTGGTTACAGTTGCTAAATCATACAAAATTTAAAACAGTCAGTCCAAAGTACATTATTTTATTTTTTTAATAAAATAGTAGAGCATGAAAAATAATTGTATGTTACAAATATATATAGATATGTACAAAAAAAAAACAAAAAAACAACTGTGCCTTTTCCACACAGCAAAGAGCAACGCAACATACAAAGTTTCTCTTGCAGTATCTAGTGCTTTTTTGATCTATTCATGGCTAGAATTTGTTTCACAATAGAAAGAGTCAATAAGCCCTTTGAATTGATCCATCTCCTTTTTTTACCCAAACAGTCCCAACGTGTATAACATTTGGCTTGATTTCCATTAAAAAGCCACAGGGTAGGACTAAAAGGCTTCCAAAGGATGGTCCCCTCAGTTCTTTTGTCAAGAAACCTTTTGTTGCCCTCTGTTTGTAGAAACATAATGTGTTTCTGCTTTTGACGTAGTAGGGGGAAAAAAAAAATATTTGAAAAATAAATATTGCACATTATTTCCATGTGACAGACCTAAATACTGCTTTTGTAGCTTTAGAACATCAGATCGCCTATGAGTGTCACAGAGGTCAGAAGGCCATCATTCTAAGGAAGGGTTTGTTAACAATATTTAATGTTACAATTTATGGGAAAGATTTATAAAAAAAAGGAATAAGAAAAAAAGAATGTAGGTTAGGTATGAAAAATTTCAGTAGTTATCAGTAGTTTTAAACACTTAGGCTGACTAGACATGATAATCAAAGGTGATGTGACCAATCAGAGCACTGCCAGAGAAAAAGGAGCAGCGGAAGTGTTAACAAGCTCATATTTCTCTGTGTCCGTCACAGATTTTCAAGCCTGCCTGAAAGCCTCTGTGACAGTTTATGCATCAGTCCCTTTAAAATAAAGAAAATATGAAAGATGTGCTCAGTGTGTATGAGTTGCCCATGTCAAAAAAACTTTGCCAACCACACACTGGACAATCTCTGATGTTTCCTTAAACATGCATTACAGATCTGCCTATGGGTGGCCAACTTTAAGCTGACCACACACATTAAAATCCAATAGTACACCCTCCTTTACAGTTACCAACGGCTAGTGCGACGGCCTACTAGATCAAATCAAATTTGAAAACTGTCTAGGAAGGTCCTTCCACTACATAGATTTTGGTTTGTTTAAAGGAAACTGTACAATCAGATGTGTGGCCAGCTTTAGAGAAAGGTTGGAAGATTATCAACTAGTGGGTGGAATTTCAAATAACCTCAATGTCCCCTTAATCTGGCCGAGTCCTTAAAGCCCACTGAGTTTTGTAGAACCTGACTCCCTAAACTAAACTACCCCCTTACTCTGTGGACATCACTAAGCAAAACTAGTCAACTTCAACCTAATTAGGATTACACATAATACCAAACAAATTAGTACTGTAAGAGGGCATTTACCATAATGTCCCTTTAAGCCAGGCAAATCTATTTATCCACAGGATAAATAAAACTCAAGTTCTCTTTACGACTTCTGTAAAGTGATTTTACCTTGGCGTGCTGCATTGTGGTGACTAAGACACAAAGTTCAGAGCTGGGTTTGCTAGAGTGTGCAATTTCTAACAAGCAGTCCCCTTTGCCCACTCATATCATACACAGGTCGGGGGCTGTAAGGCTGATTCATACTTTCCATGGTGCATTTTTTGTGGGTGTTGAGTTTTTTTGTAGATTCCTGTACTTGTAATGACACTGGCAGGTTTCCGCCTGCTCCTTTTCTTTAATCGCTTGCTGAAAACATTCTGCCAGGACTGTAAGGTCTTAGAAGTCCATATCCACATCCCGCTGGTGATACCCACCACTAACAACATAAATATTTTCACCATGAATATTTCCACTGCTGGGATAGAGTTTGTCATAGTACAGTCTAAGGTCTTAGTCTGAGCGTTCATCTTACACTTATCCTGCGTGGCTAGTATTTTCCAGTAGTCCATGTTTAGTCGCTCATAAAAGTAGCAAGCAATGACACAGGTGGCAGGAACAGTGTAGAGGACTGAGAAGACCCCAATTCGGACCATTAGTTTCTCTAGTTTGTCAGTATTCTCCCCTCCGGTTTTCATCACTCTCCTGATATGGAAGAGGGCTACAAAGCCAGACAAGATGAATGAGGTGCCTATTATGAGGTAGCATGCTAAAGGAATAAGCACAAAGCCCGTCAGAGCATTGACATCCATGCTTCCCACATAACAGACCCCAGTCAGTTCATCCCCAGCTACTCTCCTCATCACCAAAATCATGATGGTCTTCACAGCTGGGATAGCCCAGGCAGCTAGATGGAAATAACTGCTGTTTGCTTCAATAGCTTCATGCCCCCATTTCTTCCCTGCAGCCAAAAACCATGTCAACGTTAAAATGACCCACCATAAAGAGCTCGCCATACCAAAGTAATAGAGGATGAGAAACACAATAGTGCAACCAGTGCTTTCCAGGCCCTCTTGGATAACATAAAGTTGTCCACTGTCCCTGTCGCAAGCGATACTATCAGCTCCAGCAAAGAGTCGAATGATGTATCCTACAGAGTACACAGAGAAGCACATGGACAGAAAAATGATAGGCCTCTCTGGGTACCTGAAGCGTTGGGGGTCTATAAGGAAAGTGAGGACGGTGAAAGCACTGGAGAAAAAGCACAGGATGGACCATATAGCAATCCAGATGAAGGCAAACTTCTTGTCATTCTTGCTCCAGTATACATCAACTCCAGATGTACAAAGAGGGGCACAAGACGCACTTTTCTCCACATGGTGAAACTTTCCTGAGTTTTCGCAGGTCGCTCTGCTCGGAATATCCTTAGGTTGTAGGTCATGGCCACTATTAGGTCTTGGCCTAAATATAGGAGGCAGCATACTTGACCCTCTAGGAGCCTCATCAGATCCATTATTGGGGGCTTCCATGCACAGGTAATTGGGGTCATTTTTATTAGGCAATTTGCTGCAGTCAAGAGAGTCTGGCCACTTAAAATTAAACTGCTCCATGATGGGGGAACACTTGTGCCTGGCTTGTTCGCACATGACCCTGCAAGCTGGGATAGGGGTGGACACCTGCTCAGTACACATGGGAGCATACAAGGAGCACAAAAAGAACTTCAGATGACCATGACAGCCATACTCCACCAGTGGGGCAAACTCATGCAGCTGGATGGCCGCCTCCCTCTGGTTTTCATGTCCCATCAGATTAGGCATCCTGGTCATGTTATAGCCAATGTCCTTACACATAGGGATCTCAATAGCTTGACATTTGCCTTCCCCAGTCCGATCGGTGTCTATGGAGCTGATCCCAGAGCAGCGGCACACTCCTAGTAGTAGAAGCAGGGTAGATCTGATGAGCGATGCTGGGATCTCCATGCCTGCAATTTACAGAAGACTGAGATAATAAAACACGGATGGGGAGTCAGGGCTGCATCCTTCCTTCTGGATGGAATGGGTAATGGAAGAAATCAGTGTCCCCACACTGTGTTCCAAGAGAGATCAATGTCCTCCAACGCGTTTCCGAGCGATCGATGTCCCCAGAAGTGGTGTAGGAGAGCTGAGCACGCTCCTGGAGCGATCCGTGTCCCCGTGTGTGCCGCGATCAGCACTCCACCAGCGGGGTCAGAGTCTCTTCCTCGCACATGTCCAAAGCCAGCGCTGGCCCGACGTGCCTCCTTCTTCTCTGCCGGCTCTATGTGCTACACTTGTAGGCGATCGGTGGTGGCTGAGTGATGCACACACTACTCGTCACTCCTCTTTCTGGAGCAGCTGTGTAGGGGGGCTGTGTCCCGGGATGAGAAAAAAAAAAAACCTGTTGGAGATCCGCCTTGCATACGACATCTACTTTGCATAAGAAAGGTGAAGCTGACACGTTGATTAGTTTGCAATGGATCGGAACGGCTGTAGCCCTCCAGCAGGACCCCTGCAAAGAGCTGCGATCCCACACTTTCCCTACTCCCCCCTCTTCTCTCCTCTTCTCTCCTCTCCTCCTCCTCTTTCTTCTCCCTCCCTGGGGAACTTTTCCAAGTGTCTACAAAGAGCTTGCCCTCCAGTGCAGGTAGGAAGTGAGGGGGTGCAGTGTTTGTAAACACAACTTATTTATTTAGGGCTGACAGACAAAAGGCATCCAGGTTTATGGCCACTTCCACAGACACAGCTCCCAAGGCTTGTAAATCCTGCTTTTGTTTCCTGATGACACTTGCGTTCTTTGAAGCTTAGCTACAAACATAGATCAGGTTTTCGTAAGCCCCAAATCTGCGTTCAGAGAGGAGTTTTCCACCATTACCTTCCCCATACACGAATAAATGTGCGCTTATGCGCATACATTTATTTATTTTAGTGGCTAGAATAAATTAATATTCTAGCCAATAGAACGGTGGTTGCCAACAGTGCCAAATTTATAAGGGCCAAAAGACACAATTTCCCCCAGCCCCCCCCCCCCCCACTGCCAGACATCTTTTATGTAAAAAAAGTATTATAATTATAAAATTTGTTTTATTACTAATAAAAAAAAATAAAGTGTGTGTGGGTGCTGGGCTTTATGTTACACTTGGCCGTGATGTACTGCGGCCGCGGAAAAACGCAAAGCATGGCAAAATCGGTTTTGCGATTCTTCCACATATAGGAGACGCAGCAGCTCCTAAACAATGCAAAAAGCCTACGTGTACATGGACACATAGGCTTTTATGGAGTTGAATTTAGGAGCTTTGGCAAAAAAATGCTTCAAGTTTAGGAGCTGTAGTGTACATGAAGCCATTAGGATGTTAATGACCGCCATCGATTTATCGTAGTGAGAAACATGAGAGAGAAGCTAACTCCCCCACTTAACCCTGATTAGGTCAAAGGGCGAATCCGATACTCCGTAATCTCAAATAGGATAAAACTTTGTTAGAAAGTTTTAACCGAAATGATAAGATCGGTTGAATTTGGGACAGGCAGGGGCCTGGATTAGAATTCAGCCAGAATGACATAACAGAAGGGTTGATTTACTAAAACTGGAGAGTGCAAAATCTGGTGTAGCTCTGCATTGCAGCCAATCAGCTTCTTCAATTAAAATGATATTAAAGCCTTTTTTTTTTTTTTTTTAGCTCCGAGGTTTTTTTTTTTATTTATTTAAAAAAAAAAAAAAAAAAAAAAAAATATTTACAATAACATGGACAGGCGTTTTTAAGCTGCAAAAAACGCAGCTGTAAAAACGCCAGTGGGCATGAGGCCTAATACTTACCTGCTCTATGCACTGATTTTGCACAGGGCAGCTCCGATCCTCTTCTTTTTGGGTCCCCCGCCAGCTCTCCTAGCTCCACCCCCTCAAACAGTGCTGCCAGAGAGAGCTCTCTCCCGAGCCGCTACTCAATGTGTCCAGAAGACACATAGAGCCACAGCTCGGCCTCCCCCCCTCCACTCATTGGCTCACTAGCTGTGATTGACAGCAGTGTGAGCCAATGGCCCCCCCCCGCTGCTGTCTTAGCCAATGAGGAAGGAGAGTCCCCATAGAAATAAGGCTATCATGAACATCACTGTATTGGAGGGGGCTAAAGTAGGGATTGGGGAGGAAGTCACCTAATCTGCCTCTTATGTGCCTCTTCCTTATCCTCCTGTTTTTTTTAACACACCAAAATTGCAGCATGCAGGACTTTTAAAAAACGCAACTGACCTGCAATTAACCAGTGTGGGGAGCTCCATAGGGTTCAACGGTCATACATTTTTTTTCAGCTTTTGGAAAGGAAAAGCTGATCCGTGTGAGGGCAGCCTTATTTGTACTAATAGTTGCATTTTCAGCACAAGCGTTCAGGGTGTGCGTTCTTCTTCTAAAATCCAAGCACACCAAAAGCTTGTCCTGAAAACTTAGCTCATATCCAGGGAAAGGAAAAATCCTCCCTTGCTTCCACACTGCAAGGGTTAAAAGCTTGTTTAGGTCTAAGGTACCTGATCCTCAACTCTCCTGGCAGCTGGCAGCCTCTACTCCCATATGCACCAGCAATGGACTGTCCTTCAGCATTCTCATATCCATTGGACTTTGCATTGGACTTGATGACAGCAGAAGACCTACGGGCCCCTGGAGCACATGGGAAAAGAGGCAGAGGGTTTTAGTCGTAAGTTGGGTACACACGGGCCAAAAATCGTCCGAAAACAGGTGCCTGGTAATGTTCAGCCTGTGTGTACAGCAACTTGACTGACAGCAGCTGGTCACACAACTGGCTTCTGTTGGACGAACATGCTGGAAAACCAGCATCCGATGAGCGCTCGTAGCCCCTGGCTGATCATTGTGTTCTGGTGGGGGGCACCCTGTCAGAACACCATAGCTCAGTGGAAGATTGCCACACTAACATTAGATGTGTTAGTACGGCGATATGTATGTTTTTTTTTTCATTCAGCCCGCTGGGTTGAATGAAAAAAATACTTCCTGTGTGTATGGAGCATTACAGCTTGGAGCAGTGTATTAGGTAATAAAAGTACTTTTTGCGACCCCCTAGATCAAACAAGCATTTAACCCTTGCAGTGCGGGAACATTTTTCATTTTCCCGAAGTTCAGCCTATTTCAACCTTTTTTACCCTAGAACAACCCTTGAAATCATTTTTAGGTCTTAGGGAACTCCTGTTAAAACTAGTGTTGAGCGAACCCGAACTGTAAAGTTAGGGTCCGTACCGAACTTTAGCTTTTTCCCGAACCCGAACCCGGACTTTGCGCAAAAGTCCGGGTTCGGGTTCGGCATTCTAATTACGCATTTAGAAATGCTTCAGGGGCCAGCCAATCACCTTTTGATTAGCTGGTGTGCCCTTAGAGGCCATCATAGCCATGCCTACTAATGGCATGGCTGTGATTGGTCAGTGCAACATGTGACCCAGCTTCTATATAAGCTAGAGGCACACAGCACACACGTCACTCTGCTTCAAAATAGATAGGGAGAGGATCTAGTCTGCTGCTGCTGCTTTTAGGGAGAGATAGAAAAATACATGAGGTAGTCCTGATTCTGCAATCTGAGGGAAAAGATAGAGAGATAGTGTAGTGTAGGGCCAGGTTCCTGTTGGTGCTTTCAGGGAGAGAGAATATTATATAGGAGTCCAGATTCAGAGATTAAAATCAGCGATCTGCATAGGTTTACTTGTTTGTGTTGCAGTGCACAGTCTTTTTACACTGCCATGAGCCCAGTGTCAGAGAAAATCTAACTTTTAGGGGAAAAAAAAGGCACTTTATTGTGCTCTTTTCCAAAAGACCCATAGGGGAAAAAAAAAAAATTGCATTTTATTTTGCTCGTGCAAAAAAAGACCCGTTTAGGGCAAAAAAAATAAATAAATAAATAAATTTGCACTTTAATGTACGCTTGCAGAAAGAGCCATTCAGGGCCACAAAAAATAGTTTGCAGTGTGTTATACATATGTGGAGGTGTGTGAAATAAACAATTTCTATATAGTTTTCTCCTACTGTGCTATACTAAAAAAACAACATTTTTTTTGAATAGCATTTTCTGCAGTTCTGTAGCTGTGCGATACAGCGGTTACGTACTGTGGGTGTGTTCTGCTCTTCCAAAAAACACAGTTTAGGGGCACAAAAAATAGTTTGCAGTGTGTTATACATATTTGGAGGTGTGTGAAATAAACAATTTCTATATAGTTTTCTCCTACTGTGCTATACTAAAAAAACAACATTTTTTTTTGAACAGCATTTTCTGCAGTTCTGTAGCTGTGCGATTCAGCGGTTACGTACTGTGGGTGTGTTCTGCTCTTTGCGCCGTTTAGGGGCACAAAAAATAGTTTGCAGTGTGTTATACATATTTGGAGGTGTGTGAAATAAACAATTTCTATATAGTTTTCTCCTACTGTGCTATACTAAAAAAAAAAACAACATTTTTTTTGAATAGCATTTTCTGCAGTTCTGTAGCTGTGCGATTCAGCGGTTACGTACTGTGGGTGTGTTCTGCTCTTCCAAAAAACGCCGTTTAGGGGCACAAAAAATAGTTTGCAGTTTGTTATACATATTTGGAGGTGTGTGAAATAAACAATGTCTATATAGTTTTCTCCTACTGTGCTATACTAAAAAACAAATTTTTTTTTGAATAGCATTTTCTGCAGTTCTGTAGCTGTGCGATTCAGTGGTTACGTACTGTGGGTGTGTTCTGCTCTTCCAAAAAACACCGTTTAGGGGCACAAAAAATAGTTTGCAGTGTGTTATACATATTTGGAGGTGTGTGAAATAAACAATTTCTATATAGTTTTCTCCTACTGTGCTATACTAAAAAAAAAACATTTTTTTTGAATAGCATTTTCTGCAGTTCTGTAGCTGTGCGATTCAGCGGTTACGTACTGTGGGTGTGTTCTGCTCTTCCAAAAAACACAGTTTAGGGGCACAAAAAATAGTTTGCAGTGTGTTATACATATTTGGAGGTGTGTGAAATAAACAATTTCTATATAGTTTTCTCCTACTGTGCTATACTAAAAAAAAAAAAAACATTTTTTTTGAATAGCATTTTCTGCAGTTCTGTAGCTGTGCGATTCAGCGGTTACGTACTGTGGGTGTGTTCTGCTCTTCCAAAAAACGCCGTTTAGGGGCACAAAAAATAGTTTGCAGTGTGTTATACATATTTGGAGGTGTGTGAAATAAACAATTTCTATATAGTTTTCTCCTACTGTGCTATACTAAAAAACAAATTTTTTTTTGAATAGCATTTTCTGCAGTTCTGTAGCTGTGCGATTCAGTGGTTACGTACTGTGGGTGTGTTCTGCTCTTCCAAAAAACACCGTTTAGGGGCACAAAAAATAGTTTGCAGTGTGTTATACATATTTGGAGGTGTGTGAAATAAACAATTTCTATATAGTTTTCTCCTACTGTGCTATACTAAAAAAACAACATTTTTTTTGAATAGCATTTTCTGCAGTTCTGTAGCTGTGAGATTCAGCGGTTACGTACTGTGGGTGTGTTCTGCTCTTTGCGCCGTTTAGGGGCACAAAAAATAGTTTGCAGTGTGTTATACATATTTGGAGGTGTGTGAAATAAACAATTTCTATATAGTTTTCTCCTACTGTGCTATACTAAAAAAAAAACATTTTTTTTGAATAGCATTTTCTGCAGTTCTGTAGCTGTGCGATTCAGCGGTTACGTACTGTGGGTGTGTTCTGCTCTTCCAAAAAATGCCGTTTAGGGGCACAAAAAATAGTTTGCAGTGTGTTATACATATTTGGAGGTGTGTGAAATAAACAATTTCTATATAGTTTTCTCCTACTGTGCTATACTAAAAAACAAATTTTTTTTTGAATAGCATTTTCTGCAGTTCTGTAGCTGTGCGATTCAGCGGTTACGTACTGTGGGTGTGTTCTGCTCTTCCAAAAAACGCTGTTTAGGGGCACAAAAAATAGTTTGCAGTGTGTTATACATATGTGGAGGTGTGTGAAATAAACAATTTCTATATAGTTTTCTCCTACTGTGCTATACTAAAAAAAAACATTTTTTTTTAATAGCATTTTCTGCAGTTCTGTAGCTGTGCGATTCAGCGGTTACGTACTGTGGGTGTGTTCTGCTCTTCCAAAAAACGCCGTTTAGGGGCACAAAAAATAGTTTGCAGTGTGTTATACATATTTGGAGGTGTGTGAAATAAACAATTTCTATATAGTTTTCTCCTACTGTGCTATACTAAAAAAACAACATTTTTTTTGAATAGCATTTTCTGCAGTTCTGTAGCTGTGCGATTCAGCGGTTACGTACTGTGGGTGTGTTCTGCTCTTCCAAAAAACGCAGTTTAGGGGCACAAAAAATTGTTTGCAGTGTGTTATACATATTTGGAGGTGTGTGAAATAAACAATTTCTATATAGTTTTCTCCTACTGTGCTATACTAAAAAAACAACATTTTTTTTGAATAGCATTTTCTGCAGTTCTGTAGCTGTGCGATTCAGCGGTTACGTACTGTGGGTGTGTTCTGCTCTTCCAAAAAACGCCGTTTAGGGGCACAAAAAATAGTTTGCAGTGTGTTATACATATTTGGAGGTGTGTGAAATAAACAATTTCTATATAGTTTTCTCCTACTGTGCTATACTGAAAATACAATTTTTTTTTTGAATAGCATTTTCTGCAGTTCTGTAGCTGTGCGATTCAGCGGTTACGTACTGTGGGTGTGTTCTGCTCTTCCAAAAAACGCCGTTTAGGGGCACAAAAAATAGTTTGCAGTGTGTTATACATATTTGGAGTCGTGTGAAATAAACAATTTCTATATAGTTTTCTCCTACTGTGCTATACTAAAAAAACAACATTTTTTTTGAATAGCATTTTCTGCAGTTCTGTAGCTGTGCGATTCAGCGGTTACGTACTGTGGGTGTGTTCTGCTCTTCCAAAAAACGCAGTTTAGGGGCACAAAAAATTGTTTGCAGTGTGTTATACATATTTGGAGGTGTGTGAAATAAACAATTTCTATATAGTTTTCTCCTACTGTGCTATACTAAAAAAACAACATTTTTTTTGAATAGCATTTTCTGCAGTTCTGTAGCTGTGCGATTCAGCGGTTACGTACTGTGGGTGTGTTCTGCTCTTCCAAAAAACGCCGTTTAGGGGCACAAAAAATAGTTTGCAGTGTGTTATACATATTTGGAGGTGTGTGAAATAAACAATTTCTATATAGTTTTCTCCTACTGTGCTATACTGAAAATACAATTTTTTTTTTGAATAGCATTTTCTGCAGTTCTGTAGCTGTGCGATTCAGCGGTTACGTACTGTGGGTGTGTTCTGCTCTTCCAAAAAACGCCGTTTAGGGGCACAAAAAATAGTTTGCAGTGTGTTATACATATTTGGAGTCGTGTGAAATAAACAATTTCTATATAGTTTTCTCCTACTGTGCTATACTAAAAAAACAACATTTTTTTTGAATAGCATTTTCTGCAGTTCTGTAGCTGTGTGATTCAGCGGTTACGTACTGTGGGTGTGTTCTGCTCTTCCAAAAAACGCCGTTTAGGGGCACAAAAAATAGTTTGCAGTGTGTTATACATATTTGGAGGTGTGTGAAATAAACAATTTCTAAATAGTTTTCTTCTACTGTGCTATACTAAAAAAACAACATTTTCTTTGAATAGCATTTTCTGCAGTTCTGTAGCTGTGCGATTCAGCGGTTACGTACTGTGGGTGTGTTCTGCTCTTCCAAAAACACCCATTTAGGGCAACATCCTAAATTTGGAAAATATGAGGAGAAGGTCAAAGGGACGTGGTGGCCCCGGTCGTGGTGCTGCTGGTGGAGCTCCTGTTGCAGGGAGAGGACGTGGTGGATCTGTGCCAGATACACGCACAAGTGAAACACCTTCCTCAGGTGCGAGTAGGCGACCGAGCCTGCGGCGGTATTTTGTCGCGCCTAATGAGGCTGTACGAATGTTTAGGCCAGGACAAGTACAGGCGATAGTAGATTGGGTTGCTGACAGTGCCTCGGGTTCCTTCACATTGTCTCCCACCCACTCTTCTGATGAAAGATCAGAGTTGGCACCTGAAACCCATGTCCATCAGTCTTTCACCTCACCCCCTTGCAAATCAGCCAAGCAGTCTGAGCCCCAAATCATGCAGCAGTCTCTTCTGCTTTTCGATGACTCTGTTAGCAGGGTTTCCCAGGGCCATCCACCTAGCCCTGCCCCAGAAGTGGAAGAGATTGAGTGCACCGATGCCCAACCACATATGTTTCATGATGAGTACATGGGAGGACCATCGCAGTACGTCTCGGATGATGACGAAACACAGGTGCCAACTGCTGCTGCTTTTGCAATTGTGCAGACAGACAAGGAGGGCAGGGGTGAAGACTGGGTGGAAGATGATGTGCAGGACGATGAGGTCCTCGACCCCACATGGAATCAACGTTATGCAGGTAACCAGTGTAGTTTGGAGGAAGAGGCGGTGGTCGCACAGAGACACCAGCACAGCAGAAGAGGGAGCAGGGTGCAAAAGCGGAGCGTCCGTCCCCTAGACAGTATGTCTGCTACTGCCCAACGCAGCAAGGGACCGAGCACACCAAAGCCAGGTCCAAGGAGTTCCCTAGCGTGGCAGTTCTTCACACAATGTGCTGATGACAAGACACGAGTGGTTTGCACGCTGTGCAATCAGAGCCTGAAGCGAGGCATAAACGTTCTCAACCTGAGCACAACCTGCATGACCAGACATCTAAGTGCAAAGCACGAGCTGCAGTGGAGTAGACACCTCAAAAACCAAGAAAGGTCTCTGGCTCCTCCTGCTTCCTCTTCTGCTGCAGTCTCGGCCTCTTCATCCACCTCTGTAGTGACAGTGGCACCTGCCACCCCGCAAACAGAGGATCTGCCAGCAACGCTACCACCTGGGTCACCAACCATCTCCACAATGTCCCATGGAAGCGTTCAGCTCTCTATCTCCCAAACATTGGAGCGGAAGAGGAAGTACCCCCCTAGTCACCCGCGATCCCTGGCCCTGAATGCCAGCATTTCAAAACTCCTGGCCTTTGAAATGCTGTCATTCCGTATGGTGGAGACGCAGAGTTTTAAAAGCCTGATGGCATTGGCTGTCCCACAGTACGTCGTGCCCAGCCGCCACTATTTTTCCAGACGAGCCATCCCTTCCCTGCACAACCAAGTGGGGGACAAAATCAGGTGTGCACTGCGCAACGCCATCTGTGGCAAGGTCCACCTAACTACGGATGCATGGACCAGTAAGCACGGTCAGGGACGTTATATCTCCCTAACAGCACACTGGGTAAATGCAGTGGCGGCTGGGCCTGAGGCAGATAGCAGTTTGGCGCATGTCCTTCCACCACCGAGGATTGCAGGGTGCTTCAGTTTGCCTCCTGTTGCTAACTCCTCCTACTCCGCTTCCTCATCCTCTACCGCCTCCTCATCCAGTCAGCGTAACACCTTCACCACCAACTTCAGCACAGCCAGGGGTAAACGACAGCAGGCAGTTTTAAAACTTTCCTGTTTGGGGGAAAAACCCCACACCGCGCAGGAGTTGTGGAGGGACATGGAACAACAGACCAATGAGTGGTTGCTGTCAGTGAGCCTCAATCCCGGCCTGGTGGTGTGCGATAATGGGCGAAATCTCGTAGCAGCTCTGGGCCTAGCCGGTTTGACGCACATCCCTTGCCTGGCGCATGTGCTGAACTTGGTGGTCCAGAGGTTCCTTAAAAATTACCCCAATATGCCAGAGCTGCTGCAGAAAGTGCGGGCTGTGTGTGCGCACTTTCGGCGTTCTCACCCTGCTGCTGCTCGCCTGTCAGCGCTGCAGCGTAACTTCCGCCTTCCCGCTCACCGCCTCATATGTGACGTGCCCACAAGGTGGAACTCCACCTTGCACATGCTGGCCAGACTGTGCGAGCAGCAGCAGGCGATAGTGGAGTTTCAGCTGCAGCAATCACGCGTGAGTCGCTCTGCGGAACAGCACCACTTCACCACCAATAACTGGGCCTCCATGCGAGACCTGTGTGCCTTGTTGCGCTGTTTTGAGTACTCCACCAACATGTCCAGTGCCAATGACGCCGTTCTTAGCGTTACTATCCCAGTTCTATGCCTCCTTGAAAAAACGCTTCGGGCGATGATGGAAGAGGATGTGGCACAGGAGGATGAGGAGGAGGAGGAGGAAGCGGGATCATTTCAAAGGCTTTCAGGGCAGTCTTTCACAAGTGGCTACGAGGGTGGGTTCCTGCACCAACAAACGCCAGGTACACAATTGTCCGGCAGAAAGGGCACAGTTCTGGAGGATGACGAGGTGGAGGAGGAGATGGAGGAGGAGGAGCCATTTTCACAGCAGGGTGGCACCCAGACCAGCTCGTTGCCATCACTGGTGCGTGGCTGGGGGGATACAGAGGACACAGACGATACACCTCCCACAGAGGACAGCTTTTCTTTGCCTCTGGGCAGCCTGGCACACATGAGCGATTACATGCTGCAGTGTTTCCGCAATGACCGCCGAGTTGCCCACATTTTAACTGGTGCTGATTACTGGGTGGCCACCCTGCTGGATCCCCGTTACAAGGACAACGTACCGTCCTTAATTCCCTCACTGGAGCGGGATCGTAAGATGCGCGAGTACAAGCGCACGCTGGTAGACGCGCTGCTGGTGGCATTCCCACCTGACAGCGGGCGTACGGTGGAAGCACAAGGCGAAGGCAGAGGAGGAGGAAGAGGTCGCCAACGCAGCCGGGGCACCGGCAGCACCTCAGAAGGCAGGGTTAGCATGGCTGAAATGTGGAAAAGCTTTGTCAGCACGCCACAACAACCAGCACCACCAGCTGAGATGGAACATCTTAGCAGGAGGCAGCATTTCACCAACATGGTTGAGCAGTATGTGTCCACAGGCCTACACGTACTGGATGATGGGTCTGCCCCCTTTAACTTCTGGGTCTCCAAATTGGGCACATGGCCTGAGCTTGCCCTTTATGCCTTGGAGGTGCTGGCCTGCCCTGCAGCCAGTGTATTATCTGAACGTGTATTTAGCACGGCAGGGGGCGTTATCACAGACAAGCGCAGCCGTCTGTCCAGAGCCAATGTGGACAAGCTCACGTTCATTAAAATGAACCAGGCATGGATCCCACAGGACTTGTCCGTACCTTGTGCAGAATAGACATGTATACCGGTGTTGTGACAAAAACTGTCCGGCCATCGGATTGTGTCCGGCCCATACTGCGAAGGCGCAGCGCTTGCGCAGTACAGAGGACAAGGAGATTCACAAAATCTCCGAAGATGAACGGCGCCTGCGCTGTGAGTGCAGGTTCAAGCCCCACCATCCAAGTGGACATACGGTAGCACATAGTAACAGGGCCCCTCACGGGCTCGGTTCGATCGCCACGCTTCGGGCACGGCCTCACTTGGCTCGGCTTGAACCACGGATGGTGTGGCCTTCACCTGAACTCACCACGCAGGCACCGTTCGTCTTGGGAGATTTTCGAAATCCCCTTGTCCTGCATACTGAGCAAGCGCAGTACAGGGTGGACACTATTTGACGGGGGACAGAATTCGACACATCACTGGCCTTACCCAGCCATTGTTGTATTTTTGAACCAGTGTTGGCTACCTCGTCCTCCTCCTCCGCCGCTTCCACCTACACAGCCACATCCACCGCCACCTCAACCTCCTACTCCATATGGACCTCGTCCTCCTAGGTCAAGATTATAATTTTTATTTTATTTTTTTGTAGCACACAGATCCTTTCCCCCTTACCTGCCTTTATGTTGTTGGCTCCTCGCAGGAGGGAGAAAGGCACACCGCACTACCAGCCCGTACCCTCCTATATAAAGAGGTTGAGCGGTGTACTTGACGGGCCGTGTCCACAGCCGGAGTCAAAACTCCTCCAGAGGATGATTCTCACCTCTACTGTAGGTAGAGGCAAGTCCTTTAATTCCCAGTAAAGTCAATGTCCACACCAGCTGAAATTACAACTCTTATTCTCTCATGGCAAAATAAACTCTACTCGGATAGAAAAGGTTAGAGCAAAGAAACAGGACAGCTTAAGGTGTGGAGGAGGTCCAGGCACAAACGTAGCACATTCACTTCACTGCTTAGGTTTCTCAAACAGTTTTAGGTGCACGGTCTCTGTCACAGACCTTGAGGTTGGTCTCTGCCACAGACAGGGTGTACAAGGCCCCTGCCACGGACCTGGAGAACTTTGGTCTCTGCCACAGACCAGAGTGTATAAGGCCCCTGCCACGGGCCGGGTGAACAAGGCCTCTGATACAGTCAAGATGACCTTGAGCTTCTCCTTCTACGAACCTAGCCCATATCAAGGGGAAGACATCTCTCCAGGGAGTCAACAGACCCTTCCTTCACCGTGACTCCCGCATCGGTCCATCAGAATGATCCTCCCTTCCCTGGAACATGGTCCCCTACACGAGGCGGCACCCTAAGACTCCTCGACCCTTAGCGGACTCCAGACGAAGGCTCTGGACTCCAGGCTTTACTCCCGCACCTAGGCCTCCATACCCAGGGCAGCAGGAACTCCAGGATAGTACCTCACCCGGGCTAAAGGTACCCGAGATGGAACAGGAACACATGCACCCAGGCCGAAGGCACCTGGGCGTGGACCCCACTGGACATCAGCCCCCAGGCCAAAGGTCTGCCCCTTTTATATGCTCTCCCGGCATGCACAGCAGGTTCCCCGCCCCGCTGTACTACTGCCAAGAGGGGACACAAAGGCACAGCACTGTATCGGCGGTTCAACCCTAGCCTACCATGGCAGCGCCACCTGTAGGCCGCAGGAAACTGCACACCAATACTGTCCCCCGAGGACAAAATGGTCCATGAATCCTACAGAATTAGGGTGTTTGAGCCTATTTACCACTCAAACACTTCCCTTAAATTTAGCAGCCCGCTACATTTTTATTTCAAAGTATTTTATTTTCCCACTAGCTTATCCATTAAATTGAATAATTTATTCCAGAAAGGGCGTATTCTGGGGCATTCCCACCATATGTGTGGCATCGTGCCGTTGAGTTTTTGAGGTTCTTAATGACTTCCCGTACCTCTTCTGCTGAAAAGGGGGCCTCCAGCATATTTTTTTATTTTTTTATTTTTTTAATGTTATTTTAAGTTATTTCCCTATCCACATTTGTTTGCAGAGCACTTGCCATGCTCTTAACAACATTTTGCTGCCATTTGCAGCCCTCTAGCCCTTTCCATTACTTTTTTAGAGCCTTTTTAGTCCTTAGAAGTCCGGGTCCCCATTGACTTCAATGGGGTTCGGGTTCGGGTCCGGGTTCGGGTTAAAGTTTCCAGGTGTCCGCTCAACTCTAGTTAAAACCAATTCATTTGAAAAATGCTCTTGTGGAACAAATCTCCCCCTACGGACAGCTAAAAAGATCATTGGCATTCTTCAGCTGGCTCTGCCAAGTAGTGTTGGCCCCAGAACTATGTAGGCACCGTCAAAGGTCAACAACCCCCAGCAATCTCTGGAGGAACCCTAGAGTTTCACAGAAATCCTGATTGAGAATGGCCATCATTAGAATATTTTGATGTGGGGCCGATAGCAAAGAAAGCTGGGGAACCTGGAGCTGCTCCCCATAGTTTATTCACACTATTCATTTTGGGGAATAGTTTATGAATGATGTAGCAAACATGATGATCAGTTGCCCATTGTTCTGGGTTACATCCTTTCTAGAGAAGAGAAATAATCCTAGCCCGGGGTTACACGGTCAATGGCATCTCTTTGCTTCTGAGAGATTCAACTAGTTGTTTTATTGTATTACATCACAATAACCTCCCTGGAGGTATTCCCGAGTGTGGCTCGGGGTGTATTTTTCATACCAAAAGCGGTAACCCCGAGCCACACTCAGGATTGCATCGCAGGATCCATGTAGAGGTTACTTACCTTGTACCCTGGATCCTGCGAATGTCTCCCCGATGTGATCTGCGAGCCGCCGTGTCTCGCTCGATTCACAGTGCCGAGCTCCGTTCCCAGCGAGCATTGTGACGCACAGGGACGGAGTTCGGCGCCAAATTCAAAAGGTAAAAAACACAGTATACATACAGTACACTGTAATCTTACAGATTACAGTACTTATCAAATAATTACACACCCCCATTGTCCTTAGTGGTCTGTCCAGTGTCCTGCATGCACTTTTATATTGTAAATACTTTTCTTTCTGCCTGGAAACTGGAGATTGTCCATAGCAACCAAAAAGTGTCCCTTTATGTCAAAAGTAGTTTTAGACCAGCTAGAAAACAGCGATATTAAATTAGAATCACTTGCAGAATTGAGTGATAGCGATTTGTCGGGAAATTCGTCATCAAACACTAAATCTAATGACAGCGACAATTCTGCAACTGAGCAGATTTCAGTGTTTTTGATTTGATTACATTATTGAATATTTTTTATTAATATTATTATATTATTATTTGTTATAATTATTTATAGTTATTTATTATATTATAATTTATGATTTTGTGTTTCAAACTTTATCATACCCGGGATATCTACTAGTCTCTTGTTTGGACAGATTTAAGTGAGTTATTCCTAAGAATTACAGGCCTAAAATATAAGACGCCAAATTTCCATGCAAAATAATGGTACCGCTTTCAGCATCAAAAATCTGACAGAATCATACCGCCAGGGAGGTTAATAGCACATTGAGCTTGATACCAACAAGCAGTTAAATCTCTCAGTTGCAAATAGTTTGCATCGCCTATGTATTCCTAGACTAATCGGTAACTAGGGGTTCCACTTTATGAACGATGAAGCCAACAGGGCATTCTGCTGCCCATGACAACTAGCTGGAATCCAACAAGTGATAAATTAAGTCTTACAGGTTACTATGGGCATTGGGCAGCAATTATTTGAATCCAGCTGTCCCTGCTGCAAGTTTCATAAATCTAAAGCATGCTTTAGGTGTGAAACCTGATTAGTTGATATGGGACAAACCTCATGTTTACTCCAGTTTTCAGAAAACAGTTTCATAGGGAGCAACAAAAGAAATAATTAATATACTCGTAAAAGTAAAGAATGTAACTTATTCATGAACGTTATCCTGTTATCTATCTGCTGGGTTACTATTATCCTTTTCAGATTGGAAGAGGCAGCAGGGTACTTTCTGGGAGAGGGGGCTTTACCTGCCCTACTGACCCAGTCTCTGAAGGTGGCATCATCTATCAAAGATGGGCTTTAGAAAGTTCACAGTTGCAGTTTCTCAGCCCCTGGAGCAAAACTGAATGACTTTATCCCATTATCATACTGGAGTGGCAGGGATAGGCTGATTATCTGACAAAGGCTTGTCTCCAATATTCAGGCTCCTCCTGCTTGATCCCCCCCCCTCCTCCAGGAGGAAAGCTGTTGGTTTTTTTGATAATCAGTGTCATAGATGATGCAAGGGTGAACAAACAGTCTCCAATCTGAAGAGCCGCTGTTTGCATGTGAAAAAAGAAGATGTTGTCAGTGTTTATTTAGATTGAAGGGGAGGCCCTGCCCTTACCATAGATCAGTCACATTGCCCCAACCGCTTATCAGCAACATCACTGGGACAGACATCAACCTTTGCTGTTCAAAGCCACCCATTTGTAGTCAAAACGAATCTTACATGTTGATCTTCATTATCTAGCAATCAGACACTGGCCACTTTGATTCTCAGGATATACACCCATTTTATAACTCAGCTCCCTGATAAAAAGGCTCATTAAAGTAAAATATCTAAGCCAAAACTACTAGTCCATTAAAAAGCCAGCCAGCTGGCAGGTCAGTTAATTAAATATCAAATTTAGACATGCTAAAACTGTGTATTTAGTTGTTTATAGACAATTTAGGTTTAACAAATGCTATTCCAATGCTAGTTTTATGAACAGCATTGATAGGGAATTATTTATTAGGATGAAATTCAGCAAGCTGTTTGATAGATTCCGCGGTTGCACAATATGAAGATATCTGTGTTGTTAAGAAAGTTAAGCTGCCTATAGAAATCAGAGAATAGCTGGATGGGCATACATGATTCAATCGTCTCTCATGGTCTACAGGTCAAGCTTCTGCTGTAGACTGCATAGCTCTGGTTGTGCGGACGTTCCTGTTTAACCTCCTCAATACTGGCCACTTTCTGCCCAGGCCATTTTTTAGCTTTCAGCGCTCTCACACTTTGAATGATAATTGCGTGGTCATGCAACACTGTACCCAAAAAATTTTTTTTCTTTTTCTTCACACAAATAGAGCTTTCTTTTGGTGGTATTTAATCACTGCTGGGATTTTTATTGTTTACAACAAAAAAAAAGTTTTTCCTATTTTCTGTCAGTAAATATTGTAAATAAGTATTTTTTTTTGTGCGCTGATGAGGCTGCACTGATGGGCACTGATGAGGTGGCACTTATGGCCACTGATGAGGCAGCCCTGATGAGGGGGAGCTAATATGCCACACTGATGGACACTGATAGGTGGCACTGATAGGTGGCACTGGAGGGAACTGATAGGTGGCACTGGTAGGCACTAATAGGCGGCAGTGATGGGCAGTGATGTGGGCAGTGATAGGCAGCACTGATGGGCATTGAGGAGCAGGCACTTATGGGCACTGATGGAAGGCACTGACTGGCATCACTTATGGGCACTGATTGGTGGCACCTATGGGCACTGATTGGTGGCACTGCTGGAACTACTGGGGCTTTCCTGTAATCAGGGCATTGATGATCAGTGCTCTAATTACCTGCCTAGGTCTCCTCTGTGAGGAGATGCCACTAATTGGCACTCCTCGACACACACTCTGTCAGTGTGAGGCAAGGAGAGTCGATTCACGGCACTTCCATATTTACATGTGACCGGCTGTGAATGGACACAGCCAATCACATGGTTAAAGTGCTGCGGCCGTGGCTCTTTACAGAGATCAGGGTCATGCAGTGTCCTAGCAACACGGCACGGCCACAATCGCCGCACTGTGCACCCATTTTGAGGCACCTTCATATGACATCCTCCCAGAGCGAGAGCCGCACCATCCCTACATGGGCGGGCGGCAAGCAGTTAAGCAATGAAACAGGGTGTGGCTTCTTACACTGGCCATAGATGGTTTGAATCTTGGCCGGTTGTGCAGGGACCAGCTGAGATTCAAACCATGTATGGGCAGGCTAATTGTACCCAAGTCAATCCATCAATCCATGTTGAATTTTTAGGATGCGATTATTGCCAGCAGCTATAGCCACTAGCAATAATCACTGTGTTCTTCTGGCAGGGTCGCCCCCCCCCCCCAGCCAGAAGAACACAATAGCTCTTTGGAAGGGATTCCCCCATCTACACTGAATGTGTTGATAGGGCAATCCAGCGATTTTCCTTCCAATGGCATTCGGACACGGTATTCTAACTGGTCTTATCCCTTATAGTGTAACTAAAATTTTTTTTTTTTACATTTGGATAAAGTGGTAAAGGTTTAGAACCACAGTCAGGTTTTTATTGCTGCCTGTGTCTCCACTAAGGAGACTCAACTTCTTTAATTGTCCCAAACAATGTCCCCTGGAAAACAGGAATAGAGGGGAAATCTTCACTTGTTACTGTGACAGCTCTCTAAGGGCTCAGGTACACAGGGCTGCTGAAAACCTTTT
Source organism: Rana muscosa (assembly GCA_029206835.1). Classification (NCBI taxonomy): domain Eukaryota; kingdom Metazoa; phylum Chordata; class Amphibia; order Anura; family Ranidae; genus Rana; species Rana muscosa. Next base: position 931,270,578 of record CM055116.1, read on the forward strand.
CTGAACACTGGAAACTTGACAGCTGGAAACTGACGGTTAAAAACGTCATGTTTATGCGTGTTTAGCAGCGGTTATAAGCGTTTGAGGTTAGAAGCATTTTTTAAAGATAACCTCAGGAGACCCTCCCAAATGCCCACAATGCATGAAAAACAAGTACATTATTAAAGTGATACTAAAGTCTTGTTTTTTAGTTAAAATATAACAAACATGTTGTACTTACCTGTTCTGTGTAGTGGTTTTGTAGTGGTTTTGCACAGAGTAGCCCCGATCCTACTCTTCTTGGGTCCCTCTTCAGGCCCCTCCTTCCTGTTGCTTGCTAAGGGGGCACCCAAGCTGCAGCTCCCTGTGTCCATTCAGACACGGAGCCATGGGCTGGCCCCACCCCCTTTCTCGCCTCATTGGCTCACTGACTTTGATTGACAGCAGCGGGAGCCAATGGCGCCATGCTGCTGTCTCAGCCAATGAGGAGGGGAGTCCTTGGCAGCCGAAAGACACAGCTGCAACTTCACTGGATCTAGATGGGCTCAAGTAAGTATTAGGGGGGCTGCTGCACACATGTTTTTTATCTTAATGCATGGAATGCATTAGGATAAAAAACCTTCTCTCTTTACAACCACTATATAATGATTTCAGCCATTCTGTGAGAGAAGACAGAGCAATAGCAGAGAGAGCAATGTGCTCATAGATAGCTGTCTTATGTTTTGTATTTTTACTATGGATCCTGTCTTGAGCATGTGTGAGGAAATGCTCCTGATATTGGTGTTGCTGAGGCTCCAAAGATGTAGAAAATTGTGTGAGAGTACCTGAGTTCATTGCTGCTGGACTCATCCATTTATATAGGCAATGGCATGTGGTGAAATTTGTGTTTTTTCAACAATTTTATATGTTCAAAAGTATCAGAAATGTTTCCCTTTTAAAAGCGCTTATAAACGTGTAGCGCCCTGCTCCTGATGGGTAGACGCTATATGTAAATTTAGGTTTGTCTGAGCTGTAGTTAGGTTTCTGTTCCAGTTCAGCTGGGTTGTGTATTTTCCACTTGGCCGTGGGTGTCGCTGTCACCATCGGTCAGTGTTGGAAAGGCAACGTGCTGGATGCATTGAGTACCCCTTTACCCAGAAACAGCCCAGTGGGCGTGGTTCCCCCGCTGTGCATTCTGGGAGAGGGTACTTAAGGGGCAGACTCCTTCTTTTCGGGTCTCTCTGACCTGATGGCCCTCCTGGCCTAAGGTACGTCGTAGCAGTTCTTCTGCCTCGGGGCCTGCTGGCCCGAGGGCTCGTTACTGGAAGTAGGCCCAGAAGTTCCTGGGGTCTACTGGTCCAGGGGTGGTCCTGTGCTGTCTTGCCTGCTGGGAGAAGCCGAGCAATTGGAGAAACCAGGTGAGGACTTTTCTCAGAGAGGACCGAGCAAAAAGGCTGGTATCTCAGGAAGAGCCTGGAATCTCAATTGGAGGACGCATCCCGGCCAATCTACCACACAGTATTGCCAGCTGGCTGAAAGAAACTGATACTGTGTAACTGTACTTGACTTTGCAAAAGTTCTTGTTTATACAATCCTGTGGCAGAGGATTGTTCAACGAATCTAATTATTCAACAAGTCTGTGGCAGAGACTATGACCGAGCACCGCACCGGCTGCTAGGTCAGTGAGAGAGGCCTATCCGGTGGTTGCTAGATCCAGTTGTGGAAGCTGTTTGTCCTCTGGATCAAAGAAGTACCCGTGATCCGCAATACAAGGTACCTGAATCTCACCCTAACCATCCATCCCTCATTTTGACGTTGTTAATAAAAGCATTGGTAAAAAAAGACTAAGTGTTCGGTGAGGACATTTGTGAACAACTCTCCATAGGGACCCCTATGGCGGATACGGGGAACAGTCAGGTAACGGCAAGACCCAAAAATTAAACCAGCAGCTCCTACGGGGGTAGTGCTACAAACGCATATGCCCGTAAATGCAGTTTTCAGCGGTTCCAAGTGTAGCGCCCTGCTTCTGATGTTCAGGCGCTATGTTAAATTTAGTGGGTGTCTGAGCTGGTAGTTAGCTCAGACTTTGTAATGATGAAGGTTAAATTAGCCTCTGTTCCGGCTACAGCTGTGTTTGGAAGGACTTCCCACTGTTTGCCTGTAGGTGGCGTTACCACCCCAGGCCAATGTTGGAACACAAGCAGGCCAGAGTGTCTTGGGTATCTTTCCCCGGGAACAGCTCAGTGGGAGTGGTCTCCCCGCTGAGCATGCTGGGGAAGGGTACTTAAGGGGCAGAATCCATTTCTCGGGGCTCTCTTCGCCTCGTGGCCCTCCTGGCTCGAAGTATGTGTTACTGGAATTTCAGCCTCTGAGCCACGCTGGCCTGCAGCTGCATCTATGCCAGGTAGGCCCAGTTGTCCTGACTAGGGCCTACACTTTGAAGGTTATCCTGTGCTGTCCGTCCTGAGGGAGAAAGCCACTCAATGGAGGAAACCAGGGGAGGACCTGTCCTGGAGAGGACCACGCAGAAGGCTGGTGTCTTGAGGAAGGCCTGGTGACCCTATTGGAGGATGCACCGTAGCTAAAGTTACCTTACAGTCTGCTGGGTTAGCTTAAAGGCTCTTAGACTGTAAGGTTGGATATCCGGGTACTAAAATCCTGTGGCAGAGGATAATTGAACAGCTCAACTTAATCGTTCTAAAGGTCTGTGGCAGAGACTGTTATTTCTTATTTGTTCGTGCATCATTCCGGCTGCTGGGTCGAGTGAGAGAGGCCTATCTGGGTGAGCAATACCCACTTGATGGAGAGTGGTGAATGTGACTTTTGTAACTTAGAATTTTCCCCAGTGATCTGCTGTGTGTGTGCCTGAACCTTCCCCTAACCCTTCATCCCTCTACCTATGCAAGTTGTTTGTAAATAAAACCTGAAGAAAAGGATTCATAACTTGTGTGGACATTGAACTTCCTATAGACTCTCATTCCCTAGACAACGAACAGTGAGGTAACGTGCAAGGCCCAAAATTAAACCAGCAGCTCCTACGGGGGTGTGCTACACGTGGGGGCTCGTCTGGGATTTGCCATTACCTCTCGCAACTGGACTGAAAGTTTCTATTGTTTCACCGAGAGTCTACAATTAAGAGGGTGTTGGACTGTATTCTTGAAAAAAAAAGGGGTTAAGTGTGCAGATCACTTTGGTAGCTGCGTAGGCTGTGGATGGAGCCAGGAAAGCCCGCGAGCTACGTGCCAAAAAGACCAAAGGGGAGGAGTTCCTGCCTCCTGCGTGAGACGCGTGTGTTTCTGGCGCCACAGGGAAGAAGCTGCGAGATCACAGTGAGAGGATCGGAGAGCAGCCATGTCGTTGTACTCGTTGGCACAGTCCGTGTCAGGGGCTAGTATGTTTTCTGCTAACGCTGGTGCGAGCATTACACGGCCAGGAACCCTGTTAACGGATACAGGCATCCGAATGAAGCCGCATGGTCGTTTCATTTTATACACCAGTGGAGATGTGGAAGCGCTGGGCATGCTGTGCCCTTAATGTGAGGGACTGGCCGTTCAGCTACGCCCGTTCGCCCGATGCTTGCACTGCGGGGAATATTTGTAGGCGGTGGACCAGCCTACTGAATCGCCCCATGCCTACCGGGTGGATTGGACCGCAGGCATCGCTACGTTGGAGGATGTTGCCCTCGGGCCTGTGGCCGAACCTGTACTTGTCACGCCTGCTGCGGTGAGTGACCCTGGAGGGAATGTTGTTGCTGCAGTTGCTGCAGAACCAGCCGCGGTCATTGTTCCGGATATCACCTCCACGGCACTTGTTCCCATTGCGCCCACCCGGAGAAAGGTGGGATATGTGAAGGCTTCCCGCGGCCGCGGTAGAGGCCTACCCCAGATACAACCGGAACTGGACCCCGAGAGAGATGATATCCCAGGGAGGTCCACGTCAGGAACTGGTAAGACATCTGGGGAAAAAGTATTCGGGACTGTACGCAACTATTTGCCGGCAGAAGAGTGGGAAGACTCTGAGTTAGACTCTCTGTCGGATATTGGAGATGACAACTTGTTCGAGTCCATGTCTCAGGAGTTGTTGTGGGATAACGTGGAAGATGTTACCTCAGCACGTAGCTGTTCGGAGTGGACAGCTATGGACTCCGGGGAAACTACACCCAGGGTGGAAACCCCGGACATTGATAAAGGGACTTTGCCTGTTAAAGAGATGTTGCCTAAACCTGCTAAGTCCATGGTAAAGAAATCACCAGATTCATGTGTGTTACCCGGGAAGGGAAGCTCCCGATCTTTACCCAGACTTACCCTTCTACACAGAGTGCTTATAAAAAGGGTAGCCACGGAGTACGGCCTGGAATTTCCCTACGTACCAAAGGAGATAATGCAGGAGATTGAGGCAAACAGAGAGCAGTGGTACGGTGAGGCCATTTGGGACTATTTGTCTGTGTCAAAGCCATTTAGAAACTTGGACTACTCCTTCATTATGGCTGAACGCTTTAAAGGATGTTGGCTGCATTGGAGCTACGGCCGACATATCCACGCTGATCGGGTGACTATCTGCAGACCAGGAAAGGATGACATTGTATATTTTATTACTACCCTGGACAAGCAAGGAAAACCACTGACTCTGCCGGATCCCAGGTTTTACCTGTGATCATTCAAAGTGACCATTTGTCTTCATTTCAATTTTTTTTCTTTTATGAAAGAAAGAAAATTCTCAATCTAGATAGAGGAGGATTTTTGTTCACCTTCTAATTTTTTTGCTGTGCTAACTGGACTCTGGGGAAATTAGTCAGTTAGGATTAGCTTTGCTGAAGACTTCGGGATCAAGATGTCCATCTGTTTCAGCCTTTGTATATAACGGACTTTTGTGTGCTGCTTCTGACACTAGGTGGCAGTGGTCAGTAAAGTTTAGTCAAATCTTTAAAAGTAGAAGGAAAGTTCCATCTCCTAGGAGATGAAGCTTTGCTTCTTAAAGTTGCCATGTTTATTTTTCTGCGTGTCTTAGTTTTTTTTAGGTGAGCCGGATCTTCTGTCAAAACTGCTGGAGAGTGGGTGGTCTAGACAGTTAGTGAGGGGTTGTAATGTATATGCTATTGTGATTTTATTGTAATTTTATATTCATATTTTGTGTCTTTAATTACCTTTCTCCTTTTCCCCTCCCCATCCAAGTTTTTTTTTGGTTCAGGTGCTGGTTCTCAGGATTGAGGGCCATATTTTTTCTTCCAGACACTGGGGACAGTGTCTTGTAGTGGGGGGAGTATGTAGCGCCCTGCTCCTGATGATCAGGCGCTATGTTAAATTTAGTGGGTGTCTGAGCTGGTAGTTAGCTCAGACTTTGTAATGATGAAGGTTAAATTAGCCTCTGTTCCAGCTATGGCTGTGTTTGGAAGGACTTCCCACTGTTTGCCTGTAGGTGGCGTTACCACCCCAGGCCAATGTTGGAACACAAGCAGGCCAGAGTGTATTGGGTGTCTTTCCCCAAGAACAGCTCAGTGGGAGTGGTCTCCCTGCTGAGCATGCTGGGGAAGGGTACTTAAGGTGCAGATGCCATTTCTCAGGGCTCTCTTCGCCTCGTGGCTCTCCTGGCTCGAGGTATGTGTTACTGGAATTTCAGTCTCTGAGCCACGCTGGCCCAATGCAACATCTATGCCAGGTAGGCCCTGTTGTCCTGACTGGGGCCTACACTTTGAAGGTGATCCTGTGCTGTCCGTCCTGCGGGAGAAAGCCACTCAATGGAGGAAACCAGGGGAGGACCACGCGGAAGGCTGGTGTCTTGAGGAAGGCCTGGTGACCGTATTGGAGAATGCACCGTAGCTAAAGTTACCTTACAGTCTGCCGGGTTGGCTTAAAGGCTCTTAGACTGTAAGACCGGATATCCGGGTACTAAAATCCTGTGGCAGAGGATAATTGAACAGCTCAACTTAATCGTTCTAAAGGTCTGTGGTAGAGACTGTTATTTCTTATTTGTTCGTGCATCATTCCGGCTGCTGGGTCGAGTGAGAGAGGCCTATCTGGGTCAGCAATACCCACTTGATGGAGAGTGGTGAATGTGACTTTTGTAACTTAGAAGTTTCTCCAGTGATCTGCTGTGTGTGTGCCTGAACTTTCCCCTAACCCTTCATCCCTCTACCTATGCAAGTTGTTTGTAAATAAAACCTGAAGAAAAGGATTCATAAGGGTCCTTTCACACGGGGCGGATCAGTCATGATCCGCCCCGTGAAGCTCCGCTTGCTCAGCGGGGATCGCTCCGTTGATCCCCGCTGAGCCGACGGATGACTGGGCGGTCCCCGCACACTGTGCAGGGACCGCCCTGTCAGAGCGCCGCTCTCCCCTATGGGGAATCGGATGACGACGGACCGTAGAGTCCGTTGTCATCCGATCCGCTCCGCCGACGGAAGGAAAAATAGGGTTTTCCTCCGTCACACTTTGGCGGAGCGGATGTCAGCGGACATGTCTCCGCTGACATCCGTGCTTCCATAGGGGTACATGGAGGATCCGTTTCAGGTCCGCCTAAAAAACTGACAGGCGGACCTGAACGGACCTCCGTGTGAAAGAGCCCTAACTTGTGTGGACATTGAACTTCCTATAGACTCTCATTCCCTAGACAACGAACAATGAGGTAACGTGCAAGGTCCAAAATTAAACCAGCAGCTCCTATGGGGGTGTGCTACACAAACATTTGGCGTTTGAAATTCCAGGAAACTACAGTCCTGAACGTGATTTTTCTGCTTTCAAAAAAATACCTGTAATCTCAACTTCCTCTAAACTACTATAAACTACTGAGTGTACATGTACACATAAGGTAAGGTAGAGAAGTGTTCAGGGGCTGCTGAAAATGCCCAACTAATTTTCAGTTTAGCAGCTGTAGTGTACATGAGGCCCAAGAAGAGATATCCCTCACATTGGAAAGCTGTCCTCTCACTTCCTGTTGAGTCTACAGGACAGGAAGTGAAGGGAAACCTCTTTGATGGGACAGATGACACCCCCCAAAAAACCGGACTGCTTTAACCAGTGGAGTTGCTATAGGGGTGCAGCCCGCACCTGGGAGACACCCGCCAGAGGATGACACCAGGTCAGGAATGGCATTGAGAGAGATGATACGGCTCCCTCTTTCCCTTCCGGGATCTCTGCTATCCCCTCAGCTCTACACAATGTGCGGGGAGGGTGGGGGAGGAGGGAGTGAGGCAGGACACTGACAGACAGGGTGCCCGGGTCCAATCGTTCCTCCCACACACCCCTACAATTGCATCTCTCTTCGGCTGCTGCCTGCAGGAACTGGACTACAGCTGCCTCCCCCTCGACTCTGATGTTCACGTACCCAGGCCGAGAGGAAAGGCCAGGGAGAACCTGCCCTACGAGGTCTGTAATCACAGGAGTCTTACAAGGGGATTCGGAAGGGGGGGGTTCTGGGTGGAATGGGCAGGTAACAATTGTGCTGCCAGGAGTGCATTTAGGGAGGGGGGGGGTGGGGGTTAGAGGATATGTGCTAGGGGGTGCTTTGTTTTGGGTTAGAGAGGACTTGTGCTAGAAGGAGGGGGGCAGATTTGAAATTTGACCCCCAGCCCTCCTAGCACAATTCCTCTCCCCTCCCAAAGCACCCCCTAGCACATATCCTTTAACCCCCACCCGCAAATCAAAGATCCCTTCCCCCCTGATCCCACCCTGGCTCCATCCACCACCCTGATCCCATACCGGCTACATCCCTTCTCCCGATCTCATCCCGGCTCCATCCACCACCCGATCCCATCCTGGCTCCATCCACCACCCCAATCCCATCCCAGCTCCATCCACCACCCTGATCCAATCCCAGCTTCATCCACCACCCCAATCCCATCCCGGCTTCATTAATCCCCTGAGTTTATACTTTAATGGGCCGGTAGATATTATATTGGGTAGCCTAACATCTATTGGACAGTGTAGCACATGTTTTCTTCTGGGATTAAACTGCCCATACACTGGTCAAAATATTTGATCAGTGTGTGGGCTCCCCTCTATACCAAAGTTGATTGTTTATTCTATCACTATCGAAGTACATGTTGGAAAACTCTTCACTGATCAGCGGCTGCAGCCAATCAGTGGGTGCTGCTGTCAAAATATAATGTCCTAGCGGGGGGATTTCTCAATCCACCTCATTTGTGTAGATGGGGGAATCTGTTCGTTTTTGACTGAACAAAAAAAAAAAATGCATATGGCCAGCTTTAAGTGATTCTAAAGGCAAAATGTTTTTTTACCTTAATACATTCCCTCCACTAGTGTTTGTTCTTCACTTCCTGACCCTAAACACTTACCTGACACCTCTTACGATCCAGCACTGTCCCCTCCGGCAGCCCCACTCTCCTCTCTTCCAGGATTCACAGGCTTCACTGAGAGCAATGGGAGCCATAGGCTCTTGTTACTGTCAATTAAATCCCGTGAGGAGCAAGTGGGGGGTGTGGCCAATCCACGCTCCATGGTTGTGCACAGCCTGGATTGGGAGCATGCCCCTACAGGTGCCCTCATAACATAGCTTGATATGGGGGGCTCTCACAAGGAGAAGGAGAGGACAGCGCTGGTAGGGGACTGCCAAAGGGAAGTAAGAGACCAGCTCTGTGCAATATCGTTGCACAGAGCAGGTAAATATAACCTGTATTTTATTTTAATAAATTTGGCTTTAGAATCACTTTAAGCAATCAGACACATTCGAAAAGAAAAGCCTGTTCAACTACAGTTGTGTGCCCTGGGATAAGATAGTGGTGGGATTGTCTGTCATCAGTAACTCCATTGGAAAGATTTTGCAAGTTGTTTAGCCAACAGTAGTAAAAACCTCAGAGGGGTTCTAACCTTTCTTTTTTCTATTGAAAAAGTGTTTTTTCTTGCTGTGTCTCCATTAGAGAAACTTCCCAAAACTTCCTGTCCCTCTGACCCCTGCCACTAGGACAGGATGCAAGGGGAAATCTTACAGATGGGGACATGATAACAACAAAAGCCTGTCAAAGGTTCTAACCCTTCCTAGCTCTCTCTAAAACTAAACATATAGTTTTGGCTAGAGTTGTTTTTTTTTTGTTTTTTTTTGCTAGGGCAGGGTTGCACGTACCATAAGTTAAGTTAAGTCTGCCATACATGGAACGAAATTCGGTCGGTTCAGGGACTGGACGAATTTCTATCCATGTATGGGTTATCGTTCAGCTTACTGTATGTATAGCCAGCCTGTCAGCTTTTTTCCAAATGATCACTGCCGCTGGCTGTAGCCAGCAACACTGATCATCATAATCTGTCGGTAGGGAAGGTTCCCCACCAGCAGCATACAATGGCTCAGCGTGAAGGTTTCCCCCATCCATATCAAATGTATGGGTGAAGGAATTGGCAAATTGTTTTCATGTATGGCCTGCCTTAGGCCGCTTATATGAGCCAAGAGTACATACTTACAGTATATCCTTGGCAGACACCATTAGCCTTGTCTTGAAAAACAACAGAGATCATGCAGGAAAATCAAACCCACTGGATCAGTTCTTTATTTATGATTTATCTGGCCACATAACATAATACTAACAGGCATCCAAATCCAAAAAAATGTCTGAATCCTGCACTAACCATCGGTTGTCTATTTTTTATAACAGACTTATTTTATAAAAGATTTTTTTTTTTTTACATAAACGGATACATAACACGTACAAGATAAGTCATGCACAATCTCCGCATCACTGCCCATTTTTAGATTTATATATACGGTATATATATATATATATATATAGATATATCTATCTATCTATCTATCTATCTATCTATCTATCTATCTATCTATATATATATATATATATATATATATATATATATATATATATATATATTTATAGATATCTATATATATATATATATATATATATACATATTTATAGATATCTATATATATATATCTATATATATATATATATATATATATATATATATATATAGATCTCTCTCTCTCTCTCTCTCTCTCTCTATATATATATATATAGATATATATATATATATATACACACAGTGTATATATATTGTTGTTCGTTATTTTTGGTTGCACACAGATGATTGCAATTGCAACTAAATATGTATTTAATAGATATCTTCAAATTAGACACGCCTTAAATGCTCAGTTCGACAGATTGGGACCAGACTGGTGTAAAACTCCTATTCTTCAGAGATTGGGTAATCAGAGTAGGACTGGGGGCTTTATTTCGGAAATCTATCAATATATATGTAAAGTATTGAGGGCACAGAATATCTTAAAAGTAAAGGGAAATGGGAGGAAGTTCTGGGGCCCATATCCGAGGGGCAATGGAAAAAGATATTAGAGAATGGACACTTGGTAACAGTTTCGCCAGCACAGAAGTTTTCATTTTTGATGTTGCTACATAGGACATATTATACACCAAAAAGGTTGTTTAAGTTCGGGTGGAGAACAGATGCAAGGTGTCCCAGGTGCCAGGGTATGGGGGATTTGATACATATGATATGGAGGGGCCCAAAATTATTCAGATATTGGACAGAGGTCCTCGACACCATAAATAGGACATATAAAGCGGCATTAGAAATGGATCCAAGACTGTGTATCCTGGGACTAGGGGAAGGAGTGGCCAGTACAACAAAAGCAGTGCTTAGGTGCCTTTTTCACGCTAGAAAATTAATTGCGCAAAGATGGCAGGCAGAGAACCCCCCTTCAGCGAGAGGTTGGGTTAATATAGTTACGGAAACAATATGGAAGGAGAAAATAGTCTACATCAAGAGAAGGAATATAAGAGAGTTTGTTAAAGTGTGGAATCCGTGGTTGGAAAACATGGGGTACCCCCTGTAAATATAGAAGAAATTAAGTAAGAAAAATGGTATAAGGAAAGCAAATAAAAATAAAAATAAAAATAAATAATGTGTGAAAAAGGAAAGAAAAGAAGATAGAAAAACCCACCACGAGAAACGACAGGGGGGGGGGGGGGAGGGGAAAGGGTCAATAGAGTGAAAATGATATTGATAATATTTTACCACTGTAAATTATGAAATATACATATATATATATATGTATCTACATTGCTAATTTTAATGTTCAAGAAATCTAATAAAGAGAATATAAAAAATAAAAAAATTAAAATATGTATTTAATTATTGCAAAAGCAGACCTAGGCAAGAAAAAGGATTCTATCTTTCTTCTCATGGTCACCCCCTTCTGAGTAGACAAATAAAGGAGATAGGCACAGAGCAAAGTGGGGCAGCCCTGTGTACCTAACACAAGAGAGAGAGAGGGGGCTGGATGGCTTAAGCTTTGCTGCGTGTGGGATTTAAGATGAGCCGCTCCATGCAGCAGCCTGACTCCCCGCTGCTAGCCTTGGCTGCAGCCTGCCACCCCCCTCTGGCAAATGTTATGGAGAATTGGGGGGAATTTTATGGTTGCCTTTAGTATGTCTTTTGTCTTCTTTGAAGAATGACTTTGGACATTTTATTTACATATTTAAGCACGGATGAAAGCAGAAAAAGAAAGCATTTGCTTCGTTGTGGGAATAGCGATATGTTTAAATTAATGGGAAATCTTATTAGACCTTATACACTTCTAGTGCGGGGATTTTTTTTAATGGAAGTTTGTAATTAAACAGGAATCCTCTAATAGCGTCGTAGAGCGATGATGCACATTCTCCCACTCATAAATATTTGAAAATCTGCCATTAATTGTTTATACCTCTAGGCCCTGAAAATATAACTCACGATGAGACAAAATATTTTACTGACTGAATTTTTAATGAGGAATGTAAAAATTTAAACCGTTGCTAAATATTTTGTAGACATAATACGGCAGGAGCATGCAGTGTTGTTCCCAAAACACAGACGGTAGTAACTACAATGCTTTAATATGGCTGTATATTTGTTAAATTGGGTCATATTAAGCTCCAGTGTTTGGTAAGGAGAAATGACATCTTGCTCCATAGATGTCAGTTTAGATATGGAACAGGTTGGGTTACATGTAGTAAACCTTATCTTTATGTCTATGTATTGATTGTGTTTCAGTAACTTCGTTTTCAGCATAAGTAATACAAAGGTGTAGTATACCCTTATCAAGCCTAAAATACTACTTTGTTATTATTATTATTATAATACAGAATTTATATAGTGCCAACAGTTGCATAGAGATTTATCATAAAGGGAGAAAGTACAGTTACAATACAATTCAATACAAGAGGGTTAGGAGGGCCCTTATAGTGAGAGCCTAAAATGTATTATGGAGGAGCAAGTGATACAATAGGTAATAACTGTGAGGGATGATCTGGTGGAGAAAGTACAGTTTATTAGGTAGAGACGAGATAGACTTCCCTGAAGAGAGAAGTATTCAGGGATCACCTAAAGGTGGACAGAGTAGGAGGTAGCCAAAGAGATGGGGGTAGGTAGTTCCAGAGGATGGATGAGGCTCTGTAAAAGTCCTGGAGGCCAGCATAGGAGGAGGTGACAAGGGGGCTAGAGAGAAGGAGAAGGAGATCTTTGAATTAGCGGTGAGGATGGTTTGGGTTAATTTTTGAGATGAGGTTGGTAATATAGCTCGGGCAGAGTTGTACATGATTTTGTCAGTTGTTGTTAATACTGCTCTTTTTTTTTTTTTTTGGAGCAAGCAGAAGCCAGTAGAGTGGTTGGCAGAGAGGGGTGTCTGACACTGAACAGTTAGTAAAGTGGATGAGTCTGGTAGCAGCATTCTTGATAGACTGAAGGGGGATAGGCCTACAAGGTAGACCAGTGAGGAGGAGGTTGTGATAGTCAAAGCAGTAGGTAACAAGTGAGTAAAGTAGTAGCTATATTGTGCCATTGGTTAGAGTTCAGTTTTGGAAAGAATGAAGCCTCGTACACACGGCCGAGTTTCTCGTCGAAAAAAACACGTCGTTTGTTTCGACGAGATCCTTGGACAAGAAACTTGTCCCGGCCGAGTGTACAGACGCTCGATTCAAAGAACCCACGGTTCTTTGAATGGAGCGTACGCGGTGACGTCATCGACTACGACGAGCATGCGCTCGTCACATTCGATGCCGTCGCCGCCATCTTGGTATACCCTACCTATGCCTAGGAAGCTACCGCGCATGCGTCAAATTCATTTCGAACATGCGCGGGCTTCCCGGAGGACAGGTAAGTGTACACACACTCACTTTTCTCGTCGAGAAACAGGCTGACGAGAATCTCTACGAGAAAATAGAGAGCAGGTTCTCTATTTTCTCGTCGAGATTACTTGTCGGTTTTCTTGACGAGAAACCATACACACGAACGAATTTCTCGGCAAGACATCTCTGCCAGCAAGTTTCTTGCTGGTTCTTGCCGAGAAACTCGGTCGTGTGTACGAGGCCTGAGTTTGAGGAAGTGTTGTGACATCCATACTGATATGTCAGAAAATCAGTGAAGCATGAGGAGACTGAAGGCGTGAGGTGAGGAGTAGAGAGATAGATTTGAGTGTCATCAGCATAGAGATGGCTTTGGAAGCCATGTGAGGTTATCAACTAGTGGTGCAACTGATCGTCATTGATCCGTGATCTGAACGGGTCAAAGTGTTCGGATCGTCACACCGCGCAATCCGCGGATTGAGCTCCGCTGCCTTGGCCATGGTTAAGGCCGCGGCTTCGGCCTAGCTCCGGAGCGGCGGCCATCTCGGTACACCCGGCGGCGGCCTAAGTGAGCAGCGCGCTGTGGGGGAGATGTGGAGAGATGTGGATATTACAGTGGGGGAGATGTGGGGAGATGTGGATATTACAGTGAGGGAGATGTGGGAAGATGTGGATATTACAGTGGGGAGATGTGGATATTACAGTGGGGGAGATGTGGGGAGATGTGGATATTACAGTGGGGAGATGTGGATATTACAGTGGGGGAGATGTGGGGAGATGTGGATATTACAGTGGGGGAGATGTGGGGAGATGTGGATATTACAGTGGGGAGATGTGGATATTACTAATATCATATTACAATATCCACATCTCCCCCACTGTAATATTCACATCTCCCCACTGTAATATCCACATTTCCCCCACTGTAATATCATATTACAGTGGGGAGATGTGGATATTACAGTGGGGGAGATGTGGATATTACAGTGGGGGGAGATTTGGACATTACAGTGGGGGAGATGTGGATATTACAGTGGGGGAGATTTGGACATTACAGTGGGGGAGATTTGGACATTACAGTGGGGGAGATGTGGACATTGCAGTGGGGGAGATGTGGACATTACAGTGGGGGAGATGTGGACATTACAGTGGGGGGGGGGAGATGTGGATATTACAGTGGGGGAGATGTGGACATTACAGTGGGGGAGATGTGGATATTACAGTGGGGGAGATGTGGATATTACAGTGGGGGAGATGTGAACATTACAGTGGGGGAGATGTGGACTTTACAGTGGGGGAGATGTGGATATTACAGTGGGGGAGATGTGGACATTACAGTGGGGGAGATGTGGATATTACAGTGGGGAGATGTGGATATTACAGTGGGGGAGATGTGGATATTACAGTGGGGAGATGTGGATATTACAGTGGGGAGATGTGGATATTACTAATATCCACATCTCCCCCACTGATCCGAAAAATGATCCGATCCGTGACTCTGATCCAAGGAACGATCCGAACCGTGAGTTTTTTGATCCGTCGCACCCCTATTATCAACTGACTCAGAGAGGATGTGTAGACAGAGAACAGAAGGGGTCCAAGCACAGATCCTTGGGGGACCCCTATGGAAAGAGGAAAAGGAGAGGAGGAGATAGAGTTGTAGGTGAAATTGCACTTACTGTAGATAGGTTGGATCACTTTAGCAACATGAAACAATTATTTGGCACACTCCAAAAAGTCATAGTCACTAAAGCCTAGTACACATAGGCTGAATCTCAGGCGGCATTGGTGGGTTCAATAGAAACCGGCCGATATTTGGCCCGTGTGCACTGCAGCTGGCTTCTGTCGACAGGGCATGACCGAAAAAGGTCTGCCGATCGGCTCCTGATCAGCATTCTCAGTGGCTGACAGCACTGACTGGAGTGTTCTGCCGAGGGGTGGGGGAACGACGTCCCTCTGTCAGAACACAATAGCACAGCAGGGGAGATCACTGTACTAACATTGCATGGTTAGTACAGCTGCTCCTCCGGAGCTGTCAGTTTTTTTCGTTCAGCCCTGCTGGGTTGAATGAAAAAAAAAACTGCTAGTGTGTACCAGGCATTAGCCTCAACCTAAACCCTTAAACGTAACTCTAATGCCGCGTACACACGATCATTATTCACGGCGGTTAAAAAACCGCCGTGAATAATGTCATTTAAAACTGGGGAACAGCTTGACGAGAAAAACGACCGTCTGTGGGCTCCGCGGCAGTGTTTCCCTATGGGAAACACTGCCGCGGAAAACATGTCGAAAAAAACGACGAGAAAAATTAGAACATGTTCTAATTTTTCTCGTCGTTTTTAATGCCGTTTTTCTCGTCGAAAAAAACGGCAGAAAGCCCACAGACTATCGTTTTTCTCGTCGAATGGGAAAAATTTCGTTTTTTTCGACGAGAAAAACGGCCGTGTGTACGCGGCATTAATCTTCAACCTCAACCTCATTCCTCAAGCCTCGTACACACGATCGGATATCCTATGGATTCTAATCTGATGGTTTTGTCCATCGGAAATCCGATGAAGCTGACTTCCATCAGTCTTACCTACACACCATCAGTCAAAAAAACAAGCGTTCCAAATGCGGTGACGTAAAACACTCCGATGAGCCGAGAAAAATGAAGTTTAATGCTTCTGAGCATGAGTCGACTTGATTCTGAGCATGCGTGGGTTTTTTATCCGATGGACTTGCCCATAGACGATCGAAATTTCCTATTGGTTTTTGATCCATCGGAAAAATTTAAAACATGTTCTATTTTTTAAAACCGATGGAAAAAAGACCGATGGGTCCCATGTACGATCGGTTTGTCCGATGAAAAAAGTCCATCGGACTGTTTTCATCGGTAAAACCTATCGTGTGTACAGGGCTTAACACTTACGCTAATTCTTTGATATAAATGTAAGCTTTCACAGTGATAAATACTATATGGACATGGCAAAAATACAAACTATGTTGATATTAGTGACAACACTACTATTAAGTTCAGAATGTCTATGGTAGAAGAAGATCAAGCCAAATCAGTAAAACCTCGTATTTGCAAGAGTTGGTTTTTAACATTTTTAAACATGCAATTTAATAAAAAAAGAGTACCTTATCATCCTGCCATGAAAAGCTATGTCCAGATACTTCTTGGTAAATGATGACACCTCTCTATTCCTGTCTCCCAGTTGTGCTCCTACATTGTCATCCTGTCACTTGCGCCTGATGGAGACTACACGAGGGGGGTGATTTACTAAAATTGCAGAGTGCAAAATGTGGTACAGTTGTGCATGGCAGCCATCATCAGCTTCTAACTTCAGCTTGTTCAGTTAACCTTTGACAAAAAAACTGGAAGCTGATTGGTTTCTATGCAGAGCTGCACCAGGTGTTGCACTCTCCAGTTTTAGTAGATCAACCCAGAGGTCTTGCCAACACATATTATGCAGGTATGTTCCACCCTTGTCACTCAGAAAGTCCAGAGCAATGAGGTACAGCTAAAACTGGAACAGGTATGTTTGAAAAGATGTGCCTGTAAAAAAAAAAAAAAGAACTGAAGGAGAGCAGCAGCACTAAAGCCTAGTACACACACGGGTCGAATGTCGGGTGACATCGGCCGGTCTAATAAAAAATGCATGACATTCAGCTGTGTGTTCTCATCAGAGGGGGGGGGGGGTGGAATCCCCCAGTCAGAACACAAGAGCTCAGCGGGGGAGATTGCGGGGGAGATTGCTGTACTAACATTGGATTGTTAGGCCCCTTTCACACTGAGGCGCTTTGCAAGCGCTATTGCGCTAAAAATAGCGCCTGCAATGCGCCCCGAAAAAGCCGCTCAATTGTATTCAGTGTGAAAGCCCGAGGGCTTTCACACTGGAGCGTTGCGCTTGCAGGAGAGTCAAAAAACTCCTGCAAGCCGCATCTTTGAGGCGCGATAGGAGCGGTAAAAATACCGCTCCTATAGCGCCCCTGCCCATTGAAATCAATGGGGTAGCGCCTCCAAAACGCCCACAAAACACCGCAAAGAGGTGTTATTGCAGGCGTTTTTAACCCTTTTTCGGTCGCTAGCGGGGGTTAAAATCCTCCCGCTAGCGCCCGCAAATCGCGGCAAAAAATACGGTATAGCGGCGCTAAAAATAGCGCCGCTATACCGCCAGCGCATCCAGCACCTCAGTGTGAAAGTAGCCTTAGTACAGCGGCTCTGACCAGAGCTGTCAGTTCTTTCCATTCAACTATCTGGGTTGAATGAAAAAAAACGAATGCTGTATACTAGACTTTAGAAAATGTTAAAGGAAAAAAAATAAAGAGTTTTATGGGAAAAAAAAATGCAGTTGTTAATGATTTTAAAGGCTTTAGCAAAAGAATAGTAATTCAGATAAAATGTCTACTATACGTACTACAAGTGGTGCCTGGCCTTGTTGTCACACAGAATTTTGACAACTTGCTATGAAATCTGATGATCATTTTCGACTGCAGTAATGAGAAAATGTAAAGAAGCGGATGGAAAATATGTTCTCATTTCTTATGTAAAGCAACTAAATTCTAACGGTGAATGTGAAATCTATTCAGGAAAATTGCATATATTGTAATGTGCATGTGCCAGGACCAAAAGAAACCTGTTTAATACATCTGGTATTTTTTCATGTCTGGGTAAAATTGTAAGGGCTTTTGAATACAATGATGGTAAGATCAAATGCTTTGCCGAACAATTTTTTTAGAATTTTCATACAATCATTTGGACACAACTCTAATGTTGTATTGCCAATTTTAGTCTATAATTGAGATCCTGGTGGTCCAGCAAATTGATATGCATTTTTCCATGGATTTTGTTGCTGAGACATCTGCTGGCCAGGTCAATGGGCAATAAGCTATCGATAAAAAATGTCAAGATTGGGCCAAAATTCCATGTCTATGAGTCGGGGGACTGATATATCTGTTCTGTCTGTGGTAAGCAGTTCCCACAACATCTTGCTGTCATTTTAGGCCTCATTCACACTGACACTAAATGCAGAAGTTATCTGGGAAATAAGCAACATTAGGGCCTCATTCACACCTGCATTTGGGGCCAACTACAATTTCCTGCAGGAGAATCACCGGAGTTTCCTGCAAACAGCTGGATACAATCAGTCTGCATCCAGGGCAGATCACCCACAGGTAATTGCTGCATGTTCCATTACATGTGACCAGCCGCAGATGACTGTGGGCACTGTCCGCTTATCATTGCTATCATTGTATGATGCTTCCTACCTGCAGCTGTTTGCAGGAAGCCCCATTGGGTCTCCTGCAGGGAATCGTAGTCAGCCCCAAACCATAGCTTCCAACTGTCCCTGATTTCGAGAGTTGTGTCTAGGGTGTCTAATCAGATCCTGGACACAGGAGAATCCTTACTTAGCTAAACTGACTGCACCCAAATGCAATGTGGATGGCACCATTGAAGAAAAAAAAATTCATAAATGTATTTGCATTTTTAGAAATCCCCTCTTAGGCCTCATTCCCACGGTTGTATCTATCGGCATGGGGGTGTCTTTGCCCGCACAGGATGACAGGTGTTCCATGCGTCCACGTGCAGGAATTCCCATCCATATTGGGACGCAGCGCCTGCATGGACCTGGTCCCAATTTGACAGCTGTCCAGGTGCTTGTCCCCGAACGCGGGCAAAATCAGCTGTTTGCACAAGTGTGTGAATGAGGCCCAAATGCCTATTAAGGCAGATTTGACACTGCCAGTGTGAGTGAGGCCTTAATAGGCATAAATATAGGTGTTTGCTTGTGCTAGACTTTCATGTTTTTCTCCTGCCTTCCGGAAGACTGTGTCTCCTGAGGGTGGTCAGATAGTGCCTACTCATCTGACCAGCCTTTCATGTCTAAGGATGCCTCTAGTTATAGATAGGAAGCAATAAGCTAGCAGTTGTCTGCTCAGTGTCTGTTACAGACAATATACATTTACACTCCAGTGGTAGGGATTTTCTGAGATGACACTTCCACATTACCGAGAAAGTAAATCACAGCTTTGTAAAGTTACAAGTTAATTAAAACCGTCAAGGTCAGGAAAAAATATTGTTTGGCAATTTTCACAAGAGGATCTCTTGTTACTAAACAAACAATTTGTGCTATATGGTACATGACTCTCTGTAAAATATATAGGGCACTGCTGGCGGTTATGCTTCTACGCTTTAATGATCAGATTAAGTAACAATTATCCTAGCTCTGCTAGCAGATGGGTCATCTGTGGCAACGTATGTGTAAAGAGAAGTGCAGCAAATAAAACAGTGAAGAGTTTGCTGTCACGGCAAATACGTGGAAACCCGGAAAGTGGGTAATTAAGTTGCACAGGTGTTTAAATTCGCAGTGAATCCCAGCAGCAAGAATCTACAGATTCCGGAGGCTGGGATTGACAGCTGTGTGCTGATAGCTGCGTCTGCAGTGCAATGACAGGCTGCCGGCGGCCGCAGCTGTTTGTGACAGTTCTCATAGCTAGCAATTACCAGCGGTGATCGTGGCTGGATGCACACAAAGCTGCATCTATCCGCACACAGTTGTCAATCCCAGTAGAGTCTTGCCTCTGACATTTGCAGCGTGGCTAAACTCCTGCGTAGATGCAGCCTAAAGCCGGCCATAGATGATTTGAATCTTGGCCGGTTCAGCAGAACAGACTGTATGGGCAGGCTGAATGTATCCAAGTTGATTAATCGATCAACTTGGGTACAACCAGTCTGCCGGATTTTACATGCGATTATTGCTAGAGGCTGATATAGCTGCTAGCAATAATCACTGTGTTCTCCCGGCAGGAAAGGCTCCCCCTGCTGGGAGAACACATTGGCTCAGTAGAATTCCACTGTCAACACTGTCTGAAGGAAAGAAATTTGCTCTGTATGTGGCTGGAGTTAGAGAAATATCAGGGCTGCCATTTCTTGTCATCTCATTCTGAAAATGCTAGTTGCCTGGCTCTATTGCCTATTCTCTGAATCACTGACCCTGAATAAGTGTGCACCCTGAGAGGTCAGAGACGTTCTGCTAAGGATGTTTTTTCTGGGCTAGTGACTGAAGCTGGCCATGCACAAACAAGGTGAATGGAGGAATCCCCCCACCAGGACATTTTATTTTGACAGCTGTCAAAATAGACTGATCAGCGGCTGCAGTTCATTGGCTGCAGCCACTGACTGATGAAAATTTTCCAACATGTCTATTCAACAGAAGACAATCAACCAATCAACTTCTCCGGAGCAAGTACTACTGCACCCTGATTGAAATTCAGGGCGGTCTAGCTCCGGTGGATTTTACCATGGATGGGCTACTTCGGCTCAATGTTGGCTAATTAGGAGTGTTTTCACATGGTATATTTTTAGAGTGCTTGAAAGGGGATATCTTGTCTTTTAGTAGGATATACAACTTATTGCACTTTGGATACTCTGGTTAGGCACCTTAAACGGTTTAATGTGTTACCAGGTTTAATGATTTGTCAGCATGGACCTCGGAGAGGGGTGTGTCTTCTATGGGCTTTATACTTATTTGTATCGTTGGCAATGTATGATAATGTATCATTAATAAAACTCTTTGTTGGATTAAAAAAAAAAAAATTCAGGGCGGTCCTTGGTGAAGCGGCCAAATTTCAATCAGTGTATGGCCAGCTTTGGTAAGTTTTGAAGCCATTAGATAAGCATGCAAGCTAGGCAACTATCTTTTTTCAGTTGAGGGCAGCCCTGATAGCTTCCATGTTTTTCTAAGCACAGGTTTCCTTGAAATTGGTCACGCACATGTAGCACCCTCCTAGATAGGCTGCTAGGATTTGGTTAGGCAAATTTAGACCTTCTGTATTCAGTGGAGCTGGGTGTGATTACTTTAGGCTGCTCTGGGCTCTGCAGACTGCTGGTTTGACTGCTTCCCCCTGCTTTCTGGAGGTTTCCAGATCATAGTGGGTGGGAGAGTCAGATAGGCAGTTTGAATATTTATGCAGCCTCAGCCAATCCCTGGAGAGGTGTGCCAAGATGGTGGCTGGGGACTGCATAGATAGCTTTGAGTTTCAGAGAGTGGGTTTCTTTTGCAGGAGGAGAGGTTCCCAGACAGGAGGGCTGCCAGCCTAGCTAGCTCATCGAGGTCCTAGCTGTGCTTAGCTTCTACAAGGAGCCAAAGATGGGTGCCACTAAGGATCTTATCTGGAAGTGCTACAGAGAAGTCTGCCTGCTTGAGTCTAAAGGCCCGTACACACGGTCGGACTTTTGGCCAACAAACTTCATTTTGAGCAAGTTGGACCAACAATCCGACCGTGTGTACGCTCCATCGGACAAACTGTTTTTGCTTTTTTCTTGCTTTCATCGGACAAAAGTTGGGTCTGCAAACGGACAAACTTTTGCCCAACAAAAGTCAGATGGAGCAAAGTCCGACCGTGTGTACAGAAAACCAATCGGACTTTTGTCCGATGGACAAAACAACTAATGTTAAAATCAAACAACAATAGCAGAAGTTGACCAAAGGGTGGCAGTAAAGAGCAGAAAAACCACGTGATGTTGCAAAAAGTTTTGGGAAAGTTTGCAGAAAAGTCAGAATGTGGGTATGCTATAGGTGTTCCCTCCTGACCAACTCCGTTCGGACAAAAATCCACGGAAAAGTCAGATGGAAGTCCGACCGTGTGTTTGGGGCTTTAGGGAGACATCCAAGCCCAGTTGTCCTAACCCCTGTGATCTCCTGCACATCAGTATTCAGAGTAGAACAGCGTATAGCATCAGTCTAATCCAATCAGACTGTACGGTATAGCACAGTGCTGCCAAATTAACAGCTGAAGCTTTCTGACTGGAGGAGAGAGCGCAGAGATGACATCATCAGTCTATTCAATTACAACCTTGGCCAAGATCAATTGCTTTGACCGAGGTGGAAAAAAGGAAATGTTCAGGGCTTGATATGATGTATAGATTGTTAAACTGGCTATGCAGAATTTTGACAGGTAGACATTTTATGTATTCACTTACTTATTCAATAGTTTCAAGTGATCGATACAGGAATGACATACGATGCAGAGAATTTATTGTGCAATGTCTTACTGTATGATGAGACACAATATTGTAAGCAATAAAAGTCACTGTCTTAGAAGGAGTTTTGTTTGTGTTTTTTTTTTTCTTTCTTAGAACACTTTAAAACATTTTCACAATTCAGATAGCAGTATGATTATTAACTAGGCCATAGGCATTAAGATTTCTTACTTTCAGCCCCGCGGGCTGAATGAAAGAAATTACTTGATTCCCTCATCCATGTTAAACAGTACGGAAAGATGAACCTGCAGGGCCAGCTGATGTATTCTGACAGTCCGCACCCACAGCTATCAGAATACTCAAACATTGCCTGTATCTAACTCAGGGGTTTCCAAACTTTCTAAACAAAGGGCCAATTTACTGTCCTTCAGATTTTAGAGGGGCCGGACTATGGTCATTGAGAGAAAGAAAACCAACGATTGCAAGATTGTAAATGTTGACAGTCACCACATCCCTAATTATATGAAAAACTAGAAGAACCCCCTTGGGAGGTGGGACTTTGAAAGTGACAGACAACATACAGAGGTATATCAAAAAATATATATGAATTTAATCAACGAGTATAGAGACATAATTACAAAGACAGTTTCTTATTAAAATACATGAATTAAATACAGATTCACAAAAAACTGTTTGTATTCAAAAAAGAAAGAACGTAACATTTTATAGTCCGACCCGACAGCTGTTTCGGTTACCCTTCTTCGGGGGATTTGTAGACATTAAAATCGAGAGTTGTCTATAAAAAGACAGATTCCATTAAATACATGATGTTATTGTGTATATATATGCATGAAATTGTTTATAAAAACATCACACAAGTATATAAAAATAAATAAATAATAATTTTTTGCTTACAAATATTTCCAAAAGTAGTTCGATATTCCATGCGAAAATAGGGCACGTGTGTCGCTGTGTATATGGAGCGAGAGAGACTATGGTCATTGGGATTAGAAAAGGTACCGACGTCAGTGGGGAAATAAAATTATGCCCCATCGTTTGTTTCAGTGGGAGTAATTGTGCCCCATCATTGGTGTCACTGGGAAAAATTGTGCCCCATCATTGGTATCACTGGGAGGAATTGTGCCCCATCATTGGTATCACTGGGAGGAATTGTGCCCCATCATTGGTATCACTGGGAGGAATTGTGCCTCATCATTGGTATCACTGGGAGGAATTGTGCCTCATCATTGGTGTCACTGGGAGGAATTGTGTGCCATCATTGGTATTACTGGGAGGAATTGTGCCCCATCATTGGTGCCATTGGGCCCCATTGTGGGTGTCATTGGGAGAAAAAGTGCCCCAATGTTGGTGTAATTGTGAGGAATGTTGTCCCTTCATTGGTCTTAGTAGGGGAATTATGCCCCATTGTTGGTTTCAGTGGATGAAACAGTGCCCCAAGGGCCAGATTCAAGCAAGCAACAGGCTGCATCTGGCCCTTGGGCCGCAGTTTGGACACCTCTGATCTAACTGGATGCAGGTACTGTTTAGCTGAGAATTTTTCGCCAGCCTCCTTCAACTTAAGTTGACAGAAAAATCGACTTTTGGAAAGCCCAGTCATGCCAACAGGGCCACCCATGGATCAAATTTTGGCTGTTTTAGCAGGAATTGGCCAGTTTAAAGCTACCCATACACGGCTGGACTTTTTCTTGGTCAGTCCATAGGCTAAACAAAAGAAAATCACTTTATTCCTGATAGTGTGGATGGAGCAATCTCAACTGCTAGCTATTGTATTCTGGCAGCCATGACCCCATGCCTGTCTGATTACAATGGTGTTACCAAAAAGTGAATACATCTGATAAAATGCAGTCACAGTTTGGCTGATAATTGCTAGCAGGGCTCAAATTATTGCCAATTCAGCAGCTCAAGTTAGAGCAATCTATGACCAGCAATAGAAGAGCGTCCAGTATTGTATGTGTTTAAATTTAATTAAAAATGAATATATTTCTAAAAAAACTGTTATGTACAGATGGCATCCATACTACCCTCCCAGACAGCTGTCTAATCAAGACACTGGACATGCCGCCTCCAGTACTTGGCAGGTGTCCCTAGGGTTAGAATATTTTCCCATAGTTGGAAGTGTTCGTTTAAACAGAGAACGATAACTGTTTCCTTCTGTGGACTTTTCCTGGTCCTGCTTTTAATTTCAGTATACCACCAACAGTGTGGATGAGTACTACCAGCGATACACATCCTTTGAAAAACACTAACATAACATATTCTTTAGCAAAATGTTCAGTGAGAATGGTTTGCGTTGTGCGGTTTTAACATCTTTTACTGATGTGTAGAAAATACACTTGCCGAAAATAAAACGGAAAAGCATTATTATAGACGTTGTGTCCTTCATTCTAAAATATAGGCCCCCTTCAAAGAAATGGAAAAGAAAATTTATCTCATTAAGGGCTCAGGCATGCAGCTGGTAAGGGGACCATAACAGCATCCAGAGCCTCCGTAAAAAGTTTCCCGGCACCCGCAGCTGCCCATAGACAGGAATGAGATGTTACGGCTGTACGTGGTTATGCTCCGGGGGTTGCGTAAAACACCTGCACAGACGTATGTTCCAAGTGGAGCATAGGTCCCTGTGCGAGCAGGTGCTTTATGCAAGATTCACCTAGATTTTACATAAGATTTAATTAGAAATATGGGTGAATCCTGCATAAAAACATTTACAAACATATCCATATGAGTCAGACCACTTTAACCTCCCTGGCGTATGATTATGTCAGATTTTTGAATGCCAAAGCGGTACAATTGTTTTGCATGGAAATTTGGCGTTTTATATTGTAGGCCTGTAATTCTTAGGAATAACTCACTTAAATCTGTCCAAACAAGAGTCTAAGACCCCATTCACACAGGGGCGACTCGTCAGGCGTCTCAGCCGCCTGACGAGTCGCGTCCCATTCTGTATAATGGAACCGTTCTAAGCGGAGCGACTGAAGTTGCTCCGACTTAGAAAAAGGTTCCTGTACTACTTCAAGACGACTTCAAGGCGACTTCCATTGACTTCAATACAGAAGTCATTTTGGAAGTCTGCTTTGAAGTCGTCTGCAGATCGCCCAGCGCAGTCGCGGCACAAGTCGTGCCGCCCCTGTGTGAATGGGCTCTAAAAAACATCCCGGGTATGATACATTTTGTAACACAAAATCATAAATTATAATATAATAAATAACTATAAATAGTTATAAAAAATAATAATATAATAATAATAAAAACTATTCAAACACTGAAATTTGCTCAGTTGCAGAATCGTCGTTGTCGTCACTTTCAGTGTCTGATGACAAATTTCCCCACGAATCACTATCGCTCAATTCTGCAAGTGATTCTAATCACTATCGCTGTGTTCTAGCTGGTCTAAAACCGCTTTTGACGTAAAGACCTGGTTCACACTGGTGCGTTTTGACATGCGATTTGGCATGCCAAATCGCATGTCAAAACGCCGGTATTTGCCTCAAATTGCGGGCAATGGAACCGTCCTAATCGGTGCTACGCCGCATCTGCGGCGCTGCACCGATTTCAAAAAGTAGTTTCTGTACTACTTTTTGCGATTTGGGGCCGCGATTTACATTGACATCTGTGCAGAAACCTGCAGAGATGTCCCTGTAATCGCGGCCGAAATCGGGACTGACAGGCAGGAGTGAAATCGTGCGAGTTCAGCTGAACTCGCACGGCTTCACTCCCGCAGCCCAGTGTGAACCTGGGCTAATGGACACTTTTTGGATGCCATGGACGTTCTCAAGTTTCCAGCCAGAAAGAACAGTATATATAAAACATTGTAATGCGCTGCACAAAGTGTTGCCGCTATAAAGAACCTATTAAATAATAATAATAATAATAATGTAGCGATACCTCCAACTAAGGAGGCCGCAGAATTAGATTTTGGGCCCTGAGTGCAGCTCCGCCAACCCCCGGCAATAGGCTCTATCCCCTTCTGGCACAGCTAGTACTAACAATCAATGATATGTCCTATGCAATAGAATAACTAAGCAAGGACACAGTAATGAATTGTAATAGGTAAAGTGTTTTACTCATCAATTCTCAATATGAATAAAAGGGGTAACAATAATTACAGTTCTAAACAATCACTCCTAAGGGCAGCGTCCTGCCACTCTAACACACTATATAGTAACACACGCTACAAGTGCGCCATACGGGCGACCGTTAACTAAGTGCCCTATGGCGCAGCAATCAAACACGCTAGAATCCCCACCAGGCCTGGTTCTAATATTTAGCTTAGTCCTTCTTTCTTCACCGGCAGGTCTGTAATGGTGGTGCACTTAAACAGAGTATAACTTTGTAATCCAAGGGGTATGAAAATAACTTGTAGGCCACGGCAGTCTATAGGCCTATACACAGCAACAGTATCTAAGCTGGGCTTATGCCCTCTCACCCGCCGGACTACGGATCCAGTCCGGGAAAACCTCCACCGGCCGTGTCACACACTCTCGATCTCTCCAACGATCGGGTCCCCGATCCGACAAGGCGGTAGCTCACAAAGTCAGATGCCACCCAGGCTCGCAGAGGGGAGGATGGAAGGCTCTTCGGTGCAGAGCAAGGCCTCAGGCTTCAGGCCTTGCCCCTCCGACACATCCGCCCAGGAGGATCCGTCCGTGAAGTCTCGTGTCGCCAAAGAGGCCGAGCCCGGCCCCGCCTCTTCCTTTTATAACCCCTCCCATGAGTCTCTGCGGTGGAACGTCACAACAAGAATGGGGTTATGGGTAATGTAGTTTCTTCCCAATATAGGGGAACACCCCGCTACAATAATATAATATAAAACTGCATGCAGGGCACTGGACAAAGCACTAGGGACAAAAGGGAGGTGAAATGATTTGATACAGTAATGTAATCTTACAGATTACAATGTATTATGTGTGTTATGTTTTGTGTACATTTTTGAATTTGCCGCCGGGCTCCGCCTTCATGCGTCGTGACGCTCTCAGGGAACGGAGCCCAGAATGGTAATGCATCGGGCGGATGATCCAGCGGAGGACACAGCGGGAGGACATTGCAGGATCCTGGTGACAAGGTAATTACACTGCACCAGGTTTCTGCAATGCAATCACGAGTGTGGCTTGGGGGTTACCTCTTTTGGTACTGAAAATTAACCCCGAACCACACTCTGGATTTCTGCCAGGGAGGTTAAGTATACAGTAACTTCTAAACCCAAAAACAAAATTTTTTATATTTTGCCGCTTACCAGACTTTAGATGTGGTGGTTGCATTAGTTTTCTTTATAAGGATTTTTTTTTCATTATTTTTACTTGGTGATCCTCGCAGTAACACATTTCCTATCCTAGGATGACGGCAACCACTTACAGTATTGTATCAATAGGGGAGCAGTGTTGTCATCCTAGGTTGTTCGTCTGATCTGGCCTGCAACCACCTTACCCTCTCCTCATCTCCATTACATAACTTAGTGGTTTCCTGTAGTTCACATTAGTTCACAGAAGGTAGCTGGAAAAGCCGATAACATTCATATCAGTTCAGTACACAGAAAGTTACAAGGACATTGGATTTCTATTGGGATCAACTGGTATTTTTTGTATTTAGTCTAAAAAAAGTCAGGTAAACTGCATTATATTAAATTTTTGTTTTGATATACAGTGGGTAATGTAATAACTAATCTACCCAGCCTCTGGTGAGTAATCTACAAATCTCTCCTTCTGAAAAAAAAAATAACAAAAAAAAAAAAAAAGGAGATGGAAGCTTGAAAAAATTGAAAATCACATTAAAATGGCTTTAACCACTTATTTTTACCAAGGCAATGTTTTAAATGTTTGTACACATTAAAGGGGTTGTAAACACTATTTATTTATTTTTTTAATAACAAAGATATGACACTTACCTCCACTGTGCAGTTTGTTTTGCACAGAGTGGCCCCGATCATCGTCTTCTGGGGTCCCCCAACGGCGCTCGCAGCTCCCCCTGCATCGGTAAACACCCTAGGAGAAGCTCTTCCGGGGGGGTTACCTAGCGGGCGTGCTCCCGAGACGCAGAATATAGGACTTAGCCCCGCCCCCTGGCGCCCGCGTCATTGGATTTGATTGACAGTAGCGGAAGCCAATGGCTGCACTCCTATCAATCTATCCAATCAAGAGCCGAGAACCCCGGCCAGAGAGATAGAGGGCATCTCTGGGCTCAGGTGAGTAAAACGGGGGGGGGGGACTGGGGGGCTGGTCAGTGAAATAATTTTATAGGAATGCATTAAGGTGAAAAAACACAAGGGTTTACAGCCCCTAGAAAATACTTTAAACCCTAAACAATTCTATATTTTCTGAAAGCAGAGGTCCTGTAGAATAAAATGGTGGCATTTGCTATTTATAATGTTGTGTGATTTTCGCACAATTGTTTATCAAACACATACAGTTGTTTCAGGAAAAAATACATTAAAATGAATTTTAGTGCAAACAAATACAATATGATGTCCAATTGTTTGACAAAATCTATGGGGTTGTGTTGAGCAAGTAGGTACCAAACACGTCAAGCCAAAAACTGTGGTGTCTATCCATAGGTGATTCTTTAATATACTTTACAAATGATCAGTTTACAGTTAAACATGATTTATGGCCCTAGAATTATCCGACGATCATGGTGATGCTTCACATGTGTGGATCAATTTATGTTTACATACACATGTTCTCCCTAAGTGCACATTTTTATTGCTGCCTGTGTCCCTGCTAGGGAAATTTACCCTTTCTATTTTTAATGATGACCACATCACTAGGTCTGAAAGTGAGGAAAAATAAAAAAATTTGAGTCAACACTAGAACAGGAATAGTGGAGAAATCTTCCGATGGGGACATCTGTTTAACCGCTTGCCGACAGTATACTGTATATATATATATATATATATACGACGGCAAGGCGGCTCTCCTGTGCAAAATCACATACCTATACGTGATTTTGCACTTCCGGGTCTGTGGCGTGCATGGGATTGGACACAGCAGAAGCCAATCAGCGTGCGCAGCAGACACAATGTCTGCCGGGACCCACCGATCTTTCCCGAGAGAGACAGAACGGCGGTCTGCCTATGTAAAAAAGGCAGATCGCCGTTTTGTGAGAAGGGGAGGTAGTGATCCTGTGTTTCTGCTAAGCAGGAACATAGATCTCTGCCTTCCCACAATACAAGCACCTCCCCCACAGTTAGCAAGCACTCCCTAGGAACTAATTTAACCCTTTGATCGCCCCTGAGGGTTAACCCCTTCTTTGCCAGTGTTGTTAGTACAGTGACAGTGCATTTTTTTTAGCACCGATCACTGTATTGGTGTCACTGATTCCCACAAAGTGTCACCTAGTGTCAGATTTGTCTGCCACAATGCCACAGTCTTATAAGTTGCTGATCGCCAGCATTACAAGTAAAAAAACAAACAAATTCCATAAATCTATCCCATAGTTTGTAGACGCTATAACTTTTGCACAAAGCAATCAATATACGCTTATTGGGATTTTTTTTTTTTTAACCATGTAACTGATTTTTTAAAAAAAAAATTATTGGATGTGTTTTATAGCAGAACGTAAGAAATATTGTTTTTTTTTTTCAAAATTGTCGGTCTTTTTTTGTTTATAGCGCAAAAAATTTAAACTACAGAGGTGATCAAATACCACCAAAAGAAAGCTCTATTTGTGGGAAAAAGGGACATATATATTTTATTTGGGTACAGTGTCTCACGACTGCGCAATTGTCATTTAAAATAACGCAGTGCCCTGGCTGGCATGCTGCCTGTTCCTCCGAGCCCAGCTCCGCCACCACCATGACCTTTCCCTAAAGATGTAGGGATACCCCTCATTTACCAAGTTACTGTCTTTTTGTGTCCCAGGCTCTCCCAGCAGACCCCTCCCCCCCCCATCCCCTCCAACCCTTTCTGCCTTTATCTTTCTTCCCCCTTTCTCTTTACCTCCTGATCTTCTGTGGTTTGACATAAATTGAACCCAAGCCTATTCATTAAATAGTAGGCGATAGCCACTTGGCGCGCTTGTTACCGCTTCCTTATAAGTGATATGTCAACTGTATTTCTGATGTGCTGTTTACTCTTTCAATAAAAACATTTTTAACTCGAAAATACCGTATTGCAAAAAATGGCCTGGTCATGAAGGGGGTAAATCTTCCGAAGGTCAAGTGGTTAAGAGGAGGTTTACTTTACTTCAGAGAGATTTTCTCTCACTTCCTATTGTCTCTACAGGATAGGAAATCAGGGGAAATCTCTGGAACAGGACAAAGATGGAAAAACAGAATTACAGGGTTTTAACCATTCCTTACTCTATCCAAAAATAAATAAAAGGTTTAGGCTTTAGATATACCTAAGTGGATTGCATGATTGTATTAAATGTCACTTAAAGCGAAGTTCCACCCGACTTTTTTTTTTAAAAAAGCCAGCAGCTACAAATACTGCAGCTGCTGACTTTTAAAAATTGGACACTTACCTGTCCAGGGCGCCCGCGATGTCGGCAACCGAGGCCGAGCAATCGCTCGTCTCTCAGCTGCCCCCGACGCCATCCTCTGTGAGGGAATCAGGAAGTGAAGCGTTGCGGCTTCACTGCCCGGTTCCCTACTGCACATGCGATGCGCGAGTAACATGGCGTGCCCTCACTGGTCCCCGCTCTCTCCTGGGAACAGTGTGTTTCCCAGGAGACAGCGGGCGGGGGTGGGGATTGGGCAAATGGCGTGACTCCCACGGGTATCTATGCCCGCGAGTGAATGCAAACACCTGTCTTAGACAGGTATCTGCACCCCCATCCCCCCTGAAAGGTGGCAAATGTGACACCTGAGGGGGGGGGGGGGCTCCGAAAAGCAGAAGTTCCATTTTTGGGTGGAACTCTGCTTTAAGTCAAGCCTTACATCACTAATATGCACAAAAAGATAAAACAGGGCCCTCAAAGCACTCACAAAATACATTTCAGATGTACCCAGAAGTGTAGATCAGCCTGTGGAGTAGTACTGACATGAATGAAGTACTGTTCATTATTTCATCATCAATAATTTCTTATACTACACAAGTTTAAATATCAAAGTTCTAATGTGAGCCAGACTGTGTATCCAGATGTTTTTTTTTTTTTTCTTCTCTTTGATAGCTATAAATGTTAATCGTAATATATTCAAAATGAGCACTTTTATATAAATAGCTAAGTAGTAATTCTCGTAAATGTTCCAGTTTTACAGAAGCGATAATACTTCTCCAGTCTCCACAAATGCAAATGATAAATACCGTTGTGATATCAATGGCGGTCGCTAAGGTTAAGTACTATCCAAACAGGAGACTAGCATCAACAGGATGGGCCTCATGCACAGGAATAATAAATGGGGTGCAGCTTCTGTGATCAGACACTTTAAGAACGTAGCTCGCTCCAGCATCGTATAAATCACCTTCACCTCCGACTGTTCTGCAATGGATCAGGCAGGTGGAGGACATCAGACTGATAGAAAGCCTAACTAGCTCATTGAAAGACACACACTCAAAATTCCTCGCAAAGTGGTTTTATTGGACTAAATATTATTTTACAGATGAGTTTAAACAGCATATTTCTGGCTGAGCTTTCATGTCTTGCTGTAATCTGCAACTTTACCTACTCATGAGTTTCCATGACCTTTTTTTCCCCTTGTCCAGATTTTGCAATCGGGAAATGGAGACCCCTCTCCCAGGGGGGGTCGTAACAATAGCTGCTTCCCCTTACATTACAGTGCCTTGAAAAAATATTCATACCCCTTGAAATTTTCCACATTTTGTCATGTTACAACCAAAAACTTAAATGTATTTTATTGGGATTTTATGTGATAGACCAACACAAAGTGGCACATAATTGTGAAGTGGAAGGAAAATGTTAAATGGTTTTCACTTTTTTATTTTTTTACAAATAAATATGAAAACAGTGTGTAAAAAGGTGTTGAATGCCCCCTTGAGTCAATACTTTGTAGAATCACCTTTCGCTGCAGTTACAGCTGCAAGTCTTTTTGGGGATGTCTCTACCAGCTTTGCACATCTAAAGAGTGAAATGTTTGCCCAATTCTTCTTTGTAAAATAGCTCAAGCTCTGTCAGATTGGATGGAGAGCGGCTGTAAACAGCAATTTTCAAGCCATGTCACAGATTCTCAATTGGATTTAGGTTTGGACTTTGACTGGGTCATTCTAACACATGAATATGCTTTAATCGAAACCATTCTATTGTAGTTCTGGATGTATGTTTAGGGTCGTTGTTCTGCTGGAAGGTGAACCTCCGTCCCAGTCTCAAGTTTTTTGCAAACTGTAACAGGGTTTCTTCTAAGATTGCCCTGTATTTGGCTCCATCTTCCCATCAACTTTGACCAGCTTCCCTGTCCCTGCTGAAGAAAAGCATCCCCACAACATGATGCTGCCACCACCATGTTTCACGGTGGGGATGGTCTGTTCAGGGTCATGTGCAGTGTTAGTTTTCCGCCACACATAGCGTTTTGTTTTTAGGCCAAAAAGTACCTTCTTCCACGTGTTAGCTGTGTCCCCCACATGGCTTCTCGCAAACTGCAAACGGGACTTCTGATGGCTTTCTTTCAACAATGGCTTTTTTCTTGCCACTCTTCCATAAAGGCCAGATTTGTGGAGTGCACGACTAATAGTTGTTCTGTGGACAGATTCTCCCACCTGAGCTGTGGATCTCTGCAGCTCCTCCGGAGTTACCATGGGCCTATTGGCTGCTTCTCTGATTAATGCTCTCCTTGCCCGGCCTGTCAGTTTAGGTGAATGGCCATGTCTTGGTAGGTTTGCATTTGTGCTATACTCTTTCCATTTTCGGATGATGGATTGAACAGTGCTCCGTAAGATGTTCAACGCTTGGGGTAGTTTTTTATAACCTAACCCTGCTTTAAACTTCTCCACAACTTTTTTCCTGACCTGTCTGGTGTGTTCCTTGGCCTTCATGATGCTGTTTGTTCACTAAGGTTCTCTAACAATCTTCTGAGGGCTTCACAGAACAGCTGTATTTATACTGAGATTAAATTACGCACAGGTGGACTCTATTTACTAATTAGGTGACTTCTGATGGCAATTGGTTCCACTAGATTTTAGTTAGGGGTATTAACGTATAGGGGGCTGAATACAAATGCATGGCACACTTTTCACATATTTATTTGTAAATAATTTTGAAAAACATTTTATCATTTTCCTTCCACATCACAATTATGTGCCACGTTGTGTTGGTCTATCACATAAAATCCCAATAAAATACCTTTATATTTTTGATTGTAACATGACAAAATGTGGAAATTTTCAAGGTGTATAAATACTTTTTCAAGGCACTGTATATTCCTGTACAGCATTATGGCCATTTGCTGCAATCCAGTTTTTGCAGATCGTTGCTACCAGACACACAAATCAACCTGTATTTGTGTCACCAAGGATCGGCAGTTGCCTCAATTCTGACAGCCCAGACAATTGTGCAGTTGTCTGAGATCAATCCTGGAGCACTGGAGATTGAATGTGGATATACTGTATAAAACTGGTCACACATTTCCGCCAATCCCCATTTCCCAGAAGCTGTACTGTAGCTTTCAGCACTAAAAAGCACTCTATGAATGGAGGAGACAGACCCTTCTTTCATCCACCTTTCCTCCATTCATAGAGCACTTTTCGTCACTGGAATCTATAGTACAGCTTTCTTTGAAGAGGAGGGGGCAAAAAGGGTGGGCATAGTCAGCACTCTTGAGGAGTGCCTGCGATGGCTCTTTCAGCTCTATTAACCCCCACTGGAAGGTTTCTGCTGTGAGGGTATGGGGGGGGGGGGGTGGACAGAAGGGCAGAAGATTGCAAGAAAGCAGCTTTCGGTCGGTTCGGTGGAACATAAATCATCGGAGTATGCTAAAAATATTATTTTCCATGTTATGGACCCCCTTGTCTCGTTGCCTAACCTGATGGAGGAACTATCTGCCAAGTGTCAAATTTTCAGATAAATTATGAAAAATCTTAAATTCTGCCGATTACTATCCCCCAAGCTCTTGCTACTGCCTTGAAAAGAGCTTTCTCGTTTACTTTAGCTTCCACCTCCATAGGATACCTGGGTATTCAACCAACTGATTATCTGGATTCCCTATACACATGGAATTATGCTCCCTTACTTTGGAGGATCCGCCAAGATCTCCAGTCCTGGGATAGAGCAACTTTCACATGGATTGGCCACACAAACATCATTAAGATGACTATATTGCCCCGCATACTTTTTCTCCTGCAGATGATGCCTGTGTCCCTGTCTATACGCTTTTTTACTGAGCTCAGCAGCCTCCTTACCTCGTTTGTTTGGAAGGGCAAGAGACCACGTCTTGCCATGGCCTTGTTGTAACGGCCCAAACAGCTGGGTGGCCTTGGCATCCCCAATATTTTGTAATATTATTGAGCTGTTGCTCTGCAGCACATTCTTAATTGGAGATTCCACACCTCCTCTAAATTATCCCTTGAGTGCTAGGGGTTTTTCAGATTGGGTATCCCCGCTGACTGCACGTGTCCTCAAAGTCTGGGACAGACTAAATAGGTCCTTAGCTCTGGCCCCCCCCAACATCCACTAGCGCCTGTCGGTGGCTTCCCGTGGTTCCCGCCTGGGGAGCAGTTGTCCTTCTTTGGACCCTGCATAACCGTTGAGGATGTTGGCCTGTCCTGTTTTATGGAGGGTCACAACCTAACCTCGCTGGCCACCCTCAGGGAGCGGTACGGTAGTTTCCCTTTTGACTCTTGGAGGTATCGTCAACTCACTGATTTTGTCTCCTCACAGTGGCATATATCCCCGATTAGGTCTACCCTTACAGAGTTTGAACGCTTATGGGTTGCCAAAGACCCCTTACCACATATGATATCAGCTATTTATTAATTACTTGATTTGGCTGTCCCTAACCCTAAATCATTATTCATTAGGGAATGGGTGTGAGTTTGCTGAGGAGCAATTGCAACACTTGTACCACCTCACACATTATAGCTCAGTGGATTCTAAAACGCAGGAAAATACTATAAGCTGCTGTCGCGGTGGTACCGTGTGCCAATGTACCATGCTAGAATTTACCAATCAGTCTCTGACTTGTGCTGTAGGGGGTGCAGGCAGAAGGGAACACTCCTGCATATTTGATGGGACTGTCCGTTATTATCACCCTTTTGGTCTGCTGTCCGCATATCGGATAGTCTTGGTATTGACATACTTTTTTCCCCAAAGCACTTTTTGTTTCACATTCCCCCCCATCCCCCTTGCTCACTATAAACGCACTGCTCTCCCTCACCTTCTCAATGCTGCAAAGCTCCTTATACCACTTCATTGGAAGAGCCTGCGAGTTCTGAGCAAGCAGGACTGGCTTGGGAAGGTGATAGAGATAATGGAAGCAGAGAAATGGGTGGCGACTTGCAAACTCATGAGAGCTTTGACTCAATCTGGGCCTCATGGTGGAGTCATACCTCTGGACAGGCCCCAGTTTCCTCTAATCTAGTTAAAGCGGAGGTTCCGCGGCAAATAATTTTTTTGTTTTTGGTTGCATTCAATGTATTTTTATATCACCAATTAGTACTCACGTGTTTGGTGACTTCAAACCTCTCCTGTCTGTTTTCGGGCAAAAGATGAACTTTTAAAATCAGCTATAGAAATTTTCCATTTTGCTTGTGGGCATTGTGAAGCCCACAAGCACTGACTTCCTGGAAGCGGTGGACAGTGTTCTGCAGAAAAAGTTCCCCGGCGGATAAGGTTCCCTCCCCTGTACTGCGCATGCGCGGCACGAACCTCAACGGAGTTTCCGAAAGTAGCCGAACATGTAGAGCTGCGAGTTAGCTCTACACGGCGCCTGCGCAATGCCTAAGAGCCGTGTAGAGCTGACTGCGCAGGCGCCGTGTAGAGCCGACTCACAGCTCTACATGTTCGGCTACTTTCGGAAACTCCGTTGAGGTTCGTGCCGCGCATGCGCAGTACAGGGGGGGGAACCTTATCCGCCGGGGAACTTTTTCTGCAGGACATGCGAACTCCCAGATTACATTGCGGGAGGATAGAAACGCCTACTCCCGCGGGAGTGAGTACCCGGAAGCCGAAATTGACATAGCCATAATACGGTATGTACAACAGAAAAAAAAAAAAGATGTGGCTACTGGACATGTTAGTAGTGTAAGGAGTGTGCTCGTATATAGATGTTATTTTGGGTGACACTCCGCTTTAATGCTTAGCTAACCTTGGCGGACCCTGCAATCGGGCAACTTGTCTCAGCGAACCGGAATCTGAATTAGGTTCAGAACCAGATATAAATCTAAAATTGGTGTTCTTAGTTTAGTCCTATTCCATCAGCCTATGAACCAGGTGCGTTTAAAGAAAAAAGTCTTCTTGAATCTAAAGAACATTGTACAGCCATCATCAGTACTGACATTATGGCACATGTGGCCAAACAGGCCTTATTTATCAAAAGTACCAGAAACAATGTCTGTGTTTTCCACAGCAACTGGTCAACTTCCAAATGTCACTTTTCACAGTTAGGGCACTTTCACACTGAGAAGCGCCGGGCGTCGGCGATAAAGCGCCGCTATTTGTAGCGACACTTTACCATTGTTTTTGCAGTGCTTTTTGGCCGCTAACGGCTGAAAAAGGGTTAAAAGAGCTGGCAAAGCACATCTGCGCTTCGGAGGCGCTGCCCATTGATTTTAATGGGCAGGGACGCTGTAGGAGTGGTGTATACACCGCTCCTACAGCGCCTCAAAGATGCTACTTGCAGGACTTTTTGGAGTGTCCTGCCAGCACATCGCTCCAGTGTGAAACCCCTCGTGCTTTTACATTGGAGTGAAAGGAGAAGCGCTTTGAAGGCGCTATTTTTAGTGCTATAGCGCCTGTAAAGCGCCTCAGTGTGAAAGGGGTCTTTGGCTATACACTAAAAGGAATAATTTATGGGGGACTATAAATACATGATACTTCACATCTGACACGTAATAGAGAGCAATGAAGTGCTGATATATGAGAATGCTGTTATCCAGTAGTGTCGGCACAGATTAGTTTTCCCGTAGTTGATATTAAGTTTCTGCAGGAGGTAGCGAAGGAATGACACACCAGCATGGAAGCACGAGGACACCAAGGTCATGAAATGGATGGTTGACCTGTACCATGCTGCTTCTCATACAATTTAGCTGGTCACTTTAATGGCGCTTCCCTTGAAATGTGGTTTGAAATATTACCAAAGGTTCTGCGGGGTGCATTAGTGTGAATTGCAAATCAGAACATTTCTCTAATCCCTCTTTCATAGGCTGGCTTTGGATCAGTGGAGTCTTAGGGACTCCCCACTGCTTCTGGCTCAGGAGGAACCATTCACTAGTGCAGCTTCACTCCTCTCTTCCCACACTCCCAAAAACAATGCCACAGACAGACACCCTCCAACTAAATTAGATTAAACTCCCTCTCTTCCACAGCACATTAGCCTTTTCACTGCCCAGAATGTATTATTCTTTTCTCTATATAATGTATCTTACCTTCTCAGTCCTTGCAAGTGTGGCAGCAATGCCTGCCTCTATGACATATCTTCATATTTCCAAGGCTAGATTCCTGTTGTAATGTCTGGGTAATGTGTTAATTACTATATGTGTGCCAAACTACTGATGGCCAAATAAACATCAGACATAAGTCAGCAGCTTCCGATGCTGCTTGAGTTGTAATGTCCATTTGTATTCTGTTCTTAGAATGAAAGTGAATCTTGTCTGTAAATCTGTCTAGCCATCTGTCTATTTCGTATACCATCGAAGGAAAGATCGCCTAATGTCTAAAGCCCTATACACACTGGGATTGATTTACTAAAGGCAAATCCACTTTGCTCTACAAGTGCACTACAAGTACACTGAGATCTGAGGGGAAGATCTGAAATTAGGGGAAGCTCTGCTGATTTTATCATCCAATCATTTACAAGAAAAAATTTGTTTTTGTTTTTTAATTTCTATGCATGTCCCCCTCAGATTTACAGCGACTGCACTTCCAAGTGCACTTGTAGTGCAAAGTGGATTTACCTTTAGTAAATAAACCCCACTGTGCCCCATAATGTGCCTCATACACACATTAGTATTAAGCAGCCCATGATTCAATTTTCTTTCCAGGTGGAAGGAAAGAAAAATGCTTGATTCCTTCATCAACACAGTCAGTGTTAATGGGGGAATGCCTCCCACAGCGCTATTGTGCCCTGCCAGTAGGGGGGGACATAGGGAGCCTTCCCGGCTGGCAGAGCACAGTGATTACTGCTAGTGGCTATACCTGCGGTCAGTAATCGCATGTAAAAAATCAGACAGCCAGGTTGTACCCAAGTCGATCGATGGATTGACTTGGCTACAATTAGCCTGCTCATAGATAGATGAATCTCAGCCAGTTCCTGCTGAACCGGACAAATTTTGATCCATGCATGGCCAGCTTTAGCATGAGCAGGGCTAGGCAGAGTGATTGACAGAAGAGGCAGCTGCTATGATCCTGTCATGAGGTCCCTAATAGGCACTTCCTGTTAAAGGGTTATACAGTGAGAATGCTGTCTCCTTGTCTTCCAATTGTGCGCCTGCATTGCCACCCTGTTACACAGGCTTCCGATGGAAACTACCATGGTCTATCAACACACATTATGCAGGCATAGACCACGGTTGTCACTATCAGGAAACCTACCCTGGGAAATGCCATGTAGCCATCGCTAGAGTTTATGCACGTAGACATCAAGTATCTGTAAAGAGGCAGAGGGGGATCAGCAGCATAGAAATGCAACAAAAGATTACAAAAAGGTAAAAAGTATTCTGCCTAAAAAAAGAAACAAACTATTGATTATGATGTGCAGAACTTCATTAACAATACACATGTTATTAACCACTTCCTTACTGGGCACATATACCCACTTCCTGCCCAATTTCAGCTTTCAGCACTGTCACACTTTGAATGACAATTGCGCGGTCGTGCGACGTGGCTCCCAAACAAAATTGACGTCCTTTTTTTCCCACAAATAGAGCTTTCTTTTGGTGGTATTTGATCATATATTTTTTACTTTTTGCTATAATAAATATCCCAATTTTTTTTAAAAAAACAATTTTTTTCTCAGTTTAGGCCGATTCGTATTCTTCTCCATATTTTTGGTAAAAAAATCGCAATAAGCGTATAGTGATTAGTTTGCGCAAAAGTTATAGCGCCTACAAAAATAGGGGATAGAATTATGACTTTTTTATTTTATTTTTATTTTTTTACTAGTAATGGCGGCGATCTGCAATTTTTATTGTGACTGCGACATTATGGCGGACATATCGGACACTTTTGACACATTTTTGGGACCATTCACATTTATACAGCGAACGGTGCTATAAATATATATAACAATAGTAAAAATGAACACAGTAATCTGTATCAGTCAATACTACAAACAGCGCTAAATGTTGAGGAATGACAGTGGTCAACACCACCTAACAGTTCTTAAGACAGATTCAAGATAGTTTTCAGTGCTTCAAAAGAATGTCCATGGGTGATCCTAAAGAAATAAGTAGAGTGCACCTTCCACCAATCTTCCAGATCCACCTCGTGACACACACACCCCGTAGGGGTTCACACTCACCAGAGTAATATTGAATTAAAGCCTTGAATAGAAATTGCTGTATCCAAGCCAAACACTGAAATATTGTATCCGTCAAGGAGACCTCAGAATGAGATGGGCTTCCAAAAAACAAACAAAGGGAAAGCACATAGTGTAACCCAGTTTATTTCATAAAACAAACCCTCACAAACTTGGTCCCCTCATACATTAAACGTACATCAGTTAAAAGATCACATAAGCAAACATGGAGGGTGGTTTACTTCACCGTATCCGCCGTCCGGCGTGTATCAAAAAGAACCAAGGGCTGCAATGCCTTACTTCCTCTTCCTGGTTCTCTGAGCGGTGGAACGCAAACCAGCACTCCCAGCGTGTCGTGTAGGTCACGCCCTGACGCGTTTCGTCATTGGTTGACTTCAACAGAGGGCCGTTAAATATGCACTGATTACTGTATAAATATGACTGGCAGGGAAGGGGTTAACACTAGGGGCGAGGAAGGGGTTAAATGTGTTCCCTATTAGTGATTCTTACTGTGGGGGGAGGGGACTGACTGGGGGAGGAGACCGATGGTTGTCCCTATGTACAAGGGACACACCATTGGTCTCCTCTCCCTAGCAGGACGTAGATCTCTGTTTTTTTTTGTCTATAGGTTGGGCGCCAACTGGTTAAAATTATTTTTTATATTCTTTTTATCATCTAAGGCAGGGGTCTCCAAACTTTCTAAACAAAGGCCCAGATTACTGATCTTCAGACTTTAGGGGGGCTGCAGTATGGCTAGTGGGAGTAGAAAATGTCCTGGCATCAGTAGGAGTAAAGAAGGCCTCATCGTTGGTGTCACTGGGAGGAATAGTGCCCCCATCTTTGGTTTCATTGTGAAGAATTGTGTACCATTGTTGGTGTCAGTGGAAGCAATAGTGTCCTCCCATCATTGGTGTCTTTGGGAGGGTTAGTGCCCCATTGTTCGTCAGTGGAAGGAATAGTGCATCATCTTTGGTGTCAGTGGGGGGTGTAATGCTCCATTATTGATGTCAGTGGCAGGAAGTATACACTATTGTTGGTATAAGTGGGTCGGATAAAGGCAGGCTAAGGGCCGCATCCAACCCCCGGGCTGCAGTTTGGAGACCACTGATCTAAGGCACACATTATGGCCGATTTATGCTGAACTGGGCAATATTCAAGCCATGGGTGCACCTGTAGGCACCACCCAGCTCAACAAAAGTCGATTAAACAATTTACTTTTGTCAAAGAAGCTGGATGGAAACTTATCAGCTACACGGCACCTGTGTCCACTCAGATGCAGGCATTGTCCAGATATTCTAACAGCCACTGGAGGCGGCAAGCAAAATTCTTTCTTGTATTTAGACCCCTTTCACACTGAGGGCATTTTGCAGACGCTATAGCGTTAAAAATAGCGCCTGCAATCCGCCCTTAAACTGCTGCTCTATTGTCTCCAGTGTGAAAGCCCTCAGGCTTTCACACTGGAGCAGTGCGCTGGCAGGGTGTCAGGAAACGTCCTGCCAGCAGATTCTTTGGAGCGGTGAACTCACCGCTCCTAATGCGCTCCTGCCCATTGAAATCAATGGGCAGCACCGCCATACCGCTGGCAATACGCCGCTGTAGCTGCGCATTGCGGGCGGTTTTAACCCTTTCTCGGCCGCTAGCGGGGGGTTAAAATCACCCCGCTAGTGGCCAAAATGCGCC
Organism: Rana muscosa; assembly: GCA_029206835.1. Lineage (NCBI taxonomy): Eukaryota > Metazoa > Chordata > Amphibia > Anura > Ranidae > Rana > Rana muscosa. Next base: position 931,311,837 of record CM055116.1, read on the forward strand.
GCAAATCCGACGGCAAAATAGCGGCGTTTTAACGGTATTTTACCGCCGACGCTATGGGGGGCACCAGTGTGAAAGGGCTCTAAGAGGGGTCTGGACTGCAGCGAGAGAGAGATAATTTTGCCCCTGTACAAATAATTAGCAAGACCTCATCTGGAATATGCAGTTCAGTTTTGGGCATCAGTTCATAAAAGGGATATCGGAGAACTGCAGAAAGTGCAGAGAAGGGCAACCAAACTGATAAGAGGCATGGAGGAGCTCAGCTATGAGGAAAGATTAGAGGAACTGAATTTATTTACTCTTAAGAAGAGGATATTAAGGTGGAATGTACAGTTGTGCTCATAAGTTTACATACCCTGGCAGAATTTCGGATTTCTTGGCCATTTTTCAGAGACCTGGGGGATATTGCGGGCAGTGAACCAAAACAGGATAGGAAGTACATAGTACAAAAGTATTATATAAAAAGTATAAATTTATTGATACAAAGTTACAGGAATTGTATATGTAGCGCACACACCCCTCTCTTTACCTGCATTAACTTCGGCTCCTCGCAGGAAGGGAGAGGCACACCGCACCACAAGCCTGTACCCTCCTGTGTAAAGAGATTGAGCGGTGTTAGTTTTGGGCCTTGTCTACGGCCAGAGTCAAAGTCCTCCCGAGAATGATCTCACCTCTACCTTGGATAGATGCAAGTTCTTGCTTTCCCCAGGAATGTGAATGTCCACACTAGCTGAAAGTCCAACTCAATGTTTATTTTTCACAGGATAATAAACAGCCTCTTTGATAGCAGACAGGTTGGAGCAAAGATACAGGACAGCTTAGATGTGGAGGGGGTCCAGGCACAAACGTAGCTTAACTCTTTAGACTGTTTAGGTTTCTCAAACAGCTTTGGCGCACGATCTCTGCCACAGACCGTGAGGTTGGTCTCTGCCACAGACCGGGTGAATAAAGTCCCTGCCACTGACTTGGAGAACAGGGTCACTGCCACTGACCAGGTGAATAGGGCATTGACCTATGAGGCCACTGCCACTGACCTTGAATGTGAAGTTCCTTCTTAGAGTATCTGGCCCATGTCAAGGAGAAGACATCCCTCCGGAGAGTTACCAGAGGCCCCCACCGTCACCACGACTCTGGGTCTTCGGAAGGGGTTACCTCCCTGGCCTCCTCGTCCCAGATACGGGTCCCCTCGCAAGGCGGCACCCTGGGAGTTCTCGATCCCTAGCGATCCCTAGGATTTTTTTCCCCTGCTGGAAATCATGCTTTATCATGCTTTATTGTTTTGTTTTTTTTGCCTCCCTCTGGATTAACTGTGGGTATAGGATTGTATATGTAGCGATACCCTCAGTTAAGAGGGCCGCAGATTTAGTTTGGGCCCTGAAGACAGCTCCGCCAACCCCCCGGCAATTTACTCGACCCCCTTCTGGCACAGTTAGTCTAGGGTAATATATATTTATATCTTATGCTCTATGGTTAAACTCAGACACCAATGCAGTGATAGAAGAATAACGAGTTTACTTCTACTGGCAATAAAATCAACAGTTATCACAATTCACAGGAATATATCTGCAGAGCCCTGCAGCAATAAACACACTATAACTAGTCAGATATGGCGCACACGCGCCACGTGTAACAGTACTTCACTATGCACCCTATGGCGCAGCAACTAAATAAACTATCTAGATGGCCAGGCCTGACCATATAACTCAGTCTTTAGGGGGGTAAAATTCTTCGCATGCAAGTCTTTAAACGGTGGTGCACATTTCAGGAACACATTTGTAATCCAAGGGGGGTAAAAATGCCAACACAGTACACTCCACTAGAGATCCGTTTGACTCAGTTCTGCTATGGATCTCCAGGGAGGGGGGGAAACTGAAATAGGAACTGGTGGGCCACGGCAGTCTGTAGGCCTAACAATGGTATACAGTATTTGTGGATTGAGCATGTGCTCGCTCACCCCTCCAGACGCGATCCCAGTCCGGGAACTTCCACCTGCTGTGTCTCCACACACAGCCTCTGCAGCGGTCGGGTCTCCGGCTCAGCAGCGGTTGAAGAAACCGAGTCAGATGTCACCCAGGCTCGAGATGGGGTGGAAGGCTCTTTTGGGTAGCAGCGCAAGGCCCCAGGCTTCAGGCCTTGCACCACAGCGGATCCGCACAGGAAGATCTCTCATTGAAGTCTCGTGTCCCAAAGAGGCCGAGCCCCGCCTCGCCTCCTCCTTATATAACCCCTCCCATGAGTCTCTGGGGTGGAAACATTGCCGAAAGGGGTTCTGGGTAAGGTAGTCCTGAGAGTCTTAAAGGAGACCCCGCTACACACTCCCCCCACTTAAACTCTTTGGTCCCCAAAGATAATCCTAACATACTCTGCGTACAACCCTAGACAACGTTGCGTATGATGTTGGCATAGGGAATTCCCACCAAAACCGAGGGGTTGAATTCCCTTGCCCACAGGTCACACTATCATGAGTGGCCTGCCTAACTGTGCCAGAGAGTGAGTGGGGGTTGCCCTCCACCAAATGAACAGTGGAGGGATCCGGATTCTCTGCACTCCTCCTGGCAGTGATCACGGAATCTTCTGAGCTCTTCCCAATTTGTGGGTAAGTCAACTTTTTGGGAGGTCTTATGACTCTTCGAGCCCTTTGCTCTCTTGGGGTCTCTTTCTCTGGTGCCACAGGCTCTTCTTCTGTAGCAGGTTCGGGCAACACGGCGGGCTCTGGAACATCTGCTTCAGGAGCCGAGGGATACACAGAGTCTCTAGGGTCCTTTTCAGAGTAAGTATCACAGGCCTCTTCCCAGTAATCTGATGAAGGACTAGATGGGATGAACTCAGTGGCTTCTGCATTCAGTTGTCCATCTATAGTGTCTTCAGTGGTTGGAAGATCTATAGCAGAAGTTCCTGGAGTTGGGGAAGGCCACAGCCAGTCAAGTTCTCTTCCTTCATCTCCACTAAGTTCAGAGGCCTCTCCATCTTCAGCCCGAGAGGTCTGGGACCGAGTGTTTGGCCTGGGGGTATCCAGAATAGAGACTGGTTCGGGGGAGTCCCTCACTGGAGGTATCCTGACTGCTTCAGCAAGTGGGAGCAGGTGGTTTCGATGCCACGTCTTCAGTGGTCCTACCTTCCCTTCTGGCTTCAACTTGTAGACAGGTAGGCCCGGCAGCTTCCTACAGATGACATAGGGTTCAGATCTCCATCTGTCTGCAAGTTTGTGTTTTCCAGGGACCCCCAGATTGCGTAGCAGTACTCGGTCCCCGGGCTGCAGGTCTTGTACCCGGACCTTCAAGTCAAAGTTTCTTTTGTTTCAAGCTCCCCTTTGATCTGAGGCCGCTTGAGCTTGTTCATAGGCTACTTTCAGGCTGTGTCTGAGCCTGTCCACATATCCTTTGTGGGATGTGGCTGAGGAATGGTCTAAAGAGGTGCCAAAGGCCAGGTCCACAGGTAACCTTGCTTCTCTCCCAAACGTGAGTCGATATGGGGAGTAGCCTGTAGCATCACTGGTGGTGCAGTTGTAAGCATGTACTATAGCTGCTATGTGTTTGCTCCAATGTTGTTTCTTCTCACTATCCAGAGTTCCCAACATATTGAGCAGGGTTCGGTTAAACCTCTCCGGCTGAGCATCTCCCTGTGGGTGGTAAGGTGTGGATTCGGGTTTTCTTGATTCCTAACGAATCCAGGAGTTTCCGGATCAGCCGACTCTCAAAGTCCCTTCCTTGATCTGAATGGAGTCACTGTGGCAGCCCATAATGGACAAAATACTTCTCCATAAGTACCTTGGCTACTGTGGAAGCCTTCTGGTCTTTGGTTGGGAAAGCTTGGGCATACCGGGTGAAATGATCGGTTATCACCAGAACATTTCCTAGTCCACTCAGGTCGGGTTCGAGGCAGAGAAAATCAATGCATACCAGATCCATTGGGCCTTGACTTTGTAGATGGCTAATTGGGGCAGCTTGATGGGGTAAAGTCTTCCTCTGGATGCAGCGTGCACATGAATGGCAGTACTCTTCTACTTCTGCCCTCATGCAGGGCCAATAGAACCGACTTCTGACGAGTTGAAAGGTCCTTTCCGCCCCTAGGTGGCCGTGATTGTCATGTAGGGCATTCAGAACAGTCTCTCGATGTTTTTCCGGAAGTAACAATTGCCATTTATCTTCCAGGTCATCAGAGGGGCCCCTTCGGTAGACCACTCCCTGATGCACCTGCAACCTGTCCCACTCTTTCCTCAACAGGCGAGCTTCCTTTGAGGAGTGGCGCAGGAGTCTATTTGGATCCTGATTCTCCAGGGCTTCCAGAACCAATTTCCCCATGGGGTCTTCTAATTGGTCGCATCTCAGTTCCTTCTTGGACAGTTTCGGCAGATGGTCTTCCTCCAGTTGGGTTACTCCACAGTATTGTTTGGGGACTCCTACCATGGTAACTCCTATCTCTTCCACCCTTGAGCCTCCTCTGGCTTGTAATTCAGCCCCTTGACAAAGGGCCCGCACCCCGTCAGGTGCCACTTGAGTCCAGTCTTCTGTGTCACTGGTGGGGCCATGAGATCTCCTGGACAGAGCGTCTGCATCTCGATTTCCAGCCCCTGGCCTGTACTTTAGGCTGAAATTGAATCCAGACAGTGCGGCCAGCCACCTGTGTCCAGTGGCGTCCAGCTTTGCTGTGGTGAAAAGTAGGTAAGGGGGTTGTTGTCGGTCTTCACAGTGAACTCCGCCCCATACAGGTAGTCTTTGAGCTTGTCTACTACCGCCCACTTAAGGGCCAGGAACTCCAGCTTGTGAGTGGGGTAGTTCTTCTCAGAGGGGGTCAGGCTCCTGCTCACATAGGCAACAGGCCGCAGTTGTCCCTTGTGTTCTTGGTAAAGTACTCCTCCCAGACCGTCATGACTAGCATCTACATGTAGTTCATAGGGTTTGGTTGGGTCTGCGTAGGCCAAGACTGGGGCAGTGGTTAGGCTCTTCTTAAGCGCCTGGAAGGCCTCTTTACACTTTTGGTTCCACTGATCTCTGACTGACTCTCCCGGCTTCCTGGGCCCTGAGTCGTCCTCTTCCCCCTCGGTCTTGAGTAGTTCATTCAATGGTCTGGCAATTCGGGCGAATCCTTCCACAAACCTCCTGTAATAGGAGCAGAACCCCAAGAAGGATCTGAGTTCTTGTACTGTGGTGGGTCGTGGCCAGGAGGTAACTGCCTCCAATTTCTCAGGGTCTGTGGCCACCCCTTCTTCAGACACTATGTGCCCCAGATAGTTCACAGAAGACTGGTAGAACCGACACTTCTCAGGCGAAAGCTTGAGTCCCTCCTCACTGAGTCTTCTCAACACTTTTTCCAGCCTCTCTTCGTGTTCTTCCAGGGTTCTCCCAAAGACAATGACATCGTCCAGGTATACAAGGACTTCAATAAGGTTCATGTCTCCTACAGTCTTCTCCATGAGACGTTGGAAGGTAGCAGGAGCTCCAGACAGTCCCTGAGGCATTCGATCAAACTCGAAGAACCCCACTGGGGTTATGAAGGCTGTCTTCTCCTTGTCTTCTGGATGCATAGGGATCTGGTAGTATCCACTCTTGAGATCCATAACGCTGAACCACTTGGCTCCAGACAAACTCTGTAAAGCGTCCTCTATCCTCGGAGTGGTGTACTGGTCGGGGATGGTTCTCCTGTTGAGAGTCCTGTAGTCTATACAGAGCCTCAACGACCCATTCTTCTTCCTGACCACCACTATCGGGGAGGCATAGGGGCTTCTAGACTCCCGGATCACACCAGTCCTCTTGAGTTCTGCGAGTTGTTCCCTTAGATCCTCCAGATCTGCTAGTGGGACCCGCCTGACCCTCTCTCTGAAGGGCTTGTCTTCTTGGAGGAGGATTCGATGGGTGGCACTCCTTGCACACCCCACATCGAACTCATCTTTGGAGAAGATCTTCTCCCATCTGATCAACTGGGCCTTGGCTCTCTCTTTCCAAGCCCTGGGCAGATTCGGGTTTTCCATGGACAGCTTCTCCCAAACATCTCCTCCTTCACCCGTCCCCTTGACTTCTGACAGGGTAGCCGGGGCAGCAGGGCTCACCTGGCCCAGCAGCATCCTGGCTGGGATTTCCATAGGGCCACCTGTAGTGTTCCTAACACTCACCGGAACTCTACAATGGGCCTTCTGCAGGGCCTTCAGTGGAATCACTTCTGGTATCACTTCCAGACCGGAGGACTCTTCCCTTGGGTCAGACTCCAGCATGACAAAGGGTCCAGGATGCTCCCAAGTAAGCTTCACAGTGGCTCTGAGACAGGTTACTTCGCCGGGCTGCAACACTACCCCTTCTCTTCCAAGTCTCCACACCTTCCCTATCCCCTCTCCAGGGGTCTTGTGCTCTAGGACCAGCCATTGGTAGGCCGTCTTCAGCATGGGGTGAATCTTGGTGGCCGCTGGCCCCTTCCCTTTCACTAGAGGGGTCAGGAGTCTTCGGACCAGGTCCGTGTTTGTCCCTACTATAAGGGAACTCTTGTTGGCTCCTGGCGTTCGAGGGCACACAACCGCCAGGGTGTCAAACACTTCGGCCTTCCCAGCCACAGATGGGTCAAAGGTCATCTTGATGGGCAGATAGCCATCGTAGGGGAAGCTCTGGGTTCCAATCCCCCATATTTCCAGTTCCTCTATCTTCTGGATGGGCAGATGACTTAAGTGCTTATCGTAGAAATCCCGGTATAATAGGGTCACTTGTGCCCCAGTATCCAAGATGGCTCTGTTGTAGACTCCCTCCACTTGAATGGGCACTATAGGAGATGGGCCTACCAGCTTCTCCGGATATGGCCTGGCAGGGGTCGCCTTCTTCTGATCCTTTCCCTTCGGACTCTCTCTCGTCCAACTCCCTTTGGCCTTTAGTCTTTCTCGAGCCTGGTATGCATTGATTTCCCTCCTTTCAATGGGTGTACAGACCCGCTGAGCGATATTATTGGTTTTCTTAGGTGTGCATCCCCTCTGGGGAATGCTGTGCCCCTTCTGAGGGGTCTTGCCCCCTTTCTCTGGGGTGTATCTCTGTTGAGGAATGTTGTGTTTCTTCTGAGGGGTTTTGTCTCCTCTTTTCTTCTGCTTCGCATTCAGCTTGGAGCTCACTGAAGATGATGGGCACCCGGTTGACTCCTTCACCGGGGCCCTCTGGAGTTTCCCGCCGGCTTGCGGTTATCTGTTTTCTTCTTCTTGGGACTGGAACATGTAGCTGCAATGTGGCCAACTCCCCCACAGTTAAAACAGATTATGTCCCCCCAGTCTTGCAGAGATGCGGGTGCCGAAACAGCTGGGAACAGTTCCTTTCTCGCTACCTCTTTCTCTGGACCCTGTGTGTCTTTTGCCATCAGAGAGGTTAGCATCTCTAACACCTGAGACATTTGTGATTTCAAAGTGTCCACTTCTGAGTCCCTTTCTGGAGTCATGAGCGAGTTGACCATCACTGGTGTAGGGGCATGACTTGTCTTTATCATTTCCTGATCCTTCTGCAGTGCCTCCTCATCTCTGATGATTTTTATCAAATCAGAGTAAGTCAGTGACATTCCTCCTCCTGAGATTTTCAAGTGCAACCAGACTGGATCCGAGCGTAACGCTCCCTTTAAGACTTGCTTCATTCTTGCCGCATCTGTATCTTGGGGCATCATTCCCTTCTTCAATCTTACACAGCAACCTGTTCAGTCTTCTGACATACTCTGAAAGCTTTTCATTCGGCTGTTGGAAAGTATGTTCAAATTGGTAGACCATCTCTGTCACCTTTTCTAGCTGACCAAACTCTTCCTGTAGCATAGCTAGACAGTCTTAAGCCGTGCAGTCTGTATTTCCAAACCGGAAACTTTTCACCGCTTCTGCTGCTGCGCCTTTAAGGCTTTCTATCACTAGTTGCCTCTTCTGCGCTTCAGGCACCTCCCATGCCTCCACTGCTTGTAATGCCTGTTCCACCCAAGTATCGAAGTCTTCCTCCCCTGCAGGACAGGGAGCCTCCCTGAGAATGTCTTTAGTCTCCGGTAGCTAGTCTCTACATGCACCGTGCTTGTCTTCTGACATTTGGTTAGCAGATCCCCTATTGCCTTTATCAGTTCTGGTGATATAGCAGTAGCAGGTACAGGTGCCACCGGGGGCGTCACCCTGTCTCCTCTTCCTGGTGAGGTACAAGCCGCAGCCTGCGGTGATCCCGTTGGTGATGGCTCCTTCTCTACAGTTACTGCATGCGCCAACCTATAGGTTCTGTTGTCTGTCGTCCGCACACACTTGCGCTTGCAAGCCTCTGGCATCCCGTCCCAGTACTCCACTAGTGCATACTGATGTGAGGTGTCTGGGTCTGACTTTATCTCCGTCACCCACGGTGTGTGATCTGGGGACACTGACTTCATTAACTCCTCTACCGTTTCAGTCGACCATTCCTCCCCAGGGAGGCTGATGACTATCGAGCGGTTTGGCTCTGCCCTAGAGGCTTTGCACCACTCTTCTACTGCTTGTGGTTCCATGGGGTCCATGCCGGCACTTCTGGCGTTCACCTGCTGTATCAGGATCCCGGACGAGAACCCCCACATGTAGCGATACCCTCAGTTAAGAGGGCCGCAGATTTAGTTTGGGCCCTGAAGACAGCTCCGCCAACCCCCCGGCAATTTACTCGACCCCCTTCTGGCACAGTTAGTCTAGGGTAATATATATTTATATCTTATGCTCTATGGTTAAACTCAGACACCAATGCAGTGATAGAAGAATAACGATTTTACTTCTACTGGCAATAAAATCAACAGTTATCACAATTCACAGGAATATATCTGCAGAGCCCTGCAGCAATAAACACACTATAACTAGTCAGATATGGCGCACACGTGCCACGTGTAACAGTACTTCACTATGCGCCCTATGGCGCAGCAACTAAATAAACTATCTACATGGCCAGGCCTGACCATATAACTCAGTCTCTAGGGGGGTAAAATTCTTCGCATGCAAGTCTTTAAACGGTGGTGCACATTTCAGGAACACATTTGTAATCCAAGGGGGGTAAAAATGCCAACACAGTACACTCCACTAGAGATCCGTTTGACTCAGTTCTGCTATGGATCTCCAGGGAGGGGGGGGAAACTGAAATAGGAACTGGTGGGCCACGGCAGTCTGTAGGCCTAACAATGGTATACAGTATTTGTGGATTGAGCATGTGCTCGCTCACCCCTCCAGACGCGATCCCAGTCCGGGAACTTCCACCTGCTGTGTCTCCACACACAGCCTCTGCAGCGGTCGGGTCTCCGGCTCAGCAGCGGTTGAAGAAACCGAGTCAGATGTCACCCAGGCTCGAGATGGGGTGGAAGGCTCTTTTGGGTAGCAGCGCAAGGCCCCAGGCTTCAGGCCTTGCACCACAGCGGATCCGCACAGGAAGATCTCTCATTGAAGTCTCGTGTCCCAAAGAGGCCGAGCCCCGCCTCGCCTCCTCCTTATATAACCCCTCCCATGAGTCTCTGGGGTGGAAACATTGCCGAAAGGGGTTCTGGGTAAGGTAGTCCTGAGAGTCTTAAAGGAGACCCCGCTACATATATATAGGATAGTATAATTTTTTTACCATCCTATTGATTGAACTGAATGGCCTTTAACCAGACTAACTATGTAACTATAGAACTGTGTAAAAGCCAGCAGGGGTGATTCACCCATCTGCAGTATTTAGCTTTGATGGAGGAATCTATATGTGTATGGTGCTATATATATATATATATATATATATATATATAGTATCTCACAAAAGTGAGTACACCCCTCACATTTTTGTAAATATTTTATTATATCTTTTCATGTGATGCCACTTTGCTAGAATGTAAAGTAGTGAGTGTACAGCTTGTATAACAGTTTAAATTTGCTGTCCCCTCAAAATAACTCAACACACAGCCATAAATGTCTAAACCGCTGGCAACAAAAGTGAGTACATCCCTAAGTGAAAATGTCCAAATTGGACCCAATTAGCCATATTCCCTCCCCGGTGTCATGTGACTCGTTAGTGTTACAAGGTCTCAGGTGTGAATGGGGATCAGGTGTGGTAAATTTGGTGTTATCGCTCTCACTCCCTCATACTGGTCACTGGAAGTTCAACATGGCACCTCATGGCAAAGAACTCTCTGAGGATCTGAAAAAAAGAATTGTTGCTCTACATAAAGATGGCCTAGGCTATAGGAAGATTGCGTAGACCCTGAAACTGAGCTGCAACATGATGGCCAAGACCATACTGCGGTCTAACAGGACAGGTCCCACTCAGAACAGGTCGATCAAAGAAGTTGAGTGCACATGCTCAGCGTCATATCCAGAGTTTGTCTTTGGGAAATAGACGTATGAGTGCTGCTAGCATTGCTTCAGAGGTTGAAGGGGTGGGGGGGTCAGCCTGTTAGTGCTCAGACCATACGCTGCACACTGCATCAAATTGGTCTGCATGGCAGTCGTCTCAGAAGGAAGCCTTTTCTAAAAATGATGCACAAGGAAGCCCGCAAACAGTTTGCTGAAGACAAGCAGACTAAGAACATGGATTACTGGAACCTGTGGTCTGATGAGACAAAGATAAACTTATTTGGTTCAGATGGTGTCAAGCATGTGTAGCGGCAACCAGGTAAGGAGTACAAAGACAAGTGTGTCTTGTCTACAGTCAAGTATGGTGGTGGGAGTGTCATGGTCTGGGGCTGTATAATTGATGCCGGCACTGGGGAGCTACAGTTCATTGAGGGAACCATGAATGCCAACATGTACTGTGACATACTGAAGCAGAGCATGATCCCCTCCCTTTGGAGACTGGGCTGCGGGCAGTATTCCAACATGATAACGACCCCAAACACACCTCTAAGACACCCACTGCCTTGCTAAAGAAGCTGAGTGTAAAGGTATTGGACTGGCCAAGCATGTCTCCAGACCTAAACCCTATTGAGCATCTGTGGGGCATCCTCTAACGGAAGGTTGAGGAGCACAAGGTCTCTAACATCCACCAGCTTCATGATGTCGTCATGGAGGAGTGGAAAAGGACTCCAGTGGCAACTTGTGAAGCTCTGGTGAACTTCATGCCCAAGAGGGTTTAGGCAGTGCTGGAAAATAATGGTGACAACACAAAATATTGACACTTTGGGCCCAATTTGGACATTTTCACTTAGGGGTGTACTCACTTTTGTTGCCAACTGTTTAGACATTAATGGCTGTGTGTTGAGTTTTTTTGAGGGGACAGCAATTTTACACTGTTAGGCTGGGTTCACACTATATGACACAACTTTCAACCTACTTTGCTCTGCGACATCTGTCCTACATTGGTCCGACATTGGTCCGACATCCATCCGACATTCATGAACAGGAAACTACTTTGATCCGACATTGTGCTAGTCTGACTTGTCCTTTGACCAATCAAAACAATCCCAGGGTGAGATAAATTCCTTTTACTGCTGCTGTAATCACCATGTCGGATGTCAAATGTCGGATGGTTAGGACAAGGATCCTACTTTGATCCGACATTAATGATATTCAATGGGCTAAAGTAGGATCAAAGTCGGACAGAAGTAGTACAGGGAGCATTTTTAATGTCGGACCGACTTGTGTCGGACCAGTTAAGACGGCTCTCATAGGGATTCATTGATTTTCACACGTCATGCGACATGATCTCCTAATGTCGGAGCGTTTGTCGGACAAGTGTGAACCAGGCCTTATACAAGCTTTACACTCAATACTTTACATTGTAGCAAAGTATCATTTCTTCAGTGTTGTCACATGAAAAGTTATAATAAAATATTTACAAAAATGTGAGGGGTGTACTCACTTTTGTGAGATACTGTGTGTGTGTATATATATATATATATATATATATATACACAGTCAGGTCCATAAATATTGGGACATGAACACAATTCTAATCTTTTGGGCTCTATACACTACCACAATGGATTTGAAATGAAACCAACAAGATGTGCTTTAACTGCAGACTTTCAGCTTTAATTTGAGAGTATTTACATCCAAATCAGGTGAACGGTGTAGGAATTACAACAGTTTGTATATGTGCCTCCCACTTTTTAAGGCATCAAAAGTAATGGGACAATTGGCTGTTCAGCTGTTCCATGGCCAGGTGTGTGTTATTCCCTCATTATCCCATTTACAAGGAGCAGATAAAAGGTCCAGAGTTCATTTCAAGTGTGCTATTTGCATTTGGAATCTGTTGCTGTCAACTCTCAATATGAGATCCAAAGAGCTGTCACTATCAGTGAAGCAAGCCCTCATTAGGCTGAAAAAACCAAACAAACCCATCAGAGAGATAGCAAAAACATTAGGTGTGGCCAAATCAACTGTTTGGAACATCCTTAAAAAGAAAGAACGCATCGGTGAGCTCAGCAACACCAAAAGACCCGGAAGACCACGGAAAACAACTGTGGTGGATGACCGAAGAATTCTTTCCCTGGTGAAGAAAACACCCTTCACAACAGTTGGCCAGATCAAGAACACTCTCCAGGAGGTAGGTGTATGTGTGTCCAAGTCAACAATCAAGAGTAGACTTCACCAGACTGAATGCAGAGGGTTCACCACAAGATGTAAACCATTGGTGAGCCTCAAAAACAGCAAGGCCAGATTAGAGTTTGCCAAACAACATCTAAAAAAGCCTTCACAGTTCTGGAACAACATACTATGGACAGATGAGACCAAGATCAACTTGTACCAGAGCGATGGGAAGAGAAGAGTATGGAGAAGGAAAGGAACTGCTCATGATCCAAAGCATACCACCTCATCAGTGAAGCATGGTGGTGGTATTGTCATGGCGTGGGCATGTATGGCTGCCAATGGAACTGGTTCTCTTGTATTTATTGATGATGTGACTGCTGACAAAAGCAGCAGGATGGATTCTGAATTGTTTCGGGCAATATTATCTGCTCATATTCAGCCAAATGCTTCAGAACTCATTGGACGGCGCTTCACAGTGCAGATGGACAATGACCCGAAGCATACTGCGAAAGCAACCAAAGAGTTTTTTTAAGGGAAAGAAGTGGAATGTTATGCAATGGCCAAGTCAATCACCTGACCTGAATCCGATTGAGCATGCATTTCACTTGCTGAAGACCAAACTGAAGGGAAAATGCCCCAAGAACAAGCAGGAACTGAAGACAGTTGCAGTAGAGGCCTGGCAGAGCATCACCAGGGATGAAACCCAGCGTCTGGTGATGTCTATGCGTTCCAGACTTCAGGCTGTAATTGACTGCAAATGATTTGCAACAAAGTATTAAAAAGTGAAAGTTTGATTTATGATTGTTGATCTGTCCCATTACTTTTGGTCCCTTAAAAAGTGGGAGGCACATATACAAACTGTTGTAATTCCTACACCGTTCACCTTATTTGGATGTAAATACCCTAAAATTAAAGCTGAAAGTCTGCAGTTAAAGCACATCTTGTTCGTTTCATTTCAAATCCATTGTGGTGGTGTATAGAGCCAAAAAGATTAGAATTGTGTCAATGTCCCAATATTTATGGACCTGACTGTGTATATATATATTGATTTGGAAGTTCACAGCTAAATCCGCTGATCCCAGCAGCAGCAAATTGAGTATGTTCATTGTTTCTGGTGTTGATATTAGATTATCATCATAATTACTAGACATGTGCACTGCCAAAAAATTCGTTCGTTTTCGTTTTCGTTTCATTCTTTTTTTTTTTTTTTCGTTTTTCGGGTCATTCGTTATGATCGCAATTCGTAAATTCGTAAATTTGTACATTCGTAAATTTGTACATTCGTAAATTTGTACATTCGTAAATTTGTACATTCATAAATTTGTACATTCGTAAATTTATACATTCGTAAATTTATACATTCGTAATTTCGGAAATTTGGAAATTCGATATTTTCGAAAACCCGAAAATTTGAAAATCTGAAAAAATAACTATTAAATTATAGGTATTGTAATTTCCTTTCAAATTTGGCTGTTAGCGAACGTAACGAATACAAATTTATCTGAAGTTACGCATAACCTGAAATAACAAATGCCGCATCTAAACAAATGGAACGGAACAAATTAATAATAATAATAATAAAACGTTTTTATTATTATTATTGTTATTTATTATTATTATTAATTCATTACGTTCCATTCGTTTAGATACGGCATTCATTATGTCGGAAAACAATTCGTAACTTCGTTAAGTTCACTAACAGCCAAATTTGAAAGGAAATTACAATACCTATGTAGCGGCCTCACCCTCTCTCCATCTTTATCGGTTACACACCAACTCATGTCTAGGGGTTCCTGGGTTGTGAGAGTGAGATGCGCCACGGCCCATGTCCTCCCCATTGTAGTAGGGAGGTGAAGGCCACTTACTGATGTTTCCTCGGGCCGGTGTGTTCTGTGAATGCACTGAGTCTGTAATTGCAAGCTCACCAGCCTCCCCTTTGCTTCCAGTAACTGGAGTTCACACACCGGAGAAAGGTCCAACACTTGTTTATTTGACACTCCAATACGCAAAGCACAATAAACAGTTCTTTTGCAGCAAACTGGTTGGGACCTATAACCTTGCCAACGGTGGGGCGAGCAGATCGAGGCACTTCCTAAAGTTTGAGTTCTATGCCACTGTACTATGACCAGCGGCGCCTAAGCCAATCCGGCTGTTACAGAACAGGAAGGATGGGGTCTCTTCCAGCAACCCCTATGAACAGCAATGGAGCCCTCTTCGATACGCTGTGGCCCCTATCAGGGGGATGTGTCCTCCCAAGAGAGTTCCCAGAGGCCCACTGTCACCAGGTTGGTGCTGCTCCGGGTCTCCAGTGGGTAACCTCCCCGGCCTCCTCACCTCAGGTACGAGTCCCTCCGCTCAGAGACCCTCGGACAGTCCACCCTAGCGGGACCCAGTCGAAGGTACTGGGCCCCAGGCCTCCTTGATAGTACCTCACCCCAGGCTAAAGGTGCCTGGGATGGACGCCAACATGACTCCGGACCAGGCCATGGGCACCTGGACCAGACTCCTGGATCTCCCGCACCCAGGCCTAAGGGCCCTGGGTGCGGACCGCAACCCTCCTCCTCCGAGGACCTCCTTCTCCGCAAGACGACGACCTCGTGCTCAGGGCGTCTCCCCCTTTTATCTCCTCCCTTCAACGGCCCGGCGGGTTCCCCGCCCCAGCCATACCATCTCCGGGAAGAGACCAAACAGGGAGCACTGCAGGGGATGATTCTACCTGAAGCCCGTGGGTACCCCGCCACCCACAGGCAAAGGAGAATATTACATCCTCCAATCCTCCACGAAACAAAAAGGGGTCTGAATCCTAACACAATTATACACCTGGGTCACACTATTGCCCAGGTGTATCCCATCAATTTGAGGACCCCGCTACACACTCCCCCCTGTAATTTGACGCTGGTCCCCAGCGTCAGGTGCACACCCATGCCTCCCATAAAGTGGTGACATGGAGTGAAACCCCTGAAGCAATTCCTCTAAAAAAAAATTCCCAAGTGCCAAGACCTGCTCAGGGAATGGGGAACATATAAAACAACTTATGTCATAAAACATTTTAAACATCTGCCTAGTCACAGCCCCTCTCCCACACTGTCTAAGAGCCACCCACTCTCAATGATCTTGACTGACGGTTCTCCTGCAGGGGAAAGAAAAACAACATCCTAACATAATTTCGTGTCATTTGGGATGAGTGGGCCCGTCAGCCGAGAGACCCACTCACTCCAACAAGCAAGGTGATGTGTGGGTGAAATATTTTCAAACATTTGTTGCGCAACACTGCCACCTGGTGACAACGCCGCGGTCATGACACTCAACGAATCTTCGTTCTTCCAGCTTTTCCCTACTCTGCCACTATTCCCAAATGTCCTTGCCTTTGGCACATGAAGAAAAGGGGAAACACGAAAACACAACAGTCCCCAAGTCTCCAACGAGAAAAAAAGAAAAGCCCAAACAAAAACAAAAACAGGGCACAGTCCTGCGTGTCTGGGAATGGCTCTTCCAGAAAGTTCAAGTGCACAAAAGAAATAAACAGGAGTTCTTTTCTCCTATAAGTAAAACTTTGGATCCGGCAGGTACAGGGGTTTCAGGTGTTTGTCAAATGCCTCTATCGAATACTCGACATCTTCTCCTTCTCTTCTGCAAATGACTATCTTGTCAGCATGGATATGGCGCCCCAATTTCCATTCAGCTTTGCAGTCTTCAAACCTCTTAGACACTGACGGCACACATTCCAGGTACCTGCGAGCATGGGGCACCTTCAACTTGTCCCACACAAACTCGTCATACCATCTTGTTCTCCAGACTTCCACCTCATACAGCAAGTCCCGGGGTAGATACGGGTACTCCCACCCATATTCCCGAGCTACTTTGTGGCAAAACAGTCTCTGCAAGCGGGCCAAAGGTGGCATAGTGGCTTTCTCTCCAGTTCCGGGCAGCACAATAGCTTCTGGATGCCGAGGTGCCTTTACCAGCTCCCTGGAACTGACTTTCGGCGCTCTCACAGAAGCGCGGGGTATCCCCACAACCAAAGTAGGTGGGGTAACAGTAGATGAGGACACAGGTGGAGGGGTAGGTTCCCTCGTAAGCTGCGGGTCTTCCACCCGAGGCGTGCTGTCTCCTGTGTACATAGGTGAATCCCGTACCGCACGGGAAGCAAGAAGTGGCACTCTATCCCAGCCCTTGCGGCTGAACAGTTCGTCTATCTCGCCATCATCTCCGCAATCAGACAGCGACTCTAGGTCGGAGGTGTCATACATCTCCGCAGGCAGATATCTACCCGTGGACACAGAATCATCTTCCCTGGGGGGTTCCACCTCCAATGGGCCCCCGACACCTCCAACCACCACCACAGTCCCAGCCCCTGGCTCACCTGACCCTTGTAGAAGACTGGGATGTCCGGGACTTCCATCTCGACCGGCGCCATCCAGGCCAGGCAAGCAGCGGGGTGAAGCTCGACCACGTCCATAGGATGCCTGTACTAGGCCAACTTTCCTCTTCGGTGGTGGAAGCAAAGAACTTGTGGCGACCGAAGCAGCATCTTCGGATTTTTCTCTGTTGGGCAGTCCATCGCCCTGGTCAGCGCGCACAGGAACCTCGACAAAGGCCTTGATCTCCCCTTCCGGAGTAGCGGTACCCGTGAGGTGGTTGAGGCGAAGGGCCCGGGGCCTTGCTGTGGACGACTCGACCTCAAAAAGGAATTCTCTGCACTCCTCACATCGCCCGAATGGCTTCAGGGTGACCACCAGTCCCGAGCAGCCGGGACAGATCACACCGAGGGCCTCCGTGTCTCTGCAGGTGTACAGAGCCAACCGCCCTCGGGGCCTAAGTCTTATCCCCGTGTCTGTGATGGGGGCAGCAAAGGAAGTCATTCTCGTGGGGTGAGGAACCATAATCCACGGGGCACTTGAGGTCATCCCGACTGTTTGCTGCTCCATCATGCACTGACCCCGCGCCGGAGTCTCCACGTGTATCCCCACACTTGGCCAGACTCCTCCCATGAGCTGTACATTTTCGCGGGCTTCCTCTTGACTCCGCCCACGAACGATGTCGCCATGGGGTGCCTCGTGGCGCAGTGCGTTAACAGTCCCCACGTGCAGTACGTCACACGGCTGGACCTCTCCCTTTTTCCGCTCCTCCGCATGGGCCTTTCCCGTGTTAGGGTCATTTCCACAACTCCGAGCAGGGACGCACTTTGGCCAGTAATTTGGCCGATCTGCTCGGAACTCCTCTGGGCAGCAAAGTTCAAATGTAGACATTCTCAAGTCCATCTTTAGAACACACTATATCCCGGACTCACGAGCCCCCACGTGGGGCGACCGTTACCCTCTCTCCATCTTTATCGGTTACACACCAACTCATGTCTAGGGGTTCCTGGGTTGTGAGAGTGAGATGCGCCATGGCCCATGTCCTCCCCATTGTAGTAGGGAGGTGAAGGCCACTTACTGATGTTTCCTCGGGCCGGTGTGTTCTGTGAATGCACTGAGTCTGTAATTGCAAGCTCACCAGCCTCCCCTTTGCTTCCAGTAACTGGAGTTCACACACCGGAGAAAGGTCCAACACTTGTTTATTTGACACTCCAATACGCAAAGCACAATAAACAGTTCTTTTGCAGCAAACTGGTTGGGACCTATAACCTTGCCAACGGTGGGGCGAGCAGATCGAGGCACTTCCTAAAGTTTGAGTTCTATGCCACTGTACTATGACCAGCGGCGCCTAAGCCAATCCGGCTGTTACAGAACAGGAAGGATGGGGTCTCTTCCAGCAACCCCTATGAACAGCAATGGAGCCCTCTTCGATACGCTGTGGCCCCTATCAGGGGGATGTGTCCTCCCAAGAGAGTTCCCAGAGGCCCACTGTCACCAGGTTGGTGCTGCTCCGGGTCTCCAGTGGGTAACCTCCCCGGCCTCCTCACCTCAGGTACGAGTCCCTCCGCTCTGAGACCCTCGGACAGTCCACCCTAGCGGGACCCAGTCGAAGGTACTGGGCCCCAGGCCTCCTTGATAGTACCTCACCCCAGGCTAAAGGTGCCTGGGATGGACGCCAACATGACTCCGGACCAGGCCATGGGCACCTGGACCAGACTCCTGGATCTCCCGCACCCAGGCCTAAGGGCCCTGGGTGCGGACCGCAACCCTCCTCCTCCGAGGACCTCCTTCTCCGCAAGACGACGACCTCGTGCTCAGGGCGTCTCCCCCTTTTATCTCCTCCCTTCAACGGCCCGGCGGGTTCCCCGCCCCAGCCATACCATCTCCGGGAAGAGACCAAACAGGGAGCACTGCAGGGGATGATTCTACCTGAAGCCCGTGGGTACCCCGCCACCCACAGGCAAAGGAGAATATTACATCCTCCAATCCTCCACGAAACAAAAAGGGGTCTGAATCCTAACACAATTATACACCTGGGTCACACTATTGCCCAGGTGTATCCCATCAATTTGAGGACCCCGCTACACCTATAATTGAATAGTTAGTAATAGTTAAGTTATTAGTTAATTATTATTTCAGATTTCCGAATTTACTAATTTACGATTGTACGAATGTACAAATTTACGAATGTACGAATATTCGGAAATTCGTAAATTCAAATTTACGAATTTCCGGATAGTTGTACATTCGTAAATTCGTGCATTGGTAAATTTGTATATTCGTAAATTCGTACATTCGTAAATTTGAATTTACGAATATTCGTTAAAATTCGTTAAATGAGTTTTCGTTAATTCGGATATTTCCGAATTAACGAATTTGTCGGAATTCATTAAAAATGAATTCGGAACGAAACGAATTGCACATGTCTAATAATTAGATTTCGTGCCATTCTGTCTTGGTATGGTACTGAATGGTAACCTTCAGCAAGAAGGACAGGAACAATTCTGGGGACAATTTACAGCACACGCTAATTTTGGTAGCATAATTATTATTGTGGAATGTAGGTTCCTTGCTAAAAAACATTATTTATTATCAAGTTGTTATGGGTAAAGTTCTGCTTTAAGCTCACAAACCCCCTCACTACCAAGGCCTTCTGTAACCCATGCCAGGTCACCACTACCAGAGGCGGCTCTAGACTTTGTGAGGCCTTAGGCAAAACTTAGACATGAGGCCCCACTCACGCCCATAATGGAAAAAATAATTCTGTGAGGCCCGTTTAACCGCTTGCCGACCGCCTTTTGTACTTATACTCGGAACGTGCGCACCCCTGCCGCGAGCTCCGTGACCGGAGCCATGGACACAATGTCCGCCGGTGTCCCCCCATCATGTCACAGAGCTGCAGAATGGGGAGATGCCTGTGTAAACAAGGCATTTCCCTGTTCTGCCTAGTGACAAGACAGTGATCTACTGCTCCCTGTCATCAGGAGCAGTGATCACTGTCGTGTCACTCGTAGCCCAGACCCCCCCACAGTTAGAATCACTCCCTAGGACACACATAACCCCTTCCTCCCCCCTAGTGGTTAACCCCTTCCCTGCCAGTGTCATTTACACAGTAATCAGAGCATTTTTATAGCACTGATCTCTGTATAAATGACAATGGTCCCAAAATAACATCAAAAGTGTCCGATGTGTCCGCCATAATGTTGCAGTCACGATAAAAAAGGCAGATCGCCAACATTACTGGTAAAAAAAAATATTAATAAAAATGCCATAAAATTAACCCCTATTTTGTCTACGCTATAACTTTTGCGCAAACCAATAAATATACGCTTATTGCAATTTTTTTACCAAAAATATGTAGAACAATACATATCGGCCTAAACTGAGGAAAAAAAATAGTTTTTTTATATATTTTTTGGGGATATTTATTATAGCAAAAAGGAAAAAATATTGCTTTTTTTTAAAAATTGTCGCTCTTTTTTTGTTTATAGCGCAAAAAATAAAAACCGCAGAGCTGATCAAATACCACCAAAAGAAAGCTCTATTTGTGGGGAAAAAAAGAACGTAAATTTTGTTTTGGTGCAACGTTGCACGACTGCGCAATAGTCAGTTAAAGCAACGCAGTGCCGAATCACAAAAAATGTCATTGGGTAGCCAAATCCTCCAGGGCTGAAGTGGTTAAGTAAGACAGAGCACAGCAGCGTTACGGTCCCTTGTCCCTCAAAACTGGGGTAATGCATAGTGGCGTAGCGTGGGTTGTCAGTGCCCAGGGCAAGGCAAGTAATTTGCACCCCTAACCTATGGACTTATTTATTCTCAGGTCTGGTCACATGATCCCCTGTGTTAGTCAGTGGTGGCTGCAGGGGAGAGGAGAGCACAGGAGAATGGCCAGTAAAGCCTGAAGCAGTGACATCACCCATAGGTTTCTATGTCTCATCTGTTGTTGCTGCTCCCTCCTCTCCCCTGCATATACCACTGGCTCACACAGGGGATAATAGGAAGAAGTGGTGTGGTTGACCAATAGAGTGGGCCTACATCCCAATAACTGGAAAATGGAGACACTCCCCCTGACGGGACTTTAATGGCCCAATTAGCAATATAGTAATAAAGGTAGAAAAAGAAGTATAAAAATATACAAAATTTAGTTGAAAGAATGTTAAAAGTGGCTGGTAACATCAAAAGTCAACATGTATAGAGGACATAGGAACATAAAAGCTCAAAAGGTGGTCCCAGAACTACCGTGATGGGATCACCACGGCAGAACATGCAGACCAACACCCACGTTGGTCTGCATGGTCGGGTGTTGGTCTGCATGTTCTGCCGTGGTGATCCCATCACGGTAGTTCTGGGACCACCTTTTGAGCTTTTATGTTCCTATGTCCTCTATATGTGTTGACTTTTGATGTTACCAGACACTTTTAACATTCTTTCAAATAAGTTTTGTATATTTATTTTTACTTCTTTTTTCTACCTTTATTACTATAATGCTAATTAAAGTCCCGTCAGGGGGAGACTCTCCATTTTACACAGGGAATAATGTGACCAGACTGGAGCAGCCTGAAATAGGTGTATACATCTTTTCTACACAGGTTAGCCAGCATAGGCATTAGGAGGGAGGATAGGAGAATTTTAAGGCTCGTTAGGTCTAAACTGGAAATTCTACTTTAATCCCAGCCTATTGGTGGGCATTGGCGGAGTTAATTAAACCCTTTGTGCTGCATTAGTGGCCACTGGCAGTGTTTTCAACCCCTTCATAAAAAGGGTTAATTAACACGGATCCTGGTGCCACTAATGCAGCACAAAGGGGTTAAATTACTGTCACCGGTCACTAATGCACCAGTGACCAGTGGCAGAACATTAACCCCTTCTTGCTGCACTTTACTAACAACATTGTTAATGAATTAACCCATTCACCCCCTCCAGGAGTCAACCAGTCCAGTTCACAGGAAAGAGAGGGCGGGTGAGAGAGAAAAGGGTGCATAAGAGAGCGAAGGAGGTGAGAGAGAGAGCAGGGCTGAGAGACAGGTGGGGTGAGAGAGAGAAGAAAAGGGGGTGAGAGAGAGGGGAAGGCTGAGAGACAGGTGATGTGAGAGAGAGAGAGAGGGGCGAGGGGCTGAGAGAGAGGGTGGAGTGAGAGAGAGGGGGGTAAGCGAGAGGAGAAGTGAGAGAGGGGGTGAGAGAGAGAGAGGGAAAGGGGGTGTGTGAGAGAGAGGGGGAGTGTGAAAGAGAGAGAGGGGGGCGGGGAGGGGGAGAGAGAGGGAAAGGGGGAAGGTGGGGGGCGTGTGAGAGGAGGCGTGAGAGAGGGGGAAAGGAGATGAAGGGGGGTAAGAGAGTAGGGGGGTGAGGGGGGAGGTGAGAGAAAGACCATATAGCCCTGTCCCTATCTGCAGTACCTACCCGCGCAGGCTCTGTGTTGCGGGTAGGTATATGTATGATGCCTGCCACCTGATGGCCAGCAGCGGCGGGGCCCAATCTCCTTCTTGACCTGGAGGTGCTCTTACTGCTCTGCTCCTTCCAGCGGCTCCTTGGCATCCTCTGCCTCCCACCGTCCTCATCCTCCGGGCCCCCGTGGCCTTCGGGCCTCACTGTTGATCTTGGAACGGAGATGAGGCTGGATGAGTTCAGGTTTTGGGAGGTGCTGGGGAGGCTACGCCCGCTCCTGCTCGCCTGTTCAGTGGTCAGGGAGGCAGTAGAGCTCTTCTCCCTCCCAGGCTCTCACAGGTCTAACTGCCCTCCTCGCTGTCCACCTTCCCCGAATTCCCGAAGCCTCACCGCTGTTTGCTGCCAAGCTCCTGCTGCCACCGAACTCTCCATGAATACAAGGGGCTCAAGGGGCAGTGTGTTAGGCAAATTAAGCAGCCGTGGGTCCCCTGTGAGCACGAGGCCTTAGGCGACCGCCTAATTTGAATAATTAAAGAGCCACTATATTCTGCTGGTTGGCTGCCTTAGCACCCGACATCCCTCCAAATGTCTTTAGCGACAGTAATATAGCCTCTTCTCTACTTCTCTTCATCTCCAGTATAAGCCCTGTCCTTTTATATGTCATGCATTCCTTTCTAAGGAACTTTGGACCAGGCATCTAACAATAAGTGGAGCTCTACACTTTTTTATCATATAAATTAGTCTTGAGTTATATGTGATATACATTTTGGTGTTAGCTAGCTCTACAAACATGTTATTGGTGGCATTGGGTAGCTGCACAGTGAAATATTTTATACAGTGGGTAAAGAAAAGAATCACCCCCTTTAAAATAAATAGATTTTGTTGCTTTGCAGCCTGAAATGAAGACAGACACAGTTTTTGTTGTATCCAGATGTATTTGCTCAACTTATAACATCCAAGTGAAAGCTATAACACCAACATGTCAGAAAAAAATAATTAAACACAGAATCACTGAATTGGAGAAAAGATCACCCCCTTGTGTCAATATTTTGATGAACCACCTTTTGCTTTAATTTCAGCCTTTAGTCTGTTGGGATATGTCTCTTCTAACTTTGCACATCTAGACTTTGCAATATTTGCCCACTCTTCTTTGCAGAACTGCTCAAGTTCAGTTAAATTTGACAGTGACCGTTTGTAGACTGCAGTCTTCAAGTCATTCCACAGGTTTTCAATGGAGTTTAAGTCAAGTTTGGTGTCAAGGCCAAATAATTCAATTTTAGTCTCATCTGACCATAACACCCTTTTCCATGTGGCCTCAGAATCTTCAAGGTGCATTTTGGCAAAGCTTAGTCATAACTGCATGTGGCCTTGAGGAGTGGCTTTTTTCTGACAACCCTCCCATACAAGCCACATTTATAGAGAATTTGTGATATTGTTGTCACATGCACACAAAGACCACTCTGTCATAAATTTCTGCAACTGCTTCAGAGTTGCTGTAAGCCTCCTTGCAGCCTCTCTGACCAGTTTCCTCCTGGATCTTTCATCCAGTTTGAAGCGACGTCCTGATCCGGGGAGGGTCTGTGTTGTACCAAATACCCCCACTTCTTAATAATAGACTTCATTGTGCTTCTAGGCATTGATAAATCCTCTGACTTTTTTTGTATCCATCTCCTGACTTTTGCCTGTTCACGACTTTATCCAGGAGACCTTTTGACAGTGCCTTGCCACCCATAGTTGATTGTTTGATTCAGCTGCACTACCGGGGACTGAAATGCTCCAGGAAAGCTCTTTCCATGCTGAGCTAATCACAATGACCACAGCTGATCACAGTTGAAAGACAAATGGCTTTGTGTACCATTGAGAAGGTAATTAGCTACACCTGATTGAGTTTACAAGTAATTTTTTAACCCAGTGATTCTGTATTTCAATTTTTTTAATGTTTGTCTGACATGTTGGTTTTATATCTTTCACTTGGATGTTATAGGTTGCACTGGGTAAATACAGCTGGATAAAACAAAGACGGTGTCTGTCTTAATTTAGGCTGTGATTCTTTTCCATACCCACTGTATATCATGTAAGGCTGGGTTCACACCTATGCGAATTGGAGGCGGTTTTCTCCGCCTCCAATTCGCATAGCAGGAGATTGTGAACAGCTCTCTATGGAGGTGCGGCTCAGGTGCGAATTGCACAGGAGCCCTGTGCATCTTCTGGTCCTTTTCCAGTCCGAATTCAGCCCAAAATTTGGGCTGAAATCAGACCTGAAACTGTGAATGGAGACGCATCGGACTCCTGCTGTGAGCCAAAGCGTGCTGCAGTGTGAACCTAGCCTTAGAAAACATGTTCTTATGCCAAGGCCACGTAACTGCTCCCCCATCCACTAGCAGTAACTTGAGCCTTGGTTGAGCTAAATGTTTGGTCTTGTGGTACCAACTCCTAAGTAGGGCTTTAGTATTAAATGTTTAAAATGCCTGATGGGGAGACAAACCCTAATTAAAAAAAACATTTTAAATGAGGCCCCATATTGTTTCCAAAATTGCTTCCATGAGTGCAGTAGGCCCAGCGCCTATCAGGTAATGTATGTAAAGCAGAAATGTCTACAGTGGGCACACACGGCTGATATTGAAAGGGTATGTGTTCATTTTGAAGAAACAGGAGCTGTAGGAGGTGCACATGTAAAGAGCTCATTATACAGGCGCTGCTCAAAGGATTTCTCTGAACTGCTGTAACATGTTACATTTGGCTTTTAATGTTGCATTTTTAACATGGAAGCAGAACCAGCAAAGGAAAAGCTTGAGATACTATTTGTTTTTCTACATTGCAGGTCACACACTGTATTACTTTTAATGGACATTAGACTTCAAAGGGGCTTAAATTGTCAACGTGATAAGGCCACATGGTGCAACCAAGATTGTCATCTATAAGGCAGTATACTGCCAGCTATGCTGCTGCTAATTGGGAACAAAGAGGCCAAATGATGATTGGATTCAAAGTCACCCAACACATAGGCTTCTTCAGAGAGGTCCAGTTTTTGACATGACTTCAGTTTAGGTTTTGCTCTTGCTAACAGGGACACTTGCAGACTAATATAGGACAACCTGGTTCTCCAGACAGGATAGGATATCATTCATTTTGTCATGCAGAGACGTGCCGAGGAATGTTTAGTAATAAGGTGAAATGACAAGATAATTGGGATATAATTATGCACTTTGGTGTAGGTAGGATCTGGAAGCATGAATGAATTAGCCTTTGGTTAAAGTCTACAGAATAAATTGCCTGTAGAAAAAAATCCAGGCGCAGTTATATCATCACTGATCTATAAAGAGCAATGTGATGTCACACCTCTAGGGAAAATCGGACTTTAATCTGGGAAACAGATGCACAGATATACAAAGGGTATTAACATGCTATGTTTTCAGAATCATGCAACCATAATGAAATTCTCGATCTTGTTTTTTGTAAATTGCTTGGGTGTGTTACCTGGGTGTGGTTTGGGACTGATCTTAGATAACCCATATAAAATTCCTCTGTTTTTCTTAGAAAACAGATATACAACAGGTTGATTTACTAAAGGAGTAGAGGATGTTTGCTAAGCAAAGTGAATGCTCACTTAGCTTAGTGAATACAATGAAGCTATGTTAACTTTAAAACTCCAATCATGGGTAGGAACATTTAAAACAAAAAGGAGTTTGCCTTGAACATGATTGGATAATAGAAAAGTACACAGCTTTATTTTTTCACTATTCTAATGCCGCGTACACACGATCATTATTCACGGCGGTTAAAAAACCGCCGTGAATAATGACAGGAAAAACGAGGGAACCGCTTGGTTCCCTACACACGGTCGTTTTTCCCGTAATTTTTTCTCTTGACGAGAAAAACGACCGTCTGTGGGCTCCGCGGCAGTGTCTCTCTATGGGAAAACTGCCGCGGAAAAAAATGCTGGAAAAAATGATGAGAAAATTTAGAACATGTTCTAAATTTTCTCGTCGTTTTTTATGCCGTTTTTCTAGATGAGAAAAACGACCTAAAGCCCACAGACGATCGTTTTTCTCGGCGAAAAAAAAAAATGCCGTTTTTCTCGTCGAGAAAAGCGGTCGTGTGTACGCGGCATAAGCGAACATTCTTTGCACAAATAAACCCCATTGTGTATGGGTGAAGAAAACTATTTATTATGTACTTAATTTCCATATTTATGTAGCAAAAACATATTATGCAGAGTACATACAGCCATTCACATCAATATCTGTTCCAACAGGTACTGACAAAGTCATGTCTGTACCAAACTCATACAAGCACACGCATGCTAAGGTATAGAAGCATTTGCAAATTTGCATATTCCATGGGCTAAAACAGTCCGGCAGGACCATGCAAAGTACATAGAGCCATTCATGTAATTCATTGCCCCCCCTAAACTATTTCCTTAGCACACTTATACAACCACACATACCATGTGGCCGATGAAAACCGACCTACCAGTATGTTTTTGGGTTTAGGAAGAAAAAAGAATACCTGACAGAAGAACATGCATTTTCCAAGAAAACATACACACACAGTATAAACTAATAAAATTGTTAGAATTGCTAATGGAGAAAGACGCAAGGGCCGTCTGCAGCTTCTAAAGCTATCACAGTACTTATATTAAAAAATACATAAGGTTCAAAGCTAACCCACCAGGATTAGTGATGACTTTGGGTTCGGGCTTGGGTTCATTCAAAAATACAGCCTTGTGGCTGAAAATAAAGATCCTTATCCTTTTAAATTGAGCCTAAAGAGTGGCCATTTTAGAACAAGATTCTGTGAAAGTTGCTAGGGGTTCCTTGAACTGTGGTTGCTTGACCTCCCATTGTATGGTGCCTGTATAGTCCTAGGGCCAACACCAGTTGGCAGAGCCAGCAGCATGACACCAATGACTTTTTAAGTTATCTTTTAGACATGTGCATTCGTTATCGTCTGGATGCATTTTTGTCCGAATTTCGGGGATTTTCAGGGATTTTTGTATTCGTTTTAACAAAACAATAACAAACTCGCAGAACCCAAAATCCAAAAGATCCGAAATAAAAAATGCTTTATTTTCATATCCATTATATTTTCGTATCGTTGCAACAACAATTCGATATAGATAGAAGATTCGACATGACGGCGACAATAGCGATCTGTGACCTGCGGTCGAATGTGCCTAAGCTAACTCTATTAGTCCAAGATTATTCGACATAGAGAGAAAAGATTTGACATTATAGAGACAATAGTAAAAGAGCTGTTAAGCCCTGTACACACGATCGGATTTCCTATGGTTTTTTTAACCGATGGATTTTTCCATCTGAAAACCGATGAAGCTGACTTTCATCAGTCTTGCCTACACACCATCAGTCAAAAAACCGACCGTTCCAAACGCGGTGACGTAAAACACTCCGATGAGCCGAGAAAAATTAAGTTCAATGCTTCTGAGCATGCGTCGACTTGATTCTGAGCATGCGTGGGTTTTTTATCCGATGAAGTTCCCCACAGACGATAGTAATTTGCTATCGGTTTTTTAACCATCGGATAAATTTAAAAAATGTTCTATTTTTAAACACCGATGGAAAAAAGACCGATGGGGCCCATACACGATCGGTTTGTCCGATGAAAAAACTCCATCGGACTGTTTTCATCGGTTAAACCTATCGTGTGTACAGGGCTTTAGTGGTCGTTGCTGGAATGGGTGGGGGAAGTAAAATCATGATGATGATGATGAATGTTATTGGCTGATTGTAACCAAAGAGGAGGAGCAGTAAAATAGCTAGAACTAAGTACACACGTACAGCCAACTTACTTTCACTTATGGTTGCTAGCAGAGAGAGACACACTTAATAATTTCAGGACAGTCAATCTTAGCTGGTCCATTTGTTTTTTAACAGAGAACAGCAGCAGAACAGATAGTGAAGCAATTCCATTGGCTTTTGGGGTAGACCGTTCGACATGAACAGAAACAAACAAGTATCGTATCATTCGATACCATCAAAAATTGGTATGTATAACACCATTTGACATGAAGATTCGACAAAGCAGCTAAAAACATACGATTGCCGCAAGCGGACATCTACGGTCAAATGCTCTGCCCATAGGCTATAGAAGAATTCTAATGTTGTTTGACCAGTAATAATAATTAATAATTATAATTATTACTAGATAAACAACATTAAAATTCTACTATCGCTTGTGGGTCAAGTATTCAACCGGAAATGTACGATCATGGCGTCGTACAGTTTAGCTGCTTCGAATCTGCTTAGAATATCCGACAGACACCATAAACCTTCAATTGACGGATTCAACCTTAATTCGGATTTTTGTACGAATGCATTTTTTAACAAAACAAAATAAATAAAAACGAATTTCGGGAGTAACTAAATAAAATAATTTTTTCGAACGGAATTCCGAAATTAAATATTTCAGTGTGCACATGTCTATTATCTTTAAGGGTAGCACTCTGACCATTGAAACTAATAATGATAAAAACAAGGAAATTCAATTTAAAGGGGTTGTAAATAAAAACATTTTTTTTTTTAAAATAACAAACATGTTATACTTACCTCCACTCTGCAGCTCGTTTTGCACAGAGTGGCCCCGAACCTGGGGTCCCTCGGCGGCTGTCTCGGCTCCTCCCCGCAAGAACTCACCACCTATATGCAAGTGGTGGTGGTGAGTCCTTGCAGGTGCGCTCCAGTGATACAGCCGGCGGCTATAGCCGCTCACTGTATCACTCGGCCCCGCCCCCGGCACACCGCGTCATTGGATGTGATTGACAGCAGCGCGAGCCTATGGCTGAGCTGCTTTCAATCCATCCAGTGTAGCCAATCAACGGCCAGCCTCAGAAACTAGGAGGATGACGGGGGTTGAGCGCGGGACATTCGAGGGGTCAGGTAAGTAAAACGGGGGCTGGGTATTGTCGGATGTTTTTTCACCTTAATGCATAGGATGCAAAAAAACTTTTACCTTTACAACCATTTTAACTGGGGTGACAGACACACCCCCATGGTCAATTGCCCACTCACCAAATATATTAATTGTGAGGCTCAATGGTTAAACACACAACATCACAATATAATTGGCAAATAGAAAAGGAAATGTTGTCAAATAAAAGGACCATGCATCTGAGCCTCTGAGGCTTTAAAGTAGACTGAAAATTTGCTGGAATTTCTTCATTTTCAATATTTAAATGAAGATTAGAATAATGCATACCTGGCTACTAGGGATGAGCTTCGAGTTCGAGTCGAACTCATGTTCGACTCGAACATTGCCTGTTCGCCCGTTCGCCGAACAATGAACAATTTGGGGTGTTCGCGGCAAATTCGAAAAGTCTATAGGAGAAATCTAAAGTGCTAATTATAAAGGCTTATATGCAAGTTATTTTCATAAAAAGTGTTTGGGGACCTGGGTCCTGCCCCAGGGGACATGTATCAATGCAAAAAAAAGTTTTAAAAACGGCCGTTTTTTTAGGAGCAGTGATTTAATTAATGCTTAAAATGAAACAATAAAAGTGAAATATTCCTTTAAATTTCGTACCTGGGGGGTGTGTATGATATGCATGTAAAGTGGCGCATGTTTCCCGTGCTTAGAACTGTCTCTGCAAAAAGTGTCATTTTTGAAGGAAAAAAAGTAATTTAAAACTCCCTCGCGGCTATTAATGAATTGTCGGCTTTTATCAATACATAGAAAAGTCATTGATAAAAAAAAAAAAAAAAAAGCGTGGGGGTTCCCCCAAATTCAATTACCAGGCCCTTTAGGTCTGGAATGGATATTAAGGGGAACCCCGCCACAAATAAAAAAAAAATGTCGTGGGGTTCCCCCTAAATATCCATACCAGGCCCTTGAGATCTGGCATGGATTTTAAGGGGAACTCCACCCCAAATTTAAAAAAAAATGGCGTGGAGTCCCCCCAAACATCCATACCAGACCCTTATCCGAGCACGCAACCTGGCCGGCCACAGGGGAAGAGGGGGGACGAGAGAGCGGCCCCCCCTCCCTCCTGAACCGTACCAGGCCACATGCCCTCAACATGGGGAGGATGTCCCCATGTTGATGGGGACAAGGGCCTCATCCCCACAACCCTTGCCCGGTGGTTGTGGGGGTCTGCGGGCGGGGGGCTTATCAGAATCTGGAAGACCCCTTTAACAAAGTGGACCCCCAGATCCCGCCCCCCCATGTGAATTGGTAACGGGGTACATTGTACCCCTACCATTTCACGAAGAAAGTGTCAAAAAATGTAAATAAAAACACACAAACACCTTGGAAAAGTCCTTTATTAAAAAAATAATAATAATAAAAAAAAAAAAACATTCCAGCGATGAAATCCAGTGTCCCGCGGCGATCCCGATGTCCAGCGCTGTCCATCATTGGTTGTGCCTGTGCGGACCTGATGGGGAACTTCCTCCGCTGTGTTTTAAATGTATAGACCCGCCCCTTCTAAAGTTCCCCATCAGGTCCGCTCAGCGGACCAGATGCGGAACGAGAGAAGGGGCGGGTCTATACATGTATTACACAGCGTGTAAATTTAAATTACACAGTGAAGGAAGTTCCCCGCTCAGGCCAATGACGTAGGCGGGGTCGGACATACCGAGGGGGCGGACCTGATGGGGAACTTCGTTCGCTGTGTAATACATGTATAGACCCGCCCCTTCTCATGTTCCGCATCTGGTCCGCTGAGCAGACCTAATGGGGAACTTTAGAAGGGGCGGGTCTATACATTTAAAACACAGCGGAGGAAGTTCCCCAACAGGTCCACACAGGCACAACCAATGACAGACAGCGCTGGACATCGGGATCGCCGCGGGACACTGGATTTCATCGCTGGAATGTTTTTTTTTTATTATTATTTTATTTTTTAATAAAGGACTTTTCCAAGGTGTGTGTGTGTTTTTATTTATTTTTTTTTACACTTTCTTCGTGAAATATTACCCCTTACCAATTCACATAGGGGGGGCAGGATCTGGGGGTCCCCTTTGTTAAAGGGGTCTTCCAGATTCCGATAAGCCCCCCGCCCGCAGACCCCCACAACCACCGGGCAAGGGTTGTGGGGATGAGCCCCTTGTCCCCATCAACATGGGGACATCCTCCCCATGTTGAGGGCATGTGGCCTGGTACGGTTCAGGAGGGAGGGGGGGCCGCTCTCTCGTCCCCCCTCTTCCCCTGCGGCCGGCCAGGTTGCGTGCTCGGATAAGGGTCTGGTATGGATTTTTGGGGGGAAACTCCACGCCATTTTTTTTTTAATTTGGGGTGGAGTTCCCCTTAAAATCCATGCCAGATCTCAAGGGCCTGGTATGGATATTTAGGGGGAACCCCACGCCATTTTTTTTTTAAATTTGCGGCGGGGTTCCCCTTAATATCCATTCCAGACCTAAAGGGCCTGGTAATTGAATTTGGGGGAACCCCCACACTTTTTTTTTTTTTTTTATCAATGACTTTTCTATGTATTGATAAAAGCCGACAATTCATTAATAGCCGCGAGTGAGTTTTAAATGACTTTTTTTCCTTCAAAAATGACACTTTGTGCAGGGACAGTTCTAAGCACGGGAAACATGCGCCACTTTACATGCATATCATACACACCCCCTAGGTATGAAATTTTAAGGAATATTTCACTTTTATTTTTTCATTTTAAGCATTAATAAAATCACTGCTCCCGTAAAAACGTCTATTTTTTAAACCTTTTTTTGCATTGATACATGTCCCCTGGGGCAGGACCCCGGTCCCCAAACATTATTAGCCTTTATAATTAGCACTTTAGATTTCGAACGTTCGAGTCCATTGTATTTAATAGGGTTCTAAAGTTCACACGAACATTCTGTCTGTTCGCAGGTTCTGGTGCGAACCCAACAGGGGGGTGTTCGGCTCATCCCTGCTGGCTACTATATTGTGCTGTTTAAGCCATTTGATTTACACAAAGCTATAATTTGCAACAGGTATATATATGTAGGAATGTGGCTATAAATCCCATGTCATTTAAGAAGTTACGCATTATAGCCCTGTGATTTTTCTCATTGGATTATTGTTTGGGAGTCTTGATATACAGTTCCTAGTGCTATTTTTATATGGTTAATTGCATTTCTATTGACAATATGGGATGTATGGATGTGCGTATGATGTCTAGACATACTTTTTTATACTAAGACAAAGTTGTCTTTTTATGGTGGTGGAAGGTGGTATTATTTACTATTAAAGTGAAAGTAAACTTCTATCTCTGAATTTTACCTATAGGAAAGCCCTATAATAAGGCTTCCCTATAGGTAGTGTAAATATCTTGTAAACATTGACCGTTTAGGGGATATTTACTGTATATGCAGCCAGTGACATCACTGGTGCATGTGCTTTGAAGGAACGGCCACCTGGGCCTTATCTTCAGAGCCCTGTGCTGTAAATGGCGTGTGCGGGAGTTATGCAATCGCGGCTTCAGCCAGTCACAGAGCCGGAGGCCGCGAACCCGGAAGCAAGACAGATGAAAATGGGAGTGCCTGCAGCTCTGACATCTCAGCGCTGGAAGGGCTTAGTTTTAAGGTAAGTTTAACATAATGTGCTAGTATGCGAAGCATACTAGCACATTATGACATTACCTTGCAGGGTACAAAAAAAAAAAACCTCCAGCGATTTTACAACCGCTTTAATGATTATTTTTGTCTATAATAAAGGTAAAGGTTTCTCTACATTTGCTAAATTGTGTAGTTTACACTGATTTCAGTCCCCTTTAAATGGGTAAACTCTCGCGTTTTTCCACCTTAATGAGTGAGTGAGTGAGTAACTTGTATAGCGCTGTAAATGTGAACTAAATCACTGACCCAATAGTATGGTTTTATTAGAAATACCCTGTAACCTGAAAAGTCAAAATAAGAACATTAGTTTGCCCTTATGCAAAGCATTAAAATGATATTAAAGGCAGATTTTTTTTGTTTAGAAAACAACAAACATGTCATACTTACCTGCTCTGGGTAGTGGTTTTGCACAGAGCAGCTCCTATCCTCCTCTTCTCGGGTTCCCCGCTGGTGCTCCCGGCCCCTTCCTCCTGCCTAGTGCCCCCATAGCAAGCAGCTTGCTTTGGGGGCACCCGAGCAGGCTCACTCCCGAGCTGCTGCTCTGTGTGTCCATTCACCCACAGAGCATGGCTCGGCCCCACCCCTGCTCTCTCTTCATTGGCTCACTGGCTGTGATTGACAGTAGGGGGACCCAATGGCTACAGCTGCTGTCTCAGACAATGAGTAGAGAAAGACCCCAGAGAGCCGAGGCTCTCGTGCACATCACTGGATCAAGATGGAGCTCAGGTAAGTTTTTAGAGGGGCTGAGGGGGCTGCTGCACACAGAAGGTTTTTTACCTTCATGCATTAGAGGCATGAAGGTAAAAAACCTTAAGGCTGTACAACCATTTTAAGGTCCTTATAGCTGGCTGGAAATCAGAGACATGGGTGACCCTGCAATCATATTTACAAATCAACTTCAGCTGACCATACATGGATTGAAATTCAGCTGGTTCATTTATAGGCACCCTGGTTGTACAGAAGTCGATCAACCAGCCTGTTGGGTTTTACCCGCTTGATCAGTGCCATTGGCTATAGCCGGCAGCACTGATCATTGTATTCTGACGGTGAGGAAGTCTCCCTGCTGTCAGAACACAATAGGACAGTGGGGGTGATTCCCCCATCCACATCAAATGTGTGGAAGAGGCAATTGGGTCATTTTTTCGTTCTACCCACACTGCCATTGTATTCACTTTATTCCGATGTCGCAGCTGCCTGTAAAACCAACTGGCGGTGATGATGTGGGAATTGATTGATATTTTCACTCGCTCAGCCCATAGGAGGAAATCTAGCTGTGTGTGATGGTCTTTAATACAGCTTCATCTTATACATACAGTTATCACAGAACTGGGAAGAGAGCAGAGAAGCCAAACTGATAAAGAACAGTTAAAGGGAATAACTAACAGAATGAAATTTTGAGCACAAAGCGATCAATAGGGAATATGTTCACTTTATATACCGGTAAATATATGAATGGCACCTATAGAAAACTCAATGGAAAGTTTTTCATTTAGGGTTACTGCAAAAAAGCCACTCCCTTTGGATGGATAGAGGTTTATTCTTTTTACTGTAAGGGCTGTGAAAATGTAGAACAGTCTTCCACAGGGACTAGTTCTAACAAGTACTGTACATGGTTTGAAGAAAGGATTGGATGCTAAAGGAACAAAAAAGAAAGGGTCACCTGCTACTATAAAATATAAAAAGCTTAAAGAGGAACTTCACTCTCTCTCAAAAAAAAAATATTAAAAGCCAGCAACTACAAATATTGTAGCGGCTGACTTTTAAAAATCAGGTACTTACCAGTCTCTGGAGTCCAGCGCTGTCTTACCACAGTTGGTTCCTCTCACTGCTGTGGGTCCACAGTGTTGCCATGTTGAATTTGGGAGCTGGTTGTGGCTTCCTGAGGTATCACAGCCAGCTCCGCACTGTACATGCGCAAGATTGCAATGAGAGGGCGATTAGAGAGTGACATCATTCTTGGAGGAAGAGGGAGTGGGTAAAAAAAGGTACCTATCCATCCCCTTTGAGTGAAGCTCCACTTTATTTCATTAGAATAGATGAGTTATTTTATCTCCATTTTCTTTATCACTTGAACTTTTTCTCCTAAAATTATTTGTTTAAAAGCATCAATATCATTTGGTGCGGAGTCTTATTTATTTTTTCACTTCTGTTGGAAACATTCTTTTCTAATTTTTGTTATTTGCATTTACAACATTTTCTCTTATCACCCTCCAGATGACTCCGGTTTACTAAGGAGAAGACAAAGACTAAGTTCACATTAATGTGTGACGGGAACGCGCACGTTCCCGAAACGAGAGAGAAATGCATTGGTGTTTAGCGAACCCGCGGGGGATGTCATCAATTCTTAATGGCACCCCCATGCATCGGCAAAACGCCTTACAGGTAAAACAATTGGAGCATATGTCCTTGTTCGTGCGGGTGCTTTGCACAACTCCCAACACATAACCGCAAATTGCACATCAGCAGTAGGTCCTGTGAAAGTCGTGTGCATGAAGCCTAAGGCAGAGTATAGAGTATTTTCAGTGGGCACACATTTTTGGATCATAGCTGCAGTGTTTACCAGCCCCAGCCTGAGCTCGAATCAAGCTTTTTTTTTTTGTTTCTTTTTTTTATGATTTTGCTTACGTGAGTTTATAACCCTACTTACGCTATATTCTGTTTAATGGACAGATGTCTTTTTGCAACCTAAATAACTATGTAATATAGGATGTAAGCATTATGAAAACATTTATGATGAAAAGAAGACTAATAGGATGAAGGAAGGGGTTTTATGGAATTCTGGAAATGTTTGCGGAGGTTAAAGCAGCAAGATTTAGCCAGTGATTGGATGTAGGGCCCGAGTTATAGCAATTATTTCTCACACACGGCATACTTACAATTACACCCCAAAACACATTCTGCTATGCCTCCTGAGTATGGGGATACCACACATGTGAGACTTTTTCACAGCCCAGATTATTAATATTATTATACAGGATGCATACAGGGGCCCAAAATCCATGGAGCCCCTAATTCATGTGTTCTAGGGGCATAATTTAAGCATCTAATTTCCTGACTAGCTATCACATTTTTGGAGGCCCTGGAGCACCAGAATCACAAAATTACCCCATTTTGCAAAATAAACACTCTAAGGCAGTGGTCATCAACCCTGTCCCAGGGCCCACTAACAGGCCAGGTTTACAAGATAACTGAAATACTTCACAGGTGATATCATTTGCTGCTCAGTGATTGTAGTATTCTAGTCTCTACCTCCCCAAGGTAATACATAAAACCTGGCCTGTTAGGAGCCTTGAGGACTGGGTTGATGACCACTGCTCTAAGGTATTTTCTAAAAGGCATAGTGATTTTCTTGAAAATTTAATTTTTTGCCACAAGTTTTTGGAAAATGCAGGAAAATTAAAATGTAATTTTTTACACAAAATTGTCAATTGAAAAGTTATTTCTAACACACATCATAGGCATATGTGCCTAGCCACACAGAGGGCCCAAAATCTAAAGAGCACCTTCAGGCGTTCTAGGGGCATAAAAAAACACATCTAATTTACTTACTACCTATCACATTTTTGGAGGCCCTGGTGCACCAGAACAGTGGAAACACCAACAAAATTATCACATTTTGGAGAGTAAAAACCCAAAGTTTTTTTTAAGAGGCACAGTGAGTCTTTTAAAGACTTAATATTTTTGCCGTAAGTTTTTGGAATATACGAAAAGAAAATGAAAATACTTTTTTTTTTTTTTTTTTTACACAAATTTGTTAATTGAATTAGATATTTCTCACACACAACTTAGAATTTCACCTCAAATCACTTTCTGCTACTCCTCCCGAGAATGGCGATACCACATGTATCGTGTGTGAGACTTTTTCACTGTTTGGATTGATTACGTACCCGACATTTTATCTTGTGTATCACACAAAAACAACCAATATTGTCAAAACCATTGTACTGTGATTGTTGCCTCTTTACAAGTGAGCAGGTAATATAGCTTATTTAGCATCACCTATCACAGTCCCCACTTCCTATAAAACAAGCAAGCCTAGCCTACTGGTATGTGGCTACCGCTAGGAAGGCCATGTTCACTGGCCAGGAAGTACAGGGGAGTGAAGAAAGGAAGAACAACAGAGTTCCAGTGGTTCCAAGAGTCCAGTTGTCCACAGGGGATGGCTGGGACTGATGTCTCACAGGAAATGTAGTCAGTGAGATGCAAACAGGCAATGGATCGGTCCAGGCAGCAATAAGCAGGCCAGTATTGCTACAGGCAGCATTTGGAAGCAACACTGCACTAGTGTGGTGGTGATCAGGGGCACTGTAACTTGTGTGACAATGATCAGGGACACTATAACTAGTGTAGAGGTGATCAAGGACACCATAACTGGTGTGGTGGTGACCAGGGAGTATATGACTGGAGTGGCAGTGATCAGGGACATTGTAACTGGTGTTGTGGTGGTCAGGGACAATGACTGGTGTGACAGTAATAAGGGACAATACGATTGGCGTGGCAATAATCAGGGGCAATATGACTGGTGTGGTGATATACAGGGACAATATGACTGGTATTGCCACTGGAGAGCCACTCACAGCAGCCTGGTACAATGATTAGTGTTCCGGTGGACACAGTGGGTCACAGATTGCGCCGCTATGCTCCTTATAGAGTGCACATGAGCTGCTGATGCAGAAGGCTGTATGGGTATGTCTACCCAGATCAGTGCTGTTCCCGTCTGGCCAATGCTTATAAATGGCCGGACGAGAGCAGCACTGATGTGGGTGGACGTACCTCTACAGCCTCCCACATCAGCTGCTCGTGTGCACCCTCTAGGGTGCACAGCAGCATGATCTGTGACTCACTGTGTCCACCAGAACACTGATTACTGTACCAGGCTGCTGTGAAGTGGTTAATATATACGAGGAATCATCAGTGTCTAATTGCTTGGCTTCACCAGCTCTATTTGAAAATAAAAAAGGAGAGAACACAAAACGATTGTCTTCTTGAGAGTCCAAGATCCTTTATGGTTATTATCATGTAACAATAGTAAGACAGCTAACGCGTTTTGGAGGTCAACAATCCTCCTTCATCAAGGCTTGGGCAATGTAGCAAATGTATGTCTATTGGACTTCAAGCAAAAACTATTGGATACAAATCTCTGAACAGAGAAATAATTAATATGCAAATGCATCTGCATCTACAGGCAAACTATTTGTCTTTGATTGACTCTTAAGGGGATCACTTGGTGCTCTCTCCTTTTTCATATTAACCTCCCTGGCGGTAATCCCGAGTCGGGCTCGGGGTGATTTTTTTATGCTAAGAGCGGTAACCCCGAGCCAGACTCGGGCTGCATCGCAGTATCCAGGGGAAGTAACTTACCTTGTTCCCTGGATCCTGCGATGTCCTCCCGCAGTGTGTGCGAGCCGTGTCTCGCTCGATCCTCACTGCCGAGTGCCGAACTCCGTTCCCTGCGACGTTGCGGCGCACGGGGGCGGAGTTCGGCGCCAAATTCAAAAAAGTAAACACATAGTATACATACAGTATACTGCAATCTTACAGATTACAGTACTGTATGTAATAATAACACATCCCCTTTGTCCCTAGTGGTCTGTCCAGTGTCCTGCATGCACTTTTATATAATAAAAACTGTTCTTTCTGCCTGGAAACTGGAGATTGTCCATAGCAACCAAAAAGTGTCCCTTTATGTCAAAAGTGATTGCTAAAAAACAGCGACAATAAATTACAATCACTCGCAGAATTGAGCGATAGAGATTTGTGGAGAAATTCATCATCAAACAAAAAATCTAATGACAGCGACAATTCTGCAACTGAGCAAATTTCAGTGTTTTTGATTTAATTACATTATTGAATATTTTTTATTATAATTACATTACTATTTGTTATAATTATTTATAGTTCTTTAATATATTATAATTTATGATTTTGTGTTTCAAACTTTATCATACCCGGGATGTCTACTAGACTCTTGTTTGGTCAGGTTTAAGTAAGTAATTACTAAGAATTGCAGGCCTACAATACATAACACCAAATTTTCATGCAAAATAATTGTACCGCTTTTGGTACATAATTCCAGAAAGAATCATACCGCCAGGGAGGTTAAAAAAAGCTGACTGGAGTTCTAGCCTTTTCTACTCTTTGTTGCTGTGCATCCCACAGTGTATGGTAGGAGACACAGGCATCCATTACTGCTTAAAGTGTGAAATGTGAGAGCTGTAGCTCTGCAAGATAGTTATGATCTGAGAAACAGGCGGCAGGATAGGTATTATAGTCTTCTTTTTTCAGGGTGATTTTTGGGTGGAGTTTTTGTTGAATCAACAAAGTCACTTAAGGGCTCATTAGCACTATAGGAGTCAGTGGGAGCATACAAACAGCTGCATCTAGAAATGAAAATATGTGCCACATAGAAGCGTACAGAGAGTAGGACGCAGCTGCATCTTATCTGCAGATTTTATGGTTGTACATATGCATTTGTACAGTCAGTAGAAGAATTGTACATGTCTAAAGCAGAGTATACGCGCATAGTTTATTTCGTTCAACCAGCGGGCTGGCTTTTGTTGAACAAACGGCGGTACACACATGCAAAAATCTGCCAGTACCTAGTGAACAGCCAACTTTTATTATGTGTATATCCAGCTTAATGCATCTAAATGTGTCCAAATATCATACTTTCTTCTGCAGAGTACAGGTATGTACATTTTTTTCTTGTTTAATATTTTTATTAGATTTTACAAGTAAATAGCAAATATACTGAACATTACATTCTGATCAAGAATAGAATTGTAAATAAATACAGTAATCACTAAAAATACATATTGAAAGAAAGGCAGTAGAGGATAAACCTCAGTAACAATTATATCAATACAAATAGAGGTATAAAAGATTAGAGCAATGAAGATAAGCAATATTCAGGATAGAATATCACGTCTCAAGACCAACCACTCACCCCCGAAGGGAGCAAGCTGTGAGCAGATGGAGACTCGATTAAGTATGAGAGAATATGTTGGGCTATCCAGAAGGATACACCAGATGAACGTTGTCATACCTCAATTGTTTAGTGGAGACTTTCCTAACAAATCTTTAAGACACAAAGATATTAGTGATTGATAAAGTGAAACTTTAAAGTTATATATATAAGTCATGTAATGAACATCACATGTGTAAAAAATCTGCATTACACAAGTAACAAAACTAACCAAAACAGAAAGACAGAAGAAGTAAGAGAGAAGAAGAAGAAATATGGGAGAAAAGTAAAATTTATAGAAAAGAAGGTATGGGTATAGGAAAATAGAGAAAAAGGTGAAGGTTGTCTCTCCAGGTGGCGGTCCAGTCAGATCAAGGCCCCGTTTAAATATTATATTAATAGATAAATATTAAAGTATTTCAAAGAGGCATCAACAATAGTTGATCAAAATCTGGGGGTAAGAAGTGTTTAATCCATGGTTTCCATATTTTATTATATGTTGCAATGTTGTCATCTTCAATAGCAGACATTTTGGAAAAAATAAGGGCTCTGTTAATTCTATGTTTAGTTTCAGCCACAACCAAAGTTTGGGTTTTCCAGGCCTTAGCTATAGATTGTTTAGCCGCCGTGGTGAGATGTAGTAGTAATTTGAATTGTGACTTATTCAAATTAGGAGGTTTGAGGTTGAGGAGAGCCAGTGTCGGGTCTGGCGGGATTGGTAGTTCCAAGGCCGTAGAGGCCATGTGAAATATTTTACTCCAGAAGGATTGAACGATTGGACATTGCCACCAAATATGGAACTGCGTGCCCGGTTCAGAACAGCCTCTGAAACATAGATTTGGGTACATGGGGACAAATTTGGCAATCCTGGCCGGAACCAGGTACCATCGAGAAAGGACCTTATAGTTTGTTTCCAACGCAAAACAGTTTGGCGAGGAATGCTTAGTAGCTGACCATATAATATCCCAGTCACTTTTACTGAATGTTCTATCCATGTCGTGTGCCCATTTAGTCGTATAGGATGGTAAAGTATCGTCGGATGTGGAATTGATGCGTTTATACAAAAGTGATATTAATCCTCTAGCATGGGGATCACTGTTACAGATACGTTCAAATTGAGTCATTTGGGTGAGAGGGGATCCCGTATCAACGAGGGGTGTATAAAAGTTCTTAATTTGTAGATAGCGGAAGAGCTCCTTCATGGGGAGTTTGTATAAATCACATAATGTTGGGAACGTAAGAATATCATTGGAGGAAACTAGATTATGGAATTGAAGTAGGTTTCTTCTGGACCAAGCTGCAAATGATAGGGGAAATTTCCAGGCGGGGTAAAATGAGGGATTTCGAAGAAAAGAGAGTAGAGGGTTATGAGTGGATTGTAGGCTTTTTGTGGATCTATATTTGTCCCAGATAGCTATAGAATGTTTGGTTACAGGGTTAGATAAGTTTAGTCTATCTTTAGGAGCTAACCAGAGCAAATTATTCACAGAAATGGGGTCAACATCCACTGATTCAATCGCTACCCATAGAGGGGATTCTATTGTAGAATGGTATTTGGGGAGTTGTGCTAGCTGAGCAGCAAAGTAGTATGAGGAAAAGTTAGGAATTCCCAGACCACCTTTCAATTTATCAAGATAAAGAGTCGATCTAGGTATACGGGGCTTTGTAGAGCCCCATATAAAAGCCATCACTCTCTTTTGAGTGAGCCTCAAGAAGTAAGGAGGTATATGTATGGGGAGAACTCGGAATAGGTAAAGGAACTTTGGTAAGATTGACATCTTAGTAGCATTAATCCTCCCAATCCAAGATAAAGGAAGAGAAGACCATTGTTTCATCAGATTAGTAGTTGACTTCAATAAGGGTAAGTAGTTAGCTGAAAATAGGTCGGATATAGAAGAGGTGAGTTGGACTCCAAGATATGAAATATGATGCAATTCCCAATTGAAAGGTAAAGACGTTTGAGCTTGTTGTAACTCAGATGGCGAAAGGGAAATATTAAGGGCATTAGATTTGGCATGATTAACACACAAACCAGAAATCTTTGCAAACTTGTCTAAAGTATTTACTAGATTTGGGGCTGAGACGTGGGGATGGGATAAAAAAATCAGGATGTCATCTGCAAAAAGACTCAATTTGTGGTGATGTCCACCTAATTCTACACCTTTGATATTAGGATTATTTCTAATAATACATGCTAAGGGTTCAATAAGTAGGGCAAAAAGCAAAGGGGATAGGGGGCAACCCTGTCTAGTACCTCTTCTAATATCTATCATAGCTGATTTGTAGCCCATATATTTAATATAAGCTTTCGGAGTGCTGTATAATGAGGAGACCCAAGTTAAGAAATTTTCCCCAAAACCCCATTTTTGAAGAGTATATTGTAGATATGGCCAGCTGATTGAGTCGAACGCCTTCCTAATATCTAATGATATAAGGCAAGTTGGGATACGTCTTTTTTTGGCGGCATGAATTAATAAAAGTGCTCTTCTGACATTATCCCCTGCTTGACGCAAGGGCATGAAGCCAGTTTGGTCACGATGGATAAGTTTACCTATAATGCTATTCAATCTAGTTGCCAAGATCTTAGCTAGTAACTTAATGTCTAGATTTAAAAGAGATATGGGGCGGTAATTAGACCAAGAGGTAGTGTCAGATTTAGGTTTGGGAATCATTGCTATGATGGAAGTTAGTGTTTCGGTTTTAAACGAATGACCAGCTAATAAAGAATTGAAGGCTCTAGTCAATAGAGGCGTTAAAATCGAATCAAATTGTTTGTAGTATAGTGCAGAAAACCCATCGGGCCCGGTCTCTTGTGAGGCTTCAATTCTTTAATAGCAGCTTTAACTTCCAAGGCCGTTATGGGACTCTCCAAATATTCACACTGTTCCGGTGTCATTGTGGGAAGTTTAACATCTGAGAACAAAGTGTCTGCTTTGTTTTTATCAAAGATTAAGCCAGAGTCATAGAGCTTAGCTAATTTAGATTGAAAGATGTCCAAGATCTTTAATGGGTTACTAGTGTATGCATCTCTGGAGGTTCTAAGTCGGAATGCAGCTTGTGAACGATCAATAGACTTGAGGCTGCGGGCCATTGGGGTA
Source organism: Rana muscosa (assembly GCA_029206835.1). Lineage (NCBI taxonomy): Eukaryota > Metazoa > Chordata > Amphibia > Anura > Ranidae > Rana > Rana muscosa. The sequence continues at coordinate 931,354,619 of CM055116.1, forward strand.
TCGGGCTTATTGGCTTTGCGGTATAGGGTATGTTGCCGCTTGTGTAAGAGTTTGTCTGCCGAATCTGTCAGAAAAAGATCCAACTCAAGCCGGGCCCTTTCCAATTTAGTGTTTGTGTGTGCATTCGGGGTAGCTTGATGAGCCAAATGACAAGCGTTAAAATTTGCTTCAAGTTTGGTGAACAGAATCTTGCGGACTCTTTTAATAGATCCCGCCTTTTGTATCAAGCTGCCCCGAATAACAGCTTTATGGGCTTCCCATAATGTAAGGGCAGAGACATCAGTAGTGTCATTAAATGAGATATAATCATTAAGAGCCAGCTCAATATCTGAACGGTGTGAGGGGTGAGTTAGGATGGAGTCGTTAATACACCAAGTGGTGTCATGTGACCTAGGTATAGGAGAGGTAATTGTAGCAGTGACCGCACAATGGTCTGTCCAAGGAAATGGGATTATATTAGAGGATATTACTTCAGGGAGCATACTAGAGGGGAGGAAAATATGGTCTATTCGTGAAAAAGATTTGTGTGGATAAGAATAATGTGTAAAGTTTCTGGAAGTTGGGTTAAGTTCCCGCCAGGTATCAACAAAATTAAAAGAAGTAAGTAGAGATTGGAAGGACCGTTTATGGGTAGGAGAGTTAGGAGATGACGGGGATTTATCCAAGAAAGGATAAATGGTAGTATTGGAGTCGCCACATAATATTATTGTTCCAAATTTATGTGATTCGATTAGTTGGAAAAGATGTCATAGAAAAGCTTCGGGACGTTTATTTGGGGCGTAATACGAAACTAATGTGACTTCAGTATCAGCAATAAAGCCTGTTAATAAAACATATCTACCCTCAGGGTCACATATTTGTGTATTAAGGGTAAATGGTGTAGAACGGTGGAATCCAATCAAGGACCCACGTTGCTTAGTTGTAGCTGAAGCTGCGTAGAATTGAGGGTAGGAGGAGGAAAGAAATTTAGGGGAGGCGTTATTGATAAAGTGCGTCTCTTGAAGGAAAATGATGTGAGCTTTTCTAGCTGAAAAGGAACGTAGAGCTTTAGTTCTTTTTTGTGGAACGTTGAAGCCTTGTACATTTAAGGACAAAATGTTTATGGGGGCCATGACATAGTAAGGGTAAGTTTCATATAAGGGTTAATGAAACCCATATTATGAGTTCGAACCGCCACCAAGGGAGACAGAAGAGGAGAAGAAAGGAAAGACAGAAAAGAAAGAATAAAGAAGAAACCAAATAAAAAAGAAGCCCTAATGACTGCAATTAGTGTCATAAAATAATGATGTACTAGTAGGGCGCAGGAACATCTCGGAGAGATAACAAAAAATCTCCGAGGGGTTCCATGGTCACCGACCGACTCCTGCATAATAGTAGCAGGAGTCAGGGGGTACGTAGGGGGCCGCAAGAAGTTCCGGAGGGAAAAACAACGCCGGAGAACACTTAAGTATTATAATAGAAAACATAAATAATTCTCTATCAAGAAGACTGGAGATGCAATAAACAAAAAAAGAGAGAGAAAGGAAGCATACCAACTTTGGGAAGTATGTTGAGTCAATTTCTAAATGAATGCGTCCATAAGGAGGCTGGAAAATATCAATCTTAACACTTGTGAAGCAAACCGTCAACGCAAGCGAAATAATTAATAAACAAGCTCGCAAATACAGAGGAAAGGGAAGGGAGAGAGGGAAAAAAAAAAAAAAAATGGAAATGTAATATAGACTAGCTGACTAAAACAATAAATAATTACCCAATTTATATTTCATAGGTACAATATAATATGCATTTAAATTACTAAGTAGACATATTTGTCTGAAAGGGGACAAACACACAAAAAAAAAAAAAAAATGTAATATAGACCTTCTGGCTGACTAAAACAATAAATTAATGCCCAAATTCATATTTCAGAAGTATAATATAATATGCATATAAATTACTAAGTAGACATATTTGTCAGAAAGGGGACAAGACAACAAAAAAAACCAAAAAAAAAACACTTGTCTCAAAAATGTAAATGTAATATAGACCTTCTTGCTGACTGAAACAATAAGTAATTACCAAAATATATAGTTCATAGGTACAATATAATATGCGTTTAAATTACTAAGTAGACATGTTTGACAGGAAGGGGACAAACACAAAAAAAAAACCCCCTTAAAAACACTTGACTCAAAAATGTAAATGAAATATAAATATTCTGGCTGATTAAAACCCTAAATAGAAACCTAGATTCATATTTCATAAGTACAAATTAATATGCATATATTATGTGCATATAGATTAAAGAAATAGATATTTTTGACAGAAACAAAACACCACTAAAGAAAAGAAAAAAAAAAAAATGGAGAACAGGATTCTAGTTCTTCAATCATAGATAGTGCAATGCTTTTCAGAATAAAGCAATGGGGCTAATACCCTACAAAAGGGGAGAAACATGGATAAGATTAATGAGAAGTGAACAATCAGTCCATTGAGTCGACATTTATCGGTGCCTGACTATCAAAACGTCCTCTTTTATGAAGATTCTGTCTGGTATAACCAGAGGGGTTTGGGTCCAGGTCGGTTTCATTTGGAGGTGATCTAGAAGCCGCACATCTACGAGGTTGCTCCTTAGAGTTGGCGTGATCCATCAGGCCTAGATCAATTAAGGCTGACCGAAGTTCATCGGACGTGCGACAGGTATATCTGGTTTCCAAGTATGTAAAGCGGAGAGAGAATGGAAACCCCCAGTGGTATATGATTTGGTGCTTTTGAAGTACTTGCAGCAATAGTTTCATACAACGCCTCTTAGTAACAGTTAGAGGGGAGAGGTCTGTAAAGAGCTGATAGATATTGCCCTGGAACTCAAGAGTGTTTTTACCTCTAGCAGCAGCAAGTATTTGCTCCTTTGTTTTATAGTAATGAAATTTAACTATAATATCTCTAGGGGGTCCATTGGGTTTGCGTTGAGTTAGGGCCCTGTGGACTCTGTCCATTTCCAATCTCTCAGGTGAAATACCTGGTAACAGTTCCTGAAACAGTGCACATATAGTTCCCTGTAAGTCTAAGATTGATTCAGGGAGACCTCTGATTCTTAGGTTGGAGCGACGGTCCCTGTTCTCCTGGTCTTCCAAACGGTTTTGTAATAAAGAGTTCTCATCCTTAAGCTGTTCAATAGTAGTATTATAATGCTGTGTGGTAGTTTCTATATCATCTACCCGCATTTCCAATTCAGCTGTTCTATGCCCCAGCTCCCTAATCTCCCTTGTCAGCTTCTCTGTTATCTGGTCAGAAGTTTGTTTCAAAGCTTTCTGAAGCATTTTCTCAAATTGTCTAAACATGTTAGACTGAATAACATTTTCAGGTGTTTCATAGTCAGAATCAATCTCACCAGCTGTGTCCAGAGTTTTGACATTGTGTGACAGGGATTTAGGAACCCGCTGTGTGCGAGTCTGTGAGGTACCAGGCGCCGCCATCTTGGATGTCTGCCGGGCCGGTGTATCCTTAGAGATACCAATCTTATACTTTGTTTTTGGCCCCCTCGTGACCATCCTCAATAAGCCAAAGTGTACCTGGTATGAATTTGCGGGAGCTGGTGCCGTTTGCGGTGAAAACAGCGGTCGGTTCTCCGGTTTGTTTAACCCGGGAGCGGAGCTCTAAGGGGATGCGACTTCTCCCTCAGGCATCCGCGCATGCGCCCGCCCAGGTATGTACATTTTATATCTGATGGACTGACGTGGATCATCAGGAAAGGGGTTGCCTCCTTTTCTTATAGACCTATAAGGCCCCTTTCACACGGACGGATAGAATGGTGCTTTTAGCTGCGGATTTTCTAGTTTTCTACCGCAGCTAAAAGCACACAATGCTTTCCTATGGCCCCATTCACACACAGCGTTTAGCTGCGATTTAGTTACATGCGGTTCGGTGCGAATAGAAAAAATAGAATTGAATGCGTCCAGGTGCGATGTAACGCAGCTATCTGCACATAACTGCAGGTAATCGCAGGGCACTATGTCAGCTGCGGATAGCAGCGTGAACAAAAGAAAAAACAACAGGAAGCACATCAAAATAAAAATGGTTGCTATGGGGATGACAATAATGGCCAACCGCAGCTAAACGCAGCCGCATGTAAACGCACGTAAACGCAGCTAAAAGCAGTGTACAAATGCAGCTGATCGCTGTGCCTGGGGTCTTGAATTTTAAAAGAAAGAAACATGCTTTTAACTGCGGCAGAACAGCCGCCCGTGTGAAAGGGGCCTAATTCCTAACAACCTCCCTGTTGTGTGTTTTTTTTTTTTTTTACTCTTACCCACTCTCCCCTCTCTTTCTCCTTCTTCCTTTCCTTCCCATCTCTTTCTAATCCATATGTTTTTCTATTGTTCCTCCTCTATAGTGACATATACCGCACTCAATGTACATGACCCGGTGAGAAAATAGGGACTGCTGTTTCCAGGTCCCAAAACCAACAAATTATACTACAAATTATTTTTAAATTGCTCTATTTGGAATCTGGTTGACTTACTTTGTTGAAAAAATTGGTTGTGTATTATGAATTTATGAAAAAAGTATAACTCTTTTACTTAATTTGTGTAAGGACCCTCTTAATAAAACCTGAAAACCTAATAAACATAGATTATACATAAAAATAAGAACTTTATGTGTGTATTTTTTATTTAGTGTCTTCTGTTAGCTCTGCCAGCAAGAACCTGCATTTCATGTAGAAAATATATACAGGCTATGTATATATAATGAGCCCTTAAACAGATTTAAAGAGCCTGAATATTCCAAGGATAAGGCTATAATTAAACCGGAAACACAGTTTAAACATGTATGACAAGCATTCCTTACTCCTTTCTTAGTGTGAGCTAAGAAGAGTCCAGGCCACTGATGTATGACTCACACTGCAGCTCAGAGCGTTGTTCCTAGTGGGTGTAGTCTCCTCACCAGGGTGAGGTAAGGTACATATGTATTATTCCAATTGTCTCCCTCTGGCACTCTGGCAAAACATACAGAAATAACTTTATTTTAAATAAATGTTTTTAATTGCAGATGAAAATTATAGTGGTGTTTTGTATATCACTGATTCAGTGCTGCCAGTCCTCGAACTTGGTTGTGCATGGTTTTAAAGGTAAAGTTCACCTTTAAGAAAATCATAATAAATGCCCCTTTTTTGCACCTTTTGTTATCGGTGCAATGTCAGGCTCCTGCAGACTCTTTCTCCAGCTCTATGTCTGTACCGAGGTGCAGGCTTGGAGAGCTGGAGGAAGTGCCAATGGGCTACAAGTGATTACTGCACTTGTTTTCCATTGATGTGGTGGCAGGCGGTACTTGTAGTTCATTTATTCACAGATCTCTTTGAATGAATGATGCAGCTGTGTAGGCTGAGAGTTAAGCCTTGTACACACGCTTCAAATTTCGGACGACTGAACGTCCATTTTTTTTGGCATGCTAGTCTCATGTCGAAAGTGAAGAGGTTACTCACAATACAAAAATTTTCATACGACAGAATACAACGTCAGAAGTGACGTAATGCGTTGAATAGTTTTGTATGTATTCTTTCGTTTCTGAGCATGCTTAGTCTTGCTCTTATGATTTTTTTTGTACGAAAACCGTACTAATGAAACGAAAATCGGATGTTGAGTTCATGTTGAGTTTTTATAGCTTGCACATCCAGCTTTTGTCTGACGAAAAAGCGAAATCGGCTTTTGTACAAGCCATAGCAAGAGCTGGGACGAGCTCCATCCCATGCCAGCACCCCTAGTGGCGGATGCTTAAGAATCTATACACACCCTGCTTTAACAGAGCCTGAGCGGCTCACTAAGTTACATCGGGTCACAGATCGGAATAGATGGCAGTCAGGTGTCTGTGTCCACCCTGCATAAATGGAGTGGACATGGTCCAGTCATCCGCCTGCTCAGTGGGGATCAGCGGACAGATTTCCTAGTGGAGTCCGCCCCATGTGAAAGGGCTCTTAGAATTAATTTATAATCTGTTAGGACTCATTTATACCAGATGTAGTCAAATGCATTTTTAAATGCAGTACGAACACATATGCAAAATAAAAATGAATGCACTTCAATTAACCTAGTTTGCCCCATTGTAGTGCTTTCATGTGCGTTTTAAAAAAAAAGTAGATCATGCTGCATTTTTTTTTTTTTTTTATATAAATGTTCTGGAATGCATGTGAACTCACACAGAACTGCACACTGAATGCAAAGATTGCGGTGTTGAGTTCTTACATTTGAAGAGTGACTTTCCTTAGAAATTAATCGACCACAGTCAGTGCAAAGACTGTACCACAGCAATTCCGGGCGATTTGTAGCTCAGTTGCTGAGTGATTGACCCTTTGCGGCATTTGGAGCTAGCTGAAGAATAGTGATGTGATGATTCCGTTACACAAGTGACTTGTAGCTGCTTAGATAAGCGCTGTAGTCGGCTACAGCAACTCAGTATCCAGCTACAAATTTCCAGAGAAAATAAGCAGAGAGCTGCGTAGCTGTCATAGATCTCTTCTATAAAATTGCCCCTGTGACATGGCATTTAGCCCCATTCAGACTTAGTGTGAGCATAACCAGGTGATTCAGAGGCTTTTTTCCCTGTCCGTTTGTATACACATATTTTTTGCATGACTTGTAGTTAGGAGCAGAATTGCATGTTTTTGGCTCTAAAGGCTTTTAAATAGAAGTATCTGAAAAATACTCATAAACAAGCATTTTCGGGGGCTACTATTACTGTCTGGGGGGCCAAAACAAATATCTTTGCCTCAAAGAAGTTCATGCACTTTTTCAAGCTTCACGTGAAAGGTGACATAATGGTCAGGTTTGAACAAGCCCATTGAGAATAATGGGATTCCTCATTATGAGCTTCAGAAATCACATGACAAATCTCTCAGGTGTCAATGGAGGCTTATTTGCAATGTATAGTTTATTCTCAACAAATATGTTTCAATCACATAAAAATAAAACAAACATAAAAAATGAAAAACACTATCACAATAACTGTGTTTGCTATAAACTGTCAGTAATGCCGGCACTTACTTTCTTTGTGACCATTGGCCATTTTATTGAGCCACAGCCCTACCATACTAGTCTTAGAGACAATCAGTTTTTTGACTGCTCTTTACAAGTGACTTATAAATATAGGAAGATAAAGGTAGAGCACTGCAAGTCATTATTTCTTAAAGGTGATTTTCCTGTTCTTTTACGTACAAAAGTTAGTGACATGATCTCTTAAAACCTAATGTTAGCCAAAACTTTTTTGTTTTGGACCTTGCAGTAGTAAATGATGGCAAAATCTCAAAACCACATAAAAACTATACCGTTGGTACCTAATGGTGCTGTTTTTTTTACTTTTAGTTTTAACAGTATTTTTTACCACTTCAGCTCACACAGGTAGCACACCTACTGTATGCAACCCTAAAAATGAATTGGGACTTTTTAGAGCAAAATAAGGATTAATAGGGTGTTAAAAAATATTTCTGCTTGCTCATCCGTTTGATCTACAGATGAATAAATCATTAAATACAAAAGTAACAACGCTATTTTGTATCTCTTTAGTGTCTATTTATAAATACTATGTTGAAAGTATATATTTACAGCAACTCCAGGCTGTGATTTTGACAGCCATACATACCCTGTATACTTCAATAACGTTTTTTCGTCCACAGCTGGTTAAAATGTCTTAACTAGGGATGAGCAGAACTTCCCAAGATTTGGTTCGAGCAGGCTCCCATTTTCCATTTTTGGGCTTCTGGGGCTATTATGCAAGGGGTTGTCAGAACTAGCATGAGGGCGGGTACTGCCCTGGGTAACATGTACCATTGCAAACATTGGTAAAGAAAAATTCATTCAGATAAGAGCAGTGATTTTTTTAACCCCTTGGCGTCGGCTCCCGCTGGCCCTTTAAGGGGTTTGGACTGCCGGGAGGTGGGGCGGGGTTTGTGACCAATCACGGAGGTCACATGATCATAAAACTCGCAAGCAGCGATTGGGAGCTTTCCATGAGCCACCGGTCACTGTGCGTCTCGGCACAGCTCTATGGGCGCTATTGCATTCAGATGCAGCCACATATTTGCGTGCACTCTGTGCCAAGGTCCTAAAGTACTGACATTTACCAGTAGTTGGGCTGAGACGGATGATAATTACATTTAAATTCGCCTCTGTCTCAGTTATGGTTTGCCTGGTAGTGATTTCCCTTTTTGCCTGTAGGTGGCTTTACCACCTCATGCACTTGTTGGAACACGGGCAGATTAGGATGCATTGAGTGGTCCCTCTCGGCAGTGGTATAGTGGGAGTGGTCAACCCGCGGTGCCTGCTGGGAGGGGATACTTAAGGGGCAGACGCCATCGATTGGGGTCGTTCACGCCCCGCAGCCCTCCGGGCGCGAGGTGTGTGTGTGTGGTCTTGGTCTCGGGGGCCACGTTGGCCTGAGGCTGCATCGCTACTTAGTAGTCCCAGCTAGTCTGGCTGGGGCCTATATCCGGAGAAGGGATCCCAAGCTGCCCATCTAAATGGGGAGAAAGCATCTTAATGAAGGAGACCAGGGGAGGACCTGCCCTAGAGGAGACCGGCACAGCGCTGCTGTCTCGGGTGATGCCTGACAACTTTATTAAGGAGGGATCCATTACACTACAAGCCCTGCAGTTCGCCGAATTGGCTTAAAGGCTCTTTAAACTGTACGGCTAGAAGTTTGGGACTTTAAAATCCTGTAGCAGAGGATTCCTGGACTATCCATTGCTCAACTTCACACAGGTCTGTGGCAGAGACTTTGTACATTTGAACAGGTCTGTGGCAGAGACCTTCTTCACCTTGGGCAGTCTGTGGCAGAGACTGCCCTCTTGCTGATTCGTGTGTCATCCCGGCTGCTAGGCCATGTGAGAGGGGACTATCCGGGTGACCAATACCCACTCTAACATTGAGAGTGGTGAGTGACTTTGAACTTCTACCTTTGTCAACTTTTGTGGCGAGTGCCTGAACCTTCCCCTACTCTTTCTTACTTTCTACTTCTCAAAGTTATACTGCATAAGAAAAATAAAGCCTAACTGTTTGATGTTTTACATCTGTGTGGACATTGCATTATTACAGACTTTCCTACCTGGACAACGCAGCTGAAGATGTAACGTGCAAAACCCAAAACTAATCAGAGGCCCTGAAGAGGGTTTTGTTACATAAGAATTATTGGGTAACTGGTACATGTGTCCACAGAGGGTGTTGTTTGTATGTTGTTTATATGTTTTTTAATTATGTTGTAATAAAATCTATATTTTTTACTGATTCTCTTTCTCATTGTGTGCCCACAAAGTCCGCAAAGTTTTTGAATTAGTCAATCCTTAAATATATATTTTGGATGTTGGCATGGTGAGGGTCCTCCCTACTTATCTTTTTAAGAAATCCTGTAACTTTGCCCTCAAATGAGGGCTTTCTCGTTAAGCCACCTCTCAATTTATACATGGGTCTAAATAAATCTGTTGGTAGATTTAGTGCAACGGCAGTTAAAAGTTTGGTGTGAACCAAAACAAACCAAAACTGCATTAACACAGGAAGATCCTGTATCACCGCTCTGTCAGCCAACAGTCAGGTTTCTCCCAGTGGAGCCAGAATGACGGTACTTACACACACCCTGTCAGCTGGTCATTAAGTTTGCCTTCCTGTGAGAATCAGACATGGGTGGATTTTACATGACCAGTTGGTCATCTCCTCACACAAAGCCTTATACTGGCAGGTCAGATGGACAAAGTATGCCCAGTTTGAGTTCTCTGTATTTGTGGGAGTGCGAACAAATGAATACCCGGCAAATGCATCAATATAAAATTACTACAAAGGATGAATTAAATTCAAAGTTTTAATTTCAATGAAACTTAATAAAAATATGAATATTTAGATGCAATCTCGCCATTTGGTGAATTGCAGTGAAGACAGTTGAGAAGGTAAAATTCAAATATTTAAATAGTTCTTAATGGAAAGAAGTTCCTGTCATTTATCCTGGACCTGGCCTTGTGCAAAACACAACCCGTCATTAGCCTCATTATTTTAAACTGTTTTCACAGAAGCAAAAATATTCCAGATAGTGAATAAATAAGTAAATAGAAAAAAAAAACGTAAATCGACAGTACAGAAAGAAGGATTTATCTAAGCAGGAAAGTCTTCCTTGGTAATTTTGCATGGAAATCTTATTTACCAAAATCACTCTACTCATCCCTATTTACTGTTAGACTTTTAGGTCTATTCAAAGGCAGTACATGCAGCATTGTTATTTTATAAGTAACCCAAAAAAGGCAAATCAGCTATCATTTTACTGAAGTAGGTTAATTAAAGGTGAATTATTTTTGGTGAATTAGCGTTCATGCCTGTTTCTTCCAAATAATGAAATAAGACAAAATGCAATATTTAAAAACTGAAAGCATCACAGTATATCTGATATAAGCAGAGCAAACCAATACCGCAATGGTTGCTATGAGTGCCTTCACATTGCATATAGTCATTGCCATGCATGACCTCTATAAATGATGTTTACAGAAACAGTGTATAATCCAGTAAGTATTGTTCCTTTCTGATGAATTGTAATGTGTATATATCAAAATTATTTTCAATGTTCAGTTTACATAGCACAGAGCTAATATAATAGTAGTAGCAAAATGGGAATTACGGCTATATTAAGAATAAAGATATTTGATGTACATATGAATATTGTCTTAGCTGAACCAAATGGCTGTACTGTAGAGCTGTGTAAAACGAATGACTGGATTGACTGAAATACAAATGATTTACCAGATAAAACAGCTCACTTACAGTATATTTATTTTATTTGTGGACCTGAACTCAAAAAGGGAAGATTTGCTATGTTATAGGGAACATCTGCAATTATTAATTGTGCCTAAGCAGCACCTGAAAAAATCAGCTTTTTCTTGGATTTCTCCTTTAAAAATATCAATACACTTCCTGGTACATGATTATACCTGAGCACTCCTGGGCCTACAGCTTCATAGTTGTATATCTTCAGGCTGGGTTCACACATAATACCGATGTGGCTCCCAGCAGGGGTCCTGTGCGTCCCTGTTCACTGTCTCAGGTCCAATTTCAGCCTGGATTTTTGGCTGAATTTGGACCTGAAACAGACCAAAAGACGCACAGGGCTCCTGTGCAAATTTAGAGCCAGTCAAAATCTCCTGCTATTGCGAATTAGATGTGGGGAACCCACATCCAATTAGCAATGGTGTGAACATAGGTGTGCGCATCCTATTGCATTAGGGTGTGCACCCCAAAGCTCAAACACACATGAATGCCACCCCCTGTCCCAGGGAGGAGGCTCTAGTGGTGGAAGTCCATTGATTGGGAGCATATTAAATATGAGTTTAATGTGTTCCTAAGGTTGAACCTAGCCTTTAATATAATGGGGGCATTTAAACTGGCCACTGGCATCCACCACCCACCCACCTGGTGCCGCCCCTGGATAATGCTTATTCACATAGGGTTATTAGGGTGTGCCCAGGCACACCCGGCACACCCTGTGCGCACACCTATGGGTGTGAACCCAGCCTCAGTGTGAAATCTAAGGCATAATTACCTCTGACTGGTAACCTCAGAAGATTTGGTGATGTCACAACTGTGCTCCTCACTGTTCTCCTAGCTGAAGGCTCTCACATGAGGAAGCAAAGTCCTTCCTCTACCAAGATGGCCTTCTCCACACAGAGACACAACACAGAACAAGCCACAGTAAGCCTACTCTGCCCACTTTATTGGGCCAGGCATTCAGAGTCTTTTTTAAATATTTATTTCCTGGCAAGGACTAGATTTAGAATGTGTTTCTGTTAGAAAGAATGCACTGTTGGTTTCAAAGGGCCTGACTCGTTAACCTGTAATAGTAATATACTTAAAGTGGAACTTTAGTAATTTTTTTATCTTTCCATCTATCTTCTGCCCTTGTTGTTTTAACTTTGGATAGTAAAACATTTTTTTTGCTAGTAAATACCTTATACAGCCCACTTCCTGTTTCTTGTCTGGTCATTAGCCTAGGCTTATATCATCATGCACAGCTCTCTCTCTCTCTCTCATTCTCGTGAGAGTTTGCCAGGAAGGGAGGGAGATGAGTCATAATAGGCCAGCAATAGATGGTTCAAATCTTGACCAGTTCAGAAGGGACCAGCCGAGATTCAAACCATGTGTGGGTAGGCTGATTGTACCCAAATCGAGTCATTGATTAAACTGGGTATAACCAGCATGTTGAATTTTTAGGATGCAATTATTGCCATAGTCGCTACCAGTAATCACTGTGTTCTCCCGGCCAGGAAGGCTCCCCACGCCCCTCTGCTGGGAGAACACAACAGCTCGGCGGGAGGGATTCCACCATCAACACTGACTGTGTTGATGGGATAACCTAACGATTTTCTTTCCTGCAACCCATGGCTGCAGGAAAGAAAATCATATCATTTATGGCTTGCCTAAGAAACACAAGAAGCCAGTGGATGATTCAGACCAAAGAAAGCATGTTGGCTGCATAAATGTATATAAGCTGTGGATAAGCAGAAGTGACTAGAATAATATATGGCTGGATATATTATTTAAATAGGAACTCAATGCATAAGCACAAGTAAAAATGCCTTTGTTATTCCTCTATTTGTGGTTAGATCATATTTCATAGCTGCGTTTGCTTCTTTTCATAATCAACACAAAAAGAAAATCTCTTACTAAACGTATCAAAGCCAACAAATTTAGTTCTGATGTCCAAAAACAAATGATTTTAATTCATGACTTTGAATAGCAGATAGAACTGCGCAGGCAAAAAGCCTTTGAAATTCAGAACAGAAAGTCCACAAAAGGAGCTTTTGTTTTAGTGGATAACTGTATGGGCGCATATCTCTAGATCTCAATCTTACTAAATAACCTGATAGCTATTCATTGCTGGCCATAAGTGCAAGTTTACTGTTTGAACAAACAAGCTCACTCTTGTAAACAAATGGAAAACAAGATAAAGTAAAGATGTATAGTCTTGCAAGGACTTTCAAAATGGTCATCAAAGGACATCTGTAGGAAGACACATAGATAAAGTAGCATCAAGGTGTTGTTTTGAATTCAATTGTCTTTGAAAGAGCAATGGGTGGTGGGTGAGAGATCTACATGTGTGTGCTGGAATTGTGCTCAGTCTAGACCTAAAGCCCCCCCGTACACACGATCCGAAAATCGTCCGAAAAATACCGCTTTCGAATCGATCGTACGATAATCGGATCGTTAGTACAGAGCTTTCGAGAGCCGATCAGGACAGTTCATCCGATATTATTCTATCGGACATTCACAGAGTTTTTTTTCGTATGATACCAGATCATACGATTTTCGTTTAACCACCTGCCTACTGGGCACTTTCACCCCCTTCCTGCCCAAGGCATTTTTCAGCTTTCAGCGCTGTCACACTTTGAATGACAATTGCGCGGTCGTGCGACGCTGCACACAAACAAAATTTGCGTCCTTTTTTCCCACAAATAGAGCTTTCTTTTGGTGGTATTTGATCATCTCTGTGGTTTTTATTTTTTGTGCTATAAACAAAAGAAGAGCGTCAAGTTTGAAAAAAAACACAATATTTTTTACTTTTTGCTATAATAAATATCCATTTAAAAAAAAAAAAAATTCCTCAGTTTAGGCCGATATGTATTCTTCTACATATTTTTGGTAAAAAAAAATCGCAATAAGCGTATATTGATTGGTTTGTGCAAAAGTTATAGCAGATACAAAATAGGGGATAGATTTATAGCATTTTTTTTTTTTAACTAGTAATGGCGGCGATCAGGGATTTTTATCGTGACTGTGATATTGCGGCGGACACATCGGACACTTTTGACACATTTTTGGGACCATTCACATTTATACAGCGATCTGTGCTATAAAAATGCATTGATTACTGTATAAACATGACTGGCAGGGAAGGGGTTAACACTAGGGGGCGAGGAAGGGGTTAAATGTATTCCCTGGAAGTGATTCTTACTGTGGGGGGAGGGGACTGACTGGGGGAGGTGACCGATGGTTGTCCCTATGTACAAGGGACACACCATCGGTCTCCTCTCCCTGACAGGACGTGGATCTGTGTGTTTACACACACAGATCCACGGTCCTGCTCGGTTACTGGGCAATCGCGGGTGCCCAGCGGCCATCTCGGCCGCCGGGCACGCGCATCGGGTCCCCAGTGACGCGGCGGTGCGCACGCGCCCCCTAGTGGTATTTAAAGGCGCGACATCATATGACGTCCAGTCAGAACAATAGAGTCTTCCGCCCGCCGTCATTTGACGGTGGGCAGTGGACAAGTGGTTAATCAGTACAGCTGCCATTCCAAAATGCCATACAAATGCATTACAACACATGACATCACTTACAAATTTTTATTCTGTCGTATGAGAATTTTCGTGACTTTAGTAAACTCTTCAGATTCGATCTGAGATTAGCCTGCAAAAAAAAACGGACAATCATTCTTCCGAAAATCTCATCGTGTGTACCGGGCATTACACCATCTTTTCTCCAAGCTTGGACAACAAAGGTGCTGCACTTGTGTGGCGCAGAGACCCTTCTCTTTTTTATGGAGACTGATGAGCAGCCCCTAAGCAGTCACACAGAGAGCAGCTTTCATTATTACCCCATATATACACTATATTACCAAAAGTATTGGAACACCTGCCTTTACATGCACATGGACTTTAACCACTTCGCGCCCGGGCCATATTAAAAAGACGTCCGCAAAGCGGTCGTCAATTGCTGATAGGACGTCTATGGACGTCCTCCCATTTACTTCCGCGATGCCCGCCGTGTCAGGCGGGTGCCGATGCGCGTGCCTGGCAGCCGCGATGTCCGCCAGGTACGAGCGATCGGCTGTCACAGAGCCAGGGACGTGGATCTCTGTGTGTAAACACAGAGATCCACGTCCTGTCAGGGAGAGGAGACGGATGGTGTGTCCCTTGTACATAGGGACAACCATCGGTCACCTCCCCCAGTCAGTCCCCTCCCCCCACAGTAAGAACATCTAGCAGGGAACATATTAACCCCTTGATCGCCCCCTTGTGGTTAACCCCTTCCCTGCCAGTCACATTTATACAGTAATCAGTGCATATTTATAGCACTGTTCGCTGTATAAATGTGAATGGTCCCAAAAATGTGTCAAAAGTGTCCGATGTGTCCGCCGTAATGTCACAGTCACAAAAAAAAAATCGCAGATCGACGCCATTACTAGTAAAAAAAATCAATAAAAAAATAATAAAAAAAAATCATAATTCTATTCCCTATTTTGTAGGCGCTATAACTTTTGCGCAAACCAATCACTATACGCTTATTGCGATTATTTTTTTTTACCTAAAATATGTAGAATACGTATCGGCCTAAACTGAGGAAAATAATCGTTTTTTTAAAAAAAAATTGGGATATTAATTATAGCAAAAATGTAAAAAATATTTTTGTTTATAGTGCAAAAAATAAAAACCGCAGAAATGATCAAATACCACCAAAAGAAAGCTCTATTTGTGGGGAAAAAAGGACGTCAATTTTGTTTGGGAGCCATGTCGCACGACCGCGCAATTGTCATTCAAAGCGTGACAGTGCTGAAACCTGAAATTTCGCCTGGGCAGGAAGGGGGTTATGTGCCCAGTTGTCAAGTGGTTAATGCCATCCCAGTCTTAGTCCATAGGGTTCAATATTAAGTTGGCCCATCCTTTACAGCTATAACAGGTTCACCTCTTCTGGGAAGGCTGTCCACAATGTTTAGAAGTGTGTCTATGGGAATGTTTGACCATTCTTCCAGAAGCGCATTTGTGAGGTCAGACACTTGTGTTGGATGAGAAGGCCTGTCTCGCAGTCTCCACTCTAATTCAACCCAAAGGTGTTCTATTGGGTTGAGGTCAGGACTCTGTGCAGGCCAGTCAAGTTCCTCCACCATGTCTTCATGAGTCTTGCTTTGTGCACTGGTCCAAATAATTTGGTGGAGGGGGTATTATGGCGTGGGGTTGTTTTTCAGGGGTTGGGCTTGGTCCCTTAGTTCCAGTGAAGGGAACTCTTAAGGCGTCAGAATACCAAGACATATTGGACAATTCCATGTTCCTAACTTTGTGGGAACAGTTTGGGGATGGCCCCTTCCTGTTCCAACATGACTGAGCACCAGTGCACAAAGCAAGGTCCATAAAGACATGAACAAGTTTGGGGTGGAGGAACTTGACTGGCCTGCAGAGTCCTGACTTCAAACGATATAACACTTTTGGGATGGTATAAAGCAGAGACTGCAAGCAAGGCTTTTCTCGTCCACATCAGTGACTGACCTCACAAACACGCTTCTGGAAGAATGGTCCAACATTCCCATAGACGCACTATTAAACTTGTGGACAGCCTTCCCAGAAGAGTTGAAGTTGTTATAGCTGCTAGGGTGGGCCAACTCAATATTAAACCCTACGGACTAAGACTAGTGGTGCAACGGATCGGTGGCAGTGTTGCCAACCGTACGTAGATTTACGTACAGTCCGCGAATTTAACCCCTTTTTCGGGGTGTACGTTAAAGTCCGTTATGGGCACCGGCGCCCATAAAAAAGATGGCCGCGAGCCGGTCATACAACTGCGCATGCGCCGTTCTGAAAGCCGGCCGAGCTCAGGGAAACTTGTTCACGCTCGGCCGGGCGGCGCACGCGCGGTAACGTGATGGCGCCATTTTTGAAAAGGCCACAGCGGCTGGCGCGACACCTGTAGTGAGTGCATGCATGCCATGCACTCATCATAGGTGGAGGAGGACTCGGAGCGAGCGGACTCGGAGGCTCGGAGCACTGACAGGGCCCAGGGGTGAAGAGGACGGACTCAACTCGAGTTTTAAGGTCAGTGAAACTGGGGGGGATACAAGCGAGTGAGAGCCTGGCGTCCTGAGAGCCTGAAGCCGTGCCATGCAGGGGAGAGACTGATGTGCTCTGTCCACCACCATATTACTTCTCAAAATCATCAGTGTGTGCTGTGTCCTCCTCTGGTTCCTGTGCCCCTTTCACCTCTCCACAGGTCAATGCAGCACTGAAAGGGGCACAGGAGGAGGACACAGCACACTGATGATGTGGAGAAGTAATATGGTGGTGGACAGAGGAGGAGGCTACTGTGAGGGGGTGAGGAGGGCACCATCATGTCCGCAGAGTGTCTCCACCGGCACCTCCTGTAGTATGTCCGCAGCCTCTGTCCCCCCTCCTGTAGTATGTCCGCAGCCTCTGTCCCCCCTCCTGTAGTATGTCCGCAGCCTCTGTCCCCCTCCTGTAGTATGTCCGCAGCCTCTGTCCCCCTCCTGTAGTATGTCCGCAGCCTCTGTCCACCTCCTGTAGTATGTCCGCAGCCTCTGTCCACCTCCTGTAGTATGTCCGCAGCCTCTGTCCACCTCCTGTAGTATGTCCGCAGCCTCTGTCCACCTCCTGTAGTATGTCCGCAGCCTCTGTCCACCTCCTGTAGTATGTCCGCAGCCTCTGTCCACCTCCTGTAGTATGTCCGCAGCCTCTGTCCACCTCCTGTAGTATGTCCGCAGCCTCTGTCCACCTCCTGTAGTATGTCCGCAGCCTCTGTCCACCTCCTGTAGTATGTCCGCAGCCTCTGTCCACCTCCTGTAGTATGTCCGCAGCCTCTGTCTACCTCCTGTAGTATGTCCGCAGCCTCTGTCCACTTCCTGTAGTATGTCCGCAGCCTCTGTCCACCTCCTGTAGTATGTCCGCAGCCTCTGTCCACCTCCTGTAGTATGTCCGCAGCCTCTGTCCCCCTCCTGTAGTATGTCCGCAGCCTCTGTCCCCCTCCTGTAGTATGTCCGCAGCCTCTGTCCCCCTCCTGTAGCATGTCCGCAGCCTCTGTCCCCCTCCTGTAGTGTGTCTGCAGCCTCTGTCCCCCTCCTGTAGTATGTCCGCAGCCTCTGTCCCCCTCCTGTAGTATGTCCGCAGTCTCTGACCATCTCCTGTAGTATGTCTGCAGTCTCTGTCCAGTGTCCACCTCCTGTAGTATGTCCACAGCCTCTGACCATCTCTTGTCTTTTATCATGTCTACAGTCTCTGAGGGGATCCTAGAAAGGAGTCAAGAGTGGAAGTGCTGCCGGGATGGGGGTTACGGCCCGGGAAGAAACAGACGTGTGGACTGGGGAGAGGAGATCAGAGCCACCAAGCTGGAGCTGTCTGACTGAGCCCCACACTGTGCACCTGAGAGGAGGTAAGTGACAGTGCCGCCAGGCCATTCTAAGGGGGGGGGTCACTGATGTAAGGAGGTGAATGAATACAATAATGTAAGGGGGCACTGATATAAAGGTTTCCCCCTTATATTAATACCCCCCCTTACCTTAGTGTATTCACTCTGCGGAAGGTGAATACACTAAGGTAAGAGCCCCCCTCCACATCAGGGTTCCCCCTTACATCATGATCTGCAGCGTTCCCCTTTACATAAGAGTTCCCTTGCACTGTAAGGGGGCATCCTGCAGACTCTGATGTAAGAGGGAACTCTGTGCTGGCCGGGTTATAGTAACCTGACCTTCATGTAAATTGAGAAAAATGTTTTTTTACTTTTGTTTAACTTAAACACATTGATAAATAGCATTAGCTGTGTGTTCATAGTTCAAATATTGATATTTGCACTGTTTAGCACTAAAAACAGTGATTGTAGGTACTTTTTTGCAGCGTCAGTAAAAAATGCGGCTCTGCCAGCAATTTTCATGATTTTTGCCAGTAAGAAATTGGTGCCGTACAGAAATTTTGGCATCCTTGCCAGTAAATTTCACTTCAGGGGGTTGGCAACACTGATCGGTGGTGATCCATGATCCGAACGGGTCACCCTGTTCGGATCGGATCACCACGCGATCCTTGTAGCACTCTGGAGCCTCGGCCGTAGGAAAGGCCACGGCTTCGGCCTAGCTCCGGAGCGGCGGCCATCTTTGTACACCCGGCGGGGGCCGCTGTAGTGACGTTTCACCGCCATCTTGCTCCACCCCACACTCCTGCACACTAATGATAGAGAAGGGGCCAAGCGGATATCTTGTTACACCCAGATTTCAGTTCATTTCAACACAAAGCGGAGCTTATCAGCTTTAATACATTATTTGGAAATCCATCGGACTGTTTACATGTTAAATTTAAAAGCAGCAGCAAACCTTACATGCTTGCTAATGTGACGGAACACCTCTGATTTTCACATTTAACATTTAGTTAAATGTGAAAATCAGAGGTGTTCTGTCACATTAGCAAGCATGAAAGGTTTGCTGCTGCTTTTAAAATTTAACAGGTAAAGAGTCCGTCGGATTTACAAATACTGTATTTAAGCAAATAAGCTCCGTTTTGTGTTGAAAATAACTGAAATCTAAAACTCCGGTGAGTGTAACAAGATTGTCTGTCTTTTTTTTTTTGCTGATCGGAAAAATGATCCGATCCCTGACTCTGATCCGAGGATCGATCCGATCTGTGAGTTTTTTGATCCGTTGCACCCCTAACTAAGACTGGGATGACATTAAAGTTCATGTGCGTGTAAAGGCAGGCGTCCCAATAATTTTGGTAATATAGTTTATATCTGGCCTGAGTCTGATTTAACTTGATGGAGTAGCGGCAACTGCATGATGTGAGGGCTTATGAGGGCATGATGTGAGGCATTATTCATGCCACCTTTTTTGATGTCTTACCCTTTAAATTGTGTGATTAATTCAGATGTTGGAATATCACCACTGGAGGCTGCATGAAGTCTGCTTTCTATATACACGATTATGCTTTAACTGCGGAGACCAACTAACAAGGGAAAGAAGGAATGGTCTCTTGTTTCTGGCACTATATAGAGATCTCACTACCCTCAAAATCCCAGCACCCACTTACCTCTACAGGTCCCCCACTAAATGTAGACACAAGTGTTCAGAGGTGGAGATAATAAGGTCAATTAAAGCTGGCCATACGCAAAGTGAATTTTGATGGATTGGGTAGGTATAAAACAAATAAACCTTTGCACACTGTAGGAGAACCTAAGTCTCAGGAAGCCATTGTGTGTAGTATGATGACCTTACCGACAGGACACTTCCTGAGATGACCCTGTTGGCTGTCTCTCATTCAGGTCCAGTGCAATTATTTTGTCTACAGAGGCGAAGACCTCAATCTCCATCTCTGCAGCCTCAGCTGCACAGAATGAATCAACAAGACGAGCTCTGCACTGTCTCCCTGTTTATTAACGAACAAAAACATATTTAATACAGTTTACTATGGTTCACTTAAAATGAACACAGTGAGTGATCAGTACCGATCACTCATTGTGTTCCTTCAGAAAAGGAAGGGGCTGGTAAATTAAATATTTAGTGGTCCCTTCCCCACTCTTTATCCTGAAATATTCCCCACAGCAGCCAGCAGATGAGGAGGGTATGCTGGCAGCATTGCGAAAGGGGGACCAGGGAAGCACACAGGGGGCCCAGCCAGCAGAAGGAAGCAGAACCTAGACAGGAGGAGTGGTGGAGGCATATATGGGAACCGATCTTTCAAAATTTCCTCCTGCAGCTGCTGAATGCCGGTTGGAGGGAGAAGAGGAGAAGCTGGCTTTCAGTGGCTGCCGGAAGAAAATATAGGGATTAGTTCCACTAAATGCTGTCGCCTCTCCTGAGTGACACCTAATGTGCTAGGGAGAACGCACAGGCCCCTGGGAGCATGGGTGGGGTCGCCATTGCAACCTCTGCGACATCTCAAGCACAACCCATCATGGTGCCCTAAGGCAGCTGCCTAAGCAGCCTTATGCTGGAGCTGTCCCTGTTCCAATACGACATCCCTCGATTTAAGAATCATAGGAGCCAGGCAAAAAATTGTCATATGAACAGTACCTGCATCCATTCAGATGCAGGCAATGCACAAGCTCTTTTACAGCTGGCAGGACCAGCTATCAAAGTACAATAGTTACAGTGAGAGATTTATCCATCTGTGCTGTGTAAGATAGATAAATTATTTGGATTTTTTCCATTCAGCTTATAGGTGTCTGGCCAGTTCTATTCAGAAAAATATTGTCACAGTTTGTAAGTTTTGAGGTTTGGGTTGAGCCCCCTTAAACTTTGTACCCTAGGTGTTAATACAAGGATAGCATGATGGTAAATATACCTCTAGTGCTATCTAAAAATCTGATTCAAACGTCATCTAGTCAGGCTGACTGTGTAGTTGTTGGTAAATTGAATTAATCTGACAGATCAAAATCTGTGTGTGGACACCTACAGAATATAACCTGATTATGGCAGGTGATGGTCCAATCAGCAATGTTCAGGCCTGCAATATTATTAAGATGTCTTGTCTATCTGAGTATTTACCGTACATACTCGAGTATAAGCCGACCCAAATATAAGCCAAGACACCTAATTTTACCACAAAAAACTGGGAAAACTTATTGACTCAAGTATAAGCCTAGGGTGTCCATCTACATGCCTCACTGTGCCTCACTTTGCCTCACTGTGTCCATGTGCATGCCTCACTGTGCCTCACTGTGTCCATGCCTCACTGTGCCCATGCCTCACTGTGTCCATGACTAGACTGACGTTTAACATGGGAGTCTATGGAAGGGGTGCCTGGTTTGAGAAATCGGTGCTTCCCGGCCATAGGTCCCCCAGACAAAAAACTTTGCACACTTGTAGAGGAAGGGTGGGGCTACATGTGTGCCAAGTTTGGCCAGTACCGGGTCCCCAAATTCTGGGAGATCAGGCGCAAAATTGTGACTCGAGTATAAGCCGAGGGGGGCATCTTCAGCACAAAAATATGTGCTTAAAAACTCAGCTTATACTCGAGTATATACGGTATATGAGAACATAACCTCTGTCAGGTATGTATTACTGTCTGTGAGAAATTCCCTTACTGCCTGGCTACCTCAAGTGAGGAGAATCTCCCAGTAATGGATACTACCATATACATGATATGGGTTCTTGTCTTTCCCCATTCTACTGAACAAAAATAAATATATTTACTAAAATAATATAATTTGCCTGTACTCTAATTAAAGTGGTTTCTCCCACTCCTAATTCCACACAGGGATTGATGGGAAATCTTCCCACGTGAGATACAGACAATAATGAACACCTGAGATGACAGAGATACACAATGAGTAGTGAAAGAACTAACAATACATGTGGCAATTTAGTAACCGCCGGAGCTGACGTAACTCATCTTCCAAACGCAGATTATGATTCACCATGGAACAGTCACAGTCATGGATTTACCTACACCTATGTAGTGTGAGGGCCTACCTGACAGGATATCCATTATATTGAAGTTGGCTATATATTGAAGTAGGCCCTCTCACTAGATAGTTGTTGGAAAATGAAAAGGGATTTGGACTATATTTATAACAATCAGAATTGTGTGGCCAAATTAAAAGAATAATAAGGTCTCATGCACACTTGAGCTCAAAAACACTGCTTTTACAGGCTTTTAAGATTTTATTTTCTGCCTCTAGACGTCCCTCCATGTTAACTTATGTGCCCATGCATGCATAAGAGTTTAGAGGAGTATAGAGGCAGAGGCGTTTAGAGACAGAAAAAAAAAAAAAACAGCACTTGTGCGTTCAGGAGAGGAGCTTTTGAGCATAAAAAACACTCAAACGTGCCTAAACGCGCATTAATGCTAGTCACGGTAAAGGTTGGGTCAAGAGTTATGTGGTCAGTTGCAGGTCATCGAACAAAGAAAAAACATCCCAACCTTCCAACCCTTTGGAATGGATGTGGTGCAACGGCTGTCATAGTGGCTTGGTGGTTGGGATCTTTGGAGGCCTTCTAAAATAACAGCAATATGGCATAGTGGAGAACCATCTATGGTATGGGGTCCTCTGTAAGATGCCAGTTAATGGAGGTTTAACTTGGCATTGGGCATATGGAGGTATCTGCGTAGAATGTGGAGAGTTGGGATCGTCCCCGAGTTGATGTGTTGCAGCTGGGGACCTTGTGTGGTCACGCAGATACAAAAACAATTTGTGGTTCTTCAATGCCTTCAAAGATCTGCAATCTGGTTTAGTATTTATCTCTGAGATTATTATGTTTTTGTTAATTTTGTTGTTTTATGGTTATTTGTTAATACTGTATATACTCGAGTATAAGCCGAGTTTTTCAGCACATTTTTTGTGTGCTGAAAATGCCCCCCTTGGCTTATACTCGAGTCACCTTTTTGCGCTTGATCTCCCGGACTTTGGGGACCCAGTACCGACCTTGGCACACATGTAGCCCCACTCTTCCTCTACAAGTGTGCAAAGTTTGTTGTCTGGGAGACCTACGGCTGGGGAGTACCGATTTTTCAAAGCCGGGCACCCCTTCCATAGGCTCCTATGTTAAATGGTTATTTCTCCAGTGACTTCGGGGACCCGGTACCGGACGATCGTAGGTCCCCTGGACCCGGAACTTGACACACATGTAGCCCCATTTCTCTTCTACAAGTGTGCAAAGTTTTTTGTCTGGGGGACCTACGGCCGGGGAGCACTGATTTTTAAAATCCGGGAACCCCTTTCATAGACTCCCATGTTAAATGTCAGTCTAGTCATGGACACAATGAGGCATGGACACAATGAGGCATGGGCACAGTAAGGCATGGGCACAGTGAGGCATGGGCACAGTGAGGCACAGTGAGGCATGCACATGGACACAGTGAGGCAAAGTGAGGCACAGTGAGGCATGCAGATAGACACCCTAGGCTTATACTCGAGTCAATACGTTTTCCCATTTTTTTGTGGCAAAATTAGGTGCCTCGGCTTATATTCGGGTCGGCTTATACTCGAGTATATATGGAAATTTGTTTTAGTTTTTTTGGGGATTTTTATGTTGTATTGTTTTGTTATATGAAATGTTATTTGTATTATCTGTCTGTAATGTTGTCAATGTCAAAAATGTATAAAAAGAATTTGATAAAAAATTAATTAAAAAAATGGCCTGTACGGCCAATTTTATTCCAAAAAGGGTGTCTTTGATTTATTTACTATTTGTGGGTAACAAATAAGGGGCGTAGCAGTGGAACTGAAGGGTTTGCATCTGTCTTACCATAGTCATGTAAGAGAAAAAAAGCGTCAATAGAGTACAGTGTGCATGAAGCCTAAAGCCGTTCAGTAGGTGCTGCAAGAGGGAAGCCAAAACAAGTAAACTACTAGAACTTTGCACTGAAGAAGACTTTAAGTCTTACCTGTAGGTTGTCACTTTCACACTGCTTATTCTACAAAAATAAATTCCGGAAAACGACATCCAGAATATTCAAGTGAAAATGATGTAAGATCTCACAGAAGCCCCTGAGCAAATTTTTGAGAGTCTCTTTTTTGACACATTGCTGTGTTTGCTGAAAATATGTTTATGACACATTAAAATGCTTGTTTTCAGTGAACCCTTTACCGGCGTTACACGGGTATGTGATTTCTTGACAGGTTTTCTAGAAGTTTCAACAAGAGAAAGAAAATAGCATAATGACCCTTAAACTATCTATCTTTCTTACTTTAAAGGTGAAGTATTTCCTTGCAGCTGATCAAATACTGCACTGAACAAGTACCGTCTAACAAAGCTGAGCTTATTTCACACCCAGTCAGTGTTTACAGGTATCACCGTTACCTGAACCTTGACTATTAATACCCCGAAAGCAAACTCATTTGATCCCGCTTAGGAAATCAATCAGTATATTTGGACACATGAAGTAATAGTGTTTGCTGAAGTCTATTTTGCATGACTGGTAAGATCCATGTTCACTTAGAATTTCAACCTATCATTATACACTTTTCCATGGCGAGCATTCCAGTGATTCCTTCTAATTGTTCTGTTGAAAACACTTTCTAAAAAAAATTGCGTATACTGGGCCTCTTTAAAGGAAATTAATACTCTTTTCAACGCTTCACAGAGTTTAGATTGATATGTCTAACATCAATAAGTGTTGATGGTTCAAGGTTTATTTCCATGAATAATTTGTAATTATTTATCTACATGGGGGTACTCATATTTGCCATGGCATATGTGAAACTCCATAAAAAGTAAATGAACACTGTGTATAATGTAGCAGGGTCTTTAAATTTAGTTGGGGTACACCTGGGGGTAGTGTGACCCAGGTGTGTAATTGTGAAGGTTCTGGACCCTTTTTTGTAATTCGTGGAGGATTGGGTGGTGTATTATTCTCCTTGGCCTGTGGGTGGCGGGGTACCTACAGGCTCAAGGTAGAATCACTGCCGCAGTGCTACCCTTTTTGTCCCTTTCCGGAGATGGTACGGCTGGGGCGGGGAACCCGCCGTGGTGTTGAAGGGAGGAGATAAAAGGGGGAGACGCCCTTGCCACAAGGTCTTCGAGGATTTTCTCTTCACGCACCCAGGCACCTTAGGCCTGGGTGCGGGCGGTTCAAGGTTCCGGCCCAGGCGCCCTAGGCCTGACCGGAATGAAGTTGGGGTCCATCCCAGGCACCTTCAGCCTGGGGTGAGGTACTGTATCGTAGGCCTGGGGCCCAGTAACTTCGACTGGGTCCCGCGAGGGCAAAGTGATCCAAGGGTGCCGCCTTGCGAGGGGACCCGCATCTGAGGTGAGGAGGCCGGGGAGGTCACCCGTCCGGAGATTCCGGAGCAGCATCAACCCGGTGACGGATCGGCCTCCGGTAACTCCCTTAGAGGGACATCTTTCCCTGATAGGGGCCGCAACGCAGCGAAGGTACTCCCATCTATGTTCTATGGAGTTGCTGGTAGAGACTCACAAGTTCTATGTTCTGTGCTAAGCAAAGCTGCTATAACCCCTGGTGAAACCACAGGGGTTTAGATTGAAATCAGGATAGTGCCTCGGCCTGCTCATCCCACCGTTTGCATTATGTTATGGGTCGCAACTGATCGGCTGTGAAAGAACTGTTTGTTGTGGAAGTATAATAAACAAGTGTTGGACCCTGCATCGGTGTATGGACTCTGGTTAACCACTTGCCGACCGCGCCATGTACAAAAGACGTCCACAGCGCGGTCGAGTTATCCTGAGTGGACGTCCCAGGGACGTCCTCACAGAATCTTGCTCCCGCGCGCCCCCTGGGGCGCGCTCCAGGATATGACCGTGACCGCTGGGTCCGGAAGACCCGGCGCATCACGGATCACGGTAGATGGCCGCTAATCGTGGCCGTTTACCACGTGATCGCTCCGTCAAATGACGGAGCGATCACTTGTAAACAGACCGGCGTCATGTGATGACGCCGGTTCCTCCCTCCCCTCTCTGTACCGATCGGTACAGTGTGAGAGGAGAGGGGAGGGAGCGGATCATGTCCGCTCCCTCTCCCATGTTAGAACATGTCAGCTGTGGGCTGGATCTGTGACAATTGCAGTCACAGATCCAGCCATCTATCCATCCCTGCTCAGCCATCCCTGTGCAATACCCTGCCAATACTCTGCAATACACCCTGCCAATACTCTGCAATACACCCTGCCAATACTCTGCAATACACCCTGCCAATACTCTGCAATACACCCTGCCAATACTCTGCAATACCCTGTGCAATACTCTGCAATACCCTGTGCAATACTCTGCAATACCCTGTGCAATACCCTGTGCAATACTCTGCAATACCCTGCCCATACTGTGAAATACCCTGCCCATACTGTGCAATACCCTGCCCATACTGTGCCCATACTGTGCAATACCCTGCCATACTGTGCAATGCTCTGCCATATTCCGCAATACCCTGCCATACTCCGCAATACTCCTCAATACCCTGCAATACTCCTCAATACCCTGCAATACTCCTCAATACCCTGCAATACTCCTCAATACCCTGCAATACTCCACAATACCCGGCAATACTCCACAATACCCTGCAATACTTCACAATACCCTGCAATACTCCTCAATACCCGGCAATACTCGGCAATACCCCGCAATACTCGGCAATACCCCGCAATACTCTGCAATACCCGGCAATACCCCTCAATACCCGGCAATACTCGGCAATACTCGGCAATACCCCGCAATACCCGGCAATACCCGGCAATACCCCGCAATACCCGGCAATAACCCGCAATACTCGGCAATACCCGGCAATACCCGGCAATACCCGGCAATACTCCGCAATACCCGTCAATACTCCGCAATACCCTGCAATACTCCTCAATACCCTGCAATACTCCTCAATACCCGGCAATACTCCTCAATACCCTGCAATACTCCTCAATACCCTGCAATACTCCTCAATACCCTGCAATACTCCTCAATACCCGGCAATACTCCGCAATAACCACTTCCCGCCCGCCGGCCGTCATATGACGTCCTTGACTTTGTGCGGGTATATCTGAATGATGGGAGCAGCTACAGGCATCATTCAGATATTCGCTTTTTCAGCTGGCAATTCCCTGCACCATAAGAACGATCATAGCGGCTGTTCCACTGCTTGATCGCTCTTACGGAAGGTGAGAAGGGATGCCCCCCCCTCTCCCGCTGCCCTCCGGTGCTTCTACCGACTCACCGCTACGATCAAAGCCAAGATTGTTTTTTTTTTTTTTTTTTTTTTCAGGCTTCCCAGCCTAGAGGTGAGATGTGGGGTCTTATTGACCCCATATTAGAGTTGAGCGGACACCTGGATGTTCGGGTTCGACGGGTTCGGCCGAACTTCGGAAAAAAGTTCGGGTTCGGGACCGAACTTTAACCCGAACCCGGACCCGAACCCCATTGAAGTCAATGGGGACCCGGACTTCTAAGGACTAAAAAGGTTCTAAAAAGGTAATGGAAAGGGCTAGAGGGCTGCATATGGCAGCAAAATGTTGTTAAGAGCATGGCAAGTGCTCTGCAAACAAATGTGGATAGGGAAATAACTTAAAATAACATAAAAAAATAAAAATAAAATAAAATAATCTTGACCTAGGAGGACGAGGTCCATATGGAGTAGGAGGTTGAAGTGGCGGTGGATGTGGCTGTGTAGGTGGAAGCGGCGGTGGAGGAGGACGAGGTAGCCAACACTGATTCAAAAATACAACAATGGCTGTGTAATGCCGGTGATGTGTCGAATTCTGTCCCCCGTCAAATAGTGTCCACCCTGTACTGCGCTTGCTCAGTATGTAGGACAAGGGGATTTCTAAAATCTCCCAAGACGAACGGCGCCTGCGTGGTGAGTTCAGGTGAAGGCCACACCATCCGTGGTTCAAGACGAGCCAAGTGAGGCCGTGCCCGAAGCGTGGCGATCGAACCGAGCCCGTGAGGGGCCCTGTTACTATGTGCTACCGTATGTCCACTTGGATGGTGGGGCTTGAACCTGCACTCACAGCGCAGGCGCCGTTCATCTTCGGAGATTTTGTGAATCTCCTTGTCCTCTGTACTGCGCAAGCGCTGCGCCTTCGCAGTATGGGCCGGACACAATCCGATGGCCGGACAGTTTTTGTCACAACACCGGTATACATGTCTATTCTGCACAAGGTACGGACAAGTCCTGTGGGATCCATGCCTGGTTCATTTTAATGAACGTGAGCTTGTCCACATTGGCTCTGGACAGGCGGCTGCGCTTGTCTGTGATAACGCCCCCTGCCGTGCTAAATACACGTTCAGATAATACACTGGCTGCAGGGCAGGCCAGCACCTCCAAGGCATAAAGGGCAAGCTCAGGCCATGTGCCCAATTTGGAGACCCAGAAGTTAAAGGGGGCAGACCCGTCATCCAGTACGTGTAGGCCTGTGGACACATACTGCTCAACCATGTTGGTGAAATGCTGCCTCCTGCTAAGATGTTCCATCTCAGCTGGTGGTGCTGGTTGTTGTGGCGTGCTGACAAAGCTTTTCCACATTTCAGCCATGCTAACCCTGCCTTCTGAGGTGCTGCCGGTGCCCCGGCTGCGTTGGCGACCTCTTCCTCCTCCTCTGCCTTCGCCTTGTGCTTCCACCGTACGCCCGCTGTCAGGTGGGAATGCCACCAGCAGCGCGTCTACCAGCGTGCGCTTGTACTCTCGCATCTTACGATCCCGCTCCAGTGAGGGAATTAAGGACGGTACGTTGTCCTTGTAACGGGGATCCAGCAGGGTGGCCACCCAGTAATCAGCACCAGTTAAAATGTGGGCAACTCGGCGGTCATTGCGGAAACACTGCAGCATGTAATCGCTCATGTGTGCCAGGCTGCCCAGAGGCAAAGAAAAGCTGTCCTCTGTGGGAGGTGTATCGTCTGTGTCCTCTGTATCCCCCCAGCCACGCACCAGTGATGGCCACGAGCTGGTCTGTGTGCCACCCTGCTGTGAAAATGCCTCCTCCTCCTCCTCCTCCTCCATCTCCTCCCCACCTCGTCATCCTCCAGAACTGTTCCCTTTCCGCCGGACAATTGTGTACCTGGCGTTTGTTGGTGCAGGAACCCACCCTCGTAGCCACTTGTGAAAGACTGCCCTGAAAGCCTTTGAAATGATCCCGCTTCCTCCTCCTCCTCCTCATCCTCCTGTGCCACATCCTCTTCCATCATCGCCCGAAGCGTTTTTTCAAGGAGGCATAGAACTGGGATAGTAACGCTAAGAACGGCGTCATTGGCACTGGACATGTTAGTGGAGTACTCGAAACAGCGCAACAAGGCACACAGGTCTCGCATGGAGGCCCAGTTATTGGTGGTGAAGTGGTGCTGTTCCGCAGAGCGACTCACGCGTGATTGCTGCAGCTGAAACTCCACTATCGCCTGCTGCTACTCGCACAGTCTGGCCAGCATGTGCAAGGTGGAGTTCCACCTTGTGGGCACATCACATATGGGGCGGTGAGCGGGAAGGCCAAAGTTACGCTGCAGCGCTGACAGGCGAGCAGCAGCAGGGTGAGAACGCCGAAAGTGCGCACACACAGCCCGCACATTCTGCAGCAGCTCTGGCATATTGGGGTAATTTTTAAGGAACCGCGGGACCACCAAGTTCAGCACATGCGCCAGGCAAGGGATGTGCGTCAAACCGGCTAGGCCCAGAGCTGCTACGAGATTTTGCCCATTATCACACACCACCAGGCCGGGCTTGAGGCTCACTGACAGCAACCACTCATTGGTCTGTTGTTCCATGTCCCTCCACAACTCCTGCGCGGTGTGGGGTTTTTCCCCCAAACAGGAAAGTTTTAAAACTGCCTGCTGTCGTTTACCCCTGGCTGTGCTGAAGTTGGTGGTGAAGGTGTTACGCTGAATGGATGAGGAGGCGGTAGAGGATGAGGAAGCGGAGTAGGAGGAGTTAGCAACAGGAGGCAAACTGAAGCGCCCTGCAATCCTCGGTGGTGGAAGGACATGCGCCAAACTGCTATCTGCCTCAGGCCCAGCCGCCACTGCATTTACCCAGTGTGCTGTTAGGGAGATATAACGTCCCTGACCGTGCTTACTGGTCCACGCATCCGTAGTTAGGTGGACCTTGCCACAGATGGCGTTGCGCAGTGCACACCTGATTTTGTCCCCCACTTGGTTGTGCAGGGAAGGGATGGCTCGCCTGGAAAAATAGTGGCGGCTGGGCACGACGTACTGTGGGACAGCCAATGCCATCAGGCTTTTAAAACTCTGCGTCTCCACCAGACAGAATGGCAGCATTTCAAAGGCCAGGAGTTTTGAAATGCTGGCATTCAGGGCCAGGGATCGCGGGTGGCTAGGGGGGTACTTCCTCTTCCGCTCCAATGTTTGGGAGATAGAGAGCTGAACGCTTCCATGGGACATTGTGAAGATGGTTGGTGACCCAGGTGGTAGTGTTGCTGGCAGATGCTCTGTTTGCGGGGTGGCAGGTGCCACTGTCACTACAGCGGTGGATGAAGAGGCCGAGACTGCAGCAGAAGAGGAAGCAGGAGGAGCCAGAGACCTTTCTTGGTTTTTGAGGTGTCTACTCCACTGCAGCTCGTGCTTTAAACTTAGATGCCTGGTCATGCAGGTTGTGCTCAGGTTGAGAACGTTTATGCCTCGCTTCAGGCTCTGATTGCACAGCGTGCAAACCACTCGTGTCTTGTCATCAGCACATTGTGTGAAGAACTGCCATGCTAGGGAACTCCTTTGACCTGGCTTTGGTGTGCTCGGTCCCTTGCTGCGTTGGGCAGTAGCAGACATACTGTCTAGCTGACAGACGCTCCGCTTTTGCACCTTGCTCCCTCTTCTGCTGTGCTGGTGGCTCTGTGCGACCACCGCCTCTTCCTCCAAACTACACTGGTCACCTGCATAACGTTGATTCCATGTGGGGTCGAGGACCTCATCGTCCTCCACATCATCTTCCACCCAGTCTTCACCCCTGCCCTCCTTGTCTGTCTGCACAATTGCGAAAGCAGCAGCAGTTGGCACCTGTGTTTCGTCATCATCCAAGACGTACTGCGATGGTCCTCCCATGTACTCATCATGAAACATAAGTGGTTGGGCATCGGTGCACTCAATCTCTTCCACTTCTGGGGCAGGGCTAGGTGGATGGCCCTGGGAAACCCTGCTAACAGAGTCATCGAAAAGCAGAAGAGACTGCTGCATGATTTGGGGCTCAGACTGCTTGGCTGATTTGCAAGGGGGTGAGGTGAAAGACTGATGGACATGGGTTTCAGGTGCCAACTCTGTTCTTTCATCAGAAGAGTGGGTGGGAGACAATGTGAAGGAACCCGAGGCACTGTCAGCAACCCAATCTACTATCGCCTGTACTTGTCCTGGCCTAAACATTCGTACAGCCTCATTAGGCGCGCCAAAATACCGCCGCAGGCTCGGTCGCCTACTCGCACCTGAGGAAGGTGTTTCACTTGTGCGTGTATCTGGCACAGATCCACCACGTCCTCTCCCTGCAACAGGAGCTCCACCAGCAGCACCACGACCGGGGCCACCACGTCCCTTTGACCTTCTCCTCATATTTTCAAAATTTAGGATCTTGCCCTAAATGGGTGTTTTTGGAAGCGCAGAACACACCCACAGTACGTAACCGCTGACTCGCACAGCTACAGAACTGCAGAAAGTGCTATTCAAAAAAAATGTTGTTTTTTTAGTATAGCACAGTAGGAGAAAACTATAAAGAAATTGTTTATTTCACACACCTCAAAATATGTATAACACACTGCAACCTTTTTTTGGTGCCACTAAACAGCGTTTTTTGGAAGAGCAGAACACACCCACAGTACGTAACCGCTGAATCGCACAGCTACAGAACTGCAGAAAATGCTATTCAAAAAAATTTTTGTTTTTTTAGTATAGCACAGTAGGAGAAAACTATATAGAAATTGTTTATTTTACACACCTCAAAATATGTATAACACACTGCAACCTTTTTTTGGTGCCACTAAACGGCGTTTTTTGGAAGAGCACAACACACCCACAGTACGTAACCGCTGAATCGCACAGCTACAGAACTGCAGAGAATGCTATTCAAAAAAAATGTTGTTTTTTTAGTATAGCACAGTAGAAGAAAACTATATAGAAATTGTTTATTTCACACACCTCAAAATACGTATAACACACTGCAACCTTTTTTTGGTGCCACTAAACGGCGTTTTTTGGAAGAGCAGAACACACCCACAGTACGTAACCGCTGAATCGCACAGCTACAGAACTGCAGAAAATGCTATTCAAAAAAAATGTTGTTTTTTTAATATAGCAACGTAGGAGAAAACTATAAAGAAATTGTTTATTTCAAACACCTCAAAATATGTATAACACACTGCAAACTTTTTTTGGTGCCACTAAACGGCGTTTTTTGGAAGAGCACAACACACCCACAGTACGTAACCGCTGAATCGCACAGCTACAGAACTGCAGAGAATGCTATTCAAAAAAAATGTTGTTTTTTTAGTATAGCACAGTAGAAGAAAACTATATAGAAATTGTTTATTTCACACACCTCAAAATACGTATAACACACTGCAACCTTTTTTTGGTGCCACTAAACGGCGTTTTTTGGAAGAGCAGAACACACCCACAGTACGTAACCGCTGAATCGCACAGCTACAGAACTGCAGAAAATGCTATTCAAAAAAAATGTTGTTTTTTTAATATAGCAACGTAGGAGAAAACTATAAAGAAATTGTTTATTTCAAACACCTCAAAATATGTATAACACACTGCAAACTTTTTTTGGTGCCACTAAACGGCGTTTTTTGGAAGAGCAGAACACACCCACAGTACGTAACCGCTGAATCGCACAGCTACAGAACTGCAGAAAATGCTATTCAAAAAAAATGTTGTTTTTTTAATATAGCAACGTAGGAGAAAACTATAAAGAAATTGTTTATTTCAAACACCTCAAAATATGTATAACACACTGCAAACTTTTTTTGGTGCCACTAAACGGCGTTTTTTGGAAGAGCAGAACACACCCACAGTACGTAACCGCTGAATCGCACAGCTACAGAACTGCAGAAAATGCTATTCAAAAAAAATTTTGTTTTTTTAGTATAGCAACGTAGGAGAAAACTATATAGAAATTGTTTATTTCACACACCTCAAAATATGTATAACACACTGCAAACTTTTTTTTGTGCCCCTAAACGGCGTTTTTTGCAAGCGTACATTAAAGTGCAAATTTTTTTATTTATTTTTTTGGCCCTAAACGGGTCTTTTTTTGCACGAGCAAAATAAAATGTTTTTTTTTTTTTTTGCCCTATGGGTCTTTTGGAAAAGAGAACAATAAAGTGCCTTTTTTTTTCCCCCTAAAAGTTAGATTTTCTCTGACACTGGGCTCATGGCAGTGTAAAAAGACTGCACTGCAACACAAATAGGTAGACCTATGCAGATCGCTGATTTTAATCTCTGAATCTGGACTCCTATATAATATTCTCTCTCCCTGAAAGCACCAACACAGGAACCTGGCCCTACACTACACTATCTCTCTATCTTTTCCCTCAGATTGTAGAATCAGGACTACCTCATCTATCTTTCTATCTCTCCCTAAAAGCAGCAGCAGCAGACTAGATCCTCTCCCTATCTATTCTGAAGCAGAGTGTCATGTGTGCTGTGTGCCTCTAGCTTATATAGAAGCTGGGTCACATGTTGCACTGACCAATCACAGCCATGCCATTAGTAGGCATGGCTATGATGGCTTCTAAGGGCACACCAGCTAATCAAAAGGTGATTGGCTGGCCCCTGAAGCATTTCTAAATGCGTTATTAGATTGCCGAACCCGAACCCGGACTTTTGGGCAAAGTCCGGGTTCGGGAAAAAGCTAAAGTTCGGAACGGACCCGAACTTTACAGTTCGGGTTCGCTCAACACTACCCCATATCTCACTGTAAAGAGGACCTGTCATGCCATATTCCTATTACAAGGGATGTTTACATTCCTTGTAATAGGAATAAAAGTGATCAAAAAAAAAATTTGGGGCGGAAAAACATGTCAAACTAAAATAAATAAAGTAAAATGAACAATAAAATATATATTTTTTTTTTAAAGCGCCCCTGCCCCCGCGAGCTCGCATGCAGAAGTGAACGCATACGTAAGCCCCGCCCACATATGAAAACGGTGTTCAAACCACACATGTGAGGTATCGTTGCGAACGTTAGAGCGAGAGCAATAATTTTGGCCCTAGACCTCCTCTGTAACTCAAAACATGTAACCAGTAAAAATATTTAAAGCGTTTCCTATGGGGATTTTTAAGTAGCGAAGTTTGGCGCCATTCCACGAGCGTGTGCAATTTTGAAGGGTGACATGTTAGGTATCTATTTACTCGGCGTAACTTCATCTTTCACATTATGCAAAAACATTGGGCTAACTTTACTGTTTTTTTTTCTTTTAAGCACAAAACAGTTTTTTTCCGTAAAAAACGCGTTAGAAAATTTCTGCGCAAATACCGTGCAAGATAAAAAGTTGCAATGACCACCATTATATTCTTTAAGGTCTTTGCTAAAAAAACATATATAATGTTTTGGGGTTCTATGTAATTTTCTAGCAAACAAATCATGATTTTTACATGTAGGAGAGAAATGTCAGAATTGGCCTGGGTGCTCCAGAACGCCTGAAGGTGCTCCCTGCATGTTTGGCCTCTCTATGTGGCCACGCTGTGTAAAAGTCTCACACATGTGGTATCGCCATACTCGGGAGTAATAGCAGAATGTGTTTTGGGGTCTAATTTGTGGAATGCATATGCTGTGTGTGAGAAATAACCTGCTAATATGACAATTTTGTGAAAAAAAAAAAAAGAAAAAAAAATCTTGATTTTTGCAAAGAATTGTGGGAAAAAATGACAACTTCAAAAAACTCACAATGACTCTTTCTAAATACCTTGGAATGTCTTCTTTCCAAAAAGGGGCTCATTTGGGGGGTATTTGTACTTTTCTGGCATGTTAGGGTCTCAAGAAAAGAGATCGGCCGTCAGTACTTCAGGTGTGATAAATTTTCAGATATTGGCACCATAGCTTGTGGACTCTATAACTTTCACAAAGACCAAAAAATATGCACCAATTTGTACTTATTTTTACCAAAGACATGTAGCAGTATAAATTTTGGCCAAAATTTATGAAGAAAAAATACTAATTTGCTAAATTTTATAACGGAAACAAAGAAAAATTAATTTTTTTACAAAATTTTCAGTCTTTTTTCTCTTATAGCGCAAAAATAAAAAACCCAACAGTGATTAAATACCACCAAAAGAAAGCTCTATTTGTGTGAAAAAAAGGACAAAAATTTCATATGGGTACAGTGTTGTATGACTGAGTAATTGTCATTCAAAATGTGAGAGCACCGAAAGCTGAAAATTCGTCTGGTTAGGAAGGGGGTTTAAGTGCCCAGTTGTCAAGTGGTTAATGGGAGCAAGGGAGGTTTCAGCATAGCAGGACTGAGCTTCATAACTAACACACATTGGCCCGAGGAAGATACTGGTGCTGGCCTTCACCTCACCCACAGCTATGGGGAGGACATGGGCCGTAGCGCATCTCACCCTGTCATGTGACATACCCCTAGAAAAAGGAGATGGGGTGAGGCCGCTACAATAAATTTAGAAAAATTAGGATGAACGTCATATTCGCCCACTTGGGCATCTATCTCGCGTGTAACTGTAACTGGTTCATGACACATGCATAGGCTTTTCAAGATGCTCATGTTGTGCAAATGTATGCAATTCTAAAAAACAATTAGTGAATTGTAATACCAAATACGCCATTTTTAGTATTAATGTGTATGATGTGTAATGTAAAAATGCGTAGGTCACAAGACTTTGTGATAGGTTTTAATACCATTTGCTTGCTATAAATATTAAAACTGAAAATGCTTTTTAATTCATTCTTAAAGTGATACTAAAGTCTAATTATTTTTTGTTTAAAAATAACAAACCTATCATACTTACCTGCTCTGTTGCAGTCGTTTTGCACAGAGCAGCCCAGATTCTCCTCTTCTCGGGTCTCTCGCAAGTGCTCCTGGCCCCTCCCTCCTCCCAAGTGCCCCCCACAGCAAACAGCTTGCTATGGGGGCACCGGAGCCGAGCCGCTACTCTGTGTGCCCATTCAGACATGGAGCCGCGGCTTGGCCCTGCCCCCTCTCTCTCCTCATTGACTCACTGACTTTGATTGAAAGCAGCGGGAGCCAATGGCGCTGAGTCAGGACAGCCGAGTCTCTCATGCAACATTGCTGGATCGAGGTGGGGCTCAGGTAAGTAATAGAGGGGCTGAGAGGGGGCTGCTGCACACATACGTTTTTTTTTATCTTAATGCATAGAATGCATTAGGATAAAAAAAACTTCTGACATTAGAACCACTTTATTATTTAAAGCAAACTAACCCATCCATTAATATCTCCATGCTTTATTTAGTTGAGAAATTACCCCCTAGCATTTCTAGGTGCAGCCATCTTAAGTAAGGGCAGATGATTCATGTAGCATTTACTTCTTGGAATCCATCTGCCCTTAGCTCAGGCATGAATACATGCCTGAGCTAAGGGCATGCTTAGCCCTTACGACATCAAATTGGCCTAGGCCAGAAACCAGGAAGTAACTGAAGAAATGTAAATAAAAAGTTTAAAACAAGTAAATAAAATATACTTTGCTATCTATTTACTAAGGCAACAGCATAAATAAAAGTTATACAGTTAGAATAGTTAGAAATAGTTCATGTTGAAAAGAGTGCAAACGTTAAGATTTAAGGGCTCGTTCACACCTGAATATCATAGGAATGTGGTCCGTGTTCCTGTGCAATTCCTGTGTGACTCAGTGTGGTGTGAATTTCAGCCTGAAATTGCACTAGATCGCATCAAAAGTAGTGCATCCACTCTTTTTTTTTAAATGTACTGTACCAAGTTTCATGGTACTGTGGTACCATGCTATCCAGTGCAAGCAATCGCACTGCGTTTGCGATCTGTTTGGGATGTCACACCCAGTGCTTTTTGAATGTGGTGCAGGAAACGCATACAGAATTCGGGTTTTCCGCACTGTGTTGTGATGTGAAAGAGCTAAATTTGGGTTTCATGTACTGTGTTGTGATGTGAAAGAGCTAAATTTGGGTTTCATGTACTGTGTTGTGATGTGAAAGAGCTAAATTTGGGTTTCATGTACTGTGTTCTGATGTGATAGAGCTAAATTCGGGTTTCCTGTACTGTGTTCTGACGTGAAAGAGCTAAATTTGGGTTTCCCATACTGTATACTGATGTGAAAGAGTTAAATTTCGGGTTTCCTGTACTGTGTTCTGATGTGAAAGAGCTAAATTTGTGTTTCATGTACTGTGTTCTGATGTGAAAGACCTAAATTTGGGTTTCATGTACTGTGTTGTGATGTGAAAGAGCTAAATTTGGGTTTCATGTACTGTGTTCTGTTGTGAAAGAGCTAAATTCGGGTTTCAAGTACTGTGTTCTGATGTGAAAGAGCTAAATTCGGGTTTCATGTACTGTGTTCTGATGTGAAAGAGCTAAATTCGGGTTTCATGTACTGTGTTCTGATGTGAAAGAGCTAAATTCGGGTTTCATGTACTGTGTTCTGATGTGAAAGAGCTAAATTTGGGTTTCATGTACTGTGTTCTGATGTGAAAGAGCTAAATTCGGGTTTCCCGTACTGTGTTCTAATGTGAAAGAACTAAATTCGGGTTTCATGTACTGTGTTTTGATGTGAAAGAGCTAAATTCGGGTTTCATGTACTGTGTTGTGATGTGAAAGAGCTAAATTTGGGTTTCATGTACTGTGTTGTGATGTGAAAGAGCTAAATTTGGGTTTCCCGTACTGTGTTTTGATGTGAAAGAGCTAAATTCGGGTTTCATGTACTGTGTTGTGATGTGAAAGAGCTAAATTTGGGTTTCATGTACTGTGTTGTGATGTGAAAGAGCTAAATTTGGGTTTCCCGTACTGTGTTCTAATGTGAAAGAACTTAAATTCGGGTTTCTCGTACTGTGTTCTGATGTGAAAGAGCTAAATTCGGGTTTCCCGTACTGTGTTGTGATGTGAAAGAGCTAAATTTGGGTTTCATGTACTGTGTTGTGATGTGAAAGAGCTAAATTCGGGTTTTCCGTACTGTGTTGTGATGTGAAAGAGCTAAATTCGGGTGTCCTGTACTGTGTTCTGATGTGAAAGAGCTAAATTCGGGTTTCCCGTACTGTGTTGTGATGTGAAAGAGCTAAATTTGGGTTTCATGTACTGTGTTGTGATGTGAAAGAGCTAAATTTGGGTTTCATGTACTGTGTTGTGATGTGAAAGAGCTAAATTTGGGTTTCCTGTATTGTGTTCTGATGTGAAAGAGCTAAATTTGGGTTTCCCATACAGTATACTGATGTGAAAGAGCTAAATTCGGGTTTCCTGTACTGTGTTCTGATGTGAAAGAGCTAAATTTGGGTTTCATGTACTGTGTTGTGATGTGAAAGAGCTAAATTTGGGTTTCATGTACTGTGTTCTGATGTGAAAGAGCTAAATTCGGGTTTCATGTACTGTGTTCTGATGTGAAAGAGCTAAATTTGGGTTTCCCATACAGTATACTGATGTGAAAGAGCTAAATTCGGGTTTCCTGTACTGTGTTCTGATGTGAAAGAGCTAAATTTGGGTTTCATGTACTGTGTTGTGATGTGAAAGAGCTAAATTTGGGTTTCATGTACTGTGTTCTGATGTGAAAGAGCTAAATTTGGGTTTCATGTACTGTGTTCTGATGTGAAAGAGCTAAATTCGGGTTTCATGTACTGTGTTCTGATGTGAAAGAGCTAAATTCGGGTTTCATGTAGTGTGTTCTGATGTGAAAGAGCTAAATTTGGGTTTCATGTACTGTGTTCTAATGTGAAAGAACTAAATTCGGGTTTCCCGTACTGTGTTTTGATGTGAAAGAGCTAAATTCGGTTTTCCCGTACTGTGTTCTAATGTGAAAGAACTAAATTCGGGTTTCCCGTACTGTGTTTTGATGTGAAAGAGCTAAATTCGGGTTTCATGTACTGTGTTGTGATGTGAAAGAGCTAAATTTGTGTTTCCCGTACTGTGTTGTGATGTGAAAGAGCTAAATTTGGGTTTCCCGTACTGTGTTCTAATGTGAAAGAACTAAATTCGGGTTTCTCGTACTGTGTTCTGATGTGAAAGAGCTAAATTCGGGTTTCCTGTACTGTGTTGTGATGTGAAAGAGCTAAATTTGGGTTTCATGTACTGTGTTGTGATGTGAAAGAGCTAAATTCGGGTTTCCCGTACTGTGTTGTGATGTGAAAGAGCTAAATTCGGGTTTCCCGTACTGTGTTGTGATGTGAAAGAGCTAAATTCGGGTTTCATGTACTGTGTTGTGATGTGAAAGAGCTAAATTTGGGTTTCATGTACTGTGTTGTGATATGAAAGAGCTAAATTCCGGTTTCCCGTACTGTGTTGTGATGTGAAAGAGCTAAATTTGGGTTTCATGTACTGTGTTGTGATGTGAAAGAGCTAAATTTGGGTTTCCCGTACTGTGTTCTAATGTGAAAGAACTAAATTCGGGTTTCTCGTACTGTGTTCTGATGTGAAAAAGCTAAATTCGGGTTTCCCGTACTGTGTTGTGATGTGAAAGAGCTAAATTTGGGTTTCATGTACTGTGTTGTGATGTGAAAGAGCTAAATTCGGGTGTCCTGTACTGTGTTCTGATGTGAAAGAGCTAAATTCGGGTTTCCCGTACTGTGTTGTGATGTGAAAGAGCTAAATTTGTGTTTCCCGTACTGTGTTGTGATGTGAAAGAGCTAAATTCGGGTTTCCCGTACTGTGTTCTAATGTGAAAGAACTAAATTTGGGTTTCTCGTACTGTGTTCTGATGTGAAAGAGCTAAATTCGGGTTTCCCGTACTGTGTTGTGATGGAAAAGAGCTAAATTTGGGTTTCATGTACTGTGTTGTGATGTGAAAGAGCTAAATTTGGGTTTCATGTACTGTGTTCTGATGTGAAAGAGCTAAATTCGGGTTTCCCGTACTGTGTTCTGATATGAAATATAGCTAAACATTTCAAACAGTCACTGCCTGTACCACCAAACATCGCTCCAGTGTGGACTGGAAACATATCTTGTCCCAACAAGGTCCATGCTACTATTGCTTTCTGTGAAATACAGGCAGTCCCCGAGTTAGAAACGTCCGACTTACATACGACTCCTACTTACAAACGGAGGGAAACAACAGGAAGTGAGAGGAAATCTACCCCTAGGAAGGGAAATTCACTCCTGTAAGAGTTATCATGGGAAAAAGGTGTCTTCACTGATGCTTTATCACCAATCCTTGTTTCCACAACAACCCCAAATTTTTAAAAAGATGATTGTCATTGGGACAGAAAGTGGGGTGAAATCTTCTGAACAGGGACATAGACAACAAAACAAATGTTACAGGGTTGTTAATCCTTCCCTATGCTATCCAAAAAACGTAAAAAAAAAAAAATTGGGTTGGAATTGCACTTAAAAAATTTACCTGTTCCAACTTACATACAAATTAAACGTAAGAACAAACCTACAGACCCTATCTTGTTTGTAAATCGGGGACCACCTGTACTGTGTCCTGCCCTGCATTATAGAAGCCACTTGCTAATCAAAAATTGGCAAATTGTTTATCAGGGATATTTTTCATTGAAATGATTTTGTCACTGGCTTTGTACATAAAGAGGCATGGATCAAACTCTAAGCTCTACCTTAGGGTTTGTATACAAAGAGGGATGAAACAAAAGCATGTCCAGCTACTGTAGTTGTTGGCTCAGTTTTCCCTATTGCAGCACTCTCCCCTGGTGTAACGTTTACCTGGGGGAGTCATTCAAATGAATTAGACTGCGTAGTTGAAAGCAATCAGTTTGACGTGGCACAGCATGACACAAAGCTGATGCTTTGCCATGCACCTGTGTGTCTTGAGCTTTTAGTGATTAGGGGAGCCTCATCTGTGCCTTTGTGTACAGAGACTTATGCTGGCTTTATACACATTGATATTTCATATAATCGACCCTTTTGAACAGATCGCTTTAATTGATCGGTTGTCTCAAAAAATTGTTTGATGAAACAAAAACAGTAAATTTGCCTGAGACAGTCTAATCACTTTCAGTCTCAAACAAAAACACTAATAATTGTTTCACTGAATCAATCCCTCCATACATCACATGGGTGTTTTGAAAAAGATTCAAATTTCCCAACCCATCTAAAAAACTCAATAAAAAAACGGAATTAAACCAAAATAATCAAAATGATAGTAATAAAATCGTTTTTGATAGTCCGATCTAGTTTAAATAAAACTATCATTTCACTGGATCATCTATTTTATATGTGCATTGCCAGAATTAATGCGGCCATAAACAAGCAGATATCTTCCTTATCAACTTTGAATAAGTTGCATAAATGTCTAGACATGCTGTGAACCTCATCTGATGTTGACAGCAACACAGGAAAGGATCTAAAGCAGAAGAAAGGATTGGGCTTGCTCAAC
The DNA here is from genome assembly GCA_029206835.1 of Rana muscosa. Classification (NCBI taxonomy): domain Eukaryota; kingdom Metazoa; phylum Chordata; class Amphibia; order Anura; family Ranidae; genus Rana; species Rana muscosa. The sequence continues at coordinate 931,396,229 of CM055116.1, forward strand.
ATAATTTGCAAAAATCTCCCTGTGCGATAATAAGTGCCTCCAACTGACTGAGGCACTCATTAGGGCTAGGACATCAGAAATGGGCAGAAAACCACACGTGATTCTTCAATCATCTATAGCTATGGTTAGTCAAAGGGTACACATCTTGAGGTCCATCAATATAAAAGTACTAATGAGACCGATAACGATGAGCAAATAAACATTTTTTCATTGGTGATTTGTGAGTTTTTTTTACCCAAACTTTGCTCCACCACAGTGAGACTTTGCCCCCTCTAATCTCTAAATCTGTTAAAATGGGTAATTAGATGTTTTAAGGGTTTTTATTTGTGGGTGTATGCATCTTTGTTCCTTTAGTCAAAAATGTATTGGGAATTGTAACGAAATAGTACTTTGAAGCTTTAAAGTGGTTTTCATTTTTTTCCTGCAGGGCACACCAGCAGTAGTGAGTAATGCTGGTCATACGCTGATTAAACTTTGGCTGGTTTCTATACCGCTTTGTGGATGGCCTTGTCAGCACCCTTCCTGCCCAACATTCTTTGACTGAAAAATCGAAGGAGCCAGGTGGAAATTTGTTGTCATCTAATCAGAAGGTTTGGTATTCTGATGAGTATTCTGGGTATTCTGACAACTGCCGGCTGTCAGAATACAAAAGCTACAGTGAGAGATATATCTGGTCGCCTGCACGCTAAACAAGAAAATCTATGTGTGTGTGTATGGCCAGCATTAAACTAGTAAATGTATCATAAAAACAAAAGAAAAGACATCCAGTACACAGGATGGCAGATACTGTACATACACTTTTTTTATTAACTGAAAGTTGCAGCCTGGTAGTGGTGGCTTGTACATTATATAGTTTTCTTTCCTTCAACCATGGGTTGAAGGAAAGAAAATTTCTCAATTTCCCCATCAATGCAGTCAGTGTTGATGGGGGAATGCCTCCCGCTGTGCTATTGTATTCTGACAGCAGGAGGTTTCCCAGCCGATTCCCAGCAGGAGGTTTCCGCTAGCAGTAATTGCATTAAAAAATCCAAGTTGGTTGTACTGAAGTTATTCAACGAGTCAGCTTCAGTACAACTAGCCTGCCCATAGACAGATTGAAATATGTCTGGTTCCGAGGCCCTGGATCACCCCTACCTACACCCAGACTTTGATGACTCACTCTTTCTACCTTGATCTATAAATTATACAGGCCACGGTCCTCTCTAGGGTCCCCTCTCCCCTCCCCCCCCTCTTCCCCCTTCTCTCCCCTACCATCCTACCAGCAAGTAGTCTTAGACCTAGCTTCCACTCTCTTGCGTATGTCAAATGTTCGTTTATAATAACTTGCTATCCGATTTTTTTTCTGATCTGACCTTGTCATGTGTATTGCTTGTTTACTTTGAAATATATTCAATAGAAATTTTGAACAAGAAATATGGCCAATTCCTGCTGAACTGGCCTAATTTCGATTTTTCTATGGCCGGCCTAACATAACAGCATTATGTGGTGGTAGTGAGGATGCTGGGAGAGGCTATGAACCTTGGTGTTGGAGGCTTACAATGGACCAAGAATAGTAAAATTGTTATGGCCAATGAAATCCAAGATGAACACATAGAGGACTAGCAGCTTCATCAGCCCCTTCCGATGCTAAATGGCCACTGTACAAGGTGGGAAAGCTATATATTTGATCAGAGGGGATTCTAGGCATTATGGAGAGAGACACAAATGTAACAACACGGACACATGTTCCTCAAAGTTGGCACCTTATCCACTAACACTGTTATGAAGCAAACCACCAATTCTGGAAATCAATTAGGGACATTACTTGGATGTGTGATAAGCATTTAGAACTTTATATATGTCTGTTGGGAGCAGTATACAGTTACTAAATTACAATAATAATCTTTATAGAAGCTTGCCTTTTAAATTTTTACATTTAAATACCTATGCACAATGAATAATTAGGATAATATTTAATGCAATTGTCCAAAAATAGCATTTTTTTTTTACCACCACTAAATAGAAGCAGGAATAAAATATATAACTTTTGTGTTGTTTGGTCCACACCGAGTTTCAGAGGCACTAATTGTTGTACATAAATTAGATCCAGTTCCAATGTGAATTTCATTGCTACCCCCTGTGGTTCTGCCATCTCATTATGAGCCATCTGATAGAGCACAGAGTGTAAGGTGTAAACATCAAGAGCAATTTGGTTCAGCAAAATGATTTAAGAGAAGCTGAGATCAAATGCACATTGTTTTTTCTTAGCACGTTGAGTCTATCAACAATGTGCTGGCCTATTTCCAGTAAGGCTGGTGCTTGCTTGATCTCAGTGGGGGGTGGTGTTAAGGGCTACTAGAAAAAGTTTCTTAAAAGAGCCAAGCCAACAGGTACGGTAGTCTGAATTTGTTTTCAGAAACGCTCACCTCCTTTTCTGATGTTAGTTGTAAGGACAGTAAAAATATCTTCACATAGAAGGGAAAGGCAATTTGAGTTACAAACACTTTGACTTCCAGAGCAAGGGAAATAAAAGCATCTTTTTGTTTGATTCGGAAATTAGATTGCCGTAACTGAATGTTAAATGCAGACGATAAAAACAACTAAAGTGGACCTATCATTAAAAAGTTCACTTCTCGTAATTCAGTAAGGCATATGTCAACATTACAAAGTAACATAATTATTTTGAGAAAAAAAAAGTGCCTCTTTTCTGCCACAAATAAAAAATGTTGTTCCATAGAGTTGCTTAGTGAGATAAATCCCAGACAGTCAAAGTTACGTTGTTTCTAGCATTGTGGATATATCATTTCAATTTTAAAGCGTTATTAAACTCCCTCTCCCCCCCCAAAAAATATATTTTTATGGCAGCTTACCAATTCTTAGATGTAAGGGCATTCGTTTTCTTTTTTGTAGGCATTTCCCCTTTATTTTCACCAGGTGATCCTGCCAGGAAGTCTGTTATTAAACAACTACTAATGCCCGGTACACACGATCCGAATATCGGACGAATGATCGTCCGTTTTTTTTGCATGCTAATCTCACGTCGAATCTGATGAGTTTACTAAAGTCACGAAAATTCTCGTACGACAGAATAAAAAAATCGTAAGTGATGTCATGCACTGTAATGCATTTGTATTGCATTTTCAAACGACAGCTGTACTGATTAAAACGAAAATCGTACGATCTGGCATTGTACGAAAAAAAAATTCCGTGCATGTCCGATAGAATAATATAGGATGAACTGTCCTGATCAGGTCTCGAAAGCTCTGTACTAACGATCCGATTATCGTACGTTCGATTCGAAAGCGGCATTTTTCGTACGATTTTCGGATCGTGTGTACGGGGCTTAAGAGACTAAGCCATCCAACAAAAGTGGTAGTTAGAGTATTGAGACAAAACATTTAACACTGACAGGGGTGCTCACAATGGTCAAATTTATTCATTTGTATAAAACCTTTATTCCAAAAGGAAAACAAACTGTTGCTGCCTAAAAGGTGTTAGCTAGAGTTTGGCTTTAATTAATTAGTCAAATCCATCTAAATCTGCTAGCCTAACACTATGCTCTCCCCAGACTAACGCTGGGTATACACAGAGAGTTTTTTTTTTTCATTCAACAAAGCTATGTGCTCCCCCTCCGCAATATTGTAATCTGACAGTAGGACCCCGTCAGAGTACACAGATCAGCACTGCAGCTAATGGCTGCATGCGCTGATAGAATGCTGGTTTCCCAGCAGAACTGTTTGGCAGAAGCTGGCCTAACGAACAGAATCTGTTGAAGAGTGAGGGATACACACACATCAAAATTCCCTGCTTGACAATGCTCCTGTCCCAAGGTGTCTCTTTTGCTCCTCCATCCATAGTGGAGACACCCTAATCAGGGTTGCCAACTTTCAGTAATTCTATGAACAGTGTAAAATCCATACTTTTTGCATCTGTCCTTGAATGTCCATTACAGACATGTAGGCTGCGTGTCCGTAACTGACATTCATGGACAAATGCAACAATTATGGATTTTACAAACTGTTTGTAAATTTACTGAAAGTTGGCAACCCTGACCCTAATACAGGAAGCGTGTAACTGGCAGGATCACCAGGTGAAAATAAAGGTAAATGTAGCGGGTATGTACTTTCCCGGGTGTAATTTGAACTTGGCAGAGACATCAGTGATGTGTAATTCCCTGCAGCCCAGCAGGTGGCACTGTCGCCCTGGGCTGGGGTTGAATCATTGCTGTGTGCCGTGCCTCCTTTTTGTCCTCACTCGGCAGCGGTATGGTGGGGCGGGGAACCTGCCGTGCTTGCCAGGAGAGGGTATAAAGGGGCCGGCCATCTTTGTCACGGGGTCGAGTCCCAGGCACCTTCAGCCTGTGGGCGGTGGTTCGTGTCAGTCCTCTAGGCGGCCTATGCCTAGAGGACAGCCGGAGGTCATGTTCCATCCCAGGCACCTTTGGCCTGGGGTGAGGTACTCGGATGGAGGTCTGGAGCTCAGTGCCCAACACTGAGTTCCGCAAGGGAAGGAGATCCTAGGGGACCCAGGGGTTGGGAACCCGAATCCGGAAGGCGTAATGGACCGGGGGGAGCTCCTCACTTGAAGACCTGGTGCAGCATATTGCCAGTGACGGGTGAGCCTCTCATCGGAGACCGCCTGGAAGGAAATTCCCCCCTCGCTCGGAGACCGCAACCCACTTTCAGGGAGGAAAGTGGAGAACACATTGTGTCTGGGCCTACTTGCATCCACACCTCCTTTTCTGTTCTGTTTCTACAAGGGAGTTCAACTGATTGTGTTCATTCGAGAAGAATAAAGGAGTGTTGGACTTTAATGGTATGGGGCTCATTTCCTGACAGACATTGTTCAAGGTAACTCTGGGTGGAGGCTCCAGGTGCACAGCACTGACCCGAAGGTAAAAGAACTTTGCTTATACCGCACTAACATCTGTGGTGGAGGCCAGGCGTGGTGTCCCCACTCCCTTCCCCTCTAAGGTACCCCTAGACAAGAGAAAAGACGAGCTGAAGACGAAGAGGGGAGTGAGGAGGGCGCTACATAAATATAATAAAGGAAAAAATAAAGAACAAATGCAGCTACCATTTTTAGGGAATTGGTAATCTGCAATATAATACATTTTGTTATTTGGATTCAGATACGCTTTAAATTGAGAATTCAGGGAGTCAGTTTTCTTTGATCAGACAGACCATATTTGGAAGATTTATAGTGAGACAGGAGATTAATCAACATTTTCAATGTGTAGCATTATTAAACAATAGGCTTACATATGTACAGTAAAGCCCCATACACAGTGGCCGAATGCCGGGCGACATTGGCCGGTTCAATATAAACCGACCGACATTCGGCCTGTGTGTAAGGTAGCTGGTCCGACATTTGGTCGGGTTCTGTCGGACGAGCATGCTGGAAAACCAGCTGTCGACCAACTTCCGAACAGCTCTCTCAGCCATTGGTCGGAGTGTTCAGGCAGGGGGAGGGGGGGGCGTTCCCCTGTCAGAACACAAAAGAACAGCAGGGGGAGATAGCTGTACTAACAACGGATCGTTAGTACAGCAGCTCCGACCGGAGCTGTCAGGTTTTTTCGCTGAACCAGCTCGGTTGAATGTAAAAAAAACTAGTGGTGTGTACCAGGCTTGAAGTGATTGTAAAGCTTAGTTTAAAAAAAACAAAAAACAAACATGTTATACTTACCTCCTTTGTGTAAGGGTTTTGCACAGAGTGGCCCCGATCCACCTTTTCTGAAGTCCCCCGTGGTGCTCTTAGCTCCTTCTCTTCTCTAATGCCCCCATGAGAGCCGCTTTCCATGAGGGCACTCGTACGGGCATGCTCCCGAGTCCTACTGCTGCATGCATTGACACAGACAGCAGGACTTGGCCCCGCCCCCGGCTCCCGTGTCACTGGAGTTGATTGACAGGAGCGAGCTCCTGCTGCTATCAATCTATCTAATGATGACCAGAGACAGTGGCTGGAGCTCGTCACCGTCGCTGGAACAATTGGGTTCAGGTAAGAAAAGGGGGGGGGTCTGGGGGGGGTGCTGCAGCACAAAAGGTTTTTCACTTTAACCACTTCAGCCCCGGACCATTTTGGCTGGTTAAAGACTAGGCCCCTTTTTGCGATTCGGCACTGCGTCGCTTTAACTGACAATTGCGCGGTCGTGCTCCCAAACAAAATTGACGTCCTTTTTTTCCCACAAATAGAGCTTTTTTTTGGTGGTATTTGATCACCTCTGCGGTTTTTATTTTTTGCGCTATAAATAAAAATAGAGCGACAATTTTGAAAAAAATTACATATTATTTACTTGTTGCTATAATAAATATCCCCAAAAAATATATAAATTTTTTTTCCACAGTTTAGGCCGCTACGTATTCTTCTACATATTTTTGGTAAAAAAAATTGCAATAAGCGTTTATTGATTGGTTTGCGCAAAAGTTATAGTATCTACAAAATAGGGGGTAGTTTTATGGCATTTTTATTAATAATTATTTTTTTTACTAGTAATGGCGGTGATCAGCAATTTTTATTGTGACTGCGACATTATGGCGGACACATCGGACACTTTTGACACATTTGGGACCATTGTCATTTTTACAGCGATCAGTGCTATAAAAATGCACAGATTACTGTGAAAATGACACTTGCAGTGAAGGGTTTAACCTCTAGGTGGCGCTGTAGGGGTTAAGTGTGACCTAATGAGTGATTCTAACTGAAGGGGGCGTGGCTTGGCGTGTGACATCACTGATCGTCGTTCCCTATGACAAGGAACAGACGATCAGTGACACTGCCACTAGGAAGAACGGGGAAAGGTTTATTTACACTTACCTCTCCCCGTTCTTCAGCTCTGTGACCCGATCGCGGGACACCGGCAGCGATCGGGTCCGCGGGTCCCGCGGGCGTGGTCATGGAGCTTCAGACCGGGTCGCGAGCAACCCACGGACAGGTTCTTGTGCCTTGTGCCTGTCCATGCCATTCTGTCGACGTACATCGTCATGCGGCGGTCCTTAAGTGGTTAATGCACAGTATGCATTTAGGTAAAAAACCATCAGGTTTTACAACCCCTTTAAGGCTCCATGCACACTAGATGCTCATTTACCGCTGAAAAAACACTAGAATTTTTTTTTGAAAAATACAGCATGGGGGTCCCCCCTAATCCATACCAGGCCCTTTCGGGTCTGGTACAGAGTTTAAGGGGAACCCCATGCCAGAATAAAAAAAAAAGGCCTGCCCCCCCCCCAAATCCATACCAGAAAAAATTATGTGGGGTCCCCCAAAAATACATGCCAGGCTCAAGCATGCAGCCTGACAAGCCAGGAAAGGGGGGGAGTGAGCCCCCCCTTCTGAACCATACCAGGCCACACGCCCTCAACATATCTGGGGTCCTATGGGGCAGGGGGGCTCTGCCCCACCAGAGCTCCTTATCCCCATGTTAATGAGGACAAGGGCCTCTTCCCCAAAACCCCAAAACCCTGGCCCTTAACAAGGGGGCCCTCAGACCCCCCCCATGTGAATGAATATGGGGTAATCATTCACCAAAAAAGTGTCAGAAAGCAAATAAAAACAAATACACCATTTTTGACAAGTCCTTTAATGGGAAAAAAAACAAAAATACAAAAACAATGTCCCCCAGGGGAAGATGCATCCTCAATTTTTATTTTTTTTATTAAAAATATATATATATCATCATAAGAATTGTTTGTTTGTCTGCTTGTTCCTACCTAATAATCACCAGCAGCAGTTAAACATTATTTAAAGAATATATACTGTAGCTGCAAAAAGGTTTAGTTCACACGGGCACTAAGGCCCATAGACTGTAAATGGGCCATTTGTTTATGTGAGTTGAACCACATAATGCAGTCTAGCATGGCATGCAGGCAGTCTATCAAAGTGTAGGGGAACACAGTGCTTGTCCAGAGTGCAAACTCGGGGCTTGTGTGATTAAGTCTTTAGTTGGTGTCTTTATATCTGCTAGTAGTTTAGCCTTGAATACAAAATTTTACATATAAATATATATCTTATATATTGTAGACTTTAAGTGAGACATTAGAGGCAGATTTTCTGCAGAGCAATATACTGCTATGCTTTAAATTTGAATAGTCAGTTTAATTCCATTTTTACTATTTAGATCTATTCCCAAAGCAAGCCATGCAATATACAGTTTTCTTTCCTACAATCACAGGTTGGTGAAAAAAAACATTCAATTTCCCTGCGGCCGCATTTTTGAAAAGGTGCATGCACCTTTTTTTGGGCGGAAACGCAGGCACAGCAACCTATTCATTTAAATGGTCTAGAGTGCCCGCGTAAATGCGGCCCTCACAAAACACGGAAGTGTGAACCTTGGGTTATGGTACACCGTTACTAAGGTTACACATTAGTGTGAATTGACAAGAAGAAAAAAGAAAGGCTCGTGCATTATCGTTGGATAAATTTATTTAAAAAGGAAATAAAAGAATCCTACTTACAAACATACGTGAAAGTCATGCGTTTAAAAAGAATCCACAAAGTCGCAGCAAAGCGTCAAAAACGAACCCACTCAAATCGGTCACGGGGGGATTGACAGGGGTCACTGCCGGCTTACGCGTTTCGAAGACAAGTCTTCTTCCTCAGAGCTCAGCCTTAGTGTGAAGATACTTCAAAAGCATTACATTAAAACATAACCTAATACCCATTTCCTCAATTAAAAAAAAAAAAAAATAGCTGGCTGTAAATATATATTTGGCTAAAGTTGTACATATTACAAACTGTACTGTATATACATCTGGATTGTTTCCTTGGCAGTACAACACCATGACTTTAGTCACTTCTCTCCTTAGAGCAATGTTTTAAAGCAAGATGCAGCATAATGATTTATATGCATTATCATTTGAAAAATATGAACAGTAAAACAGTTTTGTCAGCAGCAGTTTGAACATGGAATGTAGCTGTTTTCAGTTCACGCCTTGCCTTAGGGCTTGTAGGTAACATTCTGTCTTATCTTTATTGCTTTCTTTGGGGCAGAAATGTTGCTGTTAGACAGTTTGCTGTACATGTCTGGGTGACTGGGCGTGGGGCAAGGCCCTTTCTTTTTTTTTTCTTTTTTATTTGGGTATGTATTTAAAAAAAAAAACATACTGACAATTCTTGTGAGACTACAACATGAGAAGAAAAGGAAAGACACTGAGGGCTAGTTCACACCACAAAAAATGTCCTCCAGACTCGTTTCGGATGAGTTTCTGCATGCGCATTTTTGACGCGTTCTTGATGCGTTCCAGTGCGTAATTGATGCCTTTCCAGATACATTCCTGATGCTTTTGTTTTCTTTTTGTTTTCCTGTTTTTTTTTTTTTCAGTGTACTGGGGTCAGCTCCTCTATTGTTCCCTTTCTGGGCAGCACACAACAATCAGGAGCTTCCTGTGGGCCTCATTCAGTGCCACAATTTGAGCAAGGGTGAATAGAGGGGAAAGTCTAGTCTATGCTCCCTATAAGTCGCATCCAGATTTGGTCTCTCAGCATTCTTCAGTACCTGATGGTGGTATTCTTTCTGCTCCAGCACGTCACAGTCTGACTTGAGAGCCTTTCCAGTCCCCCGGCTCTCCTGATGATCCCCCAAGACCAGAGAAAGACTTTCCTTGACATGTCTGGCACTTAAGGCTACAAAAACACTGTTTTTTTTTTCATTCAACCAGCGGATTGAACAAAAAAAACTGACAGACCCTGCATTCACATAAGCGACATGAATGCAGGGATCTTTCCTGCTATTGTATTCTGACAGCTGGAGTTTTCCCCTGTCAGAATACACAGATCAGTGCTGATCGAATGCTGGTTTTCTAGCATGACCGTTCGACCAAAGCTGGCTTCTGTTAAACACAGAGGGGTACACACATACCAAATTTTGGCGACTGGGTTACATTTAAGGATCACACTGCCTCCCAAACAGATCACATGATAATACTAGTCCTCACAACTCTACTCCCATGCCAGAACTAACCCACAAAGTCGGTCTTCCCCTGTATATATTACCTTCAGAATGGAAGTGACACACACACACACACATACAGGGAAAGACATGTCACAGACAGAAAGGCTCAACGTGATACTAATGTTTTTTGTTTAAAAATAACAAACATGTTATACGTGCCTGCTCTGTGCATTAGTTTGGCACAGAGCAGCCCTGATTCTCCTTTTCTCTGGACCCTCGTCGGTGCTCCCGGCATAGCAAACCCCTTAATGGGGCTGGCAGCAGCCGGCACCAAAGGGTTAAAGGAGAAGTATGGCCAAAGCTTTTTTGTTCATTCTGCACTCCTTTGATCTGTTTTCAGCCGACAGCTGGCTCAGCCTCTCAGTGATCTACTGAGAGGCTGAGCCAGTCCCTCCCACCCCCTCCACAGCTCAGCGCTCCAGTGAGCGCTGGAGGGGAGAGCAAAGAGCCACTGACTGACAGTCACAGCCCTCTGCTCAGAGCAGAGGGGAGAACTGAGTGATCACCACCATTACTACTTTGAGTATAAATGTATTTTTTTTTCTTTAAACCCCAAACTTTCTTTACAGTAGGTATCTGCTTATACTATTATACAATCTCATGTCCTGTTTATTAAAGCCCAACTAAACTGTTTAAAGCCCAACTCCAGGATATAATGTGGTTCACATCTTGTAGTACTACTGTAATGATTGGTCCCTATATGCTGTTTACATTACTTGGAGTGCCTGGAGTTATCCTGCTTATCCAGTACCTCAATATACTGTAGACTAGGGATGAGCTTGGTGTTCGAGTCGAACATAGGTTCGACTCAAACATCGGCTGTTCGCGCGTTCGGCAAACAACGAACGATTTGGGCCGTTCGCGCCAAATTCGAGTGACGCAAACGGCCCACAATACACTGCGCCATCGCAGTGTAATCCCGGCGCTGTGATTGGCCAAGCATGCACTGTGACCCTGCATGCTTGGCCAATCACAGCGCCGGCAGCGAGGAGAGCAATGATTGGCCACAGGCAGGATGCCTGTGGCCAATTATTGCTGAGGGGGTTTAGTACACGCCCCACACTATAAAAGGCCGCCAGCGCGGCGGCCTCGTGTAGTGTGTTCCGGCGCAGGGAAAGAGAAGGATAGGCAGGGACAGTGTCATATTTTTTCTTTGCTAAACCTTGTGTGTAGGGACAGAGAAGGATAGGTAGGGAGAGTGTCAGTGTCATATTCTTTGCTAAACCTTGTTTGTAGGGACAGAGAAGGATAGGCAGGGAGAGTGTCAGTTTCATATTCTTTGCTAAACCTTGTGTGCTGAACCATATTGCTAAACCTTGTGTGTAGGGACAGACAAGGATAGGCAGGGAGAGTGTCAGTGTCATATTCTTTGCTAAACCTTGTGTGCTGAACCATATTGCTAAACCTTGTGTGTAGGGACAGACAAGGATAGGCAGTCGAGAGTGTCAGTGTCATAATCTTTGCTAAACCTAGTGCGCTGAACCATATTGCTAAACCTTGTGTGTAGGGACAGACAAGGATAGGCAGTCGAGAGTGTCAGTGTCATAATCTTTGCTAAACCTAGTGTGCTGAACCATATTGCTAAACCTTGTGTGTAGGGACAGACAAGGATAGGCAGTCGAGAGTGTCAGTGTCATAATCTTTGCTAAACCTAGTGTGCTGAACCATATTGCTAAACCTTGTGTGTAGGGACAGACAAGGATAGGCAGTCGAGAGTGTCAGTGTCATAATCTTTGCTAAACCTAGTGTGCTGAACCATATTGCTAAACCTTGTGTGTAGGGACAGACAAGGATAGGCAGTCGAGAGTGTCAGTGTCATAATCTTTGCTAAACCTAGTGTGCTGAACCATATTGCTAAACCTTGTGTGTAGGGACAGACAAGGATAGGCAGTCGAGAGTGTCAGTGTCATAATCTTTGCTAAACCTAGTGTGCTGAACCATATTGCTAAACCTTGTGTGTAGGGACAGACAAGGATAGGCAGTCGAGAGTGTCAGTGTCATAATCTTTAATAAACCTAGTGTGCTGAACCATATTGCTAAACCTTGTGTGTAGGGACAGACAAGGATAGGCAGGGAGAGTGTCAGTGTCATATTCTTTGCTATACCTTGTTTGTAGGGACAGAGAAGGATAGGCAGGGAGAGTGTCAGTTTCATATTCTTTGCTAAACCTTGTGTGCTGAACCATATTGCTAAACCTTGTGTGTAGGGACAGACAAGGATAGGCAGGGAGAGTGTCAGTGTCATATTCTTTGCTATACCTTGTTTGTAGGGACAGAGAAGGATAGGCAGGGAGAGTGTCAGTTTCATATTCTTTGCTAAACCTTGTGTGCTGAACCATATTGCTAAACCTTGTGTGTAGGGACAGACAAGGATAGGCAGGGAGAGTGTCAGTGTCATATTCTTTGCTAAACCTTGTGTGCTGAACCATATTGCTAAACCTTGTGTGTAGGGACAGACAAGGATAGGCAGTCGAGAGTGTCAGTGTCATAATCTTTGCTAAACCTAGTGTGCTGAACCATATTGCTAAACCTTGTGTGTAGGGACAGACAAGGATAGGCAGTCGAGAGTGTCAGTGTCATAATCTTTGCTAAACCTAGTGCGCTGAACCATATTGCTAAACCTTGTGTGTAGGGACAGACAAGGATAAGCAGTCGAGAGTGTCAGTGTCATAATCTTTGCTAAACCTAGTGCGCTGAACCATATTGCTAAACCTTGTGTGTAGGGACAGACAAGGATAGGCAGTCGAGAGTGTCAGTGTCATAATCTTTGCTAAACCTAGTGTGCTGAACCATATTGCTAAACCTTGTGTGTAGGGACAGACAAGGATAGGCAGTCGAGAGTGTCAGTGTCATAATCTTTGCTAAACCTAGTGTGCTGAACCATATTGCTAAACCTTGTGTGTAGGGACAGACAAGGATAGGCAGTCGAGAGTGTCAGTGTCATAATCTTTGCTAAACCTAGTGTGCTGAACCATATTGCTAAACCTTGTGTGTAGGGACAGACAAGGATAGGCAGGGAGAGTGTCAGTGTCATATTCTTTGCTATACCTTGTTTGTAGGGACAGAGAAGGATAGGCAGGGAGAGTGTCAGTTTCATATTCTTTGCTAAACCTTGTGTGCTGAACCATATTGCTAAACCTTGTGTGTAGGGACAGACAAGGATAGGCAGGGAGAGTGTCAGTGTCATATTCTTTGCTATACCTTGTTTGTAGGGACAGAGAAGGATAGGCAGGGAGAGTGTCAGTTTCATAATCTTTGCTAAACCTTGTGTGCTGAACCATATTGCTAAACCTTGTGTGTAGGGACAGACAAGGATAGGCAGGGAGAGTGTCAGTGTCATATTCTTTGCTAAAACTTGTGTGCTGAACCATATTGCTAAACCTTGTGTGTAGGGACAGACAAGGATAGGCAGTCGAGAGTGTCAGTGTCATAATCTTTGCTAAACCTAGTGTGCTGAACCATATTGCTAAACCTTGTGTGTAGGGACAGACAAGGATAGGCAGTCGAGAGTGTCAGTGTCATAATCTTTGCTAAACCTAGTGTGCTGAACCATATTGCTAAACCTTGTGTGTAGGGACAGACAAGGATAGGCAGGGAGAGTGTCAGTGTCATATTCTTTGCTAAACCTAGTGTGCTGAACCATATTGCTAAACCTTGTGTGTAGGGACAGACAAGGATAGGCAGTCGAGAGTGTCAGTGTCATAATCTTTGCTAAACCTAGTGTGCTGAACCATATTGCTAAACCTTGTGTGTAGGGACAGACAAGGATAGGCAGTCGAGAGTGTCAGTGTCATAATCTTTAATAAACCTAGTGTGCTGAACCATATTGCTAAACCTTGTGTGTAGGGACAGACAAGGATAGGCAGGGAGAGTGTCAGTGTCATATTCTTTGCTATACCTTGTTTGTAGGGACAGAGAAGGATAGGCAGGGAGAGTGTCAGTTTCATATTCTTTGCTAAACCTTGTGTGCTGAACCATATTGCTAAACCTTGTGTGTAGGGACAGACAAGGATAGGCAGGGAGAGTGTCAGTGTCATATTCTTTGCTATACCTTGTTTGTAGGGACAGAGAAGGATAGGCAGGGAGAGTGTCAGTTTCATATTCTTTGCTAAACCTTGTGTGCTGAACCATATTGCTAAACCTTGTGTGTAGGGACAGACAAGGATAGGCAGGGAGAGTGTCAGTGTCATATTCTTTGCTAAACCTTGTGTGCTGAACCATATTGCTAAACCTTGTGTGTAGGGACAGACAAGGATAGGCAGTCGAGAGTGTCAGTGTCATAATCTTTGCTAAACCTAGTGTGCTGAACCATATTGCTAAACCTTGTGTGTAGGGACAGACAAGGATAGGCAGTCGAGAGTGTCAGTGTCATAATCTTTGCTAAACCTAGTGTGCTGAACCATATTGCTAAACCTTGTGTGTAGGGACAGACAAGGATAGGCAGTCGAGAGTGTCAGTGTCATAATCTTTGCTAAACCTAGTGTGCTGAACCATATTGCTAAACCTTGTGTGTAGGGACAGACAAGGATAGGCAGTCGAGAGTGTCAGTGTCATAATCTTTGCTAAACCTAGTGTGCTGAACCATATTGCTAAACCTTGTGTGTAGGGACAGACAAGGATAGGCAGTCGAGAGTGTCAGTGTCATAATCTTTGCTAAACCTAGTGTGCTGAACCATATTGCTAAACCTTGTGTGTAGGGACAGACAAGGATAGGCAGTCGAGAGTGTCAGTGTCATAATCTTTGCTAAACCTAGTGTGCTGAACCATATTGCTAAACCTTGTGTGTAGGGACAGACAAGGATAGGCAGTCGAGAGTGTCAGTGTCATAATCTTTAATAAACCTAGTGTGCTGAACCATATTGCTAAACCTTGTGTGTAGGGACAGACAAGGATAGGCAGGGAGAGTGTCAGTGTCATATTCTTTGCTATACCTTGTTTGTAGGGACAGAGAAGGATAGGCAGGGAGAGTGTCAGTTTCATATTCTTTGCTAAACCTTGTGTGCTGAACCATATTGCTAAACCTTGTGTGTAGAGACAGACAAGGATAGGCAGGGAGAGTGTCAGTGTCATATTCTTTGCTATACCTTGTTTGTAGGGACAGAGAAGGATAGGCAGGGAGAGTGTCAGTTTCATATTCTTTGCTAAACCTTGTGTGCTGAACCATATTGCTAAACCTTGTGTGTAGGGACAGACAAGGATAGGCAGGGAGAGTGTCAGTGTCATATTCTTTGCTAAACCTTGTGTGCTGAACCATATTGCTAAACCTTGTGTGTAGGGACAGACAAGGATAGGCAGTCGAGAGTGTCAGTGTCATAATCTTTGCTAAACCTAGTGTGCTGAACCATATTGCTAAACCTTGTGTGTAGGGACAGACAAGGATAGGCAGTCGAGAGTGTCAGTGTCATAATCTTTGCTAAACCTAGTGTGCTGAACCATATTGCTAAACCTTGTGTGTAGGGACAGACAAGGATAGGCAGTCGAGAGTGTCAGTGTCATAATCTTTGCTAAACCTAGTGTGCTGAACCATATTGCTAAACCTTGTGTGTAGGGACAGACAAGGATAGGCAGTCGAGAGTGTCAGTGTCATAATCTTTGCTAAACCTAGTGTGCTGAACCATATTGCTAAACCTTGTGTGTAGGGACAGACAAGGATAGGCAGTCGAGAGTGTCAGTGTCATAATCTTTGCTAAACCTAGTGTGCTGAACCATATTGCTAAACCTTGTGTGTAGGGACAGACAAGGATAGGCAGTCGAGAGTGTCAGTGTCATAATCTTTGCTAAACCTAGTGTGCTGAACCATATTGCTAAACCTTGTGTGTAGGGACAGACAAGGATAGGCAGTCGAGAGTGTCAGTGTCATAATCTTTAATAAACCTAGTGTGCTGAACCATATTGCTAAACCTTGTGTGTAGGGACAGACAAGGATAGGCAGGGAGAGTGTCAGTGTCATATTCTTTGCTATACCTTGTTTGTAGGGACAGAGAAGGATAGGCAGGGAGAGTGTCAGTTTCATATTCTTTGCTAAACCTTGTGTGCTGAACCATATTGCTAAACCTTGTGTGTAGGGACAGACAAGGATAGGCAGGGAGAGTGTCAGTGTCATATTCTTTGCTATACCTTGTTTGTAGGGACAGAGAAGGATAGGCAGGGAGAGTGTCAGTTTCATATTCTTTGCTAAACCTTGTGTGCTGAACCATATTGCTAAACCTTGTGTGTAGGGACAGACAAGGATAGGCAGGGAGAGTGTCAGTGTCATATTCTTTGCTAAACCTTGTGTGCTGAACCATATTGCTAAACCTTGTGTGTAGGGACAGACAAGGATAGGCAGTCGAGAGTGTCAGTGTCATAATCTTTGCTAAACCTAGTGTGCTGAACCATATTGCTAAACCTTGTGTGTAGGGACAGACAAGGATAGGCAGTCGAGAGTGTCAGTGTCATAATCTTTGCTAAACCTAGTGTGCTGAACCATATTGCTAAACCTTGTGTGTAGGGACAGACAAGGATAGGCAGTCGAGAGTGTCAGTGTCATAATCTTTGCTAAACCTAGTGTGCTGAACCATATTGCTAAACCTTGTGTGTAGGGACAGACAAGGATAGGCAGTCGAGAGTGTCAGTGTCATAATCTTTGCTAAACCTAGTGTGCTGAACCATATTGCTAAACCTTGTGTGTAGGGACAGACAAGGATAGGCAGTCGAGAGTGTCAGTGTCATAATCTTTGCTAAACCTAGTGTGCTGAACCATATTGCTAAACCTTGTGTGTAGGGACAGACAAGGATAGGCAGTCGAGAGTGTCAGTGTCATAATCTTTGCTAAACCTAGTGTGCTGAACCATATTGCTAAACCTTGTGTGTAGGGACAGACAAGGATAGGCAGTCGACAGTGTCAGTGTCCTATTCTTTTTTTTTTTTTTGTCAAATTTGTTTATTTAATTTTTCAAAATTACAAGCATATATTGTCAATAAACATAGTCACTATAAATAGTAGCAATAAGGCCCCATGCACACAGGGCGTTTTTGCAGCTGCTAACAGCAGCTTTAGACGTTTTTTTTTTTACAGCTTCAAAACGCCCATCCATGTTATTCTATTGTGTCATGCACACTAGAGCTTTTATGAGCTCCAAGTGGCATAGGCGTTTTCCAGATGCAAAAAAAAACCAATTCCAGTGCGTTCTGGAGTTTCAGGTTCGAGCTGCAAAAACGCCTGACGCTATTAAACGCGCAAAAACGCGCAAAAAACGCAGCGAAAACGCCGCGATTTGCGTTTTTGAGGTCCGGGATTTTTTTTTTTTTAAAGGTCAAAAAATTTCAAAAAATGTTTACAAAACATGGACAGGCGTTTTTAGGCCTCATGCCCACGGGCGTTTTTTCAGCCACGTTTTGAGCGTTTTTTACAGCTTAAAAACGCCTGTCCATGTTAGTCTATAGCTTCATGCCCACCTAGGCGTTTTTGAGCTGTAAAGAGCATAGGCGTTTGTAAGCTGTAAAAAAAACCCAGGACCAGTGCGTTCCTCAGCGTCAGAATTAGGCAGAAAAAAATGCGAGCATCAAAAAACGCACAAAAACGCGCACTAACGCGCAAAAAACGCGCACTAACGCGCGGTCGCGTTTTTAGCTCCGACGTTTTTTTTTGTTTTTTTTTTCAAAAAAAATAAATAAAAAAATATTTACAATAACATGGACAGGCGTTTTTAAGCTGCAAAAAACGCAGCTGTAAAAACGCCAGTGGGCATGAGGCCTTAAGCTCTAAAAAAAGCGGCTGTAAAAACGCCCTGTGTGCATGGGGCCTAAGGCCTCATGCCCACTGGCGTTTTTACAGCTGCGTTTTTTGCAGCTTAAAAACGCCCGTCCATGTTATTGTAAATATTTTTTATTTATTTTTTGAAAAAAAAAAAACAAAACAAACAAAAAAAAAAAAACGTCGGAGCTAAAAACGCGACCGTGCGTTAGTGCGCGTTTTTGCGCATTTTTGCGCGTTAGTGCGCGTTTTTTGACGCTCGCGTTTTTTTCTGCCTTATTCTGACGCTGAGGAACGCACTGGTCCTGGGTTTTTTTTACAGCTTAAAAACGTCTATGCTATTTGCAGCTCAAAAACGTCTAGGTGGGCATGAAGCTATAGACTAACATGGACAGGCGTTTTTAAGCTGTAAAAAACGCTCAAAAACGCGGCTGTAAAAACGTCCGTGGGCATGAGGCCTTAAGGAGAACACAAATTAGATATTTATATCAAGCTCCAGTGATTTTTGAAGGCAACAACAACAGAAGAGGAGAAAAAAAAAAACAGTTATTTAAGTTTAACATATGTTGACCATTATCTGTAGACTTGCTAAAATATATGCTTAATGTTGAATTTAGTAATTACAAACCAGATTTAGTAATAATATTTAACATGTAAGGTAATATAAGGATTTATAAAGAAAAAATGAAGGGTCATAATTTCTAGACCTCATATAATGTTGTTGTAATATATAAGGTTTGTATTGTTTCAAAGGAGCTCTAAAGCTGAAATATACTGATAAATAAAAAACATAAAAAAATGTTGCTACCATTTTTGCATATAATAACAATATATACTAAGAAAGAAAATACAAAAAAAAAAGAGCTAAAGAGCGAAGATAGAAGAGAGGGAAGGGTAAGAAGAAGAAGAGAAAAAAATAAAGATAGTAGGTAGAAAAGATAGAAAAGGTCGAAAAGGTCGAAAAGGTCCCCGGCTATTCTTTGCTAAACCTTGTGTGCAGGGAGAGACAAGGATAGGCAGGGGACAGTGTCAGTGTCATTGTTGCTAAGCCTCCTGCACAGTATACACCTGCAGCTAGCCCTTATTGCTGGTTTTCCCATCTCCCTGCAGGCCATCAGAATGTCTGGAAGGCAAACAAGGAGAGGCAGACAGTCAGGAGCCAATAAAAGAGGGCAAGCAGGCTCTGTGTCTGGGGGCAACAGTGCTGGTCGTGGACGCGGTGCATTGTCATCAGCACATGGCCATGGGACACGCTTGTCCTTCTTTTCGGCAGCTGGACATGTTGAGCCACATCATGCCGAAGACTTGGTAGAGTGGATGACCAAGCCCTCCTCATCCTCCTCATCCTCTCTCACCCAGGCTCAGGGTACTGGCAAAGCAGCTGCCAAAGCGTCCTCTTCTCTGGTATCAATGTCATCATCAGTCACTCCTTCCCTAGACCCACCATGTCCTCCTCCTGAGGAGTCCCCCGAACTGTTTAAGCACAGTGTTGGGTACATGCTCCAGGAGGATGCCCAGCGTTTCGAAGGGTCTGATGATGATACCCAGCTAGAGGAAGGCAGTAGCGTGAGAGCAGAGAGAGGGGATGCTCAAGAAGGACACCAATCTGGCAGTCATGTTCCAGCAGCTGCAGCATACTGCCAGATTGGCTCCAGTGATGAGGAGGGAGGGGATGATGAGGTCACTGACTCCACGTGGGTGCCTAATAGGAGAGAGGAGGAGGATGAGGAGGAGGCACATCTCCAACGAGGCAGGATGCCCTTGGGTGGCCAGCGTAAGGGCAGCACACCGACGGAATCACACCGCAGAGCTCCGCCTGTGCAGGGCGCTGCCTCTGCCCGTTATTCAAAAAGTTCTTTGGTGTGGGCCTTTTTTGAGGCGAGTGCATCCGATCGCACAGCTGCTGTTTGCAAAATATGTCTCAAGCGTATATCGCGTGGCCAAAACATCAGCCGCTTGGGCACCACATGCTTGACCAGACATATGTTGACCTGCCATGCAGCTCGTTGGCAAGCCTACCTTAAAGACCCACACCAAAGAACAAAGCGGACCTCTCCTTGCACCACATCAGCTGGGATCTCCAACCCCACTATACCTTCAGTCCTCTCTGAAACCTGCACTGAGAGGAATGAAGGTGTAGAATTAGGTGTGTCACAGCCAAGTACTTGCGGCCACTCTGCTAGCAGTACACCGACGTCCGATTCTAGCAGGCAAATTTCCCTGCCCCAGCTGCTGGACCGTCGAAAGAAGTTCACTCCCAGCCATCCACATTCCCAGCGGTTGAATGCTAGCTTGGCTAAATTGCTAGCGCTTCAACTGCTGCCTTTTCAGTTGGTAGACTCGGCCCCCTTCCGTGAGTTTGTGCAATGTGCGGTTCCTCAGTGGCAGGTTCCCAAACGCCACTTTTTCTCACGGAAGGCGATTCCGGCTCTCTACCGGCATGTGGAAGGCAATGTCTTGGCCTCGCTGGACAGGGCGGTCAGCAGTAAGGTGCATATTACCGCTGACTCATGGTCCAGCAGGCATGGACAGGGACGTTACCTTTCTTTCACGGCCCATTGGGTCACTCTTTTGGCAGCTGGGAAGGATGCAGGACAAGGTGCAGTAGTGTTGGAGGTTGTTCCACCGCCATGCCTCCAAAATGCTACTACTGGTTGTGACACACCTCTGTCCTCCACCCCCTCCTCTTCTTCTTCCTCCGTGGCCTCTTCCTGTGGTTTGTCCTCGGAACCAGCGGTGCTCCGTAGGCGTTCAAGGGGCTACGCAAGTACGCAGGCAAAAAGATGCCATGCCGTGCTTGCGCTGGTGTGTTTGGGGGACAGGAGCCACACTGGGGCAGAGGTTCTGTCTGCTCTGCAGGGGCAGGCCGAGAGGTGGTTGACGCCACGCCAGCTTAAGCCAGGAATGGTAGTTTGCGACAATGGCACCAACCTCCTCTCCGCTCTCCGACAGGGACAACTGACCCATGTGCCCTGTGTGGCTCACGTCCTTAACCTGGTGGTGCAGCGGTTCTTGGGCAGGTACCCGGGCTTACAGGATGTCCTGAGGCAGGCCAGGAAAGTCTGTGTGCATTTCCGCAGATCTTATAATGCCAGTGCTCGCCTGGCTGAGCTGCAAAAGGAGTTGAACCTGCCCAAGAACCGCCTTATATGTGACATGCCCACCAGGTGGAACTCAACGTTGGCCATGCTGCAGCGACTGCACACGCAGATCAATGAGTACCTGTGCGACTATGGCACCAGGACAGGGTCAGGGGAGCGCGGGTTTTTTTCACCATGCCAGTGGGGCATGATCAGGGATGCATGCACTGTCCTGGCACCATTTGAGGAGGCCACGAGGATGGTGAGCAGTGACAGTGCATGCATCAGTGACACTGTACCTCTTGTCCACCTGTTGGAACATACGCTGCGTGGAATAATGGACAGGGCACTTGAGGCAGAACAGAGGCAGGAAGAGGAGGACTTCCTTGCCTCTCAAGGCCCCCTTTACCCAGACAGTGTTCCTTCTGTCCCACCCATCGCACAGGAAGAAGAGGAGGAGGAGGAGGAGGATTGTGTCAGCATGGAGGTGGAGCCTGGCACTCAGCATCATCAGCAGCAGTCTTTTAGGGATGATTTACAGTCCCAAGAAACCAGTGGACTTGTACGTGGCTGGGAGGAGGTGGCTGCGGATCATGTCGTCCTTAGTGACCCAGAGGACTCCGGACTGAATGCCTCAGCTAACCTACGCTGCATGGCCTCCCTGATCCTGCAAAGTCTGCGGAAGGATCCTCGTATTCTTCGGATCAAGGAGAGGGACCATTACTGGCTGGCCACTCTCCTTGATCCACGGTACAAGGGTAAGGTTGCGGACCTTATCTTACTGTCGCAGAGGGAGCAGAGGATGAGACAACTCCGGGAGGCCTTTCAGAAAGGTCTGTGCAACGCGTTCCCAGAGACTGGGAGGTTACAAACTCCTGGTCTTGGACAACGAGTTGCTGAGGCTTCGGTCAGTCAAAGAAGGAGCGGTGGGGAAGGTGGCCGTCTGACCGAAGCGTTCAGACAATTCTTTAGTCCGCAGCCCCAAGGTATGATCGGTTCCAGCAACCATCGCCAGCGTCTGATATACATGGTGCAGGAATACCTAGGGGCAAGGTCAGACTTGGACACCTTCTCCACCGAAAATCCTCTGGCTTACTGGGTCTTGAGGATGGATCACTGGCCAGAGCTTGCACAGTATGCAATTGAGCTACTGGCCTGTCCTGCATCCAGCGTTCTTTCAGAACGCACATTCAGTGCTGCTGGAGGATTTGTCACGGATCACAGGGTGCGCCTGTCCACCGACTATGTTGATCGACTGACCTTCATAAAGATGAACCAGTCTTGGATCACCACCAGCTACCAAACACCTGAAGCTGATATAACAGACTAATTTATTTTCAAATGTCACATCCCTTCAAGACTGATGCTGATGCTGAGAGTTTGTCCTGTTATGTTGACTGACTATCCTCCTCCTCCTCAATGATCCGATTGACTATGATAGCTTGGAAGAACATTTTTGTTTCTGGGTGCCACCACCAGTGGCTAAGGCCCAATTTTTCAGCCCCTGTTTAACAGGGGTGTGTTATTACAATTTTTTATGCAATGCTTTGCAGCAGGGCTCATTCCTGCACTCCAACTAGAGTATCTGGGAGTGGTTGCAGTGTCGTGGCACCAGCACCAGTGGCTAAGGCCCAATTTTTCAGCCCCTGTTTAACAGGGGCGTGTAATTACAATTTTTTATGCAATACTTTGCAACAGGGCTCATTGCTGTGCTCCAAGTACAGTATCTGTGAGGGGTTGCAGTGTTGTGGCACCAGTGCCTAAGGCTCAATTTTTCTGCCCCTGTTTAACAGGGGCATGTAATTACAATTCTTGATCTAATAATTCACAGCAGGGCCCATTCCTGCGCCCACCAAGACTAACTGTGAGGCCTTACAGTGTTGTGTCAACACCACCACCACCACCACCACCAAAGGCCCAATTTTTCAGCCCCTGTTCAACAGGGGCATGCAATTACAATTCTTGATCTAATAATTCACAGCAGGGCCCATTCATGCGCCCACCAAGAGTAATGCCGCGTACACACGATCGTTTTTCCCGTCGGGAAAAATTACATTTTTTTTTTCCGCCGAGAAAAACGATCGTCTGTGGGCTTTATGCCGTTTTTCTCGTTGAGAAAAACGGCAGGAAAAACGACGAGAAAAATTAGAACATGTTCTAAATTTTCTCATCGTTTTTTCCATAATTTTTTTCTGCGGCAGTTTTCCCATAGGGAGACACTGCCGCGGAGCCCACAGACGGTCGTTTTTCTTGTCAAAGAAAAAAATGACGGGAAAAACGGTCGTGTGTGGGGGAACATGCCGTTCCCTCGTTTCTCATTTTTTTTCATGCCGTGATTCACGGCGGTGTTTTCACCGCCGTGAATCACGAACGTGTGTACGCGGCATAACTGTGAGGGCTCACAGTGTTGTGGCAACACCAACATGTAAGGGGCAAATTTCAGCTGAGTATATACGGCAGGCCCCTACTTTCAAACATTCAACTTACAAACGACTCCTCCTTGCAAACGGAAGGATACAACAGGAAGTGAGAGGAAATCTACCCCTAGGAAGGCAAATTCTCTCCTGTAAGAGTTAATATGGGAAAAAAAGTGTCTCCTCTCCACTGATTCTTTATCACCAATTCTTGTTTCAATAAAAACCCAAAATTTTCAAAAAACATTTGTCATTAGGACGGAAAGTGAGGTGAACTGTTCTGAACAGGTGTACACTGCACAGACAACAAAACAAATGTTACAGGGGTGATAACCCTTCCCTATGTTTTCCATAAAGCTTAAAAATAGATTTTTTGCCTGGAGCTACACTTAAACAATGTACCTGTTCAAAATTACAAACAGATTCTACATAAGAACAAACCTACAGTCCCTGTCTTGTATGCACCGCCTGTATACGGCTGTTCAGAGTACCGTATTTTTCGGACCATAAGACGCACTTTTTTCCCCAAAAAATATGAGGAAAAATGTCTCTGCGTCTCATGGTCCGAATGTACATCAGGCTCCGTACCCCGCCGCCGCTGTCAACGCCCCCTCGCCACTGCTGGCAAAAAAAAGCCACCCCCCGCACGAAACCCCCCCCCCCCCCCCGACCTGTACTCCGGAGTCCTGGTTCCCGCGGCCTCCTCCCTCACAGATGCCCAGCTTATTGCTTCAGCCACCGCTGCAGCCACGGAGGTGACTGCCTGGCCAGTGATCTGCAGCCTTGTGTGCTGCAGGTAGAAGAATTACGGTGTACAGAACACAGAACACCGGGGTCTGGGAGCCGGGACATGTCTTGAGAGAAGGGAAAATCATGTCCACTGTCCCACAATGCAGCGCGACATGCCGCCCAGACTCTGGTAGGAAACTATTGTAAGGGGAGTGTGGGGAGGAGTGGATGGAAGGCTGTGCAGTCTCCTAATGCTGTGTTTGGAGGAGTGGTGACAGCCTGCTCTGCTGGGACTTGTTGTGCCTCTGTGGGGGGGCTGAAATATGGCAATCTGCTCTGCTGGGACTTGTAGTGCCTCTGTGGGGGGCTGAAATATGGCAATCTGCTCTGCTGGGACTTGTAGTGCCTCTGTGGGGGGGCTGAAATATGGCAATCTGCTCTGCTGGGACTTGTAGTACCTCTGTGGGGGGCTGAAATATGGCAATCTGCTCTGCTGGGACTTGTAGTGCCTCTGTGGGGGGGCTGAAATATGGCAATCTGCTCTGCTGGGACTTGTAGTGCCTCTGTGGGGGGGCTGAAATATGGCAATCTGCTCTGCTGGGACTTGTTGTGCCTCTGTGGGGGGGCTGAAATATGGCAATCTGCTTTGCTGGGACTTGTAGTGCCTCTGTGGGGGGCTGAAATATGGCAATCTGCTCTGCTGGGACTTGTAGTGCCTCTGTGGGGGGGCTAAAATATGGCAACCTGCTTTGCTGGGACTTGTAGTGGCACAGGTCGGGCTGCAATAATGGCAATGGTCAGGCTGCATTATTGGCAATGGTCAGGCTGCATTTCTTTGGCACAGGTCAGGCTGCATTTCATGGGCACTAGTAAATATTTTAGTAGACCATTTGGTTCAGACTATATTTTTTTTCTTGTTTTCCTCCTCTAAAACCTAGGTGCGTCTTATGGTGAGGTGCGTCTTATAGAGCGAAAAATACGGTATATAGGGCCTTTTTTATTTTGTGTGCGGGGTTCCCCTTAATATCCATACAAGACCCAAAGGGGCTGGTAATGGGCTGGGGTAAGGGGGGGGGGGGTGTGATGGGGTAGCTATGTCATTTTTCTTAAAGATTTTCATCCATATTACCGGGACCAGACAGTACATTAAAGCCGCAAGCAGTTTTAAATGGCTTTTTTTCCTTTAGAAATTTAATTTTGTGCAGGGACAGTTCTAAACACGGGAAACACGTGGCACTTCACAGGCATACTTTAGACACCCCCCAGGTACGATATTTAAAGGAATATTTGACTTTTTTTTTTCACTTTATGCATCATTAAAATGACTGCTCCAGAAAAACGTCCGTTTTTAAAACTTATTTTTGCATTGATACATGTCCCCTGGTGCAGAACCCGGGTTCCCAAACCCTTTTAAGGACAATAACATGTATAATAGTCATTATAATTAGCACTTTAGATTTCGAACGTTCGCATCCATTGTATTTAATAGGGTTCTAAAGTTCGTGCAAACTTTCGGTCCGTTCGCGGGTTCTGGTGCGAACCGAACCCGGGGGTTTTCGGCTCATCACTACTGTAGACCTCAATTAAGCCACAATATAGAAGCATGCAGAGGTTTTGCCCAAAGCCATCAAAACATTGTCAAAGTACTGAGGACAGCTGATAATGCCATGCTTAACAGAGTCCTTTCATAAAATCAACCGAGACAGTAACAAAAAAGGGCAGCAGATAAATTGGGATATTCTCTCTTCTATCTCTTTTAATTTCAGTGAGTGGGGACTTCACTGCAATTACATTTAATTTCCAAATGTTACTTAGTTTTGACTGTAGTGAATAGCTTGTGTCTTCAGTAATATAGTATGTATTTTTTACTGGAGGGATAGCTTTACTTTAGGTACCAAACCTGTAATTTGGCTATCATTTCTTAAATGGTTCAGTACAAAGCTCACTAAGGATGGTATTAACTCAAAGATTAAGGATGCCAATTTAATTTGCTGCTGTTTTACATACATCTTTTGATCTGAAGCCCTCATCTAACAAACTGTGCTTTTATTAAGCAATCCTGGCAATTGGCTGTAAAGTGACCGCATTTCCCTTCTATAACTAATTTCAGTAGCAGATCTCTTGATCAAGGTTCTCCCTCTAACAATTTGCCTGGGAGGGTGCATTGTCTTCATGCAGCTGTTAGATGTTATAATTAGCGAGAAGTCACCACACACTGTATCAATTTAATTTAAGCTAGGTATTTCCAATAAAGTGAATTAAAAAAAGTCTTCTACTGGACGCTTTTAAGTATAAGTGGTACCATAGCTGGGGAACAAAACTTAAAAAAATCAACAGAAAATAGCTTGTAGTGCTATAGATAGGAAAAGGTAAAGTAAAATTGTATGTACAGTATATAGTGGTTAATTGAAGTCAAACAGCTAATGACAATTCTTTGCATGTACTGTATGTGGCCTTTTTCACCTGCCAATTTTTATTTATTTTTTTATTCAGTTGTGCTTGTCCCCCCTTCCATATAGGGGTCAGGGCTCTGTACAGGCCACTTGAGTTTCTTTACACCAAAATTGAATTTATTTTTATTTTTATTGACCAAAACTGCCTTTAGGGAGCTTGCTGTGTGACCATGGGAACAATTATGCCAGAGCAGGAAAGGGCCTTCCTTAAAGAGGAAATCAACCCTGACGGGTTTTACTTCCTTTTTTTGTTCCCTGCAAAGTAAAAGCATAATTGTTATTATTATTGTACAGGATTTATATAGCGCCAACAGTTTGCACAGTGCTTTACAACATGGGGGCAGACAGTACACTTATGATACAAATCAATATAGGAGGGATTAGAGGGCCTTGGTCGTTAGAGCTTACATATCTAGAAGGGAGGGTCAAGTCGAACAAAAGGTAATAACTGTGGGGAATGAGCTGATGGAGAAAATGAAAATACAGTTGTTAGGTGTGGGTAGGGTAGGCTTCTCTGAAGAGAAGGGTTTTCAGGGATCGCATACTAGCACATTATGTGACACTTACCTGCAAACGAAGCCTGCGGTGTCCCCACTGGAGGCCGCATCCATGTTCACCCCTCTTCCTTCCGGGGCCATGGATTCTGGCTCTGTGACTGGCCGGAGTCGCGTGATGTCGCTCTCGCGCATGCGCAAGGGATCCGTCAGTCATGGCACTCGCTAGTGAAGAAACGGCACAGAGGACCGTTTCTTCACAGCGCATGCGCCAATGACATCATCAAGTAAATGTCTCCTAAACGACGCACGTTTAGGAGATATTTACTCTACCTATAGTTAAGCCTTATTAAAGGCTTTCCTTTAGGTAAAACTTGAAAATATAGGTTTACAACCTCTTTAAAGTGGTAGTAAACCCATCCATTTAACAGTTTCAAAAAAATGTATATTGCCGGAAATGTAACCCTCCCATTGGTTGTGCTCTCAACCAAACTGTCAAACCATCCAATGGCAACTGATCACATGTGCTGCATTATGGCAGTTGTAGATTAAACAGAGTGCAAGATGGCAGCTTCCTTGGCTGAACACGATAGGAGGGTTTACTTCCACTTTAACTACTTCAATACAGGGCTTTTTATACCACTTCCATACCGGGCCTATTCTGGCACTTCTCTCCTACATGTACAAATCATCATTCTTTTGGTAGAAAATTACTCAGAACCCCCAAACATTATATATTTTTTTCAGCAGACACCCTAGGGAATAAAATGACGGTCATTGCAACTTTTTATCTTGTACGGTATTTGCGCAATAATTTTTCAAACACCTTTTTTTTTTTTTTTTTTAAATGGTTTCATGAATTAAATAACAAAACAGTAAAGTTAGCCCAATTTTTTTATAAAATATGAAAGATTATGTTACGCCGAGTAAATAGATACCTAACATGTCACGCTTTAAAATTGCGCACACTCATGGAATGGCGCCAAACTTCGGAACTTAAAAATCTCCATAGGCGATGCTTTGAAAATTTGTTAGGTTACCAGGTTAGAGTTACAGAGGAGGTCTAGTGCTAGAATTGTTGCACATGCTCTAATGCATGTGGCGATACCTCACATATGTGGTTTGAACGGCGTTTACATATGTGTGCGGGACTTACGTTTGCGTTCGCTTCTGAGCGCGAGCTACCGGGACAGGGGGGTTTTAAATTTTTTTTTATTAATTATTTATTTTTACTTAATTCTTTTTCTTTTTACACTTTTTTTAAAAAAAAATGTTTGATCACTTTTATTCCTATTACAAGAAATGTAAACATCCCTTGTAATAGGAATGGTGTGTGACAGGTCCTCTTTATGGAGAGATGCGGGGTCAATAAGACCCCACATGTCTCCTCCAGGCTGGAAAGCATGAGATCGGGAAAAATAAATCACCGATCTCATGCTTTCAGCCGCAATCGTGGCTTTGTTTACTTTTGGGAACCCGGGCGTGACATCATCACATCGCGCCCGGGCCTCCGACGGTCATAGAGATCACCAGTCATCTCTATGCTCGTCATGTGACAAGACACCGGCGCCGGACAATTCTTTCTCCGGGCCCCCGATGGCACGGAAGAGCCCGGAGAAGCACCGGATGGCGGCGGGAGGGGGGGTTGTCCCCTCCTGCCGCCTATAAGAACGATCAAGTGGCGGAACCGCCGCTATGATCATTCTTATCGTGCGCAGAATCGCCGTCAGAAGAGAAGGATATCTGAATGATGCCTCTAGCTGCAGGCATCATTCAGATATCCCCCCACAAAACCCAGAACGTCATATGACGTCCACCCAGGATGGGAGATCCCATCTGTGGACGTCATATTACTATGGCTGGGTATTGAAGTGGTTAATCTGTTGTCATATAGTTAGAAGTGCACAATTGTATAAAATATCTTTGTACTGTATGCTGCACAGGTTTAAAGCGGATCTTTACTGCATCTGAGCACCACAAACCAAAAACACTATTTTAATATTCAAAGCAAACTCCCCCATCCATCCATGTCTCCATGCTTCATTGTGTTGAAAAATCACTTTGAAAAACATAACCTAGCATTTCTGGCTGCTGCCATCTTGAGTAAGAGCAAATTATTCAATCCATTAGTATATATTGATGGGAAGGAATCCAGGAGTGTAGGACTAAAGGAGTCACCGCCGTGTGTGCATCCACTACCCAGAGGAGATACGCTTACCAGAAGGTAGTATCAATCAGGCATATGATATCAAAGCTCTGGATAATGAGTGATGCAATTCCTCTTCCTCAGCTGAGCCACCTCAGGCAACCTCAACCCAGCATGTGAGATTATGGATCAGGATGGCAATGTCCCAGATGGTAAAAAACCTTCTTCCACCACAGAACTGTTTGGTAGGTTTATGGTTAACAGCATCCATAAAAAACAACAGAAAGCCTCCACATAGTGAAAAACCACATGGTTACGGGTTTATTTGGAATAAAAAGGCTTTATGTACATTCCAAGATTAATTGCATCAAGTAAAAAATCTCCTCTGTGATCACAAAAGCATAAAATTCAAATAGGCGCAATGGCATGGAAAGAACTCATCAAACCCTACGCTGGGTACCCCAGTTGAAGTCTTTGTAGATGAAACGCGTCGGGATCTGAATTGAGGGGGACGCTGCCACCAGAAACACCCAAACGAAGTGCGGGTCTTCCCCCAGTCATGCCTGCTCCGCACCAACTTCAACACCACTTTTCCGATTCTCCGGGGCCCTGCTCCCCCTCCCTGCCACTAGTGGCTGAACTGCTTGCAGTGCCATTGCTTCATTCTCCTTGATAAGGTAAGCAGGGGCTCCGCTGCATCGCCAAGAATTGGTGACGCTACCCCGGGTCCTGGAGGGCATCATGGAGCGTGAGCAGCAGTGCAAGGTGGCCAGCCTCTGTGGCTATCTGTGTAAGGAGGCCACTGTCATGAGCGAGCAGTGCCATGTCCTGCACTGTGATTCCTGCCACCTCCACTGTCATCTGCCCTGGGAACCACTGGCCAAATACTGCCCAGTACCGTCCACCCAAGCCCGGATGACCCGGAGACTGAGCCTCCACCTGTTCTCACCATGACCTGGAGTTCAGTATAAAAGCCCCATGTGCTACCAGCGTCTGGAGGAGGGAAGACTTCACAACCACAAAGTCAAGTTTCTGGGGGCCATGTTGAAGCTTCACAAGGTGAGGGGGATATACAAGGAGGCATGGGTAAGCTCTACAAGACGAGGGGAGCACAAGGATAAGAAGGTGCATGAGGTTGGGGGAAGGGGTGGGGCTACAAAAGTTTGCAGGGAGGGGCAGCTGCACAAGGTGAGGATGGGGTGGAGGATAAGGTGGGGGGGTGGAAAAGTTACAGAAGGTGGGGGTACACACACAGAGGGGTGCACAAAATGAGGAGGGGAAGGGGGATGCACAAGATATGGGGGGAAGGGAAACTGCACAAGGTAAAGGGGGTGCACAAGGTTGGTGGGGGGGCTGTGTGAAGCTGCACAAGGTAAGGGGGGAAGAGAAGGACAAGGTAAGGGGGTTTCAGAGGGTGCACAAGATGAGGGAGAGGATGATGATGCTCCAAAAGGTGAGTGGGGAGCTGCACAAGGTGGGGGGAAGAGAGGAGGACAAGGTGGGGAAGTGAACAAGGGGGGGCATAGGAAAACTGTACAAGACGTTTTTCGGGAGCAGTGATTTTAATAATGCTTAAAGTGAAACAATAAAAGTGAAATATTCCTTTAAATTTCGTACCTGGGGGGTGTCTATAGTATGCCTGTAAACTGGTGCATTTTTCCCGTGCTTAGAACAGTCCCTGCACAAAATGAAATTTCTAAAGGAAAGAAAGTCATTTAAAACTACTCGCGGCTATAATGAATTGTCGGGTCCCGGCAATACAGATAAAAGTCAATGAAAAAAATGGCATGGGTCCCCCCCCAGTCCATTACCAGGCCCTTTGGGTCTGGTATGAATATTAAGGGGAACCCCGAACCAAAATTAAAAAGAAAATTGCGTGGGGGGTCCCCCCCAAATTCCATACCAGGCCCTTCAGTGCTGGTATGGATTTTAAGGGGAACCCTGCGCCAAAATTAAAAGAAAAATGGCGTGGGGGTAAGACAGACTTGTTAAAGTCAACATAGTAGTGAGAAAGTTAGTGTGGGGAGGGTGTAAATGATACGAGTGGGGAGTGTGTGTTTGTGTATAAGGGGTTAATATTATTTTTTTTAAATCATTTTTTCTTTCTCTCTTCCTTCCCCGGGTATCCCCTGTCTTTTTTCTCCGACATATTAGATTCAGATCACTCCCCCTGGTATTGTAATTGTCGTTTAACCACAAAGGGGTTAATATGGATTCTACTACTGTTCCGAATTGTAAAGGTTAGATAACATTGCATGCATGCTTGAAAGCAAGACTCTGACACATCCGTGCAGATCCGTTACTTCCGTATCTAATGATTTATTCCAGGCAGTACTAAACTTTTTACACACAGCATGATACGTCACTATTATGTTAATGTAAGACTGCAAACCACATCTGATTGGCTGCAATACAAAAAGAGTACAGAAACGTGATGATTAAGCTGGGCTGTCCTCTGGTCCTATCTTCATATCCACATTCCAAAGATGTGTGGGAGAGGGGGGTATCCGCCATTTTCTGTCTTCTCCAGTCTTTTCGGTGGGAGGGGGTGTTGTTAGAAATTGATTTGAGTAAGGAAGAATTACAGCAGTGGTGTACATGAAAAAGCAATCTAGACATTATAGTATAGTAAAGATGCATAGAGAATAGACATTTTCTAGTTTAACATTATGCTCATCACATTCCTTCACAGACCCCCCTAAAATGACTATTTTCTATCTGTCCCTCAAACTAAAGGACCTGACCACCACCTGGACCATTCCCCAGGACCTTTTTTCAGGCTAAGTATAGAGAAGGGCAGTAACTAGTTCACTACCCTCCTCGACGAAGCCGGGAAGGACAGTCAGGCGGTTCCCTATATCCCTATAGGACTGTGAAATTATGGACGGGGAGTGACTGTAAAGGAGTGAAAGGTTTATCCTCTTCCTTCATAAGTGGATCCTCTTCTTCTTGGTGGAGAAATGTAGGTGTACTGTTATCTACAGCCTTGCTCATTACCTTCTTTACAAAGGGCAGAATACAGCATACAACCAGGGCTAAAAGAACTAGAATTATTAATACTGTAACCCCTATCTGGGTGAGTATCTTTTGCCACCCACCCATCCAGCTGAAATATTGATCCCACGGGTCTAATACCTGAGTTCTTCTTCAACTCCAATGATAGATCTTCTAATTTCTTTATAGCTAGAGTAACCTTACCATTTGGGCCAGTATTGTCAGGAATGTAGGTGCAACAGGTTCCCATTTTCTTTATCATCTTACAGACACCTCCTTTCTCAGCTAACACCATGTCTAAGGCCATCCGGTTCTCAAATGTCATATAAGAAGTGGGGGCTAACTGGTCAGAAATTCCCTGGAGGGCATCTCTAGTGTAATTTACAAATCTCTGTTGGTTGTAGTATATGTAATTAATCCAATCTACATTCTTGTTGACGGTTATTATGGGGATCAAAGACTCAAAACCAGCTTTTACCTGGTCCCTGGCCTTGAATTGATCAGGGACCCCCCTTTGGACCCCTATGGCATCTATGTACACATGAGGGTCAAAGCTTCCAGAGGGAGCTGCTCGCTTCCTCCTCTGGCTGGGTGTTGGGTCAGTGTATGTATCAGGAGTATCCTCTGCTATGATATGGAGAGGCATAATGACCTTTGCAAGAGCACATTCACGGGTCCAATTTCCCTCTAATCTGGTCCTGATTTTCCGGTCCCCGCAGATCCAGTATATGTCACCAAGGGACTGGATTTGGTTTTGTGTTAACTTCCCTGAAGCACTGCTGTAGGTAGAGCAGTATCCCTCAGTGAAGTTACCCAGGAACCTTCCCCCACCCTGGTAATTGGAGTAACAGGTGTAGTTCCCGGGATATATGGTGATACCCTCCCCAGGTTTCGGGATTTTGGTAACTATAGGATACTCCTTTTCCCACGTTTTGCACGCAGAGTGATTGGTGGATGTATTAGTGAACAGGCTGAGGAAACATTCCTCACTGTCCAGTGGAATCTGGAGAGGGACTGTCCCTAAATGTGCCCTGGCACTACCACAGACATAGAAGTTGCTTCTGTTATGTTGGCTTGCACTGAAACTCATCCACTCAAGCCACAGGTTAGTGTCCGTGAATCCAGTTTCAGCTGCCATTGTCTCTTCAAAGGTTGGGTTTGCCATTGCTATCATGTCTTTTATGGCAATGGTAGAAGGTTTAAGGGGATTTGTTATTGGTTTTGATGTGTTATACATGTCTTTTAGGTAAAATTTTGCTAGAGGTTCACCATAAGGTGGGTACCTGCCTAACCAGTAAAGTCCTGCATCACAAGGGCTGGGATTCTCAATGTTTAAGACTAGTGTTGAGCGAACCCGAACTGTAAAGTTCGGGTCCGTACCGAACTTTAGCTTTTTCCCGAACCTGAACCCGGACTTTGCGCAAAAGTCCGGGTTCGGGTTCGGCAATCTAATTACGCATTTAGAAATGCTTCAGGGGCCAGCCAATCACCTTTTGATTAGCTGGTGTGCCCTTAGAGGCCATCATAGCCATGCCTACTAATGGCATGGCTGTGATTGGTCAGTGCAACATGTGACCCAGCTTCTATATAAGCTAGAGGCACACAGCACACACGTCACTCTGCTTCAGAATAGATAGGGAGAGGATCTAGTCTGCTGCTGCTGCCTTTAGGGAGAGATAGAAAAATACATGAGTTAGTCCTGATTCTGGAATCTGAGGGAAAAGATAGAGACAGTGTAGTGTAGGGCCAGGTTCCTGTTTTTTGCTTTTAGGGAGAGAGATATATTATATAGGAATAGGAGTCCAGATTCAGAGATATAACTCAGCGATCTGCATAGGTTTACCTGTTTGTGTTGCAGTGCAGTCTTTTTACACTGCTATGAGCCCAGTGTCAGAGAAAATCTACCTTTTATCTGCAAGCTCAGTGCACCAGCACTGCATATATTACGTTGAGAGATACACCGTTTCCATACTGTGGGTGTATTCTGCTCTTGGAAAAAGATCCATTTAGGAAAAAAAAAAGGCACTTTATTGTGCTCTTTTCCAAGAGACCCATTGGGCAAAAAAAAAAAAATTCCATTTTATTTTGCTCGTGCAAAAAAAGACCGGTTTAGGGCAAAAAAAATAAAAATAAAATATTTGCACTTTAATGTACGCTTGCAAAAAGAGCCATTTAGGGCCACACAAATTTTTTTGCAGTGTGTTATACATATGTGGAGGTGTGTGAAATAAACAATTTATATATAGTTTTCTTCTACTGTGCTATACTAAAAAAAAACCATTTTTTTTTAATAGCATTTTCTGCAGTTATGTAGCTGTGCGATTCAGCGGTTACGTACTGTGGGTGTATTGTGGTCTTCCAAAAAACGCCATTTAGGGCCACAAAAAATATTTTGCAGTGTGTTATACATATGTGGAGGTGTGTGAAATAAACAATTTCTAAATAGTTTTCTTCTACTGTGCTATACTAAAAAAACACATTTTTTTTGAATAGCATTTTCTGCAGTTCTGTAGCTGTGCGATTCAGCGGTTACGTACTGTGGGTGTATTGTGGTCTTCCAAAAAACGCCATTTAGGGCCACAAAAAATATTTTGCAGTGTGTTATACATATGTGGAGGTGTGTGAAATAAACAATTTCTAAATAGTTTTCTTATACTGTGCTATACTAAAAAAACAACATTTTTTTTGAATAGCATTTTCTGCAGTTGTGTAGCTGTGCGATTCAGCGGTTACGTACTTTGGATGTATTGTGGTCTTCCAAAAAACGCCATTTAGGGCCACAAAAAATATTTTGCAGTGTGTTATACATATGTGGAGTTGTGTGAAATAAACAATTTATATATAGTTTTCTTCTACTGTGCTATACTAAAAAAAAAATTTTTTTTGAGTAGCATTTTCTGCAGTTCTGTAGCTGTGCGATTCAGCGGTTACGTACTGTGGGTGTATTGTGGTCTTCCAAAAAACGCCATTTAGGGCCACAAAAAATATTTTGCAGTGTGTTATACATATGTGGAGGTGTGTGAAATAAACAATTTCTAAATAGTTTTCTTCTACTGTGCTATACTAAAAAAAAACATTTTTTTTTAATAGCATTTTCTGCAGTTCTGTAGCTGTGCGATTCAGCGGTTACGTACTGTGGGTGTATTGTGGTCTTCCAAAAAACGCCATTTAGGGCCACAAAAAATATTTTGCAGTGTGTTATACATATGTGGAGGTGTGTGAAATAAACAATTTATATATAGTTTTCTTCTACTGTGCTATACTAAAAAAAAAACATTTTTTTGGAATAGCATTTTCTGCAGTTCTGTAGCTGTGCGATTCAGCGGTTACGTACTGTGGGTGTATTGTGGTCTTCCAAAAAACGCCATTTAGGGCCACAAAAAATATTTTGCAGTGTGTTATACATATGTGGAGGTGTGTGAAATAAACAATTTATATATCGTTTTCTTCTACTGTGCTATACTAAAAAAAAAAACATTTTTTTTGAATAGCATTTTCTGCAGTTCTGTAGCTGTGCGATTCAGCGGTTACGTACTGTGGGTGTATTGTGGTCTTCCAAAAAACGCCATTTAGGGCCACAAAAAATATTTTGCAGTGTGTTATACATATGTGGAGGTGTGTGAAATAAACAATTTATATATAGTTTTCTTCTACTGTACTATACTAAAAAAAAACATTTTTTTTAATAGCATTTTATGCAGTTCTGTAGCTGTGCGATTCAGCGGTTACGTACTGTGGGTGTATTGTGGTCTTCCAAAAAACGCCATTTAGGGCCACAAAAATATTTTGCAGTGTGTTATACATATGTGGAGGTGTGTGAAATAAACAATTTATATATAGTTTTCTTCTACTGTGCTATACTAAAAAAAAAAACATTTTTTTTAAATAGCATTTTCTGCAGTTCTGTAGCTGTGCCATTCAGCGGTTACGTACTGTGGGTGTATTGTGGTCTTCCAAAAAACGCCATTTATGGCCACAAAAAATATTTTGCAGTGTGTTATACATATGTGGAGGTGTGTGAAATAAACAATTTATATATAGTTTTCTTCTACTGTGCTATACTATGAAAAATTTTTTTTTTTTTAATAGCATTTTCTGCAGTTCTGTAGCTGTGCGATTCAGCGGTTACGTACTGTGGGTGTATTGTGGTCTTCCAAAAAATGCCATTTATGGCCACAAAAAATATTTTGCAGTGTGTTATACATATGTGGAGGTGTGGGAAATAAACAATTTCTAAATAGTTTTCTTCTACTGTGCTATACTAAAAAAACAACATTTTTTTTGAATAGCATTTTCTGCAGTTCTGTAGCTGTGCGATTCAGCGGTTACGTACTGTGGGTGTGTTCTGCTCTTCCAAAAACACCCATTTAGGGCAACATCCTAAATTTGGAAAATATGAGGAGAAGGTCAAAGGGACGTGGTGGCCCCGGTCGTGGTGCTGCTGGTGGAGCTCCTGTTGCAGGGAGAGGACGTGGTGGATCTGTGCCAGATACACACACAAGTGAAACACCTTCCTCAGGTGCGAGTAGGCGACCGAGCCTGCGGCGGTATTTTGTCGCGCCTAATGAGGCTGTACGAATGTTTAGGCCAGGACAAGTACAGGCGATAGTAGATTGGGTTGCTGACAGTGCCTCGGGTTCCTTCACATTTTCTCCCACCCACTCTTCTGATGAAAGATCAGAGTTGGCACCTGAAACCCATGTCCATCAGTCTTTCACCTCACCCCCTTGCAAATCAGCCAAGCAGTCTGAGCCCCAAATCATGCAGCAGTCTCTTCTGCTTTTCGATGACTCTGTTAGCAGGGTTTCCCAGGGCCATCCACCTAGCCCTGCCCCAGAAGTGGAAGAGATTGAGTGCACCGATGCCCAACCACTTATGTTTCATGATGAGTACATGGGAGGACCATCGCAGTACGTCTCGGATGATGACGAAACACACGTGCCAACTGCTGCTGCTTTCGCAATTGTGCAGACAGACAAGGAGGGCAGGGGTGAAGACTGGGTGGAAGATGATGTGGAGGACGATGAGGTCCTCGACCCCACATGGAATGAACGTTATGCAGGTGACCAGTGTAGTTTGGAGGAAGAGGCGGTGGTCGCACAGAGCCACCAGCACAGCAGAAGAGGGAGCAGGGTGCAAAAGCGGAGCGTCCGTCCCCTAGACAGTATGTCTGCTACTGCCCAACGCAGCAAGGGACCGAGCACACCAAAGCCAGGTCCAAGGAGTTCCCTAGCGTGGCAGTTCTTCACACAATGTGCTGATGACAAGACACGAGTGGTTTGCACGCTGTGCAATCAGAGCCTGAAGCGAGGCATAAACGTTCTCAACCTGAGCACAACCTGCATGACCAGGCATCTAAGTGCAAAGCACGAGCTGCAGTGGAGTAGACACCTCAAAAACCAAGAAAGGTCTCTGGCTCCTCCTGCTTCCTCTTCTGCTGCAGTCTCGGCCTCTTCATCCACCTCTGTAGTGACAGTGGCACCTGCCACCCCGCAAACAGAGGATCTGCCAGCAACACTACCACCTGGGTCACCAACCATCTCCACAATGTCCCATGGAAGCGTTCAGCTCTCTATCTCCCAAACATTGGAGCGGAAGAGGAAGTACCCCCCTAGCCACCCGCGATCCCTGGCCCTGAATGCCAGCATTTCAAAACTCCTGGCCTTTGAAATGCTGTCATTCCGTCTGGTGGAGACGCAGAGTTTTAAAAGCCTGATGGCATTGGCTGTCCCATAGTACGTCGTGCCCAGCCGCCACTACTTTTCCAGGCGAGCCATCCCTTCCCTGCACAACCAAGTGGGGGACAAAATCAGGTGTGCACTGCGCAACGCCATCTGTGGCAAGGTCCACCTAACTACGGATGCGTGGACCAGTAAGCACGGTCAGGGACGTTATATCTCCCTAACAGCACACTGGGTAAATGCAGTGGCGGCTGGGCCTGAGGCAGATAGCAGTTTGGCGCATGTCCTTCCACCACCGAGGATTGCAGGGCGCTTCAGTTTGCCTCCTGTTGCTAACTCCTCCTACTCCGCTTCCTCATCCTCTACCGCCTCCTCATCCGGTCAGCGTAACACCTTCAACACCAACTTCAGCACAGCCAGGGGTAAACGACAGCAGGCAGTTTTAAAACTTTCCTGTTTGGGGGAAAAACCCCACACCGCGCAGGAGTTGTGGAGGGACATGGAACAACAGACCAATGAGTGGTTGCTGTCAGTGAGCCTCAAGCCCGGCCTGGTGGTGTGCGATAATGGGCGAAATCTCGTAGCAGCTCTGGGCCTAGCCGGTTTGACGCACATCCCTTGCCTGGCGCATGTGCTGAACTTGGTGGTCCAGAGGTTCCTTAAAAATTACCCCAATATGCCAGAGCTGCTGCAGAAAGTGCGGGCTGTGTGTGCGCACTTTCGGCGTTCTCACCCTGCTGCTCGCCTGTCAGCGCTGCAGCGTAACTTCGGCCTTCCCGCTCACCGCCTCACATGTGATGTGCCCACAAGGTGGAACTCCACCTAGCACATGCTGGCCAGACTGTGCGAGCAGCAGCAGGCGATAGTGGAGTTTCAGCTGCAGCAATCACGCATGAGTCGCTCTGCGGAACAGCACCACTTCACCACCAATAACTGGGCCTCCATGCGAGACCTGTGTGCCTTTTTGCGCTGTTTCGAGTACTCCACCAACATGTCCAGTGCCAATGACGCCGTTCTCAGCGTTACTATCCCAGTTCTATGCCTCCTTGAAAAAACGCTTCGGGCGATGATGGAAGAGGATGTGGCACAGGAGGATGAGGAGGAGGAGGAGGAAGCGGGATCATTTCAAAGGCTTTCAGGGCAGTCTTTCACAAGTGGCTACGAGGGTGGGTTCCTGCACCAACAAACGCCAGGTACACAATTGTCCGGCAGAAAGGGCACAGTTCTGGAGGATGACGAGGTGGAGGAGGAGATGGAGGAGGAGGAGGAGGAGGAGCCATTTTCACAGCAGGGTGGCTCCCAGACCAGCTTGTGGCCATCACTGGTGCGTGGCTGGGGGGATACAGAGGACACAGGCGATACACCTCCCACAGAGGACAGCTTTTCTTTGCCTCTGGGCAGCCTGGCACACATGAGCGATTACATGCTTCAGTGTTTCCGCAATGACCGCCGAGTTGCCCACATTTTAACTGGTGCTGATTACTGGGTGGCCACCCTGCTGGATCCCCGTTACAAGGACAACGTACCATCCTTAATTCCCTCACTGTAGCGGGATCGTAAGATGCGCGAGTACAAGCACACGCTGGTAGACGCGCTGCTGGTGGCATTCCCACCTGACAGCGGGCGTACGGTGGAAGCACAAGGCGAAGGCAGAGGAGGAGGAAGAGGTCGCCAACGCAGCCGGGGCACCGGCAGCACCTCAGAAGGCAGGGTTAGCATGGCTGAAATGTGGAAAAGCTTTGTCAGCACGCCACAACAACCAGCACCACCAGCTGAGATGGAACGTCTTAGCAGGAGGCAGCATTTCACCAACATGGTTGAGCAGTATGTGTCCACAGGCCTACACGTACTGGATGACGGGTCTGCCCACTTTAACTTCTGGGTCTCCAAATTGGGCACATGGCCTGAGCTTGCCCTTTATGCCTTGGAGGTGCTGGCCTGCCCTGCAGCCAGTGTATTATCTGAACGTGTATTTAGCACGGCAGGGGGCGTTATCACAGACAAGTGCGGCCGCCTGTCCAGAGCCAATGTGGACAAGCTCACTTTCATTAAAATGAACCAGGCATGGATCCCACAGGACTTGTCCGTACCTTGTGCAGAATAGACATGTATACCGGTGTTGTGACAAAAACTGTCCGGCCATCGGATTGTGTCCGGCCCATACTGCGAAGGCGCAGTGCTTGCGCAGTACAGAGGACACGGAGATTCACAAAATCTCCGAAGATGAACGGCGCCTGCGCAGTGAGTGCAGGTTCAAGCCCCACCATCCAAGTGGACATACGGTAGCACATAGTAACAGGGCCCCTCACGGGCTCGCTTCGATCGCCACGCTTCGGGCACGGCCTCACTTGGCTCGGCTTGAACCACGGATGGTGTGGCCTTCACCTGAACTCACCACGCAGGCGCCGTTCGTCTTGGGAGATTTTCGAAATCCCTTTGTCCTACATACTGAGCAAGCGCAGTACAGGGTGGACACTATTTGACGGGGGACAGAATTCGACACATCACCGGCCTTACCCAGCCATTGTTGTATTTTTGAACCAGTGTTGGCTACCTCGTCCTCCTCCACCGCCGCTTCCACCTACACAGCCACATCCACCGCCACCTCAACCTCCTACTACATATGGACCTCGTCCTCCTAGGTCAAGATTATAATTTTTATTTAATTTTTTTGTAGCGCACAGATCCTTTCCCCCTTACCTGCCTTTATGTTGTTGGCTCCTCGCAGGAGGGAGAAAGGCACACCGCACTACCAGCCCGTACCCTCCTATATAAAGAGGTTGAGCGGTGTACTTGACGGGCCGTGTCCACAGCCGGAGTCAAAACTCCTCCAGAGGATGATTCTCACCTCTACTGTAGGTAGAGGCAAGTCCTTTAATTCCCAGTAAAGTCAATGTCCACACCAGCTGAAATTACCACTCTTATTCTCTCATGGCAAAATAAACTCTACTCGGATAGAAAAGGTTAGAGCAAAGAAACAGGACAGCTTAAGGTGTGGAGGAGGTCCAGGCACAAACGTAGCACATTCACTTCACTGCTTAGGTTTCTCAAACAGTTTTAGGTGCACGGCCTCTGCCACAGACCTTGAGGTTGGTCCCTGCCACAGACCGGGTGTACAAGGCCCCTGCCACGGACCTGGAGAACTTTGGTCTCTGCCACAGACCAGAGTGTATAAGGCCCCTGCCACGGGCCGGGTGAATAAGGCCTCTGATACAGTCAAGATGACCTTGAGCTTCTCCTTCTATGAACCTAGCCCATATCAAGGGGAAGACATCTCTCCAGGGAGTCAACAGACCCTTCCTTCACCGTG
The DNA here is from genome assembly GCA_029206835.1 of Rana muscosa. Classification (NCBI taxonomy): domain Eukaryota; kingdom Metazoa; phylum Chordata; class Amphibia; order Anura; family Ranidae; genus Rana; species Rana muscosa. The sequence goes on from CM055116.1 coordinate 931,437,189, forward strand.
ACTCCCGCATCGGTCCATCAGAATGATCCTCCCTTCCCTGGAACATGGTCCCCTACACGAGGCGGCACCCTAAGACTCCTCGACCCTTAGCGGACTCCAGACGAAGGCCCTGGACTCCAGGCTTTACTCCCGCACCTAGGCCTCCATACCCAGGGCAGCAGGAACTCCAGGATAGTACCTCACCCCGGGCTAAAGGTACCCGAGATGGAACAGGAACACATGCACCCAGGCCGAAGGCACCTGGGCGTGGACCCCACTGGACATCAGCCCCCAGGCCAAAGGTCTGCCCCTTTTATATGCTCTCCCAGCATGCACAGCAGGTTCCCCGCCCCGCTGTACTACTGCCAAGAGGGGACACAAAAGGCACAGCACTGTATCGGCGGTTCAACCCTAGCCTACCATGGCAGCGCCACCTGTAGGCCGCAGGGAACTGCACACCAATACTGTCCCCCGAGGACAAAATGGTCCATGAATCCTACAGAATTAGGGTGTTTGAGCCTATTTACCACTCAAACACTTCCCTTAAATTTAGCACCCGCTACATTTTTATTTCAAAGTATTTTATTTTCCCACTAGCTTATCCATTAAATTGAATAATTTATTCCAGAAAGGACGTATTCTGGGGAATTCCCACCATATGTGTGGCATCGTGCCGTTGAGTTTCTGAGGTTCTTAATGACTTCCTGTACCTCTTCCGCTGAAAAGGGGGCCTCCAGCATATTTTTTTATTTATTTTATTTATTTTATGTTATTTTAAGTTATTTCCCTATCCACATTTGTTTGCAGAGCACTTGCCATGCTCTTAACAACATTTTGCTGCCATTTGCAGCCCTCTAGCCCTTTCCATTACTTTTTTAGAGCTTTTTTAGTCCTTAGAAGTCCGGGTCCCCATTGACTTCAATGGGGTTCGGGTCCGGGTTCGGGTTAAAGTTCGGTCCCGAACCCGAACTTTTTTCCGAAGTTCGGCCGAACCCGTCGAACCCGAACATCCAGGTGTCCGCTCAACTCTATTTAAGACAAGTCTTTCTCCATCATCACTGCACCCTGACTTCCAGATGGACAGACGCTTAATGAGAGGCTTCCCCACATTATCTTTTCTTCTCAAAGCGCTCCATGGTTGATACCCCGAGCCTGCTCCGGTACTCCATCCCACTGATCCCCAACTGCCACAGTTGTATCCCCAATAATCATCAGTTAAACATATGTATATTTGAGTCGGGCCATTCGCCATGCAAGCCCGCTTTGCCCTACCCGCTCCATACATTTTGCAATGCCAGGGTATCATACTACAAAGATCAAAGGTAAACGCAACTACTTGTGTGCTGGATGAGTTGTACCAAAATGTGGTGATGCCATTCACCTTAGTGATGGCCGCTTATTGAGTACCTGTTTTACTGATAACCATCTGCTGAGCTTTTATCAAACTTATTAGGAAAAGGATATACAACACCATCATTGTGGTGTCGTCAGGATCTTGTCTTCAGGAAATGGAGCTTTCTTGCAGTGGGAGGCGTGTATCCAGGTGCTTTTCCCCTCTAGCTTTACCGACGTAGCTGTGGTCAGCAAAACTTGAAATGGACCATCATATCTTGGCTCAAGGGAGTGCTTCCTCACAAACTTCTGTACTAGCACCCAATCTCCTGGCAGTAGTTGGTGTGTTCCTGTATCTACTTTAGGATCTGGAATGGAAGAAAACACTCGAGAATGGATATTAGTTAATGCCCTAAACAAACGTGTGACATAGCTAGTTAACACATCAGATTGTAACTGCAACTACTGTGGGAACTAACAGCCAAATCTGGGCGCTGAACCAAACAAAATTTCATAAGGGGACAGAGCATGTTTCCCTAGAGTCCTATTCATCCTTTCTACCTTCCCGCTAATTGAGGGTGGTATGGGGTGTGTAGAGCTAACTGAACTCCCAGTGCTGCCCAAATCTCTTTTGTAAGGGTTGCTATGAAGGCTGGGCCCTGATCGCTCTCTGTCACCTCTGGAACCCCAAATCTACATACTAGCTTGCTCAGTAGTTTCTTAGCCGTGGTCTTGGTTGTCATGTTTGTAACAGCGTAGGCTTCTGGCCACCCAGAGAACATGTCCACCACCACTAGGGCATATTCATATCGGCCACTTTTTGGCATCTGTATATGATCAATCTGTATCCTCTGGAATGGATAGAGAGGTTTCACCAAATGTTTCTGTGGTGTCTTCTCTGTTCTCCCCGGGTTGCATTTTGCACATACTGCACATGAGGTGCAGTAATTTCTGGTTAGGGTGGTTATCCCTTGGGTCCAGTAATACTTGCTGATCAGTGAATTCATTAAGTTCTTAGAGAGATGCGCAGGTCCATGTGCCCATTGGACGACTGCTGGATACATATATTTTGGTAAACAGGTTTTCCCTCTCATCAGATATAGATCTCCATCGTATTCTGCTCCTTTATCGATCCATTCCGAATGTTCTTCTGAGTGAGCTGCATTTTGCATAGAGGCTAGGTATAGCCTGTCAGATGGCACATGGAACGCCACAGGCATCTGCGCTAAAGATTCACTCTCCTCTTCGGCCACTTCAGGCGTTTTCCGTTGGTCTTTCGCTGCTTGTTTGGCAGCTATATCCACCAGGTGGTTCCCTCTGGCTTCTTGAGAATTCAGTTTGCCATGTGCTTTATCCTTCAAGACAGCCACTTTGTCAGGCAGGAGTAGTGCATCCATTAACTCCTTGATGGCTGGGCCATGCTTCACCGGCGTTCTGGCCGCTGTCAGAAATCTTCTAGCCCTCCAGATGACACCAAGGTCATGAGCCACTCCCAGGGAGTACCTTGAGTCTGTGTAAATGTTGGCTCTTTTACCTTCTGCTATCTTACATGCTGTAGTGAGGGCTTGGAGCTCCACTTCCTGAGCAGATACAGTTGGTGGTAATGCTCCTGCTTGAAGAAGTTCAAATTCAGAGGTCGCAGCATAACCTGTGTGGTACTTGCCTCCTTCATTTGCATATCTGGAGCCATCCACAAAAAGTGTGTAGTCAGGGTTTTCCAGAGGAGTTTCACTCACTGTAGGTAAGTGTGTGGTTTCCATGCGCATCATTTCAAAGCAGTCATGTGGAGCAGTACAGGGGTCTTTTTCTTCACCATCTCCTTCTTCTTCTTGTCCCCCCTCGAAAAACGGCAGAAGAGTGGCCGGGTTGAGAGTGAGACACCTTTGGAGGGTCACATTGTCTGGAAGGAGGAGGGAGATATGTAACCGAAGATGTCTGGCGGTGGACAGGTGGCGGTGTTGCACTTGATTCATATCATGCGGTGCCAAAAGAAGCAGGGGGTGTGCTAGAACAAGGTCAGAAGTTTTGTCCAGCAGTGCTTGGGCAGCAAAGACAGCTCTTAAACGGGAAGGGCCACTCCTAGCCACGGGGTCTAAACGGCATGAATAGTACCCTATGGGTCTAGTTCGGCCTCCATGTGATTGAGCTAGGACCCCTGTGGCGTGGCCATTTCTTTCCGCCACAAACAGTTTAAAGGGTATTCCATAATCTGGGAGGCCCAAAGCAGGAGCTGTGGATATTGCTTGCTTCATCAGAAAGAAATTGTCCAGGGACTCGCTTGACAGGGTAAATGGCACAGACTTGAGAGCATCATAGAGCGGTTGCATGAGGATCGATGCATCAGGGATCCACGCGTGCAGTAAGCCAGGTCCACTACAGTGAAGTACTCAGCCGTTGGAGGTATACCTGATAATAAGGCATGTAAATTTGGCACAATTGGGGTGTCCAACACTGTGGCTTCATTAACTGCTCGGAGGTCTTGGACCATTCTGTAATTTTCTGGTTCTCCTCTTGGGGTCAGTTTCTTCACTGGGAACAAGGGTGTATTGCACTCTGAAGTACAGGGTATCAGAGTGTCTCGACCTGTCTTGAGATGGCTGCGGATTGAGCAGGCTTCAAGCGGTATTGTGGTTTCCGGGGCAATGATGCTCCCTCTTTAAGCTTGACTAAAACTGGTGGCACTTTCAGGTGACCGATGTCTTCCGGTCCCGTGGACCATAGGCATGCAGGAATTCTGTCAAGTACTTCCTGTGGAATGTAACTTGGAGTTATTGCTTCATGAAGTATCATCATGAGCTACCATGAGGGGCGTTGTTTTTTTTACTTTTTGGTTTTCTATACCCCTGGCCACCAGCAGTAGATCGGACATTTTCATAGAGCGGTATTCGGGGTGAGCCACCATCAGGCCTTTTCTGATATCTTCTCTGAGCCCTGAGACAAAAGCAGTTGATAACATAACAAAGACATACAGGGAATTAGTATTAACGATAAAGAATATAAAACAGAAGTATATGCAGACGATTTATTAATATATGTGACTAACCCCATTATAACAATACCAAATTTAATAAAAGAATTCAAAAGATTTGGGGAATTGAGTAATTTTAAAGTTAATTATGATTAATCTGAAATGCTAAATGTATCACTAAAAGAAAAAATACAGATATTATTACAAAAAGACTTTCCGTTTAAATGGCAGCAAGTAGCAATTAAATATCTGGGAATTTATATCCCGAAAGACTTGAATAAGTTACAAGAATTGAATTACAATGCGACAATCCAAAAAATAATACAATTACTACAAAAATATGAAAGAACAACATACTCATGGATGGGAAGGCTCAATATAATAAAAATGGACATACTACCAAAAATGTTATATATATTTCAAACTGTTCCTTTAGCTGTTCCAAAGAAAATTATGATTGAACTAAGGAGAGCAATAGGGAGCTTTATATGGGCCCACAAAACACCACGAATCAAAAGGGAAATTTTAATCAGAACAAAGAGAAAGGGAGGATTAGCACTCCCTGACTTTTCAAAATATTTACAAGCAGCCTCTTAGACTAGTATAGTAGACTGGTATCAAAATATGGAGGATAAACAATGGGTTCAATTAGAAGAAGACATAGGTACTCAACTCAAAGCGCTCCCTTGGATAAAACCCCATTTAAGACCTGGTAACAACAAATTAACTCTATTTGTAAGAGCCACATTAAAAATATGGGACACAGAATTAAAAAAGGGGAACCTATCCACTATGATGGGTTCAATGACCCCATTGTTCTCCAATCCAGAATTTCCGCCAGCCTTAGCAACCACAAAATACTTATAATGGAATATAGTGGAGAACGCAAGGGTGGCCCAGATTCTAGTGGAAGGGAAAATACCAAGAATGCAAGATCTGGGACCCGAATATAAACACAAATGGCTGCAATACCATCAATTAAAAACATATATTGCAACAAATATAGTATTACCCTCAATAAACAGATCCAAAACTAAATTTGATCAAATCTTAATAGACGAACAAAAATCAACTAAAAAACTAGCCAAGATATACGGTTTACTACTCCGTTCTGGACCCCTTAGAGAACTAACAGGAATGAAAAAATGGGAAAATGAAATAGGGAGATCAATATCAGAGATAGAAAGGGAGAAAATATTCTCAATAATTCATAAAACACCTTTAGCGACCAAGTACCAAGAAAGAAATTATAAAATAGCAATGAGATGGTATTGGAGCCCAGTAGCGCTAAATAAAATAAATAGTGGACAAACAGATATTTGTTGGAGACGCAGGGTCGAAAGGGGGACCATGGACCACATTTGGTATAGTTGTCGTTTGGTGAGAAATTTTTGGGAAAAAATTCACAAGATATATTGGAAAGTGTCGGGATAAAAGATATGAACGCAAACATAGATATTTCCTTGATATTCTTAACCTCAGATTTAATAAAGAGCATTAAAAAAGTAATTTTTCATCATATGACAACTGCAGCGAGAACAATAATAGCGCGCAATTGGAGAGAAAATAGAAGCCCAAATATAGTAGAATGGGTATGTGAAATGAACGAAATACAATATAAGGAAAGACAGATAAGAGAAGAAGGATATATAAATAGTCAAATGCCAGAAATATGGCAAAAATGTGATGAATTTTCGACTCTCGGAAGGAATGAAAGAATATATATAAATGGAAAATAAGGAGCCATACGAAGGGGAAAGGCAAATTAAATGGTAAATGGTAAGGGGGAGATGGGGGGGGGAGGGGGGATTATACAGGAAGGAAAAATAAAAAGGAAGGGAAGATAAAAAAAATGTTGTGTGAATGAATGTTAGGATGAATGGATATGGAAGATTAGTTGAATAATGAAGGGTATATTGTTTTTAACGATAAGTAACTTGTATATATCAAGATTCTGTATAATAAATAACCGATGTGAATAATGTATATGTAAGTGAATCTTGTATAAATGTAAAAGTTTTTTGTATTTGAAAAAGATAAATAAAAAGAAATTGAAATCAAAGTCTATGGGACACGAACGTGAAAAATCAAAAGTGCTAATTTTAAAGGTTAATATGCATGGTATTGCCATAAAAAGTGTTTGGGGACCCGGGTCCTGCCCCAGGGGACATCTATCAATGCAAAAAAAAGTTTTAAAAACTGAAGTTTTTTCGGGAGCAGTGATTTTAATAATGCTTAAAGTGAAACAATAAAAGTGAAATATTCCTTTAAATTTCGTACCTGGGGGTGTCTATAGTATGCCTGTAAAGTGGCACATTTTTCCCATGTTTAGAACAGTCCCTGCACAAAATGAAATTTCTAAAGGAAAAAAAGTAATTTAAAACCGCGAGTAGTTGAAATGTCATTTTGTGCAGGGACTGTTCTAAACACGGGAAAAATGCGCCACTTTACAGGCATACTATAGACACCCCCAGATACGAAATTTAAAGGAATATTTCACTTTTATTGTTTCAACGCATTATTAAAATCACTGCTCCGGAAAAAACTTCAGTTTTTAAAACTTTTTTTTGCATTGATACATGTCCCCTGGGGCAGGACCCAGGTCCCCAAACACTTTTTATGACAATAACTTGCATATTAACCTTTATAATTAGCACTTTTGATTTCTCCTATAGACTTTTAAAAGGTGTTCCGTGGCTTTCGAATTTGCCGCGAACACCACAAATTGTTCGCTATTCAGCGAACAGACGAACATTGGACTCATCCCTAGTCACCTCAAAGGCACCCAGAAAACAATTATTTCCTATGTGTCCCATTCATACTGCACAGGGCTGTGCTGCAGCATGCTGTAATCAAATGCCGACATTTGCATTTTATTGCAGCACACAGAATCGCATGAAAATGTACAGCACCTCACTGCATTGTGCTGCTGTACATTGCTATGAATGAAGTGTAAGTTTTGTACATCTCACATAAAATTTGTACAAAAAAGAAAAGGGAGCTGTGTGAGGAGCTGAATCGCGCACCACACTGCCTCTACTGCAGCCGGGAACAGAGACCCGCTAGAGCGGTAAAGCGCTGCAGCAGCTCTCCGTTCCACACTGAAATTCACACTTTAATGGAGCATGTTTAGATGGATGCAAGGGCATATAAACCGCAAGGCAAACAAGGCATTTGCCTTGGGTGGCATTTTTTAGGGGAGCGGCATGCGCAGCTCCAGGTGCCACGGAGCAGATGCCAGTCCTGTCATCACTGGGCGGCCGGCAGGTGTGTATGAGGCCAGGGGTTGGGGAGCATTGGAGCTGTGAGGGTGGGTTAAAGGAGGAGAGCCGCGGGACTGTAAATTGGTGGGTTACAGTAGATGCAGGGCTGTGGGGAAGTAAGAGGGGCGGGTCAGGGTAGGAGTGGATCTGACAGGGACAGAGCAGAGCCCCTGGCAAGAAATGTTCTCTGTGCGGCTCTTAGTGACATCATGGCGGTGTGGATACGAACCACCCGGTCTGAGCTCCTAGAGCAGGGATATGCAATTAGCGGACCTCCAGCTGTTGCCAAACTACAAGTCCCATCATGCCTCTGACAGCATTAAGCATGTAACCCAGAGGCAGAGTCTCGCTATGCCTCATGGGACTTGTAGTTTGGCAACAGCTGGAGGTCCGCTAATTGCATATCCCTGTCCTAGAGCAATGGCGGGTTTGGGATCAGTATAAAAGGTGACCAGAACAGGATGCCGGTCCTCATTTCCAAGATCTTCCTGGGACTGGCCATCGACCACAGCCGGGCTTTGTGAGCGGGAGATACCATCCTGTCTATCAACGGGACCGACCTGAGGAGCATCACCTATGACCAGGGGATGTAGGTGCTGAAGAAGGCAGGGAAGGAGGTGAACGTAAAAGCCTATGCACAGACCTTTCTTACCTACTAATACACCCCCCACTACCTCCCTCCTCTCCGCCCACCCACCTACCTCCCTCTACCTCCCCAACCTACCTCCATCTACCCCCCAACCTACCTCTACCCCCACTTACCTCTCTTCCTCACCTACCTCCCTACCTTTACCACCCCCACCCACCTACCTATTTCCCTCTACCACCTACCTCAGTCTCCTGAAAGCCACCCATGACCAGGTGGTGCAGATGCTGAAGAAGGCGGGCAAGGAAGTGACCCTGGAAGGTGCCGAGCCTAGGCACTGACTCCTCCCCCTTTCCTCCCCCAAACCATGACCCCAGTGGAAGGGACTCATGGAGTGCTAATAGTCCACAGGTTAAGCTTAGTACATGCTATTCATTTTTTTTCGTTCAACCCAGCGGGCTGAACAAAAAAAACTGAAGAGCCGGGAGGAGCCGCTGTGCTAACAATCCGATGTTAGTACAGCGATCTCCCACGCTGAGCTTTTGTGTTGTGACAGGAAAGAGGAAGGGGTGGAGTTTACAGATGAAGGGGTCGATTCTAAACAGGAAGGGGTGGGACAAATTTAGATGGGAGGGCAACCAAAATACACCACTTGGTGGATGTAAGAATACACGACAGTGTACAGCAGCAATAAGTAAGGTGCCAAGTTTTGATACATATATACTTTTTGATAGTGCAGGTAATATTATTTGAATTTTGGTCAAAACAAAAAAACTCCTTTTGAGAGATTTTCTCTCAATTCCTGTTGTGTCTACAGGACAGCAAATGAAGGGAAATCTCTACAACGAATAGATTTTCAAATAAATGCTTGTTGAAACAATAATACGAAAATTCTCAGCAGTACTTTGATGACATGACAAAAGTCATTCAAAAGTACTTCAAAATACACTTGCCTTTAGCATTTGATTTTGGGTGAAAATTTTCAGTGCTGCTCCTTCAAACTTCCCCATTACTGCAGTCAAGAATAAATGCAGCTTTGACCACATTAATGATTAGAAAATTGAACAAGCATTCTTGAAACAAAACTAGTGTAAGCCTTTTCAGAAAAAAGTAAAAGGTAAGTACAGCAGAGACCCCCCTCCCTCCGTTCCCGTTGTACTTACTTCTGTGATGATGCGCCATCAGTGCCCATGCAGCCATACACTGACAGCTCATCACCCATGGAGTAAGTACAGCAGGGACACAGGCCCGGACTGGGACAAAAAATAGGCCCGGGCATTTTAGACTGAGCAGCCGGGGGGGGCGGGGGCGCGGGGGTGCGGCGGCAGCGATTCGCGGAGGTGGTTAATGATGTGATGCACTTAAAGTTCCAGGGCTATTTTTCCTTTTTTTCCTCTATCAGGGATGGAGGTGGTAGAGCGGGCACACCAGACCTTATTTCCCCTTTTAATGATGTGATGTGGGGTTCCAGCACCCTGTACCTCTGGACCCCTTTACATTACACAGCACCTTGCACCTCTGGACCCCTTTATATTACACAGCACCCTGGACCCCTTTACATTACATAGCACCGCACCTCTGGACCCTTTTTACATTACACAGCACCCTGCACCTCTGGGCCCCTTTACATTACACAACACCCTGCACCTCTGGACCCCTTTACATTACAAAGCACCGCACCTCTGGACCCCTTTACATTACACAGCCCCCCACAGTTTGTTACACAGACACCCCCCTAACAGTTCTGGACCCCCTGCATGGTATACAGACCTCCCTACAGTACAGACCCCTTCCCTACAGTGCAGACCCCCTCCACAGTACAGACCCCCTCCCTACAGTACAGACCCCCCTACAGTACAGACCCCCCTACAGTACAGACCCCCCTCTACAATACAGACCCCCCTACATTACAGACCCCCCTACAATACAGAACCCTCCTACAATACAGAACCCCCTACAATACAGAACCCCCCTACATTTCAGACCCCCACTACAATACAGAACCCCCCTGCCATAAAGAACCCCCTACATTTCAGACCCCCCCTACAATACAGAACCCCCTCTACATTTCAGACCCCCCCACAATACAGAACCCCACTACAATACAGACCCCCCTACAATACAGACCCCCCTACAATACAGAACCCCCCTACATTACAGACCCCCCTACAATACAGACCCCCTAACATTACAGAACCCCCCTACATTACAGACCACCCCTACAATACAGAACCCGCCCCTACAATACAGACCCCCTCTTCAGACCCTTAATGTACCTCAGATCAGAGTGGGACTGCATGTCGGGTCCCCTCCCCCTGTGTGGACATAAAGGGGGAGGGGGAGGCGGCTTCACTCTGCTCGGCTGTGTGAGACAGCCGAGACTGATCAGATCATCAGAGCCGCTGCCACCTTGCCAGAGAGAAGGGGATCGTTGGGGTCCCAGCCCCCTGATGTGCCGACGGGTGTCACTGTCATTCGAGTGTGGCTCCGACTCGCAGCTTTGAGTGCACTGGGGGCAGTGCCGATCCTGACCTCCCTGGGGCCCTAAGCAAAATTCTGCTAAGGGGCCCTCTACCTGACCCATGATGCCGGGTTTGGCTACATCCACTGTTTGCCGCAGAGCACTGTATTACCATTCTCTTTGGGGCACCCAAAGATGCTCCAGGTCTTTTATAATCCTATAGTGTATACTATGAAAAAAAAAAGTGCCCTGTGCCGCTAAAGTGTTTGGGTTTGGCTTGAAGAAAAGGTGGAAAGCCTACTTGCACATGTCCTAACCAGGGGAGCAGAGGAATGACCTCATCTGTGTGCTGCTGCTCCTTCACTGTCTGTCAGTCCACCTGACTAATCAGTGTTGAAGGGGAGGTTGAAGACCTGGCTCTGATATCTGGAGTGGATCACAGCAGTAGCTGCTAAACAATTACACATTTTGTTTGATAAATAAAGCAACTCTCATATACTGAATTGATTTCAACGTAGTTTACGACTTGCTTGAATTCCAACTTTAAGTTAAAAAAAGAGAAAAAAAAAATAAACATACCTTGGACCGTAAGCTGGTTTGTTTGCACATTTTTGCCTAAATATCTATTAGGTCTTAAAGCGGAGCTCCACCCTAAAGTGGAACTTCCGCTCATTGGAACCCTCTGCCTCCCCCCCTCCGGTGTCACATTTGGCACCTTTCAGGGAGGAGGGGGGTGCAGATACCTGTCTAAGACAGGTATTTGCAGCCACTTCCGGGAGTCCTCTCTGCGGGTATTACGTCACTTCCCGCAGAATACCCATTGTGTTCTGGGAAACACTCGGCTCCCAGAACTCAACAGGGAACAGTGAGAGCGGCGCAGCGCGACTCCCGCATGCGCCGTAGGGAACCGGGCAGTGAAGCCGCAAGGCTTCACTGCCTGGTTCCCTCATTGAGGATGGCGATGGGGGCAGCAGAGTGACGAGTGATTGCTCGTCTTCTGCTGCTGACGTCGCTGGACTCCAGGACAGGTAAGTGTCCTAATATTAAAAGTCAGCAGCTGCAGTATTTGTAGCTGCTGGCTTTTAATATTTTTTTCTTCGGCGGAGCTCCGCTTTAATTAAAAGAACAGCATTTTGAAGAGCGATAGATGACTGTGGGGCAGGTGAAATCACAGCTACGTAAACTTGTTGTTTTGAAAGGGAAAGGCAATGTCTCCGCATGAGATTTAAAAAAAAAAGTCTACTAATAAAAAACAGCAGGACGATTCACAGCAATGGACAGATCATCACAGTATATTAAAAGGAAAAGCTAAAAAACCTAGCAGCAGCATAACAGATCTTGCAGATGTTGTACCATTCCAAATTGTGTTTATTCCTGTGTTCATTACCAGACATGACTGTTGACCCTTGCTTTTGGTTATTTATTAATCTCATCTGAGCCAGGCACTATCTTCATCTGCTGCATATTTGGCACATTAATGTCATTTGTGGCCCCCTGGTACATCTTATGCACAGGCTGACAATTGACTGAAAGACAGAGGCTCATATATTGTGCATAGTCTGCAAACAATCTCCTGACCTGGTCACAGCAGCCTGCTTCTCCACCCCAATCCGATTCCCCACTATTGGAGAAATGTCCAGTTACGTATCAGGTTTTTTATTTTATTTACCTACATAACATTCACCTACCATTTCCAGAGGCACTGGCGGGCAAAAGACGATCTGACCGCGGCAATGGGAGTTGTAGCACACGCGGTAGGCTGGCTGTGCTGCTCTCCTCTCCTCAGAGTGACTGTGACTGACTCCACCCCCCAGGAGCAGGGAGCTTCAGCACGTAGCCACCGCAGACTACAACTCCCATAAGCAATAGCGGCGGCCGTCTCACGCGACGTCACCTGACTCACTGACGTCTGGGGGAGATGTGACATGTGGCCCGCCGCGGGGCCGCCGGCGGCTGCCCGGTATGCCTTATGGCCAGTCCGAGCCTGCTGATACATGATCTGACAGTTCTGAGTCTAGGGCGCACGTGCCTGCCGCCGGCGACCCACTCCCAATGTGATTGGACACAGCGGAAGCCAATCAGCGGATCCGGTGGATCCAATGTCTGCCGGGACCCACCGATCATTCGTGAGAAAGGCAGAATGGCGGTCTGTCTATGTAAACAAGGCAGACCGCCATTCTGTGAGAGGGGAATGTGCTGATTGTGTGTTCCTGCTAAGTAGGAACACGGATCTTTACATTCTCCCAAGTCAAAGAACATCCCTGAAAGTTAGCAATCACTCCTAGGGAACACATTTAACCCTTTGATTGCCCCTGGTGTTAACCCCTTCCCTGCCAGTGTCATTAATACAGTAACAGTGCATATTTTTGATCACTGATCACTGTATTGGTGTCACTGGTCCCCAAAAAGTGTCAGCTAAGTGTCCGATTTATCTGCCGCAATATCGCAGTCCTCCTATAAATCGCTGATCGCCGCGATTACTAGTAAAAAATAAAATAAAAATATACCATATGAGAAAAAGGGGGGGACAGCGGGTATACTCAGTACCCAGGGATTTTTTGAAAACACGGTGCTTGATAGAGATAAACACAATTGTCAAAATCAATAAAAGATTAAATTTTATTACATGAAGCATAAAAACAATACACAAAATTATTAACCATCCTTCAAGATATGTAGGTCAGTTTTCAAAAAGATGCAATTCACTGCTTGATTTCCACTCAACTAGTTTCGCTCCCAGCGGAGCTTCTTCAGGAGTGTAATAGAGTAATAGCAGGTTTAAACTGTGAATACAGGATGTACAACAATTAGCAACATAGAATGGTTAAAAGTATGTAAGACTTTAATGTTGAACATTTCAGAAAAATTGATAAATTGACGTGCCCAAAGCACGCTAATGGTTAAGTAGTTCATAAGGGTAGATCATTAACACAATAGATCCGTTCACACTGAAATGGTGATGGCCCATGCTGAGCATCATACAAACACATATGTATACACTCACCGACTTACATGTGTAGCTACAAACTGGAAGAACAAATGGCATTTCCACTGGTATTAGTTGACCGGTTTGCCCAATCCACTGAAACAACCCATAGGGTTAGCAACCACAAGGGTAAAGAAAATCTATTGAAGACTGGAAATAGAAAGCATACAAAAGGTATATAGTGAATAGATGTTAAATCTAGCAAATTCAACATAATTCATCCTGAAATGGATGGAAAGACAACCTCTTACCTTGAGAGGTTGTTAGTATGGGTCACTAGATCCAAAGTCAGCAGTATGCCAATAGGGAGTTGTAAAAATCCTTATAGAGCACAAAGTGTCTATTTGTGCTAAGAAAGACAAACCCTCGGGCTGAATGATTGGAAACACATAGTGAAAAAATAACTTCACTGGTTACATTGCACTCAAGATGGTTGGGTGGGATGGATGAGCTGGTCACCAGCTGTAAATAAAAAAATAAAATAAAAATAAAAAATAAAAAATATAGCAGACAAAGTGATGAGCAACCTCGGCCACTGCGAGGAGAAAGTTATCAACACAGCGGACAAGCGATTGTCCATAACAGCAGCCTACCTGGGCAAGTTGAAAAGGGGTCAGAATCCGTCCGGCTGGAGCAGGTATATCTCCAAGCCCCAGGGCGGCGAAAGATCCTCGCAGACTGTCGGCGGACCGGAGCCGCATTTAAAATACCCCCATCGCGGCGGCGTCTGACGTCATCGCCGCGATGCGGACGTACATTGGTGGATCAATGATGACGCGCACCGCCGTCCAAGAGTTGGACTGGCGTGAGCGTCATTGAGACAGCAGCCAACGTGGCGTGTCACACACCAAGCGAGGTGTGTGTCAGTCAGCTGGACGCTGCTGAGGCCAGCCGCGCCATCTTGAATAAGGGAAAACAGAATATATAGATAATAGTAAATGAACCCAGCGTCATTGAGAGAGTGGGAACAAGAATATATATGGTGTAATGACATTAATAATCAAAATCTATATTGAAGCAGCGCAGGTGGAACTCACAGAATGACTGTCAACATTGATCATCAATTTGGGGCACCCCATTGAAAGCTCGACTGGCATCACGAGTATATCAAAGCAGGGGGCCCCCGGGCGTCCGTATGGTTGCCCGGGGTGAATCATGAATTGAGCCAGTCAGCAAATACCAGATGCAATATAGAGAAAATAAATTTGGTATGAAAAAATTTTTTTTTATTATTATACAGGGACACATTGTGTCACCCAAATAGATAAATAATCGAAATTAGATAATAACTAGAATGCCAATTTTTCACAAAGAGTAAACCCAATTTGTAGCAAGGGTCTGAAGTAAAGCAAATGGGCGGAACTGGTGAAGCTCAGGATGGAACATGAACATACAGTATGACGGATTACATGAATCATGAAAAATACATTGTAAGTTAAACTTTCCAACTTAGGAAACATGTGTTAATATATGAGGAATGCAAAGTGTTGCAAGGGATGAATCTAAGTGAGATAAAGAAATGAAAAAAGATTGAAGATAAAATAATATGAAATGAAAAAATGATAACTGGACTCAATTTTGAATTTATAACAATATAGCAAAAAATTAAAAAAATATATTGATGAATATTAGATAATGGAGTAAATGTTGGACGAACAATGCTATAGTAATTCACGGCAGAACTCTATAAAAACGGCTTAAAGCTAAAGGCATCGTTTAAACCAGGGTGCCTAAGAGCTGATAACCTATGGATCCATCTGGCCTCTTTCTGCAGTAGAATTTTATCAAAATTCCCTCCTCTCTCCCCTGGGGGAATGTGTTCTAAGGCGGAAAAATGCATTACTGCACTATCAAATTGATGAAACAGACCTACATGCCGGCTAATTGGGGTTTCCATTTTCTTTTTCCTTATCAGAGAAACATGGTCTCTGACACGGTGAAAGAAGGGCCTTTTGGTCTTGCCGACATAGAATGCATCACATTGGCATTGCATTAAGTATACTATACCAATGGATTGGCACGTGACTGAAAACATAGGTCTGTGTACTTGTCCGTCCGGAAGAGTAACCGTGGAGGAGGAATGTAAATATCTGCAGAATTTACATTTATGACAAGGCCTAGTGCCCCTAAACGGGATGGGATTGGACGGCGATGAAGAAAAGTGGCTATGGATCAGAGTGTCTCGTAGAGATCGCGCTCTCTTGTAGGTGATCTGTGGATACGGTTTGATAAATTTAGAAATTTGATCATCGCTGGTTAGTAGGTACCAGTATTTTTGTAGGATGAGGCGCACCTGTTGGTGTTGGTTTGAAAATGTAGTTATCAACCTAACACCCGGGTCAGATTTTGTTTTCTTGGGACCATGCAGAAGAGCACTTCTATTTTGTTTTTTGGTTCTAGCATAAGCCTTTTTAAGGCACTTGTTGCTGTAACCTCGTTCTAAAAAACGGGCCCTCAATAGTTTAGCCTCATGTTCAAAGTCCTTTGAACTGCTACAGTTCCGCCGCAATCTCAAATATTGCCCATAGGGCACACTTGAGATCAGAGGTTTGGGATGGGCACTCCCTGCATGCAGCAGGGAGTTTCCAGCCGAAGATTTACGATAAAGGGAGGTGCTGATGGTACCATCAGTTTTGATGTTGATTTTGAGATCCAGAAAGGTCAACTCCCTTTGGCTAATTTCAAAAGTGAATTTGAGATTAAAGTTATTGATCTTTAAGGAATCAAGGAAAGTGGTAAGGGCATCTCTGGGGCCGGTCCAAATAAAGAAAATATCGTCAATGAATCGTCGCCATATTGGGATAAAATCCAAATGGCTCTGTAAATCCTCTCTAAAAAAGAGGTTTCTCTCCCACCCCCCCAGATACAGGTTCGCGTAGGAGGGGGCACACTTGGTCCCCATTGCCACCCCCTGTATCTGGAGGTAGTGGGAGTCTCCAAACAAAAAAATATTGTTAGATAAAATGAATTCGAGAAGGTTCAAAATGAACGAGATATAGGCCCGAGAGATGCCCCTATCCTCGGTGATGAAGCCCTCCACAACCTCCACACCAAGTTGGTGTGGTATGGAGTTGTAGAGGGCCTCAACATCAAGTGCCACCAACCAAGATCCCTCAGGCACAGAAATGCCATCTAAGGTTCTTAAAAGGTCAGTTGTATCCTGTAGATACGATACCAGCCCTTCAACATGAGGTCTGAGAAAGTCATCGATCAGTTGACTAGCCGTCTCTGTCAGGGAACCATTGCCCGAGACAATAGGACGTCCCGGGGGAGAGGACAAGTTCTTGTGAACTTTAGGTAATGCATAGAGAGTGGGGCCTGAAAAAAGCCGTGAGTTTTAGGCATAGGGAGTGCCTCTGGTGCCTGTGAGGAAGAAAAAGAGGAAGCAGAAGAGTCAGATTCACTAGGATCATGGTATGATTCATTTGATTGACGTTTAGTATTTTGAAAACGTCTGCGGCTTTTGAAACTCGTGCCCCAATTGTAGGCCTGAATATTATCGTATGCCAATTTGTCCCTGACAAACTTTTTTTCTTTGGTTTTAAGAATATTGGAGACAAACACCTCCAAATCAGCTTTTAAGGAAGTTTCTCTGACTATAAACGATTCATCAGAGACGATGGTTTCATTGGCTTTATAGAGGTCTTCAATTTCTCTATCAATAGCAATCAAATCAGAAGCGTATTGTTTATTCAATAGTTCCATCATGTGGATGGAACAGGTTTGGAGGTTAATTTCCCATTCTGCTTTGAATGCAGGATCAATTTGGTTCAAGGTAGGAAAAATTTGAACTCGAAGACCCCAAGGGACAACATTGTCCTCTATATATTTAAGAAAGTACCATCTATTCCAAAATAGTCTGGACTTTCTTTCCAACATCCGTTGGAGTCTCATGATAAAGCGATCCATGGACAGACCTCCACTGGCAGTGTTTTGAGCCTTGTGGATTTTGTCCATGTAGCCTTCGAAAGCATTACCGCAGTAGCTTGCCATGTTGGTACTACAAGGGGACAAATGAACAAGATAACAGTGAAAAGGCACCAATGAATAAGGATAAAGAGTAGGATAATAAGAAAGAAACCAAAAAAAAAAAAAACAAAAAAAAAACAAGAGATTATCATCAAGCCCTCCGACAAGGGGGGCAACTTGGTGGTTATGAACTGTTGGTACCGGAAAGTATCTAGTGCTCATTTGCATCTGGTTACTGAACGGTACAGACATTTGATCGGCAGTGCATATCATGATGGTTTAATCACCAAAAAAACTTGGGAATTTCTCAGTGTCACCAATCCTAGAACCCCCACTCTCTATGCATTACCTAAAGTTCACAAGAACTTGTCCTCTCCCCCGGGACGTCCTATTGTCTCGGGCAATGGTTCCCTGACAGAGACGGCTAGTCAACTGATCGATGACTTTCTCAGACCTCATGTTGAAGGGCTGGTATCGTATCTACAGGACACAACTGACCTTTTAAGAACCTTAGATGGCATTTCTGTGCCTGAGGGATCTTGGTTGGTGGCACTTGATGTTGAGGCCCTCTACAACTCCATACCACACCAACTTGGTGTGGAGGTTGTGGAGGGCTTCATCACCGAGGATAGGGGCATCTCTCGGGCCTATATCTCGTTCATTTTGAACCTTCTCGAATTCATTTTATCTAACAAAATTTTTTTGTTTGGAGACTCCCACTACCTCCAGATACAGGGGGTGGCAATGGGGACCAAGTGTGCCCCCTCCTACGCGAACCTGTATCTGGGGGGGTGGGAGAGAAACCTCTTTTTTAGAGAGGATTTACAGAGCCATTTGGATTTTATCCCAATATGGCGACGATTCATTGACGATATTTTCTTTATTTGGACCGGCCCCAGAGATGCCCTTACCACTTTCCTTGATTCCTTAAAGATCAATAACTTTAATCTCAAATTCACTTTTGAAATTAGCCAAAGGGAGTTGACCTTTCTGGATCTCAAAATCAACATCAAAACTGATGGTACCATCAGCACCTCCCTTTATCGTAAATCTTCGGCTGGAAACTCCCTGCTGCATGCAGGGAGTGCCCATCCCAAACCTCTGATCTCAAGTGTGCCCTATGGGCAATATTTGAGATTGCGGCGGAACTGTAGCAGTTCAAAGGACTTTGAACATGAGGCTAAACTATTGAGGGCCCGTTTTTTAGAACGAGGTTACAGCAACAAGTGCCTTAAAAAGGCTTATGCTAGAACCAAAAAACAAAATAGAAGTGCTCTTCTGCATGGTCCCAAGAAAACAAAATCTGACCCGGGTGTTAGGTTGATAACTACATTTTCAAACCAACACCAACAGGTGCGCCTCATCCTACAAAAATACTGGTACCTACTAACCAGCGATGATCAAATTTCTAAATTTATCAAACCGTATCCACAGATCACCTACAAGAGAGCGCGATCTCTACGAGACACTCTGATCCATAGCCACTTTTCTTCATCGCCGTCCAATCCCATCCCGTTTAGGGGCACTAGGCCTTGTCATAAATGTAAATTCTGCAGATATTTACATTCCTCCTCCACGGTTACTCTTCCGGACGGACAAGTACACAGACCTATGTTTTCAGTCACGTGCCAATCCATTGGTATAGTATACTCAATGCAATGCCAATGTGATGCATTCTATGTCGGCAAGACCAAAAGGCCCTTCTTTCACCGTGTCAGAGACCATGTTTCTCTGATAAGGAAAAAGAAAATGGAAACCCCAATTAGCCGGCATGTAGGTCTGTTTCATCAATTTGATAGTGCAGTAATGCATTTTTCCGCCTTAGAACACATTCCCCCAGGGGAGAGAGGAGGGAATTTTGATAAAATTCTACTGCAGAAAGAGGCCAGATGGATCCATAGGTTATCAGCTCTTAGGCACCCTGGTTTAAACGATGCCTTTAGCTTTAAGCCGTTTTTATAGAGTTCTGCCGTGAATTACTATAGCATTGTTCGTCCAACATTTACTCCATTATCTAATATTCATCAATATATTTTTTTAATTTTTTGCTATATTGTTATAAATTCAAAATTGAGTCCAGTTATCATTTTTTCATTTCATATTATTTTATCTTCAATCTTTTTTCATTTCTTTATCTCACTTAGATTCATCCCTTGCAACACTTTGCATTCCTCATATATTAACACATGTTTCCTAAGTTGGAAAGTTTAACTTACAATGTATTTTTCATGATTCATGTAATCCGTCATACTGTATGTTCATGTTCCATCCTGAGCTTCACCAGTTCCGCCCATTTGCTTTACTTCAGACCCTTGCTACAAATTGGGTTTACTCTTTGTGAAAAATTGGCATTCTAGTTATTATCTAATTTCGATTATTTATCTACTTGGGTGACACAATGTGTCCCTGTATAATAATAAAAAAAAAATTTTTCATACCAAATTTATTTTCTCTATATTGCATCTGGTATTTGCTGACTGGCTCAATTCATGATTCACCCCGGGCAACCATACGGACGCCCGGGGGCCCCCTGCTTTGATATACTCGTGATGCCAGTCGAGCTTTCAATGGGGTGCCCCAAATTGATGATCAATGTTGACAGTCATTCTGTGAGTTCCACCTGCGCTGCTTCAATATAGATTTTGATTATTAATGTCATTACACCATATATATTCTTGTTCCCACTCTCTCAATGACGCTGGGTTCATTTACTATTATCTATATATTCTGTTTTCCCTTATTCAAGATGGCGCGGCTGGCCTCAGCAGCGTCCAGCTGACTGACACACACCTCGCTTGGTGTGTGACACGCCACGTTGGCTGCTGTCTCAATGACGCTAACGCCAGTCCAACTCTTGGACGGCGGTGCGCGTCATCATTGATCCACCAATGTACGTCCGCATCGCGGCGATGACGTCAGACGCCGCCGCGATGGGGGTATTTTAAATGCGGCTCCGGTCCGCCGACAGTCTGCGAGGATCTTTCGCCGCCCTGGGGCTTGGAGATATACCTGCTCCAGCCGGACGGATTCTGACCCCTTTTCAACTTGCCCAGGTAGGCTGCTGTTATGGACAATCGCTTGTCCGCTGTGTTGATAACTTTCTCCTCGCAGTGGCCGAGGTTGCTCATCACTTTGTCTGCTATATTTTTTTTTTTTTTTTTTTTTTTTTTTTTTTTTTTTTTTTATTTACAGCTGGTGACCAGCTCATCCATCCCACCCAACCATCTTGAGTGCAATGTAACCAGTGAAGTTATTTTTTCACTATGTGTTTCCAATCATTCAGCCCGAGGGTTTGTCTTTCTTAGCACAAATAGACACTTTGTGCTCTATAAGGATTTTTACAACTCCCTATTGGCATACTGCTGACTTTGGATCTAGTGACCCATACTAACAACCTCTCAAGGTAAGAGGTTGTCTTTCCATCCATTTCAGGATGAATTATGTTGAATTTGCTAGATTTAACATCTATTCACTATATACCTTTTGTATGCTTTCTATTTCCAGTCTTCAATAGATTTTCTTTACCCTTGTGGTTGCTAACCCTATGGGTTGTTTCAGTGGATTGGGCAAACCGGTCAACTAATACCAGTGGAAATGCCATTTGTTCTTCCAGTTTGTAGCTACACATGTAAGTCGGTGAGTGTATACATATGTGTTTGTATGATGCTCAGCATGGGCCATCACCATTTCAGTGTGAACGGATCTATTGTGTTAATGATCTACCCTTATGAACTACTTAACCATTAGCGTGCTTTGGGCACGTCAATTTATCAATTTTTCTGAAATGTTCAACATTAAAGTCTTACATACTTTTAACCATTCTATGTTGCTAATTGTTGTACATCCTGTATTCACAGTTTAAACCTGCTATTACTCTATTACACTCCTGAAGAAGCTCCGCTGGGAGCGAAACTAGTTGAGTGGAAATCAAGCAGTGAATTGCATCTTTTTGAAAACTGACCTACATATCTTGAAGGATGGTTAATAATTTTGTGTATTGTTTTTATGCTTCATGTAATAAAATTTAATCTTTTATTGATTTTGACAATTGTGTTTATCTCTATCAAGCACCGTGTTTTCAAAAAATCCCTGGGTACTGAGTATACCCGCTGTCCCCCCCTTTTTCTCATATTAAATTACAATGGGATGTGGTGCTTTTTGATTTGACCAAGAGTACCCCAATATATTAGTTTTTAAAAATATACCATAGTTCGTAGACGCTGTATCTTTTGCGCAAACCGTATGGGATTTTTTTTACCAAAAATATGTAGCAGAATACATATTGGTCTAACTTGATGAAGAATTTTTTACATTTTTTTTATTGGGAATGTTTTATAGCAGAAAGTAAAAAATATATATTTTTTTAAAATTGTCGGTCTTTTTTTGTATATAGCGCAAAAAAAAAAAAACGCAGAGGTGATCAAATACCACCAAAAGAAAGCTCTATGTGTGGGAAAAAAAGAACATCAATTTTTTTTGGGTACAGCGTCGCACGCCCACTCAACTGTCAGTTAAAGTTACACAGTGCCATACTGCAAAAAAGGGCTTGATCATGAAGGGGGGTAAACATTCCGGAGGCAAAGTGGTTAAACAGTTGCTTTAAATAAAAGTGATTTACCTAAAAAAATATATATATATATATATATATATATATATATGTAGCGATACCTCCAACTAAGGAGGCCGCAGAATTAGATTTTGGGCCCTGAGTGCAGCTCCGCCAACCCCCGGCAATAGGCTCTATCCCCTTCTGGCACAGCTAGTACTAACAATCAATGATATGTCCTATGCAATGGAATAACTAAGCAAGGACACAGTAATGAATTGTAATAGGTAAAGTGTTTTACTCATCAATTCTCAATATGAATAAAAGGGGTAACAATAATCACAGTTCTAAACAATCACTCCTAAGGGCAGCGTCCTGCCACTCTAACACACTATATAGTAACACACGCTACAAGTGCGCCATACGGGCGACCGTTAACTAAGTGCCCTATGGCGCAGCAATCAAACACGCTAGAATCCCCACCAGGCCTGGTTCTAATATTTAGCTTAGTCCTTCTTTCTTCACCGGCAGGTCTGTAATGGTGGTGCACTTAAACAGAGTATAACTTTGTAATCCAAGGGGTATGAAAATAACTTGTAGGCCACGGCAGTCTATAGGCCTATACACAGCAACAGTATCTAAGCTGGGCTTATGCCCTCTCACCCGCCGGACTACGGATCCAGTCCGGGAAAACCTCCACCGGCCGTGTCACACACTCTCGATCTCTCCAACGATCGGGTCCCCGATCCGACAAGGCGGTAGCTCACAAAGTCAGATGCCACCCAGGCTCGCAGAGGGGAGGATGGAAGGCTCTTCGGTGCAGAGCAAGGCCTCAGGCTTCAGGCCTTGCCCCTTCGACACATCCGCACAGGAGGATCCGTCCGTGAAGTCTCGTGTCGCCAAAGAGACCGAGCCCGGCCCCGCCTCTTCCTTTTATAACCCCTCCCATGAGTCTCTGCGGTGGAACGTCACAACAAGAATGGGGTTATGGGTAATGTAGTTTCTTCCC
Source organism: Rana muscosa (assembly GCA_029206835.1). NCBI lineage: Eukaryota > Metazoa > Chordata > Amphibia > Anura > Ranidae > Rana > Rana muscosa. The sequence continues at coordinate 931,460,288 of CM055116.1, forward strand.
AATATAGGGGAACACCCCGCTACACACTCCCCCCACTTAAACTCTTTGGTCCCCAAAGATAAATTTTAGCAACAACTATATACAACATTGGACAATTCTGAAAACGATGTTGGGATAGGGGATTCCCACCATAACTGAGGGGTTGAATTCCCTTGCCCACAGGTCACATTATCTTGGGTGGCCTGACTAACTGTGCCAGAGAGTGAGCTGGGGTTGCCCTCCACCAAATGGACAGTGGAGGGATCCGGAATCTCAGCATTTCTCCTAGCAGTGACCACAGAGTCTTCCGAACTGTTCCCCATCTGGGGGTAGGTCAGCTTCTTAGGAGGTTGAATGACTCTTCGAGCTCTTTGCTCTCTTGGAATCTCTGGCTCTGGCGCCTCAGGCTCCTCTTCCTCGGAGTAACTATCATGGGCATCTTCCCAGTAATCTGTTGAAGGACTGAAAGGGATGAATTCTGTAGCCTCTGGGTTCAGCGTTTCATCTGTGGTATCTTGGGTGACTGGAAGATCTATGATAGAAGTTCCTGGAGTTGGGGAAGACCACAGCCAATCAAGCTCTCCTTCTTCATCCCCACTAAGTTGGGAGGCTTCTCCATTTCCAGCTCGGGAGGTCTGTGACCGAGTGTGCGGTCTAGGAGTATCCAAGATAGAGGCCGGTGCAGGGGAGTCTCCCACGGAAGGTATTCTAACTGCCTCCGTCAGTGGAAGCAGGTGGTTTCGATGCCATGTCTTCAGTGGGCCTACCTTTCCCTCTGGCTTCACCTTGTAGACAGGTAGGCCCGGCAACTTCCTGCAGATGACATAAGGTTCAGATCTCCATCTGTCTGCAAGCTTGTGCTTTCCGGGGACTCCCAGATTGCGCAACAGTACTCGATCCCCGGGCTGTAGGTCTTGTACCCGGACCTTCAGGTCGTAATTTTTTTTATTCCGAGCTCCCCTTTGATCTGAGGCCGCTTGAGCTTGTTCATAGGCTACTTTCAGGCTGTGTCTGAGCCTATCCACATATCCTCTGTGAGAGGTGACGGAGGAATGGTCCAGTGAGGTGCCAAAAGCCAGGTCCACCGGTAGTCTCGCTTCTCTCCCAAACATGAGTCGATATGGGGAATAGCCTGTAGCATCACTGATGGTGCAGTTGTAAGCATGTACCATGGCTGCTATGTGTTTGCTCCAATGTTGCTTTTTCTCGCTTTCCAGAGTCCCCAACATGTTGAGCAGGGTTCGGTTGAACCTTTCCGGCTGAGCATCTCCCTGAGGATGGTAAGGTGTAGTTCGAGTCTTCCTGATTCCCAACGAATCCAAGAGCTTCCGGATCAGCTTACTCTCGAAGTCCCTCCCTTGATCTGAATGGAGTCTCTGTGGCAGCCCATAATGGACAAAATACTTCTCCATAAGTACCTTGGCCACGGTGGAGGCCTTCTGATCTTTGGTGGGGAAGGCCTGGGCATACCGGGTGAAATGGTCGGTTATCACCAGAACATTTCCTAGTCCACTCAGGTCGGGTTCGAGGCAGAGAAAGTCAATGCACACCAGGTCCATAGGCCCTTGGCTCTGTAGATGGCCCATTGGGGCAGCTTGATGGGGCAAAGTCTTCCTCTGGATGCATCGCGCACATGAGTGGCAGTACTCCTCTACCTCTGCCCTCATGCAGGGCCAATAGAACCGACTTCTGACAAGTTGAAAAGTCCTTTCAGCCCCTAGGTGGCCATGATTGTCATGCAAGGCCATCAAAACAGTCTCCCGATGTTTCTCTGGGAGGAACATCTGCCACTTATCTTCTGAATCATCAGAGGGGCCCCTTCGGTAGACCACTCCCTGATGCAACTGCAACCTATCCCACTCCTTCCTCAGTAGGCGAGCTTCTTTGGAGGGTTGACGCATGAGTATGTTTGGATCCTGATTTTCCAAGGCCTCCAGGACCAATCTCCCCATGGGGTCTTCCAATTGGTCACACCTTAATTCCTTTTTGGACAATCTTGGTAGGTTGCCCTCTTCCAATTGAGCTACTCCACAGTAGTGTTTGGGGACTCCCACCGTGGTAACTCCTATTTCCTCTGCTCTGGAGCATCCTCGGGCTTGGAATGCAGCTCCTTGACAAAGGGCCTGCACCCCGTCCGGTGCCACTTGGGTCCAATCTTCTATTTCAATGGTCGGGGAATGAGATCTTCTAGACAAGGCGTCTGCGTCTCGATTCCCCACTCCTGGTCTATACTTAAGGCTGAAGTTGAATCCAGACAGTGCGGCTAGCCACCTGTGTCCAGTGGCATCCAGCTTGGCCGTGGTGAACAGGTAGGTAAGGGGGTTGTTGTCGGTCTTCACAGTGAACTCTGCTCCGTACAGGTAGTCTTTGAGCTTGTCTACTACCGCCCACTTGAGGGCCAGGAACTCCAGCTTGTGAGTGGGGTAGTTCTTCTCAGAGGGGGTCAGGCTTCTACTCACATAGGCAACAGGCCGCAATTGCCCCTCATGTTCTTGGTAAAGTACTCCTCCCAGACCGTCGTGACTAGCATCCACGTGCAGTTCATAGGGTTTGGTTGGGTCTGCATAGGCCAAGACTGGTGCAGTGGTCAGGCTCCTCTTCAATTCCTGGAAAGCCTCTTCACACCTCTGATTCCACTGATCTCTGATGGACTCTCCTGGCCTCCTGGGCCCCGATCCATCCTCCTCTCCTTCAGTCTTGAGCAACTCATTCAATGGTCTAGCAATTCGAGCAAATCCCTCCACAAACCTTCTATAGTAGGAGCAGAAGCCCAAGAAGGATCTGAGTTCTGTTACTGTGGTGGGCTGTGGCCAGGAGGTAACTGCCTCCAATTTCTCAGGGTCTGTGGCCACCCCTTCTTCAGATACTATGTGCCCCAGATAGTTCACAGAAGACTGGTAGAACCGACACTTCTCAGGCGAAAGCTTAAGTCCTTCCTCACTGAGTCTTCTCAACACTTTCTCCAGCCTCTCTTCATGTTCCTCCAAGGTTCTCCCAAAGACAATGACATCGTCTAGGTATACAAGGACTTCGATCAAGTTCATGTCCCCTAATGTCTTCTCCATGAGACGTTGGAAAGTAGCTGGGGCTCCAGACAGACCTTGGGGCATCCGGTCGAATTCGAAGAACCCCACTGGGGTTATGAAAGCTGTCTTCTCCTTGTCTGCTGGGTGCATCGGAATCTGATAGTACCCACTCTTGAGATCCATAACGCTGAACCATTTGGCTCCAGACAAGCTCTGTAGGGCATCCTCTATCCTCGGAGTGGTGTATTGGTCAGGTATGGTTCTCCTGTTGAGAGTCCTGTAGTCTATACAGAGCCTCAATGATCCATTCTTCTTTCGGACCACTACTATGGGAGAGGCATAGGGGCTTCTGGACTCCCGTATCACACCAGTCCTCTTGAGTTCTGCAAGTTGTTCCCTCAGATCCTCCAGATCTGCTAGCGGGACCCGCCTGACTCTCTCTCGGAAGGGCTTATCTTCTTGGAGGCGGATCCGATGGGTGGCACTTCTTGCACACCCCACATCAAATTCATCCCTAGAGAAGATCTTCTCCCATCTATTCAACTGGGCCTTGGCTCTCTCTTTCCAAGCCCTGGACAGATTCGGGTTTTCCATGGTCAGCTTCTCCCAAACATCCGCTTCTTCACCTGTCCTCTTCACTTCTGACAGGGTAACAGGGGCCGCCGGGCTCACCTGGCCTAGCAACATTCTGGCTGGGATGTCCATGGGGTCTTTGGTAGTATTCCTAACACTCACTGGAACTCTATAATGGGCCTTCTTCAGGACCTTCAGCGGAATCACTTCCGGTATCACCTCCAGGCCTGAGGATTCACCCCTTGGGTCTGACTCCAGCATGACAAAGGGACCAGGCTGTTCCCAAGTAAGCTTCACAGTGGCCCTGAGACAGGTTACTTCACCGGGCTGCAACACTACCCCTTCTCTTCCAAGTCTCCACAACTTCCCTATCTCCTCTCCAGGGGTCTCCCGCTCTTGGACCAGCCGTTGGTAGACTGTCTTCAGCATGGGATGGATCTTGGTAGCTGCTTGTCTTTCTTCCGTCACTAGAGGGGTCAGGAGTCTTCGGACCAGGTCCGTGTTCGTCCCTATTATAAGGGAATTCTTGTTGGCTCCAGGCGGCCTAGGACACACAACTGCCAGGGTGTCAAACACTTCGGCCTTCCCAGCCACGGATGGGTCAAAGGTTATTTGGACAGGAAGGTAGCCGTCGTAAGGGAAACTCTGGGTTCCAATTCCCCATATTTCCAGCTCCTCTATCTTCTGGATAGGCAGATGACTCAGGTGCCTGTCGTAGAAGTCCCGGTATAGTAGGGTCACTTGTGCCCCGGTGTCCAGGAGGCCCCTGGTGTAGACTCCCTCCACTTGAATGGGCACTATAGGGGATGGGCCTACCAGCTTCTCTGGATATGGTCCGGCAGGAGCTGCCTTCTTCAGACCTTTTCCCTTTGGACTCTCTCTTGTCCTATTCCCTTTGGACTTGAACCTTTCTTGAGCCTGGTATGCACTGACTTCCCTCCTTTTAATGGGTGTAGGAACCCGCTGAGGTGTACTATTATTTTTCTTGGGTGGGCACCTCCTTTGGGGGGTGCCGTGCCTCTCCTGAGGGGTCTCCCCCCTTCTTCTTGGAGTATAGCTTTGTTGAGGGGTATTACGTTTCCCCTTTGGTGTTCTATCTCTCTTTTTGTTTTTCTTTGCATTCAGCTTGGAGTTTACTGAAGATGGTGGGCACCCGGTTGACTCCTTCACCGGGGCCCTCTGAAGTTTCCCGCCGGCTTGCGGTTGTCTGGTCTCTTCTTCTTCGGACTAGAACATGTGGCTGAAATGTGGCCAACTCCCCCACAGTTGAAGCAGACTATATCTCCCCATTCTTGTAAAGGTTCGGGTGCTGAGGCAATCGGGAACAATTCCTTCCTTGGACTTTCCTTCTTCTTGGGACACTCTGTGTCTTTTGCTATCAGAGAGGTCAATATCTCTAATACCTTGGACATCTGAGTTTTTAGGGTGTCTATCTCCGCCTCTCTTTCAGGGGTCATCACTGGATTGACCAGCACCTGTGCGGGTACAACACTTGTCTTATCCTTCTGCTGGTCCTGTTGCAGCGCCTCCTCATCTCTGATAATTTTTATTAAATCAGCATAAGTCAGCAACATTCCTCCTCCCAAGGTTTTCAGGTGCAGCCAGACTGGATCGGAGCGTAGCGCTCCCTTTAAGACTTGCTTCATTCTTGCCGCATCGGCATCTTGGGGCTTCATCCCTTTCTTTAACACAATCTTGCACAGCAGCCTGTTTAGCCTTCTGACATACTCGGAAAGTTTCTCCTCCGGTTTTTGGAAAGTGTGTTCAAACTGGTAGACCGTCTCTGTCACCTTGTCTAATTGACCAAACTCTTCCTGCAGCATAGCTAGACAATCCTGTGCCGTGCACCCTGCATTCCCAAACCGGAAACTTTTCACTGCTTCTGCTGCTGCACCTTTAAGGCTTTCTAACACTCGCTGCCTCTTCTGTGCCTCCGGCACCTCCCATGCCTCCACTGCCTGTAATGCCTGTTCCACCCAAGTATCAAAATCTTCTTCCCCTGCCGGGACAGGGAGCTTCCCTGAGAATATTTTTAGTCTCCGGTAGCTAGTTTCCACATGCACCGTACTTGTCTTCTGACATTTGGCTAGCAAATCCCCTATTGCATTTATCAGTTCTGGTGATATAGCAGTGGCCGATGCAGGTGCCACCGGAGGTGGCGCCCTGTCTTCTCTTTCAGGTGTAGTTCGGGCCGCAGCCTGTGGCGATCCCGTAGGGGATGGTTCCCTTTCTTCAGTTATTGCGTGCGCCAGCCTAAATGTTCTGTTGTCTGGCGTCCGCAGACACTTGTGCTTACAGGCCTCTGGCATCCCGTCCCAATATTCCACTAATGCGTATTGATATGAGATGTTTGGGTCTGTCTTCATGTCTATCACCCACGGTGTGTGATCTGGGGACACTGAACTCAGCAGTTCCTCTACCGTCTCACTTGACCATTTCTCGCCAGGAAGGCTAATGGCTATCGACTGTTTTGGCTCTGTATTAGCGGCTTTGCACCACTCTTCTACCGCTCTTGGATCCATGGGGTCCATGCCGGCACTTCTGGCGTTCGCTTGCTGCATCAGGATCCCGGACGAGAACCCCCACGTGTAGCGATACCTCCAACTAAGGAGGCCGCAGAATTAGATTTTGGGCCCTGAGTGCAGCTCCGCCAACCCCCGGCAATAGGCTCTATCCCCTTCTGGCACAGCTAGTACTAACAATCAATGATATGTCCTATGCAATGGAATAACTAAGCAAGGACACAGTAATGAATTGTAATAGGTAAAGTGTTTTACTCATCAATTCTCAATATGAATAAAAGGGGTAACAATAATCACAGTTCTAAACAATCACTCCTAAGGGCAGCGTCCTGCCACTCTAACACACTATATAGTAACACACGCTACAAGTGCGCCATACGGGCGACCGTTAACTAAGTGCCCTATGGCGCAGCAATCAAACACGCTAGAATCCCCACCAGGCCTGGTTCTAATATTTAGCTTAGTCCTTCTTTCTTCACCGGCAGGTCTGTAATGGTGGTGCACTTAAACAGAGTATAACTTTGTAATCCAAGGGGTATGAAAATAACTTGTAGGCCACGGCAGTCTATAGGCCTATACACAGCAACAGTATCTAAGCTGGGCTTATGCCCTCTCACCCGCCGGACTACGGATCCAGTCCGGGAAAACCTCCACCGGCCGTGTCACACACTCTCGATCTCTCCAACGATCGGGTCCCCGATCCGACAAGGCGGTAGCTCACAAAGTCAGATGCCACCCAGGCTCGCAGAGGGGAGGATGGAAGGCTCTTCGGTGCAGAGCAAGGCCTCAGGCTTCAGGCCTTGCCCCTTCGACACATCCGCACAGGAGGATCCGTCCGTGAAGTCTCGTGTCGCCAAAGAGACCGAGCCCGGCCCCGCCTCTTCCTTTTATAACCCCTCCCATGAGTCTCTGCGGTGGAACGTCACAACAAGAATGGGGTTATGGGTAATGTAGTTTCTTCCCAATATAGGGGAACACCCCGCTACATATATATATATATATATATATATATTGTCATTAAAACGTACAGGCATTGGGTGACAAGAAAAACATGTTTGCCTGTAAAGCAGTGGGTTGGGTGGACGTCACTTTTCGTATCTAAGAAAAAATCGATAGAAATGCGGATGAATTAAATGGTATATATATATATATATATATATATATATATATATATAGTCCCGATGTCATCTACAGAGGATGCTTCTTACTTCCATTTCTTCCATTTCACTCTCTGTAGCTGAACACATGCATCAGATTCCCAAATGTTTTATCAAAGCAGTTTGGCACCTCTTTTATTGTGGGCTGTGTATGTAGGTGAATGTGTGTGTGTGTGTATTCTCTATTCCTCATTTCACTGACTTAGCCCTGAACCTGTGTGAAATCTGATCCTCATTAAACTAGATGGTAGCAATAAAGCACACTTATTTTTCTTGGATCAAACATAATTTTGATTTACTGGATGTCAGGTATTATCCTGAAGAAAGGGTTTGAAGTTCAAAGAACAAATTAAACCAATTTAATTTGCTACACACAAAGTGCGGCAGAGAGAAAAGGAGGCAGGAGGGGTTAGAAGCAAGAGTGGGTGTAAGAAGAAGGAACCGTAGAGGAAGTTAAAAGAAGGAGCAGAGATGGGGTACACACTTTTCTGCTATTGGTTGGTGCTAAAGGAATAATGAGTTTGTTTTTTGTTTTTTTGGCATGCAGGATATAGATACACTAATACATGCACAAATTTCCTGAAAATGTTAAACTCATTATTTCACATACACAGAAAACAACCCATTGAACGTGTCTACAAGATGGACAACCTGCAAGCACCGAATAGCACAGGAGCTTTTTATTTTTATTACCGTTGCTTTATATTGCTAATGTTGTTGACCTCTTTTTGAAAATGATAATAGCCTATCATTCTGGTAGTAATTAAAGTGGAACAATTATGCAATAGGTGAAGTCAAGCTAAGCCAGAATACAGCATACTTGTTCTGTCAGTGCCTCAGGAAGTCTTAAGCCGTGTACACACGATAGGTTTTACCGATGAAAACAGTCCGATGGACTTTTTTCATCGGACAAACCGATCGTGTATGGGCCCCATCGGTCTTTTTTCCATCGGTGTTTAAAAATAGAACATGTTTTAAATTTATCCGATGGTTAAAAAACCGATAGCAAATTACTATCGTCTGTGGGGACCTTCATCGGATAAAAAACCCACACATGCTCAGAATCAAGTCGACTCCTGCTCAGAAGCATTGAACTTCATTTTTCTTGGCTCATCGGAGTGTTTTACGTCACCGCGGTTGGAACAGTTGGTTTTTTGACTGATGGTGTGTAGGCAAGACTGATGGAAGTCAGCTTCATCGGTTTTCCGATGGAAAAATCCATCGGTTTAAAAACCATAGGAAATCCGATCGTGTGTACAGGGCTTTAAAGTGATTGTAAAGGGATTTTTTTATATAAAACAAAAACATTACAAACATGTTATACTTACCTGCTCTTTCCTGTCGCATCATCATGGCAGCATACACCTTTGGGTTTCTGGCTCCGCCCCCACAACCTGATAGGACCGTTTAGCTATTAAGCCCAGAGAGGGCCCCCGCCCAGGTATTCTCCTTTTTTTCCTCACCTGACCTGACAAGGACATCAAAGATGAAGAACCCCCTTACCGCTTTCGCCCCAGCCAGGTTCAGCCTCTCCTGGGTGGAAGTCCTATCCTGTACAGCCTCTAAATGAGCTCTATGGAAGGAACCCCACTCTGATGGTCTCAGGGGTATGTTGCCAGCATTACACAAACCTTAAATAGGTTTATCCTGCAGCGACCTCCAGCTCTTCTGTGCACCTAGCTCTTTCTGAGCCTTGTAGTCCTCCAGCAGGGATATATGCAGCTCCTCACAGACCTTAATCAGGTCTCTTTAGCGGCCTCCAGCTCTCCTGTGTATTTTTTTCACGAAAAACTGGCTTTCTGCGCCCTGTAGTCCCACAGCAGTATGGCACTGAGCGTCCAGTCACTTCCGTGCATGCGCAGACAGGCGGGGAGGTCTCCTACAGGTTCACAATGGTGATCCTATGTTTTCCAGCTTCCAAGATGGCGCCGGCTTGCTCACAATGCTACGGCGCATGCGTGGTCATGACGTCAGCACCGAGCGACGGCGGCGCCAATTTTAAAAACCCAAACTTCTTTTGGTGTTTCCTCTTGAACACTGCACCTGTCACTAGCATTTTTCAGTGGGATAGAATTGCACTGCTGTTCCTTACTTCAGGTAAGCTCCTCAGGTCACTTTTCCATTCTTCTTTGGTTTCACCTTACTGCTACCTGCATGCTCATTTCCTACTATCTGTTGTAGGGGGGACTTTATAACTCCTCATTGAAGTCGATGCCCCGGTAGACCATCACCAGCCTAATAGGTAAGGGGGGGGGGAAGATTGGTAAGTAGTGAAGATTGAAAAAGAGAGCCTGTCACTAATGCTGTCTAAATTGGACAGCCCTATCAGGTCGGCCAGATTGTCAGATTCAAGACGACAAGAGCCATCCAGAAGAAGCCGCTCAAGCCATATACAAAGCCGCTCAGACCGCGGTATAAGTCGCTCACGCACGAGGCAAAGTCGCTCAAGTCGCAGGAGGAGCCGTTCAAATTCGCATTCATGGCACAGCCACTCCTACTACAGGAGGTCTCTTTCAAACAGACGCTCTCCTCCCCTTCAGCGTTCCCGTCCATCAGGGAATTCATGCTGGGTTTGCGGTGCCATAGCACTTCCGGACAAGCTGGCCTGTCACACATGCTTGGATGAAGCAACCAGAGAGAGAGAGCTAAGCAGAGAGCGGGCTAGAGACACATCCCTGCAAATCGCAGAATCTGAAACGAGCAGGTCAGTGCAAGGCACTTCACCTGCGACTCCCTCCACATCTAGAAAGTCAGACCCCCTATCTAACAATGAGGACTTGGAGGTATCCACCGGATTTGACTTCTCACTTATAGAACCCTTCATAAAGTCAGTGAAGGAAGCTATAGAATGGGAAGAGGAAAAAGAAACTCTGCAAAAGGCGAATAAATATTTTCCAAACCTCAAAAAAGAACCAGAAACCTTCCCATTTATTGATAACTTAATAAAAGATCAATGGCAAAAACCTGAGAAGAAGACCAGTCTCAGCAATAGACTTGCCAAACTGTATCCGCTAAAGGAATCCAGTGTCAACACACTTATAACACCACCAGTGGTAGACTCCTCCCTGATGCGCCTAGCCAGGTATGTAACCCTTCCAATAGAAGATGCGGTCACATTTAAAGATGTACTGGACAGAAAGATCGATCTGGATCTTAAGAGAGCCTACCTATCTGCAGGTGGTGCCTGCAGGCCAGCAATAATGCTAGCAGCAGTGGGAAGAGCTATCTCAAGCTGGTCCTCCAACGCCGAGAAGTTGGTAGCAGAAGGCGTGGAACAAGAAAGAGTAATCACAGCTCTCCAGGAACTCAGCCTTGCAGGCGATTTTGTCGCAGAGGCCTCTGTAGACATGATAAAGTCAACATCAAGAGCAATGCTAAGCTCAGTGATGGCCAGGAGGGCACTCTGGCTAAAACCGTGGTCAGCAGACCCCTCTTCAAAGTCTAATTGGTGTACGTTCCCTTTTGAAGGCACAAACCTCTTCGGAGAGAAGCTGAACTCGGCCATTTCAAAGGTCACCGGCGGAAAGTCTGGACTCATTCCTTCAGACAGAAGGCCTAGGCAACAAAGGCCACCTACCTTCAGACGGAACCTCCCAGATATATATAGGGAGGCAAAATACTACAAACCCAGCAGGGAGTACAGGAAAAATTGGAAGAATCCACAATCATCCTTCCTAAAACTCCAAACATCCCTGCCACGGGGGACCAGAAGTCTTTTTGAAGATGCGTCCGCCCAACCAGCTGTAGTAGGAGCTAGACTGAAGGACTTCAAGCAGGTTTGGGCGGAGATAATAAAAGACCCATGGACAGTGGCTACTGTCCAGGATGGACACAAATGGAGGTTCAAGAATCGACCTCCCAGAAACCAATTTGTCATAACCAGAATTCCAACATCTCGGGAAAAGAAGCTTATATTGGCAGAATATGTCCAAGATCTAATCCAAAAACAGGCCATAGTGGAAGTCCCACCACCACAAAGGGGGAAAGGTTTCTACTCCCCTGTTTTTGGTGAAGAAAAAGACCGGGGATCTGCGCCCCGTCCTAGACCTAAAAAATCTCAATCGCTCAATCCAAGTGGAGACATTCAAGATGGTAAGCTTACAGTCAATCCTCTATGCCAGGGATATGCAATTAGCGGACCTCCAGCTGTTGCCAAACTACAAGTCCCATCATGCCTCTGCCTCTGGGTGTCATGCTTGATGCTGTCAGAGACCCGCTATGCCTCATGGGACTTGTAGTTTGGCAACAGCTAGAGGTCCGCTAATTGCATATCCCTGCTCTATGCCATAAATATCGGCGTTTGGATGCTCTCCGTGGATTTAAAGGACGCTTACCTGCATGTTCCCATTCACACCGCATTCCAGAAGTTTCTCCGCTTCTCGGTAAACCATCAACACTTTCAGTTTCGAAGCCTTCCATTTGGGATTTCTACAGCTCCCAGAACATTCACCAAGGTCCTGCTACCAGTGATAGCCCTACTAAGGGAGCAAGGATTAAGAGTCCACCATTATCTGGACGACATCCTACTGCTCGCAGACAACCAAGAGTCTCTTCTACTCCACCGAGACACTCTAACATCCACCTTGCAAAAATTCGGGTGACTGATAAACTGGAAGAAAAGCAATCTCCAACCTACTCAGAGAATGGTCTTCTGGGCAGAACTGGATACCAGACTCAACACCATAAAACTTCCTCAGGAGAAAATTCCCATTATAATCCAAAAGGCAAAGAGATTACTCTTATCCAACACAGTCCCAGCCAGAGAGTGTCTCAGCATCATGGGATCGCTATCAGCAACCATACCTATGGTCCAATGGGCCCAGTGGAACACAAGACCTCTCCAGACGTCATTCTTGAGACAATGGAACGGGGTATCGATGTCTCAACTAATCAACATCCGAAAAGGAAGTCAAACAATCACTATGGTGGTGGACCCGATTGCACAACCTAAAAAGGTACAAGCGCATAGTTACCCCTCCCCAGGAGGTGATCACTTCGGACACCAGCAGGGAAGGCTGGGGAGCACACTACCAGCAACTTGCAGTCCAAGGCCGTTGGTCTTTCGAGACACAGGATGTGGTATCGAACATCCTAGAGATGAAAGCAGCGTTTCAAGCTCTCCTAGCTTTCAGTCCTGTCCTGAAAGGGAAAGAAGTCCTGTTGAAGATGGACAACAGGGTGGCAGTTGCCTATATCAACAGGCAAGGAGGCACCAAAAGTCGCTCCATGATGCAGGAAGTCCGCCCAGTCCTCGAATGGGCGCAATTTAATCTGTCGGGGTTAAGGGCGATGTATGTCCCAGGAACCCAGAACCAGCTGGTCGACACGCTAAGCAGAAGCTTAATTTCCAACAACGAATGGGCTCTGAGTCACCAAGCCTTTTCCCTCATAACAAGAACTTGGGGCATGCCGGATATAGACCTGGCAGCGACTCCAGACAACGCAAAGTGCTGGAGGTATCTGACAAGAATCCCCTGCCCGTTAGCGGAGGGGACAGATTGCCTACAACACGAGTGGAATTTCCATCTGGGTTACATCTTTCCCCCGACACCTCTCATACCGAGATTTCTTCTCAGGCTCAAGAGGTCATCTTCCACAGTAATAACAGTCCTTCCTTTTTGGCCGAGGCGGCCATGGTTTACCACTCTCTAGGGATGAGCTTCGTGTTCGAGTCGAACATACGTTCGACTCGAACATCGGCTGTTCGATCGTTCGACGAAGATCGAACGATTTGGGCCGTTCGCGCCAAATTCGAGTGACGCGAACGGCCCACAATGCACTACGCCATCGCAGTGTCATCCAGGCGCTGTGATTGGCCAAGCATGCACTGTGACCCCGCATGCTTGGCCAATCACAGCGCCGGCAGCGAGGAGAGCAATGATTGGCCACAGGCAGGATGCCTGTGGCCAATTATTGCTGAGGGGGTTTAGTACACGCCCCACACTATAAAAGGCCGCCAGCACGGCGGCCTAGTGTAGTGTGTTCCGGAGCAGGGAAAGAGCAGCATAGGCAGGGACAGTGACTTTTATTTCTTTCTTGCTTAACCTGGATTCCTTTAGTTTAGGGAAAGAGAAGGATAGGTAGGGAGAGTGTCAGTGTGTTTTGTGCTTGTGCTATAGTGTGCTTAAAAAAAACATTTTTTCTAGGGACAGAAAACTGTAGGTAGGGAGAGTGTCAGTTTCTTTCACTGTGCAAGTCCTTGTTTCTAGGGACTGGGAAGGACAGTGAGTGAATTCTCCTTGTGCTATAGTGTGCTTAAAAAAAACATTTTTTCTAGGGACAGAAAACTGTAGGTAGGGAGAGTGTCAGTTTCTTTCACTGTGCAAGTCCTTGTTTCTAGGGACTGGGAAGGACAGTGAGTGAATTCTCCTTGTGCTATAGTGTGCTTAAAAAAAACATTTTTTCTAGGGACAGAAAACTGTAGGTAGGGAGAGTGTCAGTTTCTTTCACTGTGCAAGTCCTTGTTTCTAGGGACTGGGAAGGACAGTGAGTGAATTCTCCTTGTGCTATAGTGTGCTTAAAAAAAACATTTTTTCTAGGGACAGAAAACTGTAGGTAGGGAGAGTGTCAGTTTCTTTCACTGTGCAAGTCCTTGTTTCTAGGGACTGGGAAGGACAGTGAGTGAATTCTCCTTGTGCTATAGTGTGCTTAAAAAAAACATTTTTTCTAGGGACAGAAAACTGTAGGTAGGGAGAGTGTCAGTTTCTTTCACTGTGCAAGTCCTTGTTTCTAGGGACTGGGAAGGACAGTGAGTGAATTCTCCTTGTGCTATAGTGTGCTTAAAAAAAACATTTTTTCTAGGGACAGAAAACTGTAGGTAGGGAGAGTGTCAGTTTCTTTCACTGTGCAAGTCCTTGTTTCTAGGGACTGGGAAGGACAGTGAGTGAATTCTCCTTGTGCTATAGTGTGCTTAAAAAAACATTTTTTCTAGGGACAGAAAACTGTAGGTAGGGAGAGTGTCAGTTTCTTTCACTGTGCAAGTCCTTGTTTCTAGGGACTGGGAAGGACAGTGAGTGAATTCTCCTTGTGCTATAGTGTGCTTAAAAAAAACATTTTTTCTAGGGACAGAAAACTGTAGGTAGGGAGAGTGTCAGTTTCTTTCACTGTGCAAGTCCTTGTTTCTAGGGACTGGGAAGGACAGTGAGTGAATTCTCCTTGTGCTATAGTGTGCTTAAAAAAATCATTTTTTCTAGGGACAGAAAACTGTAGGTAGGGAGAGTGTCAGTTTCTTTCACTGTGCAAGTCCTTGTTTCTAGGGACTGGGAAGGACAGTGAGTGAATTCTCCTTGTGCTATAGTGTGCTTAAAAAAAACATTTTTTCTAGGGACAGAAAACTCTAGGTAGGGAGAGTGTCAGTTTCTTTCACTGTGCAAGTCCTTGTTTCTAGGGACTGGGAAGGACAGTGAGTGAATTCTCCTTGTGCTATAGTGTGCTTAAAAAAAACATTTTTTCTAGGGACAGAAAACTGTAGGTAGGGAGAGTGTCAGTTTCTTTCACTGTGCAAGTCCTTGTTTCTAGGGACTGGGAAGGACAGTGAGTGAATTCTCCTTGTGCTATAGTGTGCTTAAAAAAAACATTTTTTCTAGGGACAGAAAACTGTAGGTAGGGAGAGTGTCAGTTTCTTTCACTGTGCAAGTCCTTGTTTCTAGGGACTGGGAAGGACAGTGAGTGAATTCTCCTTGTGCTATAGTGTGCTTAAAAAAAACATTTTTTCTAGGGACAGAAAACTGTAGGTAGGGAGAGTGTCAGTTTCTTTCACTGTGCAAGTCCTTGTTTCTAGGGACTGGGAAGGACAGTGAGTGAATTCTCCTTGTGCTATAGTGTGCTTAAAAAAAACATTTTTTCTAGGGACAGAAAACTGTAGGTAGGGAGAGTGTCAGTTTCTTTCACTGTGCAAGTCCTTGTTTCTAGGGACTGGGAAGGACAGTGAGTGAATTCTCCTTGTGCTATAGTGTGCTTAAAAAAAACATTTTTTCTAGGGACAGAAAACTGTAGGTAGGGAGAGTGTCAGTTTCTTTCACTGTGCAAGTCCTTGTTTCTAGGGACTGGGAAGGACAGTGAGTGAATTCTCCTTGTGCTATAGTGTGCTTAAAAAAAACATTTTTTCTAGGGACAGAAAACTGTAGGTAGGGAGAGTGTCAGTTTCTTTCACTGTGCAAGTCCTTGTTTCTAGGGACTGGGAAGGACAGTGAGTGAATTCTCCTTGTGCTATAGTGTGCTTAAAAAATTTTTTTTTCTAGGGACAGAAAACTGTAGGTAGGGAGAGTGTCAGTTTCTTTCACTGTGCAAGTCCTTGTTTCTAGGGACTGGGAAGGACAGTGAGTGAATTCTCCTTGTGCTATAGTGTGCTTAAAAAAAACATTTTTTCTAGGGACAGAAAACTGTAGGTAGGGAGAGTGTCAGTTTCTTTCACTGTGCAAGTCCTTGTTTCTAGGGACTGGGAAGGACAGTGAGTGAATTCTCCTTGTGCTATAGTGTGCTTAAAAAAACATTTTTTCTAGGGACAGAAAACTGTAGGTAGGGAGAGTGTCAGTTTCTTTCACTGTGCAAGTCCTTGTTTCTAGGGACTGGGAAGGACAGGGAGTGAATTCTCCTTGTGCTATAGTGTGCTTAAAAAAAACATTTTTTCTAGGGACAGAAAACTGTAGGTAGGGAGAGTGTCAGTTTCTTTCACTGTGCAAGTCCTTGTTTCTAGGGACTGGGAAGGACAGGGAGTGAATTCTCCTTGTGCTATAGTGTGCTTAAAAAAAAACATTTTTTCTAGGGACAGAAAACTGTAGGTAGGGAGAGTGTCAGTTTCTTTAACTGTGCAAGTCCTTGTTTCTAGGGACTGGGAAGGACAGTGAGTGAATTCTCCTTGTGCTATAGTGTGCTTAAAAAAAACATTTTTTCTAAGGACAGAAAACTGTAGGTAGGGAGAGTGTCAGTTTCTTTCACTGTGCAAGTCCTTGTTTCTAGGGACTGGGAAGGACAGTGAGTGAATTCTCCTTGTGCTATAGTGTGCTTAAAAAAATCATTTTTTCTAGGGACAGAAAACTGTAGGTAGGGAGAGTGTCAGTTTCTTTCACTGTGCAAGTCCTTGTTTCTAGGGACTGGGAAGGACAGTGAGTGAATTCTCCTTGTGCTATAGTGTGCTTAAAAAAAACATTTTTTCTAGGGACAGAAAACTGTAGGTAGGGAGAGTGTCAGTTTCTTTCACTGTGCAAGTCCTTGTTTCTAGGGACTGGGAAGGACAGTGAGTGAATTCTCCTTGTGCTATAGTGTGCTTTAAAAAAACATTTTTTCTAGGGACAGAAAACTCTAGGTAGGGAGAGTGTCAGTTTCTTTCACTGTGCAAGTCCTTGTTTCTAGGGACTGGGAAGGACAGTGAGTGAATTCTCCTTGTGCTATAGTGTGCTAAAGCATTCCTCATCAACCATCTTTGAAATCCTTGTTTTTTGGACAGTCAGGGAAATTGTCGTTGTGCTATTCTGTGCAAAAGCAATCATCCTGAACCATATTTAGAAATCCTTAAGTAAAGGGACAGAGAAGGACACCTGAAGGTAGCCCTTATTGCTTTTTTCCCATCTCCCTGCAGGCCATCTATTAGAATGTCTGGAAGGCAAACAAGGAGAGGCAGACAGTCAGGAGGCAATAAAAGAGGGCAAGTAGGCTCTGTGTCTGGGGGCAACAGTGCTGGTCGTGGACGCGGTGCATTGTCATCAGCACATGGCCATGGGACACGCTTGTCCTTCTTTTCGGCAGCTGGACATGTTGAGCCACATCATGCCGAAGACTTGGTAGAGTGGATGACCAAGCCCTCCTCCTCCTCCTCATCCTCTCTCACCCAGGCTCAGGGTACTGGCAAAGCAGCTGCCAAAGCGTCCTCTTCCCTGGTATCAATGTCAGACTCATCATCAGTCACTCCTTCCCTAGACCCACCATGTCCTCCTCCTGAGGAGTCCCCTGAACTGTTTGAGCACAGTGTTGGGTACATGCTCCAGGAGGATGCCCAGCGTTTCGAAGGGTCTGATGATGAAACCCAGCTACAGGAAGGCAGTAGGGTGAGAGCAGACAGAGGGGATGCTCAAGAAGGACACCAATCTGGCAGTCATGTTCCAGCAGCTGCAGCATACTGCCAGATTGGCTCCAGTGATGAGGAGGGAGGGGATGATGAGGTCACTGACTCCACATGGGTGCCTAATAGGAGAGAGGAGGAGGAGGAGGATGAGGAGGAGGCACATCTCCAACGAGGCAGGATGCCCTTTGGTGGCCAGCGTAAGGGCAGTACACCGACGGAATCACACCGCAGAGCTCCGCCTGTGCAGGGCGCTGTCTCTGCCCGTCATTCAAAAAGTTCCTTGGTGTGGGCCTTTTTTGAGGCTAGTGCATCAGATCGCACAGCTGCTGTTTGCAACATATGTCTCAAGCGTATATCGCGTGGCCAAAACATCAGCCGCTTGGGTACCACATGCCTGACCAGACATATGTTGACCTGCCATGCAGCTCGTTGGCAAGCCTACCTCAAAGACCCACACCAAAGAACAAAGCGGACCTCTCCTTGCACCGCATCAGCTGGGATCTCCAACCCCACTATAACTTCAGTCCTCTCTGAAACATGCACTGAGAGGAATGAAGGTGTAGAATTAGGTGTGTCACAGCCAAGTACTTGCGGCCACTCTGCTAGCAGTACACCGACGTCCGATTCTAGCAGGCAAATTTCCCTGCCCCAGCTGCTGGACCGTCGAAAGAAGTTCACTCCCAGCCATCCACATGCCCAGCGGTTGAATGCTAGCTTGGCTAAATTGCTAGCGCTTCAACTGCTGCCTTTTCAGTTGGTAGACTCGGCCCCCTTCCGTGAGTTTGTGCAATGTGCGGTTCCTCAGTGGCAGGTTCCCAAACGCCACTTTTTCTCACGGAAGGCTATTCCGGCTCTCTACCGGCATGTGGAAGGCAATGTCTTGGCCTCGCTGGACAGGGCGGTCAGCGGTAAGGTGCATATTACCGCTGACTCATGGTCCAGCAGGCATGGACAGGGACGTTACCTTTCTTTCACGGCCCATTGGGTCACTCTTTTGGCAGCTGGGAAGGATGCAGGACAAGGTGCAGTAGTGTTGGAGATTGTCCCACCGCCACGCCTCCAAAATGCTACTACTTGTTGTGACACACCTCTCTCCTCCACCCCCTCCTCTTCTTCCTCCATGGCCTCTTCCTGTGGTTTGTCCTATGAACCAGCGGTGCTCCGTAGCCGTTCACGGGGCTACGCAAGTACGCAGGCAAAAAGATGCCATGCCGTGCTTGCGCTGGTGTGTTTGGGGGACAGAAGCCACACTGGGGCAGAGGTCCTGTCTGCTCTGCAGGGCCAGGCCGAGAGGTGGTTGACGCCACGCCAGCTTAAGCCAGGAATGGTGGTTTGCGACAATGGCACCAACCTCCTCTCCGCCCTTCGACAGGGACAACTGACCCATGTGCCCTGTGTGGCTCACGTCCTTAACCTGGTGGTGCAGCGTTTCTTGGGCAGGTACCCGGGCTTACAGGATGTCCTGAGGCAGGCCAGGAAAGTCTGTGTGCATTTCCGCAGATCTTATAATGCCAGTGCTCGCCTGGCTGAGCTGCAAAAGGAGTTGAACCTGCCCAAGAACCGCCTTATATGTGACATGCCCACCAGGTGGAACTCAACATTGGCCATGCTGCAGCGGCTGCACACGCAGCAGAGGGCCATCAATGAGTACCTGTGCGACTACGGCACCAGGACAGGGTCAGGGGAGCTTGGTTTTTTTTCTCCACGCCAGTGGGGCATGATCAGGGATGCATGCACTGTCCTGGCACCATTTGAGGAGGCCACGAGGATGGTGAGCAGTGACAGTGCATGCATCAGTGACACTGTACCTCTTGTCCACCTGTTGGAGCACACGCTGCGTGGAATAATGGACAGGGCACTTGAGGCAGAACAGAGGCAGGAAGAGGAGGACTTCCTTGCCTCTCAACGCCCCCTTTACCCAGACAGTGTTCCTTCTGTCCCACCCATCGCACAGGAAGAGGAGGAGGAGGAGGAGGAGGAGGAGGAGGAGGATTGTGTCAGCATGGAGGTGGAGGCTGGCACTCAGCATCATCAGCAGCAGTCTTTTAGGGATGATTTACAGTCCCAAGAAACCAGTGGACTTGTACGTGGCTGGGAGGAGGTGACTGCGGATCATGTCGTCCTTAGTGACCCAGAGGACTCCGGAGCGAATGCCTCAGCAAACCTACGCTGCATGGCCTCCCTGATCCTGCAAAGTCTGCGGAAGGATCCTCGTATTCTTCGGATCAAGGAGAGGGACCATTACTGGCTGGCCACTCTCCTTGATCCACGGTACAAGGGTAAGGTTGCGGACCTTATGTTACCGTCGCAGAGGGAGCAGAGGATGAGACAACTCCGGGAGGCCTTGCAGAAAGGTCTGTGCAACGCGTTCCCAGAGACTGGGAGGTTACAAACTCCTGGTCCTGGACAACGAGTTGCTGAGGCTTCGGCCAGTCAAAGAAGGAGCGGTGGGGAAGGTGGCCGTCTGACCGATGCGTTCAGACAATTCTTTAGTCCGCAGCCCCAAAGTATGATCGGTTCCAGCAACCATCGCCAGCGTCTGATAAACATGGTGCAGGAATATCTAGGGGCAAGGTCAGACTTGGACACCTTCCCCACCGAAAATCCTCTGGCTTACTGGGTCTTGAGGATGGATCACTGGCCAGAGCTTGCACAGTATGCAATTGAGCTACTGGCCTGTCCTGCATCCAGCGTTCTTTCGGAACGCACATTCAGTGCTGCTGGAGGATTTGTCACGGATCACAGGGTGCGCCTGTCCACCAACTCGGTTGATCGACTGACTTTCATCAAGATGAACCAGTCTTGGATCACCACCAGCTACCACACACCTGATGCTGATATAACAGACTAATTGATTTCAACATGTCACATCCCTTCAAGACTGATGCTGATGCTGAGTGCCTGTGCTGTTATGTTGACTGGCTATCCTCCTCCTCCGAGTCCTCAATGATACGATTGATGATGATAGCTTGGAAGATCATTTTTGTTTATGGGTGCCGCCACCAGTGGCTAAGGCCCAATTTTTCAGCCCCTGTTTAACAGGGGCGTGTAATTACAATTTTTGAAGCAATACTTTGCAACAGGGCTCATTGCTGTGCTCCAAGTACAGTATGTGTGAGGGGTTGGAGTGTTGTGCCACCAGTGCCTAAGGCCCAATTTTTCAGCCCCTGTTTAACAGGGGCGTGTCATTACAATTTTTGAAGCAATACTTTGCAACAGGGCTCATTGCTGTGCTCCAAGTACAGTATCTGTGAGGGGTTGCAGTGTTGTGCCACCAGTGCCTAAGGCCCAATTTTTCAGCCCCTGTTCAACAGGGGCATGTAATTACAATTATTGATCTAATAATTCACAGCAGGGCCCATTCCTGCACCCACCAAGCAAGAGTAACTCTGAGGGCTTACAGTGTTGTGGCAACACCACCACCACCACCACCACCACGAAAGGCCCAATTTTTCAGCCCCTGTTCAACAGGGGCATGCAATTACAATTCTTGATCTAATAATTCACAGCAGGGCCCATTGCTGCACCCACCAAGAGTAACTGTCAGGGCTTACAGTGTTGTGGCACCAGCACCACCATCAAAGGCCCAATTTTTACTACCACTGTTCAACAATTATATGTAATTACAATTCCTGATATAATAGTTGACAGCAGGGCGTTCCAGCACCAACCAAGAGTAACTGTGAGTGCTTACAGTGTTGTGCCAACACCAACTAAGGGGCCTATTTCTGCAGATTATATACGGCAGGTCCCTACTTTCAAACATCCAACTTACAAACAACTCCTACTTGCAAACGCAAGAAGACAACAGGAAGTGAGAGGAAATCTACCCCTAGGAAGGAAAATTCTCTCCTGTAAGAATTAATATGGGAGAAAGGTGTCTCCTCTGTACTGATGCTTTATCAGCAATCCTTGTTTCAAGAAAAACACCACATTTCAAAAACAGTTGTCATTGGGACGGAAAGTGAGGTGAAATGTTCTGAACAGGGGCACAGACAGCAAAACAAATGTTACAGGGGTGATAACCCTTACCTATGTTTTCCAAAAAGTTTAAAAATAGATTTTTGGGCTGGAGCTACACTTAAACAATGTACCTGTTCAAAATTACAAACACATTCTACATAAGAACAAACATACAGTCCCTGTCTTGTATGCACTGCCTGTATACGGCTGTTCAGAGTATATAGGGCCTTTTTTATTTTATGTGCGGGGTTCCCCTTAATATCCATACAAGACCCAAAGGGGCTGGTAATGGGCTGGGGTAGGGGGGGGGGGTCATGGGGTAGCTATGCCATTTTTCTTAAAGATTTTCATCCATATTACCGGGACCAGACATTACATTAAAGCCGCAAGCAGTTTTAAATGGCTTTTTTTTCCTTTAGAAGTGTCATTTTGTGCAGGGACAGTTCTAAACACGGGAAACACGTGGCACTTCACAGGCATACTTTAGACACCCCCCAGGTACCATATTTAAAGGAATATTTGACTTTTTTTTTTTCACTTTATGCATCATTAAAATGACTGCTCCCGAAAAACAACCGTTTTTAAAACTTCTTTTTGCATTGATACATGTCCCCTGGTGCAGAACCCGGGTTCCCAAACCCTTTTTAGGACAATAACATGCATAATAGTTGTTATAATTAGCACTTTAGAATTCGAACGTTCGCATCCATTGTATTTAATAGGGTTCTAATGTTCGTACGAACTTTCGGTCCGTTCGCGGGTTCTGGTGCGAACCGAACCCGGGGGTGTTCGGCTCATCACTACCACTCTCCTTCATCTGAATACAGCGAGACCCTTACCGCTTCCACCAACAGCGGATCTACTCTCCCAGGGGCAACTTCTTCATCCATCCCCGGAAAGGATGCATCTGACAGCATGGAGATTGAAAGGGCTAGGTTCCTAAACCAAGGTTGCTCCCAAAAAGTGGTAGAAACTCTTCTTCAAGCCAGAAGATGCACCACCAACAGTACCTATAAGAGGATTTGGGAGAAGTTTCTCTCAGTTGCACAGCAACAAGACTGGAACCCATCATCTCCAACAGTTGCTCAAATCCTTGAATTTCTCCAGTTAGGCCCAGAGAAAGGCCTCGGGTCAAGTACCTTAAAAGTTCACGTGTCAGCATTATCTGCCATGACAGGAGTCAAGTGGGTGCAAGAGCCTCTAGTCATTCAGTTCCAGAGGGCCTGCCTAAAGATAAGGCCCCCCAGAAAGCCTTCCTTTCCGACCTGGGATCTTTCGGTTGTACTAGAACTTCTATCACATGAACCATTCTTTCCGTTGGAAAACATCTCCTTGTGGGACTTAACACTCAAAGTCACCTTCTTAATTGCAATAACATCAGCCAAGAGAGGCTCAGAGACGCAAGCTCTATTGGTGAAAGAACCATACCTAATCGTCTACCCAGACAAAGTAATCTTAAGACCATCTGACCGGTTTATTCCGAAGGTATCATCCTCCTTCCACTTCAATCAGGAGATTAACCTTCCTGCTCTCTCCACAGAACAAGGGGATCCACATCCGCTGGATGTAAGAACTAACATTCTAACCTAACTTTCAACAACAAAAGACCTTAGGAAGTCGGAAAACCTCCTAGTCATCCCACACGGCTTTAGAAGAGGTCAAGCGGCAACCTCTCCCATCATGGCTGGTGAAGACCATCAAAAAGGCTTATTCACTGAGTCAAACGCAAATACCTGAGGGCTTGAAGGCACATTCTACAAGGGCAATGGCGACCTCCTGGGCAGCCTACTGCAGAGTGTCCTTGGAAACTATTTGCCGAGCAGCGACCTGGTCTTCCAGGAACACCTTTATTTCTCATTACAAGGTGGACTCTGCCAGATTGTCCACGGCAGAGTTTGGACGAGCAATTATTCAGTCCAACACCTCTATTCCATGTAAATAAAAAATTGTCTTTATGCTCAGACCCACCCAGTTTGCGAGTTATTCACCCAAAGGTGTATGCTGCCATGATGCGACAGGAAAATGGAAAATTGTATACTCACCTTTCCGTAATTTTCCTTTCCTGTCGCATCTTCATGGCAGCATACAGATGCCCACCCGTCTGAGGTGAGGTATATATATACTGAGAATACCTGGGCGGGGGCCCTCTCTGGGCTTAATAGCTAAACGGTCCTATCAGGTTGTGGGGGCGGAGCCACAACCCAAAGGTGTATGCTGCCATGAAGATGCGTCAGGAAAGGAAAATTACGGAAAGGTGAGTATACAATTTTCCATTTTGCAGCGCCCCCCCTAATACTTACCTAAGCCTGATCTCGATCCAGCGATGTGCACAAGACCCGAGGCACTCTCAGGTTTCTCCCTCCTGATTGGCCTAGGTAAAGCAGCAGGAGCTATTGGCTATCACTGCTGTCAATCACAGACAGTGAAGCGGGAGAGGGGGGCAGGGCCGAGCTGCACTCTCTGTGTCTTATGGAGCGAGCACGCATGAGTGCCCCAACACACAAATCCCTGTTCTGAAAGGGGAGGAGAGACAGATCGTGTGTTCCTACTAAGTAGGAACAGCGATCTGGCTCCTCCTCTAGTCAGTCACATCCCCTTACAGTTAGAAACACACCCAGGGAACACACTTAACCCCTTGAAGACTCCCTAGTGTTAACCCCTTCCCTGACAGTGACATTTATACAGTAATCAGTGCATTTTTCTAGCACTGATCGCTGTATAAATGTCAGTGGTCCCAAAAAAGTTAACGATCTGTCCACCGCAATGTTGCAGTCCTGCTAAAAATCGCAGATCTCCGCCATTACTAGTAAAAAATTTTTTTATAAAAATGGCATAAATCTTGTAGCGGATGGTTGCTACTAGTTACTATCATCCACCATATCACCCTGTTGCCAGACCTCCATATATCACTCTCAGAGACAATGAACAGTCATTTTGCTTTGTTTTGTTTTTTGTTTATTTGGGGGATATAACTTGGTTGGGGAAAGGGAATATGGGATGCCCATAGAACAGATCACTTTGCCATCATAATTAAAGAATCATTGAATGAATTGAACTTTGAAGAACTGAAGGGAGGCCCGGAATGAAGAGACAAAAAAGAATATAATGAAGGGCCATGCATGACGAGGTGGAGAGTACAGACAGGACGGGGTTAACATTTGGTGAAGAAGTGAGTGGGTGGAGGCAGAGGTGAATTTTAATGTGAGGGGAGGGGCACTTTAAATAGCTGGAGGCGGGTGCACTCGGCATCATTTTGTGTGGGGACAGAAAGGAGAGGAAGTTTTTTCACTTCTCTCCTTAGACAAAATGGCGGACGTGGCTTTGATCCTCGCTCGGTTGCGGGCGGCTGCGGCGACGAAGGGGCCAGACTGTCTGGGAGACCAGGTTAGTGCCCTCATTCAGGGCCATCATAACAGGACGTCTGTTTGGGGCCCGATTTGGCCTGGGGCCTCAGCAGACGCGCCCCCCCCCCTCCCGCGATTCGCGGCACACCCCCCCCCTCCCGCGATTCGCGGCACCCCCCCCCCCCGCGACCCCCCTGCGATTCGCGGCACCCCCCTCCCGCGATTCGCGGCACCCCCCCCCAAAAATAAATAAAAAATTTGCCACACCAGGAGCCCACAGGCTGACTCGTCGGCCCACCCCTGGAAAAGCGTGCGCCTGCTTCAGCCGTGGGGTGAGCCGGACGGTACACGCGGCAACGGCAGGGGGCGGGGCTACGGACTGTAATGGCGCCCGTGCTTCGCCCTCGCGGCGGAGGACCTCAGAAAGTGGGACCCCCCCCTTCTGTGCAGGCGGCAGGGAAGGGGAGGTTCAGCGGGGGAGACGCGGTGCCACGTCCGCAGGGCCTCTACCAGACGAGGCTGGCGGTATCGGGTGAAGCAGTGGGCTGAGGGACGTGCAGAACAGCAGTGATCAGGTGTCGCGGCCTACCCGGGGCTCGTCAAGAGGGCGCAGGCGCTGCAGGGAGGTGGTGGTGGATCCCCAAGAGGGGACTTCAATTCGGCGCCAAGGGGAGTCGCGGCCTCCAGGTAAGTTTCGCCTGGGGGGCTCATCACGCCATGCTTCCAGCCTGGGAGCGGAGGTCGGAAGGGGAGCTGTTCGGATCGGTAGAGGAGGATCGCAGAGGGGTCGCAGCACCAGGGGAGGCGAGATCTGCGGCTGTGGGGGGGGGGGGCGTGCCCTGTCAGCCCGGTAAGTCTACCACTATCATTTCTCCTGTTGATTTGACGAATGCACTGTGTGAGTTGTTGGGTGTGGGGTTGGGGGCGTTGCCAACGGTGTGGGGGCCACGCCGGGGGTCAGGGATGCTGTGGCGGGGGTGGCGGGCAACCAGCCTGCCTCTCCCGGGGCAGTGGCCCTATTGCAGATTATTGAGGGATTTGGTGCAGCGATGTTCGTGGGTGAAGGGGGTCCCCCGCAGGTGGCGCTTTGGGTAGGCGGGCAGGTAAAGGGGTCGGTTAAGGTGGTGGCACCCGTGTTCACTACGGGGCCCGTGACGGAACATTGTTGGAGGTGATCAGGTGAGTATGGCCGTGGGGGTGAACGCAGGGGATCCTGCTGTGGTGGCCATAGCGGTTATAGTACGTATCGCCGATGCCGCTAAGTGTGAGGTTTGCGTTTGCTTTGAAGGGCCCCTTGGGGGGGCTCACCTGACCAAGGGGTGAGAGACAAAATTGGAAAGGTGAGTATGTCGAGATTTTCTTATTACTGCCCCTAGAAAAAATGTATTTGGAAAAAAGGTAAGCCGGACGATTCCGGAAAGGAAGATGAGGGGATGAGGAGGTGTCGATTGGTCCCAAGGAGGTTTGGCAAGAGGCTGCAGCCATTCGCCAGCTTGGCCAGCGTGTTAGGTGAGTAAACCCGGGAACATTGGTCGGCACTGTGCTGTTATATGGATGCGCTGGGAGAGGCCTAGGGGGTTATGTTGGGACTGCTTTACTGCGTTATTACGAACAGTCGGCAGCGGGGGGCAGTTCGTCAGACGCTTTGTTGGGTGCATAAGGATATCAGCCTTTGGCTGCGTTTGATGTCCTCAGCTGGGACACCAAGCCAATTTTCAAGGGGGTCGGTCGGGGGGGACAAATGACTCTGTACCACTGAACGAGAAACATGGTGGGGGTGTACTGTCAGTTTAACAAGGTATCTGGCAAGTTGGGTGGGGTCCTGTCGTTTTAACAGGAATGCTGGATGCGGGGGGACGCACCCCTTGTCTCGGTGCTTCAAAAGACGGAAAGCGTCCCCGGGATTTTGCTTCAAGAAGGATGACACCGGTGCAGGAGGTAAGGATGCGGTTTTTTTTCGAAGTAGATATTTGTTTAGGGCGTCGGCAGAGTTGCTGAGAGTGGGTTTCTAGGAAGGTTTTTTAAAAGTGCGTTCGCTAAAGAGGTCGTGCCGCCCTTGGCGCAAATTTTGGGGTCCTCACTGGTTAGTCCGGGGGTGGTTTCAGAAAACATTGGCTAAAAAGGTGGCTTTAGATCGTATGGGGGGGGCCATTTCGGGAGAGCCCAATCGTGTATCTGGTGGTGTCACCGATGGGGGTGGTGGTTAAGAAGGAATCGATCAAGCTTCTGCTTATTCACTATCTCTTGTTCTCAAACAGGGGGTGAGTTAATTCCTTGATAGGTCCTGAAGTGGGCACAGTGGGGGGCACTCATGCAAAGGCGGACGTTGAGTCGGCATTCCGGCGGCTGCCGTTTCATCCGGACAGTTTTGGCGGTTGGGGTGCTGCTGGGGGGGGAATTTTATGTGAATCTGTGTCTGCCCATGGTAAGCTCCTTCTCAGGCGCCATGTCTGACAATTTAGCTTCCTTTTGTTAAAGGGTGGTCCGTGACGGGGCAGGCGATCCAATTCCTGGGAAATTGTTCCCATGGGTGGGTTTTTTGTTAAAGGATGGTCGGCTGCGGCAGTGGGGGTGCGGGCCAATACGCATTTTATTTGACTCTATGAGGAGCTTAGGGATGTTTTGAAGGTGGGGCACACGTTCTTGGAAACTTACAACGGGCAATGGGGGTGGATGTGGGACCCGGTGACCAATTTTTGATTTAGGATGGGGCACTGATGATGCAAAGTTCACTGAGTTTTTTGGGGCATTTGCCAGGGGTAATGGAGTGCAGAGGCATGGACTAAGTCTTTGGGGGAAGAGGGGCTCAGTCATCACCTGGTATTGCTGGACCTGTTTCCGGCGGTATTGGCTACAGAACTGTGGGAGGCAATGAGTAAGGACATGAAGTTTAGATTGCACGGTGACGATTTGGGGGTGGTGCAAGTCATCGACTGGAGTGCTTACAAGTGAACGTTTTCTCTATGCTAGGCGTATCCCGGGGTTAGACTACACTTTAGCTGTTTCACTGTCCCCGTTTTCCAGATTGGGAAGTAAGGAAGTGGGTCGACATGGGTGGCATATACAAATAATCTGGAGGGAATGGGCTGCATTCAGACGGCTAGTGGATGCTTAGCGGGATGTGTCTGAGACGGAGTTGCTGGTAGTTTACTTAGTAACTCGGTGCATGGAGGCAAGGGGTTCGGTAGCAGGGATCGAGAAGAAGCGGGCAGGCTTGGCGTTTTCTATTCAAACTCCAGGGCATGCAGATTTCACTACGGTTTTCTGGGTAAGGGAGGCGGTAAAGGGGTGTCAAAAGGATCACCCTCATAGGAATGCAGGTAGGCCTGTTTTTCTGTTTCTCTTTCTCAAGTGATTTGAGGGGCATTGGCCGGGGTGTGTTCATCTGTTAAGGGGTTAAGTTGTTCTATACAGCGTTTTTTGTTGCATTTAGGGTGGGGGAGTTTGTGGGCCTGTCAAAAACAGAGGACGGAGGGGTTACTGGTACAGGACGTGGAGTTATCGGGCGGAAGGGTGAGTTTGCGGTTCAGGAGGTTACAGATGGATCAAATGGGCCACCCTCCCTGTGTGTGGGGTGATGGTACAGCTGTCTTCATTGCCCGGGGATCAGGACTGTTCAGTGAGGGTGGTGTAAGAAGTTCTGGAAGTTAGGACGGCCGGGGGGTGGGCTTTTTTGGTGCATGAGGATGGATCGTTTTCTCGTACGTTTTTAATGCATGGCTGGGTTTCCGGAAAGGCCTGTGGGCGGTTGGGAACAACTGCAAGCATATCGCTTCACACTCCTTCCGCATCGGGGCGGCCACTGGGGCTGCCCGGGGCGGGTTGGATTTGGGGCGGTAAAATGGATCGTGAGATGGGAGTCCAGGTGGTTTCGTTCTTAGGTACGCCCCCCATTTATTAGCGGATGTGAGTGGAAATATGTGGGAAGTGAAGGGGTGCGCAAGTGAGGTTATTGGCAATGATGGGGTAATTTTCTGGGGTTTTTGAATTGTGTTGTGGTATTTTCAGTTCAGATGGAGGTTCTACACGCCTCATCTGGACGGTAGGGCATTCATATGTCTTTTGGGGGAAAAAGGAGGGCAGATACATGACAGGCGGGCAGGCTGTTGGGGATACCCAGGATGGAGGCTTGCATTGGGAGGAATAGGCTTCACGGGCATAGAGTGGAGTAGGGTGGTGCCAGGAGTGGATCGGTACGCCCGGTTGGATAGACAACAGGTCGTTTGGGTACTACATGTGGGGGGAGGATGATTTGGGGATCAGAGCCATTGGGGCTCTGTTCTCGGCCATAACGTCGGATTTCTTAGAGAGGTCTTCCTGGGGACGTTGGTAGTATAGTCCGACGTTATGAAGTACACCTCGTGGTGGAGGGCGAGATCAGTGGCGCAGATTAACAAGGCGGGAATCAAGTTTAACGAACTGGTGGTTAGGTTGGTTGCCAATAACGGGGGGCTGGTGGTAGGCACATGGTGTTGGAGGTTATTGTGGGCATGTATTTACGGAGGGATGGTGTGCATCTTTCTGACGTGGGATGGATTTGTGGGCATTGGGGAGTCAGGATGGGATCCAGTGTGCCCTGCGGGTGTGGAGGGGCCCTTAAGGGTAAGGGGTTACCCTTTGCAGGCTGTGGCGGTGTCTTTGGTCTTTGACGGTGGCAGAAAACAGATGGTATTAATGTGGTGGGGGCTCATCGGTGGTATGTGCCCCTCTGGTGTATTCCAGTGGAATGGTGTCCGCTGGAGTACGGGTATGGTTGCACTGCGGGAAGGGGTTGTCTCCGAGCTGTTATACGGCTGGAGGCCTGGTATGGTTAAAAAAAATTGTACCGCAGTGTATTGGTGTAAAAAGGGGTTCAAAAGTTTTGGGGTGCCGTCAGAGACCAACAGACTGGGAGTTATAATGGTAAAATTGTGTTAATAAAGTTATTGAAAATATATATTTTATATTGGAGTTCTTTACATGATATGGTTTTAATAAAAAGGCTGTTGTGGCCATTTTTATACTCCAACTCCGGTGTGGTCTAAATTACTATAGATTGGATAAGTTAAGATAGTGGTTAAGAGGGGTAAACTGGTAGGGGTAAGGTGTGGGGAGGTATCTCGAGTACACTGGTCAAGGGAGGTCCGGAATGAAGAGACAAAAAAGAATATAATGAAGGGCCATGCATGACGAGGTGGAGAGTACAGACAGGACGGGGTTAACATTTGGTGAAGAAGTGAGTGGGTGGAGGCAGAGGTGAATTTTAATGTGAGGGGAGGGGCACTTTAAATAGCTGGAGGCGGGTGCACTCGGCATCATTTTGTGTGGGGACAGAAAGGAGAGGAAGTTTTTCCCACCCACCCTCCCTGTTGTTTTGGTGTTTTTCTGGCTATTGTTTTCTTGTCTTTCAGGTTGTGAAGGAGAAGGTCGTCATAACAGCTGTGTGTTGGCGGTGTCTTTGGTCTTTGACGGTGACAGAAAACAGATGGTATTAACGTGGTGGGGGCTCATCGGTGGTATGTGCCCCTCTGGTGTATTCCAGTGGAATGGTGTCCGCTGGAGTACGGGTATGGTTGCACTGCGGGAAGGGGTTGTCTCCGAGCTGTTATACGGCTGGAGGCCTGGTATGGTTCAAAAATTTTGTACCGCAGTGTATTGGTGTAAAAAGGGGTTCAAAAGTTTTGGGGTGCCGTCAGAGACCAACAGACTGGGAGTTATAATGGTAAAATTGTGTTAATAAAGTTATTGAAAATATATATTTTATATTGGAGTTCTTTACATGATATGGTTTTAATAAAAAGGCTGTTGTGGCCATTTTTATACTCCAACTCCGGTGTGGTCTAAATTACTATAGATTGGATAAGTTAAGATAGTGGTTAAGAGGGGTAAACTGGTAGGGGTAAGGTGTGGGGAGGTATCTCGAGTACACTGGTCATGGACTCTAACATTTACAGTCACTTCCCCTGCATCAACTCCTGCAGGCCGTTACTCCTCCCCTGCACACAACTCCTGCAGACTATTACTCTCAGGACTCTTCTCTTCCTGCACAAACCTTACTGCAACCTGTTAGTCTTTCCAACCCATCATCTTCATATTACACCAGGGATCACTCTGAATGGTCCTAGATGCTTGCTGAACTTGCTGAACTGTTAGTAGGCCAGGGGCCTGCAGTACCCCTTCTTGGTGGCCTAGAATTTAGCAGCTTTAGAAAGTTGGTGGACTACTGATCCCAGCTAGCCAGACTTGCAAATCCTGCGCCTGCAGGCCGCATCAATCTGACACATAACCCCACAGTTTTTCCTCTGGCCTTGCACCCAGCTCCCCTGGCATGCCTCTTCCAGATATCCACTGTGCCTCACTTACCGACCTTCTCATGCCCTGAGTCCATGGTGAAGAACATAACCGGACATGTGTACCGATCGCTTCTCCAGCCCCTCTGTTCTAGGACACCTCATCCATGACCGTGTAAGGACGAGGCTCCCTCCCGTCCCCCAGGCTCCTCAGCCGAGGCGCGCACCCCCCCCAGATGGGGATGGGCCTCCTGCTGCAATCTAACACTCCATTCTTCACGTCTCCCAGCCGACAACTCCCCTCCAGTGGGCTGGACCTGAGCTTATGAAGGAGGCCTGCCCCCTGCCAATTCCAGTTGGGGGATGGTCAGGGCTCCTCACATAAGCTCCCTGTCACTCCAGCTTCCATCCCTGCCCCTCTTCCAGAACATTCTCCTTGGAAGCAGGGGAGGCGCCCAAGAACTGAAGCACAGGTGATCACACCCACTGCTACACTAACCAGTCCCTGCCCTCAGATCAAAAACAAGCAGGCCTAGCTTGCAGCATAGGCCTGCCTAAATTTAAATGCCTGGCAGCTATCACAAAAATCCTCACTTCTAGCACCTACCTATGGTAGAGGGTGCTACAATCTATTCCCTATTTTGTAGACAATGTAACTTTTGCGCAAACCAATCAATATACGCTTATTGTGGGTTTTTTTTAACACAAATATGTAGAAGAATATATATTGTCCTAAACGGATGAAGAAATTCGTTTTTTAACTTTTTTTTTTTAATATTTATTATAGCAAAAATTTAAAAAAAATTCTTCTTTAGTTCCCTCTGATATAGAACAGTAGCTCCCCAGTGCATGTCATTTATAAAAATATGCTGTATAATAGCTTACTTCAGAGTGCCGTTGAGCTCTCAGCTGACTGTCCACTGGTCAGTCACGTGAGTTTTTGGGTTATAAAATGCTTTAAAGGGGAGTTCCAGCCTTTTTTATGTTTATTAAAAGTCAGCAGCTACAAAAAGTGTAGCTGCTGGCTTTTAATAAATAGAAACTTACCTGTTCCCCTGTCCAACGCGTCGGCCGCCCGGAGCTTCGCTCTTCTCCCCCCCTCTCCGCCGGCGCCTACATTCTAACTGTGGGCACGCGGCCGTGACAGCTTTCGGCTTCACGGCCGGGCACTCACTGCGCATGCGCGAGCGGCGTTGCGCTCCCTGAGTGGACAGGCGATCGCCTGGGACCTGTCACGTATCCCAGGTGATCGCCTACAGGGACGGGCCGCCTTAGGCGATATGACGAGTCGCCTAAGCGGTCCCTGGGCGGAAGGAGGAAGTGGGACAGGAAGTCCCACTCCTATTGAAGCCCCCACTCCCCCCCAAAAAAATGACATGCCAAATGTGGCATGTAAGGGGGTGAGGAGTGGTTTAAGCGGAAGTTCCACTTTTGGGTGGAACTCTGCTTTAAGTACACACTTCAAATATACAGTATATTTCTGATATTTATGACTGGAATTCCACTTTAAGAAATATCTCAGTTCTTTAGAGAGTACAGAGTGCCTAGAATATAGAGTTCATCCATAAGGTGTTTCGTCCCAAGTAACTACACATTGGTAACTGATGTACGTGCTGCATTCAGAGGAACATGCAGAGCTATTGTCAACTCCACCAGTACAGCGTACCTCACTGCCAGTACTGGAACAAAACCCCACCTGACACATAGCACGGGTCTCATACGTGTCCAACGTTAACCTTCCCTGTAAATAGTGATAAGGTCTTAGATCATTGTAATGCAACCTGCTCCCGGTGACTGGAGGAGACGGACAGCTAGAGAGGGAGTCAGGGCACCGACCCCCACATTACTGAAGGACCCATCACCTAACCAGGTTCCACGCCAAATGACTGGTTGCAGTAGCTGTTCTTCCTTCAGTTACCCATGGAAACTACCTCCCCTTCTTAGCTTTATGAGTGAACCTTTTGTAGTGGTGTTACCTATACCCCATAGTGTTTTAACAGACCCAGGTTCTTTAGGAATACGCCAGGACCCAACATGCACCTACTGAGAACTCAGCAGAATATGTATAACATGAATAAACGTCCTTCTCCAAACTAGACTTACCTGTGGCTGTCCCAGCGTACCTGCACAGGTGAAGTCCTTATGGGAAAAGTTCATATTGGAAGAATTTGCATAGAACTCGCATAGAGCTATCCATGGCCATGGGTATACCAAAGAGTCGGCACTCCTGTAAGGTTCCTGCTCTCTCTCCAGCCCCCTTGGGACTTGAACCTTATTTTTTCATAACACACAGCAAGGAGGCCAGACCTCAGAAAAAGCCTACAAACATACCGGTAATCAGGGAAGGCACCAAAAATAATAACCCCTTCTCCCTGACCTGGGCAGCCATAAAGCTAACTGAACATACCATATAGTAGGCAACCTGCCTACAAGCCTTAATTGTTACACAATGAAATTTCCAATTTGTTGCAAAATCTCTTTTTACCTGACCATGCGAAGAGGGAAGGAAAGTGTTAACCACGTTTTTACAGTCCTTTGGGTGAGTCACACAGGAAATTGTGGCAAGCAGTATATGTCAGTTCTAGATGTGATGACCAGGTGTTTTTAGGCCCATTCTTAGGGAGACATTTTTCTGTTCTTTGTTAACCATACAGGCTTACACAAACTGGGGTCATTTTGGCAATTAGTTCAATAATCTACCACAACCTTATGGGTTGTGGAAGTTAATCAAGGCACTGCCAGTGTATAAATATTTAAATTCCTTTAAGGCACTGTATTACGTGTTAAAGCGGTAGTAAATCGCAGGCGTTTTTTTTTTTTTTTACCTGCACGGCAATGTTATAATGTGAAACTTACCTTAGAATAAAGCCCTGTGACCGCTAACAGGGCTTCCATCTTCACCCATCTTCTTTCCAGGTTCGCAGACTTTGGCTGTGTGAGTGGCCCGTGCCGCGATGATGTCAGACCCGCGCATTTACGGCACAGGACTATGAAGGAACGGCCCAGGTGGACGTTCCTTCAGAGTGCATGCGGCGGTGATGTCCACGGCTTCATGTACAGGAAATATCTCCTAAACGGTGCACGTTTAGGAGATATTTACAGTACCTATAGGTAAGCCTAATTATAGGCTTACCTATAGGTAGCATTCATGTATGGGAGTTTACTCCCACTTTAACTACTTCAGCCCCGGAAGATTTTACCCCCTTAATGACTATAGCATTTTTTGCGATACGGCACTGTGTCCCTTTTAACGGACAATTGCACGGTCATGCGACGCTGTACCCAAACAAAATTGATGTCCTTTTTTTCCCACAAATAGAGCTTTCTTTTGGTGGTATTCGATCACCTCTGCGGTTTTTATTTTTTGCGCTATAAACAAAAAAAGACTGACAACCAGCAATATTTTTTAGTTTTTGCTATAATAAATATCCCCAAAAAATATATATATAAAATAAAATTCTTCCTCAGTTTAGGCCGATATGTATTGTTCTAAATATTTTTTGTAAAAAAAAATCTCAATTCGTGTATATTGATTGGTTTGGCAAAAAGTTATAGCGTCTACAAAATAGGGGATAGATTTATGGTATTTTTATTATAATTTTATTTTTTATTAGTAATCGTGGTGATCTGTGATTTTTATCGGGACTGCGACATTTTGGCGGACAGTTCGGACACTTTGGGACCATTGACCTTTATACAGTGTTCAGAGCTAAAAATAGCCACTGATTACTGTATAAATGTCACTGGCAAGGAAGGGGTTAAACACTAGGGGGCGATCAAGGGGTTAAGTGTGTTCCCTCTGTGTGTTCTAACTGTAGGGGGGATGGGCTACCACTGACATGACAGAGATCACTGTTCCTGATGACAGGGAACAGAAGAACCCTGTCATGTCACTAGGCAGAGCAGGGAAATGCCTTGTTTACATAGGCATTTCCTTGTTCTGCCTCTCCTCGCTGAGATCGCGGGGCCGCCGGCGGACATCAAGTCCGCGGGATCCGAGGTCACGCTACAGCGGCACGCGGAGGGCACTCGCGCGCCCGCTATTCTGCAGACTGACATACAGGTACGTCATTTTGCACAGGAGTGCCATTCTGCTGACGTATATCGGAGTGAGCCGGTCGGCAAGCAGTTAAAGGAACCAAACAACTACAAGACAATGGCATAGCTCCCAACTGTCCATGATTTAGAGGCAGTGGTGAAGTTTTAGAATGGTGGGGGGGCGCCAGACCCCGCTCTTCCTTTTTTACCTCTCCCACTTCTAAAAAGCCACACCCCTTATAGAATCCACCCACTCCGTCCTCTCTATTTGTCAGGGAAATGGCCTTGGAAGTACTGGCAATCTTGCCAGTAGAAGAAATGGGCACCATAGATCATGTGACAGGTGGATCCCCCTGCTGGCCTATAAAAGGCTGCCACTGTCTGACCCAAATTGCTGGATTGTCATCAGCTTCCGGTACCCCTGAACCTCTGTGTTACTTTTTGGATCTCCTGTTCTTGACCCGGCTTGTTCCAGACCTGTTGACCTCCTCTCCTGGCTCATCCCCTGGCTTGCTCCTTGACCTTCCTTCTGCTGACTATCCGTGCATGACCCCGACTTTGCTATATGGACTTTGCCTTTGCCTGATAACCTGTGCATGACCCGGCTTGCTATAAGGACTTTGCCTCTGCCTGATTACCTGTGCATGAACCCGGCTTGCTATATGGACTTGCTCCTGCTTGATTACCAGTTTATGACCTCAGCTTACTTCACGGACTTGCTCTTGCTTCTGGCCATCCTGTGTTTGACCCTTAGCCGGGTGTCCACTGGCCATCCTGTGTTTGACCCTCAGCCGGGTGTCCACTGGCTATCTTGTGTTTGACCCTCAGCCGGGTGTCCACTGTTGTCCTCTGAAGCATGGTCTATTCCAAGCACAGCGTGAAGTTCCTGACCTCCTGTGCACCACCACGCCCTGGCAGTCCTCACAAGGTGACGCTCTTCTGGACCCATCCAGAACCTGCCAGCAACCCGTGCTCACAGGACATAGTATACAGCATAGCCTCACAGGACATATATGTAGCGGGGTGTTCCCCTTTAATGCAGAGAGACAAGAAGTTCTAGGGAAGAGGTGAGTCAGGAGGAAGTAGAGAAAGGACATTACTGGAAGTGAAAGCAGAGGAGAGAGAGAGACTACATCTCCCAGTACATCTTGCAGCACCAAGGGTACATTGCTCCGGAACAGAGACTGCTGGGGCAGACTTTATAAAGGGGAGGTGGAGTTTGTTCGGTCTCTTTGGACACCCCCTCTCCTAGCAAGAGGATCTCTGTGCTGAACTGCTGTGTGCACAAGGCCTGAAGCCTGGGCCTTGTGCTCCTTTCCAAAGAGCCCCTCTGCCAGCCTAGCAGAGCCTTAGAGACATCTTCTCATCCTTGCTGCAGTACACCAGAAGGATTGAAGACTTGGATGTCGGTGGATTCCTGTTCCTAGACGAATCGATGGAGGAAACGGACTTGGACTTGTCCGGGTGGTGAGAGCTGTTTAAAGACAGATACTTTTATCTTTACTATTCGTTAGGATTACAAAGTTGTTCTTCAAGTGCACCACCGAAAGATTTCTAGCGAATATTGTTTCACTGAACTTCCATTTAGATCAGTCAGGCCTGACTGCATAGGTAGACATTGCTGGGTGTTAGTCTACCCATGAGGGGAAGTAGCTGTAAAAGGGCAGCGCTAGAGTTGCATAGCAATACTTTATTATTCTGATTACTCTGTTTATCTTTATTACTGTTTATTGCAGGGATCTGCAACTTGTTATACTGTTGTTTATTACTTGCCCATTAGCCTCAGTAAAATATCTGGGTCAAGTACATTGGTGTCAGTTTCACTTACTTTAATAGAAGTTTTAAAGTATATCACTGTGTGTGTGTTTGCCATAGGACTGCGTCACCTAGAGTTGCGGTCACGCGGTCCTATCTCCCCTTACTAGCTGTGCCAGTAGGGGGTTGAGCAGATTGCCGGAGGTTGGCGGAGCTGTCTTCAGGGCCCAACTAAATCTGCGGCTTTCTTAGTTGGAGGTATCGCTACACGTGGGGGCTCGTCCGGGATCCTGATACAGCAAGCGAACACGCCAAAAGACCGGCATGGACCCGCTAGAAGTAGGACAGTGGTACACAATGGCTGGCGCAGACCCGGCCGTGGCGGCAGTTATTGAACTCCCGGGGATCTGGCAAAGAGATGCGATAAAGCAATTAATGACATCCCTATCACCATGCCAGAAATCATGGGTGATGGATGTGAGACCACATGCTTCGTGTACATACGCATTAATAGAGTGGAAAGACGAAATTCCAGAGCATTTTAAAAGCCAGAGCATACAAGCTATGGATGGGCAGACCTACCATCTGACACATGCGCTGCCACATAAGGGAGATCGGTTCCAAATAAGAAAGTCATCATCTCCACAGATACCTTCCCCACCATCCCCTAAGGCACAAGAGCAGGAGGATACAGAGAGTCCCAGATCATCACCGGCCACCCTCAGCACAGAACTATGCGCTGTACTGGGAGAGATTGTGGCCCAGTGCAAGAAGAATCCCACAGATTACCCAATGTCGGGGTACAGAAAGCTCCGGATATTCTCAGGGAGAAAACCTGCGCCCTCAGGGGAAGAAGGATTTGAGGAGTGGCTAGATGGCACCACTCAGGCCTTAGAGGAATGGGAAGTTCCAGAACGCAGCAAGAAACAGCGAATTGCTGAAAGTTTGAAGGGGCCTGCTCTGGATGCCATACGCAACCTGAAGATGAGCAGGAAAGACTGTACTGCACAGGACATCTTGCAGAATGTGTTCGGTGGGACAGAAAAAGTTACAGAGCTCACCTATCAGCTGGAGCACTGCTACCAGAAAACAGGAGAGAAACTGTCAGAATATATGGGACGTCTAGACAAGATCCTGCATAGAATTATTCTGAAGAAGGGGATCGACCCAGGGAAGGTAGACGAGGCCCGGGCTCAGCAGGTATTGAGGGGAGCTCAGCCCCTGGATCCTATTGCATTGGCGCTGCGTACCCGACAGGACGGGAAGAACCTGGAATACCCCGACCTCATTCGAATGGTCAGAGAGGAAGAGGCCATGTGGGAGGAGAAAAAGAGGGAACAGCCAGTCGAGCCAACCAAACCTCTGGTGGTGATGGTCAGCCCGGCCATGACCCCCCAAAGAGATGCAGAAGTGGACACCCTGAAATCGCAGATGTCCCAAGTGTTTGAGATACTGACCTCTTTGATGGAGAAAGATCAAAGGAAACCAGAAAAGAAAAGTCCAAGAAAGGAGTTGTTCCCGAATACCTCAGCGCCCGCTTCTCTACAGGATCGTGAAGAAGAGGTGATTTGTTACAACTGCGGAGGGATTGGTCATTTTGCAAACATATGTTCCAGTCCCAGGAAGAAAAAGATAAATAACCGCCAGCCGGCGGAAAACTTCAGAGGGCCCCGGTGAAGGAGTCAACCGGGTGCCCATCATTTTCAGTGAGCTCCAAACTGAATGAAAAACAGAAGAAGAGAGAAAATAGAACACCTCAGAGGAAACACAACATTCTCCAACAGAGATACACCACAGAGAAAGGGGGCAAGACCCCTCAGAAGAGACACAGCACTCCCCAG
The DNA here is from genome assembly GCA_029206835.1 of Rana muscosa. Taxonomy (NCBI): domain Eukaryota; kingdom Metazoa; phylum Chordata; class Amphibia; order Anura; family Ranidae; genus Rana; species Rana muscosa. The sequence goes on from CM055116.1 coordinate 931,498,815, forward strand.
AGGGGGTGCACACCTAAGAAAAATAACAGTATCCCTCAGCGGGTTCCTACACTCATAAAAAGGAGGGAAGTCAATGCATACCAGGCTCAAGAAAGGTTCAAGTCCAAAGGGAATAGGACAAGAGAGAGTCCAAAAGGAAAAGGTCAGAAGAAGGCGACCCCTGCCGGGCCATATCCGGAGAAGCTGGTGGGCCTATCTCCTATAGTGCCCATTCAAGTGGAGGGAGTCTACACCAGGGCCCTCTTGGATACCGGGGCACAAGTGACCCTACTATACCGGGACTTCTACGATAGGCACTTGAGTCATCTGCCTATCCAGAAGATAGAAGAGCTGGAAATATGGGGAATTGGAACCCAGAGTTTCCCTTACGACGGCTATCTTCCCATCAAGATGACCTTTGACCCATCCGTGGCTGGGAAGGCCGAAGTGTTTGACACCCTGGCAGTCGTGTGCCCTAGGCCGCCTGGAGCCAACAAGAATTCCCTTATAATAGGGACGAACACGGACCTGGTCCGAAGACTCCTGACCCCTCTAGTAAAAGAAGAGGGGCGAACAGCCACCAAGATCCATCCCATGCTGAAGACGGCCTACCAACGGCTGGTCCAAGAGCAGGAGACCCCCTGGAGAAGGGATAGGGAAGGTGTGGAGACTTGGAAGAGAAGGGGTAGTGTTGCAGCCCGGCAAAGTAACCTGTCTCAGAGCCACTGTGAAGCTTACTTGGGAGCAGCCTGGTCCCTTTGTCGTGCTGGAGTCAGACCCAAGGGGTGAGTCCTCAGGTCTGGAAGTGATACCGGAAGTGATTCCGCTGAAGGTCCTGAAGAAGGCCCATTGTAGAGTTCCAGTGAGTGTTAGGAACACTACCAGAGACCCCATGGAAATCCCAGCCAGAATGCTGCTAGGCCAGGTGAGCCCTGCGGCCCCTGTTACCCTGTCAGAAGTGAAGAGGACAGGTGAAGGAGGAGATGCTTGGGAGAAGCTGTCCATGGAAAACCCGAATCTGCCAGGAGCTTGGAAGGAGAGAGCCAAGGCCCAGTTGAATAGATGGGAGAAGATCTTCTCTAAGGATGAGTTCGATGTGGGGTGTGCAAGGAGTGCCACCCATCGGATCCGCCTCCAGGAAGACAAGCCCTTCCGAGAGAGGGTCAGGCGGGTCCCCCTAGCAGATCTGGAGGATCTAAGGGAACAACTTGCAGAACTCAAGGGGACTGGTGTGATACGGGAGTCCAGAAGCCCCTATGCCTCTCCCATCGTGGTGGTCAGAAAGAAGAATGGATCATTGAGGCTCTGTATCGACTAGAGGACTCTCAACAGGAGAGCCATACCTGACCAATACACCACTCCGAGGATAGAGGATGCCCTACAGAGCTTGTCTGGAGCTAAATGGTTCAGCGTTATGGATCTCAAGAGCGGGTACTATCAGATTCCTATGCACCCAGAAGACAGGGAGAAGACAGCCTTCATAACCCCAGTAGGGTTCTTTGAATTCAACCGGATGCCCCAAGGTCTGTCTGGAGCCCCAGCGACTTTCCAACGTCTCATGGAGAAGACTGTAGGAGACATGAACCTTATTGAAGTCCTTGTATACCTGGACGATGTCATTGTCTTTGGGAGAACCTTGGAAGAACACGAAAGGAGGCTGGAAAAAGTGTTGAGAAGACTCAGTGAGGAAGGACTCAAGCTTTCGCCTGAGAAGTGTCGGTTCTATCAGTCTTCTGTGAACTATCTGGGGCACATAGTGTCTGAAGAAGGGGTGGCCACAGACCCTGAGAAATTGGAGGCAGTAACCTCCTGGCCACGACCCACCACAGTAACCGAACTCAGATCCTTCTTGGGGTTCTGCTCCTATTACAGGAGGTTTGAGGAAGGATTCGCCCGAATTGCCAGGCCATTGAATGAACTACTCAAGACCGAGGGGGAAGAGGACGACTCAGGGCCCAGGAAGCCGGGAGTGTCAGTCAGAGATCAGTGGAACCAGAAGTGTGAAGAGGCCTTCCAGGCATTAAAGGAGAGCCTAACCACTGCCCCAGTCTTGGCCTATGCAGACCCAACCAAGCCCTAAGAAATACATGTAGATGCTAGTCATGACGGTCTGGGAGGAGTACTTTATCAAGAACACGAAGGGCAACAACGGCCTGTTGCCTATGTGAGCCGGAGCCTGACCCCCCCTGAGAAGAACTACCCCACTCACAAGCTGGAGTTCCTGGCCCTTAAGTGGGCGGTAGTAGACAAGCTTAAAGACTACCTGTATGGGGCGGAGTTCACTGTGAAGACCGATAACAACCCCCTTACCTACCTTTTCACCACGGCTAAGCTGGACGCCACTGGACACAGGTGGCTGGCCGCACTTTCTGGATTCAACTTCAGCCTAAAGTATAGGCCAGGGACTGGGAATCGAGATGCAGACGCTCTGTCCAGGAGATCTCATTCTCTCACTAGTGACGTAGAAGATTGGACCCAAGTGGCACCGGACGGGGTGCGGGCCCTTTGTCAAGGAGCTGAATTCCAAGCCAGAGGAGGCTCCAGAGCAGAGGAAATAGGAGTTACCATGGTGGGAGTCCCCAAACACTACTGTGGAGTAGCTCAACTGGGAGAGGACAACCTGCCAAGACTGTCCAAGAAGGAGTTGAGGTGTGACCAATTGGAAGACCCCATGGGGAGATTGGTCCTGGAGGCCCTGGAGAATCAGGATCCAAACAGACTCATGCGTCAACCTTCAAAAGAAGCTCGCCTGCTGAGGAAAGAGTGGGACAGGTTGCAGTTACATCAGGGAGTGGTCTACCGAAGGGGCCCCTCTGATGACTCAGAAGATAAGTGGCAACTGTTCCTCCCAGAGAAATATCGAGAGACTGTTCTGATTGCCCTGCATGACAACCATGGCCACCTAGGGGCTGAAAGGACCTTTCAACTTGTCAGAAGTCGGTTCTATTAGCCCTGCATGAGGGCAGAGATAGAAGAGTACTGCCACTCATGTGCACGGTGCGTCCAGAGGAAGACTTTACCCCATCAAGCTGCCCCAATGGGCCATCTACAGAGTCAAGGCCCAATGGATCTGGTATGCATTGATTTTCTCTGCCTCGAACCCGACCTGAGTGGACTAGGAAATGGTGATAACCGACTATTTCACCAGGTATGCCCAGGCTTTCCCCACCAAAGACCAGAAGGCTTCCACCGTAGCCAAGATACTTATGGAGAAGTACTTTGTCCATTATGGGCTGCCACAGTGACTCCATTCAGATCAAGGGAGGGACTTTGAGAGTAAACTGATCCGGAAGCTCCTGGATTCTTTGGGAATTAAGAAGACTTGAACTACACCTTACCATCCACAGGGAGATGCTCAGCCGGGAAGGTTTAACCGAACCTTGCTCAACATGTTGGGGACTCTGGAAAGCGAGAAAAAGCAACATTGGAGCCAACACATAGCAGCCATAGTACATGCTTACAACTGCACCATCAGTGATGCTACAGGCTACTCCCCATATCGACTCATGTTTGGGAGAGAAGCGAGACTACCGGTGGACTTGGCCTTTGGCACCTCTCTGGACCATTCCTCAGCCACATCCCACAAAGGATATGTGGACAGGCTCAGACACAGCCTGAAAGTAGCCTATGAACATGCTCAAGCGGCCTCAGATCAAAGGGGAGCTCGAAATAAAAGAAACTTCGACTTGAAGGTTCGGGTACAAGACCTACAGCCCGGGGATCGAGTACTGTTACGCAATCTGGGGGTCCCTGGAAAGCACAAACTTGCAGACAGATGGAGATCTGAACCCTATGTCATCTGCAGGAAGTTGCCAGGCCTACCTGTCTATATGTTGAAGCCAGAAGGAAAGGTAGGCCCACTGAAGACGTGGCATCGAAACCACCTTCTCCCACTTGCTGAGGCAGTTAGAATACCTCCCGTGGGAGACTCCCTTGAACCGGCCTCTATCCTGGATACTCCTAGGCTGAACACTCGGTCGCAGACCTCCCGAGCTGAAGATGGAGAGGCCTCTCAACTTAGTGGAAGTGAGGAGGGAGAACTTGATTGGCTGTGGCCTTCCCCAACTCCAGGAACTTCTACCATAGATCTTCCAACCACTGAAGACACCACAGATGAAACACTGAACCCAGAAGCCACAGAGTTCATCCCTTCTAGTCCTTCAGCAGAATACTGGGAAGATGCCCATGATGGTTGTTCAGAGGAAGAGAAGCCTGTGGCGCCAGAGCTAGAAATCCCAAGAGAGCAAAGGGCTCGAAGAGTCATCCGGCCTCCTAAGAAGCTGACCTACCCACAAATGGGGAACAGCTCAGAAGACTCTGTAGTTACTGCTAGGAGGAATGCTGAGAATCCGGATCCCTCCACGGTCCATTTGGAGGAGGGCAACCCCAGCTCACTCTTTGGCACAGCTAGACAGGTCGCCCCCACTGAAGCGACCTGTAGACAGGACAGGTCCCCATCTTATGATGATTGGTGGGAGGCTCCTCTGTCAACCCTATGCAACCGCATTGAATCTAGAATGTTTTGCAGACCTAAAAAATTTCTTTGGGGACCAAAGATTCAAAGTGGGGGGAGTGTGTAGCGGGGTGTTCCCCTTTAATGCAGAGAGACAAGAAGTTCTAGGGGAGAGGTGAGTCAGGAGGAAGTAGAGAAAGGACATTACTGGAAGTGAAAGCAGAGGAGAGAGAGAGACTACATCTCCCAGTACATCTTGCAGCACCCAGGGTACATTGCTCCGGAACAGAGACTGCTGGGGCAGACTTTATAAAGGGGAGGTGGAGTTTGTTCAGTCTCTTTGGACACCCCCTCTCCTAGCAAGAGGATCTCTGTGCTGAACTGCTGTGTGCACAAGGCCTGAAGCCTGGGCCTTGTGCTCCTTTCCAAAGAGCCCCTCTGCCAGCCTAGCAGAGCCTTAGAGACATCTTCTCATCCTTGCTGCAGTACACCAGAAGGATTGAAGACTTGGATGTCGGTGGATTCCTGTTCCTAGACGAATCAATGGAGGAAACGGACTTGGACTTGTCCGGGTGGTGAGAGCTGTTTAAAGACAGATACTTTTATCTTTACTATTCGTTGGGATTACAAAGTTGTTCTTCAAGTGCACCACCGAAAGATTTCTAGCGAATATTGTTTCACTGAACTTCCATTTAGATCAGTCAGGCCTGACTGCATAGGTAGACATTGCTGGGTGTTAGTCTACCCATGAGGGGAAGTAGCTGTAAAAGGGCAGCGCTAGAGTTGCATAGCAATACTTTATTATTCTGATTACTCTGTTTATCTTTATTACTGTTTATTGCAGGGATCTGCAACTTGTTATACTGTTGTTTATTACTTGCCCATTAGCCTCAGTAAAATATCTGGGTCAAGTACATTGGTGTCAGTTTCACTTACTTTAATAGAAGTTTTAAAGTATATCACTGTGTGTGTGTTTGCCATAGGATTGCGTCACCTAGAGTTGCGGTCACGCGGTCCTATCTCCCCTTACTAGCTGTGCCAGTAGGGGGTTGAGCAGATTGCCGGGGGTTGGCGGAGCTGTCTTCAGGGCCCAACTAAATCTGCGGCCTTCTTAGTTGGAGGTATCGCTACATATAGTATACAGCGCAGTCTCACAGATCATGGTAAGATAGAGAGAGACTCCAATTTCTCAGCTCAGCTCACAACACCAGGAGACATCCACTAACTAAAGCCTGTCAGCCTTCCTGTACTCTCAGTTGTGTGTGAGGGCAGAGAAGGGCTGTTGGTGCGGGGGGGGGGGGGCAGGGTTATCACAGAGGATATTGCAGTCTATCAGTGTAGGATGTACAGCTGCTTCCTCCAGCTGCTTGCTTTGCTCAGACTGCCTCCTCCTCCCCTTATTTTTACCTTACGTTCTCTCATTCCTCCAGCACAGACTGACATTTTCTGTCTCTCTATTCCAGGCTCTCCTACTCACAGCTCTCAAACTTTCCCATAGCCACTGTGAGCAGGGCAGGAGCTGGAGGATATGAAGCAGCTCAGTAGAAGGAAAGTGGAGCAAAGAGGATTCTAAACCAGCTGTGAAAGCAGCCAATCATAGGAGCCCAGGGGGGAGAGAGAGACACACACACACTCAGCGATGCACATTACTGTCACCTCCGATCCCCGCACTCAACTTTGATACACTGAGCTGAGCTCAGACTCAGCACTGACAGCTCCGTGCCCATCCGCCGCATCAGTAATCTGCTCCCCACCTCGCCTCACATCACAGGGTCCCAGTAGGATTGCTACCTTTTCTTCAAGCCAAACCCGAACACTTTTGCGGTGCATGGCAATTTTTTGTAGTACACGCTATAGGATTGTAAAATAACTGGGACACCTTTTGGGTTACCCAAATAGAGTAGTAATGAGGTGTGCTACGGTGAACAGTAGCAGTGGCCAATTTGCATTAACAGTGGGGGGGGGGGACTTAAAGGGACAATGGGTAAATAAAACAAAAGCATTCGTGTACCCATAAAATATGATTTAATTAATAAAAGAAATGTCAGTTAAAATATGAAACTAGCCTACCTTAAAAGTGGACACTCTCAGCCAGTAGAGCAGCGAACAGCGTCAGAAGAGCCGTGGACGTCGTCAGAAGAGCAGTGGACGGCGTCAGAAGAGCAGTGGACAGTGTCAGAGCAGTGGACGGCGTCAGTAGATTAGTGGATGGGGTCAGAAGATCAGTGGACGGCATCAGAAGATCAGTGGACGGCGTCAGTAGAGCTGTGAACAGCATCAGTAGATCAGTGGATGGCGTCAAAAGAGCAGTGGATGGCGTTAGAAGATCAGTGGACGGTGTCAGTAGAGCAGAGGATGGGGTCAGTAGAGCAGTGGATGGCGTCAATAGATCAGTAGACGGTGTCAGTAGAGCAGTGGATGGCGTCAGTAGAGCAGAGGACGGCGTCAGTAGAGCAGAGGACGGTGTCAGAAGATCAGTGGACGGTGTCAGTAGAGCAGTGGATGGCATCAGTAGAGCAGAGGACGGCATCAGTAGGGCAGTGGATGGTGTCATGAGGCCAGTGGACGGCATCAGTAGAGCAGAGGACGGCATCAGTAGAGCGGAGTCTGTAATGCCATGCTTTCTCCTGCAAAAGCGCTCCTGGTTGCTAGGACACCAGTCCAGTGGCCCTCCATTCACTGTGTCTGGCGGCATCGGCTCCAGCGGCTGGGTGGAAGAGAGAGAGCGCAATGACAGACATTGGAGCGGGGGAAGAAGGGGGAATGCGTGCTGTTTGGGGGTAGCTGACAGAGTGGGGGGGGTGGGAACCTGACAGAGGGGGGTGGGTAGCTGACAAGGGGGGGTTAGCTAAAAGATGGGGGGTAGCTGACAGAGGGGGGTAGCTGACAGAGGGGGGTAGCTGACAGAGGGGGGTGGGTAGCTTACAGAGGGGAGGGGGGTAGCTGACAGAGGAGGGGGGTAGCTGACAGAAGGGAGGGGGATAGCTGACAGAGGGGGGTGGGCAGCTGACAGAGGAGGGGGGAAGCTGACAGAGGGGAGGGGGGTAACTGATAGAGGGGGAGTAGCTGACAGAGGAGGGGGGTAGCTGACAGAGGGGGGGTAGCTGAAAGAGGAGGAAGGGTTGCTGACAGAGGGGGGTGGCTGACAGAGAGGGGGTAGCTGACAGAGGAGGGGGGTAGTTGACAGAATGGGGGTAGCTGACAGAGGGGGGGTAGCTGACAGAGGGGGTGGGCCTTCTCCCTCTTAGGTGAATAGTGTGTAGTGACTGAGTGAAGACATCCCGAGAGACGTACACAGCAGCTCGGGTCACAGTGCAGAGGGGGTGACTCATAGTAGCAGAGCAGGAAGAAATCCCCGTACAGCGCCGATGTCTGTGATGGAGCTCTGGCGGGCTGAATGTCACTGCTGCTTCTACTCCTCACCCAGGCTGTCCTCCACGCTGCTGAAACTTGCTTGCAGTGGTGGCGCGGGGGATGGCTGGTGTCAAGGACGGATGGCACAGGCTTTATTCATAACACTAACAGGCTGGCTGGCTGTGGCGGGGGACGGGGTTGGACGGCAGGCACGCACGTCCCAGGTCCCAGTCAGTCACACACCGCAACACAGTGAGCCAGCCGGGAAACTGAAAGTGACGCTGCAGTGCCGAAAAAGCACCGCCCAGTTGTCATCCGGTCACGGCCAATAAAAAAAAAGCACAGGAGCCAGAGGCAAATCAGTGTAGAGTGGGGGTGTTTGCGGGCGCATCGCTTGCGCCCCGGAAACGTCCTAAACACGGGCAAATCAGCTTCCCATAGACTGCCGTATGTCCGGCGCCTGGAAAGTCTTAAGGCCCATACACACGATCAGACTTTTTGACAACAACAATCCGACCGTCTGTATGCTCCATCGGACAATTGTTTTTGGTTTTTCAATGGACAAATGTTCGCTGTGCATGCTCTCAAACATTCCGACAACAAATGTCCGATGGAGGATCATCCGATCGTATGTACACAAGTCCATCGGACTAAAATCCAAAGTACAAACACGCATGCTCAGAACCAATGCTATACATCAGACAACAATAGCAGAAGTTGCCCAAAGGGTGGCGGTAAAGAGCTGAAAAACCACGTGATTTGGTGAATGTTTTCTGAAAAAGTTCTGCCGTGTGTATGCATGCCAACGCCCCTTCGGACAAAAAGTCAGATCGTATGTATGAGGCTTTAAAGTGACCTGTCTTTTTGTGAAAAGCTTGGGGGGCGGCGCCCATGCGCCCCCTATGCACGGGCCACCACTGTTTAGAGGGAATGTCCCTGATTTGGAAAGAAAGTCTCCCTGTTCCTCTTTCCTCCTCATATGTCCCTCATTTTGGTCGGCTCTATATAGTTGTATATAAAATGCACATTTTTATCTTTCAAAAATTGTCTCCCAGTGCTAAACCTTTCATCCAAATTCTAAATTGCTGCATTTGTAAATTCCAAAAGCCAGTATAGAGGAATATTAGTCGTAAAAGAAAAGGTATGCAATGGTGTTAACCATAATGAAGCCAAATTACCAGTTGGCAACTTATTGGTAAACAATAGTCAGATACCTGGTTATTTATGAGGCAACTGTGAAGACAAGGAAAGTACATGTAGTGGGGAGATTTTTCAGAACACAATTTGCAGGATCTTTGTGGGAAAAAGCAATGTTTAAGAAAACAGCTGATGTTTCACGACATATGGCGAGCTGTCTGCAATCTTCCCGTGAAACAGAACTGCTAAATGACTGTGTCTGTGCGCTGTCAAAGCAGACAAGATGAGACTTGCATTAAGACAGCGTGCTGGAAATCCCACTGATTATCCAGATAAAAGCTTGGTTCTTATGAGAAATGTAACACTGAGCCAAGTATGTTTGTTGTAACAACATTTCATCTAGGCAACCCTATTTTAAATAATATAAGGTAGTGATCTGTTATTTCTGTTTTAATTACTTTTAACATACCGTACATAAAAATATAAGTTGAATCCTTGTTTTTTTCACTTATGTTTTCTATCTAAGTTTGAATTCATACTAGGGCAGCATGTGAAAGCGTGAAAAATCCTGTGCATGTTCAGGAAATGCTCAAAACACATGTGTCCCACTTGACATGCCATTCATTGTAAAAAGCAACCCAAAGGCAAGGAAGAGGCTTGTTAGGCGCATGCAAGAACATACAGACAAATGTGGTTAAAACAATGAGAAGCTCAAAGCTCAATAAGGCACATGAGCTTCTTTGATGCATTTGTTGAGCAATGGGCAATAGTGTTGACAATGATAGCAGCTCAAGAAGAAGTCCCCCCCCCCCCATTGTCATGGTCCTTTACTATGTGGCCTTGTCCCTGAAAGGGGATAGTTGGTTTATTTGTTTAGAATTTTAGTTCAAGCTTCAATGGCTGAACTATCTGTATGTTAAACATGTATTTAAGTTGTTGGTGCAGTTATAGTAATGGAAATATTGTCATAATTAGATAAATTATTATTATTATTATTAATATAAAGGATTTATATAGCGCCAACAGTTTATGCAGCGCTTTACAATATAAAAGAGGAGACAATACAGTGACAATACAATAAAATACAAAAGGGTTAAGAGGGCCCTGCTCAGAAGAGCTTACAATCTAATACGGTTCAGCAGGTGGTACAAAAGCTTCTACTGTGGGGAATGAGCTGATGGAAGTGGTAAAATATTAGTTGGAGGTATGATATACTTCCCTGAAGAGATGAGTTTTCAGGGATCGCGTGAAGGCAGCCAGAGTAGAAGATAGCCGTACAGATTTAGGCAGAGAGTTACAGAGGATGGGAGAGGCTCTGGAGAAATCCTGGAGACGAGCATGGGAGGAAGAGACAAGAGAGCTTGAGAGCAGGAGGTCTTGAAAGGAGCGGAGAGGATGGTTTGGGTGATATTTAGAGACAAGATTTGTGATGTAGCTCGGGGCTGAGTTGTGGATGACTTTGTATGTTATTGTTAGCATTTAGAATTTTATTCACTGGGCGATCGGAGCCAGTGGAGGGATCGGCGGAGAGGGGTGGCAGACACTGAGCGGTTGGTAAGGTAGATTAGTCTGGCAGCAGCATTCAGGATAGACTGAAGAGGAGATAGCCTATGGAGAGGTAGGCCTATGAGGGGAGAGTTGCAATAGTCAAGGCGAGAGATAACGAGGGAGTGAATGAGTAGCTTGGTGGTTTCATTAGGTAAAAAGGGGCGTACTTTAGAGATGTTACGCAGGTGAAGTCTACAAGCTTTTGACAACGATTGGATTTGGGGCTAAAAGGACAGGTCAGAGTCTAGGCTTACACCTAGTACCCTGGCGTGAAGGGAGGGATTGATGGTTACATTATTTATTTTGATGGAAAAGTCATGCTCGGTTTTAGAGAGATTTCGTATAAGGAAGTGGTGAGACATCAATGCTGATATGTCTGTTAGTAAGTTAGTAATGCAAGAGGAGACTAAAGGAGTGAGGTAATGAGTAGAGATTTGGGTGTCATCAGCGTTGAGATGGTATTGGAAGCTGTGGGAGGTTATCAAGTATCTAAGGGCGGAGGTGTAGATAGAGAAGAGAAGGGGTCCAAGGACAGAGCCTTGGGGGACCCCCACAAAAAGGGGCAATAGAGAGGAGGAGACAGAGTTGTAGATAGCACTGAAGGAGTGCTGTGAAAGGTAGAAACAGAACCAGGATAGAGCAGAATCTTGGAGGCCAAGGCAACAGAGTTTATTGAGAAGGAGCAGGTGGTCAACAGTATCAAAGGCTGCAGAAAGGTCTAGTAGTAGGTGTACGGAGTAGTGGCCATTGGTTTTAGCAGTTAGTAAATCGTTAGTGAGTTTTAGTAAGACAGTTTCTGTGGAGTGCTGCGAGAAAAAGCCAGACTGTAAGGGGTCAAGAATGTCATTTTCAGGTAGAAAACTAAGATGGTTGTAGACTAAGCATTCTAGAAATTTAGAGGTGAATGGGAGCTATGAGATGGGCCTTAAGTTGTTAAGGTTGGCGGGATCCAGTGAGGGCTTTTTAAGTATGGGAGTGATCTGCGCATGTTTTAGAGGGGAAGGGAAGGTGCCACTAGAGAGGGAGAGATTGAAGATGTGAGTGAGGGAGAATAGGATAAAGGAAGAAGGTGAACTTAGTAGTTGTGAGGCAACAGATTCCAGGGGACAATTGGTTAGGTGGGCATCTGAGAAAAGTTTTGTAACCTCTTCAGTAGTAGCCAGTTCAAAAGAGGAGAGTGTTGGCTGTGGTGTTAGGCAAGGTATGTTAAGTGGGTCAGATGTGTGTACAGTGGAGGTGTCCTTACGTATTGCATCGATCTTGTCTTTGAAGTGATTGGCAATCTCTTGGGCAGTGAGTGAGTTACTGGGTAGAGGGGGTGGGGGACAAAGCGGAGAGTTAAAGGTTGAGAAGAGCCAATGGGGAGTAGATGACAAGATATTAATAAGAGAGACAAAGTAGGTTTGCTTGGTAGCATGGAGGCAGGAATTGTATTTTAGGAGGGCAGATTTATATAGGGTGAAGTCCTGCAGTGATTTGGTTTTACGCCACAGTCGTTCAATAGCAAGGCAAGTATCTCTTGAGATTTCTAGTGTTGTCAATTTGCCAGGGTTGTAACGGTCAGGGCTTGGTTCTGCATGTAGTTAGAAGAGCAAGTGCATCCAGTGAGGATGAGAGTGAACTGTTGTAGACAGAGGTGGCTAGGTCAGGACAGGACAGGGGAGAGATCATATCATAGAGGTGGTCAGTAGCAAAATAGAGAAGAGAAGGGTTAAAGTGGTTGTAAACCCTTTTGTCTTACTTTTATCTATAGGTAAGCCTATAATAAGGCTTACCTATAGATAATGGAAATATCTCCTAAACGTGCGCCGTTTAGGAGATTTTTCACTTGTAGTGCGCCAATGTCGTCATCGGAAAATGCGCTGTGAAGAAACGGACCTCCGTTCTGTTTCTTCCCCAGCTGTGCCGTGACTGACAGCTCCCGCGCACATGTGATGTCATGACATGTGATGTCACTCGGCTCCGGCCAGTCTCAGAGCCGAAGTCTGCGGCCCCGTAAAGAGGGTCGAAGATTGAGGGGCCGTGCACAGCGGACGGTGCAAGCTTAGTTTGCAGGTAAGTGTCATATAATGGGCTAGTATGCGATGCATACTAGCCCATTATACTTTTCATTTGCAGGGTTTACACACAGCAAAAGAGGAAGTAAAACCCGTCAGGGTTTACTTCCTCTTTAACCACTTGTCCCTCGCCCACTGTCAATTGACGGCGGGCGGAGGATACTCTCGTTCTGGGAGGACGTCATATGACGTCCTCCCTTTAAAACGAGCTAGGAGGCGCGCGCTTGCCGCCAGCGGCGCGCGCGCGCGCCCGCCGCGTTCACAAGGCCCCGGTGCGCGTGCCCGGCGGCCGCGATTGCCGCCGGGCACCCGCGATTGCCCGGGAAATGAGCAGGAAAGTGGATCTCTGTGTGTAAACACAGATCCACGTCCTGTGAGGGAGAGGGGACCGATGGTGTGTCCCTTGTACATAGGGACAACCATCGGTCACCTCCCCCAGTCAGTCCCCTCCCCCCACAGTAAGAACACATTGAGGGAACATATTTAACCCCTTCCCGCCCCCTAGTGGTTAACCCCTTCCCTGCCAATCACATTTATACAGTAATCAATGCATTTTTATAGCAGGGATCGCTGTATAAACGTGAATGGTCCCAAAAATGTGTCAAAAGTGTCCGATGTGTCCGCCGCAATATCGCAGTCACAATAAAAAATCGCAGATCGCCGCCATTACTAATAAAAAAATAAAAAAATTAAAATGCTATAAATCTATCCCCTATTTTGTACACGCTATAACTTTTGCGCAAACCAATCAATACGCGCTTATTGCGATTTTTTTTTTACCAAAAATATGTAGAAGAATACGTATCGGCCTAAACTGAGGAAAATTTTATTTAAAAAAAAAATGGGTATTTATTATAGCAAAAATTAAAAAATAGTGTTTTTTTTCCAAACTGGACGCTCTTCTTTTGTTTATAGCGCAAAAAATAAAAACCGCAGAGGTGATCAAATACCACCAAAAGAAAGCTCTATTTGTGGGAAAAAAAGGACGCAAATTTCGTTTGGAAGCCACGTCGCACGACCGCGCAATTGTCATTCAAAGTGTGACAGCGCTGAAAGCTGAAAAATGGCTTGGGCAGGAAGGGGGTTTTCGTGCACAGTAGGGAGGTGGTTAAAGTGGCAAAAGATTCCTACAAGTAATCGTTTGCTGCTTCGAGGGATAGGTGGTTGGAGGCAAGGATACTATAAAACTGATGGGGTTGTGATCAGAGAGAGGAAATGGGGTGTTGGTGAGGTTGCCAGGAGTGCAGAGATGGGAGACTACAAGGTCGAGGGTATTACCATTGGAGTGAGTGTAAGTGTGTGTCCATTGGGTTAGGTCAAAAGATTAGGTTCATTTGAGAAGTTGAGCTGTAACTGGGCTGTTAACATTAACAGGGATGTTGAAGTCACCAAGAATGATAGTGGGTATTTCAGAGTAGGGTAGCCAGGCAGGGAAGTCATCAAAAAAGCATGATACTGGTCCAGGAGGCTGATAAATTGCTGCAATCCTCAGAGAAATGGGGTAGAACAAATGAATACAGTGCACCTTGAAATAAGAGAGGGACGGGTAGGAAGGACTTGGAAGGTGCTTTGTGAGGATTGAAGGAATCCAACTCCACCTCCTTTCTGTCTGTTGGGTCTGGGGGAGAGAGTCCAGCTGAGGCCACCATGGGATAGGGCAGCAGGAGAAGCCAAGTCAAAATCTTGAAGCCAGGTTTCAGTTATGGTATGTTAATTCCACGATAGATAAAAAAAGTCATGCACAGGTGTAAGCTTGTTACAGATGTTGTAAGCTTGTTACAGCCAATTCTGCCTCCACCTAACAACTGTATTTTCACTTTCCCCATCAGCTTATCCCCCACAGTTTTTATCTTTTGTATCATTTGACCCTCCTTTTTAGATTGTAAGCTCTCTGATTCCTCCTGTATTAAACTGTATTGTAACGGTACTGTACCTCATGTTGTAAAGCGCTGCACAAACTGTTAATGCTATATAAGTCCTGTAAATTAATAGCCGTTCCCCTTTATGGCAGTTGCACGCACTACCTTCAGCACCTTGGACATGGAAAAACACTAGGAATTTTACGCTAGGCATATTTGATGCCTGCAAACATCTGTGACATGTAGCCTAATGCCTTGTACACACGGTCAGATTTTCCGTAGAAATAAACTCCGACGGGTTTTTCTGACGGAATTCCGTTCAAGCTGTCTTGCATACACACTGTCACACCAAATTCCGATCATCAAGAACACGGTGACGTACAACACTACGACGAGCCGAGAAAAATGAAGTTCAATGCTTCCGAGCATGCGTCGACTTGATTCTGAGCATGCATGTTTTTTTTCTCCGTCGGAGTTCCCCATCAGACGAAAGGAAAAAAAGAGAACATGTTCTCTTTCTAACTCCGTCTGAATTTCCGGCGGAAAAAGTCCGATGGGGCATACACACGGTCGGAATATCCGATGAAAAAATTTCATCAGACTTTTTTCCTCGAAAATTCCGACCGTGTGTACGCAGCATAAGGCTGGCTATACATTAAGCCTACAGGTGTATTAGCTATTTAGTAAGTGGCCCAGGCTGAGAGGGGGAAGAGTTAATGTGCTTGCTACAGTTCCCAGGCTTTTTGGATCGAGCCTACTCACTAGTAATATAAATATGGGGGAAGGCTGAGTTCAGGGCCTTTTTTGGGCGACATGCTGCACCTTGCAGTCTGCCAGAGGCACCAGTAGTTCCAGAGAACAACCAAGACTTGGAAATGGCCAAAATGGACTTCTACTACTATCTTTCTGAGATACACCTGGGCAGACATTTAGAGGTAATGAGACACATTACGCCAGGGATATGCAATTAGCGGACCTCCAGCTGTTGCCAAACTACAAGTCCCATGAGGCATAGCGAGACTTTGACAGCAGCAAGCATGACACCCAGAGGCAGAGGCATGATGGGACTTGTAGTTTTGCAACAGCTGGAGGTCCGCTAATTGCATATCTCTGCATTACGCTATTACTGTTCATGTTCGACTGTACTAAAAATCCCTTCAGTAAAGATGCATCAACCTTTCTGAGCTTGGTCTTAAGCAGTGGCGGCCACTCTATTAGGGGCGCAGGGGTGCAGGGGTGCAGCCCCCCTAATTTCTGCGCCTGGCCCCTAATCTACATGCAGGGTGCCGAAAGCATGGATTTCAATTAAGTTTTTTTTTTTTAAGCATGTGATTACAGCCTGAGGCTCTAATTGGCTTAAAAAAAGAGTGGGCTCAAGGCGCAGAGCACTGCGCCCTGAGCCGGAGCAGACGAGCGGAGAACGGGGAGTCGGTGCAGATGAGCGGGTGTCGGTGCGGAGAGCAGGGTTCCGGTGTGGATGGAGAGCATGGAGCAGTGTGAGTACCTACCGAGGTTGGCCTGTGC
This sequence comes from Rana muscosa, assembly GCA_029206835.1. Classification (NCBI taxonomy): domain Eukaryota; kingdom Metazoa; phylum Chordata; class Amphibia; order Anura; family Ranidae; genus Rana; species Rana muscosa. The sequence continues at coordinate 931,514,726 of CM055116.1, forward strand.
ACCGGAGGGGGGGGGGGGGGGTGGTGGCGGTATGTGCGAGTTAGAGGGGCAGGTGTTTTTGCCACCCCCGCAAAATATTGAGCACCAGCCGAAGTTATTCAAAGAGGTGCATGTTGGTTCTGGTGTATCAAAAGAACCAGGGTCTGTAAAGCACATGTGGGGTATGAAGCTCAGCTGCTACAAAAGGTTTACTCGGCAAATCAAGTAAGAGGAGCAATGCAGTTGCTATGGGTAACCAAGTACTAGTTCAAGACACAAAGCAACCAGTTGTTAGGCGCAGTACCTGGTAAAGGTGACAGGTCCTCCGGTAGCGAAAGGGGTGATGTTCTGGCTCCTTCCTTAGTGGTTGGTTTTCAGTAGCAACCAGAACCGAACCTGTGTTACGGAGATCCATGACATGATCACATGGGTACTGGAGTGAAGGAGTTAACAAGTACACATATGAGGTCCGCGCAAAGTGCACGGTGGGACCCTTTTCTGTTACTGGACGTGAGGTAACAGAGGTACACTGAAGTGGTGGAGAGGGCATGGGCTCAGCTCTATCCCTGCTAATGCAACATACATCAGAAAGTGCTGTCCCATGTCACTACACACTGCAACTTGAAGTATTCTGTACTTTTACTACTGCACAAAGTGTTATGGCTCATCTCTAAGTGGGGTAATGCCTTATTTGTGAGACTTTTGCATGCCCATGGTCCATGGGCATTGGTGAGTGTGTGCACAGTGAAAAGTACCTCCACGTGTAGGGTGAGTACTGGTCCCGTCCACACACCTTCCTAGGAATGCCCCTGGTCACAGAGCTTTCACACAACACTACAGTTAATAGAGCACTACTATAAACATAGCTACTGTATGTGAAAATCTGCCATTTGATAGCATTTTCTAAGCTTTGTTAAGCCAAAATGTTGTTAAACCAAAATTGCTGTATGTTATGTATGCCACACTTATCCATTGTATGCAGTATATTTCTTGTCACTGTCTGTCCCTCCTTACCCTCACCAGCCGACGGATTGTCTTCTTTTTCACTGACCCTTTTGTGCCAAAACTAACAATTTTATACAGATGAAGCAAAAACTAATTTGTGCAGAGCAAAGAGAACATATGGGTTCCTCAAATCATAAGATATGATGTGTACCAAATAACAAAACTGAATCAGCATCACATATTTGTAGCACACGGACCCTTTTCTCCTGCTTAGCTCCACCTTGCAAGGATAAAGGCACACCGTGCCACATGCCTGGATCCTCCTGGTTTAGAAGGTTGAGCGGTGTTCTTTAATTTTGGGTCCTGCAGCGAGTTACCTCCATCTATTGGTTCTCATCCCTAGAGTATAGGGAAAAGTCTATCTTCCTTCCCCAGAGAAAGTCAATGTCCACAGAACTTCAACTCCAACAAAGAGTTTATTTTCCTTTGCCTCAGTTAACGGGGAAAATGAAGAGAGAAAGAAGCTAGCGAAGTTAGGAGGTAGATTCAGGCACATACCACTTGGCTTACTTGTCGCCACTCGATCCCAAGTGGGTTTAGCTCACCCAGACAGATCCCTCTCACAGTTCTAGCAGCCGGAGTGGAGCTCGAACAATACTGTAACTTTGTCCCCTCCGCCTGGGACGGGTTCAGGAGATCCTCTAATAGAGCAGAATCCTGTTATTCCTGAATCCAGAACTTTACTTGAACCTCTGTAAAACTAAAAGAACCGATGATGCAAATGGGCACTTCCCTCTGACAGGTCACTAGGCCTCTCCCGAGACAGCGACCTACTATCACTCATCTCTTCCGTGGGACCGATCCTCCCCTGTCTTCCTCTTAGTCAGAGCGGGTTACCCTCACCTGGGTACCCTGGGCTCCAGTGCTCTAATTGTAGGCCCAGTTGAAGGTACTGGGCCCACCCGGAACGTTGTAGCCTCGGTCTAAAGGTGCCCGAGACTCCTCGGCCAGATCACACACCCCCATGGGGCACACTCCCTTGCCGTCCTCCTAATGGCATCTGCCCTTATTGTATCCCCTCCCAGCATGCACAGCAGGCGAAATCCCGCCCCCTGCACGGTAGCCGAGAGAGGACACCCAATCACGCCACTGTGTCACCTGAGGTTCGACCCTGGGCCTGGGCAACAGTGCCACCCACAGGCCAAAGGGGAACTGTACACCAGACAACACTCTAATTTAGAACTGTCCCTGCACAAAATGCCATTTTTGAAGGGAAAAAAGTCACTGTCCCTGCACAAAATGTCATTTTTGAAGGAAAAAAAGTCATTTAAAACTCACTCGCGGCTATTAATGAATTGTCGGCTCCCGGCAATAGAAAAGTCATTGATAAAAAAAAAAAGCGTGGGGGTCCCCCCAAATTCAATTACCAGGCCCTTCAGGTCTGGTATAGATATTAAGGGAAACCCCGCCGCAAATTTTAAAAACAAATGCGTGCGGTTCCCCCCAAATATCCATACCAGGCCCTTCAGACCTGGCATGGGTTTTAAGGGGAACTCCACCCCAAATTAAAAAAAAATGGCGTGGAGTCCCCCCAAAAATCCATACCAGACCCTTATCCGAGTACGCAACCTGGCAGGCCGCAGGAAAAGAGGGGGGAAGAGAGAGCGCCCCCCCTCCTGAACTGTACCAGGCCACATGCCCTCAACATGGGGAGGATGTCCCCATGTTGTCTGCGGACAGGGGGCTTATCGGAATCTGGAAGACCCCTTTAACAAAGGGGACCCCCAGATCCCGGCCCCCCCTATGTGAATTGGTAAGAGGTACATTGTACCCCTACCATTTCACGAAGAAAGTGTAAAAAAATGTAAAAAAAAACACACAAACACTTTGGGAAAGTCCTTTATTAAAAAATTAAGAATAAGTTAAAAAAAAAAACATTCCAGCGATGAAATCCAGTGTCCCTCGGCGATCCGATGTCCAGCGCTGTCCGTCATTGGCTGAGCCTGAGCGGACCTGATGGGGAACTTCCTCCGCAGTCTATTAAATGTATAGACCTGCCCCTTCTAAAGTTCCCCATCAGGTCCGCTCAGCCAATGACTAGGTGTAAGGCTAAGCGGACCAGATGCAGAACATGAGAAGGGGCGGGTCTATTCATGAATTACACAGTGAAGGAAGTTCCCCATCAGGTCCCCCCCCTCGGTATGTCAGACCCCGCCTACGTCATTGGCCTGAGCGGACCTGATGGGGAACTTCCTCCACTGTGTAATACACGAATAGACCCGCCCCTTCTCACGTTCCGCATCTGGTCCGCTTAGCCTTACACCTATTCATTGGCTGAGCGGACCTGATGGGGAACTTTAGAAGGGGCGGGTCTATACATTTAATAGCCTGCGGAGGAAGTTCCCCATCAGGTCCGCTCGGCTTCAGCCAATGACGGACAGCGCTGGACATCGGATCGCCGCGGGACACTGGATTTCATCGCTAGAATGTTTTTTTTTTTTAATTTTTTTTTTAATAAAGGACTTTTCCAAGGTGTTTGTGTGTTTTATTTTTTTTATTTTTTTACACTTTCTTCGTGAAATGGTAGGGATACAATGTACCCCTTACCAATTCACATAGGGGGGGCGGGATCTGGGGGTCCCCTTTGTTAAAGGGGTCTTCCAGATTCCGATAAGCCCCCCGCCCGCAGACCCCCACAACCACCGGGCAAGGGTTGTGGGGATGAGGCCCTTGTCCCCATCAACATGGGGACATCCTCCCCATGTTGAGGGCATGTGGCCTGGTACGGTTCAGGAGGGGGCCGCTCTCTCGCCCCCCCTCTTTTCCTGTGGCCTGCCAGGTTGCGTGCTCGGATAAGGGTCTGGTATGGATTTTTGGGGGGACTCCATGCCATTTTTTTTAAATTTGGGGTGGAGTTCCCCTTAAAATCCATGCCAGATCTGAAGGGCCTGGTATGGATATTTGAGGGGAACCGCACGCATTTTTTTTTTTAAATTTGCGGCGGGCTTTGCGGTATTTTTTTCCTTCAAAAATGACATTTTGTGCTTAGAACTGTTCCTGCTAAAAAAAAAAAGCGTGGGGGTCCCCCCAAATTCAATTTCCAGGCCCTTCAGGTCTGGTATAGATATTAAGGGAAACCCGCCGCAAATTTAAAAAAAAAATGCGTGCGGTTCCCCCCAAATATCCATACCAGGCCCTTCAGATCTGGCATGGATTTTAAGGGGAACTCCACCCCAAATAAAAAAAAATGGTGTGGAGTCCCCCCAAAAATCCATACCAGACCCTTATCCGAGCACGCAACCTGGCAGGCCGCAGGAAAAGAGGGGGAACGAGATAGCGCCCCCCCCTCCTGAACCGTACCAGGCCACATGCCCTCAACATGGGGAGGACCCCCAGATCCCGCCCCCCCATGTGAATTGGTAAGGGGTACATTGTACCCCTACCATTTCACGAAGAAAGTGTAAAAAAATGTAAAAAAAAAAATACACAAACACCTTGGAAAAGTCCTTTATTAGTCCCCAGGTCCACCCCCTCGGTATGTCAGAGCCCACCTACGTCATTGGCCTGAGCGGACCTGATGGGGAACTTCCTTTACTGTGTAATACATGAATAGACCCGCCCCTTCTAAAGTTCCGCATCTGGTCCGCTTAGCCTTACACCTATTCATTGGCTGAGCGGACCTGATGGGGAACTTTAGAAGGGACGGGTCTATTCATGTATTACACAGTGAAGATTTTCCTCGGGAATCCCGACCGTGTGTATGCTCCATCTAACTTTTTCCCCACTGGAAAACTGCCAAAAATGTCAGTTTTCTGCTACACACGGCCAGATAAAGGAAAAAAGAGAGCTGGTTCTCTTTTTCTTGCCAGCCTTTTCCGTCAGTTTTTCCGTTGGAAAAACTGCGATGGAGCATACACACGGCCGGGATTCCCGGCCAAAAGCTCTCATCGCAGTTTTCCCGTCGGGAATCCCGGTCGTGTGTACAGGGCATTAGGGCTTTAGGGACCGGTTCGAAGAGGGAAAGCGTAGGGACACCACTGTATACCCCTGAAGCCACTGGTTTACAGAGCTGCTGCTGTAACTTTCTTAAAAGCCCATCAGAATTACTAGCTAAGTCTGCCACATTCCTATTTCCTGCAGAAACTGTCTCGGTAAAGTAGGCCTTGCCTATATTGTGCTTTACTGTGCCTGAAGAACTACTCCTGCATATCTGTGTTGATGCTGTGTAACCTGCAGTCAGACCGATATTGTCTTATGCTACCTGCTGTGCCATTAGTGTCTGCACCCGCACAATGTTAGGAACTGTTTTGTGATGGAGTGGCGCAATAATCATACCTGCTACTGTGACTGTTACGGCAAGTGTTACTGCACGTGTTACCGCCAGTGTTAACACTAGTGATATCAATAAAAAAAAAAAAGCGTGGGGGTCCCCCCAAATTCAATTACCAGGCCCTTCAGGTCTGGTATAGATATTAAGGGAAACCCCGCCGCAAATTTTAAAAACAAATGCGTGCGGTTCCCCCCAAATATCCATACCAGGCCCTTCAGACCTGGCATGGATTTTAAGGGGAACTCCACCCCAAATTTAAAAAAAAATGGCGTGGAGTCCCCCCAAAAATCCATACCAGACCCTTATCCGAGTACGCAACCTGGCAGGCCGCAGGAAAAGAGGGGGGGACGAGAGAGCGCCCCCCCCTCCTGAACTGTACCAGGCCACATGCCCTCAACATGGGGAGGATGTCCCCATGTTGTCTGCGGACAGGGGGCTTATCGGAATCTGGAAGACCCCTTTAACAAAGGGGACCCCCAGATCCCGGCCCCCCCTATGTGAATTGGTAAGAGGTACATTGTACCCCTACCATTTCACGAAGAAAGTGTAAAAAAATGTAAAAAAAAACACACAAACACTTTGGGAAAGTCCTTTATTAAAAAATTAAGAATAAATTTAAAAAAAAAACATTCCAGCGATGAAATCCAGTGTCCCTCGGCGATCCGATGTCCAGCGCTGTCCGTCATTGGCTGAGCCTGAGCGGACCTGATGGGGAACTTCCTTCACTGTGTAATTCATGAATAGACTCGCCCCTTCTAAAGTTCCCCATCAGGTCCGCTCAGCCAATGACTAGGTGTAAGGCTAAGCGGACCAGATGCGGAACATGAGAAGGGGCGGGTCTATTCATGAATTACACAGTGAAGGAAGTTCCCCATCAGGTCCCCCCCCTCGGTATGTCAGACCCCGCCTACGTCATTGGCCTGAGCGGACCTGATGGGGAACTTCCTCCACTGTGTAATACACGAATAGACCCGCCCCTTCTCACGTTCCGCATCTGGTCCGCTTAGCCTTACACCTATTCATTGGCTGAGCGGACCTGATGGGGAACTTTAGAAGGGGCGGGTCTATACATTTAATAGCCTGCGGAGGAAGTTCCCCATCAGGTCCGCTCGGCTTCAGCCAATGACGGACAGCGCTGGACATCGGATCGCCGCGGGACACTGGATTTCATCGCTAGAATGTTTTTTTTTTTAAATTTTTTTTTTAATAAAGGACTTTTCCAAGGTGTTTGTGTGTTTTATTTTTTTTATTTTTTTACACTTTCTTCGTGAAATGGTAGGGATACAATGTACCCCTTACCAATTCACATAGGGGGGGCGGGATCTGGGGGTCCCCTTTGTTAAAGGGGTCTTCCAGATTCCGATACTCCCCCCGCCCGCAGACCCCCACAACCACCGGGCAAGGGTTGTGGGGATGAGGCCCTTGTCCCCATCAACATGGGGACATCCTCCCCATGTTGAGGGCATGTGGCCTGGTACGGTTCAGGAGGGGGCCGCTCTCTCGCCCCCCCCCTCTTTTCCTGTGGCCTGCCAGGTTGCGTGCTCGGATAAGGGTCTGGTATGGATTTTTGGGGGGACTCCATGCCATTTTTTTAAAATTTGGGGTGGAGTTCCCCTTAAAATCCATGCCAGATATGAAGGGCCTGGTATGGATATTTGAGGGGAACCGCACGCATTTTTTTTTTTAAATTTGCGGCGGGCTTTGCGGTATTTTTTTCCTTCAAAAATGACATTTTGTGCTTAGAACTGTTCCTGCTAAAAAAAAAAAGCGTGGGGGTCCCCCCAAATTCAATTTCCAGGCCCTTCAGGTCTGGTATAGATATTAAGGGAAACCCGCCGCAAATTAAAAAAAAAATGCGTGCGGTTCCCCCCAAATATCCATACCAGGCCCTTCAGATCTGGCATGGATTTTAAGGGGAACTCCACCCCAAATAAAAAAAATGGTGTGGAGTCCCCCCAAAAATCCATACCAGACCCTTATCCGAGCACGCAACCTGGCAGGCCGCAGGAAAAGAGGGGGAACGAGATAGCGCCCCCCCTCCTGAACCGTACCAGGCCACATGCCCTCAACATGGGGAGGACCCCCAGATCCCGCCCCCCCATGTGAATTGGTAAGGGGTACATTGTACCCCTACCATTTCACGAAGAAAGTGTAAAAAAATGTAAAAAAAAAAAATACACAAACACCTTGGAAAAGTCCTTTATTAAAAAAATAAAAATAAAAAACCATTCCAGCAATGAAATCCAGTGCCCCGCGGCGATCCAATGTCCAGCGCTGTCCGTCATTGGCTGAGCCTGAGCGGACCTGATGGGGAACTTCCTCCGCAGTCTATTAAATGTATAGACCCGCCCCTTCTAAAGTTCCCCATCAGGTCCGCTCAGCCAATGACTAGGTGTAAGGCTAAGCGGACCAGATGCGGAACATGAGAAGGGGCGAGTCTATTCATGAATTACACAGTGAAGGAAGTTCCCCATCAGGTCCACCCCCTCTGTATGTCAGAGCCCGCCTACGTCATTGGCCTGAGCGGACCTGATGGGGAACTTCCTTTACTGTGTAATACATGAATAGACCCGCCCCTTCTAAAGTTCCGCATCTGGTCCGCTTAGCCTTACACCTATTCATTGGCTGAGCGGACCTGATGGGGAACTTTAGAAGGGACGGGTCTATTCATGTATTACACAGTGAAGATTTTCCTCGGGAATCCCGACCGTGTGTATGCTCCATCTAACTTTTTCCCCACTGGAAAACTGCCAAAAATGTCAGTTTTCTGCTACACACGGCCAGGTAAAGGAAAAAAGAGAGCTGGTTCTCTTTTTCTTGCCAGCCTTTTCCGTCAGTTTTTCCGTTGGAAAAACTGCGATGGAGCATACACACGGCCGGGATTCCCGGCCAAAAGCTCTCATCGCAGTTTTCCCGTCGGGAATCCCGGTCGTGTGTACAGGGCATTAGGGCTTTAGGGACCGGTTCGAAGAGGGAAAGCGTAGGGACACCACTGTATACCCCTGAAGCCACTGGTTTACAGAGCTGCTGCTGTAACTTTCTTAAAAGCCCATCAGAATTACTAGCTAAGTCTGCCACATTCCTATTTCCTGCAGAAACTGTCTCGGTAAAGTAGGCCTTGCCTATATTGTGCTTTACTGTGCCTGAAGAACTACTCCTGCATATCTGTGTTGATGCTGTGTAACCTGCAGTCAGACCAATATTGTCTTATGCTACCTGCTGTGCCATTAGTGTCTGCACCCGCACAATGTTAGGAACTGTTTTGTGATGGAGTGGCGCAATAATCATACCTGCTACTGTGACTGTTACGGCAAGTGTTACTGCACGTGTTACCGCCAGTGTTAACACTAGTGATATCAATTATCTTGCTGCAAATACTCTTGTAACCCTTCTTCCATACTATTTTTCCAAAAACATTAATTGTATTTTTTTGGCCTCTGTGTGTGTTGTTGTGTCTGCACCAGGTACCTTAGCTCCTGGCCCCACCCACAAACTAGCCATACACCCAAAAAATGTATGAGTAATAGAAATCTTCCACCCAACTAACATCACAGATGTACAATGTCCTGCAACTGGCTATTGTATTCTGATAGCCGATTTATGATTGGATGGAGGCACTGTTCGTCAAACAGTTTTTCATCCGGCTCTACAGACAAAGCTCAATTGAAAAAAGGACCTTTGTTGATTTGGGTGTTGCCAATAGGGCTACTCACAACAAAGACCAGTATGGTGCTGCTCCTTCATTGTCAGCAGGCTGATGAATATGGGAGCAGAAGCCATAGTAACCCATTACATGGTGTGTACAAATACCAACATTCAGGAACATGGTGAATACCTCATTAGTCTGCTGCTGTTCCTTCATTGTCCAATCAGAAGGATGGGGAGGAGCAGAATACAGAAGGGTGCCTTCAGCGACCATTCTTTTCTATAGTCACCCATCAAATGGTATGTTCAAAAACCATGATATAAAGAGAAAAGGGTGCTAAATTGCTGCAAAGTGGATACTTGTAACTATAAGTTAGGGTCACGTAATTGAGATACAGAGATATGATTTGTGTCTGGGGCTCCACTTTTTTTTTCCATGCACATGTGAAAGTATTTATTTTTGCCTGGAGTTCCTCTCTAACACCGACAGACACTGTAGTAAAAAGGAACTACGATGTTGTATCAGTATGGATTTGTGCTTCTATATTAACACGAAATATAAGAGACTTCTCTTTCTTAGTTTAAAAAATAGGACAAAGAATGTTAAACATCCTAAAAGCATTCCTAACACATATCCCTAGACAGATAGAATGGATGGAATTTGAAAATAGAATTGGATACACTTCCTTCAATTTTAATTTTAGCGGTTAGGAATGAATATGATAATTTCACACATGACTCTTTGGCAGTCACTTCCACGACCAGCCAAAGATACTCCCTTTTCATCGAGTCAAAAAGCATTGTATCTACACAGTCTTTGACTGTATCACTAAAGTTATCATGCTGTGCGAAATATCTTAGAGAACAAGTGCCCCACATTGAAATCAGTTGTGTGAGTATGTAGAAAGCCTGTTTGATCAGGTTTAACAGAATATCCCTTGTGCATTGTTTTACTCAACTCAAGTCATTCTAGGCATTGTAGTCAAAGTATTGTCACACTGGATGTCTGTCACTGTATAAAGATGCAGATAGTGTCAATTTCAGCAAGGAAAGGGTCCCTGAACACTTGTAAAACTGACTGGAGACAGATGGGCTCTGTCCCAAAAGAGAGTGTTCTCTACTCAGTTATACGCAGTTATACGCAGTGCGGGACCTAGAAGCAAGTGGAGATCACTGTAGCGGTGTTTACTTTAGAAATTTCCATCTTCCAGGGGCATCGCCAGGCATAGCATATGAATAGTTACATTGGGCCAATGTAACTATGTGTAGCGGAGCCTCACGCTCCCTCTCGGGTTCTCTCGTTTGAGTGGCTTGTGTCTAGGGGTACCTGGGAGAGGAGAGTGCAGGAACACTACGCCAAGCTCTCCCCTCGTATGTGTATGAGGGTTGAGCAGAGTTACTTGAATTACCTCCGGGTCTGTTCACTGCATACGAAGCCTCCAGCTGTTCCGTGGAGATGTGTCTGCCAATAACATAGAGCCCCACACAAATCGAAAGTCCAACACTCCTTTTATTTCTCAGCTTTCAGGGTGAACACAATCAGTTGAACTTTCAGTAACAGACAGACAGGGGTGTGGATACGAGTAGGCCCAGGCACAACTGTACTCTCCTATTCCTTTGCTGGCGAATAGGCCTGGCGCATGGTCTCTGCCACCGACCGTGAGTTTTGGTCGCTGCCACCGACCGGATGAACCGTTGAGGCCCCTGCCACAGGCCTAATAGCAGGTCTCTGCCACTGACCTGAGTTTAATAGTTGGACCGCTGCCACCAGTCATTGAACATGAACCACCTTCCTCTCTGAACTTGGCCCCTGTTCGGGAAAGATATCCCTCCGGGCGGTCTCCAGAGGTTCACCCGGCACTGGCAATCTGCTGCACCAGGTCTTCGGATGAGTCCCTCCTCTGGTCCCTTACGCCTCTGGATTCGGGTGCCCCACTCCCGGGGCCCCCTAGGACAATCCCTCCCTCGCGGGACCCAGCGGAAGGTACTGGGCCCCAGGCCTCTGGCTAAGTACCTCACCCCAGACTGAAGGTGTCTGGGATGGAACACGAACTCCAGGTGTCCAGGCCTAGGCCGCCTGGACACCGACCGCGAACAGCAGCCCTCAGGCTGAAGGTGCCTGGGACTCGAACCTCGTGGCGAAGATGTCCGCCCCCTTTATACCCTCTCCAAGCAAGCACGGCAGGTTCCCCGCCCCGCCGTACAACCGCTGCGAGAGGTCACAAAGGGTACGGCCCTGCAGCGATGGTTCAACCCCGGCCCAAAGTGACAGCGCCACCTGCTGGGCCGCAGGGAACTATGCATCACTGGTGTCTTCACCAGTTTCAAAAGTATATACCCGCTACATATGTATTAAATATTCATACCTGGAAATTCCTCTTTAAATCTCACAGTACATACAAACCACTTTTTAGAATCCCAAACCTTGCTAGTTCTATGTTTCAGGAGTACTATTCCTTTCACTTTAAAATATCGCTTCTGCACAATACACTTTGAATATAGTTACATTTCTTCGGCGCTAACCCTTTTTTTTTATAATGATGCACCCTTGAAAACTTTTTTTTTATGATATCCTTTGTATTTCATAGAGGTTATTATTGCATTAGATTAAATAAAGTTGTATGTGCAGTTTGCTAACTTAAAAGCGTTGCTGAACTTGTGTGTGTCTCTGACCTAAATCGTATACTGAAACAGAGTTAGGAAGATAGTGCCTCTTTGTTACATCCAGGCTTCGCTTTGACTAGAACCCATTCTGGGCAATTCATTTTGTTCCTGCTTTTGAATTAGCTCCCTGACTGGTTCTGCTCAGCAGGTCTAGAATTCCACCCAACAAAGGACAGGTCTGCAAAGTAGGTGAATCTTGTAATGATTGCATATCACAGCTACAACAAAGGAACTGTCCAGGGGACAGACTGGAGCAAATACTCAAATTCCTCTGTAATTAGTACATTGGATGAATCCAAATGATAAAGATTTCAAAGCAGAATGCAAATGAGAGCCAATGAAAACTGAGCTGGATGATAATATGACTGAATGGGAAAATTGCAGATAAATGACTAAGTGCAAATGCAGACCCTAAACTTATGGATATACATCAATGGCCCATATACAGGGGGTCCCGGCATGCATTTTCCATGAGCACTGAGTACTTCCCAGATGCCGGGGACAAATGGAATATGGACCTGAATACTTAATCCACGTAATCTATTAACTAAACACCTAAGTGCTTGTAGTACGTAGATGGATTGAATAGCATATTATATCTACTGTATTTCGTAACATGGAGGGAGCTTATCTACAGTTATTCCCTATTTAAATTTGACCAAACCTAGAAAGTACATGTATCACACCTCACGTAGGAGCTGCAAGAGTTAAGCCTCGTACACACGCTTAGATTTTCGTACGACCGAACGTCCGTTTTTAGTGGCATGCTAGTCTCATCTCGAAAGTGAAGAGGTTACTCACAATACGAAAATTTTCATACAACAGAATACAACGTCAGAAGTGACGTAACGCGTTGAAACGTTTTGTATGTATTCTTTCGTTTCTGAGCATGCGTAGTCTTGCTCCTACGATTTTTTTCGTACGAAAACCGTACTGATGAAACAAAAATCGGACGTTGAGTTCACATCCGCCAAAAATGTTATAGTCTGCACATTCAGCTTTTGTCTGACGAAAAAGCGAAATCGGCGGTCGAAAGCACCATACTAACGATCCGAAAATGGGCAAACAGCTCATCGTACAGATTTCTCCATCCGATTTTCGTTTCTGTGTATGGGCCTTTAGGATTCCCCACTACTCCACGGCTAGGCACACAGCATTTACTTTATGCATTCCAACACAGAAAACAGTCTTTGGCTTGTTTTTTAGTCAGCAGTCAGCCAATCAGGGGAGAAAGGGGCGGGGCAAGGTCAGGCTCAGTGTCTGAATGGATACACAGAGCTTTGACTCGGCTCGGTTGCCCCCATAAAAAGCTGCTGGCTGAGGGGGCACTCGATAGGGGGAGGGGCCAGGAGCAGCAAAGGGGGACCGGAGAAGAGGAGGATCTGGGCTGCTCTGTGCAAAACCAACTGCACAGAGGAGGTAAGTATAACATGTTTGTTATTTATTAAAAAAAACGAGACTTTACTATCACTTTAATGTTAATTCAGCATCAGCCCATTACAGGCTAGGAACATCCCACCCCTTTGTGGATAAAAGTGTCATACTATGGAGTGATCAGCATCTCCTTCCGCCTTCCTGTAGATCCTGAGCCCAGTTCTACCTCTGCAGAACATACCAACCCACCTGGTTGTTTGCTTCCCCAGCCCTCCTGACTTGCACAGTTTCCCAGTTCTCCTGACTGGCACCACCATGGAGATTCCCCGGGGCAAGGAAGAAGACTTAAATCGATTGTAAAGTTTCATTTTTTTTCTATAAAAATAACAAACGTTATACACACCTGTTCTGTTGCAGTGGATTTGCACAGAGCAGCCCAGATCCTCCTCTTCTCGGGTCCCTCTTCTGTGCTCTAGCCCCTTCCTCCTGTTGAGTGCCCCCACAGCAAACAGCTTGCTATGAGGGCACCCGAGCCAAGTCACAGCTCCCTTTATCCATTCAGACACAGAGCTGTGGTTCTGCCCCGCCCCTCACTCTCCTGATTGGCTAACTGACTTTGATTGACAGCAGCAGAAGCCAATAGCGCCACTGCTGTATCTCAGCCAATCAGGTGGGAGACTCCCGGATGGCTGAAACACTCATGGACATTGCTGTACAGAGATGGGGCTTCTTCCTTTACAACCCCTTTAAGCACACCGCTGTCTTCAGAGAGCACTGTTACAGCTGACAGTCTCTCCCCTTATTTTGTCCCTGCACATGCTAAGCTTTACTTACTGTCCTTGCTTGCTCTCTCCCACTGCCTCTCTTGAAGGTTCTCCTCCAGCTGCCTCCAGTGGTGGGATCCTTCCAGGCCAGCTATCCTGAGCCTCCAGCCTGAGGTAGAAGCCCCCCGATAGGGGGGCCCTCAAGGGCCCCCACCAGCCTCTCCTCAGCACTTCATCTCCATCTTCCACCCGACTTCCCTGCTGGCATGGCCCATGTCTATTTATGGGGATTTCTCAGTCCCCTGCCAGCCCATTCTTAGGGATTGGCTGAGATTCCATAAATATTCAAGGCAGCTCCACCTCACCCCCACCCACTAGTTCCAGAACATTCTCCAATACTCTGGAAACAAGGGGAGGCACCAGATTGCTGCCAGGATGAGTCATCCAGCCCTGAACTCTAATAACTCTGACCCAGTTAAGACTCACAGGTTTACAGCATGAGTCAGAGTTAGATTTTTATACACTAAACTACTAATAGCACACACTAGAGGGTGCTACATACAATTTCTGATTTCATCCTTTCACCCTTGAGATGCAACTGGGTATTATGGCTCAGTTGTTTTAATATTGACATGCTGGACAGCATGTTCTAGAAGTGCTCCTGCATCCAATATTCCTGTGTATGAGATTTTCAGCTCTGCCCAGCAGGGATTGATAAGTTACGGAAGAAGTATAAGAGTTCTATACAGAAGGTCTAAAGCCTCGTACACACGGGCCAAATGCCAGGCAACATTGGCCGGGACAATAAAAAACGGCCAACATTCAGCCAGTGTGTATGGCAGCCGTTCCGACAGAAGTTTGGCCGTCCCCCTTTCAGAACACAACAGCTCAGCGGGGGGAGATTGCTGTACTAACGTCAGATCATTAGTACAGAGTCTCCGGAGCTGACAGTTTTTTTAATTCAACACGCTGGGTTTAATGGAAAAAAGTCATAGTGTGTACCAGGCTTAAGACTGGCAAAATGGGGGGGGGGGCATTTCAGCATTCAGCAGACTCCAGCAGCTGACTCAAGCCCTCCTCTGGTCCTCCTCCGCCCCTTGCTTCTTCTCAGCAGCAGCGCAAGGTAAGGGGAGTGCACTGTGATGTAAGGGAGTGTGGGGGACTCTTAACTTCTGATGGTGTGGGGGAGGTGCTCTGTACAACTTCTTATAATTATTCTAAGAATAATACAACTCTATGCCAGTTGAAAAGGAGGGTCACACACCGCTGGTAAACCGCTGGGGGGGGGGGGGGGGGTTGGGCTGGCCTGTGATTCTGGCAGCATCGTGGTCTGGGAGGACTCTTGCCTAGGAAGCAGCGAGAGCAAAAAGTACAGTGTGAGTACAGCAGTACAGTCAGGAACTTGTAAGGGGAAAGACTGTCACAAGTAGCAAGTCTTTCTGGAAGACAGTGTTGGGCAAAAATGTTTCCTTTACTTTACCCAGAGGGAAGATCCTCAGTAGCAGCCATGTGGGCTATTGAGGAAGCAAGCAGCTGGGCTGGTAGTTCCTGGGGTCAGTGAAACTGGGATCAGTGTCTACAGTGGAGTTTGAATCACTCCAGTATGCAATCTACAACACTTTTGTGCTACTTCCAAAGGGAACGGAAATTACCTAGTCCTTAAGGGGCTTTTGCTTTTCTATCAGAGGCTGCCAGGAGTGAGATCAGAGTTGTACATAGAGAAGAAGAGGAGAAAGATCAGAGTTGTACATAGGGAGGAAGTTGTCCCTGGTTTTGTGGCCATCAAGTTGGGAATCCCATAATTCCTATTCCCCATCCAAGTTATTACCTAACTCAAAGACTGTTCCATGTGTCTTGAGAAAATGTGGAGAATACTTGTTGCCTGGCTGTGCAGGAGTGGGGAATCCGATCACCAGCGGCTCCTTCGGGGGTGAGCGCTACAATAGTCTTACAGATACAACTGGCCCTTTGAGGGCAACCATAATGCTAATGTGGCCCACAATGAAATTGAGTTTAACACCCCTGTTCTAAATAATGAAAGCACTCAAGCTAATGCTTAATTCTTTGGTGGAGAAAAATAGAGGATCCAAAGTACCACACAGATGTTGTTGACAGAATGGATCCTAATGCTCAGGGTCCAATGATGTTCAGATATCTCCCAGCTTGCTAAGAGATGGTCAACCTAAATATATCTATAGCACTACCCCCGTAGGAGCTGCTGGCTTGTTTTTGGGTTTTGCACGTTACCTCTTCAGCTTCGTTGTCAGGGTGAGAAAGTCTGTATTAAATGCAATGTCCACACAGGATGTAAAACCTTCAACTGTTGGCTTTATCTTTGCTGCAATAACTCGTATAGAAAGTAGAAAGAAAAACCAAAGAGAGAAAACTCTCGCAAAACGGGATTTTATGGGGAGATGTTAGTTTGGTTAAAGGTGAATACACTTGAGACGATAGATATGTAGAAAAATAAATTTATTCATAACATCTTAAAATTACACTGATATTACACTAGCATATTTTGCTTAGTCTATTATCTCGGGTTAACAGCCTATATGCCAGTATACTGTATATAGTCTCTATCGCCTTTACCCCTCGCTAACTAAATACCTTTCATATCTCCTGGTGAAGACACACTGTGGTCATATTAATATGGCTATAGAAGGGACTCTGCTCCCATTTATGCCTCACCGGGTGATTTAAAGCTTTACCCTGCTGGTATTGATATCCTATTCTCTGTATATATATATATATACATTTTTTATATCATTATAGATATGTTTAGCACAGCAGGCGTTATGGGGCATGTATCTCTATTAATTTAGCAGTACACCCTACAGCCGGTTGAGATAAAACACATATATTTATATATGTATATTCCGATATTGTTTACTATATGGGTTTTTCCCTTTTCTTTTTCTATCTTGTTTTACACCGTTACATATTGATAACATTTGGTCAGCGTACATGGTCAAACAAATCCCCATTGTTCAGCCCGTTAGTTTTGGTATCCATCGGGTAAGCTACATCACGATTTGTGTTGGTCGTTGGTTCATTGATGCCTGTGTCCGTTATGGTGCGTTTCTATGCGATCTACTTGGAATAAAATAGGTGAGCACAATCGTAATAATAAATATATAAAAAATCTTTTTGCAAGTTTGTTATCATGCATTAAAGATACACAATGTAACAAATATATATATGTATTGATAATGTATATTGGTTCGATACTAATTACAAATCTTTGTGTCTTATAGACTTGATGAGACAACAGAGAAGTGCTAAGCCCTGACGAAGCACAGTTGTGTGCGAAACATGTTGGCTAACTGCACAGTCTAAGCTCTTTGTTTCAAAGTTTTTTATCTTGTATTATCAGTGTAATTTTAAGATGTTATGAATAAATTTATTTTTCTACATATCTATCGTCTCAAGTGTATTCACCTTTAACCAAACTAACATCTCCCCATAAAATCCCGTTTTGCGAGAGTTTTCTCTCTTTGGTTTTTCTTTCTAGTTTATATTGGGACTGGGAGATTGTACTGTTTTGGTTCTGGAAACTATCCAATCAATTTCTTATACAATTTCGTATAGAAAGTAGAAGGTAGGAGAAGAGAGGGGAAGGTTCAGGCACACGTTGTAGAACACACAATGTCTAAAGTCATCCACCACTCTCACTGTTCAGTGGGCACTGCCCACCCGGACAGACCCCTCTCACCTGGCCTAGCAGCCGGAATGATGCACAAACCAGTATCAGGACAGTCTCTGCCACAGACCGTTTGAGAACAAATGTGGATAGCCAGGAATCCTCTGCCACAGGATGTCAGTCCCGAACTTCCAGCCGTGCAGTTAAAGAACCTTTAAGCTGATCCGGTGAACTGCTTGGCTTTTAAAGTAGTGTATCCCCGCTTAACAAGGTCACCAGACCTCTCCCGAGACATTAGCACTTTGCTGGTCTCCCCCAGGGCAGGTCCTCCCCCGGTTTCCGTCATTAATCAGCTTCCTCCCTCTTGGTGGACAGCTTGGGATCCCCTTTAGGATTGTAGGCCCCAGCCAGACTAGCCGGGCCTACCATATAGCGATGCAGCCTCGGGCCAACGTGGCCCCGAGGCCAGAATCACACACACATACCTCGCGCCAGGAGGGTAGCGAGGCGAAAAACGACCTGAACAATGGCGTCTGCCCCTTAAGTATCCCTCCCCAGCATGCACAGCGGGGCACCACTCCCACTGTACCGCTGCCGAGAAAGGACACCCAATACACCACGGTCTGCCTGTATTCCAACATGGGCCTGAGGTGGTACCACCACCTTCAGGCAACAAGGGAAAACACTACCAGGCACCACCATAGCCAGAACAGAGGCAATTTAGATATAATCATATAGATCTGAGCCCAACTATTGTCTCAGACACCCCCTAAATTTACAATAGCGCCCCGATCATTGGGGGCAGGGCGCTACATATCCATAACCATGAAAAGAGTATTTGATGTTGCAACTGGATAGGTAAATGATATCATGTCTACGAGAGTCACCTGCTGGGTTGCTGCTGTTTGGAAAAACAATAGACTTATCAGGCTGAAAAACTGGCCCCTTGCCCCCTAATATAATAACCGCTAGCAGCATTTGCCTGGGCCCCCTATCTTCTCCCTGTCCATTGACATGGACATAAAAATAAAGCCAGGAAGATGGCTCCTGTTTCTACTGCCTGATTCTTGTACCTAAGGTGTGCACAGACATTAGATGACTGTCCTGATACAGTAGTTTTTACCCTAAAAACCCTGCAATAGATTTCTCAGGGGAGAAAATTAATGGGCAGTCCATACAACCTTGCCTGGTCTCTATATTATTTTCCAAGATGCTCTGCCTCCATCCCATAAACAGGGCTGATGGTATGAATAGAGCTCTTATATTAGGGAGAGAGAATTTAGGGAACATTTATACAATGGCATCTCAGATAAGCAGTTTGCATATACTGTATGTTAGCAATAAACTTTGCGACCAAAGCAACAGTTGTAGTTTTGCGTGATTGCTTGACTGTTGGCCTCCTTCCTCTGTGCTATAGCAGCTGCAAACACTGGTGGCAGGGATAACATCAGAAAATTAGCTGTGCAGAAAAAAAAAATGTTTTGGTAGGTAAAACAATGCCTACTGTTTATAAGTACCTGAACTGTATATTTAGATGCTCGTCCACAGGTCAGCTTTATCATTGATTCTGTGATTCCTCGTTTTTTGGAGACATTCCAGATTGTCCTAACTAATTGCAGGTGTATAAAGTACTGTCAGGGTGTGGACTTAATCTGGAAAATACTACGCCATATACATCGTATAAAGTTGAGGTGTGTCCATAATTATACAATACAATATACATGTAAAAAAATAAGGGTCAGTTCTCTAAGCAGCATGAATTATTTAACCATTTATTTCATATACAAAACAAATAACATTGATGTGGAATTTGTTATTTTTTTTGCAAAAAATACTTAAAGCTGAACTCCAGTCAGCTCTTAAAAACAAATTTTGTGTGCCACCAACTCTTGTAAGTGTAGCACACCAACCCCAGACTTTACCTGCTTTTCTTCTGCTTGGCTCCTCCGCAGCAAAAGAATGAGGCACACTGCACCACAAGCCCGTACCCTCCTGAATAGGGAGGTTGAGCGGTGTTAGTTTCTCGGGTCTGCTTGCAGCCAGTGTAAAAAGAGCCTCCAGTGCTGACCTCGTTTCTGCAGTAGTCAGAAACAAGTCTTTAGTTCTCCCCAGTAAGCAACTGTCCACACCAACTGAAAAACCCAACACTTATTTATTCCTTTTTGCACAATAAACAGTCCAGGCACAAACTTGAATTGGATTTTCTCCTGCTCTGATTAGCACGAACAGGCTTGGCGCACAGTCTCTGCCACAGACCATGAGGTTGGTCACTGCCACCGACCGGGTGAAAAAGATGAAAGTCACTGCTACTGACCTTGGGTGCGTAGCATCACTGCCACTGTGACTTAAAGAACACGCACTTCCTTCCGTAAGTGAACTAGCCCTTATAGGACAAGAACATCCCTCCGGAGAGTTACCAGAGGCCCCATCTGTCACCACGACTCTGCTTTGGGTCTTCAGAAAGGGTCACCTCCCTGGCCACCTCGTCCTGGATACGGGTCCCCTCGCAAGGCAGATCCCTGGGAGTCTCGGTCCCCAGCGGATCCCAGCCGAAGGCTGCTGGGCTCTGGGCCTTTCTCCAAAGTACCTCACCCCAGACTGAAGGTGTCTAAGATGGAACAGCAGCTCCGTCTCTGGGCCTAGGGCACCCAGAGACAACCCGACCAGGCCTCCGGGCCTAGGGCACCCGGAGGCGACACACACGCACCCAGGCCTAAGGTGCCTGAGCGTGGAACCGACCCATCTGGAAGATGGCCGCCCCCTTTTATATCCTCTCCCGACAGGCACAGCAGGTTCTCCTCCCCACCTTACTGCTGCCAAGAGGGGACAAAAAAGGACACAACATTGTACTGCGGTTCAACCCGGGCCCATGGCAACAGCGCCACCTATAGGCCCCAGGGAACTTACACACCAGTACTATCTCCCAGGGATAGAAATGGTCCATGAGACCTAACAATTAGTGCATCTGAGCCTAGTTACCACTCAGATGCTTCCCCCTAAATGTAACCACCCGCTACACATCCCCCTCACTTGTGAACACTGGTCCCCAGTGTCTGAAACCAATTTATGCCTCCTCAATCAGAGTCAACATAAGCCAGATCCAGAGACAAACTATAAAAAATGACAATTTAAAATTTAGTTTGTTTGTGCCGGAACCTAACATGGGAAAGGAAAGAAACACAGATGGGAATGAGGGTGTACATGTGTATAAAACATTTTAAGATCACTCAAATATTACAGTAAAAATTTACAATTCCCTCCCGCAGAACTAGCTAAGACCCACCCCATACTCAGCAGTCTTGCTTGTCGTTCACCTGCAGAGGAAGAAAAAAAAAACACATAATCGAACAATATGTAATTTAGAATGAACAGTGTCCTCCCTAGAGAAAAACCTGCTCGCTCTAACAGTAAGTGCAGTGTAAGGCTTACGATATAACAGTTGCACAACACCGCCACCTAGTGGTAGTGCCGCGGTCAGAACACCTGTTCATGGCCAGGAAATTCTCTTCTCTGTGAACTGTGGCCCTCAACTAACTACAACCCCAAAGTCCTTGTTATCTTTGCGGTGGGAAGAGAAGGGAGAACAACAAACAGCAACAGCTCCCGCTCCTCCAAAGAGTAAAATACCCTGTAACATGGGGCAAAGTTCCTGGTCTCTCATAAATAGTAATGTGGGTCAGGCAACACCAGCGGCTTCCAATGTCTGTCAAAGGTATCTATGTGATACTCCACATTGTCCTTGTCCTTCCGGCAGATAAGCACTTTGTCCGCATGAATGTGCCGACCCAATATCCAAGCAGCTCTACAATCCTTAAACCGCAGAGTGGCGGCAGGTGAACACGAAAAATACCTTCTGGCCTGGGGTACACAATCTCTGAGCACCACCAATCTCTACAGGCCTCAACCCCAAACAAAAGCTCCCTGGGTAGGCACGGATACTCCCACCCATATTCACTGGCAACCTTCTGGTTGAAGAGTCTCTGTAAACGGGACAGCGGTGGCATAGTGGCGCGGTCTCCTGCGCCAGGCAAGACAACAGCATCCGGGCGTCGAGGCACTTCAACTGCCTCCTGGCCAGTCGCAGGGGCACGCAGCGACACCTGTCTCGCAGTAGCAGCAGTGGCGGAAGCAGGCGCTCCCGACGGTGGAAGGGCAGGCAAGGGGACAGATCCCTCCTCAGGCTCGGAAGCCACCACCTGGGGTGTACTTTCCCCAGTACACATGGGTGGGTCCCTAGGCTTACGGAACAAGGACAGGGGCATCTTATCCCATCCCTTTCTCTCAAACAGTTCGTCAATTGCGGCATCATCACCCGCATCTGAGACAGACTCTAGGTCAGAGGTATCGTACTCCTCCACAGGGAAGTAATTCCTGGTGAAGGACGCCCTCTGGCCAACTCACTAGCATGTGAATCCCCAGGGCTAGGGGCCTTTAACAAAGTCTCTCCCCCTGGCTTACCTCGGCTTGAAGAAGGACTCGGACGTCCGGGACTTTTACCTCCAGAGACATCCGTTCTGGGTAAGCGCTGGGGCGTTGCTCCACCATGGCCGCGGGAAGCTTTCACAAGACCCATCTTCCTCTTGGGCGGTGGGAGAAAAGACTCTCTCGTTACCGAGGCAGCATTCTCCGGTTTCTCACTCGCTAAAGCGATCTCCTCTGTGACTTCCTCCGAAGTCTCGTCAGTGCACACAGGGGTGGCTGTACAAGCTTTGATTCTTCCTTCCAGAGTGGTGGCGCCCGTAAGGCAATTGAGGCGGAAGGCCCGAGGCCTCCCTGTAGGTTGCTCCACCTCGAACCGAAACTCCTTACAGCTTTCGCATCGCCCGAATGGCTTCAGATAAACCACCAGTCCCGAGCAGCCGGGACAAATCACACCGAGGGCCTCCACGTCCCCGCACACAGAGGGCAAATATTCCCTGGGGCTTAAGCCGAACTCCTGTATCTGCAAGCGAAGCAGCGAATGAGGTCATCTTCACGGTTGTAAAAGCTGGAACCCATGATGCATGAGACGACATGCTGACCATCTGCTGCTCCATCGCGCACTGACCCCTTTGCGCCAAAGTCCCCATGTGCAACTCTACACATGGTCAGACTCCTCCCATCTCCTACATCGCTCGCGGGCCCCTCTGAATAGACACGCCCACAAACTTTGCAGTCAGGGTTCTCCTCGTGGCACAGTTCTAAACATGGCCGATCTCCACGGAACTTCACTGGGGAATAAAAGTTCAGCTTCTGGGGGGGTTTTCACTCTGTGGCCACAAACACATCCCGGGCTCGAGCCCCCACGTGTAGCGATACCCCCAGTTAAGAGGGCTGCCTGTATGATTTTTGGGCCCTGTAGTGCACCGCCGTCAACCCCTGGCAATCGGCTATAACCTCCCTTGGCACAGTTAGTAGGGGATGATAGGATTGTGAGGCCTGCAACTCACAGCGGCACAATCCTATGGCAAAGACACACAGTGAAAGTTTAAAACTTCCTTTACCTATCCCTTCCGTAAAGTAAAGAACACAGACACCAATATACTTAACCCTTGTATGTTTACTTAGATTAGTGGGTAAGCAATCAAACAGGTGGGTACAAGTCATATGCAGAGCCCTGCAATAAACAGTGTTAAACAAGCAGACAAATATTCAATGCTATGCAACTCTAACAGTCCCCTTTGCAGCTACTTCCCCTCGTGGACAATATGGCGCCCAGGAATGTCTGCGCTACCCAGTCAGGCCTGACTGAATTAAGTGGAAGTTCTGTAGGGAAATCTTTGCTAGCAACGGTGGTGCACTTGAAGAACAGAATTTGTAATCCACCAAGGTAACAAAGGTACTGTGTCTGTCTATGAGCAGGTGCTCTCTCACCCAACCAGACCAGTCCGCGTCCGTTTCTTCCGCTGCGGTGTCTAAGTACACTGATCCATCGACATCCGGGTCTTCGGTCCTCCTGGCAAAGATGCAGTATCAAGGAGAGACGTCCCTCAGGTTCCTCAGTGTGCGCGGAAGGCTCTTTGGAGAAAAGGGCCAGGCTTCTGGCCTAAAGTCACAGGAACTCAAGCGGCAGTTCAGCTTGCTGGGCGGGCGGTGTCCAAAGAGAGAGAACTGGGCTCCGCCTCTCCCTTATAAAGTCCACCCCAGCAGTCCTTGCGCGGGGCAAGGCACCCTGGGTGCCTAAAAGTGTACTGGGTAATGTAGTCTCTGAGGGATTTAAAAAGGCAATACCCCGCTACATAAGGTTAAATGCTTGTTTAGTCTAGGAAGGGTGGGGGAGATGAAAAGTGGAAGACTATGTACCTTTTTTTTTGCTCCCTCCCCCTTTTTTTGCTCCCCCTTTTTCCTTGACAGAGGAAACACCCCAACTCCTGAACGTGGGCATGCCTAAGGCAAGCCATACACGTAGGACAGCCATCAGAAATTGTTGGGCTCCTTACACAGCTTTAGGCATGGGCCCCCCCAAGCCTAACCACTAATATTCCCCAGGGCCTGCCCACTGCCATCCCACCGATCCCGCACTCCAACCACCCCAACTGTACGCACTCACTTTTGTGAGATACTGGATGTCAGCCCCCCTCACAGATGTATATATGTCAGCCCCCCTCACACCTGTATATATGCCATCCCACCTCACACATGTATATATGTCAGCCCCCCCACACCTGTATATATGTCAGCCCCCCTTACACCTATATATATGTCGGCACCCCTCACACATGTATATATGTCAGCCCCCCTTGCACATGTATATACGTCAGCCCCCCTTGCACCTGTATAAATGTTAGCCCCCTTCACACATGTATATATGTCGGCCCCCCTCACACATGTATATATGTCGGCCCCCCTCACACATGTATATATGTCAGCCCCCCCTCACACCTGTATATATGTCAGCCCCCATCACACCTGTATATTATAATAAGGTACTTATATAGCGCCGTCAATTTACGCAGTGCTTTACATATATATTGTACATTCACATCGGTTTCTACCCTCAAGGAGCTTACAATCTAAAGTCCCTAACTCACATTCATATACTAGGGCCAATTTTAGACAGAAGCCAATTGACCTACCAGCATGTCTTTGGAGTGTGGGAGGAAACCGGAGTACCTGGAGGAAACCCACACAGGCACAGGGAGAACATGCAAACTCCAGGCAGGTAGTGTCGTGGTTGGGATTCGAACCAGCGACTAGGGATGAGCTTAAGGCTAGAGTCGAACCCATGTTCGACTCGAACATCGGCTGTTCGCCGAGTTGCGAACATTATGGGCCGTTCGCGCCAAATTCGAGTGGCGCGTCACGGCTCATAATTCACTGCGGCATCGCAGTGCATTGCTGGCTGATGATTGGCCAAGCATGCACTATGACCCGCATGCTTTGGCCAATCACAGCGCGCAAAAAACGGAGAGCCATAATTGGCCAAAGCCAGGGTGGTATTGGCCAATTAGGTCTCAGGGGGTTTAGTACACGCCCCACCCTATATAAGGCCGCCTCCATGGCGGCCTTGTGTAGTGTGTTGCTGTGTTGGTTAAAGAGAGAGCTTACAGAGAGAGAGAGAGACAGTGTCATTTATATTGAGTTAGATAGAGCAGGCAGGCGAGTCAGTTAGCTGCAGTTACAGTGTGTAGAGGATATATATGCATCCTAGGTGTTGTATATATATTTATACACTGTATTCAGTTTAGCTAGATCCGTTCCTGTTATTCTCTATACTGTGACAGGCAGGCAGGTGATTGTGCTAGCTGCAGTCAGTGTTTCACTTAGTGTACTGTGTGCTTTGCATAGTGTTCACCTAAAGCTTACCTGAATACAGTTAGTGGTGTTCTCATAATAAAACCACAGGCAGGGAGCTGCAATAATTTCATGTAGTGTACTTCTGTCCTTTGCACAGCGTTCACTTAAAGGAACCTGAATACAATTTGTGGTGTTCTCATAATAAAACCACAGGCAGAGAGCTGCAAGTATATTCAGTTAGTGTACTGTGTCCTCTGCACAGTGTTCACCTATAACTAACTGAAGACAATTGCTGCTCTTCTCATACTAATACCACAGCAGGCAGTTAATTCTGATAGCTGCATTATAATCAGTACATATATATATATATATATATATATATATACACAGTATATATATATATATATATATATCTATCCCACCTTTGTGCAGCTACATCTCACTGCAGGCCATTAGTATGTCTGGAAGGCAAACAAGGAGAGGCAGACAGTCATGAGGCAATAAAAGAGGGCAAGCAGGCTCTGTGTCTAGAGGCAACAGTGCTAGTCGTGGACACGGTGCATCCTCATCAGCACGTGGCCGTGGGACACGCTTGTCCTTCTTTTCGGCAGCTGGCCATGTTGAGCTGCAACATGCCCAAGACTTGGTAGAGTGGATGACCAAGCCGTCCTCATCCTCCTCATCCTCTCTCACCCAGGCTCAGGGTACTTTGTCTGGCAAAGCAGCTGCCAAAGCGGCCTCTTCCCTCAGCTCAATGGCATCAGTCACTCCTTCCCTAGCCCCACCATGTCCTCCGGAGGAGTCCCCCGAACTGTTTGACCACAGTGTTGGGTACATGCTCCAGGAGGATGCCCAGCGTTTTGAACGCTCCGATGATGGAACCCAGCTAGAGGAAGGCAGTAACATGAGCCCAGAGATAGGGGGTAGTAACGTGAGCCAAGAAAGAGGGGGTGCCCAACAAGGGCAACTGTCTGGCAGTCATGTTCCCCCAGCTGCAGCATACTGCCAGATTTGCTCCAGTGATGAGGAGGAAGGGGATGATGAGGTCACTGACTCCACGTGGGTGCCTGATAGGAGAGAGGAGGGAGGAGGCGGAACATCTCCAACGAGGCAGGATGCCCTCCAGGTGCCAGCTTAAGGGCAGCATACCGACTGCATCACACCGCAGAGCTCCGCATGTGCAGGGCGCTGCTGTCTCTGCGCGTTATTCCAAAAGTTCTTTGGTGTGGGCCTTTTTTTAGACGTGTGCAGCAGATCGCACCATTGCCATTTGCAACATATGTCTGAAGCGTATCTCGTGTGGCCAAAACATCAGCCGCTTGGGCACCACGTGCTTGACCAGACATACGTCAACCCAGGGTTTTTTTTCTCAAACAATAGGTGCTGGAACTCAACCACGACCCCCCAAAACCCCTCCCCCACACACCCTCCAAATCACATCAAATAGTGGGTGTGGTCAGATTTCACGAACAGTTGAAGGGTCTTAAAGGGGCTTTAAATACCAGGATTGCATTACATACAGAGTGCATAGATTATGGGGGTTACACACAGAGTGCAGAGCTGTCACTTGTAAACACAGAAACCGGACTTCTGTGTTTACAAGTGATTGTGGTGAGCAGGCACCAAAGGGTCTGAGCCAGAGGTGGTGGAACTGAGTTCCACCAAGTTCCCCCTGAAAAAAAGCCCTGTGTCAACCTACCATGCAGTTTGTTGGCAAGCGTACCTAAAAGACCCACACCAAAGAACAAAGCGGACCTCTCCTTGCTCCTCATCAGCTGGGATCTCCAACCCCACTATACCTTCAGTCCTCTCTGAAACCTGCACTGAGAGGAATGAAGGTGTAGAATTAGGTGTGTCACAGCCAAGTACTTGTGGGCAATCTGCTATCGGTACACCGACGTCCGATTGTACCAGGCAAATTTCCCTGCCCCAACTGCTGCACCGCAGAAAGAAGTTCGCTCCCAGCCGTCCACATGCCCAGCGGTTGAATGCTAGCTTGGCCAAATTGCTAGCACTTCAACGGCTGCCTTTTCAGTTGGTAGACTCTGCCCCCTTCCGTGAGTTTGTGGAATGTGCGGTTCCTCAGTGGCAGGTTCCCAAACGCCACTTTCTCACAGAAGGCGGTTCCGGCTCTCTACCGGCATGTGGAAGGCAATGTCTTGGCCTCCCTGGACAGGGCGGTCAGCGGTAAGGTGCATATTACCACTGACTCATGGTCCAGCAGGCATGGACAGGAACGTTACCTATCTTTCACGGCGCATTGGGTGACTCTGCTGGCAGCTGGGAAGGATGCAGGACAAGGTGCAGTAGTGTTGGAGGTTGTTCCGCCACCACGCCTCCAAAATGTTACTACTGGTGATTCTGACACACCTCTCTCCTCCACCCCCTCCTCCTCTTCTTCCTCCATGGCCTCTACCTGTGCTTTGTCCTCGGAACCAATGGTGCTCCGTAGGCGTTCAAGGTGCTATGCAAGTACGCAGGCAAAAAGATGCCATGCGGTGCTTGAGCTAGTGTGCTTGGGGAACAGGAGCCACACTGGGGCAGAGATTCTGTCAGCTCTGCAGGGGCAGGCTCAGAGGTGGTTGACGCCACACCAGCTTAAGCCAGGAAAGGTGGTTTCCGACAATGGCACCAACCTCCTCTCCGCCCTCCAACAGGGACAACTGACCCATGTGCCCTGTTTGGCTCACGTCCTTAACTTGGTGGTGCAGCAGTCCTTGGGCAGGTACCCGGGCTTACAGGAGGTCCTGAAGCAGGCCAGAACACTCTGTGGGCATTTCCGCCGGTCATATAATGCGAGTGCTCGGCTGGCTGACCTGCAAAAGGAATCCAACCTGCCCAAGAACCGCCTAATCTGTGATATGCCCACCAGGTGGAACTCTACGTTGGCCATGCTGCAGCGGCTGCACATGCAGCAGAGGGCCATCAATGAGTATCTGATGCAAAATGGCACCAGGACAGGGTCAGGGGAGCTTGGATTTTTTCCCCCACGCCAGTGGGCCATGATAAAGGATGCATGCACTGTCCTGGCACCATTTGAGAAGGCCACAAGGATGGTGAGCAGTGACAGTGCATGCATCAGTGACACTGGCCCTCTTGTCCACCTGTTGGAGCACACGCTGCGTGGATTAATGGACAGGGCACTTGAGGCAGAACAGAGGCAGGAAGAGGAGGACTTCCTTACCTCTCAAGGCCCCCTTTATCCAGACAGTGTTCCTGCTGGCCCGCCTATCACAGGAGGAGAAGGTGGATGAGAAGGATTGTGTCAGCATGGATGTGGAGCCTAGCACTCAGCATCAGCAGCAGTCTTCAAGGAATCAATTACAGTCCCAAGACACCCATGGACTTGTACGTGGCTGGGAGGAGGTGGCTGCGGATCATGTCGTCCTGAGTGACCCAGAGGACTCCGGACCAAATGCCTCAGCAAACCTACGCTGCATGGCCTCCCTGATCCTGCAAAGCCTGCGGAGGGATCCTCGTATTCATGCGATCAAGGAGAGGGATCATTACTGGCTGGCAACCCACCTTAATCCACATTACAAGGGTAAGGTTGAAGACCTTATCTTGCCGTCGCAGAGGGAGCAGAGGATGAAGCATCTTCGGGAGGCCTTGCAGAAAGGTCTGTGCAACGCGTTCCCAGAGACTGGGAGGTTCCAAATTCCTGGTCCTGGACAACTTGTTGCTGAGGCTTTGGTCAAAGAAGGAGCGGTGGAGAAGGTGGCCGTCTGACCGATGCGTTCAGACAATTTTTTAGTACGCAGCCCCAAGGTATGATCGGTTCCAGCAACCATCGCCAGCGTCTGGTTTACATGGTGCAGGAATACCTAGGGGCAAGATCAGACTTGGACACCTTTCCCACCGAAAATCCTCTGGGTTACTGGGTCTTGAGGATGGATCACTGGCCAGAGCTTGCACAGTATGCAATTGAGCTACTGGCCTGTCCTGCATCCAGCGTTCTTTTGGAACGCACATTCAGTGCTGCAGGAGGCTTTGTAACCGATCACAGGGTGCGCCTGTCCACCAACGCGGTCGATCGACTGACCTTCATAAAATTTAATCAGTCTTGGATCACCGCCAGCTACCAAGCACCTGATGCTGATGTAACCGAATAAATTCTTTTGAAATGTCAGATCCCTTCAAGACTGCCTATGCTGATGCTGAGTGACTATCATGTTATGCTGAGTGACTATGCTCTTCCTCCTCATTGATCATGCTGATAGCTTGTAAGAACATTTTTGGTTCTGGGCACCGCCACCAGTGGCTAAGGCCCAATTTTTCAGCCCCTGTTTAACAGGGGCGTGTATTTACAATTTTTGATGCAATACTTTGCAGCAGGGCTCATTGCTGCGTTCCAAGTACAGTATCTGTGAGGGGTTGCAGTGTTGTGGCACCAGTGCCTAAGGCCCAATTGTTCTGCCCCTGTTTAACAGGGGCGTGTAATTACAATTTTTGATCTAATAATTCACAGCAGGGCCCATTCCTGCGCCCACCAAGAGTAACTGTGGGGGCTTACAGTGTTGTGGCAAAACCACCACCACCACCAAAGGCCCAATTTTTCTGGCCCTGTTCAACAGGAGCATGTAATTACAACTCTTGATCTAATATTTCACAGCTGGGCCCATTCCTGCGCCCACCAAAAGTAACTGAGGTAAAGATGAGCTTCGTGTTCGAGTCGAACCCATGTTCGACTCGAACATCGGCTGTTCGATCGTTCGACGAAGATCGAACATTATAGACCGTTCGCGCCAAATTCGAGTGGCGTGTCACGGCCCATAATTCACTGCGGCATCGCAGTGCATTGCTGGCTGATGATTGGCCAAGCATGCACTATGACCCGCATGCTTGGCCAATCACAGTTCAGAAAAAACGGAGAGCCATAATTGGCCAAAGCCAGGGTGGCTTTGGCCAATTATGGCTCAGGGGGTTTAGTACACGCCCCATACTATATAAGGCCGCCGGCTCGGTGGCCTTGTGTAGTGTGTTGGAGTTGTGAAACGAGAATTTACAGAGACAGACAATGTCATTTATATTGAGTTAGATAGAGCAGGCAGGCGAGTCAGTTAGCCGTAGTTACAGTGTGTAGAGGATATACATGCATCCTAGGTTTTGTATATATATTTATACACTGTATTGTGTTTAGCTAGATCCGTTCCTGTTAGTCTCTATACTATGACAGGCAGGCCGGTGATTGTGCTAGCTGCAGACAGTCAGTGTTTCACTTAAGTGTACTACTGTGTGCTTTGCATAGCATTCACCTAAAGCTCACCTGAATACAGTTAGTGACTATTATAGTGGTGTTCTCATAATAAAACCACAAGCAGAGAGCTGCAAGTATTTTCACAGTTTTCACCTAAAACTAACTGAAAACAATTGCTGCTTTTCCCATACTAACACCACAGCAGGCCATTAGTATGTCTGGAAGGCAAACAATGAGATGCAGACAGTCACGAGGCAATAAAAGAGGGCAAGCAGGTTCTGTGTCTAGAGGCAACAGTGCTGCTGGTCGTGGACACTGTACATCCTCATCAGCACGTGGCCGTGGGAAACGCTTGTCCTTCTTTTTGACAGCTGGCCATGTTGAGCCGCAACATGCCCAAGACTTTTGTAGAGTGGATGACCAAGCCATCCTCCTCCTCCTCATCCTCTCTCACCCAGGCTCAGGGTACTTTGTCTGGCAAAGCAGCTGCCAAAGCGGCCTCTTCCCTCGGCTCAATGGCATCAGTCACTCCTTCCCTAGCCCCACCATGTCCTCCTGAGAAGTCCCCCAAACTGTTTGACCACAGTGTTGGGTACATGCTCCAGGAGGATGCCCAGCTTTTTGAACGCTCCGATGATGGAACCCAGCTGGAGGAAGGCAGTAACGTGAGCTCAGAGAGAGGGTGTAATAACGTGAGCCCAGAAAGAGGGGGTGCCCAACAAGGTCAGCTATCTGGCAGTCATGTTCCCCCAGCTGCAGCATACTGCCAGATTGGCTCAGCAGGGGCCAGCTTAAGGGTAGCACACCGACTGCATCACACCGCAGAGCTCCGCATGTGCAGGGCGCTGCTGTCTCTGCGCGTTATTCCAAAAGTTCTTTGGTGTGGGCCTTTTTTCAGACGTGTGCAGCAGATCGCACCATTGCCATTTGCAACATATGTCTAAAGCATATCTCGTGTGGCCAAAACATCAGCCGCTTGGGCACCACGTGCTTGACCAGACATATGTCGACCTGCCATGCAGTCCGTTGGCAAGCACACCTAAAAGATCCACACCAAAGAACAAGGCGGACCTCTCCTTGCTCCTCATCAGCTGTGATCTCCAACCCCACTATACCTTCAGTCCTCTCTGAAACCTGCACTGAGAGGAATGAAGGTGTAGAATTATGTGTGTCACAGCCAAGTACTTGCGGGCAATCTGCTATCGGTACACCAACGGCCGATTGTACCAGGCAAATTTCCCTGCCCCAGCTGCTGCACCGCCAAAAGAAGTTCGCTCCCAGCCATCCACATGCCCAGCGGTTGAATGCTAGCTTGGCTAAATTGCTAGCACTTCAACTGCTGCCTTTTCAATTGGTAGACTCTGCCCCTTTCCGTGAGTTTGTGGAATGTGCGGTTCCTCAGTGGCAGGTTCCCAAACGCCACTTTTTCTCACGGAAGGCGGTTCCGGCTCTCTACCGGCATGTGGAAGGCAATGTCTTGGCCTCGCTGGACAGAGCAGTCAGTGGTAAGGTGCATATTACCGCTGACTCATGGTCCAGCAGGCATGGACAAGGACATTACCTATCTTTCACGGCGCATTGGGTGACTCTGCTGGCAGCTGGGAAGGATACAGGACAAGGTGCAGTAGTGTTGGAGGTTGTTCCGCCACCACGCCTCCAAAATATTACTACTGGTGATTCTGACACACCTCTCTCCTCCACCCCCTCCTCTTCTTCTTCCTCCATGGCCCCTTTCTGTGCTGATTTGTCCTCTGAACTAGCGGTGCTCCGTAGGCGTTCAAGGGGCTACGCCAGTACGCAGGCAAAAAGATACCATGCAGTGCTTGAGCTGGTGTGCTTAGGGGACAGGAGCCACACTGGGGCAGAGATTCTGTCAGCTCTGCAGGGGCAGGCTCAGAGGTGGTTGACGCCATGCCAGCTTAAGCCAGGAAAGGTGGTTTCTGACAGTGGCACCAACCTCCTCTCCGCCCTCCGACAGGGACAACTGACCCATGTGCCCTGTTTGGCTCATGTCCTTAACTTGGTGGTGCAGCGGTTCTTGGGCAGGTACCCGGCTTATAGGAGGTCCTGAAGCAGGCCAGGAAACTCTGTGGGCATTTTCGCCGGTCTAATGCCGTGTACACACGGCCGTTTTTAATGTCATTGGAAAAAACTATGTTTTTCTCGATGTGATTTTTCGTGTTTCCTCTTAAGCCTGCCTTGCATACACACGTTCATGAAAAAAACCGCTCGAGCAAAGCGCAGTGACATACAACACGGCACTATAAAGGGGAAGTTCCATTCGAATGGCGCCACCCTTTGGGACGCTTTTGCTGATCCTTGTGTTAATAAAGTTTGGTGAGAGACGATTCGCGCTTTTCAGTCTTCGTGCTTTCAGTTCGTTACAGCGTGATGAATGTGCTATCTCCATTACGAACGCTAGTTTTACCAGAACGAGCTCTCCCGTCTCATACTTAATTCTGAGCATGCGCGTTTTTTTCCCCCTCGTAAAAGCATACACACTACCCATTTTCACGACGTTAAAAAGAACGACATGAAAAACAACGTGAAAAAATAGAGCAGGTTCTATATTTTTTTTTAGGCCATTTTTCACATTGTTAAAAATGATCTGGAGCCTACACACGATCGTTTTTAATGATTAATTTAAAAAATTGCATTTTTCACGTCATGAAAAACGGTCGTGTGTACGCGGCAATATAATGCCAGTGCTCGGCTGGCTGAGCTGCAAAAGGATTACAACCTGCCCAAGAACCACCTAATCTGTGACATGCCCACCAGGTGGAACTCTACGTTGGCCATGCTGCAGCGGCTGCACACACAGCAGAGGGCCATCAATGAGTATCTGTTGCAATATGGCACCAGGACAGGGTCAGGGGAGCTTGGATTTTCTTCCCCACGCCAGTGGGCCATGATCAGGGATGCATGCACTGTCCTGGTACCATTTGAGGAGGCCACGAGGATGGTGAGCAGTGACAGTGCATGCATCAGTGACACTGTCCCTCTTGTCCACCTGTTGGAGCACACGCTGCATGGAATAATGGACAGGGCACTTGAGGCAGAACAGAGGCAGGAAGAGGAGGACTTCCTTACCTCTCAAGGCCCCCCTTTATCCAGACAGTGTTCCTGTTGTCCCGGCTAACAGACAGGAAGAGGACGAGGAGGAGGATTGTGTCAGCATGTAGGTGGAGACTAGCCCTCAGCATCAGCAGCAGTCTTCAAGGGATCAATTACAGTCCCAAGACACCCATGGACTTGTACGTGGCTGCGGATCATGTCGTCCTGAGTGACCCAGAGGACTCCACACCGAATGCCTCAGCAAAGCTATGCTGCATGGCCTCCCTGATCTTGCAAAGCCTGCGTAAGGATCCTCGTATTCATGCGATCAAGGAGAGGGATCATTACTGGCTGGCAACCCACCTTAATCCACATTACAAGGGTAAGGTTGAAGACCTTATCTTGCCGTCGCAGAGGGAGCAGAGGATGAGGCATCTTCGGGAGGCCTTGCAGAAAGTTCTGTGCAACGCGTTCCCAGAGACTGGGAGGTTACAAATTCCTGGTCCTGGACAACTTGTTGCTGAGGCTTCGGTCAGTCAAAGAAGGAGCGGTGGAGAAGGTGGCTGTCTGACCGATGTGTTCAGACAATTTTTTAGTCCGCAGCCCCAAGGTATTATCGGTTCCAGCAACCATCGCCAGCGTCTGGTTTACATTGTGCAGGAATACCTAGGGGCAAGATCAGATTTGGACACCTTTCCCACCGAAAATCCTCTGGGTTACTGGGTCTTGAGGATGGATCACTGGCCAGAGCTTGCACAGTATGCAATTGAGATACTGGCCTGTCCTGCATCCAGCGTTCTTTCGGAATGCACATTCAGTGCTGCTGGAGGCTTTGTAACCGATCACAGGGTGCGCCTGTCCACCGACTCGGTCGATCGACTGACCTTCATAAAAATGAATCAGTCTTGGATCACCCCCAGCTACCAAGCACCTGATGCTGATGTAACAGAATAATTTTCTTTGAAATGTCAGATCCCTTCAAGACTGCCTATGCTGATGCAGAGTGTCTATCCTGTTATGCTGAGTGACTATCCTCTTCCTCCTCAATAATCATGCTGATAGCTTGAAAAAACATTTTTGGTTCTGGGCACCAGTGGCTAAGGCCCAATTTTTCAGCCCCTGTTTAACAGGGGTGTGGATTTAAAATTTTTGATGCAATGCTTTGCAGCAGGGCTCATTGCTGCGCTCCAAGTACAGTATCTGTGAGGGGTTGCAGTGTTGTGGCACTAGCACCAGTGCCTAAGGCAAAATTTTTCTGCCCCTGTTCAACAGGGGCATGTAATTACAATTGTTGATCTAATATTTCACAGCTGGGCCCATTCCTGCGCCCACCAAGAGTAACTGTGAGGACTTACAGTGTTGTGGCACCAGCACCACCGCCACCACCAAAGGCCCAATTTTTCAGCCCCTGTTCAACAGGGGCATGCAATTACAATTCTTGATCTAATAATTCACAGCAGGGCGCATTCCTGCACCCACCAAGAGTAATTGTGCCCACCAAGAGTAAAATCACACTCACCACTCTCCTTCAAGTTGGTATTGCCCACCCAGATAGGCCCCTCTCACTAGCCTAGCAGCCGGGATGATGAACAAACAAATTGAAAAACAACAATCTCTGCCACAGACTTTCAGACGATAAATATGAGGTGTTCAATAATCCTCTGCCACAGGCTATAGTATCCGGAGATCCAGAATTACAGTTTTAGAGCCTTTAAGCCAACCCGGCAGACTGTAAGGTAACTTTAGCTACGGTGCATCCTCCAATAGGGTCACCAGGCCTTCCTCAAGATACCAGCCTTCCGCTTGGTCCTCCCCAGGACAGGTCCTCCCCTGGTTTCCTCCATTGAGTGGCTTCCTCCCCCAGGACAGACAGCGCAGGATCACCTTCAAAGTGTAGGCCCCAGTCAGGACAACTGGGCCTACCTGCCATAGATGCAGCCTCGGGCCAGCGTGGCTCCGAGGCTGAAATTCCAGTAACACATACCTCGAGCCAGGAGGGCCAGGAGGCGAAGAGAGCCCCAAGAAAATGGCGTCTGCCCCTTAAGTACCTTTCCCCAGCATGCTCAGCGGGGAGATCACTCCCACTGAGCTGTTCCTGGGGAAGGACACCAAATACGCTTTGGCCTGCTTGTGTTCCCACACTGGCCTGGGGTGGTAACGCCACCTACAGGCAAACAGTGGGAAGTCCTTCCAAACACAGCCATAGCTGGAACAGAGGCTAATTTAGCTTTCATCATTACAAAGTCTGAGCTAACTACCAGCTCAGACACCCACTAAATTTAACATAGCGCCTGATCAACAGGAGCAGGGCGCTACATATGTTTGTGCCATTTTACTCAGTTTTGCTAGTTAAGTGAATTGTCTGGTCTTATTTACTGGGAATGATGAGAAAACTTTCATGTTAACTTTTTGGGTGATGAAGAGTAAAGCCGGTCATGCAGGGTTCGAATCACGGCCGGTTCAGCAGGAACCAAGATTCGAATCGTCGACCCATGGTTGCAGTAAAGAAATTTGCTCCATGTATAGCCAGCCTAAGAGGTATAAAACAAAGAGGAGCAGCCAGTTCAGGCAAGGAGGTGGTGGTGGCCAGTGACAGAGGTTCTGTCAGAGAGGTGGATTGGTGGCTCTTTGGTCTACCCTTTTAAGCATTATGGACCCTAAGTTAGGGCCCACTGCGTAGCAAAACCCTCTTATGGACTGGACCTGGACCATGGGTGTGCGTGTCCTCGCAAAGTATACAGCAGCTTCCCTCCATGCCTTTAGACTGAAAGTAAAGTGTAATGGGTGCAGAAGAACTGGGGGAAGCAGATTAGTGTTCAATGCTATTTTCCTCAAATTTACTTCTTAGTCAGTGCTGGAACAGGTGTCACTGACAGGTGAAAAGACATTATCCTTCCGGTGCAGGGCCCAGTGTAGTGCTGGGCCCCATCCTGGGGGTACACTACCGGAGTAGACGTCACATCCAGTCGTCACTCTCTGATGTGACGATGACCCTGGCGGTGTGGTGAGACACGGTTTTGACAATTTGCAGAGGCCGGAGCCTGATTTTAGTATTAATGAGCGTTTATTATATGTGCTTTTGTGAGTGTGTTTTTAAAGAGCTTTTTTTTTTAAAATAAAAGATTGTGAACGGGATTAAACTAAGAGGATCCTTTGCAAGAAAAACAGAAATGGAAGGCACGCACACCTAGTGCATTACCAGAGATTATTTAATAATAAGAACTTTTTGTGTAAAAGTGGGTATTCACAAAATGCAACTGACAAAAAGCCATAAACACAGTGCATGGACATGCACAGAACACAGGGTACAGCTAACGCCTTTTGGGGCGCACCCCCTTCCTCAGAGCTAGGCACCCCCGAAACACGTTAGCTGTACCCCCTGTTCTGTGCATATTCATGCACTGTGTTTATGGCCTTTTGTCAGTTGCATTTTTTTGAGTACCCACTTTTACACAAAAATTTCTTATTATTACATTATATCTGGTAATGCACTAGGTGTGCGTGCCTTCCATTTCTGTTTTCCTTGTAGTCCCTTTCGGATTACCCCATCTGAGGAAGGCAGCATCCACCTAGCTTTGGAATACCATATACAGGTCCTTCTCAAAAAATTTGCATATTGTGATAAAGTTCATTATTTTCTGTAATGTACTGATAAACATTAGACTTTCATATATTTTAGATTCATTACACACAACTGAAGTAGTTCAAGGCTTTTCTTGTTTTAATATTGATGATTTTGGCATACAGCTCATGACAACTCAAAAATCCTATCTCAAAAAATTAGCATATCATGAAAAGGTTCTCTAAATGAGCTATTAACCTAATCATCTGAATCAACTAATTAACTCTAAACACCTGCAAAAGATTCCTGAGGCTTTTAAAAACTCCCAGCCTGGTTCATTACTCAAAACCGCAATCATGGGTAAGACTGCCGACCTGACTGCTGTCCAGAAGGCCATCATTGACACCCTCAAGCAAGAGGGTAAGACACAGAAAGAAATTTCTGCACGAATAGGCTGTTCCCAGAGTGCTGTATCAAGGCACCTCAGTGGGAAGTCTGTGGGAAGGAAAAAGTGTGGCAGAAAACGCTGCACAACGAGAAGAGGTGACCGGACCCTGAAGAAGATTGTGGAGAAGGACCGATTCCAGACCTTGGAGGACCTGTGGAAGCAGTGGACTGAGTCTGGAGTAGAAACATCCAGAGCCACCGTGAACAGGCGTGTGCAGGAAATGGGCTACAGGTGCCGCATTCCCCAGGTCAAGCCACTTTTGAACCAGAAACAGCGGCAGAAGCGCCTGACCTGGGCTACAGAGAAGCAGCACTGGACTGTTGCTCAGTGGTCCAAAGTACTTTTTTCGGATGAAAGCAAATTTTGCATGTCATTCGGAAATCAAGGTGCCAGAGTCTGGAGGAAGACTGGGGAGAGGGAAATGCCAAAATGCCTGAAGTCCAGTGTCAAGTACCCACAGTCAGTGATGGTCAGGGGTGCCATGTCAGCTGCTGGTGTTGGTCCACTGTGTTTTATCAAGGGCAGGGTCAATGCAGCTAGCTATCAGGAGATTTTGGAGCACTTCATGCTTCCATCTGCTGAAAAGCTTTATGGAGATGAAGATTTCATTTTTCAGCACGACCTGGCACCTGCTCACAGTGCCAAAACCACTGGTAAATGGTTTACTGACCATGGTATTACTGTGCTCAATTGGCCTGCCAACTCTCCTGACCTGAACCCCATAGAGAATCTGTGGGATATTGGGAAGAGAAAGTTGAGAGACGCAAGACCCAACACTCTGGATGAGCTTAAGGCCGCTATCGAAGCACCCTGGGCCTCCATAACACCTCAGCAGTGCCACAGGCTGGTTGCCTCCATGCCACGCCGCATTGAAGCAGTCATTTCTGCAAAAGGATTCCCGACCAAGTATTGAGTGCATAACTGAACATAATTATTTGAAGGTTGACTTTTTTTGTATTAAAAACACTTTTCTTTTATTGGTCGGATGAAATATGCTAATTTTTTGAGATAGGATTTTTGGGTTGTCATGAGCTGTATGCCAAAATCATCAATATTAAAACAAGAAAAGCCTTGAACTACTTCAGTTGTGTGTAATGAATCTAAAATATATGAAAGTCTAATGTTTATCAGTACATTACAGAAAATAATGAACTTTATCACAATATGCTAATTTTTTGAGAAGGACCTGTATACCTTTCACACCACCATTTTATCTGACATCTGTTACGCCACACCTTGGAAGACCTATTAGTGCTGGAAGTGACTGTGTTTTTTGTAAGAGGATCATTTGTGTTCTCTTTACCTAAGTTTTAGCATGATTGGAGATGAACCCAATGGGCTGACCAGAGGTGAATGCATCACTGTTTTTGGAGTATTGAGTGCATTGTGCCGATCAGCAATGAGAGGCAAATACTTGGGGTGAGTGAGGTGGCAGGAGGGGTTTGTGGCTCACTTAATGCACAGTGGCGATTTCCACTACTCAAGTTGACGACAAGCAATGTTTCATGGACTTTTTATAATTCAAAGGAGGACTTTATAATTTCTTATTATTATGCTGCACACTTCTGTCACTGGGAGGTGAAGGTTAAATAGCCTTTCTTTTTAGAGATGTTAAATTAAATAAAACTTGTCTGCCTTTTTTTCATATCCATTACATGAGGATGTCAGATGGGGAGGGTGGTATGGTAGTAGTTTACAGAAGAAAAATATAATTGGTTTCTATTACCAGTTCAGCCCACAGGAAGTGATAAGAACACTGCATTTCTGGCAATATAAACAGGTATTTTTTTTACTTGCATAAAGCGGAGTTCTACCCATTTAAAGTCAGCAGCTACAAAAAGTGTAGCTGCTGACCTTTAATAAACAGACACTCACCTGTCCTACAGTCTAGCGATGCGGCCGTCCAAAGCCTCGCTCCTCTCCTCCTCCTCTCCCCAGCACCGGCATTGCAAGTGTGGGCGCCCGGCTGTGACAGCTTGCGGCTTCACAGCCGGGCGCACTGCGAATGCGCGAGTCACGCTGCGCTGTTTTAAATGGCCGGGCAATCTTCTGGGACCTGTGACGTGTCCCAGAAGATTGCAGGGAGGGAGAGGTGAACTTCCGCTCGGCGCCCAAATGCCAGAAGAGGAAGTGGGAGCTGGGTACCTGTCAAAAACCGCCACCCCCCCCCCCAAAAAAATGACATGCCAAATGAGGCACGTCAGGGGGTCACGAGTTCCTAAAGCGGAAGTTGCATTTTTGTGTGGAACTACGCTTTAAAAATGTTCTTAGCCTGAGAAATGTAACACAGTAGATAAAAAAGCACTGTGTGCTTGAGTTTAGTATACCCCATGTGGTTCCAATCTAAGGGTGCCCACAGATATGGGATACCAAGTGCATACTGTTCGCTGCCCCCCCCCCCCCCCCCAAAAAAAGTATTTTTTCCAACGGCCGCCACTGACCTATACCTATATCATAAAGCAACCTTAGGCATTTGGCGTGGTGTTAACTCCTGTTCTGTCTCACCTAAGTTTATTTTTTCTGTTGTGTTGAACTATATCAGGTTGTGATTATTTTGTGGATGTTGTCATATAGTGGTGGTCTAGGGCCACTACAACTTGTTTATTTATGTGATTTGGTATCTCCCTCTGTTCTCCCCTTCTGTTTTTCTAGTTAGTTCAGTCTTAGCTAGACCTTCAGTGTTCAGTCAGTGTTAGTTCTTTGAGGAGACGGGGCTTAGGAAAGTCACTGTCTTCTAACACTTCCAAAGAGAGGAAAAAACATTCTTTGTATTGCATTTATCTGAAGTAAATGTCAAAAGATGACAATGTCTGGGTAGACTGGGTCTATGGAGGTATGTCAATGCATAAAGCCATATTTGAAACACACAAATTCCTCCCAATTATTGGATACACTTGGTATGCCCCATCTCTCTGGAATTTTCCAAAAGCAACATACAGTAGACATAAATATAACACAGTAAAGGAGAGTAAGGCTACTTTCACACTGAAGTGCTGGGTGCGCTGGCGGTAAAACGCTGCTATTTTTAGCTGCGTTTTACCGTCATGTTTGCTGCGAGTGCTAGCGGGGTGATTTTAACCCCCGCTAGCGGCCGAAAAAGGGTTAAACCCACCCGCAAAAACGCCGCTTTGCTGCGTTTTGTGGGCAGGTTGGAGGCGCTACCCCATTGTTTTCAATGGGCAGGGGCGCTATAGGAGCGGTATTTTTACCGCTCCTACCGCGCCTCAAAGATGCTGCTAGCAGGAGTTTTTTTACCCTCCTGCCAGCGCACTGCTCCAGTGTGAAAGCCCTCGGGCTTTCACACTGGATACAAAGGAGCTGCTCTTTCAGGGCGCATTGCAGGCGCTATTTTTAACGCAATAGCGCCTGCAAAGCGCCTCAGTGTGAAAGCAGGCTTGTCACATTTGTATTGCTGTCAGTGTCCATGATTGACACGGACATGACATGTTAAGGACCGATCCTTCGCTTTGACTTACCCTCTATCCAACTTACCCACCCCCTTGTACAATTCTAATAAATAACGACTGACAAGGTTGTGGAGTAAAATTGGCCTTCCGGCCTATTTATTTTAACAACTTTTATATGAAATAAATAACCACTTAAATAACCGTTTAAATAACATTTTTCTTAACACTTAAAATACCCCTGGTGGTCTTATAGACCACCAACTCCAACTTGGGCACTGGGACTAACAAATCCCTTAGGCCTCCAGTCGCAAGACACCGACTCGGAGACAGTACACCTGGCTGCAGTGCCCTACCATTTACCCCCCTTCCTGGTTAACCCTTGTTGACCAGAAGGTACTCAATAACCCCATACCACCTATGGGTACCACCTTTTTCTCCAGACTTCCCCTTTTACCTCCTCTTCCAGGAACCAAACCCCGCCTTTTAACAACTTTTATATGAAATAAATAACCACTTAAATAACCGTTTAAATAACATTTTGTTTTTAACACTTAAAATACCCCTGGTGATCTTATAGACCACCAACTCCCAACTTGGGCACTGGGACTAACATATCCCTTAGGCCTCCAGTCGCAAGACACCGACTCGGAGGCGGTACACCTGGCCGCAGTGCCCTACCATTTACCCCCCTTCCTGGTTAACCCTTGTTGACCAGAAGGTACTCAATAACCCCATACCACCTATGGGTACCACCTTTTTCTCCAGACTTCCCATTTTACCTCCTCTTCCAGGAACCAAACCCCGCCACTTCCAACTAAACACCGCCCATAACCCTCACCCTTGTCTTACCCCTCACACAGGGAGGGTGGGTGGGAAGCTTTCTACCTCGTGAGTGAAATGGAGGAAGTGAGAAAACGTCACTTCCTCCCTGACTAACTGCACTCCCCCTCCCCTTCTTCCCCACAGCCACCCCCCTTTTCTTAAAGGGAACCACAGCCCCTGCTAGGCTACTGCCTGTCCCACATGTCATGCCGTCCCTCCGCTCATTTCTCTCTTTGTCATTGCTCCAGGACTCTCTTGACATGTTAAGGACCGATCCTTCGCTTTGACTTACCCTCTATCCAACTTACCCACCCCCTTGTACAATTCTAATAAATAACGACTGACAAGGTTGTGGAGTAAAATTGGCCTTCCGGCCTATTTATTTTAACAACTTTTATATGAAATAAATAACCACTTAAATAACCGTTTAAATAACATTTTTCTTAACACTTAAAATACCCCTGGTGGTCTTATAGACCACCAACTCCAACTTGGGCACTGGGACTAACATATCCCTTAGGCCTCCAGTCGCAAGACACCGACTCGGAGACAGTACACCTGGCCGCAGTGCCCTACCATTTACCCCCCTTCCTGGTTAACCCTTGTTGACCAGAAGGTACTCAATAACCCCATACCACCTATGGGTACCACCTTTTTCTCCAGACTTCCCCTTTTACCTCCTCTTCCAGGAACCAAACCCCGCCACAGCTCGCAAGGGGTAACGCCTTACTCTTGCGAGCAACCCCACACCCTCAGGGCCTGCTGAATTCCCTCCTGCAAACCCAGTTCCACAGGTCAATGCCCACTGCATTCAGGTGGACCCCATCTCCCCTTAGGTACCTCCACGTATCGACGTCCAACTCACGGTGGCGCACCACCAGGCCACCATTCCTCACAAAAATTCTCCCCACTTCCTTATTGACTTTTATCCGGGCCTTATTAACTTTTTCCACCGACCATGCCCACCGCCAGGATGTCCTGCCTACCATGTCCGACCAAATAACCCCAATACCCGGGAATGCAGTGCACAACCTTAAAATCATATTTAATGTCCCGTATCAGTTGGTGCATTGATCTGGCCCCCATGTCGTTACCTCCCGTATGCAGCACCAATACCTCCGGTGCCCTTTCCCGACCTGCGAACCTCTGTATCTCCGGCATAACCCCACTCCACGTCATACCCGGCACCCCGATCCA
Source organism: Rana muscosa (assembly GCA_029206835.1). Lineage (NCBI taxonomy): Eukaryota > Metazoa > Chordata > Amphibia > Anura > Ranidae > Rana > Rana muscosa. The sequence continues at coordinate 931,557,470 of CM055116.1, forward strand.
ACGGACCCGGGCCTCTTGTAAGGGAATTCCTAACTGCCTTCCATTGGGCCGAACATCGGCCCGACTTGCCCCCCAGAACACGTACGAGTGACCCAAAAATCCAAACTAGTCTGGGTTCACCACCGACCGTTTTTATCCACTGCGCTGCGCTGTCAAGGCAATGTCCCACATCCAGTCGGGCAGGTAACCCTGCGTTGATCCGCTGCTGGCGCCAACTCCCGGAACCTGTCCCACTGAAAACAAGACAAAGCGTCAGCCAGGGTGTTATCCACCCCAGGAAGATGCACTGCGTGCACAAATACCTTGAACTGCAAGCAGCGCAAACCAAATGTCTCAACAAACGCACCACTGGCTGTGACGTGGCTGACAACCTATTCACTACCTGAACCACTCCCATGTTATCACCGTTTAGGCGCACCTTGCTATTCCGGAATGAATCCCCCCATAGTTCAAACGCCCCACAATTGGGAAAAGTTCCAATAGTACCAGGTTCTTCAAGAACCCCCGCTTCCTCCCACTCCTTTGGCCATGGAGCCGCACTCCATTTTCCCTGACAGAACGCCCCATACCCCGTGGAGCCAGCCTCATCCGTAAACAAGTCCAGATCGAAATTGCCAACGGGCCCGGCCATCCACAACGCCCGCCCGTTGAAAGATTCCAGAAAACCGTGCCACACTTCCAAATCCTCACGAAGCTCTCTGGTTAGGCATACAAAATGAGTAGGAACCTGCACCCCGGCTGTCGCAGCCGACAACCTGCGGCTAAATACCCTGCCCATGGGCATTATCCTGCAAGCGAAACACAACTTACCCAATAGTGACTGCATCTGTCGCAGCTGAATCTTACGACGGCCGATAACACCGCGCACTTCCTCCTTCAACGCTTCCAGCTTATCCTCTGGCAGTCGGCATTCCATCTTCTCAGAATCCAGCTCTATGCCCAGAAAAACTAAAGACGACGTGGGGCCCACCGTCTTCTCGGGGGCCAAAGGGACCCCAAAACGATCGGCCACGAATTACAGCGTCCCCAGCAGGACCCTGCAAACGTTAGACCCCGGAGGGCCCACGCACAGAAAGTCATCCAGATAATGGATGATCGAACTGATCCTCGACACGTCCCGGACCACCCATTCTAGGAACGAACTAAAAGTCTCAAAGAGCGCGCAAGAGATGGAGCAACCCATGGGCAAACAACGGTCCACGTAGCAAGCCCCCTCCCACATGCAACCCAAGAAACGAAAGCTGTTCGGGTGTACTGGTAGCAACCGAAAAGCTGATTGAACATCGGCTTTTGCCAACAACGCTCCCCGTCCACACCTGCGCACCCATGCCACAGCTGCATCGAAGGAGGTGTACGATACCGTGCAGTCCTCCGGCGCAAGAGCATCATTCACCGACCCACCCCTGGGAAAGGACAGGTGATGAATCAATCGAAATTTTTGAGGTTCCCTCTTGGGGACCACCCCAAGGGAGAAAACACTAACTCAGGTATGGGCGCATCCGTGAACGGTCCGGCCATACGCCCCAACTGTACCTCCCTATCTAGCTTCACCGAAACCACCAAGGGATGGAGCGAGGCAGACCGGATGTTCTTGGCTGCCGGGGGGACTGCAAAAGGCGCGCAAGGAATTCTGAAACCACCGGCGAAACCCTCCTCTAACAACTTGGCTGCACGCCTGTCGGGATACCTATTGAGAAAGGGAAGCATCCTTTCCACCCGGATTGGCGTCGTTCCCTTTTCCCCCAGAATCCCCAGGGCGACCCCTGCCTCGCGTAAAGCATTTGGACAAGGCATGACTGCCCCCACATCCTGAACACACATGCTTGAAGCGACAGCTTGCTCCGGACTTGCACGTGCCCTCGTTGAACTGCCAGCAGTAGCCCCACCGTTTCTCGGTCGGTTGTCCCGAGGCTGCAGCACCTCTGACCCCCCCCTGAAACTGATTGGTGGCCCGCGACGCTGTCATCAGCCGCATCCACAAGTTGATGTCCTTGTGATCCCATCGCAGTCCTGGTCTCATGGCCATCCTCTGCCGGAACTGTTTGTCATACCTCAACCATGCTACGCCACCATACGTCCTGTACGCTTCGCTAACCGCCTCCAAATAAATGAACAGCCCAGAACAATGTTCCGGGGCCTTCTGCCCTATCACACAAGCCATGATCGCAAACGCTTGCAACCAATTTGTGAAAGTACGGGGTATAAGACGATAACGCCTCTTTTCCTCATCCTCCTTCCTGCTCTCTTCCGGCTTCACCCTATCCAGGTTGAATTTGTCCAAGGGGAGCAACGTGAAGATCTCCACATACTCACCTTTTCACAGCTTTTCTCTGACCTCCGGCTTGAGGTGAGTTCCTAACGGTGCCTCAAAACAAATGTACATCTCATTCTTAGCGGCATCCGCCAGCCTGATCACCTCCTTGTTTTTCTCTCCCGCAGCAACTTGCCCACCTGCCGTGGCCGCCCCCCCTTCCAATGGGGCCTGCCCCTCCTCTGACACCTCTACCGCTTGCACGCCTGGGGCCACGGGTGCATCCGAAGGCCCCGCCACCTGCGATGAACACCCTGTTTTCCCCCAAGCCGCCGCGGGCGACACCATGTCGCCCCCGCCCGGCTTAAAACGCCTGACCAAATCCTCCAACCCAGACCACAAGTCCTGCGTCTCCCCTGCCACTTTCCTCCCCGGTGGGGAAGACCGCGACCCAGGTGTCGCGCCTAAGCCCCCCCCCAACACCCCCTTGACCCAATAAATCTTGTAATAAGGAACAAATAACCACAGAAGAGTGGGACTTACCGGGCTGCCTGAAACTGGGTCCACCAGCCGCCGAACTGTTCTCCAGCGAAGCCAGTTGTCCCGAGTCCTCGCCACCGTCTGACCCGGACAGCTCCCCCCCAGACCTGTTGTCATCCGATTCTGCCGACACAAGCGCTGGCTGCACACCGTGCGGACGCGACCCACGTGGCAAGGGCTGTCGTGGCTGAGCATCACGCCCTCTCGATCCTGGCACACCCGACCCACTCGCCACCTCCACCGACGGATTCCGGGTCCGCCCCCTGGCACGGGTGTCATCCGCTCTACTCCCATCCGTCAGTCTTGGCGCCAAACCCCTCACCGCTCGTCCTGCTGGCTCCGCCGGACCCCTGACCGCCACCGCCTCCAGGCCACTGGCCCGCGAACTGGATTCTCCACGCTGGGCCGCACGGCTGTTCCGGGCATCACCCGCAGCCTCGACCGCGATGTCACCGCATCTCCGACGTGCGGGAGGGGGAGGGGCAAGAGGGCCACTCGTCTCCCCCACCGCCGAACTCCGTCCACGGCGCGGATTCCTCCCGGCCCCCCCCGCCGACACCGGCTGCGTGCGGTCAGGGGATGCGGCCGGAGGGCCCCCAACGGGTCTCCGGAAGGAAGTAGATCCACTCGGGGATGCCTCCGGACTGTACCGCTCAGGCGGCCTGAACCGCCTAGCGCGCCCCGTAGCGACCCCCCCCCCCGGCGGGCGCTGCCGCCCGCTCATCTAACACTGCAGACACCTGTTCCTGCGGCCACCGCGGCCCGCAATTGCGCTAATAGCTCAGCCACATCAGCCATAGCACCGGCTGTGAAGCTTTCTACCTCGTGAGTGAAATGGAGGAAGTGAGAAAACGTCACTTCCTCCCTGACTAACTGCACTCCCCCTCCCCTTCTTCCCCACAGCCACCCCCCTTTTCTTAAAGGGAACCACAGCCCCTGCTAGGCTACTGCCTGTCCCACATGTCATGCCGTCCCTCCGCTCATTTCTCTCTTTGTCAGTGCTCCAGGACTCTCTGGATGGACAATAGTTTCTCTCTGGTAAAACTGACAAAACCTGTCACTGCAACAGAAAGTAGGTAGGTGGGGAAGGGGAGATCTGAAAGTTGTTGCATTGTGCCACGAAATCCAGGGAATTTTTTTTTTTATTGGCAAATTGTAAACTATTTTATAAGCATATTTCCTCAAATTATATATGCAGTGTATGTGGTATGTGTTTATGGAATGATTGTATGATATATACGTTATTTCTCACATTTCATCCATGAGACAAAAACATTATTTTTTTTTGGAGATATGACTACCAAATATTATAACGATAAGATAGGGCTCAGGAGTGCGCTACATAAATAATGCAGGGCTCAGGAGTGCGCTATATAAAGAATGCAGGGCTCAGCTGTGCCCATCTATGCAGCCTCACCAGTGCCCATCTATGAAGTCTCACCAGTGCCCATCTATGCAGCCTCACCAGTGCCCATCTATGCAGCCTCACCAGTGCCCATCTATGCAGCCTCACCAGTGCCCATCTATGCAGCCTCACCAGTGCCCATCTTTATATCATCACCATTGCCCAGCAATTCAGCCTGACCATTGCCCAGCAATGCAGCCTCACCAGTGCCCAGCAATGCAGCCTCACCAGTGCCCATCAATGCAGCCTCACCAGTGCCCATCAATGCAGCCTCACCAGTGCCCATCAATGCAGCCTCACCAGTGCCAAGCAATGCAGCCTCACCAGTGCCAAGCAATGCAGCCTCACCAGTGCCAAGCAATGCAGCCTCACCAGTGCCTCCTGGGTCTTCTCCCACCTATGATAGACAGCACACATTTTGCCATTGGACAAGTGTGCTGTCTATCAAAGGAGCCAAACTAGTAGGCGGGACTTGTGTGACAGCGGGCACTCAATGATTCAAATTAAAGTGGTTATAGTGGGAGACACCAGCCTGACACCCCCCCCCCCCCAGTGTGTGGCACCTCAGGCTGCCCCCCCCTCTGCCACAGCACCCGCCCAGGATCGGCCCTGCACCTGGCGCCACCCCTGCAATCCGGGGACAGACTGGCTGCCGGAACTGTCCACAGAAACCGGGAAAGTCTGGTCACCATACTCTAAAGACAGCCTAAAACCAAACAGAAAGCCCTTTATCCTTATACAAGAAGGGAAAATCATGGTGTTATTGCAACTTGTTTACATTGTCCAGTTAGTTCAGCAGCTGTTATAAACTGCTACAGATAAGAGAGGAGAGATCCTATGAAACCAGTTTACTTACCCACTGGGAATATTTCAGTCATTTGCACCTGAATTTACATTGCAAATAGTTCCATGAAGCAGAAGACCCCTCCCAGTGTTTTCCTGCAGGCTACTACTGGCATTGTGCCCCTTCATTCTAAGCAGTTGAATTAATGTGTTGACATACGGCATACATGCACAATGTGATATGTGATACCTCCTAGTTATAGGAATCATGTCAGTCTGCATAATACAGGTGTGCGTGTACCTCCCGTTATACATCACTCGTAGATACGTCATGACTTGTTATATGCACTCACCCCGTGTTCCACACAAACAAAAATGTGCAGTATACCTATATACAGTAGGTCCTTCATGTAAATAATATAAACTCTGGGCTTTGGTACAGCATTACTCACTATATGAGTCCATGGCAATGTATTTTGTCTTGGAGATTCTATTTCTAACACATTTTCTGACTAAGGGCTATTTGGATATTATATTTATATAGCATATATAAAGGCATGACAGTGTTAATAAATGGCTAAAAGAGCCGTTACCTTAGCTGTTGAGATAAGAAGCAGGCCAATAGACCAGCAAATACTGTGACTTTGATTGGGAAGGTTATACAAGAGCCCACATCTGAAAACTGTTCTTTCCCAAATAAATATTTTTTTTATGTGTTGTAATGAACTGTTCTCCAGTATGCTACCATTTAATGGTGGCTAAAGGCCATTGTAATTTGGAATTACTTTCTGTCATCCCCTCCTGTTTAGTACTAGTTAGCTCAGACCCAGCTAACCTCTTCATTGTTTCTTCTATGTTATCTTACTCAGTGTTAATGCTTTGTAAAGACAGGTCTTAGGAAAGTCATTGTCTTCTTAGAGTTCAAACAACTATAAATACAGCTTCTGTATGCCACTTTTCTGAAGTAAAATTGTGTTGGATTGGTGTCTTATTGAAGAGTTAAGCTGCCTGTGGGTGGTGCCAAGTCAACAGGTGACCTTCCTGTCCAGACAGACTGGGTCTATTGAGGTATGTCAATGCATAAAGCAGTATTTGAGACAGAACAAATACTTTTTTGTTTTATAAAGACAACAACTCCAAATAATAATAAAAACACCTGATTTTTTTATCAGGCAAACTCTCACTTGATAACACAGCAACCAAGTGCATTGCATTGTAGTTGTTGCAGGTCAGGTGACACCTGGCAAAAGCGACATGCTGTATAAAACATGTGCGTCTGTGGTGTGGTGTACTAACATGTCTGCCAGCAATGTTAAATTGATGGTAGGTGGTCAGGGGGGGTGATAAAAAAACATTACTCAAGCACATGTTTTCACCATCCCTCTGCAGCCCAAGTACGGCCTAAAATATCAGATAAGCTTTACATGCTAATGTAATTTTAAAAGCAATTTTCATTCTCTTTAATTCTGCAGTTTTCATTAAAATAATACCTGGTGATCATTCCAGGAAGGCACCTCCTGTTATAAGGTGACAACGATCTGTCCCTTCTTCAAACACATGTAGCGGGGTGTTCAATTTAGGGGAAGTGTCTGAGTGGTAGTTAGGCTCAGACACACTATTGTTAGGGTTAATGGACCATTTCTGTGCCATGGGAGCTAGTGTTGGTGTATTGTTCCCTGGGGCCTACAGGTGGCTCTGTCGCCATAGGTCCGGGTGGAACCACAATACAAGGTTGTGCCTTTTCTTGTCCCCTCTCGGCAGCAGTACGGCGGGGCCGGGAACCTGCTGTGCCTGTCGGGAGAGGGTATAAAAAGGGGCGGCCATCTTCCATTGGGGTCAGTGTCTTCGTCCACGCCCAGGCACCTTCAGCCTGGGTGTCATCTCCGGGTGCCCTAGGCCCGGTTCCTGTTCCATCCCAGACACCTTCAGTCTGGGGTGAGGTACTAATTTGAAGGCCCGGAGCCCAGCACCTTCGGCTGGGTTCCGCCGGGGATCGAGGACTCCCAGGGTGCCACCTTGCGAGGGGACCCGTATCTGGGATGAGGAGGCCAGGGAGGTTACCTGTACCGAAGACCCAGCGCAGAGTCGTGGTGACGGTGTGGGCCTCTGGTAACTCCCTGGAGGGATGTCTTCTCCCTCCCACGGGCCAAGTACTCTCTAGACGCTTACAGGTCAGTGGCAGTGGCCTAACAGGGCCGTGTCCTATCCACCCAGTCAGTGGCAGTGACCTGTTCTCCAAGTCAGTGGCAGTGACTTCCTATTCACCTGGTCTGTGGCAGAGACCAACCTCACGGTCTGTAGCAGAGACCAACCTCACGGTCTGTGGCAGAGACCAACCTCACGGTCTGTGGCAGAGACCAACCTCATGGTCTGTGGCAGAGACCAACCTCACGGTCTGTGGCAGAGACCAACCTCACGGTCTGTGGCAGAGACCAACCTCACGGTCTGTGGCAGAGACCAACCTCACGGTCTGTGGCAGAGATCGTGCACCAAAGCTGTTTGTGAAGCCTAAACAGTCAAAGAACCTGATTCAAGTTTGTGCCTGGACCTCCTCCCACCTAAGCTGTCCAGTATCTTGTTCCAACCTGTCTGCTGTCAAAGAGGCATATTTATTATTCGTGTGAAATAAATATAGAAGTTGGACTTTCAGTTGGTGTGGACAGTTACATTACTGGGGGAAACATAAGGACTTGCATCTACCTATGGTAGAGGTGAGAATCATCCTCGGGAGGATTCAACTCCAGCCGCAGGCAGGCCCGAAAACTAACACCGCTCAACCTCCTTACTCAGGAGGGTACGGGCTTGTGGTGCGGTGTGCCTCTCCCCTCCCTGCGAGGAGCTGAATCACATACACGAAAAGGCAGGTAGGGGGAGAGGTGGGGGCGCTACACACACATGACACAGACATGGTCCACAGATGTCACCATCAGGAAACATGCCCTGAGAAATGCCAAACTTCTATGTCTGAAATCATAGGCGTGTGCCGGATGTGCCTGGGCACACCCTAATGCCCAGGCACTCCCAACACACTCCAGGGCTTTTTTGCTGCCAAAATGTGTGAATTCTTTTTACCTTACCTCTGGTAGCTGAAAGTGGGACTATTTGTCATGGAGGATGTGTAACTCCTGTGGGAACTGCAGCCACTGGCTGAGGAGTAATCAGGCAGTCAGCCGCATTTTCCGATACTGACTATAGTTCCGGCTACATCATCCCTGTCAGCTGAATATCACTCCGCCGCCAGCTGTCAGAGATGAAGCGTGTGAACTTCAGAGAGCATCGGATACATCCTGACTGCTTACTTCACAGCTGTGGCTGCAATCCTCACAGGAGTTACCCACCATCCAATCCCCTGTGTGCCAGAAGACAGCTTTCCGATCTCCTCTCTGATGCAGCATTTAAGGGAAGACCGTCTCTCTCCTTGGGTTCCTGTCTGGCTGAGTCAGTCGGGGCTTTTAGTGCCTTTCACAGCTGAAGTACAGGTGGGAGGAGCAGGAAGAGGAAAAGATCATCACACACAGTGCACCCCGGATCTCTTTCCTCCTGTCCAGCACGCAGCACAGCTCTCCCTGGGGATGACGGGAGATGTGAGAGGACAGATAGCAGACTTTACCTGTGAGTACCAACCTTCTCTGTCTTTCCCACTATACAATTCTGTGCTGTAAACCTGCCCGGTACTTTGCAGGTTTACTGACATAGAAAGTAATATTCTTGAACAGGTTAGGAATTTCTGGGACTTCTGAGGTGTTACATAAATGTTTTCCACATACACATTATATCCTGTTAAAAAAATTTTTTTAATAACATATAATGTGTGTATATGGAATACATCTATGTAGCACCTCAGAAGTCCCAGGAATTCCTAACCTATCAAAAACTCTTATCATAATAACTCCAGGACAGTAAAAAAGTCCAGCCATGACATCATCACATACCATAGAGGGACATTAACCCAGTATGGTATGATGGGGAGGCTGGAGTGTGACCACAGCCAGTAATTTAAGACCCCTTTCACACTGAGGCGTTTTTCAGACATTTTAGTGCTAAAAATAACGCCTGTAAAGCGCCTGAAAAATGCCTCCTCAGTGTGAAAGCCTGAGTGCTTTCACACTGGGGCGGTGCGCTTGCAGGACGTTAGAAAAGGTCCCGCAAGCAGCATCTTTGGGGTGGTTTGGTAGCGCGGTATACACCGCTCCTAAACCGCCCATTGGAATGAATGGGCAGTGCTGGCGAAGCGACTGCAAATCGCTTTGGCAGCGCCGCAACACAGCTGGTTTTAACCCTTTCTTCAGCCGCTAGTGGGAGTTAAAAGTGCCCCGCTAGCGTCTGAAAAGCGCCGCTAAAACTGGCTGCACTTTACCGCTAACGTAACCCACAACCCAGTGTGAAAGGGGTCTAAAAGCTGAGGGGACAAGTCGCAGTAGTGGAGGGGGCCTGCTGGAGCAAGTCCAGTTGAGCAGGCATGGCCTTAATTTCAGTTTGGGTGTAGCCCTCCCTGTTAGACAGAACCTTGTTCAATTAGTGGCTTGCAGCCAATCGGTTTTATGTACATGTATATGAGTGTTTGTGAATATACAGTGTATATATTGTGACAGCAGGAAGGTAAAGTCACCTGGTTGCATCCAGGGGGGTAGGTATATTTCTCCCAGATTCAGGCTTTATGCCGACTTATACAACTAGGGAGGGAGTTGATGAAGCCCAGCTGAGGCTAGTGGGCTCATGGATGATTCATACCTCTAGGGAGAGTGCTGGGCGTCGTGCAGGCAGGGAGTTGATGAGACCAGCTGAAGCTTGTCAGCTCGTTTAAGGCCTCTATAAAAACTCCCAGCTTCATTAGGTGTTTGCTCATGCCTGGAACCAGACCTGTGTGGACTGTCTAGGGAGAGTGAACCCCTGTGCGGTGAGACAAAGCCTGTGTGGCTATTTGTTTGGACATTTACTAAACCAGGGACTTAGGGACTAGGACAGCACCAGGCTGATCCCAGTTGTTAGTTTAGGAAACCTGCATGTTTAGTCAGAGGTCAAGCTGACCAGGGTTTATTTTGTTTATGTTTCTTTTTGCTTTGCTGTGTTTTTGTCACTGTAAATAGAGAAATAAACCGCACCCTTTTGATCTTGAAAACCACAACCTCCGTCTGCTGGGCCTGTTTTTGTGTGGGGAGCCCATCCAGGGGGTCACACATACCCGCTGCCGAGCTAACCCCCTCACAATATATATGTGTGTGTGTGTGTGTGTATATGTGTATGTATATATGTATATGTGTGTGTGTGTGTGTGTGTGTGTGTATGTATATATATATTTAACCACTTAACGACCGCTCACTGTATATATACGTCGGCAGAATGGCACCGACAGGCACAATCACGTAGAGCATACGTGATTGCCTTTGTATAGTTGGGGGGGTCCAATCGGACCCCCCTCCTATACAGTGAGCGGTGGCTAAGTGTCCGGGAGCGTTCCGGGATGAGGGGGCAGCCATTCGTTTCCGGCCACCCCCTCGCGATCGCTCCCGGCGAATAGAAATGCCCCCTCTATCTGTGTCAGGCAGAGGAAGCAGGAGGAAGTGATGTCATCTCTGGTGCGGCGCTCACATATACCGAGCGCCGTACAAGAGAAGACATCAGGTCAGTGCACACAACACTACACTGACACCAGGACACATAGGGACATAAATCGCCCCCCCAGCCCCCAGTCACAGTGTCACTGATTGCAGTGACCATTTATTTACTGATCACTGCAATCAGTGACATTTGTGACTGTAAAAGTGTCAGTACATTCAGTTTTAGGTCCAGTGCAGCCCCCTAACCCCCCCAATAAAGGTTTAACCCCCTGATCACCCCCCAGATAACCCTTTCACCCCTATCACCACTGTCGCTAAGCGATCATTTTTTTGATCGCTGTCTTAGTTTCGGTGATGCAGATCGGTAGCCAGTAATTTTTTTTAGGTTCGCCGCATGTTTTTATAGCGTCAGGTACCCCAATATATTATCTAATAAAGGTTTAACCCCCTTGATCGCCCCCCAGGTAACCCTTTCACCCCCTATCACCACTGTCGCTAAGCGATCGTTTTTCTAAACGCTGTCTTAGTGTCGGTGATGCAGATCGGTAGCTGGTAATTTTTTTTAGGTTCGCCGCAGGTTTTTATAGCGTCAGGAACCCCAATATATTATCTAATAAAGGTTTAACCCCCTTGATCGCCCCCCAGGTAACCCTTTCACCCCCTATCACCACTGTCGCTAAGCGATCGTTTTTCTAAACACTGTCTTAGTGTCGGTGATGCAGGTCGGTAGCCAGTAATTTTTTTTAGGTTCGCCGCAGGTTTTTATAGCGTCGGGTACCCCAATATATTATCTAGTAAAGGTTTAACCCCCTTGATCGCCCCCCAGGTAACCCTTTCACCCCCTATCACCACTGTCGCTAAGCGATCGTTTTTCTGATCGCTGTCTTAGTGTCGGTGATACAGATCGTTAGCCAGTAATTTTTTTTAGGTTCGCCGCAGGTTTTTATAGCGTCAGGTACCCCCATATATTATCTAATAAAGGTTTTAACCCCCTGATTGCCCCTAGATCACCATATAAGTGTTACGGGTGACGCTGGTTAGTTAGTTTGCTTTTTATAGTGTCAGGGCACCCGCCGTATATAACCCAATAAAGGTTTAACGCCCTGATCGCCCGGCGGGTGATATCAATTAGGTTTTAGCGTCAGAGAGGGTCTGCGTCACACCCCAGGCAGTGTCAGGTTAGTGCCAGTAACGCTAACACCCACGCGTGAAGCATACACCCCCCTTAGTGGTATAGTATCTGAACAGATCAATATCTGATCTGATCAGATCTATACTAGCGTCCCCAGCAGTTTAGGGTTCCCAAAAACGCAGTGTTAGCGGGATCAGCCCAGATACCTGCTGGCACCTGCGTTTTGCCCCTCCTTCCAGCCCAGGCCACCCAAGTGCAGTATCGATCGATCACTGTCGCTTACAAAACAAAAACACACATAACTGCAGCGTTCGCAGAGACAGGCCTGATCCCTGCGACTCCAGTGCTGTAGGAGGTGATTTCACCACCACAGTTAAATAAAAAAAGCATATATGCCGAAGTATTGGGGCAGCAGGGGCGGAGGAGCGATTTTGCTCCTAATGCCGCGTACATACGGTCGAAATTCCGACAGAAGGCTTGCCCGTGGAAAAGTCCGACCATGTGTGTGCGGCATAACTTTTTTGCGGGAGGATGCCCCCATGCTTCGGCATATATAAATGGTGCGTGTATGCCCATCATTGGAAGTGGGTGGATGAAGGGCGGTATTCTAATGGTGGGCATACCCACCGATCAGTCTCTTTTTTCGTTCAGCCAACTGGCTGCATGAAAAAAAAAAGATTACAATACATGTCCAACAAGGACCAGCAACGTACTGGTATGTTGCTGGACTTTGAATGTTTATACCAGAATGATGCCTGCGGGTTTAGGTATCATCTTGGTATCATTCTTTTCAGCCTGCGGCCGGCTTTCATGTAAAAGCAATCCTAGCGGCTAATTAGCCTCTGGACTGCTTTTACAAGCAGTGGGAGGGAATGCCCCCCCCGGATATAAAAAGCGCCATTGGGAAATTGGGAAAGCATTTTATCACACGATCTTGGTGTGGTCAGATGCTTTGAGGGCAGAGGAAAAATCTAGGGTCTAGAAGACCCCAGTTGTTTCAAAAAAAGAGTACCTGTCACTACCTATTGCTATCATAGGGGATATTTACATTCCCTGAGATAACAATAAAAATGATAAAAAAAAAAAAATACTTGGAAGGAACAATTTAAAAATAAAATAAAAAAGCAAAATTAATAATAAAAAAAAAAAAAAAAAGCACCCCTGTCCTGCCCTGCTCTTGCCCAATGGCGAACGCAAGCGTCGGTCTGGCGTCATATGTAAACAGCAATTGCACCATGCATGTGAGGTATCACCGCGAAGGTCAGATCGAGGGCAGTCATTCTAGCAGTAGACCTCCTCTGTAAATCTACTGGGGTAACCTGTAAAGGCTTTTGAAGGCTTTTAAAAAAGTATGTAGTTTGTTGCCAATGCGCGTTTGTGCGAAATTTTAAAGCATGTCGTGTTTGGTATCTATGTACTCGGCATAAGATCATCTTTTTTATTTCATCAAACATTTGGGCAATATAGTGTGTTTTAGTGCATTAAAATTAAAAAAAGTGTATTTTTTAACCCAAAAAATGCGTTTGAAAAATCGCTGCGCAAATACTGTGTAGAAAAAAAAATGCAACACCCACCATTTTAATCTGTAGGGCCTTTGCTTTAAAATATATATATAATGTTTGGGGGTTCAACATAATTTTCTTGCAAAACAAAAATGTTTTCATGTAAACAAAAAGTGTCAAAAAGGGCTTTGTCTTCAAGTGGTTAGAAGAGTGGATGTAAGCTTCCTAATGTTGTGTATAAAATGCCAGAACAGTTCAAAACCCCCCCAAATGACCCCATTTTGGAAAGTAGACACCCCAAGCTATATACTGAGAGGCATGTTGAGTCCATGGAATATTTTATATGTTGACACAAGTTGCGGAAAAACGACAATTTGTTTTTTTTTTTTTTTTTTTTTTGCACAAAGTTGTCACTAAATGATATATTGCTCAAACATGCCATGGGCATATGTGGAATTACACCCCAAAATACATTCTGTTGCTTCTCCTGAGTACGGGGATACCACATGTGTGAGACTTTTTGGGAGCCTAGCCGCGTACGGGACCCCAAAAACCAAGCACCGCCTTCAGGCTTTCTAAGGGTGTAAATTTTTGATTTCACTTTTCACTGCCTATCACAGTTTCGGAGGCCATGGAATGCCCAGATGGCACAAACCCCCCCAAATGACCCCATTTTGGAAAGTAGACACCCCAAGCTATTTGCTGAGAGGTATTGTGAGTATTTTGCAGATCTCGCTTTTTGTCACAAAGTTTTGAAAATTGAAAAAAAAAAAAATATATATTTTCTTTCTTCATTTTCAAAACAAATGAGAGCTGTAAAATACTCGCCATGCCTCTCAGCAAATAGCTTGGGGTGTCTATATTCCAAAATGGGGTCATTTGGGGGGGTTTTGTGCTATTTTGGCATTTTATGGCCTTCGAAACTGTGATAGGTAGTGAGGGGTGAAATCCAAAATTTGTGCCTAGAAATCCTGAAGGCGGTGCTTGGTTTTCGGGGTCCCGTACGCGGCTAGGCTCCTAAAAAGTCCCACACATGTGGTATCCCCGTACTCAGGAGAAGCAGAAAAATTTATTTTGGGGTGTAATTCCACATATAACCATGGCATGTGTGAGCAATATATCATTTAGTGACAACTTTTTGTAATTTTTTTTTTTTTTTTTTTTTAGTCATTATTCAATCACTTAAGACAAAAAAAAAAAAATTCAATGGGCTCAACATGCCTCTCAGCAATTTCCTTGGGGTGTCTACTTTCCAAAATGGGGTCATTTGGGGGGGGGTTTTGTACTGCCCTGTCATTTTAGCACCTCAAGAAATGAGATAGGCAGTCATAAATTTAAAGCTGTGTAAATTTCAGAAAATGTACCCTAGTTTGTAAACTCTATAACTTTTGCGCAAACCAATAAATATACGCTTATTGACATTTTTTTTACTAAAAACATGTGGCTGAATACATTTTGGCCTAAATGTATGACTAAAATTGAGTTTATTCGATTTTTCTTATAACAAAAAGTAGAAAATATCATTTTTTTTCGAAATTTTCGGTCTTATTCCGTTAATATCGCAAAAAATAAAAATCGCAGAGGCAATCAAATACCATTAAAAGAAAGCTCTATTTGTGGAAAGAAAAGGGCGCAAATTTCGTTTGGGTACAACATTGCATGTCCGCACAATTTACAGTTAAAGCAGCGCAGTGCAAAATTCTGAATTCACCTCTGGTCCTTTAGCTACCAAATGGTCCGGGGCTTAAGTGGATAATGTATGTATGTATGTAGCGGGTATGTACTATTTAGGGGCAGCATCTGGTGGTAGTATGACCCAGATGCACTAATTGGTAGAGTAGGGCTGTGTTCTATTCGTGTGAGGACATCAGTGGTGTTCAGTTCCCTGCGGCTCAGTAGGTGGCGCTGTCGCTTTGGGCCAGGGTTGAACCATCACTGCAGTGCCGTACCCTTTGTGACCTCTCGCAGCAGCTGTACGGTGGGGTGGGGAACCTGCTGTGCTTGCTGGGAGAGGGTATAAAGGGGGCGGACATCTTCACCACGAGGTCCGAGTCCCAGGCACCTTAAGCCTGAGGACTGCTGTCCGTGATCGGTGTCCAGGTGCCCTTGGCCTGTACACGTGGAGTTCGTGTTCCATCCCAGACACCTTCGGTCTGGGGTGAGGTACTCAACCGGAGGCCTGGGGCCCAGTACCTTCCACTGGGTCCCGCGAGGGAGGGATCGTCCTAAGGTGCCCCGGGTGTCGGGCGCCTGAATCCAGGGCGTAAGGGACCAGCGAGGGGATCCTCCCGAAGAGCTGGTACAGCATATTGCTAGTGCCGGGTGGACCTCTGGAGACCGTCCGGATGGATGTCTTTCCCGAACAGGGGCCAATTCATCAGGGAAGGTGGTTCATGTTCTATGACCGGTGGCAGCGGTCCATCTAGTCAACTCAGGCCGGTGGCAGAGACTTGATCTCAGGCCTGTGGCAGGGGCCTCAACAGTTCACCCGGTCGGTGGCAGCGACCAATCTCACGGTCGGTGGCAGAGACTGTGCGCCAAGCCTATTTGCACTAGAAGGAATAGGAGAGTTCACTGTGCCTGGACCTACTTGTATCCACACCCTGTCTGTTTATTCAAAAGTTCAACTGATGCTGTTCACTTGTAAAGAAGAATAAAGGAGTGTTGGACTTTTATGGTGTGGGGCTTTATTACTGACAGTCAAACTTCCACAGGAGAAGCAGAGGCTCCATCCAGAACACAGGCCCGAAGGTAAAATAAGTGTTGGCTTTCACCTCTGCACATTAGAGGACATAGGCCGTAGTGAACCTCATCCTCCTCCCGCATACCCCTAGACAAGCCAGCCGTTTTATTAACAAGGGGACGGGGGGTGAGGCCGCTATATATATATATATATATATATATATATATATTTAATTATACACACACACATGCATTTGTGTGTTTGAGTTTTGGGGCGCACACCCTAATGCAATAGGCTGCTCACGCCTATGTCTGAAATACAAGCATGTAGACAGGAGGCAGCTGCAAAAAGACTGCAGGAGATTGGCAGTGCTGAGATGCAATAAAAAAGGAAAAACCAAGTATTTTAGTAAAATTATAAAAATTGCCTTTTTTAACACATTATTATTATTTATTTCCATAAACCTTATACTTTATTTACTATAGAGGAGTATATAAAAGTGACAGGGCCTTGATGAAAAGTCTGTAAGTGGTCTCTAGTTCATATCTCACACAACAACCTTTAAATGGCCCATTCAACTATGCTACGTTTCTAAAGAGCATGTTTGGCTGGAGAGATTAACCCTCTCTATTTGTCCTGGTAACCAATGTCACAGGGACAGAAACCATGGAAATCCAAAATGAATTATTACTGGAATGGTTTTCACTGGGGGCAGTTGTGGCAACAACCATCTAAAGCTAACCATACACTTCAAGAATTTCATATGAAATGGTCTATTTTCTAATAGTTAGTGTGGTGAAATCGACAATAGCTTTTGATCACAGTGACGTGGAAAATAGAAGTAGAATAATAGAAAGATTTTCTCACTTTTTATCTGATCTAATGAAATTTCAACAGCGAATGTGATTCCTGTTCTGAAATCACATTCACTCCCATCCACCCCAAAATCTAATGTTAAAATTTGCAAAATTGTCATGACAGTTGAGCACAAATTTTCAGGACTTTCATGTGTAGCGGGGTCCTCAATTTAAGGGAAGTGTTTGAGAGGTAGTTTGCTCAAACACCCTAATTTTTCAGGGTTTTTACCACTATTTCTATCCACAGGGAGAGTGTCGGTGTGTAGTTCCCTGTAGCCTACAGGTGGCACTGCCATAGTAGGCTAGGGTTGAACCACTGATACAGTGCTGTGCCTTGTGTGTCCCCTCTCGGCAGCCATACGGTGGGTGTGTTCTACCTGCTGGGCATGCTGGGAGAGGATATAAAAGGGGCAGACGCTGCCTGTTCGGGGTTCTGTTCTGTTCGGTCGTCGGGAGTCCTACTCCCAGGGAGTGTTCCTGTCCGCCCTGGGCACCTTAGGCCCAGGGCGGGTGTTCCTGTTCCATCCTGGGCACCTTTAGCCCAGGGTGAGGTATTATCGTGATGTTCCTGTCCGCCCTGGGCATGTAAGCCCAGGAACCGCAGCGAAGGCCTGGGGCCATCACCTTCGGCTGGGGTCCACCGGGGATCAAGGAATCTCAGGGTGCCGCCTTGCGAGGGGACCCGTATCTAGGATGAGGAGGCTGGGAAGGAACTCTCCGAAGACCCAGTGGAGTGTCATGGTGACGGTAGGGGCCCGGTAACTCTCCGGAGGGATGTCTTCTCCTAAACAAGGGCCATAGCTAAAGAAGGGAATCGGTTTTCACCAGGTCTGTGGCAGAGACTGTGCGCCTAGTTATCTTTGCTCGATAAGCTGAGCGAACATCCGTAACGTTTGTGCCTGGATCTCATCCACACCTTGTACTGTTCTGTTTCTTGCTCCAACCTTTCTTCTATCAGAGACTGTGTTATTGCTAAGAGAAAATAAACTGAGTTGGAGTTTCAGCTTGTGTGGACATTCACTTTAATGGGAAGTCAAGGACTTGTCTCTAGTTAACATAGAGGTGAGCATCAGACTCTGGAGGTTTTCATGTTCTGACCGTAGAAAGACCCAACAACACCGCTCAACCTCTTTGCACAGGAGGGTACGGGCTGTTAGTGTGGTGTGCCTCTCTCTTCCTGCGAGGAGCCAATGGTAATGCAGGTAAAGAAAGGGGTCTGTGCGCTACACATGCAAAGTTTACATACTCACTGCTGGTATTATTAAATGTTCTGAGCAACGATCTTCGTTCAAACATTCATACAAAAATCTAACAGTGTATTGCCACCTTCAATCTCAGTGCAAAAAGATTTCCTCTCACTTCCTGTTTTGTGTATGGAAATCACCCAAATGGGAAACAGAGGACAAAAAGAAAACTGACAGAGGCTCTAACCCTTTACATACACTTTAATACAAAGAGTATACCTTCCTATTTGCTAAACAATTCTACTTAAAGCTCAAACAGCAGGTAAAAGAAAAGATATGAATGAGATGAAAATGCTACCTTGTCCTGTACGGAATGCAATGTATTTTACACACAGCAGGTAAGTATGGAGGGAGTTGTGGCCATGAACTGACGGCCGGAGTCCTCTTGGTCCCAAGTATACTCTGCACCCCTGAGTTTTAACTATAATGTAAACTATGAACTACGTAGCTGTACATCTAGATAAGGGGGTCTGCAGGTGGTCCTGATGTAAAGATAAAATAAAATGTATTGAGTCAAACAGCTCAAAGCACACAAGCACTTAGCAAAGTGATACCAATAAACATAATCAATGTAATTTGCAGTATCAAACTATGTCTGACATATCTGTCTTTCATAAAAATGAAATTTTGACATCCAATCCCGTATGCTACCTGCATTGAGTTTGCATGTTCTCCCTATTCTTGTGCAAGTTTCCCCCACACTCCAAAGACATGCTGGTAGGTTAATTGGCTCCTGTCTAAATTGGCCCTAGTAGGTGTTTGAGAGAGGGACCTTAGATTGTAAGCTCCTTGAATGCAGGAACTAATGTGAATGAAGAGTATTTTTTTGAAGCGCTGTATGTCAGCAGTTTATTAATGCCTGTGTAGCGGGGTATCGTTTTTTTTTTTCTATAGAGACTACAGTTCCCAGCACGCTTTGGGACACCCAGGGTGCATTTCCCTGCGCAAGGACTGCTGGGGTGGACTTTATAAGGGAGAGGCGGGGACTGTCTCTTTCTCTTTGGACACCGCCCTCCCAGCAAGAGAATCCCTGTGCTGACCTGCTGTGCGTGCAAGGCCTGAAGCCTGGGCCTTGCACTTTCTTCCAAAGAGCCTTCCGCTCCACCGAGGAGCCTGCGGAGCGTCTGACCCTGCTGTGAAGAGTTGTCAACAGGAGGACCGAAGACCCGGGCGTCGTGGACACTGTGAAGCGAGTCACGGTAGCGGAGGTACCGGACAGGGACTGGTCCAGTCGGGTGAGAGAGCGCCTGCTCAGAGACACATATTATTAACTTTGTGCCTATTTAACTTTATCCGGGCCCATCAGTGGTTACAGTTACACTCTGGGGAGACTGTCTGCTGAACTGCGTTTACTAGTCTCTCCAGCTTTACAAAGTTAGCGGTCATCGCTACCCCATTGGATTACAATTTTTGTTCTTTAAGTGCACCACCGTGTCTTGCTAGTGAAGATTTCTTCATCAAACTATACCCCAAGTTATAGTCAGGCCTGACTGGGTAGTATAGGACATTGCTTGGGCGCCATCTTGCTCACGAGGGAGGATAGCTGCAGTGGGGTCTGTTAAACTGTCATTACATTGCTGAATGTTTTATCTTTTGATAAGTATACTTATATTGCAGGGATCTGCATGTGACTTTGCATACTGTTTTACCCTTTTAACCTTTACTAATAGTAAAGAACCTATAGTTAAGTATATTGGTTGTCAATATCAATTACTGTGCTATATTATAAAGGGGACTGTGTCATATATAGAGAGAGAGAGAGAGCAATTCTATCATCCCCTTTCCTAACTGTGTCACGAGAGGTTAGAGCCAATTGCCAGGGGTTGACAGCGGTGCCCTGGGGGTATCGCTACACCTATAAGGCCTCATGCCCACTGGCGTTTTTACAGCTGCGTTTTTTGCAGCTTAAAAACGCCTGTCCATGTTATTGTAAATAATTTTTTTTTTTGAAAACGCGTCGCGTTTTTAGCTCCGACGTTCACCCGGTCGGTGGCAGATTTACCAAACATTGGTGGGGGGTCAATTGCTAAAAGATTTACCTGCAGTGAATGTTTGGTGAATGTTAGATTCATTTCCTTTATAAATGTAGTCCCGGGCCTCTCCAGGCCTAATGGTGCCCTCCAGAGTTAGGGACAGCTGACATCCTTCTATGTAGAGTGGGTTACGAGGCATGGTGGGTGCAATGCAAGGTAGATTATTGGGCGCTAGACATTTCTTGAATGCAAAGAGATTTATTGTCTCTTAAACAGAAATTTGGGAGAGAGGTTTAGGGCCAGGACACCCTTTAGTAGTTGCAATGTTAATTTAGCAGGCTCCGGTACTTTCTATAGGCAGACAGCCATGCAGGGAAAGGCATCCAGCAAGACACCACATCTGCATGAGTAGGACCACTGTCTCCCAGGGATGAACTGGCCATAGGGACTACCAGGAGTTTCCCTGTGGGCCGATTAAAAAAAAAAAAATATATAATATATATATATATATATATATATATATATATATATATATATATATATATATTTTTTGTGGGCCGTTTTTTTTATGCAGTTCGGTGGCAGCGGGAGCGTGGCAGCAAACAGCAGAGGTGGGGGACTTGAGTCATATGACTTGACTCAAGTCAGACTTGAGTCACCTGTTTGAGGGCTTGCGACTTGCTTGACAGAATTCAATAAATGACTCGACTTGACTTTGACTTGTCACTAATGACTTGCGACTTGACTTGGGCTATATGACTTGCAATGACTTGGCACCACTAACACTAACCGCAAGCCGCCGTCTGCCTACCTGATCAGCGTGTCATGCAGACAGACGGCGGCCATTGCAGTGTTCAAAAGCCGCGCCTCCTCATCTGTGATAAGTGGAACACTCAATTTCACAGCAGGCAGTGTTCAGCCTATCACGGACATCCTCTTATCCTCGTCTGTGTTATGAGGATGAGCGGATGTCCGTCATAGGCGGAACACTGAATGTTTTACCACCGAAGAGGCGAACAGTAGCGAGCGCGGCCACCCCGGCGCTCCCAGAACCTCGATTCCTCCACCTCCTCTCTGCTCCAGGAACCATGCGGCCTGGGCCGGAGGGCAGGCTGACTGGGAGCCCAGAGGAAGAGAACATGCGCCACTGTAAGGAGCAGAGCAGCGAGAGCACCCCCCGGATAAAGAGGGAGACTCGGTGCTGCCGCTGCTGGCCATCAGGTACCTGGCATCCTACACAAACATGCCAGAACACTGAGACAGCGGGGAGGTGAGCAGAGGAGGGACTGCAGAAAGGGACAGTGCTGAGTGGTCTGTCTCAGCCCTCCCCTCTGTCTCTCTGCCCTCCCCTCTGTCTCTCTGCCCTCCCCTCTGTCTCTCTCTGCCCTCCCCTCTGTCTCTCTCTGCCCTCCCCTCTGTCTCTCTCTGCCCTCCCCTCTGTCTCTCTGTGCCCTCCCCTCTGTCTCTCTGTGCCCTCCCCTCCTGTCTCTCAGTCCCCCCCTCCTGTCTCTCAGTCCCCCCCCTCCTGTCTCTCAGTCCCCCCCCTCCTGTCTCTCAGTCCCCCCCCTCCTGTCTCTCAGTCCCCCCCCTCCTGTCTCTCAGTCCCCCCCCTCCTGTCTCTCAGTCCCCCCCCTCCTGTCTCTCAGTCCCCCTCCTCCTGTCTCTCAGTCCCCCTCCTCCTGTCTCTCAGTCCCCCCCCCTCCTGTCTCTCAGTCCCCCCCCCCCTCCTGTCTCTCAGTCCCCCCCCCCCTCCTGTCTCTCAGTCCCCCCCCCCCTCCTGTCTCTCAGTCCCCCCCCTCCTGTCTCTCAGTCCCCCCCCTCCTGTCTCTCAGTCCCCCCCTCCTGTCTCTCAGTCCCCCCCCTCCTGTCTCTCAGTCCCCCCCTCCTGTCTCTCAGCTCCCCCCCCTGTCTCTCAGCTCCCCCCCCTGTCTCTCAGCTCTCCTCCTCCTGTCTCTCAGCTCTCCTCCTCCTGTCTCTCAGCTCTCCTCCTCCTGTCTCTCAGCTCTCCTCCTCCTGTCTCTCAGCTCTCCTCCTCCTGTCTCTCAGCTCTCCTCCTCCCCTGTCTCTCAGCTCTCCTCCTCCCCTGTCTCTCAGCTCTCCTCCTCCCCTGTCTCTCAGCTCTCCTCCTCCCCTGTCTCTCAGCTCTCCTCCTCCCCTGTCTCTCAGCTCTCCTCCTCCCCTGTCTCTCAGCTCTCCTCCTCCCCTGTCTCTCAGCTCTCCTCCTCCTCTGTCTCTCAGCTCTCCTCCTCCTCTGTCTCTCAGCTCTCCTCCTCCTCTGTCTCTCAGCTCTCCTCCTCCTCTGTCTCTCAGCTCTCCTCCTCCTCTGTCTCTCAGCTCTCCTCCTCCTCTGTCTCTCAGCTCTCCTCCTCCTCTGTCTCTCAGCTCTCCTCCTCCTCTGTCTCTCAGCTCTCCTCCTCCTCTGTCTCTCAGCTCTCCTCCTCCTCTGTCTCTCAGCTCTCCTCCTCCTCTGTCTCTCAGCTCTCCTCCTCCTCTGTCTCTCAGCTCTCCTCCTCCTCTGTCTCTCAGCTCTCCTCCTCCTCTGTCTCTCAGCTCTCCTCCTCCTCTGTCTCTCAGCTCTCCTCCTCCTCTGTCTCTCAGCTCTCCTCCTCCTCTGTCTCTCAGCTCACCTCCTCCTCTGTCTCTCAGCTCTCCTCCTCCTCTGTCTCTCAGCTCTCCTCCTCCTCTGTCTCTCAGCTCTCCTCCTCCTCTGTCTCTCAGCTCTCCTCCTCCTCTGTCTCTCAGCTCTCCTCCTCCTCTGTCTCATTCACTCCCTGACTCTTAGGCTGCTTTTACACTGGGACGGGCATTGACGGTAAAACGCTGCTAGTTTTAGCAGCACTTTACTGTCGATTTAGCTGCGCTATTCGGCTTCTAGCAGGTACTTTTTAACTCCGGCTAGCAGTCAAATTAAAGGTTAAATGTGCCCGTGTAGCGCTGCTGCCGAAGTGCTTTGCAGGCGCTTCAGCATCGGTGGCCATTCATTTCAATGGGCAGGAGCGGTGTGTACACTGCTCCTCCACCGCCCCAAAGATGCTGCTTGGAGGACTTTTTTTAATGCCCTGGCAGCGCCCAAGTGTGAAAGCACTCGGACTTTCACACTGGGACTGCAGCGGAGGCGTTTTTCAGGTGCTTTACAGGTGGTATTTTTAGCCCAAAAGCGCCTGAAAAACACCTCAGTGTGAAAGGGGTCCTACACTCACCCCCTCTCTTTTACACTCACTCACTCTCTCTTACACTCACCCCTCTCTCTCACCCACCCCCTTTCCCTCAACCCTCCCTTTTTTTGGGGGGTGGGGGGCAGCATTTTATTGAAATAAAGTGGGCCGGTCTGGATGAAGTTCAGGGCCAAATCTTTGTCCCAGTCCAACCCTGCTGTCTCCTATGCCAATAATCTTGAAACAGTTTCTAAAAAAGGTTGTAATAGACTTATTCACTTCTTCTACAATGTCCTATTGTAAATCTTCACTCTACTGAGCTCCCAGTCTTTCACTAGACTTGCTGATCCACTACCACTGGATCCCCGGAGCTCTTCCAATCTTCTCATTCAGTATCTTGCTCAAGCGTCACCCCCACGTCCCTGCTGGGTCCCTGGCTTGGCACTCACAGATACTCCTCAAGCGTCACCCCACTAGCCTGCTAGGTCCCTGGCTTGGCACACAATATTGCTCTGCGAGCGTCACCTTTACTGGCTGGGTCCCTGTCTTGACATTTGCTGAAGTTTCCCAATTCTTCACTGTTCCCGGTTGGTGGGAATACTGGTCTAATACTTGCTTCAGCTACTCACAGTGGTCTCCGGTAACAAGGTGTATGTTCCCTTAGTGGCGACAGCTACCCCTCTACCTCCGACCACGACATGTTCTCCGGCTGGCAGAACCTTCACATCTGGTTGGACTGCAAGCCGCAATCCCAACACTACGCTGCTTTCTTGCTTCTGGATAGGCCCTTAGACAGCCTAGCTGCCAGATGTCCCCGGGATAGGTCTCAGGCTCTGGCATAGCAACCTGGGGCAGCACAACACTCGTCCACCCAAACAGCCGTCCAGGTGGCATAGAACCTCGATCACCTGACCACACCCAAATAAATAGGCTCTGCCAGCAGGCCAAGGGACCTAAGAAAATCCCTGCCCATTGGCTGAGACACCCCATTCATTCATAATCTGTCCTTGAAATGCCCTTGTCTTATCTAATGCCACCAGATACCCGACCATCTAGTGACAGAAGATAGAAGTTCAACAATTCCAGATTTAGGGCAAAATCAATTGACTTCCTAACAATTGGCCAAGGCAACTATCACTTGGCAAATACATTTTCTAGCAACCCTGCCTAAACATCAGGGTGCTACATCAATATTCCCCTAACTTGTATCTGTATCCTTTTCTCTTTAGTTTTGAATACATTATAGGACATTTAGACCCTCTGTCAAGTTTTAAAGCTGTCTGTGTCCCTGCTGGGGAAATTTAGGCCTCACATACACTGGTCCAAAAAAAAAGGCTATTTCTTCCTTTAACAATGTAGCTTATGTGTCCATGCACACATAGGCATTTACAGGAATTTAGAGGCTGAAAAGAATACCCATCACATGCACGTGAAGGAGAGGAGCATTTGAGCAATAAATGTGTGTAAACATGTCTAAATGCTGTTCATTGGCCTTCATGATGCTGTTTGTTCACCATGGTTCTCTAACAAACCTCCAAGGGCTTCACAGAACAGCTGTATTTATACTGAGATTAAATTACACACAGGTGGACTCTATTTACGAATTAGGTGACTTCTAAAGGCAATTGGTTCCACTAGATTTTAGTTAGCGGTATCAGACTAAAGGGGGCTGAATACAAACGCACGCCACACTTGTCATATATTTATTTGTAAATAAAATTAAAAACCATTTATCATGTTCCTTTCACTTCACAATTATGTGCCACTTTGTGTTGGTCTATCACATAAAATCTGAATAAAATAGATTTACGTTTTTGGTTGTAACATGACAAAATGTGGGAAATTTCAAGGGGTATGAATACTTTTTCAAGGTACTGTATTTGTATTCTTCGTGAATATGTTATTTCTTATTATTTCTCAATGAACCTCAATTGTTTTAAAAAATAAAGATGGTGATAGAAATTCAATAACTTTACAGTTGTCACTGGAACAGGAGGTTAAAAAAATCATCCGCTGTCAACTGTCAAAGAGGGGAATTTCCCCTGACTTTGGTGAGATTTCCTTGACTTTCTATTGTGCCCCTTTTTTCTTTTCTTTTTTTTTAGGGTTACATTTCTGATGTCTTCATCTGTGTGTTACTCCAATTGACCTTGCTTGGGAGCAGTGTGAAAACATTTTGGATGCAGCCCATTATCTATTAACATTATAGCAACTGATACATGCATACAATACAAAATAGCCACTATCCAGAAATCTGACTTCTCCATTAGCAGCAATACATCGGTGTGTTTTGCAGCGTATTGTATTTTTAAGAGAATTATTGCAAAAAAACAGACTGTGGCACACTCTAGCCCACCTGCTAAGTAAAGAAGAGCTCAGACATAGGTCATAGCAGGTTACTTAGGGTGTGTGCAGTGTGCTATGCAAGGCTTTTTTTCAGGGGGAACTTGGTGGAACTCGGTTCCACCACCTATGGCTCAGACCCTTTGCTCCCTGCTCACCACTACTGCTTGGAAACACAGAAGTCCTGGTTCTGTGTTTACAAATGACAGTTTTTTTTCCCAATGGCTCCCATTGATCTGATCTATTGAGTGGCTCCCGTTGAGTGCAGGATTGGGGCAAGGGAGATGCAGGTGCCCCGGGTGCAGTGCAGATGCCAACCAACCCACTGGATGATCTTCCTGCATCCTGCCCCTTTAAGACCCTCCCTGTTAGTGAAGTGGGGGGGGGGGATTGGGGGGTTGTGGTTGAGTTCCTGTACCTATTTTCTGTGAAAAAAAGCCCTGCTATGCAATGATCCTTTAGTCTCTGAGGGGGAGTTACAGAGGTTTTAGGACCTGTATAGGACACTGATATGTTTTAATATAGTCATGGCAAACATCATTGGGTTATAGCGGAACTAAACACTCCTATCCTTGTGTAGCAAGGTGTTACTTTTGCACATAGCTTATGGACTACAGTTTGTGCCTATAAGAACTTGGCTCTTTTCATTGCCCGTTTACCCCATACTGCTGCAAGTTGTTGGGTTCAGCTATGGTAAGGACAATGCATGAGGGACCTTGTGGTGCGGAGAGACAGAGACTCTATTGCCATGGGTCAGAAATAGACTACAAGACCCACAACGCCACTGTGTTGTGAAGGAGCGTGGCGCCACGCACTGCCTGCTGGGAGGACCTTTTAAAAGGGAAGGCGGGGCTTGTGTTCTGTCTCTTGGGACACCATCTTTGCAAGCAGCAAGAGGCCTGCAGCGAGGGTACTTAGGCCGGAAAAGCCTGGGCCTAAAATGACGGAGGCAGGATCGTCTGTCGGAGGGATCCCAGCTACAGCTCCGCTGATCGAACCAGGGAGAGGGACAGCTCCACACTCCTGAGCATCCAGAGTCACCGATCCACCCACGCCGTGTGCCCAGCTAAGCAGAGGACCAGGGACCACGACCAAGAGGGCCCTGTCGGAGGATACCAGCAAGGCGAGGCCTCATGTGGTGAGAGGGCACCTGCCCAACAATACAACTAACTGTGTTGCAGGAAGGTGACTTCCATAGCTTTACTTATTCACTTACGCTTGCTGGTAACTGCAGTACCGCAAGCAGAGACACGCTACATTCAGGATTGAGTTAGCACTTTGGGAAGGATCAGCATTCCATTTGTCCCTTTCACAACACATGTTAACTGTTTAACCTTTCTTCACCTTTTCTCTGGATTACAAATACTGAAGTGCACCAACAAAAGCTAGCGAAGATTACTGGAGACTTTTAGAATCAATCATCAGTACAGCTCACTGACTAGGTTGACACAGCGGGACACGTGCCAGTAAAGCTGCCCACAAGGGGGAGCCAGATAGCTTATTGAATCTGCATGCGTAAATACATTGTTGCATTTACTTATTGTTGTTGTGCTGTTTAGTGAGCTGGGTTGGATTTGGTGGAGAAGTATCCCACTGTATATACCATTCAAGTGGGAGATTCCTCCACCTTGCACTTCTTCAGGTCTGACTTTAAAGAAACCCTAGAACTGTTATGCGTGTGTATGCCAGTGAATTCTCTCAGGGATCTGTTTGAGTCAAATGTCATATGTATAATTTTCTACTCCTTGTGTGGGACTCTGTCTTTTGCAGCTGTGTGGCAGGAAAACCACAACGAGGTAACAATATTTATTGTTTTGTGATCTCATTGTGGCCCTCTATAGCCTTCTAGGGGTCCACAATCATATTCTTGCTATTATTATCCAGTTGTGCCAAGGGGAGTCGAGTCAAAGTTACAGGGGTTGATGGGCAGAGTACAGGCCCAAAACTTAAGCCAGCAGCTCATACGGGGGTAGTGCTACACGTGGGGGCTCGTCCAGGATTCCTGTGACTGCAACTTAAACCCCCCCTAGACAGAACCTCTACAGGCACCAACAATGGATCCCGCCGCTGCTATAGCATGGTGCAAGGAAGAAAATGCCCACTCAGCATAGTCCTTGAAATTCCAGGAGAGTCCTGGGGTGAAGAACAGTTAAGTCAAGCCATGAAGACATTGTCCCCAGACAAGAAAGCATGGGTGATTGCTGTAAAGACAGACCCAGGGACACCAAATACGTATGCACTGATTGAGTGGAAGCAGGAAATTCCCAAATACTTCAAGGGACCAAGTGTAAAGTTGGCCAGCAATGGAGAACTTAATGTGCTACACCCAGGGGTACCCAAAAAAAGCCCAGCTGACTCTAGCAAACCAGAAGTTTCAGCCAAGTCACCTCTGGCCACCATTGGGCCCGAACTCGGTGCTGTCCTTGGGGAATTTGTCAAGAAGTGTCAAAAGGATCCCCAAACTTTCTCAGCTGCAGGCTACACAAAGCTCAGAGTCTTCTCAGGAAGACAGCCAGTACCTTCATCGGAAGACAGTTTTGAGGAATGGCTGGACCAAGCTACCCAAGCCCTGGATGAATGGGATATACCGGAGCCTCAAAAGAAATAAAGGATCACAGAGAGTCTGAAGGGACCTGCCTTAGAAGCCATCCGCAACTTGAAGCTGAGCAAGAAGGACTGTACTGCCCAAGACTACCTGAGTATCTTGCAGGATGTATTCGGCCGCACTGAGAAAGCCGCCGACCTCATCTATCAAATGGAACACTCCTATCAGAGAGAAGGAGAGAAATTGTCAGAATACATGAGGTGCCTGGACAAGATCATACACCAGATCCTGTTAAAAAAAAAAGGGTTAGACCCTCAGGATGTGGACAAAATCCGAGCTAAACAAGTACTGAGAGGGGCTCCACCTTTTAGACCCCATTACCCTCCTGTTGAGGACCCGGCAAGATGGTGGCATTTTAAAATATCCAGACTTGATCCGGATTGTCAGGGAGGAGGAAGTTATGTTGGATAGCAAGAGGAAGAGTCAGAAACCTAAATCTACTGCCGGAGTCAGAGTGATCAATGCTGACGATGGTGACCCCCAGGTTGAGCTTCTAAAGACTCAAGTATCTCAACTAATAGAGATGATGTCCATACTGACCAATCAGCCAGCTGGGCCGCCCAGTGAAAACTCTCCAGAAGAGCCCATGAAGTCTCTCTGCTCTAATGTTGCCCAAGTACAGAGACCAAGGAAACTGATGACCTGCTTCAACTGTGGAGGAGTAGGACATTATTGAGGTATGTCCAAGTCCGGAGAAAGCTGTAGCCCAGTACCGCAAGCTGGCAGAAAACTCCAGAGGGCCCCGGTTCAAGGAGTCAACTGGGTGCCCACCAGTTTCAGCTAACTCCATGAAATTTAACGAAGCAAGGAGACCACACCGGGAGTCCCGACCCTCAACTAGGGCTCCAGTTGTTGCCTCCAAGCGAGCTAATGTCTCCCACTCCTCGACTCAGCCTGCTCGGCGACAGGGAGTCAATGCACACCAGACCCAACAGGGGTCGAAATACAGCCAAAGCTCCAAGAAAAGGGAAGTAAGGGTGCAAATCACTGAACCGGCCAAACAGGCCACACTCAGAAAGTTTCCTGTCAAGTTAGTGCGGCCCTCCCCAGTAGTCTCAATTCAAGTAGAAGGGATTTACACAAAGGCCCTCCTGGATACTGGGGCCCAGGTGACCCTCCTGTATAGAGACTTCTATGGTAGGCACCTCAAGCACTTGCCTTTACAGAAGTTGGAAGAACTGGAGATATGGGGCATTGGAACCCAAAACTTCCCCTATGATGGTTATCTACCAACCAAGCTAACTTTTGATCCCTCAGTGGCTGGAAAAACAGAGACCTTCGACACTTTGGCAGTAGTTTGCCCTCGCCCACCAGGGGCTGGTAAAAGTTCCCTCATCATAGGGACCAACACTGACTTAGTCAGGAGACTGCTGACACCTTTAGCCCAAGAGCGGGGAAATTCAACTGCAGGAATGCATCCTCTACTGAAACAAGCCTACCGGCACCTAGTGTTGGAAGAGAAAGCTCACATAGAAAGGGTAGGCAAGATCTGGCGTTTGGACAGAGGAGAACGAATACTACAGCCCAGGGAAGTGACCTGTCTGAAAGCGTCTGTAAAACTCACTTGGAAAAAGCCAGGCCCCTTTATTGTCCTTGAAACGGACCAACGGAAGGAAAAAAGGGGGATAGAGATAATCCCCAAAGTGGTCCCATTGAAGGCCCTGCAGAGAAATCATGGGAAGGTCTCGGTGAGCATTCACTACACCACCACCTTACCAGTGAAGGTACCAGCCAGGATGCTGTTGGGCCAAGTAAGCACTGCCACCCCAGTCTCGTCCATCTGACTTAAAGAAGGAAGAGAAGGGTGAGATCCCAGTGGAGAAGTTCTACCCGGAAGACACCACCCTCCCACCAGAATGGAGAAAGAGGGCTAGGGCCTAGATCGCCCGATGGCAGACTGCATTCTCCAAGAATAAATTTGATGTAGGGTGTGCTAAGAGTGCCACCCACAAGATCCGCTTGCAGGAGGATAAACCATTCAGAGAAAGGGTCCGACGGGTTCCTCTGGGGGACTTGGAGGACCTACGGGAACTACTGGCGGAACTCAAGAGTGGGGATCATCAAAGAATCCAGGAGTCCTTATGCTTCCCCAATAGTGGTGGTACGGAAAAAAAATGGTTCATCGAGGCTGTGCATTGACTATCGATCACTAAACAGAAGAACCATTCCTGACCAGTATACCACCCCCCGGATAGAAGATGCCCTGCAGAGCCTATCAGGAGCCAAGTGGTTCAGTGTAATGGACTTGAAGAGTGGATACTATCAGATCCCCATGCATCCGGAGGATAAGGAGAAAACTGCCTTCATTACCCCAGTGGGATTCTTAGAATTTGACTGCATGCCCCAAGGGTTATCAGGAGCCCCAGTCCCTTTCCAAAGGCTGATGGAGAAAACAGTGGGCGATATGAACTTGTTGTACATTGGATTGCCATTGTGTGTTTATTGGCGCTGCTTTATGGATCATTTACACACTCCTTTACTAGAATTCTGCATTCTACACTAACAATAAAGAAACTCTCTGAAGCCTCGTACACACGACCGAGTTTCTCGGCAAGAACCAGCAAGAAACTTGCTAGCAGAGATTTCTTGCCGAGAACTTCGTTCGTGTGTATGGTTTCTCGTCAAGAAAACCGACTAGAATCTCGACGAAAAAATAGAGAACCTGCTCTCTATTTTCTCGTCGAGATTCTCGTCAGCCTGTTTCTCGATGAGAAAATTGTGTGTGTGTGTGTGTGTGTGTACACTTACCTGTCCTCCGGGAAGCCCGTGCATGCTCAAAATGACTTTGACGCATGCGCGGTAGCTTCCTAGGCATAGGATAGGGTGTACAAAGATGGCGGCGACGGCATCGAATGTGACGAGCGCATGCTCGTCGTATTCAATTACGTCACCGCGTTCGCTCCATTCAAAGAACCGCGGGTTCTTTGAAATGAGCGTGTGTACACTCGGCCGGGACAAGTTTCTTGTCCAAGGATCTCGTCAAAAAAAACTACGTGTTTTTTACAACGAGATTCTCGGCCGTGTGTACGAGGCTTTACTGTGTGTACATTTTCATGGACACCTGAACTCTTGCAGGACAGTACACATATCTTCCCCAGGCATGTTACAGTAAATTATAGGACTTCGTTTTTGCCAGAGGCGACAGCTGATTCTTTGACGTGCTTTCAGTTAATTTCAAATAACCTTCTGCACTTTACATTTTTCATTGTAAACTGTTATTACGTTGAAGTTATTTTCATAAAAAAAGAGTTGCTATTTAGTGTAATTATTACTGAGAAAGAAAACGTTGTTACTTATTCCTGTAGCTTTGTTCTAATAAAGAAAAAACAGAACATATAGTACGTGTTTGTTTGCAGCACTTTAATTAACTTTTAACATGACATTTCAACTTTTACAAACTTGGTCTTCCAAATTTTGTTATTATATTGAAGTGCAAGTAAACTTTAACAATGATTTTTTTTTTTAAATCTTTTTGGTATACAAATATGTTTTTATAAATTATGAAATCTTTGTTTACATTTATTTGTAAGAGTGTGTGCCTGTTTGTGTATACATACACATGCAGGTGCACACACACACACACGTGTGTTTGAGCTTTGGAGATCACACCCTAATGCAATAGGCTGCGTGCACTTATACCACTGAAAGTTTTTATTTTCCAATCATTTTTATTAAGGTTGTAAAACAGATATACATACAATACTGTATAGAAAAGTACTGGTATATGAAAACACTAGTGACATACATCATTGGTCGCTAAGGAACCAGTATAACGCAATTTTGGGCTATGACTATAATTTTTAAGATTAGAAGATGCATCCTCTAAGAAGAACTGCATGACTGGGGGATGCTCTCATCTAAGATGAGGGGTCATCTCAGCCATGAATTGATCACTAGTCTTTGAGTTTGAATACACAGCCCGCAAACGGGGAGTGGGATCAATGGCAGCCGACCAGCGGTCCTACGTTGCTCCCCAAACTACCAAAAGGTTTAATAAGTAGAAAGATGAGAAAAAGGGAAGAAAAGAAAGAAAGGGAAGAGAGATAGCGAGACTCTCTTCGGGTACTAAGAGGTCCGCCTCAGATCTGACGAGGCTGTCCCCCATCAGGTAAGTGATCCAAGCAGGGGTCCCAAGTTTTTTAGGATTGGGGAAGCTTGTCCTGCAGCATGGCAGAGAGGCATTCATTTACCGTTATCCAGGACAATTTGTTCTTTAACCACTTGCTTACTGGGCACTTAAACCCCCTTCGTACCCAGACCAATTTTCAGCTTTCAGCGCTGACGCAATTTGAATGACAATTGCGCGGTCATGCTACACTGTACCCAAATTATATTTTTATCATTTTTTTTCCCACAAATAGAGCTTTCTTTGGGGGGTATTTGATCACCTCTGCAGTTTTTATTTTTTGCGTTTATAAACAAAAAAGATATAAAATTTTGAAAAAAAACACTTTTTTTACTTTTTGTTATAATAATATCCCAATTTTTAATTTTTTTTTAACTATATTTTTTTCTCAGTTTAGGCCGATACGTATTCTTCTATATATTTTTTGGTAAAAAAAATAGCAATAAGCGTATAGTGATTGGTTTGCGCAAAAGTTATAGCGCCTACAAAATAGAGGATAGAATGACCTTTTTACTATTATATATATATATATATATATATATATATATATATATAATAATTTTTTTACTAGTAATGGCGGCGATCTGCGATTTTTGTCAGGCCTGCGATATTGCGGCGGACATATCGGACACTTTTGACACTATTTTGGGACCATTCACATTTATACAGCGAACAGTGCTATAAATATGCACTGATTACTGTATAAATGTGACTGGCAGGGAAGGGGTTAACACTAGGGGGCGATCAAGGGGTTAAATATGTTCCCTATTAGTGATTCTTACTGTGTGGGGGAGGGGACTGACTGGGGGAGTTGACCGATCTGTGTCCCTATGTATAAGGGACACAGCATCGGTCTCCTCTCTCCCTGACAGGACGTGGATCTCTGTTTACACACAGAGATCCACGTCCTGCCTCTGTAACAGCCGATCGCGTGTACCTGGCGGACATTGCGGCCGCCAGGCACGCGCATCTGCATCACGTGATGCGGTGGGCACAGCTGTTCCCCGCCGCACGACCTCAGCGGCGCGCAGGGGATGTAAACACAGCAGGACGTCCACCCGGCACTTGAGAGCCGTGCTGCAGACGTCTTTCGTCTATAGCGTGGGTCTCAAGTGTTAAGAAGTCAAAAGATAGCACCAGAGATTTCCAAGATCTTGCTATCATTATTCTGGCTGCTGTAAGAATTAAATAAATTAGGCGTTGGGTGGGTCTCAGGGCTCCCAACAGTTTTTTATGCAAAAAGTGCAGGAAATACACAATGATCATGCAGAATTTCAGAGCTTTCTTGCAGATGAACAAGTATTTTTCCGTACTTGCAGGTTTCTGAAGGCATAAAATTGGAAAAGTGAATGTAGTGCAGAAATGTTTTTAAAGCGCTGGCAGGGGCCCCTTTAAGCTGCTCAGCATGATGTCACAGTCAGTCGCAGGTTGTTGCTCCCCTCCTGACCTTGTTTGACAGTGCAAAGAGAGGGGGGGGGGGAGCAGAAAAGGACTTTGACACTCGAGTATTGTCTCATCCACTGCCCAAATGGAGGAGCAGTGTATTTGGGACAGAGCTGCTTGAAAATATGGCTGTGTGTTCTGCCTAGTGTTCAGAGGGCACATAACCACCCCTATTTCGATGTACAATAGATGCTGCAACTACATTGTAGTGCACTGGACAAGTGTGAAAAAGTCAGGCAAAGTGAGAAACTTTTGGATGTATTTTCACAAATTAATTTTATTTAACTTTATAGGCAATTTTCATACGCAGTTTATGAATTTTTTTTATCATTTTATTTATATGAACATTACATTGAATGAGTTAATAATTTTACTAAAAAATAAGCAGGGCCACATTGAATTTTATGTACCATACACAGATATATTTGATCTTATGGTTGATCTACTGTATATTATTATTATTATTATTATTATTATTATTATTACTACACCAGTGTGGTCACAATATTCTTTTGATGTCTATGCATCATTTGTGAGTTAACTAGGGGCGTGTCCGACTAGTGCAGAGGGGCCGCTGCTTCGACGCAGAGATCAGCAGTTTCTCTCTGCAGTATGACAGCAGGGGAAAGGGTATTTTACTTTGGCTGTGGCTGCTTTACCAGATAAACAAACAGTAAGATCATTTACTTTATTGTTCCAGGAAACCGATCATGGCATTTTATACATGGCTTAAATATCACTTTTTAATGAGATATAAATAAAGTCTGCTGTAGATGAACTTTTTAAATCATTGACATATACGATTGTAGCTACCTACCCCGGTACTCCACACACCCGCAGACCCCTATTTGTTAATGGGAGCTACTGGTTTCGTTACTTTAGGTCTGCAGCAATTACCTCCCACGAGTGGATCCTTCAGCTCCGTTGTCTAGGTACACCAATATCTTCCAGGAATAAGGCCAATGTCCACACATGAGTAAAACCTAATCAGCAAGGCTTTATTCTTTTTCTGCTTTGAGTTAACTTGAAAAAAAGCAAGATCAGAAAAGTTGAAAGACGTAGGGGAAGGTTCAGGCACGCAACACTTAAATACAGTATATACACTCATCGCCACTCAAGCCTGAGAGGGTATTGCTCACCCGGATAGTCCCTATGAGAGCAATCCTAGCAGCCGGGATGGAGCACGGATGTCAGAGATGATGGATCCCCCTCTAGGCAGGTCTCCAGGCCTCTCCCCGAGACAGCAGCACCGTCGCTATTCTCCGCCGGGACTGTTCTTACCCTGGAACCCTACAAACGGGCAGCCTGGGATCCTTCTCTGAAGCATAGGCCCTAGTCAGCGGAGCTGGGCCTACAATGCAGCAACAGGGCCTCGGGCTGAAGGTGCCCAAGGCCTAAGCACTCCAGCGCACCTCGTGCCATGCGGGCCACACTCACTGGACCAGAGGTCCCCCTGAACGCCTTGGGGTCCCCCTGGAATCGCCCCTCGCCAAATGGCGTCTGCCCCCTTTGTACCCTCTCCCATCATGCACAGCGGGTAGACCACGCCCACTGCACGGCTGCCGAGAGAGGACACCCAAGGTGCTGTGGTACCCCCCGTAATCCAGCCTGTGCCGGTGGTGACAGCGCCACATGCAAGCAAAGGAGAACAAAACTGCCGGGCAGTATCACACCCAGAGCAGAACAATAATTGAACATAATTGGTCTGAGCCCAACTACTGGCTCAGACCACCCCCAAATGCTCACACAGCGCCCCCAAACATGGGGGGGGGGCGCTACACAATATAATACCAAAAGTATTGGGACACATGCCTTTACACGAACATGAACTTTAATGGCATCCCAGTCTTATTCCATAGGGTTCAATATTGAGTTGGCCCACCCTTTACAGCTATAACAGCTTCAGCTCTTCTGGGAATGCTGTCCACAAGGTTTAGGAGTGTCTATGGGAATGTTTGACCATTCTTCCAGAAAGCGCATTTGTGAGGTCAGGCACTGATGTTGGAGAGAAGGCCTGGCTCAGTCTGCGCTCCGAATTTATCCCAAAGGTGTTCTATTGGGTTAAAGTCAGAACTCCATGCAGGCTAGTCAAGTTCCTTCACCCCAAACTCACTCACCCACGTCTTTATGGACCTTGCTCTGAGCACTGGTGTGCAGTTATGTGGGAACAGGAAAGGGCCAACTCCAAACTGTTCTCACAATGTTGAGAGCATGAAATTGTCCAAAATGTCTTGGTATGCTGACCCCGTAAGAGTTCCCTTCACTGGAACTAAGGGGCCAAGTCCGACCCCAGAAAAACAACCCCACACCATAATTCCCCCCTCCGCCAAATGATTTGGACCAATGCTCAAAGCAAGGTCCATAAAGACATTAATGAGCGATTTTGGGGTGGAGGAACTTGACTGGCCTACACAAAGTCCTGAACTCAACCTGATAGTACACCTTTGGGATGAATTACAGCCAGGTCTTCTCGTCCAACATCAGTTCCTGACCTCACAAATACCCTTCTGGAAGAATTGTCAAACATCCCCATTGACACACTCCTAAACCTTGTGGACAGCCTTCCCAGAAGAGTTGAAGCTGTTGTAACTGCAAAGGGTGGACCAACTCAATATTGAACCCTACGGACTAAGACTGGGATGCCATTAAAGTTCATGTGCGTGTAAAGGCAGGTGTCCCAATACTTTTGTGTGTATATATATATATATATATATATATCCAAAATAATTACACACTATATCACTGACATATATCTGCTGCAATCCAGCTGCATGGAGCATAGGGTTTACAGTTAATTTGTAACTTGGTTTATAAAGCATTGTTGGTTGGTAATCAGAACTTAATCCTTACCTGTGAGGTTGAATAGCCAGCGGTAGTATTGTGTAAATTATTGCAAGGGTCAAAATAAAGAGATAAATTTGTCAGGAGAATTGCAGGCATATTTTGGGAGAAATAATATCCTTGAGCTATTAGAACAGCCTTAGAACAATCACAGTTAACTATACAAGTAGAGCCATGAAAGGGCTGAAAGAGAAACCAGGTACTCATGCTCAGAGGTCAAGTGTGCACTGAATGCTAGAATTCAGAAGAGACAGATTCAGCCTGATAGGAATGAGTTTTTTTTTTTTCTCTCTTTGACTTTAAAGTCAAGCTTTGTACTTTTAATAGGTGTGGTAACAATTTACCCCTGTGGCATTTTGACATTTCAAAGCTGGAAAATTAAAGCTTAAGTTTGGGGGGAAGGAATGCATATCACTATTTGGTGTCTGCATGGATTAAAGGTTTTCCGGAAGCTGGTCATTTTCTTTCTTCTTAACCCTTTTATTAATGGAAGAGCTTTAACTTCAGAGGTTCCTGTTTTCCATTTATTTGCTTTGGCTGGTAAATTGCTAACAGGTATTTCCATTCTGATAACCTGCTTGTCACAGAGACCCCTTGGTAATCAGTGAAGGACTGGTTATTTCTCCTTGGGGCTCAATGAAAGTGACCCATGAAAAAGCAGCACTGACTACTCATTTGTGATAATGGAAATATCGCAAAATAAAAAAAGAAATCAGAGGTAGCAATCCCTAAAGCTGGCTATGCACTAGTAGAATTACGTTTAGAATTTTTGGTTTAAAGAACATTTGATTTCCTAATCTAATCTAAATAGCGGCATGCAATAGACATTTGTTTTCGACCTCAGTGATGAGAACATTTGAAGGAGCAGAATTAATAATTTTTCTCGAACAAATTAATTTCTTATGCCACGTACACACGATCGGAATTTCCGACAACAAATGTTCGATGTGAGCTTTTGGTCAGATATCCCGACCGTGTGTAGACTCCATCAATAAATGTTTGAGAGCAGGTTCTCTATTTTTCCGACAACAAAAGTTCTTGTCGGAAATACCGATCGTGTGTAGCCATTTCCGACGCACAAAAGTGCTGCGCATGCTCGGAACCAATTCGACGCATGCTCGGAATCATTGTACTTTATTTTTCTCGGCTCGTCGTAGTGTTGTATGTCTCCACGTTTTTTGACCATCGGAATTTCCGAGCAACATTTGTGCAACCGTGTGTATCCAAGACAAGTTTGAGCGAAAATCCGACAGAAAAAAAAAACACGGCTTTGTTGTCAAATTCCGATCATGTGTACGCGGCATAATTGTGTATGTGGTATTTAATCGGGAACTTTCACTCATTCCAAAATTGAATGTTAAAAGCAAACAAAATTTTAGACCTGGTTCACACTGGGCTGTGGGAATGAAGCCGTGAGAGTTCAGCTGAACTCTCACAATTTCACTCCCGCTTGTCCTTTTCCGATTTCGGTCGCAATGTCAGAGAAATCTGTGCAGGTTTCTTCACAGATGTCAATGTAAATCGCAGCCCAAAATTGTAAAAAGTAGAACAGAATTTTTTTTTTAATCGGTGCAGCACGGCGGATGCGGCTTTGCACCGATTAGGACGGTGCCATTGTCGGCAATTGCCGGCAAATGCCGCCGATTTGACATGTCAAATCACTTGTCAAATTGTACCAATGTGAACCAGGGCTTAAAGTACTTTAGGACAACATTGATCTAGCCATTGAATAGCCAGCTTAAAGAGGAGCTTGAGGCTCCCCTCAAAAATTGAAAGTCAGCAGCTACAAATACTGTAGCTGCTGACTTTTAATAGTAGGACACTTACCTGTCCAGGAATCCAGCTGTATACTCACCCGAGCCAATTTTCCAATCGCCATCTTGACTAAGGGAAACCGGCAGTGAAGCCTTGCGGCTTCACAACCGTTTTCCTACTGTGCATGCGTGAATGGCCCAGCTTCAGGGGAAGGAGGGGGGCGAACTTCTGGCTCAGTTGGCCGTAGTAAACTGACCTGGAAGTGGGAGCGATTACCTGTCAGAACCAGGTACCCGCTCCCCCCCTCCCACCAAATAGTGCCAAATGTGGCAGCGGAGGGAGACAAGCGGAGCTTCCTCTTTTGGGTTTAGGAAACTACTTAACTTAAAGTGTTACTAAACCCACAACAGTAAAATCAGTCTGTATATGCAGTAAAGAATGCTTGTTATACTCACTGTGGAACCTAAGGGGTTAATCCTCCGCATTGTGTAAAAAGGTTGTTTGATCCTGTCTCCTGATAAGACAGAGCCTTTGGAGCGCATGTTATCAGCACAGGGCCAATCAGCACTGTCCAGACAGAGGGTCAGGGGTCCTGCAGCCTCATAGGACAGTCAGAGTAGAATGAAACTCCTCCTACAAGCTTTAACCAGACACTAATATAAGTCACATGACTGCTATATACTGATAATGGGAAAAGATATTTAGCAGTTTATATTTACTAAAATAATTGCATTTCCATGTTCTCTGTACTGTAGACATACCTCACAACTTTTAAAAGTTCCACCGCGGGACATTCAGTGTCATTTTTGTTCTCTGACACCACAGTTGGGGGGGGGCGCCGATCGTGGGGGGTGCTTCATCCACTGGCTCCTCTTCCTCCGATTCCTGCTGTGCGAGAAAATGAACACTCTCGCGGGACTGCGGGAAAGAAGTGTCAATGCGGGAAAAACCCGCAGAATTCGTGCATGTTGGGAGGTATGCTGTAGAAGATCAAATATAGTGATTGCAGGGTCCTGAGTTTAGTAACACTTTAATTAATTAGCTTTATTATTCTCTGCGTTTGCATCCAAAAACCTAAGTGTCTTGTTGACACCATGCGCAGTGACTTGTGTTTTTCTGCACTTAGAAGCCACAACGCTGCTGCGATGTGCATACCTCCCAACTTTTTGAGATGGGAATGAGGGACACCTATCAGCAAAAGTATGCAGGCATAGGACACACCCCTTGTCCTTCCCTTAAAGGAGAATTGTACAAAAAAACAAGATGTGGGTTTACCCAAAGTGCTTTTTTTTACCACTAATATTCCTCTATATTGGCTTTTGGAATTTACAAATGCAGCAATTTAGAAATCAGATGAAAAGTTTAGCGCTGGAAAACACTTTTTGATAGATAAAAAGTGCATTTTATATACATCTATATAAATCAGACCAAAATGAGGGACAAATGAGGAGGAATGAGGGACATTGCTCGAAATCAGGGACAGTGTGGAGCTATGGATGTGCACTATAGTGCAGTGCAGAAAAATATCTGCGTTTTTTCCACACTACACTACACTGGATGGCACTACATGGATATCACCGCACAGGAGCACAATGCACCACGCTGCTGTAGAGTGACATAAAGTGTCACTATGCGTTTTACCAAGTGGACTAGTGTGAAAAGCCTGATTGTTTTAAAGTTTTTATAGAAATGCTTTATATCACTATGCAGATAATCTTGACTGTGTCCAGCACTGAGGCAATATTTCTCTGTAGTGTCACCTAGCCCGTATGGAAACTGCAGTTGGCCTGTTGCTAGTCTTCTTCAGCCTTAATTACTATAAGTTAGGGTGACCAGACATCCCCGGTTTCTGGGGACAGTCCCCGGATTGAGGACACTGTCCCTGGACCAAGTCTGTCCCCGGATTGGATTTGAACAGGGGCTGGGGCAATATCAAAGACAGTCAGTGCAGAATAAAGAAACAAAAATTCTGAATTACACACCCCCCCGCTCCGCCGCTTCTACTAGCTTAGGGGGGTGTATTTTTTTAAATTATCTGTGTGCCTTTCTGATGATCATATGCTGGTCTAAGGGGAGGGAATATTTCTTCAGTTTCGGGTGCCCATTCAGCTCGCATGTTCTTCTGCCTTGGCTCAAGTCCCAGCCAGCCGCCTGCCTCTCCTTGCCTTCCCTGGCAGAGTGATCTTCCTCCGCTCCCCACCCAGTAGTAGCCGGGGCCCGGAGAAGACTTGACAGGCTGTGAGGCGGGCGGCGGCGGGCAGAGAGTCGCTGATTGCCGCCATTACTAGTAAAAAAAAAAATATGTCCCCATATTTAATTTAAAAAATCTGGTCACCTTACTATAAGTAAAATTCCTATCCATTCTGTATTTCCTAGGGGTGTTCATACGTTTTGCAGCCTTTGCTGCCTGTCTTATAAAGTAAACTATGATGGAAAGCTTTTTCAGGAGTGTTTGACAGGCAGTGAAGAAGTGACATGTTTTAAATGCCACAACACAGTGATGCAACTGTGCGCATTACAAGCAGTTGCAAGGGGGTTGTGGAGCAGCCCTTACACCTAAATTGGGGATGGTACCACACACTGAATGCAACATACCCTGTTTACTTTTTGCTGCAGCAGCAAGATACGACATGAGGAAAGCATTGCTGCCGTAACATTTATACAACTCTTATGCCGCGTACACACGACCGTTTTTAATGACGAGAAAAATGCAATTTTTTAAAATGGTCGTTTAAAAATGATCGTGTGTGGGCTTCAGAGCATTTTTCATGACGTGAGAAATGGCCATGAAAAAAATGGAACGTGCTCTAATATTTCTCATCGTTTTTCACATCGTTGTTTTTCTCGTCATGAAAAACGGCCGTGTGTGGGCTTTAACGACGTGAAAAAAAATGCGCATGCTCAGAATCAAGTATGAGACGGGAGCGCTCGTTCTGGTAAAACTAGCGTTCGTAATGGAGACCGCACATTCGTCACGCTGTAACGGACTGAAAAGCACGAGGCTGAAAAGCGCGAATCGTCGCTCCACAAACTTTACTAACATGAAGGGTGGCGCCATCCGAATGGAACTTCCTCTTTATAGTGCCGTCGTACGTGTTGTACGTCGCCGCGCTTTACTCAAGCCTTTTTTTCCACGATAGTGTGTAGGCAAGGCAGGCTTGAGAAGAATGGCTTCCTACAGGACTTAAATTCCAACCAGTATGGGTTAAGGTTCACGGCTGAGTTCAGTTTGACAACCATTAACTACCTGGACCTTACTTTGGTCAAACAAAATGATAGAATTGGCACGAGACCGTTCTTTAAGGCGACAGATAGGAACGCCTTCGTGCCAACCAATAGCTGTCACCACCCTCAATGGCTTGGGGCCATACCCAAGGGCCAGTTTATGTGCATCCGAAGGAATTGCGCTGAGGATAGCGATTACAATGCCCAGGCTACAATTCTCACGGATCGTTTCCGTGAGAAGGGGTATTGTAACGTTGAACTGGCCCAAGCTAAGAATGAAGTGGCAGTTATGGACAGACATTCCCTTTTAGAGTCTAAAAAGAAAACCAGTACATCTATGGGAACGTTGCCATTCATTACAGGATTCAATAGACAATATAAAAGTATTGAAAAAATATTTAAAAAGTTTTGGCCCATACTTCAAAAAGACAGAGATTTGGCATCGGTGATACCTTCTAGGCCCAGATTCATTTATAGAAAGGCACCAGGTTTGAGAAATATTATTGCCCCCAATGTCCCAGACCCCCCTGAAAAACCTCCTACCTTTCTGGATGGCTCTGGATTTCATTACTGTACCAGATGCAAGGCTTGTCGTACCACATTTCGACGCACAAAGAAACTAACGAAATTTAAATCTTTGGTAACACAAGAAGAATTCAAAATAAAACCCTTGATAACATGTTATTCCAAACATTTGA
This sequence comes from Rana muscosa, assembly GCA_029206835.1. NCBI lineage: Eukaryota > Metazoa > Chordata > Amphibia > Anura > Ranidae > Rana > Rana muscosa. The sequence continues at coordinate 931,599,589 of CM055116.1, forward strand.
CTTATGTTTTGGAATGTCCTTGCTCTCTGCAGTACGTGGGGCGTACTACAAGAGAGCTTAGAATTAGAATAAATGAGCATGTAGCCAATATAGCCAAGGGTTTTCCTAACCATAGTGTGTCGCGCCATTTCCTCCAACATCATAATAGAGATCCCCGCCAGTTGGTATTTTATGGCATAGATAGGGCCACACACAACTGGAGAGGGACAGACCTCACCAAGGCCATATCCCAGAATGAGATCCAGTGGCTGTATAGATTATCCACAATGCAGCCACAGGGCCTCAATATCCTCACCAATGAATAAACATATATTTCACCAATTTGACACACTTCATTGGAGGTCAAACGGGTGTAGAGATTTTTCAAATCTCTTATTTTGTTAATTTTTCATTTTATTGTCTTTATTTTAATTTATTTTTATCACTTTTATCTTATGTAAACATCCACCATGGATAGTTTGCTGTACCAATTCACATTCATTCCACTATGTATTACCAGCTTTGGCTAGTCCGTACCATATATACCCACTAGGGCGGCACAATTAGTGCGTAACATATAGTAATGGTGGTTTGGGATGTGTGGGCATTCAGATAATGTCCTTTATCATGTATCACTAAGGCGTTATGCTGTCAGTGTGTTATATTTTATATTGTAAACTAGTATGGAGTTTTTAGATTATATGTAAGCTGTGGTCATAATATGCGGAGAGACGGCATTGAGGCTGGATCCATGTCCGGTGACCCCTCCCCCAATTGTGATTGACAACCGTATTTAACAGCCAGATACATGTAGCCTAGCACGCTTCCTGACGACGTGCTTACACGAAACAGCTGTCGAGGCGACGCCAGACTACGTTCTGACGACACTTCCGGTCCCGCTGGCTCTTCCTCTATTGTAGGTGGAACGCACGCCGGCTCATCTCCACAAGGGTCACTAGCCCTACTAGTCCACGCTCTCCAGCCTCAGTGCTGGGCTCAAGGCACCAACCAAGTAAGGGGGCAACTGGCTGTCATATTTTAATTTATTTTAATAAAACGGGATTACACTATTTTCCGCTCTTTCTTTTTGTGGTTCGCATTGCTCCATCCGAGCCTCCAGGAGGCAGGGATTTTTCATGCCTGTTCTTTAACATCACTACCCATGTTAGCAAGTGGAACTTGCACAAAGCGCATTTGACTCCTTTTTAATTAAGAGTCAACACTATCTGGTAAGCTGCTACCTTATAGCCTGAGCACTATTGGGTGTCCTGTATCAAGTTGGTGAAGGTTATCACTTCAAGCAATTCCCTTTTCCTGTTGGATAAAGCTGTCACTCAGGATTAATTTCACTGTTTGCCATTTATGGACTACCACTTGTTTTCTTGACAATTATTTATTTATTCCTCAGGACATTCAATCATCACGATTGGCACTGCATGTTTGAATATTTGTTGTCATATATTATTTTATGGTCTCATGTATCATAATTTGTTTGGTAGATGGGTTTCACAAACCATTATACTCACATAGGGGACTGAATATAGGCTGTTTATTATTATTGGATAGTCATAGACTAGTCATTGTGGTCCGCATAGGCTGGCTGGTGTTCACAATTTCTATATTAGATTTAATTTAATTTAATCAACATTTATTCTCTAGCCCCCCTATATATTTGCCACTATTGCACATATAACCACATCCTTGAGAAGAATCACGTCGAGAAAAATGCCGGTTTTTATAATGACATTAAAAACGATCATGTGTACGCGGCATTAGCGACTGCATGCACTTCTTTAGGTGGGTAGTTGGGGGTCAGTAAAGCCATGGCTTAACCACCTGCATTTACCACCTCCTGGCCTCCAATATAAATGAGCCTCAACCCTTTAGTACATGTAAAGGAGGACCAATGTGTTCATCACATCTACTGATAGCATCCAGTGGCCCCTAATTTTGAGGCACTATCCTTTTTTTTTAAACAGTTTCTCTGCCCAACCTTTTTTATTAATTTGATTTTATATATCTACAGTATCTCACAAAAGTTAGTACACCTCTGACATTTTTGTAAATATTTGATTATATTTTTTCATGTGACAACACTGAGGCCCGGTTCACACAGGGGCGGCACGACTTCGGGGGCGACCTCGGCGGCGCGATCTCAAGACGACTTGAGACGCCCGCCGAGGCGATTTGCTTAATGACTTCTGTATAGAAGTCAATGCAAGTCGCCCTGCGTCGCCCCCAAAAGTAGTACAGGAACCTTTTTCAAATTCGGAGCGACTCGGGTCGCTCATATTAGAACGGTTCCATAGCACAGACCGGGATGCGACTCCTCAGGCGACCGAGTCGCCTGAAGAGTCGCCCCTGTGTGAACCGGGCCTTAAAGTGGTTGTAAACCCTTATATCATTTTTTTTTTTTTTTAAACTACCTGTAAGAGAAAGGCATAATGAGCTAATATGACTAGCATAATAGCTCATTATGCATCACTTACCTTAGATCGGGGCCCCTGAAGCCGTCCTCGTCTCCCTCTTCAGCCGCAGCCATCTCTGCGGCGATAGCCGGAAGGTTACTTCCGGGTATCGCCGCTCCAGCCAATCACAGCGCCGCTCCGGCGCTGTGATTGGCCGGAGCGGCGGAGACTTCACTATGCGCATGCGTGCGGGAGCCGTCACATTCGGCTACGCCCAGCGATTGCTGGGAAGTAGCCACATTTGTGAATGGGATTAACCCCATGAATGCGCCGTTGTCTATGGCGCGCATGCGCCGTAGACAGCAGCGCCTGTCATTTAACTAAATATCTCCTAAACCGTGTAGGTTTAGGAGATATTTCTTGCACCTACAGGTAAGCCTTAATCTAGGCTTACCTGTAGGTGCAAGTTGAAAAAGTGGGTTTACAACCACTTTAAGAAATTATACTTTGATACAATGTAAAGTAGTGAGTGTACAGCTTGTATAACAGTGTAAATTTGTTGTCCCCTCAAAATAACTCAACACACAGCCATTAATGTTTAAACCGCTGGCAACAAAAGTGAGTACACCCCTAAGTGAAAATGTCAATTGGGCCTAAAGTGTCAATATTTTTTGTGACCACCATTATTTTCCAGCACTGCCCTAACCCTCTTGGGCATGGAGTTCACCAGAGCTTCACAGGTTGACACTGGAGTCTTCTTCCACTCCTCCATGACAACATCACAGAGCTGGTGGATGTTAGAGACCTTGCGCTCCTCCACCTTCCATTTGAGGATGCCCAGCAGATGCTCAATAAGGTTTAGGTCTGAAGACATGCTTGGCCATTCCATCACCTTTACCCACAGCTTCTATAGCAAGGCAGTGGTCATCTCGTAGGTCTGTTTGGGATCGTTATCATGTTGGAATACTGCCCTGCGGCCCAGTCTCCAAAGGGAGGGGATCATGCTATGCTTCAGTATGTCACAGGACATGTTGGCATTCATGGTTCCCTTAATGAACTGTAGCTCCCCAGTGCCGGCATCAATCATACAGCCCCAGACCATGACACTCCCACCACCATGCTTGACTGTAGGCAAAACACACTTGTCTTTGTACTCCTCAACTGACTGCCGCCACACACGTATGACACCATCTAAACCAAATAAATTTATCTTGGTCTCATCAGACCACGGTTCCAGTAATCCGTGTCCTCAGTCTGCTTGTCTTCAGCAAACTGTTTGCGGGCTTTCTTGTGCATCATCTTTAGAAGAGGCTTCCTTCTGGGACAACAGCCATGCAGACCAATTTGATGCAGTGTGCGGCATATGGTCTGATCACTGACAGGCTGACCCCCCACCCCTTCAACCTCTGCAGCAATGCTGGCAGCACTCATACGTCTGTTTCCCAAAGACAACCTCTGGATGACGCTGAGCACAGGCACTCAACTTCTTTGGTGGACCATGGTGAGGCCTGTTCTGAGTGGAACCTGTCCTGTTAAGCCGATGTATGGTCTTGGCCACCGTGCTGCAGCTCAGTTTCAGGGTCTTGGCAATCTTCCCTTAGCCTATGCCATCTTTATGTAGAGCAACTTTTTTTTTTTTTCAGATCCTCAGAGAGTTCTTTGCCATGAGGTGCCATGTTGAACTTCCAGTATGGGAGAGTGAGAGTGATAACACCAAATTTAACACACCTGCTCTCCATTCACACCTGAGACCATGTAACACTAATGAATCACATGACACCAGAGAGGGAAAATGGCTAATTGGGCCCAATTTGCACATTTTCACTTAGAGGTGTACTCACTTTTGTTGCCAGCGGTTTAGTCATTAATGGCTGCGTGTTGAGTTATTTTGAGGGGACAGAAAATTTACATTGTTATACAAGCTGTACATTCACTACTTTACATTGTAGCAAAGTGTCATTTCTTCAGTGTTGTCACATGAAAAGATATAATAAAATATTTTCATGTGAGGGGTGTACTAATTTTTGTGAGCTACTGTGATATATATATATATATATATATATATATATATATATAGATATATATATGTGTGTGTGTATATTATCTATCGTTCGTTCACTCAGATGTTTGTTGATATTTATTCTTTAGTACTTTTCTTTTTTTCTTTTTATGCCTTTCTGTTTTTTTATGCCTTGTGGTTTTTTCTGTAGGTTTCCTTTGATTTCTGTTAATATATGTGAAAGACAGCTGCGGTTAAATGTAAACATGTGAAAACATGCAGCTTTTCATCATCAGATATTGATTGTTCCATCCTAGCAAGCGTGAAAGAACATCTAGCTCACTCATTCCATAGAAGATACTCCAAGACCTGAAATACGTACAGTACTATTGTATGCATGTTCCCTGCAGGGTTCATCTTCATCCACATTTTGGGTATAAAGAATATTTTTTTCTTTTACTCCTCGCAGTGTTCTTTTGGCCAGGTACCAAATGTCTTTGTTTCTGTCCTTTTTTTTCTAGAAATCTCCAAGAAATCGGAAGGAAAATTACTGTATAATTTCTGTAAATATTAATAGTAATTGTTGTTGTTGTTCAGTCATTTAGTCGTGTCTGACTTTTCTTGACCTCATGGACCATAGTGCGCCAGACTTTTCAGTCCTCCACTGCCTCCTGCAGCTTGCTTATTTTCATGTTCATTGTTTTCATTATGCTATCTATCCATCTTGTTTTCTATCGTCCTCTCCTTTTTCCTTCCATGTTTCCCAGCATCAGGGTCTTTTCCAATGATTCCTCTCTTCGCATTAGGTGGCCAAAGTATTCGAGTTTCAGCTTACCGGTAATAATAATGATACTTTTCTGGAAATAAATATTAAAGCCTCATTCACACCTTTATGTTATAACACATGCGTTGTAAAGCAAAAAAGTGTGTTATAAGAAGCAATGTTTATCAGTGAAGTTGTTCTGATCTGTGTGGAGCATTATGCTGCGGTTCGAAAATTGAGACATCCATTTTTCTGTGCATTTTCATGCGCCATGATGGCCAATGGATAAATTAAAATGTGCATTACCATGGTACAGTGCATGTTAACCGCTTGCCGACCGCTGCATGGCGATATATGTCAGCAGAATGGCACGGCTGCGCAAAGGGACGTACCTGTACGTCCCCTTTAAATCGCGGCATAGTGTCACGGAGCTCCGTCCAATCCTAGGACGGGTGATCTGTCTATCAAAGTTCCCCGGACAAGGGGGAGGGGCTGTATGCGACGGAGCGCCGCGGGGAACACACAGCTATTGAAATGAAAGCTGTTAGGTTACCGGCGCTCTAATCACCAGGCGGCGGCGTTTCTCCCCTCTCTTCCCCTGCACAGGCTGGCTGAACTGGGGACACAGGCTGGCTGAACTGGGGACACAGGCTGGCTGAACTGGGGACACAGGCTGGCTGCATTTGACCTCCTGTACCACGTCTGCAGTCTCTGACCATCTCCTGTACCACGTCTGCAGTCTCTGACCATCTCCTGTACCATGTCTGCAGTCTCTGACCATCTCCTGTACCACGTCTGCAGTCTCTGACCATCTCCTGTACCATGTCTGCAGTCTCTGACCATCTCCTGTACCACGTCTGCAGTCTCTGACCATCTCCTTTACCACGTCTGCAGTCTCTGACCATCTCCTGTACCACGTCCCCAGTCTCTGACCATCTCCTGTACCACGTCCCCAGTCTCTGACCATCTCCTGTACCACGTCCCCAGTCTCTGACCATCTCCTGTACCATGTCCCCAGTCTCTGACCATCTCCTGTACCATGTCCCCAGTCTCTGACCATCTCCTGTACCATGTCCCCAGTCTCTGACCATCTCCTGTACCATGTCCCCAGTCTCTGACCATCTCCTGTACCGTGTCCCCAGTCTCTGACCATCTCCTGTATAAAAATATTTTTTAAAAACAGTCACTTTCGGTATTGGCTCTGTTTCGGTTTTCAGGATCTTGTATTTTTCATTTTCGGTATCAGTTTCGGCACCAAAAAACCCATTCGGTGCATCCCTAATTACGACAACTGCCACATGCAACAAGAAACATTTCTATAGTCTTCTCTTTTATTAGTAGTAGTGATCAACTACAAGACTTTAACTTTATAGCAAGTCACAAGATGAAAGGTTGCATTGGGGGGCTGATCTGTGTCATATATTTGTGATCACAGCCAAGAACTGACTAGCCATCAGGATTGTGTAATATCTGAGCCTCTGATGAATCTCAATCCAGAGAGTAGAAGCTGTTGATGATGCCTGAATAAAACATGGCATTGTCCTTCACCGACAGTAAGGCCGGGTTCACACTATTTGCAGAGCGGCTCGCAGCAGGGGTCCGGTGCGTCCCTGTTCTCTGTTTCAGGAACGATTCAGGTCAGAATGTTTGCCTGAATTTGGACCTGAAACTGAGCCAAAGACGCACAGGACCCTTCTGCAGTGCGCTTCACGGCCACTCAATTGAGAGACAGTCACACTCTCATGTCACGCGAATTGGATGCAGAGAAATCTGCATCCAATTTGCATAAGTGTGAACCCAGACTTAAGCAGATGAAGGCATTGTTAAGGGGAGTACTATGATACCTGGAAGTGCTACACTTCCATACATTACTTAGCATGGCTAGCCTGGTACTTAAAGTGATTGTAAACCATTGCTTATTTTAAAATAAAAAATAACAAACATGCCTATAGTTACCTGCTCTGTGCAATGGTTTTGCACAGAGCAGCCACGATCCTCTCTTCTGAGGTGCCCCATCAGCTCTCCAGGCCCCTCCTCTTCATCGGGTGCCACAACAGAAAGCCACTTTCCATGGGGGCACCCATGCGGACTCACTCCTGAGTCCCGCTGCTGCTTTCATTGACACAGACAGCGGGACTCAGCCCTGCCCCCTGCTCTCGTGTCACAGCTTTTGATTGACAGCAGGGGAGAAAGTGGCTGCTGCTTCTATCAATCTGTCAAATGAGGAGAGCGACAGCGGCTGGAGCCACTGTGCTTGTGCACATCGCTGGATCCAATTGGGCTCAGGTGAGAAAAAGGGGGGTCTGGGGGGTCAGCTGCAGCACAGAAGGTTTTTCACCTTATTGCACAGAATGCATTAAGGTGAAAAGCCTTAAGGCTTTACAACCACTTTAACTAGCAGGAGAGGAGCAGCTACAGTCTCCCTCTGTTTGCTCTTGCTTCTGTGATTGTGCCCACAAAGGATCTCTATGCAGACACAGCCATAACAGAGATTCTTAGTAGGGAACTGTTACAGACAGTTTTAATTCTGCCCTCCATCCACTAGAGGGACATAGATTACAAGCAAGGAAAATCATGAAGGATTGTGGGGAGTGTAGTTTTCTGAAGAGATTGAGCTATCACCACAGGTGGGCTGTAAACTACAATTCCGAAGAGAGGGACAATAAAGATGATGCACTATAGTAGTTCTCTCAGGCTGAAAAAGGAAGATGGTTTTCTTTCTGTGGGAAGGCCAGGGCTGAGACAGACTGAGTGGGTAATCCCTAAGTGAGAGCAGTGGAGGCAAAGTAGACGCTATTCTGATGCTTTGGATTGCGACCTCGACAGTGGGGAGCCTGACGGGCATTTAAAGAGCCACCCAGTGAGGATACCACCAGAGAAAAAGAAAGAAGCCCTTTTGCCTGGCACTTGGAAGGAAAGCCTCTGCTTACACATGGCTGGTGAGTAGCTGTTGGCCAACCATACACTGTAGTTACTATCAGAGGGAGAGATTTGCTAGTAACATTTACATTTCATTGTGTGTACAGAGCTTCAGAGAATAGTGTTATATTCCTTACCTGTGTTATTCCGGCTCGGTCACCCTCCCTTTCGCTCACATTCAGTCTGCTATTCTGAGATCGCCAAAGACGGGTAACTTCTTGTCCAGAGCCGATTTAATAAGAACCTGTCGACCTATTCTGCCGGCTGATATTTTTATGTTATGTTGTATGTTCTGTTTTGACTTGAATGTGGCTATTTCAGCGGATGTCTGTATGTGAAGGGGGAGACACAGTTTCCTTATCAGCAGTCTTTGTACAAAGCTGATTACGAGAGGGTGTTTGGATAATAGAGACACAGTTACCTGGTCATCCCCTGTACAAAGATGTTGGTTTAAGATGGTGTCCGGGAATATATAGATACACAGTTGCCTTGCCTGCCTTTGTACAAAGCTGATTACGAGAGGGTGTAATAGAGACACAGTTACCTGGACAGCCCCTGTACAAAGGTAATGGTTGAAAGAGGGTGTCAGGAAATAAATGAATATAGGCACAGGGATTCCTTGTCATTTATGATTAAGAGAGAGTGTCGGGAATTATATCTATATAGGCACAGTGATTCCTTGTCATTTATGATTAAAGAGAGGGTGCCGGGACTATATATATATACATATATATATATATATATATATATATAATGTGTGTATAAATACACCTCACTATCGTGAGTGTGGGAGAATACGAACCAGGTAGGTTTGGGTTAAATATTACCTCCATACAGACAGCAGGGCTGAAATAGCGTGTCATATTCTAACTGTGTATGTGGATTCATGTTTGTGCGTGAAGGTGGATGAGGTTATTTTGGGATGGGACAGGCTAGACCCCCTCCTTTTTAGTTTTACACTCAAAGACATTCCTAAGCCCAGCTTGTCAGCCTTCTCCCAGTCTCACCTGAAAAGGAAAAATCATTCTCCTCCCACTGTTGTACAGGGGGGCTACTGCTCCTTTTGTTAAAAAAAAAAAGGGAATGGTTTTTAAAATTGCTTTGCTGCTGTCGTTTCTTTTTCCAGGCATTTAACTGTTTAACACCGCAGCTAGCCTACGACTGATTTTTAAAACTGAGTGTAACTTTTAATTATGAAGTCTGGAGTTTTTATATTTGCAGTTTATTTTTAAGTTGAACCTTAGCTAAGTAGCTTTTTAAAACTCTTCACAGGATAGAGTTGCAAGTGGGGGAGGGTGGTTCCTGCCCCATAGCAGAGACAGAACAGAAATAAGGGAAGGGGTAAAAATGGGACAACATCTCATTAGACTCGCAGAGGGCAGCTTGGCCTATGACCTGGTGCTACAGCGAGAAGAGGCACAAAATGTAAAAGGATGGAAAAAGTTAATGAAAGTTGCTGGACTATGCAAACATGGTGGTTGTTTGCAATCAGAAGAATGGAGAGTTGTGTTAATAGAAAAGAAAGGGTTGTTGACAAATAATAATTTAGTCTCGGCAGCAGAAGCCTGGTTCAGGGTAGCAAAGGGGTTAATGAAAGAGGGGTGGGTGGAACAGGAAATACATAACAAATACAGAACAAGGAGGGATTGATGTATGTATATCATAAAGGAAAAAGCCTGCCCCCACTTTATGATGGTGGGCCCCAAGTGGGCGTGTGAGGAATGTGGGAGGTCCGGACTCATACACCCTGACCGCCCCCGGGCTCTGCCCCGAATGCAGTTGTAAGTCGGAGGACCTCCTCTGGAAGTCCCTCCCCTTGCAAACAGGCCTTCCTACTGCCTCATCATCCCAGTCATCCCAGCCCCTCCACCCCCTGTGCCCAGTATTGAATGCAGATGGCAGCTTTTACTGCTCACCGGTCGTTGCCCCAGTGCTGCCTTCAATACCAGGTTACATAACAAAACGCATTCTCGCATGCTATCATGCGCTTTCGTAGCGGGTTTGAAAAAACTGATACAGAAGGGGCTGATAGTGGCCAAACCAGAGTAGTACAGGACCTTAGAGCAGTGAACGAGGCCACCATTTTGGAGACGCCACTTGTCCCGAATCCACACACTCTTCTGTCAGGGGTGCCCCGTCTGCAAAGTTTTTCGTTGCTATAGATTTAGCGAGTGCTGGAGCCATACAGGCCATTCCGCCCCCCGGTAATACTAAGGCCCTACATGCATTTTTGGGACTGATCTATTATGGCAGAGCCTGGATACCTGCGACTTCCCTTCTAATGCAACCCCTGTATGACAACCTGCAATGTGACCCCTTTGCGCTGTCCGAAGAAGCGCTCACTAACTTTCACCTTTTGAAAAAGGCAATCAGCACTGCTCCTGCACTCTCCCTGATTATGAAAGCCCTTTCGCCTGTTCATATCTGAAACACAGGGCCACGCCTCAGGGGTGTTGACACAAAGTCATGGACTCCGTAACCGCCCCATCGGTTACTATTCAGCCCACCTGGACCCAGTTACCAGAGGAGGCCCATCATGTCTCCGAGCAGTTTTTGCTGCCCAGGCCCTGCTGCACAAAACTTCAGATATTGTCCTGGGCCATCTCCTTATGCTGATAGCCCCTCACGATATCTCTGCCATTCTGAATCGGGTGCAACCCAAGCATTTATCCTCTGCCTGCCACCTCTGGTTGCAATGCAATTTACTCATGCCTGACAATGTGACACTCCTTCGATGCTAACAACTCAACCCTGCTACTCTGCTTCCTCTTGTCCAAGGGGGGTATAATGACATGTCTCTGGACGAACAGGAAGAAGAGGACACAGTCCTACCTGCTCCTACCCTAGATGAACATGAACATGATTGCTTTGAACTCATGAAGGCGGAAACCACCCATCTACCCTCTGTCCTGGATGCCCCGATCCCATTGCCTCAACTCACCTTGTATGTTGATGGCTCCAGATTAACAGATTCATCCGGCAATTTCCACACAGGATATGCAGTTACCACAGAGACTACAGTTATGCAAGCCACCTCGCTCCCAGCATCCATGCCGGAAGGCTAGAGAAACCACCCCCGAACACACTCAGCTAGACCGCTCTACCCCTTCCAGAGGATACAGATTGATCCCATACAAATGCCAAAGAGTGGTAGATTTGAGTATGCTCTGGTGGTGGTAGACATGTTCTCAGGATGGCCCGAGGCTTATCCAGTCGCAAATCAGACAGCGAAAACCACGACTAAGAAATTGCTTTTGGAGGTGGTTTGCAGATATGGGGTACCTGAGGTAATAGAGAGTGATCAAGGCCCTGCGTTCACTGCTACAGTCACAAAAGAAATATGGTTGGCCTAGGTATCACATTGGCGTTTCACACACCTTATCACCCTCAGAGTAGTGGGAAAGTGGAAAGACTGAACCAGACACTTAAAACCTGAATGCTAAAAATGGCCAAGGACACAGGTATGTCCTGGCCAGAAAGCCTGCCAATAGCCTTATTCAGCGTACGGTATTTCCCAAGGGGGAAGCATTCTTTATCCCCTTTTGAAATCTTGTTTGGAACAGCCCCTAGATTAGGTTGTTATTACCCACAACAGTTGCAATTGCAGTCTGATACTTTGATAGATTATGTGACCGCTCTTGCAAAAGAATTAACTAATATCCATGCATGAGTATTTTCTTCCAGATCCTGATCTAGATACCGGTACTCACAGCATACTTCCTGGTGACTGGGTGATGGTTAAGAAGTTCCTCCGAAAACATTCCTTGGAGCCAAGATATGATGGTCCATTCCAAGTGTTGCTGACAACAGCCACTTCAGTTAAGTTGGCCGGAAAGAACACTTGGATACACGCTTCCCACTGCAAAAAGGCTCCAGTTCCTGAGGACCGTGCACCACCCGCATCAGAATGAAACTATATATCTTTTTTTCTTATAGCACCTGTACACACACAGGAGGTGGCTATCAAACAAGTAGATGGTGTAACACAATTCTGGTATAATTCATCAAACACACATGTTATGGGAAATACCAGGGAACAGGGAAGTTCTTAGGGAACTTCTCTATTGGATACTGTGCCTCCTACAGCAGTAGTGATGAGCCGAACACCCCCGGGTTCGGTTCGCACCAGAACCCGCGAACGGACCGAAAGTTCGAACGAACATTAGAACCCTATTAAATACAATGGATGCGAACGTTCGAATTCTAAAGTGCTAATTATAACAACTATTATGCATGTTATTGTCATAAATAGGGTTTGGGAACCCGGGTTCTGCACCAGGGGACATGTATCAATGCAAAAAGAAGTTTTAAAAACGGTCGTTTTTCGGGAGCAGTCATTTTAATGATGCATAAAGTGAAAAAAAAAAAGTCAAATATTCCTTTAAATATCGTACCTGGGGGGTGTCTAAAGTATGCCTGTGAAGTGCCACGTGTTTCCCGTGTTTAGAACTGTCCCTGCACAAAATGACACTTCTAAAGGAAAAAAAAGCCATTTAAAACTGCTTGCGGCTTTAATGTAATGTCTGGTCCCGGTAATATGGATGAAAATCTTTAAGAAAAATGGCATAGCTACCCCATGACCCCCCTCCCCTACCCCAGCCCATTACCAGCCCCTTTGGGTCTTGTATGGATATTAAGGGGAACCCCGCACATAAAATAAAAAAGGCCCTATATACTCTGAACAGCCGTATACAGGCGGTGCATACAAGACAGGGACTGTAGGTTTGTTCTTATGTAGAATCTGTTTGTAATTTTGAACAGGTACATTGTTGAAGTGTAGCTCCAGCCCAAAAATCTATTTTTAAACTTTTTGGGAAACATAGGTAAGGGTTATCACCCCTGTAACATTTGTTTTGCTGTCTGTGCCCCTGTTCAGAACATTTCACCTCACTTTCCGTCCCAATGACAACTGTTTTTGAAATGTGGTGTTTTTCTTGAAACAAGGATTGCTGATAAAGCATCAGTACAGATGAGACCCCTTTCTCCCATATTTATTCTTACAGGAGAGAATTTTCCTTTCTAGGGGTAGATTTCCTCTCACTTCCTGTTGTCTTCTTTCGTTTGCAAGTAGGAGTCGTTTGTAAGTTGGATGTTTGAAAGTAGGGACCTGCCGTATATACTCTGCAGAAATAGGCCCCTTAGTTGTTGGTGTTGGCACAACACTGTAAGCACTCAGTTACTCTTGGTTGGTGCTGGAACGCCCTGCTGTCAACTATTATATCAGGAATTTTAATTACATATAATTGTTGAACAGTGGTAGTAAAAATTGGGGCTTTGATGGTGGTGCTGGTGCCACAACACTGTAAGCCCTGACAGTTACTCTTGGTGGGTGCAGCAATGGGCCCTGCTGTGAATTATTAGATCAAGAATTGTAATTACATGCCCCTTTTGAACAGGGGCTGAAAAATTGGGCCTTTCGTGGTGGTGGTGGTGGTGGCGTTGCCACAAGACTGTAAGCCCTCAGAGTTACTCTTGGTGGGTGCAGCAATGGACCCTGCTGTGAATTATTAGATCAAGAATTGTAATTGCATGCCCCTGTTGAACAGGGGCTGAAAAATTGGGCCTTAGGCACTGGTGGCACAACACTACAACCCCTCACAGATACTGTACTTGGAGCACAGCAATGAGCCCTGTTGCAAAGTATTGCTTCAAAAATTGTAATGACACGCCCCTGTTAAACAGGGGCTGAAAAATTGGGCCTTAGGCACTGGTGCCACAACACTCCAACCCCTCACAGATACTGTACTTGGAGCACAGCAATGAGCCCTATGGCAAATTATTGCTAAAAAAATTGTAATTACACGCCCCTGTAAAACAGGGGCTGAAAAATTGGGCCTTAGCCACTGGTGGCGGCACCCATAAACAAAAATGATCTTCCAAGCTATCATCATCAATCGTATCATTGAGGACTCGGAGGAGGAGGATAGCCAGTCAACATAACAGCACAGGCACTCAGCATCAGCATCAGTCTTGAAGGGATGTGACATGTTAAAATCAATTAGTCTGTTATATCAGCATCAGGTGTGTGGTAGCTGGTGGTGATCCAAGACTGGTTCATCTTGATGAAAGTCAGTCGATCAACCGAGTCGGTGGACAGGCGCACCCTGTGATCCGTGACAAATCCTCCAGCAGCACTGAATGTGCGTTCCGAAAGAACGCTGGATGCAGGACAGGCCAGTAGCTCAATTGCATACTGTGCAAGCTCTGGCCAGTGATCCATCCTCAAGACCCAGTAAGCCAGAGGATTTTCGGTGGGGAAGGTGTCCAAGTCTGACCTTGCCCCTAGATATTCCTGCACCATGTTTATCAGACGCTGGCGATGGTTGCTGGAACCGATCATACTTTGGGGCTGCGGACTAAAGAATTGTCTGAACGCATCGGTCAGACGGCCACCTTCCCCACCGCTCCTTCTTTGACTGGCCAAAGCCTCAGCAACTCGTTGTCCAGGACCAGGAGTTTGTAACCTCCCAGTCTCTGGGAACGCGTTGCACAGACCTTTCTGCAAGGCCTCCCGGAGTTGTCTCATCCTCTGCTCCCTCTGCGACGGTAACATAAGGTCCGCAACCTTACCCTTGTACCGTGGATCAAGGAGAGTGGCCAGCCAGTAATGGTCCCTCTCCTTGATCCGAAGAATACGAGGATCCTTCCGCAGACTTTGCAGGATCAGGGAGGCCATGCAGCGTAGGTTTGCTGAGGCATTCGCTCCGGAGTCCTCTGGGTCACTAAGGACGACATGATCCGCAGCCACCTCCTCCCAGCCACGTACAAGTCCACTGGTTTCTTGGGACTGTAAATCATCCCTAAAAGACTGCTGCTGATGATGCTGAGTGCCAGCCTCCACCTCCATGCTGACACAATCCTCCTCCTCCTCCTCCTCCTCTTCTTCCTGTGCGATGGGTGGGACAGAAGGAACACTGTCTGGGTAAAGGGGGCCTTGAGAGGCAAGGAAGTCCTCCTCTTCCTGCCTCTGTTCTGCCTCAAGTGCCCTGTCCATTATTCCACGCAGCGTGTGCTCCAACAGGTGGACAAGAGGTACAGTGTCACTGATGCATGCACTGTCACTGCTCACCATCCTCGTGGCCTCCTCAAATGGTGCCAGGACAGTGCATGCATCCCTGATCATGCCCCACTGGCGTGGAGAAAAAAAACCAAGCTCCCCTGACCCTGTCCTGGTGCCGTAGTCGCACAGGTACTCATTGATGGCCCTCTGCTGCGTGTGCAGCCGCTGCAGCATGGCCAACGTTGAGTTCCACCTGGTGGGCATGTCACATATAAGGCGGTTCTTGGGCAGGTTCAACTCCTTTTGCAGCTCAGCCAGGCGAGCACTGGCATTATAAGATCTGCGGAAATGCACACAGACTTTCCTGGCCTGCCTCAGGACATCCTGTAAGCCCGGGTACCTGCCCAAGAACCGCTGCACCACCAGGTTAAGGACGTGAGCCACACAGGGCACATGGGTCAGTTGTCCCTGTCGGAGGGCGGAGAGGAGGTTGGTGCCATTGTCGCAAACCACCATTCCTGGCTTAAGCTGGCGTGGCGTCAACCACCTCTCGGCCTGGCCCTGCAGAGCAGACAGGACCTCTGCCCCAGTGTGGCTTCTGTCCCCCAAACACACCAGCGCAAGCACGGCATGGCATCTTTTTGCCTGCGTACTTGCGTAGCCCCGTGAACGGCTACGGAGCACCGCTGGTTCATAGGACAAACCACAGGAAGAGGCCATGGAGGAAGAAGAAGAGGAGGGGGTGGAGGAGAGAGGTGTGTCACAACCAGTAGTAGCATTTTGGAGGCGTGGCGGTGGGACAACCTCCAACACTACTGCACCTTGTCCTGCATCCTTCCCAGCTGCCAAAAGAGTGACCCAATGGGCCGTGAAAGAAAGGTAACGTCCCTGTCCATGCCTGCTGGACCATGAGTCAGCGGTAATATGCACCTTACCGCTGACCGCCCTGTCCAGCGAGGCCAAGACATTGCCTTCCACATGCCGGTAGAGAGCCGGAATAGCCTTCCGTGAGAAAAAGTGGCGTTTGGGAACCTGCCACTGAGGAACCGCACATTGCACAAACTCACGGAAGGGGGCCGAGTCTACCAACTGAAAAGGCAGCAGTTGAAGCGCTAGCAATTTAGCCAAGCTAGCATTCAACCGCTGGGCATGTGGATGGCTGGGAGTGAACTTCTTTCGACGGTCCAGCAGCTGGGGCAGGGAAATTTGCCTGCTAGAATCGGACGTCGGTGTACTGCTAGCAGAGTGGCCGCAAGTTCTTGGCTGTGACACACCTAATTCTACACCTTCATTCCTCTCAGTGCATGTTTCAGAGAGGACTGAAGTTATAGTGGGGTTGGAGATCCCAGCTGATGCGGTGCAAGGAGAGGTCCGCTTTGTTCTTTGGTGTGGGTCTTTCAGGTAGGCTTGCCAACGAGCTGCATGGCAGGTCAACATATGTCTGGTCAGGCATGTGGTACCCAAGCGGCTGATGTTTTAGCCACGCGATATACGCTTGAGACATATGTTGCAAACAGCAGCTGTGCGATCTGATGCACTAGCCTCAAAAA
This sequence comes from Rana muscosa, assembly GCA_029206835.1. Taxonomy (NCBI): domain Eukaryota; kingdom Metazoa; phylum Chordata; class Amphibia; order Anura; family Ranidae; genus Rana; species Rana muscosa. The sequence goes on from CM055116.1 coordinate 931,616,207, forward strand.
AGGCCCACACCAAAGAACTTTTTGAATGACGGGCAGAGGCAGCGCCCTGCACAGGCGGAGCTCTGCGGTGTGATTCCGTCGGTGTACTGCCCTTACGCTGGCCACCAAAGGGCATCCTGCCTCGTTGGAGATGTGCCTCCTCCTCATCCTCCTCCTCCTCCTCTCTCCTATTAGGCACCCACGTGGAGTCAGTGACCTCATCATCACCTCCCTCCTCATCACTGGAGCCAATCTGGCAGTATGCTGCAGCTGCTGGAACATGACTGCCAGATTGGTGTCCTTCTTGAGCATCCCCTCTGTCTGCTCTCACGATACTGCCTTCCTCTAGCTGGGTTTCATCATCAGACCCTTCGAAACGCTGGGCATCCTCCTGGAGCATGTACCCAACACTGTGCTGAAACAGTTCGGGGGACTCCTCAGGAGGAGGACATGGTGGGTCTAGGGAAGGAGTGACTGATGATGAGTCTGACATTGATACCAGGGAAGAGGACGCTTTGGCAGCTGCTTTTCCAGTACCCTGAGCCTGGGTGAGAGAGGATGAGGAGGAGGAGGAGGGCTTGGTCATCCACTCTACCAAGTCTTCGGCATGATGTGGCTCAACATGTCCAGCTGCCGAAAAGAAGGACAAGCGTGTCCCATGGCCATGTGCTGATGACAATGCACCGCGTCCACGACCAGCACTGTTGCCCCCAGACACAGAGCCTGCTTGCCCTCTTTTATTGCCTCCTGACTGTCTGCCTCTCCTTGTTTGCCTTCCAGACATTCTAATAGATGGCCTGCAGGGAGATGGGAAAAAAGCAATAAGGGCTACCTTCAGGTGTCCTTCTCTGTCCCTTGAAACAAGGACTTTGACAGTGAAAGAAACTGACACACTCTCCCTACCTACAGTTTTCTGTCCCTAGAAAAAATGTTTTTTTTAAGCACAATTTAGCACAAGGAGAATTCACTCACTGTCCTTCCAGGTCCCTGGAAACAAGGACTTTGACAGTGAAAGAAACTGACACACTCTCCCTACCTACAGTTTTCTGTCCCTAGAAAAAATGTTTTTTTTAAGCACAATTTAGCACAAGGAGAATTCACTCACTGTCCTTCCAGGTCCCTGGAAACAAGGACTTTGACAGTGAAAGAAACTGACACACTCTCCCTACCTACAGTTTTCTGTCCCTAGAAAAAATGTTTTTTTTAAGCACAATTTAGCACAAGGAGAATTCACTCACTGTCCTTCCAGGTCCCTGGAAACAAGGACTTTGACAGTGAAAGAAACTGACACACTCTCCCTACCTACAGTTTTCTGTCCCTAGAAAAAATGTTTTTTTTAAGCACAATTTAGCACAAGGAGAATTCACTCACTGTCCTTCCCGGTCCCTGGAAACAATGTCTTTGACAGTGAAAGAAACTGACACACTCTCCCTACCTACAGTTTTCTGTCCCTAGAAAAAATGTTTTTTTTAAGCACAATTTAGCACAAGGAGAATTCACTCACTGTCCTTCCAGGTCCCTGGAAACAAGGACTTTGACAGTGAAAGAAACTGACACACTCTCCCTACCTACAGTTTTCTGTCCCTAGAAAAAATGTTTTTTTTAAGCACAATTTAGCACAAGGAGAATTCACTCACTGTCCTTCCAGGTCCCTGGAAACAAGGACTTTGACAGTGAAAGAAACTGACACACTCTCCCTACCTACAGTTTTCTGTCCCTAGAAAAAATGTTTTTTTTAAGCACAATTTAGCACAAGGAGAATTCACTCACTGTCCTTCCAGGTCCCTGGAAACAAGGACTTTGACAGTGAAAGAAACTGACACACTCTCCCTACCTACAGTTTTCTGTCCCTAGAAAAAATGTTTTTTTTAAGCACAATTTAGCACAAGGAGAATTCACTCACTGTCCTTCCAGGTCCCTGGAAACAAGGACTTTGACAGTGAAAGAAACTGACACACTCTCCCTACCTACAGTTTTCTGTCCCTAGAAAAAATGTTTTTTTTAAGCACAATTTAGCACAAGGAGAATTCACTCACTGTCCTTCCAGGTCCCTGGAAACAAGGACTTTGACAGTGAAAGAAACTGACACACTCTCCCTACCTACAGTTTTCTGTCCCTAGAAAAAATGTTTTTTTTAAGCACAATTTAGCACAAGGAGAATTCACTCACTGTCCTTCCAGGTCCCTGGAAACAAGGACTTTGACAGTGAAAGAAACTGACACACTCTCCCTACCTACAGTTTTCTGTCCCTAGAAAAAATGTTTTTTTTAAGCACAATATAGCACAAGCACAAAACACACTCTCCCTACCTATCCTTCTCTTTCCCTAAACTAAAGGAATCCAGGTTAAGCAAGAAAGAAATAAAAGTCACTGTCCCTGCCTATGCTGCTCTATCCCTGCTCCGGAACACACTACACTAGGCCGCCGTGCTGGCGGCCTTTTATAGTGTGGGGCGTGTACTAAACACCCTCAGCAATAATTGGCCACAGGCATCCTGCCTGTGGCCAATCATTGCTCTCCTCGCTGCCGGCGCTGTGATTGGCCAAGCATGCGGGGTCACAGTGCATGCTTGGCCAATCACAGCGCCTGGATGACACTGCGATGGCGTAGTGCATTGTGGGCCGTTCGCGTCACTCGAATTTGGCGCGAACGGCCCAAATCGTTCGATCTTCGTCGAACGATCGAACAGCCGATGTTCGAGTCGAACGTATGTTCGACTCGAACACGAAGCTCATCCCTATACAGCAGTGTATCCACAGATCTGGTGCAGAATCAAACTCAATCTTTGGGAGACGTGTATTGGATCTGTGGGGACATGAAGATTAGGACTAAGTTAACAGACCAATGGACAGGGGAATGTGCACTTGCCAAAGTCATAATGCCCCTGCACATCTTTTCCGGAGGTGACCTAGTAGCAGAAGGGGAGCAGTCATCCGAATCCAGCAGGAAGTGCAGAACTGCCCCAGCTGGTAGTTTTAACCCCCTTGTATATATAGATGTCATAGAAGTCCCAAGGGAAGTCCCAGATGAGTTTAAAGCCCGAGACCAAGTAAAAGCAGGTTTTGAGTCCCTGATTCCTATAATCACTATAAATAATGTAGATTGGATTAATTATATCTACTATAAACAACAAAGGTTTGTTAACTATACCAGGGATGCACTCCAGGGTGTAGCTGAACAACTAGAGGCCACTTCACAAATGACTTTCCAAAATCGTACGGCCTTAGACATGATTTTAGCTGAGAAGGGGGGTGTGTAAAATGTTGCCTGGAACAAGTACATGTTGTACGTACATTCCGGACAATACAAGCCCAAATGGTAAGGTAACCTTGGCCATTAAAAAATTAGAGGATCTCTCAAAAGAGTTAAAAAGAATTTCGGGGCTGACCGATCCCTGGGATCGGTATTTTGTGTGGATGAGTGGGTGGAAACGCATTTGTACTCAAATAGGCATAGCAATTCTGATGCTGCTTACATTAGTTGCGATAGTGGTTTTCTGTATTCTGCCCTGTATGAAGAAGCTGTTGGGAAAAGCAGCTAAAGAGGTAACCCCTACCTTTTTGAGTTTGGGTGATATTAGAGATCCAATGAAGGAGGAGGAAGAGGGACGTATGCTCCATTGGACTCCTTGCCTGTTAATACATACAACATTCTCAAATGATAATGCTTGACTGTTCTCCTGACCATTTTGTCGAAAGAGGACACTGGACAAGCCATGTCTGACTTCTATGTGAAATACAAAAAAGATTCTGATGTCGGGAGGGCCAAGTAAGGTCATACAGCATAGGGGCAGTACTGAGAAAATAGTCATTTTAAGGGGGGACTGTGATGGAGCTAATAAATTGACTATGCTATCTCTCTTTAACCACTCAAATACTGTTAATTTCTTTTCTTCTTTATTATATTTATTGTTTCTTTTCTTTATTGTTGCGATATATATATATATATATATATATATATATATATATATATATATATGTGAGTGTGTGTGTGTGTTATAGTAATCTTATAACCAACCAGCAGTATATATCCTTGCTCAAAAATGACAAACAGATAAATGAGAAACAGATGTTCTATCCACTCCTACTCCTTGACCCCCTCCTTTCCGCCACTCCCATCGACGATCACAAAATGGCCCCCGTGAGCTAAGGAATGTGAAGACTCGTGGCAAGAACAGACGTCACAGGAAGAGGACCATATACAGATGGACCAATGATATGCACACATATGTGATGAAGATTGCTTATGTCACTTTGTTTATATAAGGGGCTGCAACCTGAATAAACCGGCCTTATTGATGAGAAGAGCTCATACTGACCACTGTGTCTCAGTGTGTGATCCTTTAGCATGCATGCATTCACATCACTTTGAATTTGGGTCAGAGGCAGAATAGAGCATACATCCTGGAATTGGACCAGGGATAAATCTATTACAACGTCACTACTGCACATGTGCATAGGAGTCTCGGCCATGGCACAGAGCTTTGAAGGAATAGCATGAGTCTAAACGCACATCAAGCACTTGAGCGTTACTAAATCATTTCAATGGCCAGAATAAATTCCAATGAAATTAATTATTGCCTGAACTTGTCTAGATCCATTTACAAGCATCAAGAGTTTTGTTTTCTGCCAAAACGCTGCTGCCAGGTGGAAAGGCGTCTAGATGGGCAAACACCATGTGTACATGAGGCTCTCTTGTGATTATTGACCACTAGAACTGTAAAATTAAAGACACTTGTTTTCAAAGATAGGCAGTGGGATGCATCCATCAGCCACAGCAGCCAATAAAAAGGTTTTCCACTTTCACTATTCATCACTTTTTGCTTTTATAAAGTGGAAAACCTGTTGATATCCTCCTGGTTGAGTTTTCACCACTAGCAGCCCTATCCTTAAAAAGCCCTCACTGGACCCCACCAATCTTAACAACCTACGCCCCGTCTCCTTACTCCCCTTATCCTCCAAACTCCTTCAACCAACTGAGCGACCATCTGACTATGAACAAACTTCTTTATTCCCTTCAGTCTAGATTTGCCCTCAACACTCCACGGAAACTGCTCTCCTTAACCGCTTAAGGACCGCCTCCTGTATATTTACATCGGCAGAATGGCACAGACAGGCATAGGTACGTACAGGTACGTCCCCTTTAAGATGCCGCCGTGTGGTCGCGTGCGACCCTGCCGCTTTCTCCATGAGCCTGCGATCCTCTCACAGAGAGATAGAGCGGGGAGATGCTTATGTAAACAAGCATCTCCCCGCTCTGCCTAGTGACAATGACACTGATCTCCACTCCCTGTAATCGGAAGTGGAGATCGGTGTCACAGCCCATCCCCCCTACAGTAAGAATATCTCCCTAGGAAACACTTAACCCCTACAGCGCCACCTACTGGTTAACCCCATTCACTGCCAGTGTAATTTTCACAGTAATCAGTGTATTTTTATAGCACTGATCGCTGTAAAAATGACAATGGTCCCAAAAATGTGTCAACAGAGTCCGATGTGTCTGCCATAATGTCACAGTCACGATAAAAATCGCTGATCGCCGCTATTGCTAGTAAAAAAAAAATATATAAATAAAAATTCCATAAAACGATCCCCTATTTTGTAGACGCTATAACTTTTGCGCAAACCAATCAAACGCTTATTGCGATTTTTTTTTTAATTTTTTTTACCAAAAATATGTAGAAGGATACGTATCAGCCTAAACTGAGAGAAAACATTTTTTTATATATTTTTTGGGGAAATTTATTATAGCAAAATGTTAAAAATATAGCATTTTTTTCAAAATTGACGCTCTATTTTTGTGTAGCGCCCCTCCCAATATTTGGGGTTGCTATGTACAAATTTAGGGGTAGTCTGAGCCAATAGTTAGGCTCAGACCAATTACATTTTCAATTATTTGCTTCTGCGTTGGGCGTGAAGCTGCCTGGCAGTACAGTTCTCTGTTGCCTGTGGGTGGCACTGTCACCGCTGGCTCAGGTTGAACCACAGGGGGTATCACAGCACCACTGGGTGTCCTTTCTCGGCACTCGTGCTGTGGGAGTGGTGAGCCCGCTGTGCATGCTGGGAGAGGGTACATAAGGGGCAGACGCCATTAGGCGTGAGGTATTCCAGGGGACCCCTTGGTCCTGGAGGACGTTCGGCACGTACCCCACCTCTTGTGGCCCTCATGGCCAGGGGTGCGTGCGTGGCTAAGGCCTACACCTCACAGAAGGATCCCAGGCTGCCCATTGGAAGGGGACCCAACTTTAGGAAAGGAGTTCCAGGGGAAGATCAGTCCTGTCAGAGATAGCGACGGTACTGCTGTCTCGGGGAGAGGCCTGGAAACCTACCTAAAGAGGGATCTATCATCGTTGATACAAGCCCTGCAATATCCTAAAGGTTTCTCTCGTTGCTTGGCTGGGAGGTTTGTGACAGGATAATCCTGTGGCAGAGGATTCCTAATCGCATCCCCATTTCATAAAGAACAGAGTAATTTGTGCTCTACTCTGGCTGCTAAAGAGGGACTATCCGGAAGAGCAAGGCCCACTCAGGCTTGAGTGGCGACGGTACTGAGTCTTAAGTGTTGCGTGCCTGAACCTTTTCGCTACTTCGTCTATTCTCTCTCTCTCAAATTTTTACCTTAAGATAAAAAAATAAAGCCTTGCTGCTTAGGTTTTACACCTGTGTGGACATTGGCTTTATTAAAAAGGGACTTCCGCCTAGACAACGGAGACCAGGGATCCACTTGTGAGAGGTATTTTGCTGCAGACCCAAAGGTAATTAAACAGTGGATTTCCACACTTAGCCAAGTGTGGATCCGGCGTAGCCGCAGGGGAGGAGGAGGAGAGAAAGGGTAGTACCCCCCGGAAGGGAACACCACCATCACCACCCCACCCCGCAGGGAGCTACATTTGTTTATAGCGCAAAAAATAAAAACCGCAGAGGTGATCAAATACAACCAAAAGAAACCTCTATTTGTGGGAAAAAAAGGACGTCAATTTTGTTTGGGAGCTACGTCGCACGACCACGCAATTGTCAGTTAAAGCAATGCAGTGCCGAATCGCAAAAAGGTTCCTGGTCCTTTAGCAACAAAATGGTCCGGGGCTGAAGTGGTTAAACTCAAAAATGACCTACTAACAGCTAAAACCAACAGACACTATTCTGTACTACTTCTCCTGGACCTCTCTGCTGCCTTTGACACAGTGGACCACTCCCTCCTCCTCAAAAAACTCCACTCCTTTGGTCTCCGTGACTGTACTTTTCACTGGTACTCACCCTACCTATCCCCTCGCACTTACAAGTCTACTTCCTCTCCTCTTCCTTTTTCCATTGGGATCCCCCAGGTTCTGTTCTTGGACCTCTCCTTTTCTCAATCTACACCTCCACCCTGGGTCAGTTGATTGCCTTCTATGGCTTTCAATATCATCTCTAAGCTGATGACACCCAAATCTATTGCCGCGCACACACAACCAATTTTCATGGCGTGAAAAATGCCATTTTTTAAATTGGTCATTAAAAACGATCGTGTGTAGGCTCCAGAGCATTTTTAACGACGTGAAAAATGGCCTAAAAAAATTAGAACCTGCTCTATTTTTTCCCGTCGTTTTTCACGTCGTTCTTTTTAACGTCGTGAAAAACGGTAGTGTGTATGCTTTTACAAGGGTAAAAACGAACGTTCGTAATGGAGATAGCACATTCGTCACGCTGTAACGGACTGAAGAGCATGAGGCTGAAAAGCGCGAATCGGCTCTCACCAAACTTTACTAATACGAGGATCAGCAAAAGCAGCCCAAAGGGTGGCGCCATCCGAATAGAACTTTACCTTTATAGTGCCGTCGTACGTATTGTACGTCACTGCGCTTTGCTCGAGCATTTTTTTTTTACGATAGTGTGTAGGCAAGACAGGCTTGAGAGGAAACACGAAAAATCACATTGAGAAAAACTTCGTTTTTTTCAATGACATTAAAAACGGCCGTGTGTACGCGGCATATCTCTCCACCCCCCAGCTCACTCCATCTGTTTTCTCACACATCACCAACTTGCTAACAGACATATCAGCCTGATTGTCGCATCACTTCTTCAAACTCAACCTATCCAAAACAGAGCTCATGATATTTCCTCCAAAACCTGTCTCTTCCCCTGATTTCTCTGTCAAAATCAACAGCTCAACTATTAACCTTTTCCCTTCATGCCAAGGTCCTAAGTGTAATCTTGGACTATCCTTTTGGCCCCACATCCAATCGCTGTCCAAAGCTTGCCGCCTCAACCTCCGTAACATCTCCAAGATACGCCCCTCCTCAACCAATGTCCCCACAAAGCTTCTAGTCCACTTCCTGGTCATCTCTCACCTCGACTACTGCAACTCCCTCCTCATTGGCTTACCTTTAAATAGGCTTCAGTTCATCATGAACACTGCTGCCAGGTTCATCCACCTTACAAACCGCTCTGCTACTCCTCTCTGTCAATCCCTCCATTGGCTGCCTCTCAACAAACAAATTAAATTTAAGATACTAACAACAACAACAACTTATAAAGCCATCCACAACCTGGCCCCCAGCTAGAGCAGTAGATCCCTGTCATGTCTCTAGGCAGAACAGGGAAATGCCTTGTTTACATAGGCATCTCCCAGTTCTGCAGCTCCGTGTCACGATCGCGGGACACCAGCGGACATCTAGTCTGGTCACGGAGTAAGTGGCAGGCACGCACATGCCCACTAAGCCGCGATTTTTAAGGGGATGTACCTGTACGCCCATTTGCGCAGCCGTGCCACTATGCCGACGTACATCGTCGTGTGCTGGTTGGCAAGCGGTTAAAAAAGCGTTTCGGAAGCGCTGCAACACAGGCGTTTTCAACCCCTTCTTTGGGGTTAAAAATGCCCCGCTAGCGGCAGAAAAGCCATGCCTTAACAGCGCTAAAGTGCCGCTAGAACAAGTGGCGCTTCAGCGCTAATGCAGCCACGGCCCCATTGTGAAAGGGGTCTTAAAGCAATTCATACAGTGACAAAGCTTTCTAATAACCTTGTTATGCACTGATTCACAAAATGGACACATTTGGAGACATCTGTGAATCACTTCGCTATCAGCGCTTGTATTTTTCAAATTGAGTGTGGGCAGCCTTGCTCTGTCTTGCCTCAATTCTTAAATTGTTTGACTTTCTTAATATTCAAAAATGTGTCTCCACATTCATAAACAAATTGTGATTCAAATTAAAAGATTACATACTCAAATCACCTGTAGCGCCCCTCTACTTTGAGGGGTGCTATGTGCCTAAATTTAGGGGTTGGTCTGAGCTAGTAGCCAGGCTCAGACCGCTTTTATTGATGGGTTCTGTTACTTTGTTTCTACAGGTGTTATACTGGTGTGCAGTTCCCTGTGGCCTGTAGGTGGCACTGCCATGACAGGTCAGGGTTGAACCACTGGTGACAGTGCTGCGCCTTAGGGTGTAATCTCTCGGCAGTAGTACAGTGGGCTTGGTCAACCTGCTGTGCATGCCGGGAGTGGATACATAAGGGCCTGGAGTTAGGAGTTCTGGAATTCGGGTCGCGTGACCTGGCCCTCCAGGCCAGGGGTGCGCGTGTGCATCGGTCCCAGGCACCTTTAGCCTGGGGCTGCAGCTTCGCCATTGGGCCCAGCACCTTTAGCTGGGGCTCATCTCTAAGAGGAGGGATCCCAGGGTGCCCCTGAGAGGGGACCCGCTCTAAGAAGAGGAGACCGGGGGAGGACCTTTCTGATGGACCGATGAGAGTTGCACGGTGAAAGAGAGGCCCGGTAAACTTCTGGAGGGATTCCACTATTCATCCAAGGCCTTGTAATGTGCAGCAACTTGCACCTGTTCTTGAGTTACAAGCGCTGAGAAGTTCGGGGTTCAGAGATTCTGTGGCAGAGGATCTCCCGATCGTATTTTCAAAGAAACTTAAGTGAACGCCCGAGTGTCATTCCGGTTGCTAGGACCGTAAGAGGGGACTATCTGGATAAGCAGAGCCACTGGGGATTGATTAGTGAGATTAAGTACCGCGTGCCTGAACCTGCCTCCCTGTTTCTTTATTCTTCAACTTCAACTTTCCTATCCAGTTTTCAGCATAAAGAAACTAAACCTTCCTCCATTAAGGTTTAACCTTGTCTGGACATTGGCCTTATTGCATAGTTGCCAACATTGCAAAAAAAACATCTGGGACACTTTTTTTGTATTGAGGCGGAGCCTTGCTATAATCAGGGGGCGGGGCATTTGTTTGTAGGCGTGTCATGTTGGAGTGAAAAATGCGGCGCGCGAGGCGCGCCGCGGCGAAAAATGGGCGTGGTTTACGCACGATAGTGGGTGTGGTTTAAATGGGCGTGGTTCAAAGGGGTGTGGCTAGAGTCCGAGGTGAGAGAAAGAGAGAGAAAGAAATAGAAAAAAAGAAGCCAGATCCTACACCACAATAGTAATGTGTAACAAAATTGGCAGATAAGGATACTCCAAAACACCTGTTGGCGCTTCAATCATCCCGGCACCATGGTTGTTACGGTGTCAGGATGATTGAAGTGCATTATTTCTATTTTTACATTGTAATATAAAATGAAATCATTCAACTCACCATAATGCCGAATCAGTGGAAGCCCTGAGCGTGTTACCTGCCACGTCGCCTGCCACCAGATGGCCTCCCCAGCAGTCCGTCCTTGCATCAGGTGCCTCCCCAGCAGTCCGTCCTTGCATCAGGTGCCTCCCCAGCAGTCCGTCCTTGCATCAGGTGCCTCCCCAGCAGTCCGTCCTTGCATCAGGTGCTTCCCCAGCAGTCCGTCCTTGCATCAGGTGCCTCCCCAGCAGAGCCCCCTCCACACTTGTGGACAAGGGTCCAAAAATCATGATTGTCCCGGGAAATTCGGGACTGTTGGTAACTATGCAGGCGTCCCCAGTGGAGTCCCCCCTTACATCAGGCATCCCCAGTGGAGTCCCCCCTTACATCAAGTGTCCCCAGAGGAGTCCCTCCTTACATCAGGCGTCCCCAGCGGAGTCCCTCCTTACATCAGGCGTCCCCAGAGGAGTCCCTCCTTACCTCAGGCGTACCCAGCGGAGTCCTTCCTTACATCAGGTGTACCCAGAGGAGTCCCCCTTACATCAGGCGTCCCCAGCAGAGTCCCCCCTTACCTCAGGCGTCCCCAGCGGAGTCCCCCCTTACATCAGGCGTCCCCATCGGAGTCCCCCCTTACATCAGGCGTCCCCAGCGGAGTCCCCCCTTACATCAGGCGTCCCCAGCGGAGTCCCCCCTTACCTCAGCCGTCCCCAGCGGAGTCCTCCCTTACCACAGGCGTTCCCAGCGGAGTCCCCCCTTACCACAGGCATCCCCAGTGGAGTCCCCCCTTAACCACAGGCGTCTCCTGTCTCAGCCGCCATTATTGTTTCCCCTTCCCCGAAGGGGAACAAAATAGAGGCGGAGCGGACAGTGTGGCTGAAAAAAAAAAAAATTAAGCTGTGGCGCTGCCGACCCCCGCCCCTTTCCATTACAGACAGACCTGCAGCGGGGCGGGGCGGGGCGGGGGGGTGGCCTGCCGGCCAGCCAAAACACAGATGTAGTACAATAGAAGATAAAGCTGCTGCGGCGCCGCCCACCCCTGGGGAGGTGCGGGGTGTGGGCGGCGCCGCAGCGGCTTTATTTTCTATTGTACTACATCCGTGTTTTGGTCTTCTTGAACATGGCGGCCGGCCGAGACATTGTCTCCGCCAGCCGTGGACCTCTAGCGGCGGCGGCCTGCGGCGTCCAAATTCGGGGAAAACTGGAAAAATCGGATTGGCCGGGACAAAATAAATCCGGGAAAAGGGTTTGAATCCCGGGAATGTCCCGGCCAATCCGTGACTGTTGGCAACTATGTTATTGGTGCACCTACAACAGACTCTTCCCTACACTCTAGGCGTGAGAACATGCTGAAGGAAGGTAACGCGCTGCGGGACCCAACAATTGTGAACACCGCTTAACCTCTTCAAACAAGAGGGTACGGGCATATAGTATGGTGTGCCTTATCTCACAAGTGAGCCAGGTGAGAAAAAGGTCCGTGTGCTACACACCAAATTGGCCTTATTTATGAAGTTTTCTCCAATGTTAATTCCCATGAAGGCTTACTTTAAAAACTGTGACTAAATGACCATTTAGTAACACCATTTAGAAACATATGCCATATAAAATAACACTATAGACTGCTCTTTACTGAAATTTGCCATGATTGATCATAAACTATATGTGTGGGGTTTTTAGTCTTTTTTTTTTTTTTCTTCCATAACTGTAGAATGTGGTTTAAATTACAATAAAGGATGTGAAAATGGCACTTTGCAGCCTACAGTTATAGGTGGTACTGTTCTGGCTTTATAGTAATAAACCTGCGCTAGGAAAGACACCCCTGCTGTTTTAAGCTGTTTACCTGGATTAAATTCAGAGACAAACTTGTAAAAGGAATCTGTTGGTCTCCCTTGGGAATTAAAAGGATTAGGTGGATGCTGGTTGCTCATTGAAGCCCTTAAACCGGTTGTCTCAGTTTAGAAGTCCTTTGATAAAAGATACCAGCCAGTCTGCAGCCCTAATAGCAGGACAGAGAAAAAAAAAAAAACACATGGCAAGGAAGTAATATTGTGGTCCAACACCTAGCATGACAAATGTTTGGCTGGTTGGAGTTCTTAGAATACAAAGAGGTTTGAAAACATTGTGCTTAGCAGCACTCATCTAATGCCCTATCTGCACACCATCAAAGGAAATGTGACATCTGTGATGAATGAAGTGCACTTGTTAGCATACTTCATACAAGCAGATGTGCTCTACTGATATGTTCTAATCAATAAACTGGAATTATACTTGGTGTGTGAGAGAACATGGACTGGGACTCATTGGTGGTTACAGTACAGACTGTTTCACTACATGAATAAGGCGATTGTAGTTGTATTAATACACAGTTAACCAGCTGATGACCAGGCCTTTTCCAGAACTTTTTCTTTACAAGTTTAACCACTTAAAGGATATCTAAAAGTTTGTTAAAAAAAAAAAACTTGTTATACTTACCACCTCTGTGCAGTTGGTTTTGCACAGAGTGGCCCCCGATCCTCCTCTTCTGGGGTCCCTCGGCGGCGTTCCTGGCTCCTTCTCTTCTCGAATGCCTCGTTGGAGAGCCGCTCTCCCTGGGGGCATTCGTGCGGGCGCGCACCCGTATCCTGCTGCTGTGTCTATTGACACAGACAGCAGGACTCATCCCTGCCCCCGGCTCCCACATCATTGGATTTTATGGACAGCTGCGGGAGCCAATGGCTGCACGGCTATCCATCTATCCAATCAGGACCCAAGACACCAGCTGGAGCTGGTGTGCTCTTCCCCGTCGCTGGAAAGATCGGGTTCAGGTAAGTAAAAGGGGGGCTTCTGGGGGGCAGCTGCATCACAGGAGGTTTTTCAGCCTAATGCATAGAATGCATTAAGCTGAAAAACCTTGAGGGTTTACAACTGCTTTAACCACCTCGCGCCCGCCGTACGACTATGTACGGCCGCAAGGTGGCTCTTAAATGCCGGGAGGCCGTCTTTTTACGGCCTCCGCTCCTCTGGCCACTGGGGGGCGCGCACGTTCCCGGCGCGTCAGTGTAATGCCGATGCGCGTGCCTGGCGGCCGCGATGTCCGCCAGGTACCCGTGATCGGCCGGTACACAGACAAGGACATGGATCTCTGTGTGTAAACACAGAGATCCACATCCTGTCAGGGAGAGGAGACTGATGCTGTGTCCCTTGTACATAGGGACACAAATCGGTCACCTCCCCCAGTTAGTCCCCTCCCCCCACAGTAGTAATCACTCCCAGGGCATACATTTAACCCCTTCCTCGCCCCCTAGTGTTAACCCCTTCCCTGCCAGTCACATTTATACAGTAATCAGTGCATATTTATAGCACTGTTCGCTGTATAAATGTGAATGGTCCCAAAATAGTGTCAAAAGTGTCCGCTGTGTCCGCCATAATGTCGCAGTCATGAAAAAAATCACTGATCACCGCCAAAACTACCCCCTATTTTGTAAACGCTACAACTTTTGCGCAAACCAATCAATAAGCGCCAATTGCGATTTTTTTATTTTTTTTTACCAAAAATATGTAGAAGAATACGTATCGGCCTAAACTGAGGAAAAAAATATATTTTTTAAAAAAAAATTGGGATATTTATTATAGCAAAAATCAAAAAATATTGTGTTTTTTTTCAAAATTGTCGGTCTTTCTTTGTTTATAGCGCAAAAAATAAAAACCGCAGAGGTGATCAAATACCACCAAAAGAAAGCTCTATTTGTGGGAAAAAAAGGAAATCAATTTTGTTTGGGAGCCACGTCGCACGACCGCGCAATTGTCATTCAAAGCGTGACAGTGCCGAAAGCTGAAATTTTGCCTGGGCAGGAAGGGTATATGTGCCCAGTAAGCAAGTGGTTATGGACCGAGACTCTTTTTCACACTTGTTGTTTACAAGTTAAAATCATTTATTTTTTTGCTAGAAAACTACTTGGAACCTCCAAACATTATATATATTTTTTTCAGACACCCTAGAGAATCAAATGAAGATTATTGCAATACTCTCTGTCACACCGTATTTGCGTAGCTGTCTTTTTTTTCGGAAAAAAATACTTTTTTTTTTAAATTACGGTAAAAAAATTATTTTTATATTGTGAAAGATAATGTTACTCTGAGTAAATTGATACCCAACATGTCACGCTTCAAAATTGCGTCCGCTCGTGGAATGGCGACAAACTTTGGCACGTAAAAATCTCCATAGGTGAAAGACAATTAAAAAATGTGTACAGGTGACCAGTTTTGAGTTACAAAGGAGGTCTTGAGCTAAAAAGATTACTCTCGCTCTAACGATTGTGATGATACCTCACATGTGTGGTTTGAACATCGTTTACATATGTGAGCATGACTTACGTATGCGGTTCCTTTTGCGCGCAAGCAAAAAAAAAAATCGTATTTATTTTACTTTTTACACTGTCCCTTTAAAAAAAGATGTGCGACAGAGACTTCCGCATCACCTGACCTGGCCGTAATAGGATGCGCACGCACACCTGCCCTATCGCACATGCGCAGACCACATTAGCGGCCGTCATGGAGATCGGTGAAGCAAGGGGCGAGTGTCCTGTGTGACAGCAGGAAGGTAAAGTCACCTGGTTGCATCCAGGGGGGTAGATATATTTCGCCCAGATTCAGGCTTTACGCCGATTTATACAGCTAGGTGGAGAGTTGTATAAGCCCAGCTGAGACTAGTGGGCTCATTGATGACTCATACCTCTAGGGAGAGGGCTGGGCGTCGTGCAGACAGGGAGTTGATGAGACCAGCTGAACCTTGTCAGCTCATTTAGGCCTCTATAAGAAACTCCCAGCTTCATTAGATGTTAGCTCATGCCTGGAAGCAGACCTGTGTGGACTGTCTAGGGAGAGTGAACCCCTGTGCGGTGAGAGAAAGCCTGTGTGGCTATATTTTGCTTGGACATTTAAAACCAGGGACTAGGACAGCACTAGGCTGATCCCAGTCGTTAGTTAGGAAACCTGTAAGTTTAGTCAGAGGTCAAGTTGACCAGGATTTATTTTGTTTATGTTTTTTTTTGCCTTGCTGTGTTTTGTCACTGTAAATAGAAAATAAACCGCACCTTTTTGATTTTGAAAACCACAACCTCCGTCTGCTGGGCCTGTTGTTGGGTGGGGAGCCCATCCCGGGGGTCACACATACCCGCTGCCGAGCAAACCCCCTCACAGTTGGTGGAGAACCAGTGGCAGTTTTTTTTTAAGCCAGCATGGAGGAGATACTGAAACAGCTGGCTCTAGCAAATGCCAATCAACAGCAGACAAATGCAGGTTTGCAAAGGAGCCTTGCAGCCCAGCAGCAAGCTCATCAACAGAGCCTTGCAACTTTACAACAGAGTCTGGAGGCTCAGCAACAAGCCCAACAGCAATCTGAGGCCCGCTTCATAGACCTGTTGCAGAAGCAAGAGCAGAGACTACAACAACAGATGGAAGCAGTAATGCAGCAACGTCCGCAGACCAGTGAGGAAAGCCGTCCCACTAATACCGCGTCCTTTGGGGTGAGTCGTTTATTGACAAAAATGACTGGAGAGGATGATCCAGAGGTATTTTTGACCACATTTGAAAGGACCGCTGAAAGAGAAAAGTGGCCTGAGGAGCAGTGGGCTGGACTAGTGGCTCCTCTGTTAACTGGTGAATCGCAGAAAGCTTACTATGACCTAGAGCCTAACCAAGCAAAAGACTATGTGATGCTAAAAGCTGAAATATTGGCAAGGCTGGGTGTCACCCTGGCTGTCCGGGCTCAGCGTGTGCATAACTGGACTTTCCAGCTTGGAAAACCCCCCAGGTCTCAAATGTATGATCTCATTCACCTGAGCAGAAAGTGGCTACAGCCAGAGACTTTGTCCGCACCAAAGATTGTGGAACGTGTTGTAATGGATCGGTTTTTGAGAGCTCTTCCTACTGCCATCCAAAAGTGGGTAAGCCATGGAGACCCAGAGACGGCCGATGGTCTTGTGGATCGTGTGGAGAAATACTTGGCTACAGAGAACCTGACGGCCTCTTCCAGAGACACTCGGACTTTCCACCCTAAGACCAGACCATCCCCAGGGGCGGATAAGATGATTCCAAGGGGTAAGGGTGGAGAGAGTGAGAGGGTGGGAGCTCTACCCCAAGTTTGGCGAGAACAGCCTGGGAAATCAGCGGCTCAAGAGGCGGCAAGAAGGATCGTTTGCTACCGCTGCCGGCAAGCGGGACATATTGCAGCAAATTGCCCGGTTTTGGAGGAACCCATGCAGTGTGACTTTCTGACGGGCAGACGTCAGTCGCTGTGTGCGACAGTCGCATGCACTGCCATTCGGGGAACTGAGAAACATTTATGCAAAATGTGTATTAATGGTAGAAATGTTGTGGTATTGCTGGATTCAGGTAGCCTTGTGACCCTGATAAAGGCTGAGTTAGTTAAAACAGAGGTCTCTGGGAATAGCAAGGTAGCCGTTATTTGTGTGCATGGGGACACCCGAGAGTATCCAGTGACTACAGTGTGTTTCGAGACCCCCAAAGGTACCCTCTCTCATCCAGTGGGCTTAGTATCTCAGTTACCGCATGACGCCATTGTGGGAAGGGATTTTCCGAAGTTCTGGGAACTGTGGGATGATCCTGAGCCCCCCACTGGTGCCCCTATGTACCAGGAATGTGATAGCCAGAACTCCCCTGAGAGTGGTGAGGACTCTCCGGAATTTCCCTTGTCAGTATTGGCAGGGGAGACTCAAGAAACTGGAGAGGAGCCCACCTCCTCAGACGAAAACCTACCGTCTGTGGAGTTTTCTGATCTTGAGGTTCACAGGGAAAACTTTGCCACAGAACAGTTGAAAGACCCCGCCCTAATAAAGGCACGGGAAAACGTAGCGAAAATAGATGGCGAGTTAGTGAACCCAGATAATACCGGCACTTACCCATACTTCAGCGTAGAGAAGGACCTACTGTATCGGGTGGCAAAAAGGGCAGAAGAAACCGTTGAGCAGCTTGTGGTGCCCAAACCTTACAGGAAGTTGGTGTTGGAGTTGGCCCATGGGCACATTCTTGGAGGTCATCTGGGGACAGAGAAAACCCGAGAGAGGGTATTACAGAGATTCTATTGGCCTGGGGTGATGAAGGACATAGAAAATTATTGTTCCTCCTGCCCTGTGTGTCAGAGGTCGGCCCCGATGCCACATTTCCGTAGCCCGCTGGTCCCTCTACCCATCATTGAGGTCCCGTTTGAGAGAATCGCAATGGATTTGGTAGGTCCTATAATCAAGTCCGCTAGGGGGCACCAGTACATATTGGTTATAATGGACTATGCCACCCGTTATCCAGAAGCGATCCCTCTCAGAAATACCTCGGCCAAAACCATAGCCAAAGAGCTATCTCTTGTTTTTAGCCGGGTGGGTATTTGTAAAGAACTGCTTACGGACCAAGGTACACCCTTTATGTCCCGGGTTATGAAAGAGCTGTGTAAATTGTTCAAAGTGACGCAATTGCGTACATCTGTGTATCACCCCCAAACCGATGGGCTGGTTGAAAGATTCAACAAAACCCTAAAACAAATGTTGAAGAAAGTGGTGGATAGAGATGGAAGGGATTGGGACTGTTTACTTCCTTATTTGATGTTTGCTATTAGGGAGGTGCCCCAATCCTCTACGGGATTCTCCCCCTTTGAGTTACTGTATGGGAGACACCCAAGAGGGCTGTTGGATATTGCCAAGGAAACTTGGGAAAGTGAGAGTTCTCCCCACAGGAGTGTGATTGAGCATGTCGCCCTGATGCAAGATCGAATTGCACAGGTAATGCCCATCGTGAAGGAACATTTGGCCCAAGCGCAGTTGGCACAGCAGAGAGTGTACAACCGTGGAGCCAAGACCCGTACCTTTTCCCCGGGGGATAGGATATTGGTACTTGTCCCTACGGTTGAAAGTAAATTCCTTGCCAAATGGCAAGGCCCCTACGAGATAATGGAAAAAGTGAGCGAAGTGAATTACAAGGTCAGACAACCAGGAAGGCGAAAGCCCGAACAGATCTATCACGTTAATCTGTTGAAAGCCTGGAGGGATAGAGAGTCCCTAGTCGCAGACACTTGGTCACCAGCTCAAACTGGTTGCGTGATTCCTGAGGTTGGAATCGCAGCCACCTTGTCACAACCCCAACAACAGGAGGTTAAGGAGTTTGTGCTTCGCAACAAGGAGGTGTTCTCTGAGCTGCCGGGACAAACATCTGGGGTAGAGCATGACATTATTACCCCGCCCGGTGAAAGGGTGAAGTTAAAACCCTATCGGATCCCAGAGGCCCGACGGGAGGCAATACGGGAGGAAGTACAGAAAATGCTGAACTTAGGGGTGATAGAGGAGTCCCAAAGTGATTGGTCTAGTCCTATTGTGTTGGTGCCTAAACCGGATGGGAGCTGGCGATTTTGTAACGATTTTCGTCAGTTGAACAAAGTTACAAAATTTGACACCTACCCCATGCCACGTATAGATGAGTTGATCGACCGGCTGGGAACAGCCCGATACATGACGACTCTTGACCTCACAAAAGGGTATTGGCAAATCCCCCTGGCCAAGTCGGCCAAAGAGAAAACCGCATTTGTAACCCCAGACGGGGCGTTCCAATATAAAAGAATGCCGTTCGGGTTACAGAATGCGCCGGCCACATTCCAGCGGAAAATGGACCAGATGCTGAGGCCCCATCGGAAGTATGCTGCGGCTTACCTGGATGACATAATTGTCCATAGCACAGATTGGGCCTCACATCTGCCAAAAGTGCAAGCAGTCCTGGACTCTGTTCGGGAAGCAGGGTTTACGGCTAACCCCAAGAAGTGTACCATTGGGCAGGAGGAGGCCAAATATCTTGGGTACACCATTGGGAGGGGAGTAATAAAACCCCAACTCAACAAAGTCGAGGCCATCCAGAGTTGGCCACGTCCCAACAGCAAGAAGCAGGTACGAGCCTTTCTGGGAATCGCTGGGTATTATCGGCGATTCATTCCCCACTTTGCTTCTAAGGCTGTGCCCCTAACCAACCTGACGAAGGGGAAAGGGTCGGTCATGATTAAATGGACCCCCGAGGCTGAGGCAGCATTCCAGTTCTTGAAACAAGCCTTATGTAGCCAGCCAGTGTTGTACTCACCCGACTTCTCTAAAGACTTTGTCGTACAAAGTGATGCGTCAGATGTGGGGTTAGGAGCAGTATTGTCCCAGGTCTGGAACGGGGAAGAGCACCCAGTCATTTACCTCAGCAGGAAGTTGAAGTCCCATGAGGTAAATTACGCCACCGTTGAAAAGGAGTGTTTAGCGGTGAAGTGGGCTCTAGATTCCCTTCGGTACTACCTGCTAGGTAGGCACTTTGACATGGTTACGGATCACGCTCCGTTAAAGTGGATGGCTCAAAACAAGGAAACAAATAGAAGAGTGAATAGGTGGTTCCTGGCCCTCCAGGAATTCAACTTCACAGTAAAGCATCGCCCTGGCGTTCAAATGGGGAATGTGGATGCTTTGTCTCGAGTACATGAATGCCTGATTGCTGGTGTTCCAACCCCGAGGTTAAAACAAGAGGGGGGGGTATGTGACAGCAGGAAGGTAAAGTCACCTGGTTGCATCCAGGGGGGTAGATATATTTCGCCCAGATTCAGGCTTTACGCCGATTTATACAGCTAGGTGGAGAGTTGTATAAGCCCAGCTGAGACTAGTGGGCTCATTGATGACTCATACCTCTAGGGAGAGGGCTGGGCGTCGTGCAGACAGGGAGTTGATGAGACCAGCTGAACCTTGTCAGCTCATTTAGGCCTCTATAAGAAACTCCCAGCTTCATTAGATGTTAGCTCATGCCTGGAAGCAGACCTGTGTGGACTGTCTAGGGAGAGTGAACCCCTGTGCGGTGAGAGAAAGCCTGTGTGGCTATATTTTGCTTGGACATTTAAAACCAGGGACTAGGACAGCACTAGGCTGATCCCAGTCGTTAGTTAGGAAACCTGTAAGTTTAGTCAGAGGTCAAGTTGACCAGGATTTATTTTGTTTATGTTTTTTTTTGCCTTGCTGTGTTTTGTCACTGTAAATAGAAAATAAACCGCACCTTTTTGATTTTGAAAACCACAACCTCCGTCTGCTGGGCCTGTTGTTGGGTGGGGAGCCCATCCCGGGGGTCACACATACCCGCTGCCGAGCAAACCCCCTCACACCTGGTAGAGGGTTGTCTGGTCTGGTTCTGGCAGTTCTGGTATCACCCACATATCTTGTAAAGCTATATTTTAAATCCATTATGGTCTATATGATTTATTGTTCGTTTTGGTTGTCTTTTAAAATTCAATAATTTTCTCCTGAAGAAGCAATCTTCGCGAAACATGTAGAGCTTGAAATTTGCTATAACCTATTACAGTCATACACGTTTGTTGTGACGCATGTTGACACCTTTGACCACATTGGAGAATTTTTTTAAGTGTTTACACAAGCATCTCCCCGCTCTATACCTCCGTGAGACTATCGTGGGGATCCCCGCGGCGATCGAGTCCACGGGACCCGCGGTCCGACTCACGGAGATGGCGGCAGCGTGCGCTACCATACGGACAGGCATTTAAAGGGGACGTACGTACAGGTACATTGATGTGCCTGTCCGTGCCATTCTGCCGACGTATACGTACAGGAGGCGGTCAGCAAGTGGTTTAGGACCAGTTCACACCGCAGTCCAGTGCATTTTTGTTCTGCATCAAAAACACATGAAAAGTAGGATGCCCACGTGTCCCGGATTGCCCTGGATTGCCACTGGATTGCCCTGGATTGCCCTGGATTGCCCCGCAATTCGCATTTGTGTCCCGGGCACCTTCATTCCGGGACCTTATTAAAGGGGGCTCCTGGATTCCGATAAGCCCCCCGCCCGCATACCCCGACAACCAACGGCCAGGGTTGTCGGGAAGAGGCCCTGTCCTCATCAACATGGGGGCAGGGTGCTTTGGGGTGGGGGGGCCGCAGGGCGCCCCCCTGCCCCAAAGCACCCACCCCCCCATGTTGAGGGCATGCGGCCTGGTACGGTTCAGGAGGGAAGGGGGGCCGATCTCTCACCCCCCCCTCTTTTCCTGCGGCCTGCCAGGTTGCGTGCTCGGATAAGGGTCTGCTATGGATTTTGGGGGGACCCCCACGCCGGCGTAGGGGTTCCCGTTAAAGTCCATACCAGACCTAAGGGCCTGCTATGCTCCTGGAGGGGAACCCATGCCGTTTTTTTATTTAAAATTTGGCGTGGAGTTCCCCCTCAAGATCCCTGTTCAGAACGCAACACATGTTTGAATCAGATGCGTGCCCATAGAACATAATGGGCCTGAATTCGCACCTGAGCCGCACCGCAATGCCTAGAGAACGCACGCGTTTTTTCGGCAATGCGCAGTGCGAATGCATTGCACATATGTGAACCAGCCTCAGTGAAATCAATGTATTTTATAATGTTATGCGAATTGGATGTGGTGTAAGCCGCAACCAATTTGCATAGGTGTGAACGGGGCCTCAGAGCGAGGCCGAGAGGAGCAAGGCCTTTACCCAGTGCTGCCCTGTGCTCCTAATCCACCCACCTCCTCTCCTTCTCCGACCGCAGCAGCAGCACCTCCTGACCCCTCCAGGCTTCAGTACCCTCCCGGCAGGCGGCGGCATTCTCTAGTGCTGGCTTGCTTAGATCCACGGTTTGAATGCCCGTCCTGACTCCCACAGCGCATTGCCCGACTTGTCCTCCTCCCGCGGCCCAAGCCGCCCGACTGCCTGAGGGGGGCTCCCCACCCTGGACCAGGCAACAAAGACTGGCGATCAACCGCCCACCACACCAGACCAGTCCAGATTAGAAGGTGAGCAAATGGAACGTGATTGGATCAGGTCAGGTGACAAGTTGGGGTACTGGGGCTGGGGGCAGTACAGTAATAAATGAGGCTTTCAAAGTGGGGCCCTGCCCTGGGGGGCAATAAAAAATGAGGCTGACAAGTGGGGGCAATAAAAAACGAGGCTGACAAGTGGGGGCAATAAAAAATATATACTGTATGTAAAAAATGTATACCACCTGTCTAAACTGGTGACCACTGTTTTGCTTTTGTATTTCCAAAAATTGACAAAAAAAAAAGTATCAAAAATCATCTTTTTTTGGGCTGGTGCGAGGGCATGCGCAGGGGGCGAGGGCATGCGCAGGGGGTGTCCCTGAATGGCAGTTCGGAAATGTGGTCACCCTAATGGAAAGTAGGTTATATGGTTTCCAATGGCATAGTTCACACCAGTGCGGACAGTTCCAGGGCTTTTCAGTTCCAGAAAAAAAAAGGTAGAACATGCTGCATTTTTCCTGCACTGGACTGTAATGGAATGCAGTAAAGTGAATCAAAAATGCACTTGAGCGCATAAAAAACGCACTGGACCCTAGTACAGTGAAAAAAACTGTTAAAAAAGAAGAAAAAAAGCACATGGAATGCATTTGGAAACGCACCAAAAACGCACCGGAATGCAAAATATTGCATCATAAACGCATTAAAAACATGCATGCAGAAATGCATCCGGAACGGATCTGGAGTGAGTTTTTGTGGTGTTAACCAGCCCTAATGAAGTAAAAAAACAAAACAGTTAAGTTAGCCCAACTTTTTGTATAATGTGAAAGATGATGTTATGCCGAGTAAATAGATACCTAACATGTCTTGCTTAAAATTTGTCGTACAAAACATATAGCGCACACATTCAAGAATGACATTTATCCTGCAAGGCTAGTTAAAAACACCTGAACATATATGTAGCGGCCTCACCCCTCTCTCCCCTTCTCATACTCTGCCTTTTTTCGTCTAGGGGTCTCAGTGCTGGGGGGAGGGATGAGATACACCACGGCCCATGTCCTCCATAGCTAAGAGGTGAAGGCCAGAAAATTGGGTTTTGTGTAGGTGTCCTAGAGTCAAGTCCAGTACTTCGTCCCTGACTCCTTTGCTCCTAGTAACCAGAGTTCCACACAGTGAATAGGTCCAACACAGTTTTATTCTTCTTGGCAAATAACAAACAGTTTCTTCTACTGAGTAGTAATGGGGAATAGATCGAGGCACAATCCTTTCCCTTCTCCTGCTAACCACTGTGATATCACCAGTGGCGAATACATACCTCCCAACCCGCATGGATTCCGCGGGTTTTTCCCACAGCGACACCATTTTCCCGCGTCCCCGTGCGGGACACTGTATTCCCGCACAGAGCCAGAGGAGGGAGGAGGAGGTAAGATTCAGCGCGCCAGGCAGGGAGGCGAGGCAGGACTCAGAGCGGCTTCGATCAGCAGGTATGTCGGGCGGGCGGGAGTAACTCGTCTGATATGTGGGTTTGCGGTCCCCTCGGCACGTCGCTCAACAACTTTGAAAACCACGTCCCTATAAAAATAACTAAGTGTCCCACGGCCCCTGTCAGGGGAAGGAAATCCATCCAAGGGAGAAACCGGAGGCCTCTCTGTCACCAGCGATGCTGCGGCGGACTCTTCAGAGAAGTTCCGCACACCAGTCCTCACGAACTCAGACACGGGCACCCAAGGAGTTAGGGCCCCCTCGGATTCCTCCACCCTTGCGGAACTCAGTCAAAGGTACTGAGCCCCAGGCGTCCGCCATAGTACCTCACCCCAGGCTAAAGGTGCCTAAGATGGACTCCATCTCCGCTCCGGCTAGGTCAAGGGCACCTAGGCCTGGAACACTGGAATGCCAGCACCCAAGCTGAAGGTGCCTGGGTGCGGCCGAGTCCTCCGACTTCCACTCCGGACTCCGAACTCTGAACCCCGTGGCAAGGGCGTCCGCCCATTTTATCCCCTCTCCCTTTGCGTCACAGCGGGTTCCCCGCCCTGCTTTACCAGCTCCAGGGGAGGACAAAAAGGTACAGTCTTGCGGTGTGAGTTCAGCTCCGGCCCAGGGCAACAGCGCCACCCGTGGACCGCAAGGAACCTCACACCACCAGAGTCTTCCAAGAACCAGAAAAAGGTCTCGGATCCCCTAGCAATTTGTGCATCTGGGTTACACTACCACCCAGATGCCTCCCTTAAATTCAAACACCCGCTACATATACATAAAAATATATACGGGGGTTTGGTCACACTATATGGTCACATAGTGCTAAGCCCACAAACTGTGACAAAGCACCCCGAATTTTGTGGGCCCTACCCTAGTAATAGAATGAAAGAACCTGCGTCTCAACCATGGGAGCCAAACTCCTCTATGTGGGAGAACTGAAGGGATTCCTCCTATGCACTGGTGGCCACTAATAAGAGGTAATGAGGAGGGGGAGGGGTGCTCCAGCCCAAAAATACCTGGTCAGGGTCTACTGCAATACAAAAACATATTGGGTGTCCCCCCCCAATATGTTTTTGTTTGTTTTGCTTAAAATTTGCACACACTCGAGGAATGGCAACAAACTATTGTACTAAAAAATCTCCATAGGCGACTCTTTAAAAAGGTTTACAGGTTACCTGTTTAGGGTTAACGAGGAGGTCCAGCGCTAGAATTATTGCTCTCGCTCTAATGATCATGGTGATACCGCACATGTGTGATTTGAACACCGTTTACATATGCTCGCGCGACTTATGTTTGCGTTCGCCTCTGCACGTGAGCACAGAGGGATGGGGCGATTAAATTTTTTTTTCTTAATTTAACTTCTTTATTTTTACACTGTCCCTTCATTTATTTATTTTTTAATCACTTTTATTCCTGTTACAAGGAATGTAAACATCCCTTGTAATAGAAATAAGCATGACAGGTCCTCTTTAGTAAATGATCTGGGGTCAAAAAGACCCCAGATCTCTCATTTACCTTTAAAAAAAAAAAAAAAATTGACACTTTAGCCTGGTACACACGATCTGATTTTCCGCAGACAAAGCGTCAGACTTTTGTCCGAAGGGCGTGTGCCTGGATTTTGTCTTGCATACAAACAGCACACAATTGTCGGCCAACAAACACGCACATAGTGACGTACTAGACGTACTACGTGGTTTTTCAGCTCATGAGCGCCACCCTTTGGACACCTTCTGCTAATGTCGTGTTTGGTTAGCATTGATTCCGAGCATTCGTGTTTGTACTTTTGACTTTTGTGTACACACGATCGGAAACTCTGACAACAGACCGTTATCCGCAGAAAATTTTAAAGCACGCCATCCAACATTTGTCTGCGGAAAATCGGACAACAATTGTCCGATGGAGCGTACAAACGGTCGGATTTTCGGCCAACAGTCTGTCAACACACAATTCCCTTCGGAAAATCCGATTTGTGTATACGAGGCTTTAGACTTAAAAAAAAAAAAATCATCTCTTTAAGCTCAGGAACCAGAAGTGACATAGGAGGTCGCTCTCCAAGGAGCATAGAGCCAAGTGGGGGCCATCTTGCCCTCCCTCGATTTCCTGCCTAGCCATCCAATGGATCGGATTATGGCATTGGCAGCTAGCTGCTGCCATAACCCTGGTATTAAACATCAAATAATGACATTTATATACTGTGGGCGGTCGGCAAATAGTTTTAAAGACTGTCCGCTATACTTCTTTTTTTTTTTTCTTTTTTTTTTTTTACTACATTTTTATTTTTAAAAAAATATTACAAAAAATTATAATACAAAATTTGTACTAACAGTTATGTTTTCAGAACAAGCTTTTTGTGGCGTTTCCTTCTTCTTGATCTAAGCAGTACTGATATGGAAAGGTTTAGCAAAATGTTAAGAACAAATCTGAAGAGACAACAATCTCTGGGGAAAACAACACATATCCAGGGTAACAAAAGGCAAGAATAAAAGCTGGCCTTCAGGCAACCACCCAACATCAGACATAAATTAATCAGCAGGAAACGTCATTCACACGCAGGGATGCAAACAAAACCATGGGATAACAAATGCAGCCACATCAATCCATTATTAAGCATCACACACACACAAAAAGGAACCCTCAATATACAGGATCATACATCTGCACCTCCGATGATGTGGTGTACCTTATTCAATGCAACAAGTACAACCAGGGATGTAACATTGCTGAAATAGGACAGAAATTATATAAAAATAGGTACACTGTAAATGAACACAAGGGGATAACTGCGCACCTATGGAACTCAATTTCAGGGGATTGTAAAACAAAGGGCATGGGAGAGCTGGGAACTGCTCTGGGGGACATATAACAATGCAAAAAAATATATATATGACAAAATACTGTTTAGGGGGAGAGGGCGCTCCTTTTGCTTTGATGGTAATTAAAAAAAAAAAAATGGGACAGACTATCTTTAAATCTAGTTACAACTGATAATGAAGATCTACCTGGCAAACACAGCTGCCCAACTTTCTCATTAACATCAACAAAGAGAGTTTGGAGGATTTTACCCTGGAGGATTCAGAATAGAATATCTAAAATAGGGTATGCTGCTTTTTTTTTATTATTTATTAAAGTTATTCTATGGCATTTTCTGAATGCAGTGGGCCTAGGCTCAGGAACAGACTGTAAGTTTGGCCCCAGTGTGCACAAGCAACAAAGGAAAGCCATGCTACACTGCAGCCACCTACACATGTTCATCATTTACCACCACACCATACCAACAAAAAAAACCTTCATACAGCTAAATATGCACTGTGCAGATTGCTGGATATGGCCAGATTGTGCCAACAGTGGAAGGGTCCTAACCACTTGACGACCGTCCACAGTACATTTACGTTGTAAATTTGACGCTAAATACCATTATTATGGCAGCAGCTAGCTGCCATAACCCCAGTATCCTCTTGTTCTGTTGGCGATTGTCTACAAAATAAAAGTGGTCTCAGTGGCGCATTCACCGCAAGATCACTTTTAGAGGCGTCGGGAGAGGTGCCCCCCCTCCTACCGCTTCCCAGAAGTTTCCCCTCTTACTGGAGAGATTGGTAAAGGAGGAAATTATCCAATCTGCTGGAGGGATGGGCAGGAAGTTGAGTGAGGGCAAGATGGCCCCCACTCGACTCTATGTTCTTGGAGGACCAGAGTGACGTCGAAAATCACTTCCGCCTCACGGCCTTAAAAGGCAGATTTTTTTTCTGTTATTTTTTTTTGCTTTTAAAGGTCTTTTTGTCCCCAGGTCTCTCAATAAAGAGGGCCTTTCCATGCTTATTTCTATGTTTACATTCCTTGTAATAGGAATAAAAGTGATAAAAAAAAAAAAAGGTAAAAACGAAAGGGACAGTGTAGAAAAAAAAAGTAAAATAAATTATGTCATAGAAATTTAAATTTGGCTGTACGCAGAGCACACAGCCAGATATCTTGTCTCTAATAGTAACACATTTCATCTCAATGATATAATGCATCTTAAGCTAAAATTCACTAACCATTCATTCGATTCCCATTCATTCAAATCAAGAGACATCATCACCAGACTGTTAGGTTCATCTCGGCATCACAGCATCAACTCTCTGCCGACGCCCTCAAAGGCTCTTTTATTAAACTCCCAGCCGGAAGTGATGTCACAACATGTGACCTCCTCCATAGGAAGTGAGCTCACAGGGTGTGAGCTCCACCCAGCAGATGACCATATAAGGATATGTTAAATACAGCTAATACAATACAATACATGAAGAACCAATCACAGACATGTATACATTCAAATAGACTAGCAGTGATGTGCACTGCTTCCAATGACGGGAACCATATGAAAACTATGGCTCAATGGGCCACAATTGTCATATAGTTATGCTATAGTTCTTGTGGACGCAGATCTGTCCGCTCAGAGTCATTTAATGCCAATGCCAAGAAGTGGCCAGTCCCTTGGTGAGGCATAAAACAAACGTCCCTAAAAGAGCAAACATCGCTGTGTCCACAGGAAGATTTTCACGCCACCGGTCTTCCACCAACGTCTGTATGTGCGAATACGCTCACATGAGCGCATTACAGCAAAACCGACACTGTGGGACATCTGACAACATACATTAATAAAATTTTCCATAACAATTGGAAAACAAAAATTTATATATATGTAGCAATATCCCCGTAGGGGCTGCTGGTTTAAGATTTGGGCCTGCCGTTACCTTACTGTTCATTATTGATAGTGATTTTAACAATAAAGTACACGTCTTAGCAGGGCATGTTGATGGGGGCGGGTTTTGCAATGTTAATGTTGATGGGTGGATTTGCACATTTAACTTAGATGGGCGGGTTTTGCAATGTTGATGGGCGGGTTTATGCGACCTGTTTAACTAACGAACACAAGATTTTGATGATTTGTTGCGCCCTTATCATCTCTGTGCATCATTTTGTGAGTTAAATGTAAGTCATAAGCATAACAATAAAGTGTGAGAAGTATTGAAATTGTCCATCAATATTGGTGCCCTTATCATCTCTGTGCATAATTTTGTGAGTAAAATCTGCAAATGCGCCCATCAACATGCCCTGCTAAGACGTGTACTTTAATGTTTAAATCACTCCCGCCCCTTGCAGAGTAGCATTAGATTCGGGAGCGTGTGGCATTAGCATCGGGAGCGTGCGGCATATTGGCGCATGCGCCGTGAAGAGCTGAGTGTCAGCTCTACATGTTCGGCTATTTTCGGAGGCTTGGTAGGCTCGGTTGAGGTTTGTACTGCGCAAGCGCCGCGCCTGTGCAGTACAGGGGGGTCCAAATCCGCCGGGGGAACATTTTCGGCAGGACACCGGGTCCTTCAATGCCACCCCACACACACACACACCATCACATAGGGGGCTTCTGATCCCCCCCATGTGACAGAAATGAGGTAAAAAAAATAAAAAATTAAATTTTTTAATTACATTAAAATTCCTCCCCCCGCCGCCCCCCAAAAAACTGAAAGTATTTGTGATTTGCATATTGTGTTATTGAAGACATACCTAGTGTATTTGTGCACTGTTTTTATACAATAATAACTGTAAATATATGCATTATGCAGCATACCCAGAAAGGAATTAAATACCTTTTGAGTCAAATATTCTGCTTGGCACTGTAATCTCGTCCTGGAGGGGGGCCCAGAGGCAGTGCAGTGGTGATGGGAGAATCATAGCTGCCTTGAAGATGTGGAGACAGATGAACACTGGACTGGATGTGAAGGTCCTCAGTCAGGAGGAGAGGGCTGGGACGTCCCCGGGGCCAGTTTTCTTATAGGTTCACTCCAGGATTTCCTTCTTGCCCATGAGCAGGAAAAGTAAAAGACCCCTCCCATTTGCCTGGCGCCATGACGGAACATCACCCGTCGGGACGCCGGGTTAGAACATGGGGACTTGCTGCCGGTGTTCTGCCGATGAGTGTCCCCCCGGCGGATAATGTTCCCCCTGTACTGCGCAGGCGCATCGCTTGCACAGTACGAACCAAAAGCGGGCCGACGGAAATAGCCGAAGATAAATCGCTCAGAGTCAGCTGAACACGGCGCCTGCGCAATGGCGACTATATTGTGACAGACGTTGCCGAACGCTTCCGATGCTCGTGCTACTCTGCAAGGGGGTGGGTGCATTACTGTTATATCATCTAAGAGGTGGATAGCTACTGAAGAGGCCGAGTTTTCAATTGATGGGCAGAGGTGATAACTTGGGGGTGGTATTAGCAATATACTTGTGCAAAGCCACCAAACAACATTGCAAAAGCCGCCCTTCATTTTTTTAAACACGCCCCGCTAAGACGTATAGTATATTGCTAAAAGCACGGCCAAGTTATCAGCTCTGCACATCAATAGAAAACTCGGCCTCTTCTGTAGCTCTCCGCCCCTTAGACGATATAACAGTATTGCACCTGCCCCTTGCAGAGTAGCACGAGCATTGTGAGCGTGCGGCAGCGTCTGTCACAAGATGGTCATCATTGTGGAGGCGCCGTGTTCAGGTGACTCTGAGCTATTTATGTTCGGCTATTTACGTCGGCCCCGTTGTGGTTCGTACTGCGCAAGCGCTGCGCCTGCGCAGTACAGGGGGGACATTATCCGTCGGGGGGCTTTTTTCAGCAGGACACCGGCCGGGACGACAGGATTTTTTCACCCCCCTGTTGCCGCGGCGCCACCCCTGCACCCACTGCCGCCCCGGGGTCTGGCCTCGGTGGCCTTGTCTGGAATCCGGCCCTGCACACAAGCCTAAAGTTGGGTGGTTCTTTGCCTGCCTGTTTTCATGCAAACTATCAATTGTGCAGCATGTGTACAGATAATGTAGACCTGTCCCTTCTCTGCTGTCCAGGAGACCCCAACTATCCCTTAACTATCTACCACAAACCCCTCCTCATCCTGTTGCTCCAACCAATCCAACTCTCCCCCATTCTCCACCTACAATCCTTAACCCCATAGTTGCTTCCCTTTCTCACACTGTCATGCCGGCCCTGCACTATCTTTTATTTTATTTTCTCTCGCTCGGGGCCTTACTGACAGCTGAACACACAAGCCTAAAGTTGGACGGTTCTTTGCCTGCCTGTTTTCATGCAAACTATCAATTGTGCAGCATGTGTACAGATAATGTAGACTGTATACTGAACAGATGCAAACTACTTAAAACACATTTTTAAAGTTAGTCATATCAATGTGTGTTAAAAACAATGCCTGGAGGGGGGTTAGTCATGATTCTTACAGAACATGACCCGTGTTGATTCAAAGGCAACACTAGACGTATTTAGAAAACAGACCTCCAATTTTATAACACCTACACAGTATATGAAAAATGTAAATTTTAGAATGGCAAATAGACCATTTTAAAATATGTCTTCAGAGAGTGGACCTTTTCTTTAGAACATTATTTTACACAATGTGCATTGGACATTTTATGCATGCTATTTACCTGTAAAGTCTTCCTTGCTTAGGCATCCAAAAGGCCTGAGACTACTTCTGGGCACTGCCATCTTGGATGTGATGTCAGTAACTCCAGCAGATTCAGAGCTATTGCTCAAGTGACGCTCTATAACAGTGATGGCGAACCTTGGCAACCCCCCCATGTTTTGGAACTACATATCCCATTAAGCTCATGCACTCTGCTCTGCAGTGTAGGTGAGCATCATGGGAATACATCTGGGGCGCCAAGGTTTACCATCACAGCTCACTTACTCCTTTGCCAGAAGCTACATAAAGGGTTACGTAAGAACTAAGGAGGTGTTTTTTTGCTCTTATGCCGCGTACACACGATCGGAAAGTCAGACAACAAAACCGTGAATTTTTTTCCCACGGAATGTTGGCTCAAACTTGTGTTGCATACACACGGTCACACAAATGTTGTCAGAAATTCCGAACATCAAGAACGCTGTGACGTACAACGCGTACGACGAGCCGAGATCAATGAAGTTCAATAGGCAGTTCGGCTCTTCTGCTTGATTCTGAGCATGCGTGTTTTTTTGTGCGTCGGAATTGCATACAGACGATCGGAATTTCCGTCAAGAACTTATCTTGTCGGAAAATTTGAGAACCAGCTCTCAAATTTTTCTTGTCGGAAATTCCGATAGCAAATGTCCGATGGAGCCTACACACGGTCGGAATTTCCGACAAAAAGCTCACATCGATCATTTGTTGTCAGAATTTCCGATCATGTGTACGCGGCATTAGGGTTTAGATACACTGTAATATGCAAGTTATAGCTTGGGCTAAGCTTGTCACTATTAAGCCTCGTACACACGGTCGGACTTCAAACAAACTTTTCCGTGGATTTTTGTCCGCAGGGAGTTGGCCGGGCACACCCATAGCATATACACGGCAGTACACACGGTCGGACTTTGCTCCATCGGATTTTTGTTGCTGAAAAGTTTGTCCGTTTGCAGACCAAACATTTGTCCGATGAAAACCAAAAAAGTTTGTCCGATGGAGCGTACACACGGTCAGATTTTTTTGTCAAACTTGCTCATTTTGACAAGTTTGTTGGCAAAAAGTCTGACCGTGTGTACGAGGCTATAGATCTCATAGATAATTATGAAATCTGCCTTCTTTCAAAGCAACATGTCATTGCTTTTACTTCTGGCACTACTGGTTTCATCATATGCCACAAAGTTCATATTTCCTATATCATTTTTCTCCTATCTAATAAAAATAATTTATGTAAATATTGCATAATGCATGACCTGTCAATAGACAAAGTTCTAAATTTGCAACTTTGGCAAAATGTTAAAAGAATACCCTGGGCGGTTGTACCTGACAATAAAGTCTAATTTACACCTGTATATAATTAAGATAAACCTAATGATTGTCCATGGAACATACTGTAATAAGAGGTTATGACTCAAAGCAATGTCATATTTGCTATGTATTTTCCTCTAATCAGTTTTTTTTTTCCAACTATTTATTTTCTTTGCACGAAATTATCATTTCATACAGTTCCACCTAGTGGTGCAAGAGTAAACTGCAATATATTACATTACACAATATTTTATTGTAGTTACCCAGAATATCAGGCCCGTGGTACCAAAGACAGAGGGGGAAATCGTGCTCTATGTTCCATTGCCAAAACAAATATCTGCTTTCCAAAATTGTTTTTAGGATATTATTGTAAAAAATATACTTTACATTTGGATTTGACAGCTGCTCTTTTGTTTAGATGTTTATACAGAGCAGAGCTTTCTTTCCTTGTTTCTTATTATTGCTATAACTTTCCAAACAACTAGTTTTTGAACTTTGCTGCCAAATGTCCCTGTCTTCCTAGAACAGTTCCGGGTTAAAGATTTGTCCCATGAAATCTTTGTAGCAAAAAATTTTTTTACCCGCACTGTGCATTGATTGCCTTTCATATATTAGCATTTCAATTGTTTTTTTTTTTAACTTCCTCCCCATGACAAAACTAATTGAAACTTTTATTTATCAGTTTATTTAAAGCGGAAGTAAACCCATCGATTTAACAGTTTCAAAAAGCAGTTACATTCCCGGCATGCCGGGAATGCCAACTGTCACATTGGTTGTGCTCTCAACCAAACTGTCAAACCATCCAATAGCTGGTGTCATAACTGATCACATGTGCAGCATCCTGGCAGTTGAAGATTAAACAGAGGCCAAGATGGCAGCTTCCTTGCCTGAAAATGATAGGAGGGTTTACTTCCACTTTAACAGCTTAGTTACATGACTGTTAGCAGTTTGTCGCATTAAAATCATCTTCTTCTAAAATCACCATCTTTCACGGTTTTGTGCAGGTTGTTTTAATACATTTCTCTGGATTTATCTTTAGTAACATTAAATATATATACTGTGGGGTTGATTTACTAAAGGCAAATCCACTTTGCACTACAAGTGCACTTGGAAGTGCAGTCGCTTTAGATCGCTGTAGATTTGAGGGGAAGATCTGAAATGAGGGGAAGCTCTGCTGATTTTTATCATCCAATCATGTACAAGCAAAAATGCTGTTTTTTTTATTTTCCTTGCATGTCCTCCTCAGATCTACAGCAACTGCACTTCCAAGTGCACTTGTAGTGCAAAGTGGATTTGCCTTTAGTATAGGGTGACCAGACATCCCCGGTTTCCAGGGACAGTCCCCGGATTGAGGATACTGTCCCCGGACCAAGTCTGTCGCCGGTTTGGCCCCCGGATTGGATTTGAACAGGGGCTGGGGCAATTTCAAAGACAGTCAGTGCAAAATAAAACAAAAAAAAAAAATCTGAATTACACACAACCGCTCTGCCGCTCCTACAAGCTTGGGGGGAAGTGTATCTTTTCATTTTCTTTGCCCCTTTCTGATGATCATGTGCCGGTTGGAGCGGAGGGAATATTTCTTCAGTTTCGGGTGCATGCCCGTTCCGCTCCTGCTCGCATGTTCTTCTGCCTTGGCTCAAGTCCCGGCCAGCTACCTGCCTATCTCCTTACCTTCCCTTGTGGAGTGATCTTCCTCCGCTCCCCACCCAGAAGTAGCCGTAACCCAGAGAATAAGACTTGACAGAGAGTCGCTGATTGCTGCCATTACTAGTAAAAAAAAATATGTCCCCGGTTTTCATTTAAAAAATCTGGTCACCTTACTTTAGTAAATATCCCCCTGTGTGTGTGTGAATGTGTCACCAAGCCAACATGGACTGAGCTTTGAAGGTTTTTTTGATTAGTCATTTTAATATTTTTGAAGAGTTTTAGAAGGGTAATTGTGCTTGCATATGGATAACAATCTTCTTTTAATTGGTACACCTAATGCTAGCTAAAGTGTCAAACTATCATCCTATTCTGTTAGCAGTTTGGTTCTAGGTTAGGGTGACCAGACATCCCCGGTTTCTGGGGACAGTCCCCGGATTGAAGACACTGTCCCCAGACCAAGTCTGTCCCCAGTTTTGTCCCCGGATTGGATTTGAACAGGGGCTGGGGCAATTTCAAAGACAGTCAGTGCAGAATTAAAATAAAAATTCTGAATTACAGACCCCTGCTCTTACTAGCTTGGGGGGGGGGGTGTATTTTTTTCCATTATCTGTGCCCCTTTCTGATGGTCATATGCTGGTCGGAGTGGAGGGAATATTTCTTCAGTTTTGGGTACATACCCATTCAGCTCCGCTCGCATGTTCTTCTGCCTTGGCTCAAGTCCCGGCCAGCCGCCTGCCTGTTTATCTCCTTGCCTACCCTGGCAAAGTGATCTTCCTCCGCTCCCCACCCAGTAGTAGCCAGGACACGGAGAGTAAGACTTGCGATGGCGACGGGCAGAGAGTCGCTGATTGCCACCATTACTAGTAAAAAAAAAAAATGTCCCCGGATTTCATTTAAAAAATCTGGTCACCTTATTCTAGGTGGACAAATCCAGAGCAGGTGAACACTATTACTAGAGGTAATATGAGGTACCATGTACTAGTGGTACACTATCTCACCAATTAAAATGCAAAACGTTTGCAGTGACAGCCACAATTGGGAATCAGTTGGACAGCACTGACTGTTAGGGCTCCAATCTGGAACTTTCTATTATTTCCAGAATGTTACTAACAATAAGCATCATGATGGGGTTGACTTTGTGATGGTCCTGACATCCCTGCTACTCTAGGCTACAGACTATTTTAGCTATACAGAAAACTGTCTCTGTTTCTGTTAAAGATGCCACGCACTGTGAATTTTTTTTTCTTCTACCTACACAGGAGTATGGCCATGGGAGATCCTGGAGTGTAGGGTAACCACATTTCCAAACTACCATTCAGGGACACCCCCCCTTCCCAAAAATCAGCTTGTGCTGTAACGAATCACAGCACAGTGATTGGACACAAGAGGCGGGATTTATGATTTCTCCAATTACAAGCAGGGGGTGGGATTGTGCTCCTCCAGGCATTCCCGGCCAGGACAAGCACTGTCAGTGAGTAAAGCGGTGATGTGGCGGCCTTTTTTGGGGGCATAAGATTGGCCCGGGGGGGGGGGGTGGCTGTGTCAGTTTCATTCCGGGACACTGTATTGTCCTGGAATGAATGTGCCTGGGACAGACCTGCAAAATGCAATCCGGGACACGTGGTCACCCTACTGGAGTGTAAACTGGGACAGTCCAAGCCAATGATCCATAGTGCAGAGAGGAAAAAATAATAATATATGGAGTTGGTTACATTGAAGCCCCGTACACACGATCGGTTTGACTGATGAAAACCGTCCGATTGATGGTTTTCATCAGACCAACCGATCGTGTATGGTACCCATCGGTCTTTTTTCCATCGGTTGTAAAAAATAGAACTTGTTTTAAAAATTTCCGATGGATAAAAAAAACGATGGGAATTTCCGATCGTCTATGGGCAAGTCCATCGGTTAAAAAACCCACGCATGCTCAGAATCAAGTCGACGCATGCTCAGAAGCATTAAACTTCATTTTTCTCGGCTCATCGGAGTGTTTTACGTCACCGCGTTTGGAACGGTCGGTTTTTAGACTGATGGTGTGTGGCCAAGACTGATGAAAAACATCGGATTTCCGATGGACAAATCCATCGGACGAAAATCCATAGGTTATCCAATCATGTGTACAGGGCTTTACTGAAAAAAACAGTCAAGGTAAGCTGTCACTATCCTTTCCAATCACTGGCTATGGCTTCTGTTTGACAACGCAGTCTGGCACTATAGCTAGAAAATATTGGCCATTATATCAAGCAGGCTTCTGGGACTGATTTTGATGGTTCTGGCAGAGGAGGATTAACAGTGAAGCATTGCTAGATGGAGAGAGGCCAGGGATTTAGCGAATGGTAGCGCTCTGCTTTGTGAAAGCTGACACAAGTATGGTGCAGAATGTTGCTTTAGAATCCCTTTTTCAGATTTCCTTCAGAGCAAAAAAATAAACACTCCACTGTTAACACCAAGTGTTTTTTTCCTCTGTTTTATGGCCACATATGCAAACAAGCAAGTGGCATGACTTGCAAGCCAAGCTGTACCAATCACCAATGATAAACATGCTGGCACAGCTGGTTAACACACAGATGGTAACACAAAGATGATAATGCTGACCTGGACATCCTCTTGTTTACTTTGCTCTCCATGCAACTCTATGAGATAGGTGTTTTTAGACCCTGAAACTGCTCTCCAGTGCAGTACTTGTTGTCATTATCCCAAGTGTGACAACCATACTTTGCTGAACTTTGGTTTGGTAACTGGAACATTCTCACACTTCAACAGGCATCACTAGTAACTGCCCCTTTCCCTCGTAATGCCTTATAATTATGTTCGGATGACTTTTGGAATTAGAGAATCTACATCATTTTTATTACTTACTTTGTGTATATGTTTATCTTGCTTTACAAAACATATTTTCTATTATTCTTTTAAAACAGGCAGCGCTAAACTCCAAAAAAAAAAAAAATCGTGATCTTTAGTGAACACATTTTCAGCTGCTAGTGAACACATTTTCAGCTGCTACCTTAAAGCGGTCCACCCTAAAAATAAAAAATAAATAATATAAAAAGGCTCCTAAAAATGTGAAAAAAAAAAATGTTTTTTTTTTATACTTACCAGAAATGGCTGTTGCTAGGCAGATCGTCCTAATCTGAAAATGTACTATTCCGCGGTGGTCTTCAGTCTTCTCCTCCTCGCATTGTCTTCTGGGGAATGGGGCTCGCTGTCTTCTGGGACATGTGTGTCCCAGAAGACCGCCGACCATTCCCAAAGCGCCGCGCGACTCGCGCATGCGCAGTAGGAAACGGGCAGTGAAGCCGCAAGGCTCCACTGCCTGTTTAACATAGTACGAATGGCGGCGCGGGCACCCGATCCGATGGATCGGCCTCGGGGGGCCGGCATCACGGGCACCCCGGACAGGTAAGTGTGCTTATTAAAAATCAGCAGCTTCAGTGTTTGTAGCTGGTGACTTTTAAAAAAAAGAAATTTTCAGCTGGAACACCGCTTTAAACATAAATAATTATGTGTAAAATTCAAAAAACACCAGTAAAAATATAAATATAAATAACATCAAATGAGTGAATCCAAAAATAGCATGTAAAACAAAATAAAAATAAAAATGGAACACAGGCTGGCTCAGATGACAAGCAGAGCAGCCAAGATTCTTTTAGGCCCCTTTCACACTGAGGCGCTTTGCAGGCGCTATTGCGCTCTAAATAGCGCCTGCAATGCGCCACAAAAAAGCCTCTCAATACTATCCAATGTGAAAGCCCGAGGGCTTTCACACTGGAGCGTTGCGCTTGCAGGAGGCTCAAAAAACTCCTGCAAGCCGCATCTTTGAGGTGCAATAGGAGCGCTAAAAATAGCGCTCCTATAGCGCCCCTGCCCATTGAAATCAATGGGGTAGCGCCTCTAATACGCCCGCAAAACGCCTCAAAGAGGCGTTATTGCGGGCGTTTTTAACCCTTTTTCGTCCGCTAGCGGGGGTTAAAATACCCCCGGTAGCGCCCGCAAATCGCGGCAAAAAAACGGTATAGCGGCGCGAAAAATAGCGCCGCTATACCACCAGCGCATCCAGCGCCTCAGTGTGAAAGTAGCCTAACATTGTAAAGCTGTGTATGTTAGTGCCGACAATATCAAGGCACCAAACAATGTGAGTGTGTTTCTTATGTTTTATCTCTTTTTAAAAATATATTTTTTTGACAGTTTTATGCAAATAATTCTTTTCTATCCCTTCATCCTATGAGTGGAGATTGGTGTGTTCAGAGGATTGGAGAAACAATACCTGCAATTGAGCTTGTGAGTAATTGAGCTTCTGTGGAGCTTGGTGAGTCCAGAGGAGTGGAGGAATCCAATTTATGTGATTAAGCGAATTACATCTATGTTCTGGTGAATTTTTGCTGTCCAAAGGGTTGTGCTTATTTGCAGGTGGTTTATTTACAGGTGATACTCGACAAATTAGAATATCGTGCAAAAGTTCATTTATTTCACTAAGGCAACTTAAAAGGTGAAACTTATATATGAGATAGACTCATTACATGCAAAGCAAGATAGTTCAAGCCGTGATTTGTCATAATTGGGATGATTATGGCTTACAGCTCATGAAAACCCCAAATCCACAATCTCAGAAAATTAGAATATTGTGAAAAGGTGCAATATTCTAGGCTCAAAGTGTCCCCCTCTAATCAGCTAATTAAGCCATAACACCTGCAAAGGGTTCCTGAGCCTTTAAATCAGGGATATGCAATTAGCGGACCTCCAGCTGTTGCAAAACTACAAGTCCCATCATGCCTCTGCCTCTGGCTGTCATGCTTGTGGCTGTCAGTCTTGCAATGCCTCATGGGAATTGTAGTTCTGCAACAGCTGGAGGTCCGCTAATTGCATATCCCTGCTTTAAATGGTTTCTCAGTCTTGTTCAGTAGGAATCACAATCATGGGAAGGACTTCTGACCTGACAGTTGGGCAGAAAACCATCATTGACACCCTCCATAAGGAGGGAAAGCATCAAAAGGTAATTGCAAAAGAAGTTGGATGTTACAGAAAAACATTTTTATGGCTTAGTTGGAAAAATGCAATACAAGGGGTGGTGGATACAGCGATGCTACAAAAAAAGTTTTGTTATCATTTTGAGCGTTTTGCCTCTTTGACCTAGGACTGCTTCCAGCAAAGGTCCTGGGGGCTAACCTATTAATTCTACAAGAATACAACAAGAAAGGGTAAAGAGACCAAAAAAAGTGAAAGCAGCAAAGAGAAAGGAGTGACCTGGGGGCGAGGAGACACTCTTACCAATGTTTATTATGTTATGCTTTAATCGCTGCAACATTTCAGTTTAGGTGCTCAGGCTTCTTCACCCTTCTGTTTGAGGATGGTGAGCGCTGCTGATAACATACAAATTAAAAAGGATATAGGGCATTGTTGATGCTACACTTTTCCACTCTGGCTTTGAAGGGACTTGTTGACAAAACTTAATTGCCTGCAAACCCTGCTTTGTTGTGATGAGGCATCTGGTAGTCACTGATCACTTTTTATTACTTCTACAGGCTATGTACACAGTGAAATTTCTTTGGGTGGTAAAGTTCCTAATCATCCTCTGGAAAGGTAGGCCATGTTTCCTTTGCATAGTACCCAGCAGCATTTGTGATGTGTGATCTATCAAAGTGGAAGCAGACACTATAGAGCAGTGATATGCAATTAGCGGACCTCCAGCTGTTGCAAAACTACAAGTCCCATCATGCCTTTGCTTCTGGGTGTCATGCTTGTGGCTGTCAGAGTCTTGCTATGCCTCATGGGACTTGTAGTTCTGCAACAGCTGGAGGTCCGCTAATTGCCTATCCCTGCTATAGAGCATACTTAACATTTCCTGCATGGCTAGAGTTTAGTAATTTCTTACTAAAATATGAGACATGAGTAAAGTAGACTGTTTCCATGGGTCTCCCCAAACACCTTTCTCTTCAACTATGGTGCTTACTTGGAGATGGGAAGGGAAACACTAACAACCAATTTTCTGGTGGAACCAAGCCAACAGTTCAGCCTCCATGCAACATTTTTGCTATTCAGGCTCAAATGTTGCAAAATATTACAGTAGGGCTATGGCTTTGATATGTTGCATGCGAGAAATTGGTGAGCACTGGGTTCTGTTGTTGTTGGAGCATGAAGTTGCCTAGCAAGGAGAAAACTATGTGTAGCACACAGACCCCCATTCCTTACCTTTTGGCTCACTTGTAGGAAAAGGGGCACACCATGCCACAAGCCCGTACCCTCCTGTGTGAAGAGGTTGAGCGGTGTAATGTTCCTGGGTCTCTATGGTCAGGTTTTCCCGAGAATGGTTCCCGTCTTCACTACAATAAAGACAAGTCTCTATTCCCCAATAACTCCAAGGTCCACACCAATCGCAACTCCGACGTAGAGTTTATTTTCTCTTATGCATAGTCATTGAAATAGGAAAGGTTGGAGGAAGATCAAGACAGCAAGTGGTGTTGGAGTAGGTCCAGGCACAAACGAAGATATTCACTACCTATATATTCAGGTAGACTCAGCTCATCCGGATAGTCTCCCATTAGAGTGGATCCTAGCAGCCGGAGTGATGCTCGAATTAGATTACACACAGTCTCTGCACAAACTCTGCCACAGATCTGGTGAACGTTAGATCCCTGCCACAGACCTGATGGACATTAGGTCTCTGCCACAGACCTGGTGAACGATGGTTCTGGTATTAGGCCTCTAACGGGAAGATGACATCCCTCCAGAGAGTTACCGGGCCCCTTCCTTCACTGTGATCTCTCACCAGTCCCTCGGAACGGTCCTCCCCCGGCCTCCTCTTCTAGATACGGGTCTCCTCGCAAGGCAGCACCCTGAGATTCCCCCTCCCTCCATGGGCTCCAGCCGAAGGTGCTGGACCCAAGGCCTTCAGTTGCAGCCCCAGGGCTAAAGGTGCCTGGGACTGATCCGCCAGTGTACCGGGTCAGGAACTCCACCCCAGGGCTAAAGGTGCCTGGGGTGGCCACGAACAGGACCACACACTCCAGGGGTCGGACCCCCGGGGGCTCACTCCTCCAACCAAACTCCCCCTACAGGCAGAGTCCGCCCCTTTTATATCCTCTCCTGGCATGCACAGCAGGCCGACACGCCCACCACACCACTGCCGAGAGGGGACACCCAAGGCACAGCACTATACCAGTTGTTCAACCCTAGCCTCCGATGACAGCGCCATCAACGGGCCACAGGGAACTATGTACCAGTATCCCACCTGTAGTATAAAAGGGTTTAACAGAACCCTATCAAATAGTGTGTTTGAGTACAACTACCACTCAAACATTCCCCTAGATTTAAAGACCCCGCTACATATGGAAAAGGACAGACATCCGCACCTATGTGTGGAGACAGCCTCTCTCACAACAATACACACTAAATGAGTCAACTTCATTCATAAAAAAATGGTTGCTTATACCAGTGAAATCAACCCCCCCCCCCCCCCCTTTTAACTGCAACTTTGTCTGGACAGCTTGGTCTGTTAATATAAGTTGAAAAATAACAGACTTAATGGCTGCATCACCACGTGAAAAATAAAGGGAAAAGGCCCCAAAAAGAAAACTAACACAGCCACCACATCTAAAAATTGGTAAGCTGCAATATTATACATGTTTGTTTTTGGGTTTAATACCACAGAAAGTGTCAGCTGTCTGGACCTGGTGGCTAGGTTTGCTTTGTAGAAAAAAAAACAAAAAAAAAAAAACTTCAGTAATGTTTGTTGGTCAGATTTATTTAAAAATGTATGATTTGCAGATGGGAATAGGTTGTATCTTTCCACTGATTCATTCAGCTCTCACTTTATGGTTAGCTGATGATCTAATTACAAGCCCAGCAGTATAAAACATGAAGGAAATGAATTGAAAAATCAATTTGAATTCCTTTTGAAAAAAAAGCAGCTCCTGCCAACAAGTATGTGGACAGCTAATGCTAAGAAAATACACCCAGTGGGCTTATTTTCTATGTTGGGGAATGGGGATACAAAGCCAGCTTCTGTTTGCCTATACTATCACTGAACATCGTGGATAGCATTCAAATAAATTGTCTTTCCCTGATCTCCTGGAGAAACAGAAGTGTGAAAAAAAGATTACTCCTCTAATGCCAATGAAAACTACCCTCTGGATTGGTTGAAATACTTTAAAATGAATGGAGTGAATTAAAAAAATGGGGAGAGTCTGTTCAAGGAAGAAATGGTCATTTTATGTATATGGTTTATAAGTGACATTTTTAATGTAATTGAAAAATTTTTATTATTTTTTTTTAACCATTTAAGTCTGTATATATTTTCTCGAAACCTAAAAAGTCGCATTGAGTCTCTATATACATTTTTCTCCTTGGTGATATGGCGGTATGATGCCTAAAAAAACTTTGTCAGGCCAGTGTGTGTTGATTTATCTTTTAAGGTTCAACCCTCTCTTAATGAAAACCAGTGGCCAGTGCTCGGAAAAAGGTGTGCCTGGGTGTAACATTGTCTGGTTCACGTTCAAGGCCTTGAGAAAAGAGGATATTAACAGCCTTAGGGCTATAATAGGTACAACAGGCAGCTAAACAAGATGAATGGCAGCATTCAAATCACAGTCACCCAACAAGCTAAGCTGAGTCCTCTAAATAAACAATTATTATATTTGAATTCATCTTTCCTGGCCTCAAAAACCTCAGAAATGTTAATGTATAAATATATTATTTCTATTTGTAGGAAACCAAAATGGTTGTGAACATTCTAGGGTCAACATGCACACACCACATCTTTCCTTAGTTGGGTACGTTCTTTGATGTAGTATTATTGACTGATTTATATAGCAGGTCTCTTATCCTCAGAACTCTTAGCAGAACATAAACAGGGTCACTCATCAAAGGCTTACAGAAGGGCAAACAGTGAGGTGACGCCTAGACATGCACTAAAAGTGTGTTCCTCATGGCAGCAAAGGATCAGTACATTGAACTTTTATATTCAGCCATCTGTGCTGATGAAAGGCTGGGTGACAAATTCAGTGAGAAAAGTTATGGAAGTATAACCAGATCACTTTAAAGCACATGAAGTTGTACCGGCTACAGCTTTGCAAACCAGCTTACTTCCTTTCCTGCGCTATGAAATAACTTCTCAAGCTGGTCTTACGCAGTTAGAACTTGTTTGTTTTTTAAACTTTTGTTCAATTTCCTAATGGGGACAAATCAACAATCATTTTTGATAGTAGTGACAAGAAAAATTGAGGGC
Organism: Rana muscosa; assembly: GCA_029206835.1. Lineage (NCBI taxonomy): Eukaryota > Metazoa > Chordata > Amphibia > Anura > Ranidae > Rana > Rana muscosa. Next base: position 931,659,588 of record CM055116.1, read on the forward strand.
GAAGGCATAGCTCCCAACTGTCCCTGATTTCGAGGGACTGTCCCTGATTTGGAGCAATGTCCCTCTGTCCTACTTTCCTCCTCATTTGTTCCTCATTTTGGTCTGATCTATAAAGCTGTATATAAAATGCACTTTTTATCTTTCAAAAAGTGTTTTGCAGTGCTAAACCTTTCATCCAATTACTAAATTGCTGCACTTGTAAATTTCAAAAGCCAGTAGAAAGGAATAGTAGTGGTAAAAAAAAAAAAAAAACACCTGTGGGTTTAACTATTCTTTTTTTTGTAAAATTCTCATTTAAACTACTTGCCTACTGTGCACTTTTACCCCCTTCCTGCTCAGGCCAATTTTCAGCTGTCACACTTTGAATGACAATTGGGTGGTCATGCAACGCTGTATCCAAACAAAGTTTTTATCATTTTTTTCAGACAGATAGCACTTTCTGTTGGTGGTGTAGCGGCCTCACCCCATCTCCTTTGTCTAGGGGTATGTCACATGACAGGGTGAGATGCGCTACGGCCCATGTCCTCCCCATAGCTGTGGGTGAGGTGAAGGCCAGTATCAGTATTTTCCTCGGGCCAATGTGTTTTAGTTATGAAATTCAGTCCTGCTATGCTGACACCTCCCTTTGCTCTCATTAACCAGAGTCCACACACCGATCACAGTCCAACTCTTGTTTTATTGCAAGCTCCACAATAAACAGTGCTTCAGTAGCCAACTGGTTGGAACGTTATAACAGCCTGATACGGTGGGATGAGCAGGTCGAGGCACTATCCTGATTTCAATCTAAACCACTGTGGTTTCACCAGCGGTTATTGTAGCCTTGATTAGTACAGAACATAGAACTTGTGAGTCTCTACCAGCAACTCAAGAGAACATATTTAGGAGTACCTTCGCTGCGCTGTGGCCCCTATCAGGGGAAGATGTCCCTCTAAGGGAGTTACCGGAGGCCCATCCGTCACCGGGTTGATGCTGCTCCGGACTCTCCGGACGGGTGACCTCCCCGGCCTCCTCACCTCAGATGCGGGTCCCGTCCACCTCGGGGACCCTCGGATCACTTCGCCCTTGCAGGACCCAGTCAAAGTCACTGGGCCCCAGGCCTACGATTTAGTACCTCACCCCAGGCTGAAGGTGCCTGGGATGGACTCCAACTCCATTCCGGTCAGGCCTAGGGCGCCTGGGCCGGAACTCCGAACCGCCCGCACCCAGGCCTAAGGTGCCTGGGTGCGTGAAGAGAAAATCCTCGAAGACCTCGTGGTGAGGGCGTCTCCCCCTTTTATCTCCTCCCATCGACACCCCGGCAGGTTCCCCGCCCCAGCCGTACCATCTCCGGAAAGGGACAAAAAGGGTAGCACTGTGGCAGTGATTCTACCTTGAGCCTGCGGGTACCCCGCCACCCACAGGCCAATGAGAATAATACACCACCCAATCCTCCACGAATACAAAGGGGTCCAAAACCTCTCATAATTTACACACCTGGGTCACACTACTACCCAGGTGTACCCCAACTATATTTAAAGACCCCGCTACAGTGGTATTTAATCATCACTGTTTTTTTTTTCTTAGTTTCTGTTATAAAATGTTGTAAATAAGTAATTTTTCTCCTTCACTGATGTGCACTGATGAGGCTGCACTGATGAAACAGCACTGAAGGGCACTGATGAGGTGCCCCTGATGAGGAGGCACTTATATGCAGCACTGATGGGCACTAATATACAGCACATCCTGGGAATGCAACATACAGGTCACTGCAAAATATGCAAAAAGATCTCTCCTACACCAAAGCAAATGAGCCATAGAAAAGGAGAGGGCAATCATAGCGTAATCCAGTTGAAAACATTTATTATTAAATCTCACATTAAAGCGGAGGTCCACACATAAAGTGAACCTCCGCTTTTCGGAACCCTCTCCCCCTCCAGTGTCACATTTGGCACCTTTCAGAGGGGAGGGGGGTGCAGATACCTGTATAATACAGTTATTTGCACCCACTTCCCCCCCCCCGCTGTCTTCTGTGAAACACACTGGTACCAGGAGACAGCGGAGACCACTGAGAACGCGCTGCTGCTACTCGCGCATGCGCTTCACTTCCTGATTCCCTCACCGAGGATGGCGGTGGGGGCAGCCGAGAGACGAGCGATTGCTTGGCTTCGGGTGCCGTCATCGTGGGCACCCTGGACAGATAAGTGTCCATTTATTAGGCTTCATGCCCACTGACGTTTTTACAGCTGCGTTTTTTACAGCTTAAAAACGCCTGTCCATGTTATTGTAACATTTTTAAAAAAAATTTTATATTTTTTTGAGAAAAAAAAAAACGTCGGAGCTAAAAAACCTGACCGCGCGTTAGTGCGCGTTAGTGTGCGTTTTTGAGCGTTTTTTGACGCTCGCGTTTTTTTCTGCCTAACTCCGACGCTGAGGAACGCACTGGTCCTGGTTTTTTTTTTACAGCTTAAAAACGTCTATGCTATTTGCAGCTCAAAAACATCTAGGTGGGCATGAAGCTATAGACTAACATGGACAGGCGTTTTTAAGCTGTAAAAAACGCTCAAAAACGCGGCTGTAAAAACGTCCGTGGGCATGAGGCCTTAAAAGTCAGCAGCTGCAGTATTTGTAGCTGCTGGCTTTTAATATATTTTTTTTAGTGGGACCTCCGCTTTAAGAGAAACATGCATAGCAAATAAACTCCAAAAAAGCCATCCACTGGAAAACGTGATGATATCATGCTGCTAAGCTGTACCCGACGTGTTTTGTCACAAGAGGACGATGTACCCTGATGATGTCTTCTTGTGACAAAATATGTTGGGTAAAGCTCAGAGGCATGACGTCATCAGTTTTAGGCTTCTCATACACAGTGGGGCTGATTTACTAATAACCGTGCGCTGCACTGGTTCTAACCTTAATTGGTGCGCCGGATAACTCCTTCACTGGGCGCAGGAACCAGCGGCGCACAGCGGCGCACTGTTATAGTAAATCCAAATGTCAGCGGCGCTCTATTGAAAATGAATGGTTCCCTATGGGAGCCCATTGATTTGAATAGAGGTCGCCCGGGAAGTCGGATGAAGCAGATCTGATTTGCGGGGCGACTCGTGTGCCGGCTTACACAGGGACAGCGCGACTTTGCGAGGCGACTTGGACACGACCTGAGCGTGAAGCAGCCGCTTAAGTAGTGTCCTAAAGGCGACTAGCCGGCCGAGAATGTCTCCAGCGCGATGTCATCGCGCTGGTCTTCGGCAGCCTCGCTGTCCCATGTTTGGTATGAATCATGAAGGGGAACTCCAGGCCAAATTTTAATGAAAAAAACGGCATGGGTTCCCCTCCAGGAGCATACCAGGCCCTTAGGTCTGGTCTGGATTTTAAGGTGAACCCCCTAAGCCGAAAAACGGCGTGGAGGTCCCTCCAAAATCCAAACCAGACCCTTAGGTCTGGTCTGGATTTTAAGGTGAACCCCCCAAGCCGAAAAACGGCGTGGGGGTCCCCTCAAAATCCAAACCAGACCCTTATCTGAGCATGCAACCTGGCAGGCCACAGGGGAAAAAGGGGGGGACGAGAGAGCGCCCCTCCCTCCTGAACCGTACCAGGCCGCATGCCCTCAACATGGGGGGGTTTGGTGCTTCGGGCAGGGGGACGACCAGCGGCCCCCCCACCTCAAAGCACCCTGCCCCCATGTTGATGGGGACAAGGGCCTCTTCCCGACAACCCTGGCCGTTGGTTGTTGGGGTCTGCGGGCGGGGGGCTTTTCGGAATCCGGGAGCCCCCTTTAAAAAGGGGGCCCCCAGATGCCAGCCCCCCAACCTATGTGAATGAGTATGGGGTACATCGTACCCCTACCCATTCACCTGGTGGCAAAATAAGTCAATAAAAAAGACAACACAGGTTTGAAAAGTAATTTATTGGGCAGCTCCGGGGGTCTTCTTCCGACTTCGGGGGTCTTTCTGCCGGGCGCCCCGCTATCTTCTGGCAGCTCTTTTGCTAGCGGGGTCCCGGGCTTCCTCGCCATCTTCTTCAGACTTCGGGGGTCTTTCTGTCGGGCGCCCCGCTATCTTCTGCTAGCTCTTTTGCTAGCGGGGTCCCGGGCTTCCTCGCCGTCTTCTTCCGACTTCGGGGGTCTTTCTGCCGGGCGCCCCGCTATCTTCTGCCAGCTCTTTTGCTAGCGGGGTCCCGGGCTTCCTCGCCGTCTTCTCCCGCTCTCCGGTGCCTTCTCCACGATCTCCGGTTCTTCTCCCGCTCTCCGGTGCCTTCTCCACGATCTCCGGTTCTTCTCCCGCTCTCCGGTGTCTTCTCCACGATCTCCGGTTCTTTCTGCCTTCTGCCGGGCGCCCCGCTATCTTCTTCCAGCTCTTTTGCTAGCGGGGGCCGGTCTTCTTCGTCGCCTTCTTCCCTCTTCTCTTCGCCCGATGTTGCCTCGTCGCTGTCCACCGCTTCAATGCTCTGTCTGAGCAGCGGTGCCACTTTTATTGGCATGGGGCATGGACACCGGCTGATGCAACATGGGGGCAGGGTGCTTTGGGGTGGGGGGTCGCAGGTTGCCCCCCTGCCCCGAAGCACCAAACCCCCCATGTTGAGGGCACGCGGCCTGGTACGGTTCAGGAGGGAGGGGGCCGCTCTCTCGTCCCCCCTCTTCCCCTGCAGCCTGCCAGGTTGAGTGCTCGGATAAAGGGTCTGGTGTGTATTTTTAGGGGACCCCACGCTATTTTTTTTTTTTGGCGCGGGGTTCCCCTTAAAATACATGCCAGACCTGAAGGGCCTGGTATGGATTCTGGGGGGACCCCCACGCCATTTTTTTTTATTTTGGGGGGGTGGGGTCCCCTTTGAATTCATACTAGACCCAAGGGCCTGGTATGGACCTGGGGGGGGGGGGCACGCTGTTTTTTTTTTTTACATTTTTTTATTTTTTTTTACATTTCCTTTAACAACCAGCTATAAACAGGTAAAACAAAAAATCAACGCAAAATTGCGGTACTTGCGTTTTGGATGCGGGTCCATTGAATTCTATTACATCCAAAACACTGTTTTTGGCCTGGCAAAAAAAAATCTGCAGTTGCGTTTTAAAATCGTTTTTCACGAAGCCTAAAAATGCCTTCAGACGCCAAAGATTTCCACGTTTCAGACGCGGTACCAGCGTTTAGCCGCATTTTAGTTTAGAAGCATTTTTAAAGGTGACCTATTTTTTTACATTGATAAACTCCAAATTTATGGCAAATGAGGAAAAACCATAAAAAATATATATATATATTAAATTGCTTCCATTGCATTGTGGTCAATCCAGAACTTGGGGCAGCTGACGTGGCAAGTGGACAATCCACAACTTGTGGCAAGTGATGTGGCAAGTAGGGTGACCACATTTCCAAACTACCATTCAGGGACACCCCCCCTTCCCAAAAATCAGCTTGTGCTGTAACGAATCATAGCACAGTGATTGGACACAAGAGGCGGGATTTATGAGTTCTCCAATCACAAGCAGGGGGTGGGGATTGTGCTCCTCCAGGCATTCCCGGCCAGGACAAGTACTGTCAGTGAGTAAAGCGGTGATGTGGCGGCCTTTTTTGGGGGCATCAGATTGGCCCGGGGGGTGGCTGTGTCAGTTTCATTCTCAGACACTCTATAGTCCTGGAATGAAGGTGCCCGGGACAGACCTGCAAAATGCGGGACTGACCCGGGCAATCCGGGACACGTGGTCACCCTAGTGGCATGTGACACGCTAAATACAACTACACTGCTGCTCTCAGCTGCTGATATCACTCTGGTCTCACAAAATAGCTAAAATCGTAAATAATACTGTTTATCATATACACGCAAATGTGGTAAAACACGGCATGCAAACGCCACAAAGCGAGCCTTTCTAAACGCCACTTTCAACCTTAGTTCTGAACACTTTGCACCAGCGTCCCGTCTACATGGGGCCTAAAAACGCCTATGCCATTTACAGCTCAAAAACGCCATGGTGGCCATGAGGCCATAGGCTAACATGGAGAGATGTTTTTAAGCTGCAAAAAACGCTCAAACAAGCGGCTTGAAAAACGTCCGTGTGCATGTAGCCTTATATTAACCACTTGCGCACTGCCCAGACCAAGTTTCAAATTTCAGCGCTGATGCACTTTCAATGACAATTGCGCGCTCATACAACACTGTAACCCAATGAAAATGTATTATTTGTTGGCACACAAATAGAGTTTGCTTTTGGTGCTATTTGATCACCTTTTGCGTTTTTTTCTTTTTTTTCTATAAATATGTAGCGGGGTCTCCTTTAAAGACTCTCAGGACTACCTTACCCAGAACCCCATTCGGCTCCCAGGGTGCAATGTTTCCACCCCAGAGACTCATGGGTGGGGTTATATAAGGAGGAGGCGAGGCTGCATTCGGTCTCTTTGGGACACGAGACTTCAGTGGAGAGATCTTCCTGTGCGGATCCGCTGTGGTGCAAGGCCTGAAGCCTGGGGCCTTGCGCTGTTACCCAAAAGAGCCTTCCACCCCCATTGCGAGCCTGGGTGGCATCTGACTCAGTCATCCTCAACCGCTGCTGAGCCGGAGACCAGACCGCTGCAGAGGCTGTGTGTGGAGACACAGCAGGTGGAAGTTCCCGGACTGGGATCGCGTCCGGAGGGGTGAGCGAGCACATGCTCAATCCATATACTGTATACTATTGTTAGGCCTACAGACTGCCGTGGCCCACCAGTTCATATTTAAGCCCCCACTGGAGATCCATAGCAGAACTGAGTCAAACGGATCTCTAGTGGAGTGTTCTGTGTTGGCACTTTTACCCTTTGGATTACAAATGTGTTCCTGAAATGTACACCACCGTTTAAAGACTTGCATGTGAAGAATTCATCCCCCAGAGACTGTGTTATATGGTCAGGCCTGGCCATCTAGATAGTTTATTTAGTTGCTGCGCCATAGGGCGCATAGTGAAGTACTGTTACAAGTGGCGCGTGTGCGCCATAACTTACTAGTTGTAGTGTGTCTATTGCTGCAGGGCTCTGCAGATAGATTCCTGTGATCTGTTATAACTGTTGATTTTATTGCCAGTAGAAGTAAACTCGTTATTCTTCTATCATTGCATTGGTGTCTGAATTTAACCATAGAGCATAAGATATATACATTACCCTAGACTGATTGTGCCAGGGGGGGGGGGTCGAGTAAATTGCCAGGGGTTGGCGGAGCTGTCTTCAGGGCCCAAACTAAATCTGTGGCCCTCTTAGCTGAAGGTATCGCTACACGTGGGGGTTCTCGTCCGGGATCCTGATACAACAGGTGAACGCCAGAAGTGGCGGCATGGACACCATGGACCCACAAGCAGTAGAAGCGTGGTGCAAAGCCTCTAAGGCAGACCCAAACCGCTCAATAGTCATCAGCCTCCCTGGGGAGGAATGGTCGACTGAAACGGTAGAGGAGTAATGAAGTCAGTGTCCCCAGATCACACACCGTGTGTGACGGAGATAAAGTCAGACCCAGACATCTCATATCAGTATGCACTAGTAGAGTACTGGGACGGGATGCCGGAGGCTTGCAAGCGCAAGTGTGTGCGGACGCCAGACAACAGAACCTATAGGTTGGTGCATGCAGTAACTGTAAAGAAGGAGCCATCACCAATGGGATCACCGCAGGCTGTGGCCCGTACCTCACCAGAAAGAGGAGACAGGGTGACGCCTCCGGTGGCACCTGGACCTGCCACTGCTATATCACCAGAATTGATAAAGGCAATAGGGGATCTGCTAACCAAATGTCAGAAGACAAGCACGGTGCATGTAGAGACTAGCTACCGGAGACTAAAGACATTCTCAGGGAAGCTCCCTGTCCCCGCAGGGGAGGAAGACTTCAATACTTGGGTGGAACAGGCATTACAAGCAGTGGAGGCATAGGAGGTGCCTGAAGCGCAGAAGAGGCAACGAGTGATAGAAAGCCTTAAAGGCGCAACAGCAGAAGCAGTGAAAAGTTTCTGGTTTGGAAATACAGACTGCACGGCTCAAGACTGTCTAGCTATGCTACAGGAAGAGTTTGGTCAGCTAGAAAAGGTGACAGAGATGGTCTACCAATTTGAACATACTTTCCAACAGCCGAATGAAAAGCTTTCAGAGTATGTCAGAAGACTGAACAGGTTGCTGTGTAAGATTGTATTGAAGAAGGGAATGATGCCCCAAGATACAGATGCGGCAAGAATGAAGCAAGTCTTAAAGGGAGCGTTACGCTCTGATCCAGTCTGGTTGCACTTGAAAACCTCAGGAGGAGGAACGTCACTGACTTACTCTGATTTGATAAAAATCATCAGAGATGAGGAGGCACTGCAGAAGGATCAGGCAATGATAAAGACAAGTCATGCCCCTACACCAGTGATAGTCAACTCGCTCATGACTCCAGAAAGGGACTCAGAAGTGGACACTTTGAAATCACAAATGTCTCAGGTGTTAGAGATGCTAACCTCTCTGATGGCGAAAGACACTCATGGTCCAGAGAAAGAGGTAGCGAGAAAGGAACTGTTCCTAGCTGTTTCGGCACCCGCATCTCTGCAAGACTGGGGGGACATAATCTGTTTTAACTGTGGGGGAGTTGGCCACATTGCAGCTACATGTTCCAGTCCCAAGAAGAAGAAAACAGATAACCGCAAGCCGGCGGGAAACTCCAGAGGGCCCCGGTGAAGGAGTCAACCGGGTGCCCATCATCTTCAGTGAGCTCCAAGCTGAATGCGAAGCAGAAGAAAAGAGGAGACAAAACCCCCCAGAGGAAACACAACATTCCTCAACAGAGATACACCCCAGAGAAAAGGGGCAAGACCCCTCAGAAGAGGCACAGCATTCCCCAGAGGGGATGCACACCTAAGAAAAACAATAATATCCCTCAGCGGGTCTGTACACCCATTGAAAGAAGGGAAATCAATGCATACCAGGCTCAAGAAAGACTAAAGTCCAAAGGGAGTTGGACGAGAGAGAGTCCGAAGGGAAAGGACCAGAAGAAGGCGACCACTGCCAGGCCATATCCGGAGAAGCTGGTAGGCCCATCTCCTATAGTGTCCATTCAAGTGGAGGGAGTCTACACCAGAGCCATCTTGGATACTGGGGCACAAGTGACCCTATTATACCGGGATTTCCACGATAAGCACTTGAGTCATCTGCCCATCCAGAAGATAGAGGAACTGTAAATATGGGGGATTGGAACCCAGAGCTTCCCCTACGATGGCTATCTACCAATCAAGATGACCTTTGACCCATCTGTGGCTGGGAAGGCCGAAGTGTTTGACACCCTGGCAGTTGTGTGCCCTCGGCCGCCAGGAGCCAACAAGAGTTCCCTTATAATAGGGACAAACACGGACCTGGTCCGAAGACTCCTGACCCCTCTAGTGAATGAGAAGGGGCAAGCGGCCACCAAGATCCACCCCATGCTGAAGACGGCCTACCAATGGCTGGTCCTAGAGCAGAAGACCCCTGCAGAGGGGATAGGGAAGGTGTGGAGACTTGGAAGAGAAGGGGTAGTGTTGCAGCCCGGCGAAGTAACCTGTCTCAGAGCCACTGTGAAGCTTACTTGGGAGCAGCCTGGACCCTTTGTCGTGCTGGGGTCCGACCCAAGGGGAGAGTTCTCAGGTCTGGAAGTGATACCAGAAGTGATTCCGCTGAAGGCCCTGAAGAAGGCCCATTGTAGAGTTCCGGTGAGTGTTAGGAACATTACAGGTGGCCCCATGGAGATCCCCGCCAGAATGCTGCTGGGCCAGGTGAGCCCTGCTGCCCCGGTTACCCTGTCAGAAGTCAAGGGGACGGGGGAAGGAGGAGATGTTTGGGAGAAGCTGTCCATGGAAAACCCGAATCTGCCCAGGGCTTGGAAAGAGAGAGCCAAGGCCCAGTTGACCAGATGGGAGAAGATCTTCTCCAAAGATGAGTTCGATGTGGGGTGTGCAAGGAGTGCCACCCATCGAATCCACCTCCAAGAAGACAAGCCCTTCAGAGAGAGGGTCAGGCGGGTCCCACTAGCAGATCTGGAGGATCTAAGGGAACAACTCGCAGAACTCAAGAGGACTGGTGTGATCCGGGAGTCTAGAAGCCCCTATGCCTCCCCGATAGTGGTGGTCAGGAAGAATGGGTCGTTGAGGCTCTGTATAGACTACAGGACTCTCAACAGGAGAACCATCCCCGACCAGTACACCACTCAGAGGATAGAGGACGCTTTACAGAGTTTGTCTGGAGCCAAGTGGTTCAGCGTTATGGATCTCAAGAGTGGATACTACCAGATCCCTATGCATCCGGAAGACAAGGAGAAGACAGCCTTCATAACCCCAGTGGGGTTCTTCGAGTTTGATCGAATGCCTCAGGGACTGTCTGGAGCTCCTGCTACCTTCCAACGTCTCATGGAGAAGACTGTAGGAGACATGAACCTTATTGAAGTCCTTGTATACCTGGACGATGTCATTGTCTTTGGGAGAACCTTAGAAGAACACGAAGAGAGGCTGGAAAAAGTGTTGAGAAGACTCAGTGAGGAGGGACTCAAGCTTTCGCCTGAGAAGTGTCGGTTCTACCAGTCTTCTGTGAACTATCTGGGGCACATAGTGTCTGAAGAAGGGGTGGCTACAGATTCTGAGAAATTGGAGGCAGTTACCTCCTGGCCACGACCCACAACAGTAACAGAACTCAGATCCTTCTTAGGGTTCTGCTCCTATTACAGGAGGTTTGTGGAAGGATTCGCCCGAATTGCCAGACCATTGAATGAACTGCTCAAGACTGAGGGGGAAGAGGACGACTCAGGGCCCAGGAAGCCGGGAGAGTCAGTCAGAGATTAGTAGAACCAGAAGTGTGAAGAGGCCTTCCAGGCATTGAAGAAGAGCCTAACCACTGCCCCAGTCTTGGCCTACGCAGACCCAACCAGACCCTATGAACTACATGTAGATGCTAGTCATGATGGTCTGGGAGGAGTACTTTACCAAGAACACGAAGGACAACTGCGGCCTGTTGCCTACGTGAGCAGGAGCCTGACCCCCTCTGAGAAGAACTACCCCACTCACAAGCTGGAGTTCCTGGCCCTTAAGTGGGCGGTAGTAGACAAGCTCAAAGACTACCTGTATGGGGCGGAGTTCACTGTGAAGACCGACAACAACCCCCTTACCTAACATTTCACCACAGCAAAGCTGGACGCCACTGGACACAGGTGGCTGGCCGCACTGTCTGGATTCAATTTCAGCCTAAAGTACAGGCCAGGGGCTGGAAATCAAGATGCAGACGCTCTGTCCAGGAGATCTCATGCCCCCACCAGTGACACAGAAGACTGGACTCAAGTGGCACCTGACGAGGTGCGGGCCCTTTGTCAAGGGGCTGAATTACAAGCCAGAGGAGGCTCGAGGGCAGAAGAGATAGGAGTTACCATGGTAGGAGTCCCCAAACAATACTGTGGAGTAACCCAACTGGAGGAAGACAATCTGCCGAAACTGTCCAAGAAGGAGCTGAGATGCAACCAATTAGAAGACCCCATGGGGAAATTGGTCCTGGAAGCCCTGGAGAATCAGGATCCAAATAGACTCCTGCGCCACTCCTCAAAGGAAGCTCGCCTGTTGAGGAAAGAGTGGGACAGGTTGCAGGTGCAACAGGGAGTGGTCTACCTAAGGGGCCCCTCTGATGACCTGGAAGATAAATGGCAATTGTTCCTTCCGGAAAAACATTGAGAGACTGTTCTGATTGCCCTACATGACAATCACGGCCACCTAGGGGCGGAAAGGACCTTTCAACTCGTCAGAAGTCGGTTCTATTGGCCCTGCATGAGGGCAGAAGTAGAAGAGTACTGCCATTCATGTGCAAGCTGCATCCAGAGGAAGACTTTACCCCATCAAGCTGCCCCAATGGGCCATCTACAAAGTCAAGGCCCAATGGATCTGGTATGCATTGATTTTCTCTGCCTCGAACCCGACCTGAGTGGACTAGGAAATGTTCTGGTGATAACAGATCATTTCACCCGGTATGCCCAAGCTTTCCCAACCAAAGACCAGAAGGCTTCTACAGTAGCCAAGGTACTTATGGAGAAGTATTTTGTCCATTATGGGCTGCCACAGCGACTCCATTCAGACCAAGGAAGGGACTTTGAGAGTCGGCTGATCCGGAAACTACTGGATTCGTTAGGAATCAAGAAAACCCGAACCACACCTTACCACCCACAGGGAGATGCTCAGCCGGAGAGGTTTAACCGAACCCTACTCAACATGTTGGGAACTCTGGATAGTGAGAAGAAACAACATTGGAGCAAACACATAGCAGCTATAGTACACGCTTACAACTGCACCACAAGTGATGCTACAGGCTACTCCCCCTATCGACTCATGTTTGGGAGAGAGGCAAGGTTACCTGTGGACCTGGCCTTTGGCACCTCCTTAGACCATTCCTCAGCCACCTCCCACAAAGGATATGTGGACAGGCTCAGACACAGCCTGAAAGTAGCCTATGAACAAGCTCAAGCGGCCTCAGATCAAAGGGGAGCTCTAAACAAAAGAAACTTCGACTTGAAGGTCCGGGTGCAAGACCTTCAGCCCGGGGACCGAGTACTGTTACGCAATCTGGGGGTCCCTGGAAAACACAAACTTGCAGACAGATGGAGATATGAACCCTATGTCATCTTTAGGAAGCTGCCAGGCCTACCTGTCTACAAGTTGAAGCCAGAAGGAAAGGTAGGACCACTGAAGACGTGGCAGCGAAACCACCTGCTCCCACTTGCTGAAGCAGTCAGGATACCTCCAGTGAGGGACTCCCCTGAACCAGTCTCTATTCTGGATACTCCCAGGCCAAACACTCGGTCCCAGACCTCTCAGGCTGAAGATGGAGAGGCCTCTGAACTTAGTGGAGATGAAGGAAGAGAACTTGACTGGCTGTGGCCTTCCCCAACTCCAGGGACGTCTGCTATAGATCTTCCAACCACTGAAGACACTATAGATGGACAACTGAATGCAGAAGCCACTGAGTTTATCCCATCTAGTCCTTCATCAGATTACTGGGAAGATGCCTGTGATACTTACTCTGAAAAGGACCCTAGAGACTCTATGTATCCCTCGGCTCCTGAAGCAGATGTTCCAGAGCCCGCCGTGTTGCCCGAGCCTGCTACGGAAGAAGAGCCTGTGGCGCCAGAGCCAGAAACCCCAAGAGAGCAAAGGGCTCGAAGAGTCATAAGGCCTCCCAAAAAGTTGACCTACCCACAAATGGGGAAGAGCTCAGAAGATTCTGTGGTCACTGCCAGGAGGAGTGCAGAGAATCCGGATCCCTCCTCCACTGTTAATTTGGTGGAGGGCAACCCCCACTCACTCTCTGGCACAGTTAGGCAGGCCACTCATGATAGTGTGACCTGTGGGCAAGGGAATTCAAACCCTCGGTTTTGGTGGGAATTCCCTATGCCAACATCATACGCAACGTTGTCTAGGGTTGTACGCAGTGTATGTTAGGATTATCTTTGGGGACCAAAGAGTTTAAGTGGGGGGAGTGTGTAGCGGGGTCTCCTTTAAAGACTCTCAGGACTACCTTACCCAGAACCCCATTCGGCACCCAGGGTGCAATGTTTCCACCCCAGGGACTCATGGGTGGGGTTATATAAGGAGGAGGCGAGGCTGCGTTCGGTCTCTTTGGGACACGAGACTTCAGTGGAGAGATCTTCCTGTGCGGATCCGCTGTGGTGCAAGGCCTGAAGCCTGGGGTCTTGCGCTGTTACCCAAAAGAGCCTTCCACCCCCATTGCGAGCCTGGGTGGCATCTGACTCGGTCATCCTCAACCGCTGCTGAGCTGGAGACCAGACCGCTGCAGAGGCTGTGTGTGGAGACACAGCAGGTGGAAGTTCCCGGACTGGGATCGCGTCCGGAGGGGTGAGCGAGCACATGCTTAATCCATATACTGTATACTATTGTTAGGCCTACAGACTGCCGTGGCCCACCAGTTCATATTTAAGCCCCCACTGGAGATCCATAGCAGAACTGAGTCAAACGGATCTCTAGTGGAGTGTTCTGTGTTGGCACTTTTACCCTTTGGATTACAAATGTGTTCCTGAAATGTGCACCACCGTTTAAAGACTTGCATGTGAAGAATTCATCCCCCAGAGACTGAGTTATATGGTCAGGCCTGGCCATCTAGATAGTTTATTTAGTTGCTGCGCCATAGGGCGCATAGTGAAGTACTGTTACAAGTGGCGCGTGTGCGCCATAATTTACTAGTTGTAGTGTGTCTATTGCTGCAGGGCTCTGCAGATAGATTCCTGTGATCTGTTATAACTGTTGATTTTATTGCCAGTAGAAGTAAACTCGTTATTCTTCTATCATTGCATTGGTGTCTGAATTTAACCATAGAGCATAAGATATATACATTACCCTAGACTGATTGTGCCGGGGGGTAGAGTAAATTGCCGGGGGTTGGCGGAGCTGTCTTCAGGGCCCAAACTAAATCTGTGGCCCTCTTAGCTGAAGGTATCGCTACAAATACAAAAGACCGAGTTTAAAAAAAAAAATTGATATTTTAACCACTTCAGCACTGGGCCTTTTCTGGTACTTCTGTCCTTCATGTAAAAATAATAAACTTAGGGCTATAAAATTACTTCCAAACACCAAACATTATATATGTTTTTTGAGCAGACACCCTAGGGAATAAGATGGCGGTCATTGCAAATTTTTATCTCGCTCAGTATTTGCGCAATAAATTTTCAAACGCCTTTTTTTTGGTAAAAATATTACAAAACAGTAAAGTTAGGCCAATTTTTTGGTATAATGTGAAAGATGTTGTTATGCTGAGTAAATAGATACCTAACACGTCACGCTTTAAAATTGCGCAGACTCATGGAATGACACCAAACTTCAGTAATTAAAAATTTTCCTAGGCGATGCTTTATTTTTTTTTTACACGTTACCATTTTGGCATTACAGAGGAGGTCTAGTGCTAGAATTGTTGCACTCGTTCTAACGCACGCAGCAATACCTCACATGTGTGGTTTGAACGGCGTTTACATATGTGGGCGGGACTTACGTGTGTGTTCGCTTCTGAGCGCGAGCTACCGGGGACATGGGCGTTTTTTCTTATTTTTGCTTATTATAATTTTTTTAATTTTTTTTACTTTTTTGTATTTCTTACTCTTTTTTTAACTTTTTTGTTTTTTGGATCACTTTTATTCATATTACAAGGAATGTAAACATCCCTTGTAATAGGAATCTATTGTGACAGGTCCTCTTTATGGAGAGATGCGGGGTCAATAAGACCCCACATCTCTCCTCCAGGCTGGAAAGCATGATATTGGTCAAAAGAATTCACCAATCTCATGCTGACAGCCGAGATCACGGCTTGGTTAACATACAGGAACACGGCGTGATGTCATAACGTCGCGCCCGGGCCTCCGACGTTCATAGAGATGACTGGTGACCATCTGATCACCAGTCATCTCCAAATCGTTCTCCGAGCCCAAGATGGCACGGGAGAGCCCGGAGAAGCACCAGATGGCGGCAAGAGGGGGGTGGGGGGAACGTCCCCTCCCGCCGCCTATAAGAACGATCAAGCGGCGGAACTGCCACTATGATCGTTTTTATTGTGCACAGAATCGCTGGCTGAAAAGAATATCTGAATGATGCCTGCAACTGCAGGCATCATTCAGATGTCACCGCACAAAGCCAAGGATGTCATTTGACGGTGGGCGGTAGGAAACTGGTTAATATTTTTAAAAAAGGTAATTTTTCTTCTTCATTGATGTACACTGATGAGACTGCACTGATGGGCTGCACTGATGGGCACCGATAAGGTGGCAAGGGTGGGCACTGAGAGGTGGCATTGCTAGTTGGCACTGGTGGGCATTGAGAAGTGGCACTGCTAGGTGGCAATGATAGTTGGCAGTGATGGGCACTGATACGCAGCACTGCTAGGTGCCACTGATTGGCACCAGTGGTGGGCATTGATAGGTGGCACTGGTAGGGGCTACTAATTGTCACAGATGACGCAGAATTGCCTCTTCCTCTTCGGGCCCCATGTCCCTTGCACATAAGCCGGTGATTGCCTTTTTTTTATGCTCACACTGTCAGCACAAGGAGAAAACCAAAAACCATTACCCAGCTTTTGTTTACATCACATGGTAAAGGGCAGGGATCGGCCCCTTACTCGGATCTGTCATCACCCGAGTCTCAGTGACCACAGCGCGCGCAAAGGGGAGGACGTTTATTGACGGACTCCCGGCAATTGAGGACCATGCTGTGGCCATCGATCAGTTATAGCGCTGATCTCAAGTGATTAAAGAGGGTCTAAATGGGCCATTGACATGCATCACAGTTCAACTTAGGAATGTGTCTTTGAAAAGTTAAACTAAATAATTTGGCCACTTTATCCTTCCAAATAATTCACTTCCTGTCACATAGCCACACAGGAAGTGAGGGAAAATCCCTAACAATGTCTTTCCTTGGGGACACACAGGTCAGTCTAAATACTTTCCCCAATATGCACATTGCACTCGAGCATATTGCGGGGTACACCCCAAATTATTAGGTAGTTTGGACTTTGGGGTTTATTTACTAAAGGCAAATCTACTTTGCACTACAAGTGCACTTGCTGTAAATCTGAGGGGGACATGCAAGCAAAAAAAAAAAAACACCATCTTTGCTTTTACATGATTGTAACATCCAATCACCAGTACTTTCCCTCAGATTTTCAGCAGCTACACTTTTACTGCAGAGTGGATTTGTCTTTACTAAACCCCAAACTATACAATGATTTGGGGTGTACACAACAAAGTGCTAGAGTGCAATTTGCTTAATGGGGACACTAGTTAGATTGATCTGTGTGTCCCCAAGAAAAGACATTGGTAGGGTTTTACCTTCACTTCCTGTTTAGCTGTGTGACAGGAAGTGAAGCCAATTTTAAGAAAAGGAGACACAAAGCCCAAACTTCAAAAAAACAAAAAAAAACACGCAGGGGTTCTAACACTTACTTTATTCCCCTCAAAATGCCCACAATTAAAATTGTATGGCCTTGAGCTATTTTTAAGTGCAGTGCTCTAAATCAGTGCTTCTCAAGTACCCCCAACAGGCCATGTTTGCAGGTTTTCCTTCATCTTGCACATGTGCTTTAAATCACAGTCAATGGTTTTGATTTTTGGACAGCAATTCTCCATGAGATAAATTCACAAAACATGTCCTGTTGGGGTACTTGAGGACTGAGGCTGAGAACCACTGCAGTAAAAAAGTAAAATTGAATACTTACCGCTCTGTATTTTTCATTTCCTGGTGACGCTCCATGGCAGCACACAATCCATGCATATGCTAGCATGAAGGCACCAGGGTAGACAAATCACACCTGTTTTGTTTTGACATGCCAATCAGCTGTCACATTTGTTGCAAAGAAAACACAAAACAAACATCAAAACTTTGCATCAAATTTTATTGGTAAACAAAACAAAAGGGAAGGCAAAATAAAAAACATGGTCAATTTGAAACAGTTACAGACTCAACATCTTGAGAAATATTTGGCCCAAAAAAATGCAGCACAGACAATTAAATCAAAGTGAACAAACAACACACATTAACAACATCAGAATTATTTCAGGGGAACATTTTCCCCACATAAAAAAATACAATCCACAAAAGTTAACCAATCACCTGTTTTGCAAAGACATAACAAATAAAATACATGTGTTACAAACTCGATAAGGACACCAACATGTACATTTTACCCCCCCCCACACACACACACACTTGCCTCTTTTCAGGGCAAGCAAACAAATGCTCCCTGTGAGCTTTATATAACCTATGTTTGTGTGCCAATTGAAAACACATGCACAGTTCATGAAACACTCAAAATGCAAGTTCTCCCAATGTAGAGACTGAAATTCAAAGTGGCTACACCTGTTAAGGATGTCCTTCAATTACTAACCCATAAAAACACTCTCTCTGAGCATGCCCAGAAATATCCAGGCGCTGTTCACACACAAAAAGCACCCAAAAAATAAAAAAATAACTGGCTGGGCATGTGCAGAACAACACCAATGCAGCTAGCAAAAAATAACCCCCCCCCGTCCAAAATTAAGCACATCATCCAGCATGCTACAAAATTAGAGATGGGACAATCACCCCCCCCACCAACAAATACCATTGCAGTCTATGGGAACTGACATGTTAATTTTGCTAGTCCCCACTTGGCTGGCTTATCTTCTAGTTATTGGCCTTAAAATGGGGGCCCAGGTCCCACCCTAAGGGACATGTATCAATGTCACCAATTTGGAAAACACCAAAAACAAAACAAGGAGAAGTGCCTTTAAATATGCCAAATTGCTTAAGGGCCATTTCACACCACATGCAGTGCATTGCGTTTTTTATGCATCCAAAATGCATGGAAAGTTGGTTATATGGTTCTAAATGGCAGTGTTTATTCCAGTGCGTTCCAGTTCCCCCAAAAAAGTAGAACATGCTGCACTTTACCTGCACTGGACTATACTGGAACGCAGCAAAACGCATCATAAACGCACTGGAACGCTCAGGAACACACCTAAATGCACCAAAAACGCACTGGAACACACTTGTCCTTCTCTTTGGTTAATAAAAAAGAGGGGTGAAAAAAAAGCACTGGACTACATCAAAAACATACAAAAAATGCACTGAAACGCATGAAAAACGTGCATGCAGAAAAGCACCTGGAACGCATCCGGATTGCGTTTCTATGGTGTGAACTGGCCCTAGTTCACACTATAGAAACGCAGTCTGGATGCCTTCCAGGTGCTTTTCTGCATGCGCGTTTTTGACACGTTCCAGTGCATTTTTGATGCAGTCCAGTGTTTTTTTCCCCCTCTTTTCACTTCGGACAAGTGTGTTGCAGTGCGTCTTTGGTGCATTTAGGTGTGTTCCGGTGCATTCCAGTGCGTTTTTGGTACGTTCCGTTGCGTTTTTGATGTGTTTTACTGCGGTCCAGTACAGTTTTGTACCTATAAAATGCAGCATGACCAATTTTTTTTTGCTTTCTGAAACGCACTGGAACGGACTGCAGTGGTGTGAACTATGCCATTGGCATTAATGTGATCAACTTTCTTTGCGTTTTTCATGCATCAAAAAAACGCACTGCACTGCATCCGGTGTGAACTGGCCCTAAATATCATCCCCGGGGGGTGTCTATAGTATGCCTGTAAAGTAGCACATGTTTTCCATGTTTATAACAGTTGTAGAGCAAAATGACATTTCTAAAGTAAAATAATAGTCATTTAAAAGTCCTTGCGGCTGTAATGAATTGCTGGTTCCCGTCAATACAGATAAAAGTCATTGAAAGTCTTTGATAACACAAAAAAAAAGCGTGGGGGTCCCCCAAATTCCATTACCAGGCCCTTCAGGTCTGGAATGGATATTAAGGGGAACCCCGCCGCAAATTTAAAAAAATAATGCGTTAGGTTCCCCCAAATATCCATACCAGGCCCTTCAGATCTGGAATGGATTTTAAGGGGAACTCCACCCCAAATTAAAAAAAAAATGGTGTGGAGTACCCCCAAAAATCCACACCAGACCCTTACCTGAGCACATAACCTGGCCGGCCGCAGAAAAAGAGGGGGGATGAGAGAGCGGCCCCCCCTCCCTCCTGAACTGTACCAGGCCACATGCCCTCAACATGGGGAGGATGTCCCCATGTTGATGGGTACAAGGGCCTCATCCCCACAACCCTTGCCCGGTGGTTGTGGGGGTCTGCGGGCAGGGGGCTTATCGGAATCTGGAAGAACCCTTTAACAAAGGGGACCCCCAGATCCCGCCCCCCTTCTATGTGAAATGGTAATGGGGTACAAATGTACCCCTACCATTTCACAAAGAAAGTGTAAAAAATGACAAGAGCCTTTTTTTGACAATTCCTTTATTAATGTCTTCTCTTTTCTTCCATCTTCTTCCATCTTCTTCTTCCTTCTTCTTCCATCTTCTTCTTCCATCTTCTTCTTCCATCTTCTTCTTTTCTCCATTCGGGTTTCTTCCTCCATCTTCCTCTTGATCTTTATCTTCATCTTCATCTTCCTTCTTCCTTCGGTGTTCTCGTCCGCATCTTGCTCCGGCGTCTTCCCTTCTTCTTTCTTCTTCGGCCGCTTCGTTTGAATTGGAGGTTCCCGCTGTGCGACGCTTCAGTTCTTCAGTTCTCCTCTGGGTCCGCTTACACCCGGTGACCCCGCCCCCCTCTGACGCACATGGATTTCACGGGGACTTTCCCCGTGGTGTCAGAAGGGGGCGGAGCCACCGGCTGGCAGCGGACCAAGAGGAGAACTGAAGCGTCACCCAGCGGGAACCTCCAATTCAAACGGAGCGGCCGGAGAAGAAAGAAGAAGGGAAGATGCCGGAGCAAGATGCGGACGAGAAGACCGAAGGAAGAAGGAAGATGAAGATAAAGAGGAAGAGGAAGATGAAGATGGAGGAAGAAACCCGAATGGAGAACAGAAGAAGATGGAAGAAAGGAGAAGACATTAATAAAGGAATTGTCAAAAACCGGCTCTTGTCATTTCTTAAATTTTTGACACTTTATTTGTGAAATGGTAGGGGTACATTTGTACCCCATTACCAATTCACACAGGGGGGGGGGGGCGGGATCTGGGGGTCCCCTTTGTTAAAGGGGTCTTCCAGATTCCGATAAGCCCCCTGCCCGCAGATCCCCACAACCACCGGGCAAGGGTTGTGGGGATGAGGCCCTTGTCCCCATCAACATGTTGAGGGCATGTGGCCTGGTACGGTTCAGGCGGGAGGGGGGGCCGCTCTCGTCCCCCCCTCTTTTCCTGCGGCCGGCCAGGTTATGTGCTCGGATAAAGGGCCTGGTGTGGATTTTTGGGGGTACTCCACGCCATTTTTAAAAAAAAATTGGGGTGGAGTTCCCCTTAAAATCCATGCCAGATCTGAAGGGCCTGGTATGGATATTTGGGGGGAACCCCACGTCATTTTTTTTTCAAATTTGCAGCGGGGTTCCCCTTAATATCCATTCCAGACCTGAAGGGCCTGGTAATTGAATTTGGGGGGACCCCCACGCTTTTTTTTGTGTTATCAAAGACTTTCAATGACTTTTCTCTATATTGCCGGGAGCCGACAATTCATTATAGCCGCGGGTGCTTTTAAATGCCTTTTTTTTTTTCTTTAGAAATGTCATTTTGCAGGTGCACTGGAAAGTTCAGAGCTGCGCCTGTTCACCTTATGCAAATTAGTTTACGTGACTTGGCATTTACTACGATTTTGCCGGCGCAGTGTCTTGGCGCATTTGAACCATTAAAATCCCCGCGTTGAGCTCAAAAAAACCTCCCGCAGCTCTAATCGTACTTGCCGGCGCAGCGGGCTGGTTTTGAAAAAGTTACTTTCTCACTCTATTTTGGGCATATTAGTTATTTGGGCAGGTGTCACTAAACTTCCTCACATCACCCCACATCACTCCCATTATATTCTCACTTCCAGCTTCTTTATATTTAGATTTTAACATGCCGTGCGCCAGGTCCCGTCCGCCGACAACACTATAGTAAATGGGAAATAGGGCTGCGATACCGGCGCTAATGTTTTGTAAATACCAAAACAGCCATTGCGCACGCAGATGCGCCAATACTCATGGCGCAAACGTTTCGTAAATAAGCCCCATTGTATCTGATTCGACAGAAGGGTACTGTACCTTTATTTAGCAGAAAGCCGGATGAACAATTTTATTGCATGTCTTGTTTGCCGTCCTATGCTACACAAAAGATTGTATGCAATTTCCTGCACTTTCACTTTTTCATATATATTTACAGTATATATGCCCCTTTCTATACACCATAAATCATCACACGTTACTAGTGCACCATTAAAGGGGAATATATACTTGCAACAATCATCTCCTTTACTATGCCAACGTCACCCATACCATTATTGTGTAATTAAAAAAAAAATGAGCAGCAACAAGTTTAAGATCACAGCTGAGAGAAACCAGCTCTGCTTACCTATAGTACCTTATTTAGTGAGACTAAGCCAGACCCTATGTACAGTCTGATATTCTCCCCTATGCAGCAACTATATGCTCAGCCCTCTACTCAGCCCTATACAACAATCCAATGGACTAGCCCTATGCACAGCCCTATGTATAGGTCTTATTTCCAACCCCCTGCTCACCTGAGCCTCACACTGTACTTCGACACTGTGCCCAGGCTCTCCCATTTAGCATCATCCAGCAGAAGTCTCAGGGTGATTGGTCCCCTGCAGAAAAAAGGACCCGAGTAGCTGCCCTAGCAGTGTTTACACAGGGACACAGGTGTGCTCCAGAATCTGGATCCTCCTACAGCCTCATGGGGTTGGACCCCCACTTTTTCCCTTTAACTACTCGTCTGTCAAAGGGAAAGTTTGTCCAAAAAATTGGACGCAAGACTGGAAAGCACTTTCTTATGTTTTAGTTAACCTTATTCTACAGTGCATGTCACATGAAGTCCCTATTACTGTCTATGGGATGATATAAGATAGGTCCCATTATGATCTCTGATTCAAGAGTACAAATTAAAGTCAATCCACTGAAAAGATTTCAGT
Source organism: Rana muscosa (assembly GCA_029206835.1). Classification (NCBI taxonomy): domain Eukaryota; kingdom Metazoa; phylum Chordata; class Amphibia; order Anura; family Ranidae; genus Rana; species Rana muscosa. The sequence continues at coordinate 931,682,023 of CM055116.1, forward strand.
AGGATAGAGTCACTTCCATGGCGATGCATGTGGTCTGATGCAGTGGTTGTTCATTACAGTCCCTAAGAAGCTGTCTTATGATTCAGTTACAATTGCACTTCAGGTCAATCTATGCTCATGGGTGATCAGCTTTATGCCCTTTTCAGGCTGATTGGAAGCTCCATGTAAGTCTATAGACAGGTTGATGTTAAGGGACACACATGCATCCGTTTACATCCACCTGTCTATAGACGTACATGGAGCTTCCAATCAGTTTTGCCTGAATAGGGCCTAAAGCTGATCACCCATGAGCTTAAAAACAAAATGGCAAAGGTCAGCATCCTTTTCCAATTCTTCTGACATAAACGTGACAAAATGGAAGTATTCTAATTTAGAGGTGAATCTGTTTCCATCTGGCTGCCCAATAATCCAATGTGGATCAGGCAAAGCTCCTCCAGAAAAAATTGAAAGGACATGGATGTCACAAAAGTGGATTCCATTACATTCTGCTTCAATGAGGAGGGGATCTACTCATGAATCCTCTTATGATTGGACGGACATGACCAGTGTTAAAAGAGATTTGGAGTAGAACATTACAGAAAGAAGAACTATCTCTGTATGTCTGTGAACACATATCATAACTACAACAACAATGCTCTTTTTTAGAAAAACATGCAGGTAAAGTATTCTTTCACTAAAATTCCAAAAGGGTAAGACAGGATTGCTTTGTTTTTTGTTACAAAAATACAGTTTTGTCCTTTCTTTGCTCATGTTTCTGTCCCTGTGCTATGCATATCCTATAGGTTTTTTTTATGAACTTTTTGTGGATATGTGTGCTCTGTAGCAGCAGTTGTACTGACCCCAGCAGAAGGCACCAATACTCTGCGCATCAGGGCATCTGCTTTTAGTTCAAATCAAGAACGCACACTACAGCTGAACCAAGTAAGTGTTGACACCCTAGAGAAGTAAGTTTGTAGATGGATCTTTGCTGAGTGTATGATTTAACTAAAAGCAGAATATATATTTAAAAACAGGACTTTTTGACACAACACTTACTGCTTTGGGCATGTAAGAGGTCTTAAGCCGTGTACACACGATAGGTTTTACCGATGAAAACAGTCCGATGGACTGTTTTCATCGGACAAACTGATCGTGTATGGGCCCCATCGGTCTTTTTTCCATCAGTGTTTAAAAATAGAACATGTTTTAAATGTATAAGATGGTTAAAAAACCGATAGCAAATTACTATCGTCTGTGGGGAACTCCATCAGATAAAAAACCCACGCATGCTCAGAATTAGGGATGAGCTCGGTGTTCGAGTCGAACGCATGTTCGACTCGAACATCGTCTGTTCGGCAAAACCAGAACTTTGTGGGCCGTTCGTGCCAAATTCGTGTGACGCAAACGGCCCACAATACACTGCGCCATCGCAGTGCATTGCCGGCGCTGTGATTGGCCAAGCATGCACTGTGACCCCGCATGCTTGGCCAATCACAGCACCGGCAGCAAGGAGAGCCATAATTGGCCACAGGCAGGATGCCTGTGGCCAATTATAGCTCAGGGGGGTTTAGTACACGCCCACACTATAAAAGGCCACAAGCGCGGCGGCCTTGTGTAGTGTGTTGGCGTGCAGGGATAGAGAAGGATAGGCAGGGACAGTGTCTTTGATATTTATTCATTAACCTTTTGCATTTACAGTGTGTTGGCATACAGGGACAGAGAAGAATAGGCAGGGACAGTGTCAGTGATATTCTTTCATTAACCTTGTGCATTTACAGTGTGTTGGTATACAGGGACAGAGAAGAATAGGCAGGGACAGTGTCAGTGATATTCTTTCATTAACCTTGTGCATTTACAGTGTGTTGGTATACAGGGACAGAGAAGGATAGGCAGGGACAGTGTCAGTAATATTCTTTCATTAACCTTGTGCTTTTGCAGTGTGTTGGTATACTGGGACAGAGAAAGATAGGCAGGGGACAGTGTCAGTGTCATTTTTGCTAAGCCTCCTGCACAGTATACACCTGAAGCTACCTCTTATTGCTGTGTTTTCCTGTTGTGTAACACAGGCAGGCATCTGCAGCAGTTACAGTGGGTGTAGTATGCCTCCTGCACAGTATACACCTGAAGCTACCCTTATTGCTCGTGGTTTTTTCTTTTGTGTTACACTAACAGGCATCTGCAGCACTTACAGTGGGCGTAGTGTGCCTCCTGCACAGTATACACCTGAAGCTACCCCTTATTGCTGGTTTTCCCATCTCCCTGCAGGCCATTAGAATGTCTGGAAAGCCAACAAGGAGAGGCAGACAGCCAATAAAAGAGGGCAAGCAGGCTCTGTGTTTGGGGACAACAGTGCTGGTCGTGGACGCGGTGCATTGTCATCAGCACGTGGCCATGCGACATGCTTGTCCTTATTTTCGGCAGCTGGACGTGTTGAGCCGCATCATGCCGAAGACTTGGTAGAGTGGATGACCAAGCCCTCCTCATCCTCCTCATCCTCTCTCACCCAGGCTCAGGGTACTGGCAAAGCAGCTGCCAACGCGTCCTCTTCCCTTGTATCAATGTCATCAGTCACTCCTTCCCTAGACCCACCATGTCCTCCTGAGGAGTCCCCCGAACTGTTTGAGCACAGTGTTGGGTACATGCTCCAGGAAGATGCTCAGCGTTTTGAAGGGTCTGATGATGATACACAGTTAGAGGAAGGCAGCAGCGTGAGCGCGGAGAGAGGGGATGCTCAAGAAGGACACCAATCTGGCAGTCATGTTCCAGCAGCTGCAGCATACTGCCAGGTTTGCTCCAGTGATCAAGAGGGAGGGGATGATGAGGTCACTGACTCCACGTGGGTGCCTGATAGGAGAGAGGAGGAGGAGGAGGAGGATGAGGAGGAGGCACCACAGAGCTCCGCATGTTCATGGCGCTGCCTCTGCCCGTTATTCCAAAAGTTCTTTGGTGTGGGCCTTTTTTGAGTCAAGTGCATCAGATCGCACTGCTGCTATTTGCAACATATGTCTTAAGCGTATCTCGCGTGGCCAAAACATCAGCCGCTTGGGCACCACATGCTTGACCAGACATATGTTGACCTGCCATGCAGCTAGTTGGCAAGCGTACCTTAAAGACCCACATCAAAGAACAAAGCGGACCTCTCCTTGCTCCTCATCAGCTGGGATCTCCAACCCCACTATACCTTCAGTCCTCTCTGAAACCTGCACTGAGAGGAATGAAGGTGTAGAATTAGGTGTGTCACAGCCAAGTACTTGCGGGCACTCTGCTAGCAGTACACCGACATCCGATTGTAGCAGGCAAATTTCCCTGCCCTGCTGCTGGACAGTCAAAAGAAGTTCACTCCCAGCCATCCACATGCCCAGCGGTTGAATGCTAGCTTGGCTAAATTGCTAGCACTTCAACTGCTGCCTTTTCAGTTGGTAGACTCGGCCCCCTTCTGTGAGTTTGTGCAATGTGCGGTTCCCAGTGGCAGGTTCCCAAACGCCACTTTTTCTCACGGAAGACGATTCCGGCTCTCTACCGGCATGTGGAAGGCAATGTCCATGCCTCGCTGGACAGGGCGGTCAGCGGTAAGGTGCATATTACCGCTGACTCATGGTCCAGCAGGCATGGAAAGGGACGTTACCTTTCTTTCACGGCCCATTGGGTCACTCTTTTGGCAGCTGGGAAGGATGCAGGACAAGGTGCAGTAGTGTTGGAGGTTGTTCCGCCGCCACGCCTCCAAAATGCTACTACTGGTTGTGACACACCTCTCTCCTCCACCCCCTCCTCTTCTTCTTCCTCCATGGCCTCTTCCTATGCTTTGTCCTCGGAACCAGCGGTGCTCCGTAGCCGTTCAAGGGGTACGCAAGTACGCAGACAAAAAGATGCCATGCCGTGCTTGCGCTGGTGTGTTTGGGGGACAGGAGCCACACTGGGGCAGAGGTTCTGTCAGCTCTGCAGGGGCAGGCCGAGAGGTGGTTGACACCATGCAAGCTTAAGCCAGGAATGGTGGTTTGCGACAATGGCACCAACCTCCTCTCCTCCCTCCGACAGGGACAACTGACCCATGTGCCCTGTGTGGCTCACGTCCTTAACCTGGTGGTGCAGCGGTTCTTGGGCAGGTACCCGGGCTTACAGGATGTCCTGAGGCAGGCCAGTAAAGTCTGTGTGCATTTCCGATGATCATATAATGCCAGTGCTCAGCTGGCTGAGCTGCAAAAGGAGTTGAACCTGCCCAAGAACCGTCTTATATGTGACATGCCCACATGCTGCAGCAGCTGCACACGCAGCAGAGGGCCATCAATGAGTACCTGTGCGACTACGGCACCAGGACAGGGTCAGGGGAGCTCGGGTTTTTTTCACCACGCCAGTGGGGCATGGTCAGGGATGCATGCACTGTCCTGGCACCATTTGAGGAGTCCACGAGGATGGTGAGCAGTGACAGTGCATGCATCAGTGACACTGTACCTCTTGTCCACCTGTTGGAGCATACGCTGCGTGGAATAATGGACAGGGCACTTGAGGCATAACAGAGGCAGGAAGAGGAGGACTTCCTTGCCTCTCAAGGCCCCCTTTACCCAGACAGTGTTCCTTCTGTCCCACCCATCGCACAGGATGAGGATGAGGAGGAGGAGGAGGAGGAGGAGGATTGTGTCAGCAAGGAGGTAGAACCTGGCACTCAGCATCAACAGCAGCAGTCTTTTAGGGATGATTTACAGTCCCAAGAAACCCGTGGACTTGTACGTGGCTGGGAGGAGGTGGCTGCGGATCATGTCGTCCTTAGTGACCCAGAGGACTCCGGACCAAATGCCTCAGCTAACCTATGCTGCATGGCCTCCCTGATCCTGCAAAGCCTGCAGAAGGATCCTCGTATTCTTCGGATCAAGGAGAGAGACCATTACTGGCTGGCCACTCTCTCTGATCCACGGTACAAGGGTAAGGTTGCGGACCTTATCTTGCCGTCGCAGAGGGAGCAGAGGATGACATCTCCGGGAGGCCTTGCAGAAAGGCCTGTGCAACGCGTTCCCAGAGACTGGGAGGTTACAAACTCCTGGTCCTGGACAACGAGTTGCTGAGGCTTCGGTCAGTGAAGGAGCGGTGGGGAAGGTGGCCATCTGACCGATGCGTTCAGACAATTTTTTAGTCCGCAGCCCCAAGGTATGATCGGTTCCAGCAACCATCGCCAGCGTCTGATTTACATGGTCCAGAAATACCTAGGGGCAAGGTCAGACTTGGACACCTTTCCCACCGAAAATCCTCTGGCTTACTGGGTCTTGAGGATGGATCACTAGCCAGAGCTTGCACAGTATGCAATTGAGCTACTGGCTTGTCCTGCATCCAGCGTTCTTTCGGAACGCACATTCAGTGCTGCTGGTGGCTTTGTAACCAATCACAGGGTGCGCCTGTCCCCCGACTCGGTTGATCGACTGACCTTCATAAAGATGAACCAGTCTTGGATCACCACCAGCTACCAAGCACCTGAAGCTGATGTAACCGAATATTTTTTTTTTAAATGTCACATCCATTCAAGACTGCTTATGAAGATGCTGAGTGACTGTCCTGTTATGTTGACTGACTATCCTCTTCCTCCTCAATGATCCTGCCGATAGCTTGGAAGAACATTTGTGGTTCTGGGTGCCGCCACCAGTGGCTAAGGCCCAATTTTTCAGCCCCTGTTTAACAGGGGCGTGTAATTAAAATTTTTGATGCAATGCTTTGCAACAGGGCTCATTGCTGCGCTCCAAATACAGTATCTGTGATGGGTTAAAGTGTTGTGGCACCAGTGGCTAAGGCCCAATTTTTCAGCCCCTATTTAACAGGGGCGTGTAATTACAATTTTTGATGCAATGCTTTGCAACAGAGCTCATTCCTGTGCTCCAAATACAGTATCTGTGATGGGTTGAAGTGTTGTGGCACCAGTGGCTAAGGCCCAATTTTTCAGCCCCTGTTTAACAGGGGCGTGTAATTAAAATTTTTGATGCAATGCTTTGCAACAGGGCTCATTGCTGCGCTCCAAATACAGTATCTGTGATGGGTTGAAGTGTTGTGGCACCAGTGGCTAAGGCCCAATTTTTCAGCCCCTGTTTAACAGTGGCGTGTAATTACAATTTTTGATGCAATGCTTTGCAACAGGGCTCAGTGCTGCGCTCCAAATACAGTATCTGTGATGGGTTGAAGTGTTGTGGCACCAGTGGCTAAGGCCCAATTTTCAGCCCCTGTTTAACAGGGGCGTGTAATTAAAACTTTTGATGCAATGCTTTGCAACAGGGCTCATTGCTGCGCTCCAAATACAGTATCTGTGATGGGTTGAAGTGTTGTCGCACCAGCACCAGTGCCTAAGGCCCAATTTTTTTGCACCTGTTCAACAGGGGCATGTAATAACTATTCTTGATCTAATATTTCACAGATGGGCCCATTCCTGCGCCCACCAAGAGTAACTGTGAGGGCTTACAGTGTTGTGGCACCACCATCACCACCAAAGGCCCAATTTTTCCTACCACTGTTCAACAATGGCATGTAATTACAATTCCTGATATAATAGTTCACAGCAGGGCGTTCCAGCGCCCACCAAGAGTAACTGTGAGAGCTTACAGTGTTGTGGCAACACCAACACCTAAGAGGCAAATTTCTGCAGAGTATATACGGCAGGCCCCTACTTTCAAACATCCAACTTACAAACGACTCCTACTTGCAAACGGAAGGAGACAACAGGAAGTGAGAGGAAATCTACCCCTAGGAAGGGAAATTCTCTCCTGTAAAAGTTAATATGGGGAAAAGGTGTCTCCTCTCTACTGATGCTTTATCACCAATCCTTGTTTCAATAAAAACCCCACTTTTCCTAAAACATTTGTTATTGGGACGGAAAGTGAGGTGAAATCTTCTGAACAGGTGCACAGACAGCAAAACAAATGTTACAGGGGTGATAACCTTTCCCTATGTTCCCCAAAAAGCTTAAATAGATTTTTTGACTAGAGCTACACTTAAAAAATGTACCTGTTTTAAATTAGAAAAAGATTCTACTTAAGAAAAAACCTATAGTCCCTGTCTTGTTTGCACCACCTGTATACTGCTGTTCAGAGTATATAGGGCCTTTTTTTAATTTTGGCTGCGGGATTCCCCTTAATATCCATACAAGACCCAAAGGGGCTGGTAGTGGAGTGGGGGGGTACCCATGCCATTTTTCTCAATGATTTTCATCCATATTGCCGGGACCAGACATTACATTAAAGCCGCAAGCAGTTTTAAATGACCATTTTTTCCTTTAGAAATTTCATTTTGTGCAGGGACAGTTCTAAACACGGGAAACACGTGGCACTTCACAGGCATAATTTAGACACCCCCCAGGTACGATATTTAAAGGAATATTTCACTTTTTTTTTCTTCACTTTATGCATCATTAAAATGACTGCTCCCACAAAAACTGCAGACTTTTTTTGCATTGATACATGTCCCCTGGGGCAGAACCTGGGTCCCCAAACCCTTTTTAGGTCAATGACTTGCATATTAGCCTTTTATAATTAGCACTTTTGATTTCGAACGTTCGCATCCATTGTATTTAATAGGATTCTAAAGTTCGCAAGTTCTGGTGCGAACCGAACCGGGGGGTGTTCGGCTCATCCCTACTCAGAATCAAGTCGACGCATGCTCAGAAGCATTGAACTTCATTTTTCTCGGCTCATCGGAGTGTTTTACGTCACTGCGTTTGGAACGGTCGTTTTTTTGACTGATGGTGTGTAGGCAAGACTGATGGAAGTCAGCTTCATCGGTTTTCCGATGGAGAATCCATCGGTTTAAAAACCATAGGAAATCCGATCTTGTGTACAGGGCTTTAGTATGTTGCCAATTTCAGTTTCTTTACTTTTCTTCAGGGCAAACCATTCATAGATGGAACATACCTTGGGAAGTTGCACACGGTAGATCCTCCAAACACCTACATACTGGGAGGAACTGGGCATTTAATCCCGTCCCCCTCCAGGGTGAAAATGAATAAGATATGATGGGCTAATGGCTCTGACATTGACCAGATCAGCACCTCCAGTGAGCGATATTTGCTGGCATAAAGCTACCTGCTCCCGGTTCATTCCCAACATCACAGCATGTCTTTAAGTACCAACTTCTCTTTTTTGGATCTGAGATGTAATGTAACCAAATGCTGAAAGCTGCAAAGGAAGCTAATGCTGGAAGGTGTGATAAGGTGTGTCACAATAAATGAAGTCCTATATACTGTAAACAATGACCTTTCACTATGCCCACCAATCACTGCATCCAAGGCAAATTTTGCATGGTACTCTTTATTTAGCTAATTTACAGAAATCTATACCTGCCATAAAAGAGATATTTGACTGTGTCTGCTGCTCAGGCCAAATGTTCCCAGTTTCCCCTGCCCACGTACCGGTTATTGTAGTGAATCACTGTGGAATACATATCTCTTCTTTTAGCATGCCACCGCCACAGATACCCAAAACACAAAAGAATGCAAATTTATGAAATTAAGATACCATTTAAAAGAGTTAAATATTTTATTAACTAATTAACACAGGAAGGAATGTGGCTGGTAAAGGAACATAAACAGATTCTGTGTGGTTATATTCCTCCCCACTAGCGGACAGGTATGAAAAACATCACCAGTTCAATGCTCCATTGTTTTTTCCGAAGTGTAAATGCAAAGCTACAAACCTCCTGTTGCTTAACAAGTTAGGAAATGATTTAATACAAACAGCTTTTATTTAGATTGAAGGGTTGAGAATGTTAATTATTAGGAAATATTGCTTAGCGCAGCAGCTTAAAATAGTTTCAAGACCTGTATAGCTGGCTTTGTTAATTTGTTCACAGTTTATAGAGCTTGCTAATATGTAACTCCACCTTTTATCAAATACTATACTTCTCCCTGCTCTAAGAAATGTAACACTATCTATAAAGATCTGATCTGGAAAAAGAGGATTAAAGCGGAGTTCCGCCAAATTTTTTTTTTTGAAAAGTCAGCAGCTACAAATACTGCAGCTGCTGACTTTTAAAATAAGGACACTTACTTGTCCAGGCCTCCCACAATGTCGGTACCCGAAGCCGATCTGTCCCTTGGCTCTCGGGTGGAGGTGCCGCCATCTTCGGTAAGGGAATCAGGAAGTGAAGCCTTTGCGGCTTCACAGTCTGGTTCCCTACTGCGCGAATGCATGAGTTGCGCTGCGTGATCCCACTGGTCACTGCTGCCTTCTGGGACCTGTGTGTCTCCCATAAGGTAGCGGGGGGATGGAGGAGGCGCCGGACATGGCCTAGATATCCGTGGATACTGTGGCTATCTATGCCCGGAAGTAGGAGCAAAATACCTGAATTAAACAGGTATCTGCTCCCCCCCTCCCCCTGAAAGGTAACAAATGTGACACCGGAGGGGGGGAGGATTCCGGGAAGTTCAATTTTCGGGAGGAACTCCGCTTTAAACTAGCCCCCAGAGGTCTTTCAGCCCTGAACCTATGGGTTTACTTTATTGCTGCTCAACTCCAACATCTGACTGGCTGGGAGCGGCCCAATCTACCTGCGCCTTAGTATGCAATAATTTCATCATTTATTCCAAGGTAGAAACCCACTACAAGCTCTAGACAATCCTGCCTACTTGTCAGGGATACATAGAGCAGGCATCTAGCAGCATGGATGACCAGGTCTGTGTAGCTGCACTCAGGAAACTGAAGCCAAACTGTGTATTTTATTAACAGTGAAACAAAACACATTCAAACACCAGCAAACAGAATACACAGCAAACAAGAAAATCTAAGTGAACCATTAACCAAGTGACAAAATACCCAACTAGCAACCTAAGTGACCAAAAATAGAAGTAACAGACTAACTATAATACAATGTATACAGACACAATGGGAGTAACAGGGTTAAACTTGAGGTGCAAGAAACAGAAAGAGGAACCAGGAACCAGGACTGGGAATCAGGAACAAGGGGAGCAGATACAAGGCAGCAGGGTACAAGGATACAGGGTAGGATCAGGACCAGGATCAAGGTTCACAATAAGTCAGCAAGTATAATCTGGCTATCAGGAAAAACACTGAAGCGAGAAGGAAAGGTAGAGGAGGGACTAAATACCCTTCCAGCAGCCAACATCAGGTGAAGACAGATTACTGGGATCTGCTGGCTGCCGGGAGACACCCACTGGGGGACATCAGAACCACAACCTTCCACTCTGGAAACCACAGTGCCACCAGCAGGTGATCTAGGTTCTGAGACGATTTCAAGCTGCATCCACAATTACCCACATTGCTGTTAATAGGCAAGGTTTGGGAGGCTGCAAAGAGAAATCACTGGGTATACAGGTTCACACCTCTCTGGTTAATTAGCTTTTTTTGTTTTTCAATACTATGTTCCAGGTGGACAACACTAAAGATCTTTTATTCAGCTACTGAATAAGTTCCTACTTGAGCTTTTATCGCTTTGTAGGTAGACATGAGAGGTGGACCTGGGGCCCAATTCAGATGACATTTAGAAGGATAATCTTCAGTCTACCCAGCTGGTATCATTATTGGCCACACACAAGCTTATTATCCTCCATAGAGTTCATAAGCACTCCGAATTTCCCCACAAGTCTACGTAGAATCCTGCAGTAGTTTGTTTAGTCATCTATAGGGGAACCTTATACACCTCCTTTGGCCTTACACCAAGCTGAGAAGGTTTTGGGTTGGGGTGATTTAAAACCTTAATAGCTTCCTTGGAATTGTTTTAATTGTAGAACCACTTGCCTGTATTCTGGGGTATTATGCCTTTTCTGTTATGTATGACCTGTTATCTCTGCAGTTACTAGATCACTCTTCATTGCTTGCAGGGTGGTAGTTTAAGGCCTCATGCACACAGGGCGTAAGAAAAAACGAGCTGCAAAGCCACTAACGCCATAAATAAGCAGCTGTAAAAATGTGCTTTTAATAGCTTTTTGCATTGCGTTAATATGCGTTTAACCGCTCTAGCTTTTAGCAGCGTTTCTCTGCCTCTATTCAAAATTAATGGTTCCCTATGAGAGCCATCTTAACTAATCAGACTTTCAGCCCATTGATTTGAATAGAAGTTGCATCCAAGTCAGATTATGATGATCCGACTTGTGGTGCGACTTGTGCTCTGAAGATCTTAAAGGGAAACCCCACACCAAAAAAAAAAAAAAAATGGAGTTGGATCCCATCAAGATCCATACCAGGCCCTTTGAGACTGGTATGGCTCTTGAAAGGGAATCGCACACCAAAATGGAAAAACGGCATGGGAGTCCCCCCCAAGACCATCCCAGACCCTTCAGTCTAATATGGATTTTGAGGGGAACCCCCAGGCCAAAAAAACAAACGGCATCCCCCCCAAAATCCATACCAGACCCTCATCCGAGCATGCAGCCCGGCAGATTAAGAAAGGGGGAGACAAGTGAGAAACCCCCCCCTCCTGGAGAGTACCAGGCCACACGCTCTCAACATGGGTGGGTGGGTGCTTTGGGGCAGAGGGTTCTGCGCCCCCCACCCCAAAGCATCTTGTACCCATGTTGATGGGGACAAGGGCCTCTTCCCCACAATCCTGGGTGGTGGTTGTGGGGGTCTGCGGGCAGGGGGCTTATCGGAATCTGGGAGCCCCCTTTATCAAGAAGACCCCCAGATCCCGGTCCCCCACCCTATGTGAATGTGTTCAGGTACATAAAAACAATACACAGGTTTTTGACAGTCCTTTAATAAAGTAGCTCCAACGTAACGTCACCGCCCCATCATGCCTCAGGCAGTGACGTCACAAGGGGTTTAGGGCCCCGGATGACGTCACCGGGGGCCACGCCCCATGGCTATATAAGTAAATGGCTCACGCCGGACCTAACACAACAGCGGGAGCTAGCATCTGGAGAAGATATCAGGAGGAAGAAGAACCAGAGGCAAAAGAGCCAGAGGAAGAAGACAACAAAGGGAGAAGAACCAAAGGGAGAAGACATCAGCGGAGGAGGGAGAAGAACCGGAGGAGGAAGGCAACACGGAGAGGGGTGAAGACTGGAAGGAAAAGACACATTGGAGCTACTTTATTAAAGGACTGTCAAAAACCTGTGTATTGTTTTTTTTTTTTTTGTATACTTTTTTGGGTAAATGAGTAGGGGTACAATGTTTTCCTGATGACAAGCACGAAATGCATTGAAATCGAGGCTCTATAGAAAAGTACAGGAGTCCTCCTCTTCCGCATTGTTGAAGCACACAGTTGAGGTGCATGCTGACATATACTGCCTGCCCATAGAGCAATCCATTGGGGAAAGACTGGCTCACGCTTTCCCTCAAGCTGCGCATAATTGTTTGCTGCATCTGGCATACATGCATGAACTGTAAGTGCTGATTTTAATATTAAAAATAAGTTACTGCACTATATTGGCTTTTGGTGGCTCTGTTTGGTGGAGCCAATAATCTGCAGATGCTGGGGATAAGAGCTTGACACCATACACACTTTGATGCTGATTGGATGGGAAAATCAATGGTTATCTGATGCGATCTGTCGTGCGATTCCTGGAGGCCACAGACGCCCTGTATTACATGCTTGTGGGTCACTTGGTGGCCAAAGATTTCTGGTGAGAGTTCAACCATTATCACTTTGGGTGAAGCACTTTATTGAATGTTATTTGTTAGAAAAATCACGGTGACTGGATATACAGAAGAAATTTGCCTGGACACAATATATCAGATTTTTTGTTTATATATGGACTTTATATATTTGCTTTGTTGATTGATTGCAGAAAGTGTTTTTATTAATATTACACATGGTCTTTTGCGCCCTATATTACTTCACGTACAATGTACACCTATTCATTCACATAGGGTGGGGGTTGGGATCTGGGGGCCCCCTTTTAAAGGGGGCTTCCAGATTCCGATAAGCCCCCTGCCTGCAGACCCCCACAACCACCACCCAGGGTTGTGGGGAAGAGGCCCCTGTTCTCTTTCCTGACCTGCTGGGCTGCATGCTCAGATAAGGGTCTGGTATGGATTTTGAGGGAGGGGACACCATTTTTTTGTTTGGCGTGGGGGTTCCCCTCAAAATTTATACCAGACCGAAGGGTCTAGTATGATCTTGGGGGGGGGAACCCCACGCATTATTTTTTTCATTTTGGCGTGGGGTTCCATTTCAAGAGTCGTACCAGACTCAAATGGCCAGGTATGGATCTTGGGGGGACCCCACGCCATTTTTTAATTTTGGCGTGGGGTTCCCCTTCAAGATATTCAGAGCAGTCATGATCATCATGATCCGACATGGATGCGACTTCTATTCAAATCAATGGGCTCTCATAGGGAACCATTGATTTTGACATGTAAAAAAAATGATTGACACAGCTTAACGCTTTATCCAGTGTTAAGCCGCGTTTAGCAGCCTTTAGCAGCGTCAGAAGTTTTTACAACTGTAACTCTGGTCCTGAGAATGGGCTGGCCCTGGGGTTTTTTTGCGGCTTAAAAATGCCTTTGCCACTTAAAGCTCCTAAAAGCCTGTGTGTGCATGAGACCATAGAATAACATTGAGAGACATTTTTAAGATGCAAAAAATACAGTCTGATGCTGGTAAAAGCAGCTGTAAAAGCATCCTGTGAGCATGAGGCCTTAAAACGGATATCAGCAAATCCACCCTCTGTAGAGGAATATATGTCTGAGCATAACAGATGTATAATTTGAGATGCATACATAGTTTTACAAAATGCTATGCACAGATTTGATTCTTATGGTCCCAGTGGATGGATATGATGTGCCCTCTCCTTGTCTAAACTTGTATTTGCATAGTACTCTACTTGATACTCATTATGTACTTTCTTTGCATTCTACTCTTGAAACCTCACATCATTTTTTATCAAATACAATCTGATTTAAAAAAATAACAGCTGTATATTTCTACAAAAATATCTGGCAATGACATTACCCACCCCATTATAAGTGTAGCAACCTCTACTTAGGTGCTAGATCGAGTTTTTCTGTGAGAGCAGGTAAATTTGATTCACAAACCGAATCAAGGTACCAAACGGTCGGGAGGCCCAAGAGAGGATTAAGAGGATACAAGCTAAAAAGAAAAAAGCTCTAATAGGATCTGGTATATTTAACCTCCGTGCAGTGGTTCTTACCAACTCTGAAAAACTTGTGTTGGATAAGGACCTGAAATATGCGCCTCCCCGTAAGTTGAACACGATGTCCATAAATTCATACGCAGGTTAAGTATCCAATGACGCATGCTTTTGAACCCAATTCAGGTCAACACTAGAACATCTAATGAGTTTAGCCACTCAGGACTTTCTAACGCTTCATTATTCAACCCACCAGGGGCTTTAGCCCCATCCTTGAAGGTTTTCAAGGATGTAGTGCTTAGGGATTTAGATCTATTACCCATCAAAAGGATTAGATTTGATAAAGACATGGTTGCTGGTCTTAACTCACTATGTGAAAACAAAGAGTTCATTATTAGGCCAGCCGATAAGGAAGGGGGGATTATCATTCTGGATAAGGATTATCTCGTCGAGATGCATAGGATTTTGGGGGATTGTGAGACTTATACTTCACTTCCCTCGAACCCTAAGGGCAATTATCAGACAGTTCTGGAGGGTCTAGTTCAGAAAGGTTTTGAACAAGGTATTCTAAATAGTAAGGAGAGGGGGTATTTGGTGCCTCTAGCACCTCGTACACCGGCAATTTATTACCTACCAAAAATACACAAACACCCTATCTGCCCTCGGGACGCCCTATAATTAGTGGCATTGACTCTATCACGTCCCGGGTGTGCAGGTATATTGGTTTCTACTTGCAACCGTTGATTGTTAAAATGCCATCACATTTTAAGGATTCACGTCAAGTGATCAATTTATTAACAGAACATGCTCCCAGATCAGGAATGTGGCTGGTAGCAGCACATGTTACATTTTTATATACGGTCATTCCACATGACCTGGGACTGTTTTCTGTTGAATATTTTTTGAGATGAGACTCAGATTTCTTTGATGAATAAATCGTATTCATCATGGAACTTCTATCTTTTGCAGCTTCGCATAGTTACTTATGGTTTATTAACCAGTATTATAGACAAGATAGAGGGGTCGCCATGGGGGCTAAGTATGCCCCTAGTCTGGCCAACTTGTTTATGGCCCTGTGGGAGGAGGATGTCGTCTATGCCCAATGGCGACCTCAAGTGGTGCTGTGGGCCAGATATATAGACGACATCCTCCTCCTATGGGATGGCGACCAATGCGACTTGAATTTTTTCATCGAAGATCTAAACAAAAATACCAGAGGAATTTTCCTAAACTTTGAGGCAAGTCAGACAGAGATGACCATTTTACCACCTTGACACATTTTAAGAGTACCGACAGGAACTCTTATATCCCTGTCGGGAGCTGTCACCATGAAGCCTGGCTCAAGTCAGTTCCAAAGAGTTAATATTTACGTTTAAAAATGAATTGTTTAGACAATAAAGAATTTTTAATGCAGGCAGAAGTTCTGACTGAACGCTTTTTGGAAAAGGGTTATTCGAGTGTCTCTCTCCAGATGACCTTAGATGAAGTTGTCTTGATAGATAGGTGTGATCTATTGAAAGATAGACCACCTAGAGGTGACAGGTTATCTTCTGTCCCATTTATTACCACCTACTCTGTACAGCACATGAATGTCAAACTCATTAACAAGCATTGACACATCCTTACCAATGATTTGATTCTTGAGTCTGTATTTCTAGATAGGCCACAAATTATCTACAAGGGTGCTTCATCCATCAGAGGTAGAGTGGCGCCCAATGTTCTTGATCCCCCTCCCATCAGGAAAGGCTTTTTTGAATACTTGACTGGCTTCTACCAATGCAGGAAATGCAGGGTGTGTTCTTTGAGTGGTTGTACACACAGATGCACCCACAAGTTTACGTCAACCTGCACTTCACTAGAATTAGAAATTAAGCCCTTCATCACTTGTTCTATCGAGGGGGTCGTTTACCTGCTCCAGTGCCCTTGAGGGCTACAATATGTGGGCAGGACTGAGCGACCCCTTCGTGTCAGATTGAATGAACATATAACGAATATCTTAACTGGTTTTCCTAAACACCCAGTTTCTCGGCACTACTTGGAAGCTCATGCTAGGAATCCTGCCAAAACCATCTTTTTGGGAAATTGACAAGTATGTCCCACAATGGAGGGGAGACTCTTTAGTACGTAGCATATCCAGGCTAGAGATGGCCTGGATACATAAGATTAAGTGCTACGCCCCCTTTGGGTTGAATGTGGAGGTTGACCTAAACGCATTCATTGATAATTCTTAATTCTCATTTTGTAGTTTATTTGAGGTTTTTATCTTGGTCTCTATCATATGCCATACACTTTATGACATTGTTTATATCTGCCAATAATGGGTCTATTTGTATATTTCTTTATCCTTTAATGTGTACTTGATGTGACTCCTTGGCGGCACTATTTTTGTCAATCTTTTCCCTACATAATATGTGACGGTCACGCTTAGCTATGTGTAGTAGGTCTATCTAGGTGAGATGTGAATGCTCCTATTTGCTTTCCATCTTTTGTGTTCTGTGTCTTATACCCGTTTTAGGTGTTTATTTTGGGGACACCTTTTCAGATACTGGAGGTGTATCCAAGCCATTATTTTCATTATGCGGGTTACCAATTTTTATACTTTAATTTTCATACTTTTATTTTAGTGTTCTAGTCTTTGCAAATAGTAGCGTGACCTCCTTTCAACCACTGGGGGCGCTACAATATGTTTTCCTACCCCTTTGTGGTATAGGCATTGCATTCTATTACATTAGAATATAATTCAAATTATCTTTTTGTCTCTGACCTATCATCTTGGTTTTCTAGCTTTGATGATTATATTTATATATTTTAGGTAGTTTTTTTAGCTTTAATTGTAGGGGTTATTGGTCCGCAGCCTAAGGATTCACATCGAGGCGTGGTTCCATTTTGATGCTATTTAAATGCGATGAGTCAGTGCGTCACCCATTCCCCATGAAGACGCTAATCTGTAGCGAAACGTACGTAGAGAGGCTGACGCGCTGACGTAATCGCTCGTGGACGTTTTTTATCTTTGTTTTGTGTAAGTGTATAAGTGTAACCTTTAATCATTAAATCCTCCTTTTAGTCTGTATTACACTATGTGAGTGTTTTTTCTTTATGGGGATATGATTGCTGGTTTCCTGGGTCGCCTGGTGTATTAAGCCCATCCAGTCCGGTTCTCTGTCCACCGCTGTTCGCTGCAGACTTGAAGTGAGATCATTATACAGGCTCTATGCAGCTTGCCTTCTGGTAAGCAGAAAATCTATATGGTGGTGACACACGTGTGATTGTGGTGTTATCCTTGAGGTTCACTCCTCTATCTACTACATTGCCAAGTGGTTGGCCACATCCAGCTTCTATATTTAATTGATGGACTCTGAGATCATTTTACATCATTGGTTTATTTGTGTTTGATTCAATATTCAATTATCGTTTATCACTGTCACTGATTTGATATTTAATTGAGAGCAGCTCTCTTTTTTACCTTTTTAAATTTAGGCAGGCCTGGCTAAAAGCTAGGTCTGTTTGTTTTGATCTGTGTGGCTGTGAGTGGCTTAGAGTAGGCTGGTGACTCACAGCTAGCTTCATCTTTCAGGTACCTCCCTTTTGCTTCTAGAGTCCCCTAGAAGGAAGGTGGGGAAGAAGGGTGGACTTGCCTGGGGTGTTCTAAGGAGCCCTGACCAATCCCCAACCTTGATTGGCAGGGGGCAGGCCTCCTTAAATACCTAGAGTCAGCCCAGCTGGAAGGCATTGTTCGGGTGGAAGAACTGGAGATGGAGAAATAGGCTGTCGGGCCTTGGAGGGAGCTCCCTAGTCGGAGGGGGGTGACCTTGGGCCAGGGGCTCAGAGCTGTACATGAACCCCACACAACCCAAGGGGTGTCCTGAACAGGAGCAGTAGAGGACAGCAGGGAATACTGCTGGGCAAGTCTCCAGGATGGGTCCACCAGGTGTCGATAAGTGGCAGGCACAGTCAGGAAATCTGGGAGGCATGCCAGAGCGGACTGGGAGTGTGCAGTCTGAGATGGATGTAGAGCAAGCGGGAGAGACTGATTTTACTGGCAGTGAAGTCAGGCTGATGCAGCTGGGAGGTCTTTCAGGGTCTGCAGAGGGTGCCTGGGATCAGTAGTCCACCAAAGAGGGCAGCTAGTGCCATAACTTTCTTTGGTACACCATGGTGGTCCGCGGTCCTGTCTGTAATAAGGTACTTTTGCTAAGGCCTGGCTGAAACCAGGGCCAGGCCTAACCATGTGCTAAATGTGCCTGAAGAATTGTGCTGGAGGGAGGAGAGATAGTCTGTAGCAAGTGTTGTGCAGGAGGAGAGTATCTAAATTGTCCCAAAACATGCAAGAATCTTTTTCCTGGGCATCCCATGAATTTCTTAACCAGATATCAAAAACAAAGCTAAAGAACTTATTCATTGTCTTGGAGTGTCTGGAAGTGAATGCTGGGCAGGGTGACAGGTGGGCCACAATCACTCAGCAGCCCCTACAGGTGTACCGCTACATAATATTTACTAGCCCTGTGTCAGGTCACCTGTGGCCAGATGACAGATGCACACCGTTGGGGGTCAGGAGTGCACCACAAGGTAGTGAACCCTATGGCTGATTGCTGTGGATGGGACACTGGGTGGTTGTGGAAAGCGGGACCAGTGGAGCACAACAGGGATCCACTTAGAGCTAGATCTCAAGATTCCCCAGGGCGCGGAGTCTAAGACCCAGCAGGTTTTCACCAGAGCCTCTAGTGGTGAGGATGGTCTACGCTGCAGCTGGGTCCAGGTCGCGGCCCCCAGAGTTCCCTAGCTCACGCTCCATAGGGTAAAGACGATAGAGGGGAAACAGGATACAAGAATAGTGAGGGGAAAAGCCAAGGTCAGGGCAACAAGCAGACAAGGATAAACAAAGGACAAGCCGAAGGTCAAGGTCACTAGCAGACAGGGATAGTCGGGAACAAGCCAATATCGTAACACAGAGAGAGACGTAGCACATGGCAGGCAGGAACCCAAAAACACAATGCTTAACAAACACGTTGATCAGCAAGGCTAGCTTGCAGTGCACAGGTTAATATAGTGTTCCCTGATAGGGCCTGGGGTGGAGCATACTGGGAGGAGAGATTATAAAAGCAGCCAGGTGAGAGAGTCTGGCCTTTAAGGTGAACACATGAAGAGGAAGGTAAGATGGCAGACAAACATTACTGCATATCCATGACACCCTGTCCTACCTGGACCTACATAGCAGCAGACTGGCACCTTTGCTCTAAAGTGCAAGTATGACTCTGGGGCTGTAGAGATGACAAATATTAGCCTTTTACATGACCAGTCTGGGTGTAGCATGTACTTCTTATCAGTGGGAGTGGGGCCAAGTAATTGCCAGATTTTGTGTTAAAGGTACAGCTGCGCTTAAAGGTATTAAACAGATGTAGCAGTACAATGCAAAGAGTGATTCCTGCACATACTTTTAGGTAATTTCTACAGTGCTGGGTAAACCCTGAACCCAGAACCACTGTAACACTTGTATATCTGTAGGCAGGTGTTGTGCTGCAGTTTGTTCATCGACCTGATGATGGTGCTGTGTCACTTTATCAGGCTGTGAGGGACTAATTGAGCACTAGGTTGTTCTCTGTTATGGGCTTAAGGCAGCCATCTTGGGGAAGCCTTGAGTTACTTCTATTTGCATGCACACTCTGCTCTATAATCTTGCTACATGTATGGAACTAAAATATATTGCGCAACCCTGTAAAAGGCAAAACAAAGTGCCAAACAAAATATTGATGACCTGAAAAGAAGTGCAACTATATGAATATACACTTAATAAAGTCCAATTACTGATGCTGCTCCAGCAGCATACACATGAAAAGTTCAAAAGAAAAAATCCATAGAAAAAAATATATCACCAAAGTGTGTAAAAACACCAAAGTGTGTAAAAAGGACAGCAGATATGGATCTTCAAACATAGGTATAGACTTCAGCGGCAAAGAATGTATACACAGGAGGCTTACCAGAACAGATGGGTCCCTATTACGGGGACCAAACGAGCTCAGCAAAGAAAACCGATCAGGATGTCAACGATGTGATCCTATAGGTCCTCGCTCAGCTCCAACACCGGTCAGCAAACGTTGGTACTCCCCACAGTAGTGTGAACACTCGTCCAGCGTGATGTTGTTTTCAAAAGGAAAAATAATAAAGAGGCTTCATGGTGTAGATTTGTTTAAAAAGACAAATACCCTTTATTGCAATGTGCGGGTGAACAGACGTCCATACACGATAAAAAACAAACAAACGTTTTCAAAAAGGCACTGCAACCCCGCCAGGCGTCAGCCGATCAGCTGGGGGCGTGGTGACGTCAGGGTCCTGAGCTGAAAACAACATCACGCTGGACGAGTGTTCACACTACTGTGGGGAGTACCAACGTTTGCTGACCGGTGTTGGAGCTGAGCGAGGACCTATAGGATCACATCGTTGACATCCTGATCGGTTTTCTTTGCTGAGCTCGTTTGGTCCCCGTAATAGGGACCCATCTGTTCTGGTAAGCCTCCTGTGTATACATTCTTTGCCGCTGAAGTCTATACCTATGTTTGAAGATCCATATCTGCTGTCCTTTTTACACACTTTGGTGTTTTTACACACTTTGGTGATATATTTTTTTCTATGGATTTTTTCTTTTGAACTTTTCATGTGTATGCTGCTGGAGCAGCATCAGTAATTGGACTTTATTAAGTGTATATTCATATAGTTGCACTTCTTTTCAGGTCATCAATATTTTGTTTGGCACTTTGTTTTGCCTTTTACAGGGTTGCGCAATATATTTTATTTTTATTTTTATGCATATGTTTTTTGGCTGAGTATTCCAGCCAAAGGTTTATTTGCAGCACCAGTCATATTCTTATTCAATTTTTTTGTGCTAGTTTTTTGTTAATATTACTTATGCACACACTTTTTTCTTTTGTTTTAGTTTTTACAATATAACCTGCACTTAGTGTATTCACACTCAGGATATGTTTTGTTTTTAGTATAGGGAGGTAGCGCGGAAAAACCCCCCTTTTACATGTATGGAACTAAAGTAAGCCATGTCATTGGGACTGTACCTCTTAAGTTCCTCATCAAATGATGTGCCATGTGTTTGCAACTAACATTTTTTCCCAAGAAAAGTGTCCTGAAAGCAGGAAAAACCTCCAAATCTGTACATTAAAGTCTTAGCCTGTAAAGTGGGTGTGATTGCTGCCTAGCTGCAGGAAGTTAGATAAAGCCAAAGTAAAAGCATTATATACTAGACTGGTATTCAATTCGGAAACCTAAGAGAGTGCAATTTATAAAGCATAGCAAATACCAGGGGAGTGTAACCTGAAGTGACAAGCACAAACCCGATCGGCCTAAAACAGGCTATACACCGACCACAAATCGGCTGATTCAGCACAAACTGTCTGACTTTCGGTCCATGTGTACTGCTGTCTGTTTAACAGAAACCAGCTTAACTGGTTTAGGACTGCCCAACGTACATGTACTGTGGTAGGGCAGCCCTGAAGCGCAAAATCACATACCTGTACCACTGTACCACTGGAGCCCCACTCCCGCTGTGGACACAGCGGGAGCCAATTAGCGAGTCCGGTGGTTGTTCCGAGAGAGGCAGAATGGCGGTCTGCCTATATAAACAAGGCAGGTCGCCGTCCTGCTAGTAAGGAAGACAGAGATCTTGTGTTTCTGCTAAGCAGAAACGCAGATCTCTGTCTTCCAACAGTTAAATTATCTCCCACACAGTAAGAAAGCATTTTTTTTTCGCACTGATCACTGTATTGTGTCACTGGTCCCCAAGAAATGTGTCAAAAGTTTCAGTTAAGTGTGCGATTTGTTCGCCCCAATGTCGCAGTCCCGCTAAAAAAATCGCTGATCACTGCCATTACTAGTAAAAAAAAAAGTCCATAAATCTATTCCATAGTTTGTAGATGATATAACTTTTGCGCAAACCAATCAGTATGCGCTTTTTGGGATTTTTTTTACCAAAAACGAGCAGCAGAATACAAATTGGCCTAAATTGAAGGAATTAGAGTTTTTACATTTTTTAATTGGGTATGCTTTATGCCGCGTACACACGACCATTTTTCTCGTCGGGAAAAATTAAATTTTTTCTCTTTGACGAGAAAAACTACCGTGTGTGGGCTTTTGATCATTTTTCCAGACAAGAAAAACGGCATTAATCACGCCGAGAAAAGTTAGAACATGCTCTAATTTTTCTCGTCGTGATTCGCTGCATTTTTTTCCACTGCAGTTTTCCCGTAGGGAAACACTGCCGGCGAGCCTACACACGGTCGTTTTTCTCGACCAAGAGAAAAAATGTCGGGAAAAACGGCCGTGTGTAGGGGAACAAGCCGTTCCTCGTTTTTCCCGTCGATTTTCTCTGACCAACCCTGGTCTGAAAAAACATAATAAAAGATATGTGGTTGAGTATGGGTAGATATAGCAAACAGTGTTTAAACAAACAAATGTACTGCAACTGGCCAAGGACCAATGACTTTTCTGACTCACATTCACTTTACCATCTTTCCCCAGGATGTCCAGTTATTGTATTTTTATGTTGTGATATGCCTCATTTAAAGTCCCATGACCATAAATTTTGTTTGTATGGTTAACGACAGTCATGCTGGAAAACCAGCATTCGATCAGTGTGTGCAGCCAATGGCTGCATGCATTGTGATGGGGGTGGGGGGCGAGTCCCCACTGTCAGAATACAATAGCGCAGCAGGGGAAATCCCTGCATCACACAACGTTTGTGTTAATGTGGAGATCTGTCCGTTTTTTTTTCGTTTAACCCATTGGGCCAGCCTCTAATGCCGCGTACACACAACCGTTTTTAATGACGAGAAAAATTACATTTTTTTTCAATGGTCATTAAAAATGATCGTGTGTGGGCTTTCCAGCAGTTTTCCCGACGAGAAAAACGTCGAGAATCACAACGAGAAAAATTGGAACACGCTCTAATTTTTCACGTCGTATTTTACATCATCGTTTTTCTCGTCATGAAAAACGGCCGTGTGTGGGCTTTAACGAATGTGCATGCTCAGAATCAAGTATGAGACGGGAGCGCTCGTTCTGGTAAAACTAGCGTTCGTAATGGAGATAGCACATTCGTCACGCTGTAACGGACTGAAAAGCACGAGGCTGAAAAGCGCGAATCGTCGCTCAACAAACTTTACTAACATGAAGGGTGGCGCCATCCAAATTGAACTTCCCCTTTATAGTGCCGTCATACGTGTTGGACGTCACCGCGCTTTACTCAAGCATTTTTTTCCACGATAGTGTGTAGGCAAGGCAGGCTTGAGAGGAAACACGAAAAATCACGTCGAGAAAAATGCAGTTTTTTTCAATGACATTAAAAACGGTCGTGTGTACGCGGCATCACACTATCAGGATGTGTTGAAACTAGTGTGGTACAGTGACCATGATTTTAGGGTGCTGAAGGGATCACCTTTATGTATGTACAGACACCACTGGGTGCTTTGCTTTGTACTCTCCTGTTCTATACCTTCCCGGTAGTTTTCTAGTACTTTTACTGTATCGGATTTGGTCATTTAAAAACGTTGTAAAATCTCAGTAGTGATGCCTTCACTTAAAGGGGTTGTAAAGGTTTGTTTTTTAGTTTCTAAATAGGTTCCTTTAAGCTAGTGCATTGTTGGTTCACTTACCTTTTCCTTTGATTTACCTTCTAAATGTTTTTTTTCTTTGTTTTCTTTGTCTGAATTTCTCACTTCCTGTTCCTCCTCAGTAAGCTGTTCAGTAAGCTGTTCTGGCTGACTAAACACCACTCGGATTATGGTGTGAAGTTTAGTGAGGAGAAGCAGGAAGTGAGAAATTCAGACAAAGAAAAAAAACATTTAGAAGGTAAATAAAAGGAAAAGGTAAGTGAACCAACAATGCACTAGATTAAAGTGGTTGTAAACCCACTTTTTAAACAAAGCCCTACAGGTAAACCTAGATTAAGGCTTACCTGTAGGTGCAAGAAATATCTCCTTAACCTACATGGTTAAGGAGATATTTGTATGTAAATGCGGCGATGCTGACGTCACCCCATTCACAAATTCGGCTAGGTCGCAACATTCGACGACGTAGCCGAATTCGACAGCTCACGCGCATATGCGCGGAGTCACGTCTTCTCCGCTCCGGCCAATCACAGCGCCGGAGCGGCGCTGTGATTGGCTGCAGCGGCAATACCCGGAAGTAACATTCCGGCTATCGCCGCAGCGATGGATGCGGCTAGAGGAGGGACACGGACGACTTCGGGGGCCCCGATCGAAGGTAAGTGGTACATAATGAGCTAGTATGCTAGTCATACTAGCTCATTATAGCTTTGTCTTGCAGGTTAGTCATAAAAAAAAAAAAAAAAGGGTTTACAACCACTTTAAAGGAACCTATTTAGAAAATATAAAACGAACCTTTACAACCCCTTTAAAAACGTTGAGAAGTCAACCTAACAGGATAATAAAACAAATGAAAAAATCATTATTGTGTTGTTCAGCATTAAAGTAATATATTTAACAAAAACACCCTCACTTCACAAAACAAATATTATCTGATTGCAGACTTCTCTTAGCAGCTGCTTTATTGTCAAACATAATCCCAGAGATTCAATTAAGCCTCTCAAACCTGATTCTTTTGTCTTTTAGTTTGCAAATAATTATCAAGTCTCAATGTAATTTACCTAAAGCACCAAGTATGAATTGGTCTATTTACTAACTAAAAACGGAAAATTGTATCATACTTACCAGTAATTTTCCTTTCCTGGTGCCTATCCATGGCAGCATACCTGTGACAAGCTCCGCCTTGGCTCCTCCCTCAGGACTAGTGAATATTATAAAAGAGTTGATTAGCACAGCCCCAGCATTCTCCGTAATATAGAATACCGAGGGTGGGATTGTATGCTGCCATGGATAGGCACCAGGAAAGGAAAATTACTGGTAAGTATGATACAATTTTCCGTTTTCCTGGTGCCTCCATGGCAGCATACCTGTGACAAATAACTAGCTGATATGGGTGGGATGATGCCCAGAGTTTTATTTTAAAGAGATTATTATCATCATTTAGAGGAAGAAGCAAAGGCCGATTTGACCGCCTGTCTGCCAAACTCCACCGATGAGAGAGCTCCTGGGTTTACTCGGTAATGTTTCAGAAACGTATGTTGGAATGACCAAGTCGCTGCCCTGCAAATAGTTTCAATTGACACATTCGCTCTTGCCACCCAAGAGGCAGAAACCGTTCTGGTGGAGTGCGCCCTGACTATCGAAGGGGCTCCCAGACCTTTTGCCCTGTACACCTTGTGGATGAGTTTAACGAACCATGAGGCAAACGTTCCTGCTGACGCCTCCTTGCCTTTGTTTATGAACGACCTGATAGTGTCCCTGAAGGATGCTGTAGCCTGCAGATAGCATCTCAAAGTGGAGGCAATGTCCAGCTCGTGAAGAGAACCTGAGTCTTGTTCTGAAAATGTTGGAAGTGCCCAAGGCTCCGACATGTTCGAGGATGATGTGACCTTGAGGCTAAATCCTTGCACCGTTCCGAGTTCTACTTTGTCAGGAAATAATCTGATATGATTATGATCCGCTTCTAAAGCTTGGAGCTCTGAAACCCGTCTGTCAGAAGTTATGGCTATCAAGAAGGATAGCTTCATGGTTAGATTCCAAAGCGATGCTGACTCCGAAGAGGCAAGAGGTGGATTGGTTAAAAGCTCTAGGATGATAGCAAGGTCTCAAGTGGGAAAAGATTGTTTTGTTGGTGGTCGGATCTTTTTTGACAGCCTTGAAAAATTGGATTATTAATGAATCCTCAGCCCATCTTTTACTGGTTGCCGCTGAAATTGCCGCTACCTGCACCTTTAGTGTACTTAAGCAAGACCTAGGTCTAAGCCTGCCTGCAAGAGTTTTAGAATTTGAGAGGATGATGGGAAATCTGGATCGCAGTTTCTGCCAATCATGAAGGCCCTGAATTTGTTCCACACCCTATCGTATATACTGTTTGTGGATGGCTTTCTTGCGCTGAGCAGGGTTTCGATAACTTTGTTGGGACACCCTAGGGATTGGAATCTTTCCCTTTCACCTGCCAGATGTGAAGATTTAACCTGCGGGAATCTGGATGGGTGTGACATCCCTGTGACAGGAGAAAAGGTATTATTGGAACCTTGACTGAAGTCTGTGTATTCAGGTACATTGCTGTAGGGAACCAGGGACGTCTTGGCCAGTACAGTAGGACCGCTATCTCCGTTGTGGTTTCTACCATAAGCCTCAACAGGAGTTTTTTTTTTGGAATGAGAGGCCATGGAGAGAAGGCATAGGCCAGATTGCATGCCCAGGGGCTGAGAGAGCATCTACTGCCTCTGCCTGGGGATGAGGAAGTCTTGAGATAAACCTTGAAAACTTGGTATTTAATGCTGTTGCAAATAGGCCCAGCCCGAGGGGACCCCACTGGTCCACTAACCAGTCGAAAACTTTCAGGTGCAGAGACTATTTGTTGGAATCTACGAACCTGCGAGATAGGTGGTTGGCCCTTGAGTTGAGAAGACCGGGCAGATAGACTGTCCTTAGGTCTTTTAGATTCCTTTTTGCCCAAAAGAATATGGCTTCACTTCCTTCAGCAGGGACCTGCTGCGCATCCCTCCTTGTTGGTGTATATAAGGACACCACAGCCCTGTTGTCCATTCGGAGAACTGGTTTGCCTGTAATCTTGAATACTAGGGCTAGCAATGCAAAAGGTAGGCTGCCTGGACCTCCAGGATATTTGATAATAGGCCTGTTGTATGGAAGGACCATCTTCCTTGCCCTGAGATCTGGTTGCAGTGTGATCCCCACCTGCTTCACTGGCATCGGTAATAATTGTGATCCAGTTGACATGTCTTAATGGACGTGATTTCATAGGTGTGTGTTTCTTCATCCACCAATGTAGACTCCTGAGCATCAGGGTCATCAGGTGTATGGGTTGGTATAGATACCGTCTATTCCACAGCCTCAAGGACTCCAGCTGGAAATGTCTCAAATGCCAATGGGCCCAAGGGACCCTAGGGATGCATGACGACATCCAGCCTATCAGGCTCTGACAGTTCGAGTATGACAGGTAGAATCTCACACTGACTTTCTTCATCTGTCGTACAGTCAATGTCACCTTTTGAGGTGGGAGGGATACTGTACCATTCTGTTCCACTAAGTAATGGTATACTCGAGGCCCTAATTCTATTAGAGGGGCTATGATGGCAATTGGGGTCTTCCTAAAGACTTTTGGTGACGTGCAGAGGCTGAATGGGAGACTCCAAAATTTAAGATGTACAGGTGCCACTGCAAACCTTGGATATTTCTGGAAAGGAGGGAGTGTTGGTATATGCAGGTAAACATCCTGCAAGTCTATTGATAACATCCGATCCCCTGGTTGGATTACACGTATAATCGCTCATAGCGACTCCCTTTTAAAATTTTTTAGGAAGATATAGCGATTTAGCCTCTTCAGGTCTAACACGGGTCTTCTACCTCTGTTTCTCTTGGGACTAGAAACAGGGTGGTGTAAAAACCGAAAAATCTTTCTGATGGAGACACTGGAACCACTGCTTGCTGTTTTGCAAGGACAGAAGAAATCGCTCTAGTGCTTCAGTTTCTTTGGGTGCACCTTGACACCCTTGTCGGAGAGAAGAAGTCTTTGGGGGCTTTGTCTAGAAACGTCCAGAACTGATCGTATTTAACTGTGGAGACTACCCACGGATCCCTACACTTTGTTCCCAGATCTTCAAGAAGTGTTTGAGTCTGGCCCCACAGGGATCGCTTGGGATGGCCTGGCGTCAAAAGGATTTTGCAGAATCCTGAGGGATGGGCACAATTCTCTGTCTATGGGTCTTGAGGAAAGTGGACTGCATGCTTCTCCAATTTTGCCTAAAGCCTTTCCTCTGTCTGGACTGTCTGTAGTCCTTAGTCTTGGAGTATTGAAATCTGGGTGCAAATGTCCTGGAGCGCCTGGATCGCCTGTCTTGGGGTAACAGGCCCGATTTCCCGCCCATGACGCGAGAGATGGCCTTGTCCAATTTCTCCCCAAACAAGGCTTTTCCGTCAAAGGGTACCTTGCACCAATTATGTTTTGGAGGCAGTATCTGCTGACCAGGGTTCCAGCCACAAGGCCCGTTTGGCCATAACTGTGTGGAGCATTGACCTTGTGGAGCATCGAATTGAATCGATCGTGGCTTCACCAATAAGATCTACTGGGAGCTTTAGCTCCAATAAGGCCCTGATGATGTCCTCCCCTGGGATATCCTGTTAGATTGCAAACTCTATATCATCTGTCCAGACGCATAGGGCGTTGGACACTGACGTCAGGGCTATCGCAGGTTTACAAGCGTTGCCCGCCATCTTTTGGGAGACCAAGATCCATCCTTCTGTCTGGTGGATCCTTAAACAAAGTCGAGTCTTCCATGGGCAATGTGACGTTCTTTGCCAACCTTACCACAGCTGCAGCAACCACTGGAGGGCCCTCCAGCATTGCGGAATTGGCCTCTGAGAGAGGGTATAACTTTCCCCTTCTGTGTCGGTCTCTTCTCAGCCGATCACTTGCTTTACCGCCTGCACAAAAAGGCTGGACCATGGCGAAAGCAAAACCAAAAGGTATCTAGGTCAACAGAGAGGCCCTTTGAGATGGCATTCTCTTGCTGATGTTTAGAGGAAGAAGCATGCGTTCGGCGTGAGATTTCACTTGAGGACGGCCCAGGAATGGA
Source organism: Rana muscosa (assembly GCA_029206835.1). NCBI lineage: Eukaryota > Metazoa > Chordata > Amphibia > Anura > Ranidae > Rana > Rana muscosa. The sequence continues at coordinate 931,710,720 of CM055116.1, forward strand.
TGCCTCCGCCGTTTGCTCCTGAGTAGGAGATGCCAGATGTTGCGGCGGCATTGTGGCTACCAATTCCGCGAGGGAATTCTTTACTGCTTTCTTAAGTAGGTCCGCCACTTGCCGGCTTTCGGACTTTCTGTCCGCTGGGCAATTTCGACAGATCACTTTGTCTGGAAGTGGGGTGTCTCCACAGGACTGACATCCTGGAGATCTCGGCTTCAGGAGTGTTAGGCCACTTTCACACTGAGGCGCTTGAAAAACTGCCAGTAAAACACTGAGCGCCTTTGAAGCGATTTCAGGCGCTTTTGAAGCGCTTTCAAATTTTTTTTTTTTTTTGCGTGAAAGCGCCGATGACTTCCTGCCACTTCTATGATCCCAATGCCTGGACAATCTGTCTCTACTGGGACTAGAATCATCATAGTCCTCATTTCGCCTTGAGGTCTTTTTAGACGTCTTCTGGCGTATAGGGCTGAAATACATAAAAGTACCAGCCTCGGTGCACTCTTTTTTTTTTTTAAAGATATGTAAGCTTACCTGGATGTAGGTCCTTACCTCAGAAGTAGAGTAGGATCTTGTACGGGCGGCGAATGGCTCATGCTGAGTGGCTTAGCAGAGGCAGCAGCTAACAAGAATAGAGAAGACACAACTGGCTGGATCCTAATTTGGCTAAGGGAAATTTACCTCTAAACAAATGGTGTGTGTTTTTTTTTTAAGTTCTCGAAAAATACGACTATATATTTTATTTTATTTATTTTTTATTATTATTAAAAATATATTATTATTTTTTTTAAAAACCCTTAACTACAAATATATATTTAAAAATAAAGAACCCCTTAACAAACATATAGTATACATTTCCCCTTTATTTTAAAAAATCTCTTACCTGAAGACAAATTAGTATTTCCTCCCTGGAGCTCTCGGTGTAGTTCTTACTGCAGTCTCAGGTGTCTCACTGAGGCCATTAGAGAGATTCACATGGAAACAGGAAAGGCAGGGAACGCCTCTGTGCTGTGCCTGACGTTTTGTGGGCAAAAGACGTCTTTCTGCCCTGATCCAAAATGGGCGCCACGGCCTCCGGATCCACCGCGCATGCGCCGACCGACGAGACGAGAACCCGGAAGACCCGCACCGCAGGCGCACATGCAGAATGATGCGGAAGACGCCGCAAGTAAATAAAATACAGACGCTGAGCGCGCGCGGCTCCTAAGGAGCTGGAGAGGTGACAGGGAGCTAGAGAATTTAAAATGGAAAATAAATCAGAGAAGACAAGAGTTTGGGGGAGAAAAACCTAGGAAAGGGGAAAAAAAGAAGAGATACAGAAATAGCTGCTGCCTTTGTTGCCAGAATTGAGCTAATGCCTGGAAGATGTGCTGCAGGTGGAGCTCTTAGTTAAGAGACAAACTGCTTGTCCCAAAAGATCCTACAGAAGGGACTCCCAACCTTATAAGCGCATTTAGCTGCCCAAGAGAAGGGACCGCGTCCGGGAGAGGCTTGAACCCAGACGGAAGCTGCCGAATGCAGAAGGTAAGGACGTTCGACCAGAATTCACTGCCATGAGGTATGAGGAAAAAAAGGAGAATGCTGGGGCTGTGCTAATCAACTCTTTTATAATATTCACTAGTCCTGAGGGAGGAGCCAAGGCGGAGCTTGTCACAGGTATGCTGCCATGGAGGCACCAGGAAAGAGAATTTTTCTTTAGCTGTAGTGGTAATACAATACAACCAATAAGGCGCTTGGCAATTTCCCAATGCATACTCCATGTTTTAGTTCCAGGTTACACAGCAAAATAGTTAATTTCTTGTACTGAAGCCTTTTCACACAGGAAGTTTGCTTTATGACAGATGTCATTTAATGTTGGCAGGTTTCAAAATTACTTTATTCTGGGCTTTTTTTTCTCAGAGAACAGGTGCAGTAACTCAATAAAGCCCCCCCTCCTTTCTTGGTGGGTGTGGCCAAATTGTACTAAGTGTGGGAGGGTCTTAAGGGGGCATTAAATACCAGGAGTGTGGTACATGCCGAGTGCAGAGTTTAGGAATGCGCTACATACTGAGTACAGGGTTCAGAAGTGTGCTACATACAGAGCGCAGGGTTCAGAAATGTGCTATGTACAGAGGGCAGGGTTCAGGAGTGCCCTATGTACAGAGAGCAAGGTTCATGAGTGCACTACACATAGAGTGCAGGGTTCAGGAGTGAGCTTTGTATAGCGTACAGGGTTTAGGAATGTGCTACGTACAGAGTGCAGGGTTCAGGAGTGTGCTATGAACAGAGGGCAGGGTTCAGGAGTGTGCTATGAACAGAGGGCAGGGTTCAGGAGTTTTCTATGAAAAGAGTACAGAGTGCAGGGTTCAGGAGTGCCCTATGTACAGAGAGCCGGGTTCACGAGTGCACTACACATAGAGTGCAGGGTTCAGGAGTGAGCTTTGTACAGAGTACAGGGTTCAGGAATGCGCTACGCACAGAGTGCAGGGTTCAGAAGTGTGCTACATACAGAGTACAGGGTTCAGAAATGTGCTACGTACAGAGCGCAGGGTTCAGAAGTGCCCAGTGTGTGAAGTTCAGAAGTGCACAGTGTACAGAATTCAGAGTTAAGGTGTGTGCAGAAGGCAGAGTTCAGAATTGTATATTTCACTGGTCACTCTAGGCCAAAAATGACTCCCCCTTTCCTACCAAATCGCCTCCAACCCCCAAATCCCCAGCCTTGACAGGACTGACATCCCCCTTTCCAGTACAAGTCCCCCAATCCCCTTTTCCAGTATAAATCCTTTTTCCCTGCCAGCACAACCCCCCTCCCCAATCCCCTATCTGTACAAAGCCCCCATAAATCCTTTTATTTCTCCTCCCCCCAAATCTCCTTTCCCAACACAGACCTCAGATGCAGCGGGGGTTAATGCGGGGAGGGAGCTCTTATTTCATGGTATGTAATAAGATACGTCAGAGCCAAGGAGGTGCCTAGGGGAAGTTTCCCCTGCCCTGTAGTGTGAGAGTCCACAGCCGGTGGGTAGAGATGCTGCAGGGGCCGGCAATCGCAGTGGGGCAACACAACACCTGGATGCCCAGCACTAGTGATACCATTGGTGCCCCCCCCCTTGTAGATTACACCAACTGTGTCAGGGGAGGGTTCAGTGCAGCCACCCAAAGAGTTGCTGTGTGACTTCTAAAGTGTTACGGCTGAAAAAAAGCACTGACTTTAATACTATAACCACAAATAATGAAAATGGCAGGGAAACTCTGTCTAATCTGGGTTGTCAGTAATGGTTGCGAGCAATCAAACAATATCTAAAATTCAAACCTGACCCAACCTTTCACATCAGTGAATGCCAGAAACATATTAAACCACCATGTGCATAAAATTAAACCCCACCTCCTTATTGTGTAATGCCCAAACCATAATACAAAGACTTATTATTATGAATCAATGTTTCTTGGCATCAAGGAGTAGCTTTTATTATCAATAGTTCCAGCAGGAAACAAAGAAATCAGGGTTCTTTAGGAATCTATTTAGTGTTAATGTTTAGGTAAACAATACAGGGTTACATACAAAAAATGATGTGATGCAACATACAAAAGAATAAACACAATATAATCAAACAATGGTGCACAAAATAGTGCAAAAATATATGTGCAAAAAATAGTCCAATGAATATCCAAACAGATCAAAAAGAAAACGATATCCAACTTCAATTATGTAATACAAAATGTGAACCCTCTACCCTTGTTAATAAGCATCTCACCTCACTGCTGTGACCCCTGCATCACCAGTAGGTCTCACCACATATTTTTCCCTCTCTGGGGATGAAGACAAAAGCTACCGCTTCAAATGCCTCTTATTCGGATGGGTTGATGAATTTCCAATCCCCACCGCATGCATGCAGGGGAAAAAAGCACACAGACCTAGTGCTCTCCATGTAATTTTTTTTATAAAAAGAATAAAGTATTACACTTACAAAAATGGCACTATAGGCAGTGCTAACCATGAATCGCATGTCTGTCATATACAATCACAGGACCGCTAGATGCAGAGATGGCCGCGGGATGACGTCATATACGCGAGACCTCGTCCTATACATATGTAGCACACCCATCCTTTAGCCCCCGCTTACCTTCACCTGCGGGGGCAGGACACACCATGCCACAAGCCCGTGTCCTCCTTATCAAGGTCAGGCGGTGTTTACAGATTTGGGTCCTACAGCGAGTTACCTCTTTCCACTGGTTCTCGTCCCCAGATTATAGGGAAAAGTCTATATTCTTCCCCAAGAAGGCCAATGTCCACACGACTTTAACTCCAACAAAGAGTTTATTTTCCTTTTTGTTTCAGTTAACGGGAAAGTGAAGAGAGAAAGAAGCTAGCGAAGATAGGAGGTAGATTCAGGCACACAACACCCGACTCACTCGTCGCCACTCGATCCCAAGTGGGCTTAGCTCACCTGGATAGATCCCTCTCACAGTCTAGCAGCCGGAGTGGAGCTCGAACAGTTCTATCACTTTGTCCCCTCTAGGGACGGGTTCAGGAGATCCTCTATAGCAGCAGAATCCTGTTATTCCTGAATCCAGAACTTCCCTTAACCTTCTGTAGGATTCAGAGAACAGACGATGCCAATGGGCACTCTACAGGGTTAACTTTGTCGAGCAAGGAATCTTTCCCTCTGACAGGTCACCAGGCCTTTCCCGAGACAGCAACCTACTATCACTCGTCTCCTCTGTGGGACCGATCCTCCCATGGCTTCCTCTCGGTCAGAGCGGGTACCTTCACCTGGGCACCCTGGGACTCCAATGTGCTGATTGTAGACCCAGTCAATGGTACTGGGCCTACCTGGAACGTCACAGCCTCAGGCCAAAGGTGCCTGAGACTCTTCAGCCAGTCCACGCACCCCCAAGGGGCACACTCCCCCGGGGCACTCCTCTGGGTACTCCCCCCGGGCACTCCTCCCTAAACATGGCGTCTGCCCCTTATATACCCCCTCCCGGCATGCACAGCAGGCGAGGTCCCGCCCACTGCACGGCAGCCGAGAGAGGACATCCAATACCGCCACTGTGTCACCTGAAGTTCGACCCTAGGCCTAGGCAACAGTGCCACCCACAGGCAAAAGGGGAACCGTACACCAGACAACACCACAGCAGAGCAGAGTCCAGCACTAAATTAGAAAGCCTGGGCCAAACTATAGCCCAGGCTGTCCCTTAAATTTGGGCATAGCGAACCCCTAAATTTAGGGGTCCGCTACACATACATTACGTCCAAACATCGGGACTTCCTCGGTAGTTGTTTGTCTTCATCCCCAGAGAGGGAAAAGTACCGTATTTTTCGCTCCATAAGACGCACCTGACCATAAGACGCACCTAGGTTTTAGAGGAGGAAAACAAGAAAAAAAATATTCTGAACCAAATGGTGTACTAAAATATTTACCAGTGCCCATGAAATGCAGCCTGATCCTTGCCAATTAAATGTTGCCTTACCAGTCCTATTAAATGCAGCCTGACCTGTGTCAATTAAATGCACCATTAATTACTTCAGCCCCGGAAGAATTTACCCCTTTCCTGACCAGAGCACTTTTTGCGATTCGGCACTGCGTCGCTTTAACTGACAATTGCGCGGTTATGCTACGTGGTACCCAAACAAAATTTACATCCTTTTTTCCCACAAATAGAGCTTTCTTTTGGTGGTATTTGATCACCTCTGCGGTTTTAATTTTTTGCGCTATGAACAAAAAAGAGCGACAATTTTGAAAAAAAAGCAATATTTTTTACTTGTTGCTATAATAAATATCCCCAAAAATATATAAAAAAACGAATTTCTTTCTGAGTTTAGGCCAATATGTATTCTTCTACCTTTGGTAAAAAAAATCGCAATAAGCATATATTGATTGGTTTGCGCAAAAGTTATAGTGTTTACAATATAGGGGATCGTTTTTGGGCATTTTTATTATTATTTTTTTTTTTTACTAGTAATGGTGGCGATCTGTGATTTTTATCGTGACTGCGACATTATGGCGGACACATCGGACACTTTTTACACTATTTTGGGACCATTGTCATTTATACAGCGATCAGTGCTATTAAAATGCAGTGATTACTGTGTAAATGACACTGGCAGGGAATGGGTTAAACACTAGGGGGCGATGAAGGGGTTAAGTGTTTCCTAGGGAGTGATTCTAACTGTGAGGGGGCTGGGCTACAAGTGACACGACAGTGATCACTGCTCCCGATGACAGGGAGCAGTAGATCACTGTCATGTTGCTAGGCAGAACAGGGAAATGCCTTGTTTACATAGGCGTCTCCCCATTCTGTGACACGATCGCGGGACACCGGTGGACATCGAGTTCGCGGGTCCCGCGGGCACGGTCACGGAGCATGCGGCAGGGGCGAGCGTGCACCTGCACGGCGGCGAGATCAAAGCAACGTACAGGTACGTTGCTTTGTGCAGCCCTGCCATTCTGCCGACGCATATGTAGTGGTCGGCAAGTGGTTAAATGCAGCCTGACCTGTGCCCATTAAATGCAGCCTGACCTGTGCCCTTCTGGTCAGTATTCGCTCCATAAGATGCACCCCCCATTTTTGGGGGGGGAAAAATTGCATCTTATTGTGCAAAAAATACGGTATGTGGTGAGACCTACTGGTAATGCAAGGGTCACAGTAGTGAGGTGAGAGGCTTATTCACAAGGGTGGAGGATTCACAGTTCCTATTACATGTCACAGTAGTGATTGGAGTGGATTCAAGTTGGATATCGTTTTCTTTTTGATATGTTTACATTTTCATTGGACTATTTTTTGCACATATATTTTTGAACAATTTTTTGCATCATTGTGTGATTATATTGTGTTTATTCTTTGCATGTTAAGCTACATAATTTTTTGTATATATCAGTTTAATAAGGTTAGAATCACTTCTGGGTGTTGACTAGCAACCTTTACAAATAATTTGGTTCACATATCATTGGTTTCCGCAGACTGAATATTGGTATACAATACAGGGTTACAGTTACAGTTTAAAGCGGAGTTCCACCCAAAAATGGAAATTCCGCTTTTCGGATCCCCCCCCCCCCTCTGGGGTCACATTTGGCACCTTTCAGGGGGGAGCAAATACCTGTTTAATCCAGGTATTTGCTCCCACTTCCGGGCATAGGACGCCACAGTATCCGCAGCGATCTACGCCATGTCCGGCCCCTCCTCCGTCCCCCCGCTGTCTTCTGGGAGACACACAGGTCCCAGAAGACAGTACGGACCAGTGGGATCATGCAGCGTGACTCGCGTATGCGCAGTAGGGAACCAGGAAGTGAAGCCACAAGGCTTCACTTCCTGATTCCCTTACCGAAGATGGTGGCACCTCCACCAGAGAGCCGAGGGACAGATCGGCTTCGGGTGCCGACATCACGGGCGCCCTTTACAGGTAAGTGTCCATATATTAAAAGTCAGCAGCTGCAGTATTTGTAGCTGCTGACTTTAAAAAAAAAAAGTCTTTCCACTTTTACAGTCTAATTTGAGAAAACACCACTATATGTCTGTTATGGGTGCTCACAAAAGTAACATGCCTAAAAATGTATTTAACCACTTGCCACCCGCCCACCGTCAACGGCTGGGCGGTGTGGCTCTCGTTCTGGGTGGCTGTCATATGACAGCCACCCAGAACAACGTTATTATATCTTTTCATGTGACAACAATGAAGAAATTACACTTTGCTACAATGTAAAGTAGTGTGTCAGGTATCAGATAAGACCAGAACTGTGTGGACTGCAACAGAGGAAACCCAGACGTGTTTAAGTGAAGTATGATAATTTATTAAAGTAAGTAAATACAACCACCTCCAATACCACACAGTGCACAACAACCAATACCAACAGAACCCACAAATAATAACAGTAACAGACAAATATGTACAAGTAATGGGGAAAACCAGAATCATAAACAGGGCCAGGCCAGGGTCGTCAACAGGAGATCAGCAGCTGGGGAAAGGGAAACAAACAGGACAAGGAGAGGATGGATGAATCACAGGAGGGACGGGTACAGGTACAAGGCTCAGGGTTCAGGGTTCATATAACAGACAGGATCAGATGCAGAGCTTCTCTGGTTCAGGGTCAGGGCAGGGCACAAGGAGAGATACCAAGGCGAGCATGTGAGGGCTCGCTGGGTATTTATAGGACTGTAGTGATTGTCCTCATGTGACAGCTGAGCGGAGGAGGTGCTGCCTGTCCCACACTGCTGGAATACACCCGCTGGTGGACGCCGGTACTACGGCCCATGGATCAGGCATTACCACCAGCAGGTGAGATCCTCTATCAAAGATGCTGGCTGCAAGAGGACACTGGTACTGCAATCCATAGGACCAACAGCGCCACCAGCGGGTGAAGCCCTTCCTGACATAGTGAGTGTACAGCTTGTATAACAGTGTAAATTTGCTCTCCCCTCAAAATACCTCAACACACAGCCATTAATGTCTAAAATGCTGGCAACAAAAGTGAGTACACCCACGGTCACTGGAAGTTCAACATGGCACCTCATGGCAAAGAACTCTCTGAGGATCTGAAAAATAGAATTGTTGCTCTACATAAAGAAGGCCTAGGCTATAGGAAGATTGCCAAGAGCCTGAAACTGAGCTGCAGCACAGTGGCCAAGAGCATACAGTGGTTTAACAGGTCAGGCTCCACTCAGAACAGGCCTCGCCATGGTCGACCAAAGAAGTCTAGAGTGGAGTAGAGTAGAGTGAGCCAGGCCTTCTCGTCCAACATCAGTGCCTGACTTCACAAATGCGCTTCTGGAAGAATGGTCAAACATTCCCATAGAGACACTCCTAAACCTTGTGGGCAGCCTTCCCAGAAGAGTTAATGCTGTTATAGCTGCAAAGGGTGGGCCAACTCAATATTGAACCCTACGGACTAAGACTGGGATGCTGTTAAAGTTCATGTGCGTGTAAAGACAGGCGTCCCAATACTGGTAATATAGTGTGTGTATATATACATATATATATATATATATATATATATATATATATATATATATAATTTTTTTTTCCCTTTTTTTTTGTAACTGATCACATGACCTCTGTTCTCTGCTGCATAAGGGGCTTAGAGAGGTGGGGGTGGAAAAACAGCAGCACATTAATCTTCCTAGTAAATGGCTGTACGGGGGTAGGTGCCAGCACAGGTCTGATCATTAGAGGACAGGCAGACTGTTCTCTCAGCACAGCTAGAAAACTGACCACATGGATGGATGTGCTTCTGTGCCTTAGTGTGGTCAGTTTGAAATAGGAAAGCAGGGGGACTGGTAGGAATACCAGGTATTTCACACAAAGGAAGCAATACAAAGAACAGGATACCTTTTAACAAAAGTAAATTGTATAACAGGCACATATCAGGAATATGAAATGTTGGGGTAACACATTCTTTAACAATTACAAATTAGCCCTTTGCCTTGGCAACAGGTGGTTTTATATCTAGGTGTGCTCAGCAGCTGTAGTTCACCTAGATTTATTAGTTCGATTTTAGCACAAAGTGTTGCATCTATTTATCATGTTCAGAAAAAGCTTACTTTCCTGGATTACATAGTGGTAACCAGCGGCAGCCCGTTCATAGGGGGCGCACGGGCGTCACCCCCCTTATCCATGCGTCTGGCCCCCTAATCTACATGCGGGGTGCCGGACGCATGGATTTCAGTGGTGTTTTTATTTTTTTCAAGCACATGATTAGCGCCTGAGGCTCTAGATGGCTTCAAAAAAAGGATAGAGTTGGGGTCGCAGAGCACTGCACCCCGAGCCCACCTACTTGTGTGCCAATAGCGAATTAATAGTCGCTGTTGTCTTCCAGATTTTCCTCCCGGACAATCAGAAAGCAGTTCCTGAGACCTGATTGGCCCAATTTGGCCAGGGAGTCTTCCTGACTGGGGAAGCAATGGCCCCTGAAGTGAGAAGCTGTAGTTTGGAGGGGGGTGTGGGTCTGTGTGGGTTGGTTGGTGTTCGTCCCCCGCCCCCCCAAAAAAAAAAAATATTGAGCACCAGTTACCACTGGTGGTAACAAATGTGGAAGTTCCTGCTACATGGTGAGAGCAGAGCTTTTTTTCTACTCAAACTGGAATTTGGCAATCAGAGATGGAATAATCTCATAGCTATTTTTGAAATGTCATTGATTCCTCTCCAATAAAGATAGATTGACCACGAAAATAGTAAGTGTTGGCGCATGCGCGGATGCCTGAGGGAGAAGTCGCATCCCCTTAGAGCTCCGCTCCCGGGTTAAACAAACCGGAGAACCGACCGCTGTTTTTCACCGCAAACGGCACCAGCTCCCGCAAATCCATACCAGGTACACTTTGGCGTATTGAGGATGGTCACGAGGGGGCCAAAAACGAAGTATAAGATTGGTATCTCTAAAGATACACCGGCCCGGCAGACATCCAAGATGGCGGCGCCTGGTACCTCACAGACTCGCACACAGCGGGTTCCTAAATCCCTGTCACACAATGTCAAAACTCTGGACACAGCTGGTGAGATTGATTCTGACTATGAAACACCTGAAAATGTTATTCAGTCTAACATGTTTAGACAATTTGAGAAAATGCTTCAGAAAGCTTTGAAACAAACTTCTGACCAGATAACAGAGAAGCTGACAAGGGAGATTAGGGAGCTGGGGCATAGAACAGCTGAATTGGAAATGCGGGTAGATGATATAGAAACTACCACACAGCATTATGATGCTACTATTGAACAGCTTAAGGATGAGAACTCTTTATTACAAAACCGTTTGGAAGACCAGGAGAATAGGGACCGTCGCTCCAACCTAAGAATCAGAGGTCTCCCTGAATCAATCATAGACTTACAGGGAACTATATGTGCACTGTTTCAGGAACTGTTACCAGGTATTTCACCTGAGAGATTGGAAATGGACAGAGTCCACAGGGCCCTAACTCAACGCAAACCCAATGGACCCCCTAGAGATATTATAGTTAAATTTCATTACTATAAAACAAAGGAGCAAATACTTGCTGCTGCTAGAGGTAAAAACACTCTTGAGTTCCAGGGCAATATCTATCAGCTCTTTACAGACCTCTCCCCTCTAACTGTTACTAAGAGGCGTTCTATGAAACTATTGCTGCAAGTACTTCAAAAGCACCAAATCATATACCACTGGGGGTTTCCATTCTCTCTCCGCTTTACATACTTGGAAACCAGATATACCTGTCGCACGTCCGATGAACTACGGTCAGCCTTAATTGATCTAGGCCTGATGGATCACACCAATTCTAAGGAGCAACCTCGTAGACGTGCGGCTTCTAGATCACCTCCAAATGAAACCGACTTGGACCCAAACCCCTCTGGTTATACCAGACAGAATCTTCATAAAAGAGGACGTTTTGATAGTCAGGCACCGATAAATGTCGACTCAATGGACTGATTGTTCAACTTTCATTAATCTTATCCATGTTTCTCCCCTTTTATAGGGTACTAGCCCCATTGCTTTATTCTGAAAAGCATTGCACTATCTATGCTTGAAGAACTAGAATCCTGTTCTCCATTTTTTTTTTTTTTTTTAGTGGTGTCTTGTTTCTGACAAATATGTCTATTTCTTTAATCTATATGCACTTTATATATGCATATTAATTTGTACTTATGAAATATAAATCTAGGTTTTTATTTAGGGTTTTAGTCAGCCAGAAGGTTTATATTTCATTTACATTTTTGAGTCAAGTCTTTTTAGGGGTTTTTTTTTTTTTGTGTTTGTCCCCTTACTGACAAATATGTCTACTTAGTAATTTATATGCATATTATATTGTACTTATGAAATATAAATTTAGGTATTTATTTATTGTTTTAGTCTGCCAGAAGGTCTATATTACATTTACATTTTTGAGACAAGTGTTTTTTTTTATATTTTTTATATGTAATATAAATTTATGTATTTAATTTATGTTTTTGTCAGCCAGAAAGCTAAAATTTCATTATTGCTTCTTGAGACGAGTGTTTCTTGTTTTCTTTATTTGTCTCCTTATAGACAAATAAGTTTATTTCCTTGACTTTATATGGTCATTGATATAGATAGACTATCCTCTTCCCTCCCCCTCCCCCCCTTTTTTTTTTTTTTTCTTCTTCCCTTTCCTTTATATTTGCGAGCTTGTTTATTAATTATTTCGCTTGCGTAGACGGTTTGCTTCACAAGTGTTAAGATTAATATTTTCTAGCCTCCTTATGGACGCATTCATCTAGAAATTGAATCAACATAAATCCCGAAGTTGGTATGCTTCCTTTCTCTCTCTTTTTTGTTTATTGCATCTCCAGTCTTCTTGATAGAGAATTATATAAGTTTACTATTATAATACTTAAGTGTTCTCCGGCGTTGTTTTTCCCTCCGGAACTTCTTGCGGCCCCCTACGTACCCCCTGACTCCTGCTACTATTATGCAGGAGTCGGTCGGTGACCATGGAACCCCTCGGAGATTTTTTGTTATCTCTCCGAGATGTTCCTGCGCCCTACTAGTACATCATTATTTTATGACATTAATTGCAGTCATTAGGGCTACCTATTTATTTGGTTTCTTCTTTATTCTTTCTTTTCTGTCTTTCCTTTCTTCTCCTCTTCTGTCTCCCTTGGTGGCGGTTCGAACTCATAATATGGGTTTCATTAACCCTTATATAAAACTAACCCTTACTATGTCATGGCCCCCATAAACATTTTGTCCTTAAATGTACAAGGCTTCAACGTTCCACAAAAAAGAACTAAAGCTCTACGTTCCTTTTCAGCTAGAAAAGCTCACATCATTTTCCTTCAAGAAACGCACTTTATCAATAACGCCTCCCCTAAATTTCTTTCCTCCTCCTACCCTCAATTCTACGCAGCATCAGCTACAACTAAGCAACGTGGGTCCCTGATTGGATTCCACCGCTCTACACCATTTACCCTTAATACACAAATATGTGACCCTGAGGGTAGATATGTTTTATTAACAGGCTTTATTGCTGATACTGAAGTCACATTAGTTTCGTATTACGCCCCAAATAAGCGTCCTGAAGCTTTTCTATCACATCTTTTCCAACTAATCGAATCACATAAATTTGGAACAATAATATTATGTGGCGACTCCAATACTACCATCTATCCCTTCTTGGATAAATCCCCGTCATCTCCTAACTCTCCTACCCATAAACGGTCCTTACAATCTCTACTTACTTCTTTTAATTTTGTTGATACCTGGCAGGAACTTAACCCAACTTCCAGAAATTTTACACATTATTCTTATCCACACAAATCCTTTTCACGAATAGACCATATTTTCCTCCCCTCTAGTATGCTCCCTGAAGTAATATCCTCTAATATAATCCCATTTCCATGGACAGACCATTGTGCGGTCACTGCTACAATTACCTCTCCAATACCTAGGTCACATGACACCACTTGGTGTATTAACGACTCCATCCTAACTCACCCCTCACACCGTTCAGATATTGAACTGGCTCTTAATGATTATATCTCATTTAATGACACTACTGATGTCTCTGCCCTTACACTATGGGAAGCCCATAAAGCTGTCATTCGGGGCAGCTTGATACAAAAGGCGAGATCTATTAAAAGAGATCGCAAGATTCTGTTCACCAAACTTGAAGCAAATTTTAACGCTTGTCATTTGGCTCATCAAGCTACCCCGAATGCAAACACTAACACTAAATTGGAAAGGGCCCGGCTTGAGTTGGATCTTTTTCTGACAGATTCGGCAGACAAACTCTTACGCAAGCGGCAACATACCCTATACCGCAAAGCCAATAAGCCCGATACCCCAATGGCCCGCAGCCTCAAGTCTATTGATCGTTCACAAGCTGCATTCCGACTTAGAACCTCCAGAGATGCATACACTAGTAACCCATTAAAGATCTTGGAAATCTTTCAATCTAAATTAGCTAAGCTCTATGACCCTGGCTTAATCTTTGATAAAAACAAAGCAGACACTTTGTTCTCAGATGTTACACTTCCCACAATGACACCAGAACAGTGTGAATATTTGGAGAGTCCCATAACGGCCTTGGAAGTTAAAGCTGCTATTAAAGAATTGAAGCCTCACAAGAGACCGGGCCCCGATGGGTTTTCTGCACTATACTACAAACAATTTGATTCGATTTTAACGCCTCTATTGACTAGAGCCTTCAATTCTTTGTTAGCTGGACATTCGTTCAAAACCGAAACACTAACTTCCATCATAGCAATGATTCCCAAACCTAAATCTGACACTACCTCTTGGTCTAATTACCGCCCCATATCTCTTTTAAATCTAGACATTAAGTTATTAGCTAAGATCTTGGCAACTAGATTAAATAGCATTATAGGTAAACTTATCCATCGTGACCAAACTGGCTTCATGCCCTTGCGTCAAGCAGGGGATAATGTCAGAAGAGCACTTTTATTAATTCATGCCGCCAAAAAAAGACGTATCCCAACTTGCCTTATATCATTAGACATTAGGAAGGCGTTCGACTCAATCAGCTGGCCATATCTACAATATACTCTTCAAAAATGGGGTTTTGGGGAAAATTTCTTAACTTGGGTCTCCTCACTATACAGCACTCCGAAAGCTTATATTAAATATATGGGTTACAAATCAGCTATGATAGATATTAGGAGAGGTACTAGACAGGGTTGCCCTCTATCCCCTTTGCTTTTTTCCCTACTTATTGAACCCTTAGCATGTATTATTAGAAATAATCCTAATATCAAAGGAGTAGAATTAGGTGGACATCACCACAAATTGAGTCTTTTTGCAGATGACATCCTGATTTTTTTATCCCATCCCCATGTCTCAGCCCCAAATCTAGTAAATACTTTGGACAAGTTTGCAAAGATTTCTGGATTGTGTGTTAATCATGCCAAATCTAATGCCCTTAATATTTCCCTTTCGCCATCTGAGTTACAACAAGCTCAAACGTCTTTACCTTTCAATTGGGAATTGCACCATATTTCATATCTTGGAGTCCAACTCACTTCTTCTATATCCGACTTATTTTCAGCTAACTACTTACCCTTATTGAAGTCAACTACTAATCTGATGAAACAATGGTCTTCTCTTCCTTTATCTTGGATTGGGAGGATTAACGCTACTAAGATGTCAATCTTACCAAAGTTCCTTTACCTATTCCGAGTTCTCCCCATACATATACCTCCTTACTTCTTGAGGCTCACTCAAAAGAGAGTGATGTCTTTTATAAGGGGCTCTACAAAACCCCGTATACCCAGATCGACTCTTTATCTTGATAAATTGAAAGGTGGTCTGGGAATTCCTAACTTTTCCTCATACTACTTTGCTGCTCAGCTAGCACAACTCCCCAAATACCATTCTACAACAGAATCCCCTCTATGGGTAGCGATTGAATCAGTGGATATTGACCCCATTTCTGTGAATAATTTGCTCTGGTTAGCTCCTAAAGATAGACTAAACTTATCTAACCCCGTAACCAAACATTCTATAGCTATCTGGGACAAATATAGGTCCACAAAAAGCCTACAATCCACTCATAACCCTCTACTCTCTTTTCTTCGAAATCCCTCATTTTACCCCGCCTGGAAATTCCCCCTATCATTTGCAGCTTGGTCCAAAAGAAACCTACTTCAATTTCACAATCTAGTTTCCTCCAATGATATTCTTACGTTCCCAACATTATGTGATTTATACAAACTCCCCATGAAGGAGCTCTTCCGCTATCTACAAATTAAGAACTTTTATACACCCCTCGTTGATACGGGATCCCCTCTTACCCAAATGACTCAATTTGAACGTATCTGTAACAGTGATCCCCATACTAGAGGATTAATATCACTTTTGTATAAACGCATCAATTCCACATCCGACGATACTTTACCATCCTATACGACTAAATGGGCACATGACATGGCTAGAACATTCAGTAAAAGTGACTGGGATAATATATGGTCAGCTACTAAGCATTCCTCGCCAAACTGTTTTGCGTTGGAAACAAATTATAAGGTCCTTTCTCGATGGTACCTGGTTCCGGCCAGGATTGCCAAATTTGCCCCCTTGTACCCAAATTTATGTTTCAGAGGCTGTTCTGAACCGGGCACGCAGTTCCATATTTGGTGGCAATGTCCAATCGTTCAATCCTTCTGGAGTAAAATATTTAACATGGCCTCTACGACCTTGGAAATACCAATCCCGCCAGACCCGGCACTGGCTCTCCTCAACCTCAAACCTCCTGAATTGAATAAATCACAATTCAAATTACTACTACATCTCACCACGGCGGCTAAACAATCTATAGCTAAGGCCTGGAAAACCCAAACTTTAGTTGTGGCTGAAACTAAACATAGAATTAACAGAGCCCTTATCTTTTCCAAAATGTCTGCTATTGAAGATAACAACATTACTACATACATATAAAATATGGAAACCATGGATTAAACACTTCTTACCCCCAGATTTTGATCAATTATTGTTGATGCCTTTTTGAAATACTTTAATATTTATCTATTAATATAATATTTAAACGGGGCCTTGATCTGACTGGACCGCCACCCGGGGAGACAACCTTTACCTTTATCTCTATTTTTCTATACCCATACCTTCTTTTCTATATATTTTACTTTTCTCCCATATTTCTTCTTCTTCTCTCTGTACTTCTTCTGTCTTTCTGCTCTGGTTAGTTTTGTTACTTGTGTAATACGGATTTTATACACATGCGATGTCCATTACATGACTTATAAATATACCTTTTAAGTTTCACTTTATCAATCACTAATATCTTTGTGTCTTAAAGATTTGTTAGGAAGGTCTCCACTAAACAATTGAGGTATGACAACGTTCATCTGGTGTATCCTTCTGGATAACCCAGCATACTCTCTCATACTTAATCGAGCCCCCATCTGCTCACAGCTTGCTCCCTTCGGGGGTGAGTGGTTGGTCTTGAGACGTGATATTCTATCCTGAATATTGCTTATTTTCATTGCTCTAATCTTTTATACCTCTATTTGTATTGATATAATTGTTAATGAGGTTTATCCTCTACTACCTTTCTTTCAATATGTATTTTTAGTGATTGCTGTATTTATTTACAATTCTATTCTTGATCAGAATGTAATGTTCATTATACTTGCTATTTACTTGTAAAATCTAATAAAAATATTAAACAAGAAAATAGTAAGTGTTTTTTTAAAAGTTATTTTTCTGCAGTTGAACTTAATATGGACTGCACACTAGTAAAGTAATAGGGAAAATATGGTCTCTGCAGTTTGACATGGCCAGCATCACTTAGTTAGCCATAATGTATTTTCAAGTGTATTACAATAGAATGTCCTATAGAGATTCCGGTGGTTATTTCTTCCAATAGAATTTACTTACCAAAATTCATTTAGTGAGCAGTAACTTATTTTATACATTGCATGGAATGATGGAATGAACTAAGATGCAATATATTAGTTTGCCACTAGATGGAAGCCTATGATAACTTTTGTAGTTGCTCACTTGGCATGCACTTTCAAAAGGCATTGGACTTTGGATAATGTAAAAATCTGCTGACGTCTTTTTTGGCAACATAGATGAAACTCTAGCATAATGTAAGCAACCATTGACTAAAGCCGATACGTAAGCAATTGAAAAAGTAGAACCAATCAAGTAAATAGCTTTTTTAAACAGCTGGTTAGTAAAGTAAATTTTAACTATGGTGGAAAATTGATTTTCCAAATACATTCATTTACATTGTACACCTCAAGGAAAAAGCATGCGGTGTGCGTAGTGACTTGGTATTGCACCATATTTGCATTATACATGCATAATTACAGATTAGCACTTCCTTGCATGATTTGGCTATACAATATCCAAATAATTCAATCTTAACTCAAATTGAAATTCTACTCCATTAGAAGAATACAAAAACATACAGATACTGTATGTCTGTATCAGGTTTTTAGAGAACAGAAATACATTGTGTGAATTTATTTTTCATGATTTTGACACGCAGGCTAACTGTGCTAAAAGTGATCACTTAAATACCGGACACTTTCACCCCCTTCCTGCCCAAGCCAATTTTCAAGTTTTAGCGCTATCGCACTTTGAATGACAATTGCGCGGTTATGTAACCCTGTACCCATATGACATTTTTATAATTTTGTTCACACAAGTAGGGCTTTATTTTGGCGGTATTTAATCACCACTGTTTTTTTGTTTTTTTTGTTTGCTAAATAAAGGAAAAAAGACCGGAAATTTGGAAAAATAATGTTTTTCTCTGTTCCTGTTATAAAATTTAGCAAATAAATAATTGTTCTTCATAAATTTAGGCCAAACTGTATTCTGTTAATTTTTTTGGGTGAATATAACCCACATCAGTGTATAGTATTTCGTCTGTAGGAAAGGTTATAGAGTCCACAAACTATGCTATATGTAGCAAGGTGTTATCATAGACCGTATCTTAACAGACTAATTGATGCCTAATGGGGAACTTGGCTCCCTCTGGTGCTTGTTTTGTGTTATAATTTGGAAGTTGTTCGGTTCCGTCATGTTAAGAACAAAGCATGGTGGGCATTGTAGTGCAAGAGGCAGAGACTCTATTGCCATGGGTTGGATTGAGACTACAATACCCACAAACCCCATTGTGCTACCAAAGTGCAGTGCGCCACGCACAGCCTGCTGGGAGAACTGATTTAAGGGAGAGGCGGGCCTCGGCCCGCTCTCTCGGGACGCCATCTTCAACAGGCAAGAGGCCTGCTGTGTGCGCGCCTAGGCCGGAGTAGCCTGGGCCTAAAGTTACAGAGAGAGAGAGGATCACCTGACGGAGGGATCCTTGTGGACAGCCTCGCTGAACGAGCCAGAGGGACCGGTCTACACTTCACAGCATCACCTATCCACCGGCACCTTGTGAACGGCTGCTCGGAGGACCAGGGGCCTCGTGTTACAGAGAGACTGAGAACAAGGAGAGGTTCCAGACGGAGTGTACCGGCGAGGCGAGGCCTCATTTGGTGAGAAGGCACTTGCCTATTAACATAATTAACTGGGTCGCAGGAAGGTGGTTTCCATAGTTCCACGTGTACTTGCTGGCATCTGCAGTGCCGCAAGTAGGGATACGTTACACCTGAGAGCGGCTGGGAAGAACTAGTGTTTGTTCTGTTTATACACTACTTGCATCAAGTGATTGTCATTTATCTTCACCCTGTTTATTGGAATACAAATAGATATGTGCACCAACGAAGCTAGCAGAAGACTAACTGACATTTAAAGGAACAGTCACCTGCCTACTTTATTTCCGGAAGTTCTACAACGGGACACTCACCAGTTGTGTTACATTGACTTTTGCAGGGAGCTGTATGTAGTCAATCTTGTCTGTGTAACCATTATTTTATTATTTTGCCAAGTAAACACATTACCACTGGTTAAGCTACATCTTGTGTGGGAATCTGTCTATTGCAGCTGTGGGGCAGGTGACCAGCACCAAGGTAACAATATTTAAATATATATATATATATATATATATATATATATATATAACTGTGTGGTATAATTGTGCTTCCCTATTGCCATTGGGCTCCACAACCACATTATTGTGCAGTTGTGCCAAGAAGGGGATCGAGCTGAACTTTAGGGGTTGACAGGCAGAGTGCAGACCCAAAAATATAACCAGCAGCTCCTACGGGGGTACTGCTATATATATATATATATATATATATATATATGTGTGTATATATATATATATATATATATATACATATATATATATGAAAATCAATTAATACTGATGTACTGACATTTCTTGAGGACCAGAAATGCCAGGGCAGTACAAATACCACCCAAATTACCTCTTTTAGAAGCCTGAGGCCTATCCTGGGGACACCTGGCTGCTAGGCTGCCTAAGGCCTATCAGAAGGCAGGAGAAGCAGCATAGGGTTGGGACTGCAGGATTGGAGTCCAACCGAGTTGAGAAAGTTCAGCAAGACGGGGAACCAGTTGTGGTCGGTGGTAGAGGGGAAGGTGTGATTTTACTGCAACAAATTTCTGTTGTAATATTGTAATATGTAAAATATACTTTTCTTACCACCAAAGAAAATGTTTTTCCTAACTGTATGAGTCATTTATTTAAGTTACCACATCTAAGAGTCCATTCACACAGGGGCAACTTTGGATCCGACTTCAAGTCGCCCCACATCGCCCCTAGTCGACTCAAGGCATGAGAAAATCAATGTAAGTGAATGGAGCCGTCTTAATGCACACTACTGCAGTCGCTCCGACTTCAAAAAAGGTTCCTGTACTACTTCAATCCGACTTCTAGGCAACTACTAGGCGACCTGTACCCATTGATTTCAATGGAAGTCGCCTCAGAAGTCGGATCCCCTGTCTTAACAGAAGCAACAATACAGGAAGAGAACATACATTTCTCAGGCAAACCCCTCCCTCCCCCTCCCTCCCACAGAGCTGATTCTTGTTTTATTGGCCACTGGAATGTCTCCTGTCCTGGAGGCAACTTGAAGTTGCCTTGTAAGTAGCTCCAGGTCGCGCTGTGATTCATACTCAAGTTGTGTCCAAGTTGCCTCCAAAAGTCGCGCTGGAAGTCGTGTTGCCCCTGTGTGAATGGAGTCTAAGGCTTCAAGGTGCTCTCTTGTTTCTGAAGTTTTGTTTAAAAGTGTCATATTTGGCAACACTCTAATGCACGACAGAGCATGCAACCCATGCTTTAATATGCCACAGACCTCTCAAATATACTTGGCTTGTTGTTTTGCTACTTTCGACTGTCCCTCAGGAACCCCCTGGGAAATGGAAAGCCTAACACAAAAATCTGTAAATTAAACAAAACAGGCATTAAAATGATTCTAAAAGTTTTTTGTTTTGTTTTTTTAATAACAAACACTGTTCTTACCTGCTCTGTGTAATGGCTTTGCACAAGGAAGCCCCAATCATCCTTTTCTTGGGTCCCCTGCTGATGCTCCTGGCTCCTCCCCTTGACCAGTGCCCAAACTAGCAAGCCAATTGCTATGGGGGCACTGGTGCGTGCTTGCTCCCGAGCCCCGCTCTATGAGTCCATAAGACATAGGGGTTGATTTCCAAAGGCAAATAGGCTGTGCACTTGCACTCTGCAAATGCAGTTGATTTAGAGCTTAGTAAATGAGGTAAAGCTTAACTTTGCAAAGAATACCCAATCACATGCAAGGAAAATAAAAAAAAAAACAGCATTTTTGCTTGCACATGATTGGATGATGGAAGTCAGCAGAGCTTCTGCTCATTTACTAAGCTCTGGGGCAACTCACCTTGCAGAGTGCAACTGCACTTTGCAAAGTGCACAGCCTATTTGCCTTTAGTAAATCAACCCTACAGAGCTGTGGCTTGCCCCTGCTCTCCTACTCTCTCCTCATTGGCTTACTGGCTGTGATTGACAATGGCCCCTGTCTCCTGCTGCTGTGTCTCAGCCAATGAGGAGAGAGAGACCTGGGACAGCAGAGGCTCCTGTGCACATCACTGGATAGAGAGTGGGCTCGGGTGAATATAAGGGAGGGCTGTGGGGGGGGAGCAGCCCAGGTTTTTTTTACCTTTATGCAAAGAATGCATGAAGGTAAAAAAACATTCAGTCTTAAAGTAAAAAAACAGTCGGCCTTTATAACCAATTTAAGTGTATATAACCTCTAAACATGTAGTAGCCAAAATCATACATTACAACAATTTTGTGTCATCTCAAAAATGTCCTTTCGCATTATCAGAAACATTGTATTTATGTGTATGTTTTTACATTTGTACAATAAATATGTGATTTTATGACTAAAATGTTGTTGCTACACTAAAGTCCCATGGGAGAAAAACTTTTGTCTTATACACGATTAGGGACGCAGCAGCCATATGCTCCATAGGGGCCCACCCTCACCCTTACCCTTCCAGGGATAAGGGGTACAGCTACTTTAAGCATCTTCAGCCCCTTTCACGAGCTAGGAGTGGACCTTCAAGCTGAACCCCACATTTTAAGCCAAGATTGGCAAATAAATAGACAAAACTCTTCTTTAGCTTGCTTAGCCAGGCAAGAGTTTCTAGAAGGTCTCCCCAAATATTTAAAGTCGATCTATTTTAGTAGATTTTATTTTAAATAGAGTAAAGGATGGTTATAACCCTTGTTAGTCTTCTTTTTTTTACATCTGTGCCCCATTGGGGAAATTCCTCTTTACTTCTCAACCTGTAGCCAAAACAGGAAGTGAAAAAAATCCCTCCAAAAAATCCCTCCAAGGTGAGAGAATCCCTGGTTGTCACCAGGGTCACTAGAACTAGTGTTGCCATTGGAAGATTCCCCTCTATTACTGTTCTGAGGACTGTCACTGATGATGATAACAATAAACAGGGCAATTAGAGAGGGTGAATCTCCCCAATGGGGACACAAACCGCAATAAAACCTGACAGGTGTTGTAATTCCTCTCCACTCTGGGCAACACACACACATTTTTTTTTGCCTTTAGTTATACTTTAAATCCTTCCCCAGCCAACATCACTGGCCTAAATCTCTCAGTGATTGTCCAGTGGAAAATAAATATTCATGTAGCTCACAGATCCATGGCCTTACCTCCTCAAGGCGGGACACACCGTACCACAATGCCCAGGTTCCTTCTTCTTAAGAGGGTGAGCGGTGTTCAGAATTTGTTGGGTCCCGCAGCGAGTTACCTTCCCTCGGCTGGTTCTCACCCCTAGAGTGTAGGGAAGAGTCTGTTGTAGGTGCACCAATAAGGCCAATGTCCAGACAAGGTTAAACCTTAATGAAGGAAGGTTTATTTTCTTTATGCTGATAACTGGATAGGAAAGTTGGAGTTGAAGAATAAAGAAACAGGGAGGCAGGTTCAGGCACTTGGTATCGCCACTCAATCCCGAGTGGACTCTGCTCACCCGGATAGTCCCCTCTCACGGTCCTAGCAGCCGGAGTGATGCACAAATTTACAGATTTACTTCACTTAAGTTTCCCTGGAGATACGATCGGGAGATCCTCTGCCACAGAATCTCTGAGCCCCGAACCTCTCAGCTCTTGTAATTCAAGAATAGGTGCAAGTTGCTGCACATTACAAGGCCTTAAATGACTAGCGGAATCCTTCCAGAAGTTTACCGGGCCTCTCTTTCACCGTGAAACTCTCACCGGTCCCTCAGAAAGGTCCCCCCCGGTCTCTTCTTCTTAGAGAGGGTCCCCTCTCATGGGGCACCCTAGGATTCCTCCTCTTAGAGCTGAGCCCCAGCTAAAGGTGCTGGGCCCAATGGCGAAGTTGCAGCCCCAGACTAAAGGTGTCTGGGACCGATGCATATGCGCACCCCTGGCCTGGAGGGCCAGGTCACGCGACCCAAACTCCGGAGCCCCGGAACTCTGGAACAACAACCTCCAGGCGGCGTCTGCCCCTTATGTATCCTCTCCCGGCATGCACACCAGGTTGACCACGCCCACTGTACTACTGCAGAGATAGGACACCCTAAGACACAGCACTGTTACCAGTGGTTCAACCCTGACCTGTCATGGCAGTGCCACCTACAGGCCACAGGGAACTGCACACCAGTACTGTAACAGGAGTCCCTTTTGGGCATAGGGTGACTGAGGAAATATATCTTGGACTACCTAAAATGGGTCTGTAATATTTATCCACAATATTCCCAAGGATATCTGTAAAGGACTATTTACTGATTCTGAACTCAACAGGTTAATTGAGAGATGCTGATGTGTTCAACTTCAATCACCTGTCTGCCTGTTGTAATGTTAATGAATCCCAACTATTCTAAAGATCTTTTCATTGTGGATTGTGATAATTAACTCTGTAATTGTGTGTATTGTAAATTAGCAGACAGACAGTCTGGGACACGGAAAGGTCATGTGTCTGTGTCATTAGCTGTAGTTAATTAGCTCATGTAAATCAGGTCTGGTCAAAGGTGTATTGTCAGAGGAAAATGAGGAGAATGTAAGAACCTCCTTTTTTGGTGTATAAAACTTGTAGTTTTTCAATAAAGATTCATTCCTGCTTGAACCTCATACAGAGCGTTTGTCTCGTATTTGGGGGAGAATCATTCGTATGGGGTCTTATTCGGCTGGTTGGGAGTGTCTGGTGGCTGTCAGGATATTCCCTTTCTGAATACACAACGGCGTTAGCCCCTTTCATACTTGGGGTGCCGTTACAATTGTTGGCAAGCAGTGGGATGATTCCACAGCCTATAAGGACAGCTACAAGAGGACACAGGACAATGGAAGCACAGTAGGGATGGCTAAAGCTCTCTTCCCTCAAGGACTTACTGGAAAACCGGGGCAGACCGGCTAACAACCGTAAAAAGAGGGACATTAATCGCAGAATGAGTCGAAATGGATGGAGCTGAAAGACCCAACATAACAGAAAGGCCCAGCGTAACAGACAGGACACCCGAAGAGGCAAGTTTTGATCGGGCTGTTAACATAAGACTGGCACATTATAGTCCTACCCCTACAGCGGAGATCATAGACCGAGTTATAGCGGCTGTGGATGCAAATTGGCTACAGCAAAGAGGTTCTGCAGCAGCAGAAGTCAGAGCAGCACCAACTGAAAGGAGAAAGATAAATTTTGCTGCTTTTAAAAATTTCATTGAAACTGAAGGGGAGATTGATGGGTACCTTGCCGATTTTGAACGGCAATGTGCCCTACACCGGGTGCCCACAGAGCTACCATTTTGTCTGGGAAACTGTCCGGCCAGGCCAGTGAAGCAATCAGGGCCATCCCAGACGAGGATATTATGAACTATGGACTGGTAAAAGAAGCACTTTTGGCCAGGTATGCCGTCACACCGGAGGCATACCGGAGGCGTTTCCGAGAAATGAGCAAGCAGACTGGAGACTCGTATACCAAGTGGGCATGCCGCCTACACCGCACTGCATCCCACTGGGTCGCTGGATGCCAAGCAGAATCCGGGGAAGAGGTGCTGCAGGTGTTCCTGCTGGAGCACTTCTTTGACAAACTGTCCCTGGAAGTCAGAGAGTGGGTCCGGGACCGAAAACCTTTCACCTTGCCTGAAGCAGCTCGCTTGGCGGACGAATACACAGACGCCCGCAAACTGAATAACCCTGTGGTCAAGACAACAGCTCGGGAAGATTATCGATCAGTGGCACCCCCTCCGGCTATCGCCTACCAACCCCAGTCATGCCACCCTACAGCACCACCTCCAGCGGCCACTTATTCTCAGCAGCCCAGGTGCAACTCCCAGGGCTACTCACAACCCATCAGGTGTTTCGGGTGTAAATAGCTAGGGCACAAAAAGCCAGACTGTCCGTTGAATCCAGCCAGGCAGTCCCAGTCATGGAGACAGCCAGCAAGAGGGAACAGCCACACATCCATGCCTGCGGCCCACTGCATTGAGGAGGAAGAACATTGGAGCGTCCTGCACGAGGCTGATCCAATACAAGCAGCTAACCGGGACAACAGGCAACAACACAGGCAGACTGTCCGGGTTAATGGAACGGTAGCCAATGGCCTACGTGATACTGGCGCCACCATGACCCTACTACAGAAGAACCTAATCCCAGAGAGCCAACACACCGGAGACACTGTAGCCGTAAGAGTAGCGGGAGGTACCATCTTCCGGCTACCCGTTGCCCGTGTTCACCTGGATTGGGGGGTTGGTTCGGGACACGTGAATGTGGGGGTGATGAAGGATTTGCCAGTGGATGTACTACTAGGGAATGATTTGGCCCCCCTCATTTCTGCTTACGCCCCGATGGGCCCCGATGAAGTCAACCCAGTGACTACCCGTGCCCAGACACGTGCTGCTGGAACCGGCCCGCTTGCTGCTGAGACCCAGGTGAGACTATCTTCCGCGACATGTACCTTAGCTCAGGCACCCCTAGGCTGGGATACCCCAGAGGCATTCGGGAGGGAAACTCGGGAGGACCCGACCTTACACAAGTATAGGGCTAAGGCAGATACTCAGGAAAGGGGAATAGATGGGGTCTTTTTTGAATGGGTGGGGGATAGACTGTATAGGATCCCTAAGCCATCTCAGAGAAGTAAGGCCCCTTCGCAGAAACGACAGCTGATGGTACCTAAGAAATACCAGCTTTAGATTCTGCGAATCGGGCATGATGTGCCGCTAGCAGGACATCTAAGGTCCCATCACACAGCCCATAGGATTACACAGAATTTCTTCTGGCCCAATTTTAACCAGGATGTGCGACAATACTGCAAAACGTGTGACACATGTCAACGGGTAGGTAAGAGGGGGGACCACCCTAAGGCTAGACTTATGTCCATGCCTATTATTGGGGAGCCCTTTTACCACATAGCCGTTGACATTGTGGGTCCCCTGGCCAGGCCTAGTCCATCCGGGAAGAAGTATATTCTCATCGTGGTGGACTACGCCACCCTTTACCCAGAGGCAGTGGCTATGTCCAACATTGAAGCAGAGACAGTAGCTGTTGCCCTGGTTAAGATTTTTACCAGAGTGGGGTTCCCTAAGGAGATTCTCTCTGACCAGGGAACCCAGTTTACCGCTGTGCTCACCCAGCAGTTGTGGAAGGTGTGCAATATTAAGCCCTTGCTGAGCTCACCTTACCACCCCCAGACTAATGGTCTCTGCGAACGCTTTAATGGGATCCTCAAGCAAATGCTGAGGACTTTTTCGGACGCTTGCAGAGACTGGGAGAGATTCCTGCCTCACCTGTTATTTGCGTACAGAGAGGTACCCCAGGAATCTACTGGGTTCTCGCCCTTTGAGTTGCTCTATGGGAGAAGGGTCAGCGGACCCCTCGATCTCATCAAAGGACACTGGGAGGGAGAGACAGAGCAGGAAGGGACCCCCATAGTGCCCTATGTTCTGGAACTCAGGGACCGCATGGAGCAACTGTCTCTGATGGTAAGGGAGAATCTCCAGGCGGCCCAGGGAAGACAGAAGAGATGGTACGATCGGGGGGCCCGACAGCATATCTTCCAGATTGGGCAGAAGGTCTTAGTGAAGACCGACAAGATGCAGGAATCTTGGCAGGGCCCGTAAAAAGTAGTAGCCCAGGTATGTGATACTACCTATGTTATTGTCAGCTGTGCAGATGAAAGAATCCAGCAAACCTTTCATGTGAACATGCTGAAGGAGTATCAGAAACGGCAGGAGGATGTTGCTGCAGTATGTGCCCCTGCTGCAGACGACTCAGAAGGTTTACCCCTCCCTGACTTACTAGAGAGAGAGCCCCAGACTGACCTCATTAGCCTTGTACAGCTAGGGGACCGGTTAAGCCCCACAAAGAAGGAACAGGCTAAGCGGCTTCTGTGGGAGAAACAGGCAACTTTCTCCCAAGAACCGGGCTATACGACCCTGGCTGTGCATAAGGTAGAGACCCCTGGACAAGCACCCCTTCGACAGCCCCCCTACCGTATCCCTGAAGCAGTCCGAGAAGGAATGCGGAAGGAGATACAGGAGATGATTCAGTTAGGAGTCATTGAGCCTTCTGACAGCCCTTGGGCCTCGCCTGTAGTCCTGGTGCCTAAGAAAGACGGAACTACCCGGTTATGCGTGGACTACAGGCGACTCAATAAGAAGACCACCACTGATGCCTACCCGATTCCCAGGGTAGACGAACTGCCTGATCGTATAGCCAGGGGACATTATTTAACTACAATAGACCTGTGTAAAGGTTATTGGCAGATTCCCCTGGCCGAGGATGATATCCCCAAGTCGGCATTTGTTACCCCATTTGGCCTGTACCAGTCTAAGGTCATGCCATTTGGGATGAAAAATGCCCCAGCTACCTTCCAACATATGGTGGATAGGCTCCTCGATGGCTTCCAGGATTTTGCATGTGCATACCTGGATGACATTGCGATCTACAGTGGGTCTTGGGAGGAGCACCTGGTTCACGTAGCGGTGGTTCTGGACAAAATTCGGGCCGCAGGCCTGACCTTGAAACCAGACAAGTGCCATCTAGGTATGGCGGAGGTGCAGTACCTGGGACACCGAGTAGGGTGTGGGAACCAGAGACCAGAGCCAGCCAAGGTAGAGGCAGTAGCTAACTGGCCCACGCCCAGTACTAAGACCCAGGTATTAGCCTTCTTGGGGACTGCAGGGTACTACCGACGTTTTGTCCCTGATTATAGTGCTATCGCCAAACCCCTGACTGACCTGATGAAAAATAATTTACCTAGGCAGGTCCTGTGGTCTCCAGCTTGTGAAACCGCATTTCTAGCCCTCAAGCAAGCACTTGTAAATGCCCCTGTCTTGGCTGCCCCAGTACCTAACAAACGTTTTCTTGTCTACACAGACGCTTCCATGTTTGGACTGGGGGCTGTGCTGAGCCAAGTTGGGGAGGATGGAGGAGAACACCCTGTCGCATACCTGAGCAGAAAGATATTACCCCGGGAAGTGAGCTATGCGGCAGTGGAGAAGGAGTGTTTGGCCCTGGTCTGGACCCTTAAAAAGTTGAACCCTTACTTGTACGGACAGGAATTTTCACTAGTCACCAACCACAACCCATTGGTCTGGCTTAACCGGGTCTCAGAAGACAATGGCAGGTTGCTGCGGTGGAGCTTAGCCCTGCAACCTTACAACTTCACCATCAGCTACCGACCCGGTAAGCAAAATGGCAATGCTGATGGGTTGCCCCGGCAAACAGACGTCATCCCGGCCTCCTAGTTCCGGACATCCCCAAGTTGACCCGAGAAGGATCAACCCGGGTCTGCCGGAGTGTCCCACATGGAGGGAGCCATGTAACGGGAGTCCCTTTGGGCATAGGGTGACTGAGGAAATATATCTGGGACTACCTAAAATGGGTCTGTAATATTTATCCACAATATTCCCAAGGATATATGTAAAGGACTATTTACTGATTCTGAACTCAACAGGTTAATTGAGAGATGCTGATGTGTTCAACTTCAATCACGTGTCTGCCTGTTGTAATGTTAATGAATCCCAACTATTCTAAAGATCTTTTCATTGTGAATTGTGATAATTAACTCTGTAATTGTGTGTATTGTAAATTAGCATACAGACAGTCTGGGACACGGAAAGGTCATGTGTCTGAGTCATTAGCTGTAGTTAATTAGCTCATGTAAATTAGGTCTGGTCAAAGGTGTATTGTCAGAGGAAAATGAGGAGAATGTAAGAACCTCCTTTTTTGGTGTATAAAACTTGTAGTTTTTCCAATAAAGATTCATTCCTGCTTGAACCTCATACAGAGCGTTTGTCTCGTATTTGGGGGAGAATCATTCGTATGGGGTCTTATTCGGCTGGTTGGGAGTGTCTGGTGGCTGTCGTGTGTTCAGAAATGGAATATCCTAACAGCGTTAACCCCTTTCATACTTGGGGTGCCGTTACAAGTACAACACCTGAAAAACAAATAACCGAACCTATCAATAAAAGCGGTCTGAGCCTGGCTACTAGCTCAGACCAACCCCTAAATTTAGGCACACAGCACCCCTAAAAGTAGAGGGGCGCTACTCCTAAAGTAGACACTGTCCCCAATATCTGAAATAAACTCAACCCATCTCAAGCCTGAGTAGGTAAGAATTTATTTCCGAACCTATATACAAATTTGAACATTGGTGCCTGAACCAATATAAAGGGAAGGGACAGAAAAGGATAGAAGAACAAAGAATACAAAAAAGTATATATTTTTGACATCCCATTCTCAATGTCATACTTATAAAATACACATTATACAATCCACCCCCTCCTGACTAACTACTCCACCCCATTCTCAGTAGAGTTGCTTGCAGTTTCACCTGTAGAGGGAGAGAAAACAATTCACACAATAAAACATCCTATCTTTACACTATCTACAAGAAGTGAGCTATCTCCAAAAGAGGGAGATAACTTCCTTCAATAAGAACTACACATACTAAGCCTAGTACATACTATAAGATTTCTCCTAATTGCAGGCTATTGAAAAGTTCTGCAGAACACTGCCATTTGGTGGCAGCGCAAAGTCACTGCAACCAACACTTGTTCCGTAGAAATGCCGGCCAGAAATCAGGCATTTTCTATCTTGAACATGACGGGTCTCCAGCTTTTGCCCTAACTTATCTACCCCAAAGTTCAGTTCTTAGTGGTGCTGCAGATGGAGAGAAACAGCAACAGCTCTCCTTATCTTCAGCAGAGTAGTCCTGTCTTTTAAGTGTAGAACTGAGGATCCGGCAAAACAAGGAGTTTCCATTTTATGTCAAAAGTTTCAATAGAGTACACAGCGTCTTCTCGCTCCTTGTTGCAAACTACCATTCGGTCTGCATGTATATGCCGACCATAAGTCCATTCTTGCCGGCATCCTTTGAAACGATCGTCCATAGCAGCTGAGCACACAAAGTATCTACGGGCATTAGGTACTTTCAGGTGATCCCAAACAAAGTCCGCATACCACCTCTCACGGTAGGCCTCAATTTCAAACAAAAGTTCCCTGGGAACATAGGGGTATTCCCAGCCGTATTCGGCGGCCACTTTCTTGTTGAGGAGCCGCTGCACCCTTGAAATGTGAGGGAGGGTTGCACGGTCTCCTGTGTTTCTGTGGGTCGGGTATCCAAGCATCCCCCAATGGTACGGACACTGAGCTTCTTCCCCTTCCCCGGCAAACTTTTCACCACAATGTCCCCAGCCTCCTTACCGTCCCCAGACGTGGATCTCCTGGAGGTCCCTCCGGGCTGGATCTCCGGTTCAGGCAGGCGCTGGGGTGGACCTCGACCACGGCCGCGGGAGGCTTTCACGTAGCCCACATTTCTCTTAGCAGGCGGGATGGACGTCTCAGTAGTGACAGAGGCAGCATCCGCTGCTGTAACATCCGTCGCTGGCTCTGCGGTGACTGGGACTTCATCCTTTACATCCGCTACAGCCGTAGTGATGCGCGTAGGCCCGGCCACTGGGGCGTGTTTCCCTTCCACAGAAGTAACCATCCCCGTAAGGAAGTTGACCTGGTACACTCGGGGTGACTCGGTGGGTTGTTCCACTTCGTACAAGAACTCTCCACAGGTCAGGCATCTTCCGAATGGCCGTATCTGCACGGCCAGTCCTTGGCAACTTGGACAGAGCACGCCCAGGCCCTCCACATCCCTGCAGGTATAGAGCGCAAAGCGGCCTCGGGCTTTGAGCCGGATCCCTGTATCCGTCAGGGGGGCAGTGATGGAAGCGATATCCATGGTTGAAGTAGTAGGGAACATTCGGGGTCCCGGTGGAATTGGAATCCATTGAGTAGTAGCGGACATGTTGCTTCTTCTTCACTGATTTGACTCGTACTTTCCCTTTGGCGCCAAAGACACCACGTGCAACACACACTTGGCGGGGGCTCCTCCTACTTTTCCTTTTCTGCACGCAGCTCGCAGGCTTTTCCTAGTTCTGGACATGCCCACGAACTACGCACCTAGAAAAAAACTCAAACACAGTCTTGTACCTGCATTTTCTTCAATAAAACGTGGCGCAGTCCAACTTTCACAATGGCCGAAAAACAGTCCAACCTCTGGGGGGGGGGGGTAGCTGCAGAATCCCGGACGAGCCCCCACGTGAAGCACACAGATCCCTGGCCTTATCTCCTCAAGGCGGGACACACTGTACCACAATGCCCAGGTTCCTTCTTCTTAAGAGGGTGAGCGGTGTTCAGAATTTGTTGGGCCCCGCAGCGAGTTACCTTCCCTTGGCTGGTTCTCACCCCTAGAGTGTAGGGAAGAGTCTTTTGTAGGTGCACCAATAAGGCCAATGTCCAGACAAGGTTAAACCTTAATGAAGGAAGGTTTATTTTCTTTATGCTGATAACTGGATAGGAAAGTTGGAGTTGAAGAATAAAGAAACAGGGAGGCAGGTTCAGGCACTTGGTATCACCACTCAATCCCGAGTGGACTCAGCTCACCAGGATAGTCCCCTCTCATGGTCCTAGCAACCGGAGTGATGTACAAACTTTACTTCACTTAAGTTTCCCTGGAGATAAGATCGGGAGATCCTCTGCCGCAGAATCTCTGAGCCCCGAACCTCTCAGCTCTTGTAATTCAAGAATAGGTGCAAGTTGCTACACATTACAAGGCCTTAGATGACTAGCGTAATCCCTCCAGAAGTTTACCGGGCCTCTCTTTCACCGTGAAACTCTCACCGGTCCCTCAGAAAGGTCCTCCCCCGGTCTCTTCTTCTTAGAGCGGGTCCCCTCTCAGGGGCACCCTGTGATTCCTCCTCTTAGAGCTGAGCCCCAGCTAAAGGTGCTGGGCCCAATGGCGAAGTTGCAGCCCCAGACTAAAGGTGCCTGGGACCGATGCATATGCGCACCCCTGGCCTGGAGGGCCAGGTCACACGACCCAAACTCCGGAGCCCTGAAACTCTGGAACAACAACCTCAAGGCGGCGTCTGCCCCTTATGTATCCTCTCCCGGCATGCACAGCAGGTTGACCACGCCCACTGTACTACTGCCGAGAGAGGACACCCTAAGGCACAGCACTTTTACCAGTGGTTCAACCCTGACCTGTCATGGCAGTGCCACCTACAGGCCACATGGAACTGCACACCAGTACAACACCTGAAAAACAAATAACCGAACCTATCAATAAAAGCGGTCTGAGCCTGGCTACTAGCTCAGACCAACCCCTAAATTTAGGCACACAGCACCCCTCAAAGTAGAGGGGCGCTACATTCATAAACCACAACATTGTATTTTCCTACACTATCAAATAATCCAAATGAGCCAAAGCCCTTGCACAGCCTGGGCCTAGGATCCAAGGGGCTAAACCAGGGTTGCCAACTTTCAGTAAATTTATGAACAGTTTGTAAAATCCGTACTTTTTCGCATCTGTCCTTGAATATCCATTACGGACATGTAGGCTGCATGTCCGTAACTGACATTCATGGACAGATGCAACAATTATGGATTTTAAAAACTCTTTGTAAATTTACTGAAAGTGGGCAACCCTGGGCTCAACAGAGGGATTGATTTAAAGAGGAGCTCCAATTTCCTGTGTAAAAATTAAAAGCCAGCAGCTACAAAAACTGTAACTGCTGACTGTTATTAAACAGACACTCACCTGTTCCATGATGCAGTGCTCACCCCCAGGCGTTTTCACCTCCCATCTTCTATCCCCAGCGCCGGCATCTTAACTGTGGGCACCCGCAAGCTGTCACAGCCGGGTGCCCACTACGCGTGCACAAACCATGCTGTGCATTGTGAATGGTTCCGCAGTCTTCTGGGACCTGTGACGTGTGTGGTGGGGTTGAACTTCCGCTCAGATCACCTAAACGAAAGGAGCAGAAATGGGAGCAAAATAGTAGTAGTAATGAAAATAATGAAACATTTTGTGATTATTTTTGGATTGTGTTCCAAAAAAAAAAGTAGCAACTTTTTACCACTATAATTTAAACTACAGTATGTACTAACTATGCCAGGCTTTCATGAACCACACGAGTTAAAACAAGATACTCTTGAAAATTCATTCTGTATTGCTGTATTGATTAAGCTACTCCCAGCGCATTCTCTAGAATCCTCCAGAGCATGAAAAAAGCAATGCTAGTAAAATATAGTTTGCATCTATAGGGTAAAAAACACATCCTTGCATGAAAGCCACTTTATTTACCTTTGCTGGCATGTGATTAAAAATGACATAATATATAAAATATCTATCTAACATATACAGTATAATTGCTAATGATGCAAGAATATATATATATTTTTGTTTGTTTTTATCATTTCTGTTGCATGGTTTAATGATATCTTTTTATATCTTCCTTCTTATGTTTATTCCCTCTGACCAATTCTAATTCTGCTTTATCCCTGTAGCACTACTTGACATTTCTCACTTATGCCTTCAGGACTTTTCTTGTGCTGCACTGCAGCCACAATGTGGAATGTACTTTCTCAACCAGACATCCACAAAAGCTCCCCAAAACGTTATACAATTTTGTGTCCAGAGACACTAATATTGCAATCTAACACAGGACAACCACAAACCAGCAGATTTATTTGATGACCTCTTCTAGATCAGCCTTCCTCAACCTTTTAATCCCAGAGGTACCCTTGACTTTGGTCTCAGGCAACACCAGCTAAAATGAATTCAACTGGTCAGTGTGAAGAATGTCCCTTACATTGGGGGACAGTGGGAAGGATGTCCATTATATAGACAGCCGATAAGATCATTGGTGCCATGCTTCTCTGCTAAGTGGTGTTGGTCCTGGAATTATGCTAGTACCACCAGATGGGAGGTCAATCAGCTACAGGTCAAGGAACCCCTAGCAACCTTTGGAGGAACCCTAGGGTTCCACAGAACCCTGATTAGGAATAACAGTGCTAGACAATTGTGCTTGGCACAGCAGGAACCCAGTATGACTTTACATTTAGTGTAAATATGGTGAATTGACTGATTTCTTTACTCATGGCACAAGATTACATTTTGTATAGTAGAAAATATCTTCCTCTGACCCTGCCACTAAATACGTACTGCTGATTAGAAGAAACTGTACGGTAAAGTAAGCCTTACAATGTACACTCAGGCATTCTTTATCCATCCTTTCATGTAAGATATTCTCAGCTTATATCTAATCATAATCAACATTCTATCTAAAGTACATACAAGTTGCATTGGGTATAGCTAAAGGCTGTCTGAAAATGTCATAATGTATTCAGTGATTTTTTTTTTTCCCTTCTCAGTAACGGATTGAATGATCAGAATTGCAGACCACTTCAAAAATTCGCTTTCATTGTCATGGTAATAGCAAAAGTATTCTAAAACAAGTAACAAATCAATATTAAACAAGTCATTTCATGTGGAGTGTTTGAATCTATTTACATAGATTCCATCTTCCCTTCCTGTAATATCTGCAGTTTCACAGAAAAAAACTGAAATCTTGAACAGATTATAAAGTCAAAGATGGAAATTCAGTCTACATGTACTTGTAATCAAAAGCTGCCCATGCCCTGCCTGAATTAACACTGCCCATGGGATTCAATGAACCCAAACTATTGCACAGGGAAGGTTACTTCGGCTCACACACACTGAGAAAACCTTCATGCAAACATGCAGCCACCTATATACACATGTTTGAGGTTACAAGGGTTATAAGTTTCTATAATAACTGCTTTTTTGAGTCCGCATTCCTCTACCTCTTGCTAATAGCACCAAGGTGAGTTTATACTTGCTGCTTCCAAGGCCAACTGTCTTTTGCCACTCTGCTTCTACCCTAGGTGACTGGCTAGCCTTTCTATGAAAACAATAGGGTCAGGTATTATAGCCAAGACCCACTGAAGCTCGGAGGTGGGGAGGCTGGATGTGACAGTTTACTCTGCTTCAGTACACTTAAGGGTTGTTTTACTAAAGGCAAATACTGTGCACTTTGCAGTTGCATTCTGCAAGGGCAGTTGCTTCAGAGATTCAGAACAGCCAAGCGCGTTGGACATCAGCCTTCCCCCTTTTTATAGCACATGTGGGCTGGGTAGGACCAATAACCCAAGAACTGAACCTGCAACAGTTGACCCTTACTCCAGCCTGGGCCAGCTGCTATCTCACAAATAACCATACATTTTAACGTAGAGAAAGCAACCTATAGGGGGGTTATTTACGAAAGGCAAATCCACTTTGCACTACAAGTGAAAACTACAAGTGCAAAGTGCACTTGAAATTGCACTTGAAATTGTATTGAAAGTGCACTTAGAAGTGCAGTCGCTGTAAATCTGAGGGGTAGATCTGAAATGAATGGAAGCTCTGCTGATTTTATTATCCAATCATGTGCAAGCTAAAATGCTGTTTTTTATTTTCCTTGTATGTCCCCCTCGGATGTACAGCGACTGCACTTCCAAGTGCACTTTCAGTGCAATTTCAAGTGCACTTTGCACTTGTAGTGCAAAGTGGATTTGCCTTTCGTAAATAACCCCCATAGTGTCTAAATTGCAGCTATTTTTTTACATCCAAGATATTTTAAATAGATTCCTTTTGTGCTATGCTGATCCTTTTGCACTGTGCACTAAATGCTGGTTTACAGTAGAACATGCATGTTCTTGCACGTTCCCGTGCTTTCCAGTTTGCATGCACTACTTTTATAAATTGTACCGCATTAAACTGCATGGTACTGCAGTACCATGTGGTTTGGAGGCTGCAAACATGCTGCGTTTGCTAAATACGTGTTATTAACATATAATGGCACGTCCAGCAAGGGCAGTGTGTTCCCATGTAGTGGTTTAGATGTAAATAGAACACTAAAATAATAGTAAACAGAAAATATAAGTTTTCTGACATGGCTATTTATAAATTTTTTAAGGCCTCTTTCACACATGCGGACCATTCATTTCATCAGTTCAGTCGCATCAGTCACGGGGTTAAATCTTGCAGTTTATGGTTATTTTTTTAGATCTAATAGACAAGCTAATATCTAAAGGGCTTGGAAAACTGGGAAGCTGGGCACTATTATGGAGGAACTGTAAAAGAAAAAGATTGTACAGTATACTGTAGAGCAAGGAAAGTGACTTTTCATGTGGCTTCGAGGGCAACACTGAATACTGAAAATACATAACTCCTTAAAAGAACATGTTTGGGGGATACCTTAAAGCTGTATGTAGTATTACAGATCGGTATGATTTTCACAGACAGCCTTAGAGACATCGTACACTGGTAGCACAAATTTTATACAGTAATTAGCTTGACTTACATACAGCAGCAAGAGCACCCCCAATCTGATAAAATTACAATTTTTAGAAGTGACACATACTTTTTCATCAAATGGTAATAGGCCTGCTTTGACTAGCAGATAGACATAGGCCAGGTCACTGTGACTGTCCCTATTCTTGCTGATGCAAAACTGTCCTGCTGCTGGCCAATATCTCAATATCACTGTCAATCACAGCCAGCAAACCAATGAGCAGAGAGAGAGGGGGCGGGACCGAGCCACAACGAGTGTGCTTGGGTGCCCCCATTGCAAGCTGCTTGCTCTGGGGGCACGCAACAGGAGGGAGGACCAAGAATGCTGGCGAGGGACCCGAGAAGAGGAGAATCAGGGCTGCTCTGTGCAAAACCACTGCACAGAGCAGATGAGTATAATATTGTTATTTAAAAAATAAAAAGAAAGCCTTTAATATCACTTAAACCAATGTATGAATATTGAATGGGACAGGGAGGTGTGTGGGATAGGGAGAGTTCTGTAGTTCAGCAGGCAAAACTGAAACTTTGACTGAGATTTCAGTGCAGCCGATGCCCAATGTTGTCATTACAGGAAGTTAGGAGCACACTGGATTTTGACAGCTAAGTAGGCATGTCTCCAGTGGCGGCTGGTGCTTAATTTTTTTGGGGGGGTGGCAAACAAACTTGCCCCCCCGCTTATGTAGCCTGGCTAGTAGCAGGGAAGTCAGCAAGTTTTTGCTGTGGCTCCAGGAGAAAGTCTGCCTCTGTGTCCCTGTTTTGCTTGCATCTATCTAGCAAGGTTACTCTGTGGTATAACAAGGAAGCTGAGACTTCTGCAGTGTGTAAATGTGCCTTTACTATACAAGATGCTGTACATACAAAACTATTACAATATTAGGAATACACTACAAGACTGACAGATATCTATAACAAGCAAAATGCCTAGAAAATAGAACAGCCTATGGTCTATAACAGTACAAATACATTTAAGTTATCTTCTGTTACTCGTGATCTCCATTGGCAATGATTCTTCTTGGAGACCAGGTTCTGTTCTTCTTATGATGAGTGGCTTCTTCTGATGTTACAGCAACATGATGTGTGTGTGTGTCCTAGCTTATGCCTGCTTTTATGTGTCAGGCTGAGTTACCAAACAACAGAAAACATACCTGTATACTGTAGCTGTATTCAACAATGGACTGTTGAATACAACAATGCTATCTACCTATTGTCTACTCAAACCAAACCTGTCAGTAATCTAACAGTCATTCTTTCAGTTTGAGAGCTGAAAGAAATCTCAAACAAGTAATGTCTTACTTGTTTACTGTAGCTATCCTGTTGAATACAACAATGGTATCTAACCCCATTGTATGAAAACATCATTTGTTTGAGAAATCTACTCAAACCAAAAGACTGACAGTAATCTGACCAACTCACTATTGTAATATTGTCCCATGTATCCTATGTCTGATTAATATAATAAAAATCATATTTTTAACAAACGCAACACATTCCGCCCTATGATTTATTTTTTCTCTCTCAGACTACACAGAAAATCTCTTCATTACTAACAACTCATTCTACACATGAATTTTCCTTAAATGAAACCCCTCCCATATTTCTGTCACTAAGAAGGTGTTTCAGTCTTTGGATAATAGTTCATTAGAAAGTCCATTCTAAAGTTCTTTAGAAACAAGTCCAGGCTTGAAATACATCAAAGGCCTTGTTCTCCACAGCTATTGCGATCTTCCGTCATTCTTTCCATCATGTAACCACTTTTCTCTGATCTTCCTATGGATCAAATCGGAGACAGCCTGTGGAGTGGAAAACAACGCGGATTATCTGTTCCTTCTAACAATACATAAACAGTAGATCCTGGCCCTTCAGCTACAATATCTCCTCTAAATGGCTTCTTGCCTGGATATCTGACCAATACTTTGCCACCTGCCTGTATGCACCTCTGACCCTCCCAAAGAACATCAATAGGGAGGAGAGGAAATATACTGATATTTCCCAGAAGATCACTGCTGTTTATTTTGGAAGAATTGATGTTATGTAGCCTCACTTTCCACTCTTGCTGAGAAGTATCCACTAACCAGTCAGAGTCCCAGCCACTGTCTTGAAGCTCATCTGCCAATGCAAATATAACTTCAAACCTTCCTGCCAGATTACCTCTCATTCCTAGATAGGCTTCAGCTTCAGATACGTCACTCTTGGTTTCTATGTCATGGGAAGCAGTAACATGGTATCTGTTAAACCCTGTTCTTTCAGGAACCTTACATAAATACTGAACTCTGCACTCCAGCTGTGGAATCTGTGCCTCAGCCCCTACCATCCTCTCATGTGGCATGCTTTTGGCTATTGGCCTAGAATTTAACAACATGACTGCCTGTGTGAGGACCCGCTCCCATCCCCTTAGTGTATGTGTGGGTGTAAGTTTGCGTATCTGGTCCTTCAATAGCCCGTTGTATCTTTCAATCAAACCAGCTGCCTGCGGATGGTATGGGATGTGGCACAACCAGTACACTCCAGAATCTTTGGCCCACTGCTGTACTGTTGATCCGGTGAAGTGTGAGCCATTATCACTTTGGATTTGTCTGGGACAACCATAAGCAACGACAAGTTTCTGAAGCAGTTGAAGCGTTGCGGCTTGATCTGCACGTTTGCAAGGATGGACAAGCATAAGTCCTGAATAGGTGTCCACTGCAGTGCAACAATATCTCAGTCCGTTGTTTCCCCGGGACAGGGGACCAATGAAGTCAATCTGCCAGATCTCTGCAGGCCTCTCACCCCTCTTAATCAACCCGGGGGAGTACTTTTGCAATGGCCATTGTCGCACTTCTCCACACACTGTACAGTTCCCTATTACAGTCTTTATCATGTCCATGGATATAGGCAATCCTCTCTGCTGTGCCCATTCATATGTTGCTTTCTGCCCCAAATGTCCAGATTGCTTGTGGGCCCAGTTGGGCAAGTTCATCAAAACAGGATCAATTGGCACAACTGCCTTCAATTTGGCGATTTTATCTGCAACTCTGTTATAGTTCTCAAAGTCTGGTACTAGGGGCACATGTGCATCAACATGCCCCACTTTTATGGTGCGGGAGTGAGCTTCCTTCCAGATGTAGTCCCAGACTTCCTTGCCTCCCCACACCACCTTTCCATGAATCATCCATTCGTTGGACTTCAACGTGGGCATCCAAATTGTCAGTCCTTTAAAAACCGCCCAGCTGTCAGTGTAGATAGTGACATGGGAAGAAGGATCCTCCTGAAGAGTCATCACTACAGCTTTCAACTCTGCATACTGACTGGACCCTCCGATTCCGGACTCCTGCAGGACTGTGTCTGTACTTGGGTTGTAGGCTGCTGCTGTCCATTTACGCCCAGACGAGGCAACTATGGCTGAACCATCAGTGAACCACGCTGACTCCTTCATGTCTTCTGACAGAGACTTAAAGGGTGGAGCCTCTTGAATGGGGGATGACTGCAGCACAGGAATTTCTTCTTCTGGCCGGGTGCTGGTAAAAGTAACAAGCCCTGCCAACTGTTTTGAAATGTCTCTAACATCCCCAGATGCAATACCCCCTCTTTCTTGAAGGTACTACTTCCATTTCATCAGTGTCTGGTTCTGGGCTACAGCTGCTCTAGTGGTCAGTCCATTATCTCTCACCCATCCTGCTATTGGCAATGCAGTATGGATGGTGACTGTGTCCTTTTCTGTAATGGTCTCTACATGTTGAAGTGCTGTGTAGGCCCCAAACAGGTACTTCTCTAGGGGCGTGTATCTTGTCTGTGCCCCTGACAGTTGTTTGGACCAAAATCCAATAGGTATTGCTCTCAGTCCTTTCTTTTCATTTGGCTGCCACAGACTCCAAGATATGGCACCATTCTGCTCCACTACATCCAGCTGAAATGGTACTCCTTGTCTCACGGGTCCCAATCCCTGATGCTGCAAAATAGCTTCTTTAGCAGCCAGGAATGCAATCCGCTGCTCTGAACCCCATGAGAACTCAGTCTTTTTTCTGGTAACATTGTATATAGGCCTCAGAATCAGTCCATGTGGGATGAACGATCTCCAGAATCCCACAACTCCAATGAACTTCTGTGCCTCCTTTTTGGTAGTAGGGGGTGACAGCGCCTGGGTAGTTTGCACAACTGTCTCTGGAATTTTCCTCTGTGGCCCAGTCCACATCATTCCTAGAATTTCACCTCTGTGGCAGGTCCTTGGACTTTGTCTCTGTTGATAGCCCACCCTCTGTTCTCCAAGTGCTGTATCAGCAGGTGCAGTGCTTCAGTTATATCTTCTTTTGTCCCAGAGATCATGATGTCATCAATGTAGTGAAACACGGCGACTTTCAAATTTAGGGTAGTTAAATCTCGGGCAATCAGTCCATGACAAATCATTGGAGAATGAAGATAGCATTGCGGAAGGACAGTGAAAGTGTACTGGTGGCCGTCCCACACCATAGCAAACTGGTCTTGACACTCTGGGTCTATCAAAATTGAAAAGAAAGCATTAGCTAAGTCTATCACAGCATGATATTCTCCTGCATCTTTAGCAATTTTTTCAACAATTGAGATCATATCTGGTACAGCTGACTTCAATGGAGGTGCCACTTTGTTTAGACCTCTGTAATCCACAGTCATTCTATATTTCCCATCAGATTTCTTTACTGGGAACACCGGAGACGAGAAAGGACTTACAGCAGGTCTAAGGATCCCTACTCTCAACAGTTCTTGAATAGTCTCCCCAATTTCTTTGTGGCCTCCAAGAAGTCTGTACTGCTTGAGACAGACTGGCTTCTCTGGTGGAGGAATGTAGACAGGGGTCCATTTCGCATGACCTCTGACCACAGCCTTCACCGCCCTTACCAGATTCACTTTATCAGGATACCCGAATGTGAATGTACCTCTTTCAGTCTGAATTGTCTGACCTTGAAGTACATCCATCCCAAGAATATTTTCGGGTAACTCTGATATCAAAACATTTGTCATAAATCCTGATCCCTTGCCAATAGCCAATTTCACCCATATCCTAACTGCTGGTGTAGTTTTCCCTCCCAAACCTTCTACATAAATCAATTCTCCTTTGTGATGGGACGGATTTCCTTGCAAAAGTGTAACTTCAGCTCCGCTATCAACTAAAGCCATTACATGTGTAGGAGAAGATGACTTCCCCCACCATACAGTGACAGGTGCATATGGGCGTCGGTCTCCTGCTGTCACTGCCCTTGCTGCTATTACAGGAGACTCACCTTCCTTTCATAAAGGATAAGGAACCAACCAATCCCCTTTTCTGATTCTCTCTAACTTCTCCCTAGGATAAAGGGATTTGGGTTCATGTTCAGTTTTGGGAATTGGTTTGGGGCTAACAGGAGGGGTCTGTTCTGTTTCCTCTAAGTCTAGGCTGATGTTATCTTCACTAGGATTAGTGTTTCTAACCCTGACAGTTTTCCCTACTAAATGTTTCCACCTCTTCAGCATTTCTGCAGTAGAAATTCCATCTATCTCATCTTTAGGTACTCCTGCCTTTAATAGGTCCACCCACATTTCTTTCCTAGAAATAACTAGCCTGGTTTTCTCTTCACCTTCTGTCTTCTCTACCCCATTCTGTTTCTTCTCTGTTCTTTTCTGCTTGTATTCTTCCTGTCTGGCCTTGACCTTATCTACTGCCCTTACAGGTTTTGTTTTAGTCTCCTTTATCTCCCAGACCTCCCAACAAGGACAATAATGGAGCCCTGAGATTAAATGGCGCAGACTTCATCAGCTTAGAGCGCAGAGCAGAAGTAAAGGGTTCCATATCTGGACCTATTCATTCTGGAAATGTATTTAATCCGGTTATACAACCCATCTCACGTAACCTGGAAATACCCTCTCCTATTGATCTCCAGGAGTAGGTATTTTCCAGGTCAGTAGGACTAGCGTATACTCGGACTATTCCATCTCTCACAAGGTCTAACTCTAAACTCTCGGGCTTTTCGCATTGCCTGACGCAATTGTGGATCATGGGTTAACACTCCCATAGCCACTGCTTCCTTACCTGACAAAACAACACTGTCCGCCCCTTCATCCCATAAGCGTAGGAGCCAACTCAATAGGGGCTCCCCAGACCTTTGTTTGTATAGTTTTGCCAGCTCATGGAGTTCAGTTTGTGTAAACTCCCGGAATTCTTCAATTTCAACATCTCTGGGGTTGCGATAATGCACCTCCCCATCTGCCATATCCTCTCTATCATGTTGCCGTTTCCTATGCTTAGTAATGAGAGGTCTGGCATACTTCTTCTTTCCCACTAGCAGATCATCATCTGAAATATCAAACTCTATCTCCTCATCCTCACTATCATTTGAGGAGAGCACATCCTCACAATCCCAATTTTGGGATGTGACAATGGCACGTGCCCTGGCTTTACTAACAGGTTTATGCCCCTTCCTTTTCCTTAAGGCATTAATTGATTTGGTCATGAGGGCTGCACACCGTTCTTGCAAATCATCAGCCCGACTAGCGGTTGAACGTACACACTCTGAAGCAACTGCTAGCTGGTCTTTCAATACCTTAACTTCTGCCTCTGCCTTCTCCCTTCTATGTGATTCAGTATAGAGAGCATGGAGGAAGTACCAACCCACCGTGG
Organism: Rana muscosa; assembly: GCA_029206835.1. Lineage (NCBI taxonomy): Eukaryota > Metazoa > Chordata > Amphibia > Anura > Ranidae > Rana > Rana muscosa. Next base: position 931,753,796 of record CM055116.1, read on the forward strand.
ACACTGTCCTCTTCTCTTTCTTACTTAAATCCAACCCCTTAAGGCTAAAATCTACAAAATGATCTGAGACTTTATCACCCCAAGTCAGCTTCAAGGGAGAAGCATACTTCACAAATTCTTTAGCAAGAGGCTCCCACTCATTATTTCTGGGCCAGATAGGTAAGCTGCACACTTTCTTCTGGTCACCAGAACCCTCTGCAGCCTTGCTTTTCCTAAACAGCTTACGCAGCATTTTACCTAGCACAAGCTACACAACACACTACAGAAAATCAAGTCTGCTTCAATTGAATTATAGCACAGATCGCGGCCGAGCCCCCAAATGTTTTGCTTGCGTTTATCTAGCAAGGTTACTCTGTGGTATAACAAGGAAGCTGAGACTTCTGCAGTGTGTAAATGTGCTTTTACTATACAAGATGCTGTTTTCATACAATGGGGTTAGATACCATTGTTGTATTCAACAGGATAGCTACAGTAAACAAGTAAGACATTACTTGTTTGAAATTTCTTTCAGCTCTCAAACTGAAAGAATGACGGTTAGATTACTGACAAATTTGGTTTGAGTAGACAAAAGGTAGATAGCATTGTTGTATTCAACAGTTCATTGTTTCTACAGCTACAGTAAACAGGTATGTTTTCTGTTGTTTGGTAACTCAGCCTGACACATAAAAGCAGGCATAAGCTAGGACACACACAACATGTTGCTGTAAGATCAGAAGAAGCCACTCATCATAAGAAGAAGATGCCTGGTAACCAGCAATGGAGATCATGAACATAGCGTAATCAAAGTTAAGTAACCTTTAAATGTATTTGTACTGTTATAGACCATATGCTGTTCATTTGCTAGGCATTTTGCTTGTTATAGAGATCTGTCAGTCTTGTATTGTATTCCTAATATTGTAATAGTTTTGTATGTACAGCATCTTGTATAGTAAAAGCATATTTACACACTGCAGAAGTCTCAGCTTCCTTGTTATACCACAGAGTAACCTTGCTAAATAGATGCAAGCAAAACAGTCCCCAGCATCAGGCATTTGTTTTTTTTACTCACCGGCCCCTGCTGTGGAGAGGGGAGCAACCTTAACCCACAGTTGATCCAGAGGAAGGCAAAAAACCCCAGCAAAGCATGCTCCAATTTGCTACAGCAGAGGGAAAAATTCCTTCCTGATCCCCCGAGAGGCAATCGGATTTTCCCTGGATCAACTTTACCTTTAAATGTTAGTACCCAGTTATATTATGTACATTTAGGAAAGAATCCAGGCCTTTTTTAAAGCAATCTACTGAGCTTGCCAGAACCACCTCTGGAGGGAGTCTATTCCACATTTTCACAGCTCTTACTGTGAAGAAACCTTTTGGTATTTGGAGATGAAATCTTTTTTCCTCTAGACGTAAACAGTTCCCCATTGTCCTCTGTAATGACCTTAAAGGGAATAACTCAACACCAAGTTCACTATATGGACCACTTATGTATTTGTACATGTTGATCATATCCCCGTTTAATCACCTCTTCTCAAGAGGTAATCGATTCTGTTCCTCAAATCTTTCCTCATAGCAGAGCTCCTCCATGCCTCTTATCAGTTTGGTTGCCCTTCTCTGCACTTTCTCCAGTTCCCTGATATCCTTTTTGAGAACTGGCGCCCAAAATTGAACTGCATATTTGTAAAGGGGGAAATTATATCTCTCTCTCTGGAGGTTATCTCTCTCTCTCTCTCTTCAGTGACAACCTTTGTAGTATGCACACCCATGTACAGTTCCACCCATAATGCTTCAGACTTTCCCAACACTTAACACATGAATCTCCAGATTAGGGATAAGCCGAACACCCCCCGGTTCGGTTCGCATCCAGAACATGCGAACGGACCGATAGTTCGCGTGAACATTCGAACCCCGTTAAAGTCTATGGGACTCGAACGTCAAAAATCAAAAGTGCAAATTTTAAAGGCTAGTATGCAAGTTATTGTCCTAAAAAGGGATTTGTGGACCCGGGTCCCGCCCCAGGGTACATGTATCAATGCAAAAAACAGTTTTAAAAATGGTTGTTTTTTCAGGAGCAGTGATTTTAATGATGCTTAAAGTGAAAATGAAAGTGAAATATTCTTTTAAATATTGTGCCTGGGGGGTGTCTAAAGTATGCCTGTAAAGTTCTAAAGGAATAAAAGTCATTTAAAACTGCTCGCGGCTTTAATGTAATGTCTGGTCCCGGCAATATGGATGAAAATCATTGAGAAAAACGGCATGGGTACCCCAGCCCATTACCAGCCCCTTTGGGTCTTATATGGATATTAAGGGGAACCCTGCACCCAAATTAAAAAAAGGAAAGACGTGGGGCCCCCAGGCCCTATATACTCTGAACAGCAGTATACAGGCGGTGCAAACAAGACAGGGACTGTAGGTTTGTTCTTAAGTAGAATCTGTTTGTAATTTTGAACTGGTACATTTTTAAAGTGTAGCTCCAGCCAAAAAATCTATTTTTAAGCTTTTTGGAAAACATAGGGAAGGGTTATCACCCCTGTAACATTTGTTTTGCTGTCTGTGCACCTGTTCAGAAAATTTCACCTCACTTTCTGTCCCAAGGACAATTGGATTTTGAAAATTTGTTTTTTTTTAGGGAAACAAGGATTGGTGATAAAGCATCAGTGGAGAGGAGACACCTTTTTCCCATATTAACTCTTACAGGAGAGGCTTTCCCTTCCTAGGGGTAGATTTCCTCTCACTTCCTGTTGTTCCCCTCCATTTGTAAGTAGGAGTCGTTTGAAAGTCGGATGTTTGAAAGTAGGGGCCTGCCCTATGTACTCTGCAGAAATTTGGGCCTTAGGTGTTGGTGGGCACTGGAACACCCTGCTGTGAACTATTATATCAAGAATTGTAATTACATGCCATTGTTGAACAGTGGTAGAAAAATTGGACCTTTGGTGGTGGTGGTGCTGATGCCACAACACTGTAAGTCCTCACAGTTACTCTTGGTGGGCGCTGGAACGGGCCCTGCTGTGAAGTATTATATCAAGAATTGTAATTACATGCACCTGTTGAACAGGGGCAGAAAAATTGGGCCTTTGGTGGTGGTGGTGTTGCCACAACACTGTAAGCCCTCACAGTTACTCTTGGTGGGCGCAGGAATGGGCCCTGCTGTGAAATATTAGATCAAGAATTGTAATTACATGCCCCTGGTGAACAGGGACAGAAAATTTGGGCCTTAGGCACTGGTGCCACAACACTGCAACCCCTCACAGATACTCTAGTTGGAACGCAGGAATGAGCCCTGCTGCAAAGTATTGCAGCAAAAATTATAATTACACGCCCCTGTTAAACAGGGGCAGAAAAATTGGGCCTTAGGCAATGGTGCTGGTGCCACAACACTGCAACCCCTCACAGATACTCTAGTTGGAGCGCAGGAATGAGCCCTGCTGCAAAGTATTGCAGCAAAAATTATAATTACACGCCCCTGTTAAACAGGGGCAGAAAATTGGGCCTTAGGCACTGGTGGCGGTGCCCAGAACCAAAAATGTTCTTACAAGCTATCAACATAAACAGGAGGAAGAGGATAGTCACTCAGCATAACAGGATAGTCACTCAGCATCAGCATAGGCAGTCTTGAAGGGATCTCACATTCCAAAAAAAATTATTCAGTTACATCAGCATCAGGTGCTTGGTAGCTGGTGATCCAAGACTGATTCATTTTTATGAAGGTCAGATGATCGACCGAGTTGGTGGACAGGCGCACCCTGTGATCCGTTACAAAGCCTCCAGCAACACTGAATGTGCGTTCCGAAAGAATGCTGGATGCAGAACAGGCCAGTAGCTCAATTGCATTCTGTGCAAGCTCTGGCCAGTGATCCATCCTCAAGACCCAGTAACCCAGAGGATTTTCGGTGGGAAAGGTGTCCAAGTCTGATCTTGCCCCTAGGTATTCCTGCACCATGTGAATCAGACGCTGGCGATGGTTGCTGGAACCGATCATACCTTGGGGCTGCGGACTAAAAAATTGTCTGAACGCATTGGTCAGACGGCCACCTTCTCCACCGCTCCTTCTGTGACTGACCGAAGCCTCAGCAACACGTTGTCCAGGACCAGGAATTTGTAACCTCCCAGGCTCTGGAAACGCTTTGCACAAACCTTTCTGCGAGGTCTCCCGAAGATGTTTCATCCTCTGCTCCCTCCGCAACCTTACCCTTGTAACGTGGATCAAGGAGGGTTGCCAGCCAGTAATGATCCCTCTCCTTGATACCACAAAGACGAGGATCCTTTCGCAGGCTTTGCAGGATCAGGGAGGCCATGCAGCACAGCCACGTACAAGTCCATTGGTTTCTTGGGACTGTAAATGATCCCTTGAAGACTGCTGCTGATGCTGAGTGCTAGGCTCCACCTCCATGCTGACACAATCCTCCTCCTCCACCTCTTCCTGTGTGATCGGCGGGCCAGCAGGAACACTGTCTGGATAAAGGGGGCCTTGAGAGGTAAGGAAGTCCTCCTCTTCCTCCCTCTGTTCTGCCTCAAGTGCCCTGTCCATTATTCCATGCAGCGTGTGCTCCAACAGGTGGACAAGAGGGACAGTATCACTGATGCATGCACTGTCACTGCTCACCATCCTCGTGGCCTTCTCAAATGTTGACAGGACAGTGCATGCATCCCTAATCATGACCAACTGGCGTGGCAAAAAAAAAACAAGCTCCCCTGACCCTGTCCTAGTGCCATAGTCGCACAGGTACTCATTGATGGCCCTCTGCTGCATGTGCAGCCTCTGCAGCATGGCCAACATTGAGTTCCGCCTGGTGGGCATGTCACAGATTAGGCGGTTCATGGGCAGGTTGTATTCCTTTTTGGAGGTCAGTCAGCCGAGCACTGGCATTATATGACCGGCGGAAATGCACACAGACTATCCTGGCCTGCCTCAGGACATCCTGTAAGCCCAAGTACCTGCCCAAGAACCGCTGCACCACCAAGTTAAGAACGTGAGCCAAACAGGGCACATGAGTCAGCTGTCCCTGTCGGAGGGCGGAGAGGAGGTTGGTGCCATTTTCTCAAACCACCATTCCTGGCTTAAGCTGGCGTGGTGTCAACCACCTCTGAGCCTGCCCCTGCAGAGCTGACATAATCTCTGCCCCAGTGTGGCTCCTGTCTCCCAAGCACACCAGCTCAAGCACCGCATGGCATCTTTTTGCCTGCATACTTGCGTAGCTCCTTGAACGCCTATGGAGCACCGCTGGTTCCGAGGACAAATCAGTACAGGAAGAGGCCATGGAGGAAGAAGAAGAGGAGGGGTGTAGGAGAGAGGTGTGTCAGAATCACCACTAGGAGCAACCTCCAACACTACTGCACCCTGTCCTGCATCCTTCCCAGCTGCCAGCAGAGTCACCCAGTGGGAAATAAAAGATAGGTAACTACCCTGTCCATGCCTGCTGGACCATGAGTCAGCGGTAATCTGCACCTTACCGCTGACCGCCTGTCCAGCGAGGCCAAGACATTGCCTTCCACATGCCGGTAGAGAGCCGGAATCGCTTTCCGTGAAAAAAAGTGGCATTTGGGAACCTGCCACTGAGGAACCGCACATTCCACAAACTTACGTAAGGGGGCCGAGTCTACCAACTGAAAAGGCAGCAGTTGAAGTGCTAGCAATTTAGCCAAGCTAGCATTCAACCGTTAAGCATGTGGATGGCTGGGAGCGAACTTCTTTCGGCGGTGCAGCAGCTGGGGCAGGGAAATTTGCCTGGTACAATCGGACATTGGTGTACTGATAGCAGATTGCCCGCAAGTACTTGGCAGTGACACACCTAATTTTACACCTTCATTCCTCTCAGTGCAGGTTTCAGAGAGGACTGAAGGTATAGTGGGGTTGGATATCCCAGCTGATGAGGAGCAAGGAGAGGTCCGCTTTGTTCTTTGGTGTGGGTCTTTTATGTATGCTTGCCAACGGACTGCATGGCAGGTCGACATATGTCTGGTCAAGCATGTGGTGCCCAAGCGGCTGATGTTTTGGCCATGCGAGATACGCTTCAGACATATGTTGCAAATAGCAATGGTGCGATCTGATGCACACGTCTCAAAAAAGGCCCACACCAAAGAACTTTTGGAATAACGCACAGAGACAGCAGCGCCCTGCACATGCGGAGCTCTGCGGTGTGATGCAGTCGGTGTGCTGCCCTTAAGCTGGCCCCTGGAGGGCATCCTGCCTCGTTGGAGATGTGCCTCCTCCTCCTCCTCCTCTCTCCTATCAGGCACCCATGTAGAGTCAGTGACCTCATTATCCCCTCCCTCCTCGTCACTGGAGCAAACCTGGCAGTATGCTGCAGCTGGGGGAACATGACTGCCAGTTTGCTGTCCTTCTTGGGCACCCCCTCTCTCTGGGCTCACGTAACTGCCTTCCTCAAGCTGGGTACCATCATTGGAGCCCTCAAAATGCTGTGCATCCTCCTGCTGCATGTACCCAACACTGTGCTCAAACAGTTGGGGGGACTCCTCAGGACATGGTGGGGCTAGGGAAGGAGTGACTGATGCCATTGAGCCAATGAAAGAGGCCGCTTTGGCAGCTGCTTTGGCAGACAAAGTACCCTGAGGCTGGGTGAGAGAGGATGAGGAGGATGAGGCCGGCTTGGTCATCCACTCTACCAACTCTTCGGCATGTTGCGGCTCAACGCGGCCAGCTGCCGAAAAAATGGACAAGCGTGCCCCAGAGCCACGTGCTGATGAGGATGCACCGTGTCCATGACCAGCACTGTTGCCTCTAGACACAGAGCCTGCTTGCCCTCTTTTATTGGCCTGTGTGTGTCTGCCTCTACTTGTTGGCCTTCCAGACATACTTTATTTGATGTATTGGAATAGGTACTGTAACGGGAAGGCCCGGGGAACTCAGAATCGCTTAGGAAGTATGAAATACCCTTGCGCCAGCTTCCCCAATGGCTCTTATGTGTCAATCACCCTGTGTCTCTATTAGGGGCACAGGGTGAATGAAAACCCCAATATGGTCTATGATGGCCATATTCAATGCTGTACATACATTTTATCTAGATTGGGTCTGTAATATTCATCCACCATATTCCCCAGGATACCTGCAAAGAACTCTCTACTGTTTGATTATGACCTCAACAGGTTAATTGGAAAGTGACGCCTTCATGATGTTTAGACACATACTCTTAGATGCTAATATCATCACCGACAGCCCTTACTTTGTGTAATCATGGCTGTGAGGAATTAAGGTAATTTGCATTCTATTGTTCAGTATGACTTGGGAAGGTCTGGTGTGAATAGAAGTAATTAACCCTATACTTGTGTGTATTGTAAAGGCAGACTGGGATTTACAATACAAAGGGATTTAAGATGTAAAGGGTTTAGAACCTGTTGTCGCCAGACAGACTGGCTGCCAACCCTTTGTGGGAAGATGTGTATTGGAGATCGTATATTCTATTGTGTTGGGATCTTTTGAAGCCTAGCAGACGTCAGGATGAGGTGTTGAGTTTTGGGATGTGTGGGTGGAGCTGGGCCCTTGTTCATGTTAAATCATGTGCCCTGAATTGTGTATAAAGTTACAATGTTTGTCAATAATAAAGTGATTCCTACTACAGAAGAGACAGAGTGCGTCTCGTCTTCTTCCAGAGGGGTCGGGTCCTATAGGAAAGGGTCGTTTAGCTGTGGATATCGGTAGCGAGTGGATGTGTGCCTAGGAGAGGGAACATCGTAAACGGCGTTAATACCCCTTGAGATTGGGGTGCCGTTACATTGGTGGCAGCAGTGGGATTTTCCCTCCAGTTCCTGGGACACTCCAAACCACCACAGTGACTGGCCAGCGATGCAGCCGAAGGAGGGTGATGCAGGACCCCGGTCAGTTGAAGATTTGTTTCAGCAACGAGTGCGACAGCGGTTGGCATTGTATGGTGCTAACCCATCAGAGACCGCCATACGGGAAGCCATTAGAGACATCGAGCGGCAGGATGAGTGGCAACATGAGCAGAGAATGGCGCAAATATGGCAATCGGGGACAACGCCTAAAGAACCAGCGCCATGGAAGAGGAATTCGGAAGGAGGTTGCGAGAGATGCAGGGAGGAGAAGCAGGCCATCTCCCCCCCCAACAGTTAACCAGAGCAGATGGTGTGGAGTCCCCAGCAGAAGTGCTGGCAACAGGGCAGAGTGATACCCACCTCTGCCCAGCACCGGAAACCACTGTGGAGTTTCAGGGAGCCAGGGCAGTTGGCCCCTCTCCCCAGCAACAAGCTGAGGCAGTAAAGCTTTTACTCCCAGCTGAATCACTGGCAGCAGGGCAGAATGCTACTGGCCGCTGCACACAACTGCCACTTGAGCGGATATCGGTGGATGGGACTGCGGTCTCCACTCACAGCAACCCAGCAGAAGAGCTGGCAACAGAGCCGAGCGCCACAGGCCTCGGCTCCCAACTAACAGAAGAGGGAGTTCCTGTGGTATTGGATGGGACTTCAGTCCTCACTGACACAACCCCAGAAAATGGTGTGACACTGAGACAGGAGGATGTCAGCCTTGCTTTGCAAGCACTGGGAGATTTTCACCTACCACAAGTGGATGGGACTTCAGTCTCCACTTGTATACCACAGGGATGCCGGGCAGTCGACCCAGATCCCCAACAGCATGACGGACTGAGCCCAGTCACCCTGTCTTCTCTCCAGCGGCAGAAAGGACTCCAGGGAGAAGGGCCAGTCCAGGCCTCTCCCCAGCGGCGGGTGTGTTCTCTGAGAGAGGCAGAGGTTGGCTGGGTAAGCGATTCTCTGTTTGGAGAAATTTATTTGGGGTACTGTGTGGATACCGGCATTAGAAGAAGGGACCTATGGACTAACTTCGGAGTCAACCCGTCTGGGGTTCCCCCCTCTGTTAGTCTCCTGCCGAAAGGGGAGAGATGTAACGGGAAGGCCCGGGGAACTCAGAATCGCTTAGGAAGTATGAAATACCCTTGCGCCAGCTTCCCCAATGGCTCTTATGTGTCAATCACCCTGTGTCTCTATTAGGGGCACAGGGTGAATGAAAACCCCAATATGGTCTATGATGGCCATATTCAATGCTGTACATACATTTTATCTAGATTGGGTCTGTAATATTCATCCACCATATTCCCCAGGATACCTGCAAAGAAATCTCTACTGTTTGATTATGACCTCAACAGGTTAATTGGAAAGTGACGCCTTCATGATGTTTAGACACATACTCTTAGATGCTAATATCATCACCGACAGCCCTGACTTTGTGTAATCATGGCTGTGAGGAATTAAGGTAATTTGCATTCTATTGTTCAGTATGACTTGGGAAGGTCTGGTGTGAATAGAAGTAATTAACCCTATACTTGTGTGTATTGTAAAGGCAGACTGGGATTTACAATACAAAGGGATTTAAGATGTAAAGGGTTTAGAACCTGTTGTCGCCAGACAGACTGGCTGCCAACCCTTTGTGGGAAGATGTGTATTGGAGATCGTATATTCTATTGTGTTGGGATCTTTTGAAGCCTAGCAGACGTCAGGATGAGGTGTTGAGTTTTGGGATGTGTGGGTGGAGCTGGGCCCTTGTTCATGTTAAATCATGTGCCCTGAATTGTGTATAAAGTTACAATGTTTGTCAATAATAAAGTGATTCCTACTACAGAAGAGACAGAGTGCGTCTCGTCTTCTTCCAGAGGGGTCGGGTCCTATAGGAAAGGGTCGTTTAGCTGTGGATATCGGTAGCGAGTGGATGTGTGCCTAGGAGAGGGAACATCGTAAACGGCGTTAATACCCCTTGAGATTGGGGTGCCGTTACAGGTACACCAGGAATTGTCTGCAGTCAGTTTTAGCTGCACACTGTGCCCAGTATACAGTACACTGACTTAATAAACTGCAGGTTAGCTCAATCAACTGCCTGTATTATTAGGAATAGAACAGGAATAGTCTGCAATCAGCTTTACCTGCACACTGAGCCCAGTATACAGTACACTGACTTAATATACTGCAGCTTAGCTTAATCAACTGCCAGCCTATATTATTAGGAAGAGAAGAGGGATGGTCTGCAGTCAGCTTTACCTGCACACTGAGCCCAGTATACAGTACACTGATTTAATAAACTGCAGCTTAGCTCAATCAACTGCCAGCCTATATTAAAAAAGAAAGAAAGGAGGGGCTGTGGGACTTAAAATGAGGCATGGATGGGTGTAGATGAAATAGTCTAGGATATCAGAGGTGGGTAGAATGTCACAATCCCGTTAGGGAATACTCTGTGGCCATGTGAAATTGCTACATAATCAATCTAAAAAATGAAAATCAAGGCATAGATGTGAATGTCAAAATATATTGTATCATAATAGATAATATATAATACACAGATCATGCAAACAAAGGCATAATACAGGTAGAGGTTGTCACATAAATATAATCAATATTCATTATCAGGGACTTGACTAATAAAAGCAATAACAGTAACATGGACATGCAGATACAGTGAACATGATTATCCAGATAAAAGATCAAGAATACAGTTGATAAAATGCATAGTTGGGCAGGCTTTACTTGGCATCCCTGGGCATGGACTCAACGTGTTTCTTGGCGTTTGAAGCCAGTCATCAGGAGTGGAGTGCGTATAATTTGACTAGAAGGGAGATGGATAGATAGGTCAATAAGGTCTCAAAAAAGAGTGGTGTCATACTTAAAACAAAGAGCAGAGTCAGTTGGTCTAATACATTACCAGTGGCAAAGCCCAAAAAGGGTTGGCCCAAGCGTTTAAAATATGGAGTGGAGTAGTGGTCCTGAGTGAACTGTCTCACCCGGGGTTGAGGCAGGAATAGGCCCCCCACAATCCAACGGGCCTCCAACCGGGAGGAGAGCCAAGGAGATGATGGCATGGGACATCAGCCAAGGAGGAAACCGGACAGCCACGACACAATGCCAAACTGAGAGGAAGGCACAAACGGAGCACAGAGGCAAGTGCTGGTGAAAAAAAGGGAAAAAGTAAAAGTGAGCAATGTGGGTGTAAAAATTGTTAAATAAGCCTAGAAGGCCAAGATGAAATATGTGTTGGGGGAGGGGAGGGGAAGGGAAGACAGAGGGAGGGAGGGGGAGGTGTTGTGTTGTGATATGCCGGTCAATGATAATGGGAACTGATGTGATGAGTGCTGATGCATGAAGTTGATAGGGGGGTTTAAGCCGAAGTTGGCAAATCGGCTGAATAAAATGTTTGTGGAAAGATATGAAAGAAAAACAATTCTAGTCCAAGACAGTGTAGTAAGTGTCAATGGAATGGGATGTGTGCTTTGAAAAACGTGTGCTGTGTGAGGGGGAGGGATTGAAGAAAGCATGTGTGCAAAGGAGTGATGTGAGTCCTGCAGCATGGACTCAAAGTTACCTTGGAGTGTGGAAGAGAAAAACCCAAGGAACCTCTCATCAGGTGGAAATCTGTGAAGTGAGGCTGCCCAGGTAATCCCGGGCTAAATGTCCACAGTCCGGGGTGTTTCCCCGGCAGCGTCATGTATCGACGCATGGGCCAGGGGCGGGGACGGAACGAACGCCCGCCCGGGGTACATAAGACCTCAGCGGGAGTCCGTCCCATCCCCTCGAGCCATGCGGGATGGAAAAAGCCAAACTGCAAACAACGGCGTCCTGGGAGACGCCGTGCGTGCAACGTGCTGACATGATGCCGAGACATGTGAGACAATTCACTCAGGACCACCACTCCACTCCATATTTTAAACGCTTGGGCCAACCCTTTTTGGGCTTTGCCACTGGTAATGTATTAGACCAACTGACTCTGCTCTTTGTTTTAAGTATGACACCACTCTTTGTTGAGACCTTATTGACCTATCTATCCATCTCCCTTCTAGTCAAATTATACGCACCCCACTCCTGATGACTGGCTTCAAACGCCAAGAAACGTGTTGAGTCCATGCTCAGGGATGCCAAGTAAAGCCTGCCCAACTATGCATTTTATCAACTGTATTATTGATCTTTTATCTGGATAATCATGTTCACTGTATCTGCATGTCCATGTTACTGTTATTGCTTTTATTAGTCAAGTCCCTGATAATGAATATTGATTATATTTATGTCCCTAGATTGGCACTCAATATATCTCTCAAGCTTCACCCCCGCTGGCCTGCTCGGTCCCTGGCATGACACACAAGGCTGCTCTGCAAGCGTCACCTCCGCTGGCTAGGTCCGTGGCTTGATACCCACTGAAGTTTCCCAATTCTTCACTGTCCCTGTTTGGTGAGAATGTTGCTCTGGTATTTGCTGCATTTACTCACTGTGATCCCTGGTAACTAGTCCCTAAAGCTAGGTTCACACCTATGCAAATTTAATGCGCGTTTCCCCGCATCCAATTTGCATAGCAGGAGAATGTGACTGCCTCTCTATGGAGCTGGTTCACATATCTCCGCAGCGGGTCCGGTGCGGTGTGCAGGAAAAACATGTGCCTTTTTTGGTGCGTTTCAGGTTAGATTTCAGCCCAAAATTCGGGCAAAAATCTGACCTGAAACGGTGAACCAGCACACACCGGACCCGTGCTGTCCTACGAATGCGGCAACGGTGTGAACCGAGCCTTACTGTCGACAGCTTCCCCTCTACCTCCGTCCACGACAGGTTCTCCGGCCGGCAGAAGCATCACTTTTGGTTACACTGTAAGCCGCAGTCCCAACCCTGCACTGCTCTCTTGCTTCTGGATAGGCCCTCAGACAGCCTAGCAGCCAGATGTACTCGGGGTAGGCCCTATCTCCGGCCTAGCAGCCTGGGCAGTACACACGTCCAACCAGACAGCCATCTAGGTGGCACAGAACACAGATCACGTGACTCCACCCAAATATATAGGCTCTCCCAGCAGGCCAAGGGATCCAAGAAAACCCCTGCCCATTGGCTGAGATACCCCATATACTCATATCCTGACCTTACGTTGCTCTTCTCATATCTAGTACCACCAGGTACCCGGCCACCTAGTGGTAGAAGAGAAAAGTGCAACAAGGCCAAACTTAGGGATAAATCAATAGATCTCTAACAATCAAGTAAATTTGTGAGGAGCAACCCTGCCTAAACTCCATGGTGCTACACAATAAATGATTCAATGCCAATAAAAAAATGTGCAGTCCCATACACCGGAAACTCTTCAGTAATTGCCTCTGATCACCACAGTGCCCTTCACCCCACTTATGGGTGTCTTCTCATCTGCTTGAATGGACCTCACTAATTACAGGAGGTCTATATGTGCTTTGCAGTGTTATAAGTGGCACCGCTCCCACTGGCAGTACACTCAAAATCCGTGGCTCTCAGCAGCTCTCAGTGTGGTGTCAATCATATAGAAGGCAAGAGGAAAGAACCTATTTCTTTCCATACAAAAATCCACTCACATTTCAGAAGTAAAAGTAGAGCATTTCTAAATAAAATTAAACTGTTTTAAGATATTTATTTATGCATTTAAATTTGAATGAACTTTATTGAAGGAGAGCGCTGCACTGTTTTGTGACTGTATCCTTGAAGGTTTAAGTGTGTAAGAATACAGATGTACTTGACTCACGGAATCTTCCGTTACAACTTGTCCTGTCACAATGTAAAGCTATTCAACCCGTAGGTATGAATGGCTTTGCTCCCAGTGTGAGGTTCATTAGATACACCAAGGTTACACTTAGGTTAGTAAAAGTCATTCCTCCTATGTAAAGACACCGACAACTTCTGGCTTAAATAAAATTTAAAGTTCAGGTTCTTCACAAACAAATCACATTCTCTCCATTCACAATAAACTATGGCTTAAAAAAGAGTTGCAAGGACACTCTGGCAATACATTGGCTGTGCATAGGCTGTGCATTACATGAGCTAAATACCTCTAGTGGTGCATAGGAGAACCGGTGCTGCCCATACCTGAAATTGGAGAAAAATATCCTTAGCAAAAAGTCCTTGCAGAAAACTCCATAGTTCCTGGCTTCTAGAGAACAGGCCATTTGAAGGGATAATGACAATGGACAGGGATCGCTTCTTTAGCACCAGGTCCTCTCTGCAGCAGTTCCCACCCTGGACTCCTTCTTAACACTCTCTCTCCGGACCCCCTCTGAGACTGACATATCCCTCTATATGTAGCCACAGAACCTGGCTCACACACACGGGGCAATGCCATGGCTCAGCAACTATGCACCAGCCAGCGATTTAAAGTTACAGTGCAAAATATAACAACATGGAAACACATGCACAAAACCCAATTAATAAATTAGGCACTTGCCTACAAACCTAATACTGTACCAGCAATATGCCCTATTTGGCCAGTGTACTCCAGGTATCCCACTTTTGGCACAGTTTATTCCGTAAATCAATGTTCTGTCAGTCAAAGGATTATTTTGGTTTCCTAGTAAAGCTTTACTTTTTACATGCTCACTATGAATCTCTCATCTTCTATGTACTATTCAGCTTTAAGCCCTGTACACACGATCGGATAACCTATGGATTTTCGTCCGATGGATTTGTCCATCGGAAATCCGATGAAACTGTTTTTCATCAGTCTTGGCCACACACCATCAGTCAAAAAACCGACCGTTCCAAACGCGGTGACGTAAAACACTCCGATGAGCCGAGAAAAATGAAGTTTAATGCTTCTGAGCATGCGTCGACTTGATTCTGAGCATGCGTGGGTTTTTTAACTGATGGACTTGCCCATAGACGATCGGAAATTCCCATCGGTTTTTTATCCATCGGAAAATTTTAAAACAAGTTCTATTTTTTACAACCGATGGAAAAAAGACCGATGGGTACCATACACGATCGGTTGGTCTGATGAAAACCATCCATCGGACGGTTTTCATAAGTCAAACCGATCGTGTGTACGGGGCTTTAGTTAAATCTTTAAGAAATTGGATTGTGTATGCACATGTAAGAAGAAGCCATATAACAGTGTTATGACTGGTATCCCCCTTCTAGAGCAACAAACAATGAGTTCAGTCTTTCATTGCTGGACTTAGCATTGGAAAATAAGATGCTACAGAGATAATCAGAAATATGTGATTTATGAAATCAGATTATTCATTAAATATAGGTTAATCCCACATGCTTGCATCACAGACACATAAGTAATCTCTAGGAGACCTAAGAATGAAGTTCTGTCTCAGATGTCATTCAAAATATTCCTTTTCAACCTATTTTTGAATACATCTGTTGCCGTTACATAATAAGGGAAAGGATCATTTGGTAACTGTGACTGATGACTCATCTGAGGCAGTAAGTCATTTTAAGGGCAGTTTAGTGTTTTCTCTAACCTCTGAAGACCCATCTGCCATAAATCATCTAAGGATAAAGGATGCAACAAAGAATAAAATATTTAGTTTAAAAGCTTGCTTAAAAAAGGCTTATTTTATACTACTTCTATTCTATTATATACTGAATATAAATATATAAATACATACAGATATATGTGTCTCTATATCTATGTATTATCTATGTATGTGTATATATTTATTGTACAGGACGCCAATGTTGGGTCCTGGACGGGTGCTATATAGCACCAATATTTGGGTTATAGACCCTTTTAATGAGTAGTAATGGTGCTCAGGAGGTCGCCCAGAATTGGTGAGGAGTTCCGGGCAAAATAAATAGCCCAGAGAGGACTGGCTCGCAGTCCTCTTTGTATTAATAGAGAGGTATTTGGGGCCCGGAATTTCGGAGGCTCTAAAGTGACATTCGGGTGGGATAGAGCCTCCACTCCTGACCACTGAGAGTCAGCACACAGGGGGTTAAGGGCTTCCAGGAAAACAGCTCATATAACAGGAAGTGATGCTAGAGGGGTGAGAGAGGAGTATGAGGATTGCACCTGAGATGAGCTGTGTGTCTGCTAGGAGCTGGTAAAGTTCAGCAAGAGCCCTGGAAGTTCCCCTACAAACTGTATGTGCCTTTTTCTTTGATTTATACTTGTGCTGAAGACAAGCCAGACTTTGTTTTGATATTTTTCTGTGTGCTGAATCAAGCTTGTTTCTTTTGGTTTGTTCATGAATAAAAGCCTTTCTGCTCAAAGTACAACGGTTTATGCACTTAGTCCCGTGGAGCTATAACCCCCCAAAGTTTACAACTGGTGCCTTGGATGCGTGCAAAGTGCATTTGCAGCTGCAAAAACTGTTTAAAACAAACTGACATTTAAAGAGACAGGGTGCTTATGGCATGTCTTGGGTGAAGTCAGCTCAGACATTGCAGACAGCAGACAAAGGCATGGAGGAGGTCATCAAGGCTTTGGCACAAGCCACTGTGACCCAACAGCAAGCCACTGCGGCCCAACAACAAGCTCTAGCAGAGGCAAACCGTCGCTATGAGGAAGCGATGGCTCAGCAGCAGGAAAGTACACGGCTGCTAGCCGCCCAGTTTACGCCCCAGCAGGGGTCCACTCAAGCACAGGTGGCCGCATTGCAGGAGGCAGTACAGCGGCTGGCTCAGGGACGAGAGCAAGTGGTCGTTGCCGCTGGCAACCAAGTGTCCGTGAGAGCCACTCATTTTTTACAAAAGCTAACACCCAGTGATGACGTAGAAGCTTTTCTCACTACCTTTGAAAGGATAGCAGAGAGAGAGGGGTGGCCCCGTGACCAATGGGCTGGTATTATCTCCCCTTTTCTCACCGGTGACCCGCAAAAGGCTTATTTTGACCTCCCATCTGAGCACATCAGCGACTATGAGTGGCTGAAAGCAGAGATCCTGGCCCGTCTGGGAGTGACCACAGCCGTCCGGGCTCAGAGGGTGCATCGCTGGCGGTACAAACCTAACCGACCACCTAGGTCCCAAATGCACGAACTAGTGCAGCTGGTGAAAAAATGGCTGCAGCCGGAAAAATTGTCAGGCCCACAAATGGTAGAACGGGTGGTGATGGATTGGTACCTGCGGTCCCTCCCAGATGACCTACAGCGCTGGGTAAGCCATGGAGACCCTGCAACTGCTGACCAGCTGGTTGAGTTGGTCGAAAGGTACACAGTGGTAGAGGACCTGCTTGGGCCTGCCAAGCATCGGGAACCCACACCAAGGGCAACCAGACCAGCCACAGCACCTAGGAGAGAAGCCCTGCCTGACATTGGAACCCGCAAACCTGCATCATCTTCCGCAGAACCACGAAGGTTGGTTCCCGTCCCACGGATGGGGGACCTACAGTGTTGGCGATGTCGGTCCTGGGGGCATACCCGGGCACAGTGCCCGTTGCAGGAGGAGCCTATGGACTGTGGGACCGGTCGGAGAAGCTCCTTCTATGTTCAAAGAGTGTGTGCCACTCATCTTGATCTAGCTGAAGGACGGTTCGAGTGTGAAGTGTGGGTGAACCACCTTCCTGCTAAAGCGCTACTGGACTCCGGTAGCATGATAACACTGGTACATGCCAGGGTGCTCGGGAGACTCGGCCCAGTGAATAAGACTCTACGGGTAGTGTGTATCCATGGGGACACCAGGGAGTACCCCCTGGTCCCGGTAACGGTTTCCTATGGCCATATTTCAGTTACACAAGAGGTTGGGGTAGTAAAGAGTTTAATACATGACATCATAGTGGGGCGGGACTGTCCACTATTCCTTGAACTATGGAACCAGGTTCAGATAGGGCTGCCAGGAGAACTGGGGACACTGGGCCGGGAAGGGACAGAGTTTGAGGGATCCGGGCCGGAAACCCCCACAAATATGGAGCTACCTGTCACTGACAATGAAGTTACAGAAAATACTAATTTGGATGATAATGTTTCTGTTCCAGGTCTTAAAACCGAGTGGATCTCTGAGGGGGGGGGAAGTTTTCCCATTACAAGTCATGCTGGGGGAGGAAGATGAGGAGCTCTCTCCGGCTGAGGAGGAGGAGGGGGAAACATCCTCGAGGCCAGTGCATCCAGACCTGGATGTATCCAGGGGTGCATTTGGCACCGCCCAATTACAGGATCCTACCTTGATTAATGCTCGAGAGCAGGTTTCTGTCATTGATGGGGTCTCACAAGTGCCAGGGGCAGATCAGAGGTTTCCTCATTTTGCATTGAAGGGGGACTTGGTATATCGGGTAGCTGAGAGCCGAGGGGAAACTGTAGAGCAGTTGCTAGTTCCCCAACTATATAGGCGGATGCTCCTTGATCTAGCCCACAACGACGCACTGGGAGGACACCTGGGGGCAGAGAAAACAGAGGCCAGGATAACCGACCGGTTCTACTGGCCAGGAGTGAAGGTCGAGGTTAAAAGATATTGTGCATCTTGTCCCATTTGCCAGTTAACCGCCCCAGTGCCCCACTATAGAAACCCTCTAGTACCCTTGCCAATTATTGAGGTCCCATTCGAGCGGATCGCTATGGATCTGGTGGGACCCCTGGTAAAGTCGGCAAGGGGGCACCAATACATATTAGTCATCCTAGATTACGCAACTAGGTATCCAGAAGCAATCCCTTTGAGGAAAGCTTCCTCTAAGGCCATTGCCCGGGAGTTGTTTCAAATGTTCTCACGAACGGGGTTCTCCAAAGAGATGTTGACGGACCAGGGCACCCCTTTTATGTCAAAGGTGATGGCGGACTTGTGTAAACTGTTTCAGATTAAGCAGTTGCGGACGTCCGTTTATCACCCGCAGACCGATGGCCTAGTCGAGAGGTTTAATAAAACTCTAAAGTCCATGTTGAAAAGAGTGGTCCAAAAAGACGGGAAGGATTGGGATATGTTACTCCCTGCCTTGTTGTTTGCCATCCGGGAGGTTCCACAAGCATCCACGGGCTTCTCACCGTTTGAGCTAGTGTATGGACGAAGGCCCCGGGGGTTGCTCGACCTAGTAAAAGAAACGTGGGAAAGTGAGTCCTCACCACATAAAACCGTGGTAGAGCATATCTCTCAAATGCGAGAGAGGGTGGCTAAGGTGATGCCGCTGGTGAGGGAGCACATGCAGAAGGCTCAGGATGCCCAAAGAAGAGTGTACAACCGTTCGGCTAAAATTAGACAATTTCAAGTAGGAGACCGGGTGGCTGTTCTAATACCCACGGTGGAGAGCAAATTCTTGGCCAAGTGGCAAGGCCCATTTGAGGTAGTAGAGAAAGTAAGTGAGGTGAACTACAAAGTCCACCAGCCAGGGAGAAGAAAACCCTACCAGATCTATCACGTGAATTTATTGAAACCCTGGAGAGACAGAGAACAGGTATCTGCGGTGGTAGGGGTACAGTCAGGGGACCATGCAGGGATCGACCTGGTGCAGGTTGCTGCCACCCTGACTAGACCCCAAACCCAGCAAGCAAAAGAGTTTCTGCAAAGAAATAGGGTCATGTTTTCAGAATTGCCCGGGCTCACTAACGTCATCAGACATGATATCGTAACTGAACCCAATGTAAAAATCCGGTTAAAGCCTTACCGTATCCCAGAAGCTCATAGGGTGGCGGTATCTGATGAAGTTAAAAGAATGCTCGAACTTGAAATCATTGAAGAGTCACAGAGCGAGTGGTCGAGTCCAATCGTGTTGGTACCCAAACCCAACGGCACCCTCCGCTTCTGTAACGACTTTAGAAAACTTAATGAAGTCTCCAAATTTGATGCGTATCCCATGCCACGGGTAGATGAGCTAATTGAGAGGTTAGGTCCTGCCAGGTACATCACCACGCTGGACCTCACGAAAGGGTACTGGCAGATCCCCCTGACCAAGGAAGCCAGGGAGAAAACAGCCTTCTCCACCCCGGAAGGCCACTTCCAATACAAAAGGATGCCATTTGGTCTACACTCTGCCCCTGCCACGTTCCAAAGGGCCATGGACAAAACGTTGCGCCCACATCAACAGTACGCTTCTGTCTACTTAGATGACATAGTCATCTTCAGCACTGATTGGGAGTCCCATCTTCCCCGGGTTCAGTCAGTGGTAGACTCCTTGAGAAGAGCAGGGTTCACCATCAATCCGGAGAAGTGTGCCATTGGAATGAAGGAAGCCAAGTACCTAGGGTATATTGTGGGTAGGGGGTTGGTGAAGCCCCAAATGAGTAAGGTGGAAGCCATACAGGACTGGCCCCGTCCCCTAACCAAGAAGCAGGTCAGAGCGTTTTTGGGCATAGTTGGCTATTACAGGAGGTTTGTCCCCAACTTCGCCACCATTGCTGCACCGCTGACTGACTTGACCAAGGGCAGAAAGTCAGTGATGATAAAGTGGAATGCCGAAGCCGAGAAAGCTTTTCAAAAGCTTAAGACAGCATTATGCCAGGATCCGGTGCTGGTAGCTCCAGACTTCGCAAAAGATTTTGTAGTGCAGACAGACGCTTCAAGTGAGGGATTGGGAGCAGTCTTGTCGCAGGAATGCAATGGGGAAGAGCATCCCGTAGTTTTTCTTAGCAGAAAGCTGACGGCAGCTGAGAAAAACTACGCTGTGGTAGAGCGGGAGTGTCTGGCCATCAAGTGGGCTTTGGACTCCCTACGATATTTCCTCCTAGGTAGGAGGTTTCGCTTAATGTCAGACCATGCTCCTCTTACCTGGATGAGACAAAACAAGCACACCAATGCCAGGGTGACAAGGTGGTTTCTTTCTCTCCAGGAGTTCAATTTTGTGGTAGAACACAGACCCGGGAGACAACATCAGAATGCCGATGCCCTCTCCCGAGTCCATTGTATGATATCGAGTGGTGCCTCCAACACCTCCGCGTTGAGGCAGAGGGGGGGGATATGTACAGGACGCCAAGGTTGGGTCCTGGACGGGTGCTATATAGCACCAATATTTGGGTTATGGTCCCTTTTAATGAGTAGTAATGGTGCTCAGGAGGTCGCCCAGAATTGGTGAGGAGTTCCGGGCAAAATAAATAGCCCAGAGAGGACTGGCTCGCAGTCCTCTTTGTATTAATAGAGAGGTATTTGGGGCCCTGAATTTCGGAGGCTCTAAAGTGACATTCGGGTGGGATAGAGCCTCCACTCCTGACCACTGAGAGTCAGCACACAGGGGGTTAAGGGCTTCCAGGAAAACAGCTCATATAACAGGAAGTGATGCTAGAGGGGTGAGAGAGGAGTATGAGGATTGCACCTGAGATGAGCTGTGTGTCTGCTAGGAGCTGGTAAAGTTCAGCAAGAGCCCTGGAAGTTCCCCTACAAACTGTATGTGCCTTTTTCTTTGATTTATACTTGTGCTGAAGACAAGCCAGACTTTGTTTTGATATTTTTCTGTGTGCTGAATCAAGCTTGTTTCTTTTGGTTTGTTCATGAATAAAAGCCTTTCTGCTCAAAGTACAACGGTTTATGCACTTAGTCCCGTGGAGCTATAACCCCCCAAAGTTTACATTATATATATATATATATATATATATATATATATATATTTATTTTACATAAGGGCCACCCCATATGTAAATGAGTAAAGGATACATAGTTTCCAAACTCATTTACATGAGAAAAGTAAACAGTAAATAAACGCAGTGACACTTTTTGACACAAAACTAAAATGTACAATGATGTAAATCCATTGTCAATCACATCATCCAGTGATGCAGATCCTCATCAATCAATGTAAACGATGTCCAAAAGAAAAAACCCACTGACACATCCTAACCTGCCGCAGTGATTGACAGCTCCCAGTCCTCACAGCGGAATGTACGTTACCTCATTGACCAAATATGGACCGTATACAGTATTTAGGTCATGGTATGGATTTTGGGGGGAAGGGATGGCACCCCTTTTCCTTTTTTGGGGGGGTTCCCCCTTAAAATTCATACCAGCAACTGGTATGGAATTTTGGAGAGACCCCATACTGTTTTGTATTTGTGTGGAAATCCCCTTGACATCCATACCAGATCCTCAAGGATAAGGTTGGTATGTATTTTTAGGGGGAACCTCCATGGAGTGTTTTTTTTTTTTTTCGTGGGGTTCATTATTAACATCTATACCAGACCCTCTATACCAGGGTTATAAAAGACGGGAATCCCTAGCTGTTTGTTTACAAAGTAGCTGTCATGTACAAGCAATTTAAACAGTAATTTTTCTTGTAAATGATGTCAGTTATGCTGTATTAAGTTGTATACTATACACCACCTGATCCACTACCAGACCCACCACTGCACATACAGGTTAAGGGCATACCCTGGGATTGTTATGTTAGGAAATATTGCAATTTCAGATTTTCATTTTAATAATTTTTAAGATCACTGTTCCCCACAAACAAAATGAAAACATTTTTTTTGCTTTGGTAGAAGTGCCCCCAGGGCAGAGCAAAGCTCCCCCTACCATGCCATTTGTTTGACAATCCCTTGCCTATTATCTATTTATTAACTATTAGAAAATGACCAGTATCGATTTCTAAGATTTGGCTCCTATTGACTTCAGTAGGGTTCAGGTACCATATCTAAACTTCAGTAAATTTTGCTAAACCCTCCTGTCCCCTAACTCAGGTACATTTGACTTATCACTACTGTGTACTGATAAAGCAAATACAGAGCTGTTTGGCTACAGCAACAGTATACATGTTTGGCATAAAATGAAAACAACATTGTAGGAGAAGAACCTTATACCAACTGTGAAGCATGATTTTGGAAATACTATAGTTCATAGTTGTTTTGCTGCTTCAGGGCCTGGGCAGCTTGCAGACATAGAGGTTGATTTACTAAAGGCAAATATATACCGTGCACTGCAAATGCAGTTGGCTAGATCTGAGGGGAAGCTCTGAAATGAGGGAAAGCTCTGCTGATTTCTATCATCAAATCATATGCAAGAATTTTTTTTTTTTTCCCTTGCATGTTCCACTCAGATCTAGAGCAACTGTATTTGCAGTGCACTTAAAGAGTCCTTGTGGGTGCACTTGCAGTGCACAGCATATTTGCCTTTAGTAAATCAACCTCATAGAGTCAGATATAAATTCTTCATTATATCAAAGTGCTTGGCGAGAGTGTGAAGCTATCTGCTCAAAAGTTAAAGTTAACCACTCCAGCCCCAGAAGATTTGGCAGCTCAATGACCAGGCCATACTTTGCGATACGGCACTACGTCGCTTTAACTAATAATTGCGCGGTCGTGCGTTGCTTTACCCAAACAAAATTGACGTCCTTTTTTTCCCACAAATAGAGTGGTATTTGATCACCTCTCCGGTTTAATTTTTTTTGCGCTATAAACAAAAAAAAAAGCGTCAATTTTGAAAAAAACACAATATTTTGTACTTTTTGCTATAATAAATATCCCCAATTTTTTTTTTTAAAAAAAGCAAATTTTTTCCTCAGTTTAGGCCGATATGTATTCTTCCACATATTTTTGTGAATATAAATCGCAATAAGTATATATTGATTGGTTTGCGCAAAAATTATAGCGTCTACGATATAAGGGATAGATTTATGGCATTTTTATTATTATTATTTTTTTCACTAGTAATGGCGGTAATCAGCAATTTATATCGGGACTGCGACATTATGACGGACAGATCGGACACTTTTGACACATTTTTGGGACCATTGGCATTTATACAGCGATCAGTGCTATAAAAATGCACTGGTTACTGTGTAAATGTCACTGGCAGGGAAGGGGTTAACAGTAGGGGGCGATCAAGGAGTTAAATGTGTGTCCTAGGGAGTGATTCTAACTGTGGGGGGATGGGACTGCCTAGGTGAGGAGAGCGATCGTTGTTAATACTTAGTATGAACAACAGATCGCTCTCCTCACCCCTGACAGCCCAGAGATCTGTCTGTTTACATTGACAGATCTCCGTTCTGCCTTTGTGTGGAGCGATCGCAGGTGGCCGGAGGTCATCGCCACCGCCGGGCACGCAAATCGGCTCCGGCGACGCAGGCGCATGCGCCCCCTAGTGGTCAAAAGGTGAACCGAAGTACAGCTATGACGGTTCGCCCAGGGGAGCCAACCTGCCACAGTATAACTGCAGCGGCTGGTCAGGAAAGCGGTTAAATTGGAAATAGATTATTTTTAACACCAAAAGATCCAAAGCACGCTAGCACATCCACCAAGGAGTGGCTTGGAGGATTATGGACTGCCCTAGTCAAAACACTGGTTTGGGTCTCATTGAAATGTTGTATGGAGATATGAACTGGACAGTTCATGCAAGCACAAACATTTTGCAACTGAAGGAATTTTGCATTGCAGTGGTCAAAAGTTTCCTAGAATTGATATCAGAGACTAGTGGGCAGTTTTACAAAACAACAAAAAGTAATTTCAACTGAATGGGGCAATATGAACTTCTGAGGCCAAGGGTGTATTTACTTTTCAATAGAACACCATTACATCTATTGACATCTATTGATATTTTTGTTGAATAAATGATTGAAAAGGCAAATGTCTTTTGTGTGTTTTTATTCAAATATTTTACCTTTCTAACTGTTCAAAGTGGTTCTGAAGGCAGAAGTTTTTTTACCCCTAATACTTACCTGAGCCCCATCTCGATCCAGCGATGTGCTTGAAGAGCTTTGGGAGACCAGTCACTCTACACATGGAAGTAGCAGCAATGCCCAGTCTTTATTACAGGAAGCTCCTGAACAAAAGTTTCACACTGGATTAATGCTCAGATGTGGAAGAAATACACAAGAGCTTTGGGAGACACTCCAAGATTCAAGTAAAAATGCACACGACCCTTGTACCGAGGCATTTTTTTTCTTATGCAAAAGCTGAGATTTAATTAAATGCTACTACACATTTAGGGGGATCTACTAAAACTGGAGAGTGCAAAATCTAATGCAGCTCTGCATAGCAACCAATCAGGTTTCAGGTTTTATTGTCAACGCTTAAAAAGGAGCTCCAGCCTCCCCCCAAAAAGTTAAAATTCAGCAGCTACAAATACTGTAGCTGTTGACTTTTTCATATAAGGACAATTACCTGCCAAGGGATACAGCGATGTAGGCACCCGAGCAGATTTTTCAAGTGCAAGTGTCGAACATCTGAGGTAAGGGAAACCGGCAGTGAAGACTTCTGGCTTCACAACCAGTTTCCTACTGTGCATGCATGAGTCGCTCTGCACTTGCAGAATTATATTTGACCACAAGATGACAGAGTCTAACATCTCTGCTCAACGTAGTCCCAGTACTGGAGTACAGAGACTTCTGGGATTTGTTTGCTGAAAGCAGACCTTCTCCTCACAGTTGAGCTCAATTAAAACTATGAGATCCAGAGGCAATCGAGAGGGGGCAAGCAGTAGAAATAAGTAAAAGCCTGGGAACCCAGAGGGGAGGTTGAGATAGACTTGGCTGAGGAGAGGTGGTGTGTGCAGACTCTATGCCAAGCCACATGGGCCTGGACAGGACCTTGGTTTGGCTGAGGAGCTAAAATTGGCACTGAGAGGCTGGGTATCCTGTTAGATAAGGTGACCATATTTTTAAATGAAATCCGGGGACATATATTTTTTTTACTATTAATGGCGGCAATCAGCGACTCTCTGCCCGTCACCACCGCCGCCCGCCTCAAAGCCTGTCAAGTCTTACTCTCTGGGCCCCAGCTACTACTGGGTGGGGAGCGGAGGAAGATCACTCCGCCAGGGAAGGTAAGGAGATAGCCAGACGGCTGGCCGGGACTTGAGCCAAGGCAGAAGAACATGCGAGCGGGAGCGGAACAGACATGCACCCGAAACTGAAGAAATATTCCCTCTGATCCGACCACCACATGATCATCAGAAAGGGGAACAGATAATGAAAAAAATACACCCCCCCCCCCCAAGCTAGTAGGAGCGGCAGAGCAGGGGTGTGCAATTCAGTTTTTTTTTTTTTGTATTCTGCACTGACTGTCTTTGAAATTGCCCCAGCCTCTGTTCAAATCCAATCCGGGGACAAAACCGGGGACAGACTTGGTCCGGGGACAGTGTCCTCAATTCGGGTACTGTCCCCGGAAACCGGGGATGTCTGGTCACCCTACTGTTAGAGGCAGACTGGTTGAGAGTTATTTGCTGTAGGATCATGGAAGTTATCATCATCATCTTCGCAGGTTCGCCCTGCTTTACCAAAGAACTGGATGAGACGGTTCCTGGCACACTTAAATCTTGCTGTAGACACTTAGTTTCATACAAGTTCTTCCAAGTTCAAGGACACTCTTTAGCATACGCCTTTGCAAGTAGTATATGGGCAAGAGCTCTTTGAGTGCTGCAGTCTGCCTTTCCTTATTGCTTCTCAAATACTACCTGCTGGTTACCTGACTGAGTTATCCCCTGCTGGGCAGAATTCTGTGGCTGCTTTTGGCCCAAGCCCAAGCCCAAGCCACCTAAGAAAGAAGTTTTCCGCCAAAGGTCAACTTTATTATTTAATGGGACATACACCTTACAACCTTTTCTCCCCTCCCCACTGTTAATGTGAGTTTTATTATCAACTCCATATCCCAGGTGCACGTGGTGGTGTGGGGATCGTATCTTATGTTTTTTCATGCACTAGGGATATTGAGTATTTTGGAGTGTTTCCGGAAGTTGTTTCCTGGCTTATTTGGGAGTTCTCCATTGCATACCATTTGTGTGGCCATCCAAAAGGACGCACAGGATGTACAGGCTCCTATTGAGCACTGTATGACCCCCTGAGTAAGGGTGGTCGCTGGTTCTCTGGTAAGCCTTCAAATGTTTTTGTGTGGATGGTGACACGCTGGTGACTCTTCTGTTTCATACTCACCAGACGGATCCTCTATCCTCAGCGGATCCTTGGGACTTTCCTCTTATGGACTTTTTGTCAAATTTTGCTTGATTATATTTATATTGATTTATGCACTTTATATAGCATTTTTGCACTTTAATTTATGGAATTGCACATTTAGCGCTCCACTTTGTTTATATATGTTTCATGTGCCTAGTATCTGGGTATAGTGTACAGCTGCTTATCTTTTGATTCTGAGTGCGGATATACACTTTTTCTTCTATATCCCAAAGTAAATCTTGTCCATCTATCCACTACATATTAAGCCTCTTTCACACTTGTATAATTTGTTCCAACGATTTGGGACTGCAAAGTAGCATGACAAGTCGTTCCCCATGATTTTCAATGACAACCATTCACATTAGTACGACTTCAAGTCCTTCCGACTTCAAAGTAGTCCCTGCACTACTTTGGTCTGCTTTTGATGCCAGTTACACAGGCATTCCCTGAAATCACGGAAAAATCACGGCCGCAAAATTGCGGTAAAATCCCGCGACTTTGAAGTCGCAGTAGTGCGAAAGGTGCCTAAAGGAGAACTCTGAGAATCATTTGTCAACAAAAAGGGAATTACTTTGTTTCTTTACAATTTAAAGAGACAGTACCTATCACTGCACGCCAACTTGAGGACCCCAACTAAGCCAGCAGAAGAACTAACCTTACAGTTTGTGTGTAGTAGATTCTACCAACTTTTTTGTGCTTAAACCTAGCCCCTTCAGACTTAGGAACTACAAGTGGGTTAGCCATAGGTTCTTGTTATTCTCTTTTATCTCACTTGGGGAATATCTCCCAGTCTGAGAGCTATCATTTGTATTCTCAGTCCTGCAGGACAGGTGGACACGCATTAAAGGGGTATTAAACTGTTTCGCTGTGTTCCTGTGCTGAGGCGTATAGTTTATCATCAACTTAACTGCTGAAAAGTTACTGTACATCTTACTAATTTCAATACAGCTTACTCATTTACTTTTTAACAGTGTGCGAGTATTTTCCTTGGGTGGTAGCCAAGAAGTTCCCAGGCTCAGATATTTTGAAGGTGTTAGAAGGGTTAGAGCTCTGCCTAGTGACCTGTGATAAACAGAGAACCCAAATATACTAGCGGCTCATGAGTGGGTAGTGCTAAAATATTATTCTCAAATTTTGATGTGGTATTGGTAAATTTTACTAGCAATCTTGCAGTAAAAGAACCAATAAATGTAAACCGGTTATAACAAAATCCACAAATATAAAGTTTGTAACTTTGGTGGCATAGGTCTTCAAACATAATTTACTAATCTTTTTCCCATGTTATCATGCAAAACACTTAGTGTATACCTGTGTTCAAACTATTGCTATGGTCAGTTAAAAAGTGGGTTTGGGGGGGCGTGTCCGGAAGCCGACCTGCATGGCAGCTTAGATCCACAGCTCTCTCCCGGCCCGAGCTTTATAGGCACTTTTTGGGACAATTCGCTACACCAGGATGGGCAAATCCCGGAACACCCGCTCCACTGAACACAGGGGATCGTCCCAGCCTCCGCCCGGATCAGCAGCGGACCTCAGGGACTTCTTCCTACAGCCTGCTTCTTCCCCCGGGAGAACAAGCAAGATGGCGCCGGACCCCTCCATGACCCGCTCGCGGTCCTCCGCACAGAAGAATCCGGCGGCATACACGTCCGACCGGACATCTGCTGAATCCCTGCCGGCATCGGACACCGCGGACTCTCCTTCCACGTCAGGAGCTGTGAGTACCCCCAGCCATTTCCTCATCCATGAGGTGACACCACGAGGAGTGCAGGCCGCCATGCTCCCCCCCTCCTCCCCCGCACTACACTCAGTGCTCAGATGCCTTTCCACGTCTGCTACGGACAGCTTCAGACCCCTGCATGCAGGGACCGAGCCCTGGCTCCCCTTCTCACTCGGAGTCCTCACTGGACTTCCCCACTCTGCCGGGCCCCATATATCCTGCAGTCCAGACACCTCAGGAGCCTGTGAGGCCTCGGGAGGACTTCCAACCCTCCACTCCTATACTGCCCCCTCATGAGGCTCAGAGACTGTCTCCCACACAGGCCCCCAGCTCTCCTGTGGCACTGCAGGTACTGCCAGCTCCCACTAGCTCTCAAAAAGGCTGCTCCCCTGCTCCACGTCCACCTAATACTGCAGCCATACAGCCCCCCAGGCCGGACCAGGTGCCATCCTGGGGCGATCAGTGGGCCTCACCTGCTGGGCTGGCGTACCTGGCGCATGGCTACACTACTCCACACTCTCAGCCGCTGTCACCCCGACTGCCTCCACCAGAACAACACCCCATGTTGGCCCACGTCCAACCTCCACCCCCACAGTGGCAATCATATTTACAGGCGATACCTACTAAGGAGGACTTTAGACAACTGGTGGAGGACGTGAAGTCCACGTGCCGCTCAGAAATCCAAGCCCTACAGTCCGGCCTCAGGCACTTGGCCGATCGTGTAGAAATGGCCGAGGAGGACATTCAAGACACCAAGCTAGCTGTTCACAGGGTCCAAACACAAGGCGCAGACCATCGTTCCCTCCTGAGAGATATGCAACGTCATGTGGAGGACTTGGACAATAGGGGGCGCAGAAACAACATCCGGGTGAGGGGGGTCCCGGAGTCGGATGGCCCTGAGGACATAAAGAACTCCTTACAACGCACATTGAAATGGACAGAGCCCACCGGGCCTTGCGCCCCAAAGGCGCCAACTCTAAACCACGGGATATCATCTGTAGGATCAGCTCTTATCCCTTGAAGGAAGAGATCATGCGACAGGCCCGACTGGCGCGCAAAATAATGTTACATGATGCCCCCTTGCAGCTGTACCCGGATCTTTCATGGATCACCCTGCAGAAGCGCAGACTCCTACAACCGCTACTTCATGCCCTGCAAGAGGGGAACATCCCCTACAGATGGGGTTTCCCCTTCAGTCTAACGCCTAACCATCAGGGCAAATCGGCTGCATTGAGATATCCCGAGGATCTTCCTGCCTTTTGTGACGCCCTGGGGATATCCGTCCCCCAACTACCAGAGTGGGACCTCGTGGCGACGCCACCCCCGCCACCTGCAACTTGGCAGAAAGTCCCCTCATCTAATCGCTCACGAAATAATGGGGCTTCCCGCAAGGCTGCTCGGCACAGCAATGGCTGAACCTGCTGAGACTCTTCCCATATGTTGCCTCTTACTGAACTGCCTGCCCATATGATTCGCCTGCTGTTTCAGCCCTGGACATTCTTGAACCTCTAGTCCCCTCTTAAGTGTCCTAGCTTAAATTCCCAGTTTCTCTTACGGGCGAGCCCCAGATGGGTCTCGTGAGAGTAGGATTTTTTGTTGCATCCCCGCCCCCCCCTCCCTGGTTAAGTGTTTACTATCTCTTAGTTGAGTTTTTACGTGTCCACTGACCAACTTAGGGCTCCCTTGCATCCGCCTGACCTCTCCTAGTGGACTTTGGTTGGGTGGATCCCTGGGAAACCGTATTGACCTAGGCCTATTAGCCTTTCAAGGTCAAATGCAAGTATTTGTTCTATTTGTCTATTGTTTTCTATGTGCTCACTTTCTTTCTTTTCCTATTTTCTGGTCTTTCTTTCTTCTCTCTCCTTCTTCATCATCGAGTGGCTCTCCGCGCGGTTCGTGGAACTCACCTGGACCATCTCCCGAGGTGCGTAGGTCCCTGACCCCTGGCCTTCGTCAGCTCCACGCCAAGCCAGGTAAGAGACTTCCTCCCCTCCCCCACCCGTTGCCATGGCTAAGGTCTTGTCCCTGAACGTACACGACCTGAACTCCGACAGAAAGAGGCATCTGGCGCTGAGGGAGTTTAGACAGTCGGGCGCGGACGTTGTCCTCGTCCAGGAGACACATTTTGACAAGGGGGGGTCATTTGCATTCGCATCCAGGCAGTTTCCCCAGATCTACTCCTCTTCCGGCCCCCGCAAGCGAGCTGGGGTTGCTATACTGATCAAGCACGGGTCTCCATTTACCTGTTCTGGTTATTATAGTGATCCACGTGGTCACTTTGTTATCCTTCGGGGACTGTGGCGTACACAGGCGATCACGTTCTGTGCTCTATATGCCCCGAATGTTAAGCAACATAGATTCTTGTCAGGGGTGTTTGCCCGCCTCTTCAGAACTGAACATGGGCTTTTGGTGATAGGGGGCGACTTTAACTTGGCCCACTCTGCAACTGCGGATCGCCTGGTGGTGAGCCCCCAGGCGTCGTCGGCTCGAGCCCTCCGGGACTCGAAGCTTTTCCGCCAACTCTCCAGACGTTATGCTCTCTTTGATGCCTGGAGGGCTCTCCACCCGGGTGATCGGCAGTACACCTTCTACTCCGCCCCGCATCGCACCCATTCTCGTATCGACTACTTCTTTACCAACAGCTCCACGCTCCGAGTGACCCGTGAGGCACGGATACTCCCGATCTCCTGGTCAGACCACGCACCTATCTTGCTTACATTGGACGTGGGCTCCCCAGTCTCTAGACCCTACAACTGGAAGTTAAACACATTTCTCCTCCAACACCTCCCGTCCAAAACAGACATGAGCACCACCCTGCAACTTTACTTCACGGAGAACTCCACGCCCGACGTGTCCCTCTCCACATTGTGGGAGGCTCATAAGGCGGTCATCCGAGGTAAATGCATGGCGATATCCTCAGCTCTGAGGAGGGATGCCTTGGCTGCGAAATTGCGAGCCGAGAGGGAGCTTGGGGTCTTGGAGCGACGGCTGCTGACGTCCCCCACCCTCTCCCTTCTTAAAAAAATCATGAACCTGCGTATGACACTAAAGGATCTAGCACTAGGTCGGGTAGAAAAGGCTCTGATTAGACTGCGACAAGTTTATTATGACAAAGGTAATAAGGCCCACTCCCTTTTAGCGAGAAAGCTGCGGGATAGCCACCTTGCGACTACGCCTCACCAGATCAAAGACAAATTCGGCAGCATACACTCTCATCCTAAGGACATAGCCCATACCTTTGCTGACTTTTATATGCACCTCTATAACAATCCTGACATCCCCAGCGGCCCCCTCTCCCCTGACCTCTCACTACACATGACGCAGTACCTAGACCAGAGTGGAGTGTCCGAACTCCAGGATTCTGACCTAACGGCCTTAAATATGCCGATCACCGAAGAAGAGATAGAACAGGCAGTTAAATCCCTACCTTCCCACAAATCCCCAGGTCCAGATGGTCTACCCTATGAATACTACAAGTCTTTCCTCCCCCTGTTGCTTCCCCACATGTGTAAACTTTTTAATGCCTTCCTGCGAGACACTAATGTCCCGGCGGATATGCAGCGCTCCTTCATCACCCTGATCCCCAAGCCCGATAAAGACCCTGTTCTGTGTGTCAACTATAGACCTATCGCCCTCCTGAACTCAGACCTAAAAATCTTTACAAAACTACTCTCAATCCGTTTAAATATGGTCCTCCCCTCCCTCATCCACAAGGACCAGGTGGGCTTTGTGCCGCTCCGGCAGGCAGGCGACAATACTAGGAAAGTGATTGATCTGGTGGACGTGGCGAACAGGGAGAAATCGGCGTCCTTGCTCCTTAGCCTGGACGCCGAGAAGGCCTTTGACCGGCTTGGGTGGCCCTTCCTGTTTGCGACGCTCCGCCATGTTGGGTTCCGGGGTCCTTTTTTGCAAGCAATCCAAAACCTCTACTCCAACCCGTCCTCGCAGGTAAAAACCCCTTTTGCCCTCTCGCCCTCGTTCTCTAAAACCAATGGCACACGGCAGGGGTGTCCGCTCTCACCCCTGCTGTTCGCGCTTTGCGTTGAACCCTTGGCAGCCTCCATCCGGGGTAATTCGGCTATCCGGGGAATCTCGGTACGGGGTCGGGAATTTAAAGTCTCCATGTTTGCAGACGATGTTATCCTTTCACTGACGCAGCCTAGGATCTCTCTTCCAAATCTCCACGCGGAACTGGCCCGCTATGGAGCCCTTTCGGGATTCAAAATTAACAAATCCAAGTCAGAGGCCCTACCTATTAATATTCCTGAAACGGAACTCGCTCAGCTGAAGGCCAACTTTCCCTATCACTGGAAGAATACCACCTTGAAATACCTAGGCATACATATCACCTCAAAATTCTCTACTCTGTATCAGGAGAACTTCCCCCCACTCTTCCGTTCGATTAGAACTTTAATCACGCAATGGAAGCAGCATCGCATTTCTCTATTCAGCCGGATCGCCTCAGTTAAGATGGCGATTCTCCCGAAGCTCCTTTACCTCTTCCAAACACTGCCCATCCCAGTCCCCTACAAACACCTGAGAAGTCTGCAATCTGACCTTATTAAATTTATTTGGAACTACAAGAGACATAGGGTCCCTCGGTCAGTACTATTGGCAGCGCGTTCGGATGGGGGCTTGGCGGTCCCTGACCTAGTCGGGTATTACCAGGCGACCCAGCTCCGTGCTATAGCCTCGTGGTTCACTCGGTGGTCCTATAACAGGTGGACGGAGATCGAGAAAATATGGCTAGCCCCGACCCATCCAAATAGTCTGCTTTGGAGTGCGGGTGCGGAGGTCCCCCCCGACCGATTGTTGGGCTCCATGTCTCAGCTAAGGCGACTCTGGCGCAGGGTGGCGGGTCCTTTTGGGTTGAACTCTGAACGTTCGCTCTTGACTTCGTTCGTCTGTAATCCCAAAGTGCCGGATAGCCTCTCCCACCAAATGTCGCACCCCTGGACGTCTCGGAATCTATTTCATTTCGGGAACCTAGTGGATCCCGTAAAGTGCACATTATTACCCTTCCCTAGACTTCAGACCAAATATGGCCTACCGCACCAAGCATTTTATAGCTACCTACAAATCCGCCACTATGCTATGACCATAGCTCCCGACTTACACTTCTCCCCCCCAACCCCCTTTGAGTCCTTGGTCCTGGCAGGCTCCGCCCAGAAGGGCTTAATCTCATCCATGTACAAAATACTTAACGCCTATTCCATGGATTCGAGGGGTAAACATTCCTATATGACTAGGTGGGAGAAGGCCCTCAATGAGGAAATTCCCCTAGAACAGTGGCGGATCATATGGTCTCGGGCAGCGAAGGGCTCCCTCTGCACTCTATACAAGGAAAACACCTACAAAATCCTTCTTTTTTGGTACATGACCCCTGATGTGCTCCACGCCATATACCCCTCCAGCTCAGACCGCTGTTGGCGCTGCCAGAAAGACAGGGGGTCCCTCCTTCACATTTATTGGAGTTGCACTCTACTCACTCCCTACTGGACCGAAGTACAGCAGCTGTTGTCACGGTTGTTGGAAATGCCGATCCCCATGACCCCCAAGTTCTTCTTACTAGGCCTCTCGCCGCTGCGGCTTATCCCACCCTACAAAAAACTGACAAGCCATATCCTCACAGCTGCACGCTGTCTCATAGCTCTAAACTGGAAAAAACAATCCCCCCCTACTCCCGAGGCCTTGCACGCTAGAATCAAAGACGTGGAGCTGATGGAGAAAATGACGGCCAGGCTGCAGGATAAGCTGGACGCCCACGACAAAGTCTGGGAGCTGTGGCACCTTCGGGAGGACCCACCGTGACCAGGTGACTGAGCTACCATGATGATCTCTCTTCTTTTCTTTCCTCTTTTCCTCTTTCTTGCTCTCCCTTGAGAGTATTCTAAGGGCTCCCTTTGTCCCGAATAGTTTGCTGGATGTTTGATTTTGTTTTTCTATGACGCATTTCTGCATCACTCCCATCTTTGGTTGGGTGCCTGCTATTGCTTACAAGTATATGGATAAAACCTTACTATCTCTGTTCGACAACCTGGAAACGTAATGTACTCCATTTTTTTTTGAAGTCTTACATCCCTTTGTATTTTCTTTGTAGAAAAACACAATAAAATTGTTATTTGAAAAAGTGGGTTTGGGTGTAAGGTGAATTCTACATGGTGGTCAGATCTTCCTGATGAAGCTGGTAGAAGATCTGTCCTTCTTTGGCTAGCAATATTTAAAAAAGGGCAAATAAATGGCAAATAAATGGCAATATAAATGGAAATTTAGTTAGCCTAAAAATATTTCTCATCCTAAAGTGGACATAAAAAGAAAATTTAAAGATTCTGACTATTTAGTAAGGTTAATTATGGCTTAACTGTACCCTGAAAAAATCTGCCTTCTGTCTTAAAGCAGAACTAAAGAATATTTTTTTATTAGAAATGAGAAATTGCAAATTAAAAGTCACGCATGCATACATACTTGCAAAACTGTGTTACCTTTTTATGATATCTATAATTCCTACTATCCATATGCCAAATTGCCTTACCTAACATAGCCACCATTGTTAGTGGGAGATGATAAACGGGTCCTACCATTTGTGGGAAGTATTGTAATCATTCCCTCACAGGATGTTCTCTTTAGGAACCACTTTATTTCTTTTCCAGGAACCAGCCATGTAATAGGGCAGTTCTAGCCCCTCCTTAATCCTCGCCTCAATCCTCGGTTTAAAGGAGAAGCATAGCCAAAACTCTTTTGGCTATGCTTGTCCTATGGATCACAGGAATGCAGTTAGTTCTGCACTCCTGTGACCCGTTTTCAGCCCAATGACATCACAGACTTGGTCCAGGCTCTGAAAAGATGCCTGGACCGGCAGCTGGCTCAGCATTTCAGCGAGTTTTTGAGCGAGTTGCTGAGAGCCTGAGCCAGCCCCTTTGCCCCCTTCCATGAACCATTGCTCCATTGAGTACTGGAGGGTCTCTGCATGCTGAAGACCGAGAGCTGAGCGATAAGTGGTGTTTAATCGCTCAGTTCATGGTTTTAGAGGTGGCGGGGGACAGCTGCAGCTAGGATCAATGCTGCAGCCATCTAGATGATTATTTTTTAAAAAGCTGTACTTCTCTTTTAAAAATGCAGCTGTCTTATCAAATGAGAATGGAGAACACAAGCAAAGTCCTTCTGGCCCTCTTTCCTCCTCATCTGTCCCTCATTTTAGTCTAATCTATATAAATGCTCTATTTATCTTTCAAAAAGTGTTTCCCAGTGCTAAACCTTTCATCCCGTCTCTAAATTTCTGCATTTGTAAATTTCAAAAGCCAGTATAAAGGAATAGTAGTGGTCAAAAAATCATTTGTGGGTTAAACTATTCATTTTTTTTTAATAATTATTATATAAAGTGGGCATGGCAGGGGATGTGTCCTATGGCTACATACTTTTGCTAATAGGTGGTATGCAAATATAGGAGTATAGTAATATGCTAAGAGGTAGGTGTGGAATGCCTATCACCTCTGGGTTGAGCAGCCAGCAGAGCTGAAACCAAGAGGTCATAGAAAAATCCAGGTTCTGCCGCTATGCCTGCTTATCAGCTGGGAAACCTATTGAGGTAGACACAAAAAATCCATCATTTTGCAAGTGTAAATGTATGCAGTATTTTTAACATGCAACATCACAAATGAAGAGATTTGGTGTGACTCCCGACATAATGCTTATCTACAGCTGTTTCTGGAATTTGAGATCCAAAGCTTACCCAACAAATTACAATCCGAATATACAATCTCCTTCTGATCTTACAAAAAC
This sequence comes from Rana muscosa, assembly GCA_029206835.1. NCBI lineage: Eukaryota > Metazoa > Chordata > Amphibia > Anura > Ranidae > Rana > Rana muscosa. The sequence continues at coordinate 931,789,756 of CM055116.1, forward strand.
TAGTAGTGCAAGGGCCTGCCTGACTGGATGCAAATCCAATGTAGCTAGGATCCCAAATTACATAGATTTAGAACATCTAAAGATGATTATACTTTTTTTTAGAACAGCTTTCACAGTGTAGGTCCTCTGAAGTTTAAACTTTGTATAGATTTTAATGTAATTTCAAAAGCAAATTCAAATCTATAGTTTTCATTAAAATATTACCTGGTGATACTGCAATAAAATGTTCTTTATGTTATAGGGTGAGAACATTTTGTCTTTGTCTCTCAGCTGTTCTCCTATATTGTCCAAATGTCACTTGGGCATTCAATGGAGACTGTGAGTGTCTGTGTTGATGATCAATATACAGGCATGTTCTGTCATGGTCACCATCAGGAAGCAAATAAAAAGGTGAAAACAATGTTTTCTAAAAAAGCATAAAAAAAAAAAAATATATATTGTTTAATATGTTTAATATGTTTTCATAAACTATGAAGGAGATTTACTAAAACTGATCCACACAGAATCTGGTGCATAGTAACCAATCAGCTTCTATGTTTTATTGTCATAGCTTAATTGAACAAGCGGAAGTTATGCCCTGTACACACAAGCGGAATTCCCGTCGGAAAAAAATTGGATGTTTTTTCCGACGGAATTTCGCTCAAGCCTGCATACACACGGTCACACAAAAGTTTGGTGAACTTTTGACTGCCATGAACGCGGTGACGTAAAAGACTATGACGAGCCGAGAAAATTAAGTTCTATGCTTCTGAGCATGCGTCGATTTGTTTCCGAGCATGCATCGGAATTTAGCGCGTCGGAATTTGTACACACGATAGGAAATTCCGATCGGAATTTTGCCCGATGGAAAAATAGAGAACCTGCTCTCTATCTAAGTCCGTCGGAAATTCCGACAGCAAAAGTCTGATGGAGCATACACACGGTCGGAATTTCCGATGAAAAGCTCCCATCTGACTTTTTCTGTCGGAAATTCCGGCCGTGTATACGCGGCATTAGAAGTTGATTGGTTACTATGCACAGCTGCACCTGATTCTGTGTGCCTGAGTTTTAGTAAATCTCCCCCTATATGTCATCCAATCAAGGTTTACATCTACCGTACTTTAATATTGTACAGATTTCAGACTGCAAAATCAACAATTCTGTATTGCATCATATACCCTTGTTGATCACTAACAAGATATTTTATTTAAGTAAGGGCAGTTTGTTCTTGGATTCTGCCATTTGTCATTTGCAGTTGCTTTGTTGGTTACGGTTATGTTAGGACAGCTACTGTAGAGAAAAAAAAACATGCTGTTCAGTTTGTTCTTTAAAAGGTTTAAAAGGTTTAAATGTCATAACTTTAAAAGAGTCAATCTAAACGTTGTAAAAGTTTTAACCCAACAGAATTTCATTGCATGTAATAAAGTATATGCCATTAATAGTTTCTTTATGGGATGCATGCCATTTCTAAACACACATTGACTGCAAACCCCTGCAGTGATTCTTTCTTAGCAGAGCCCTTCGGCAGATGCTAATTTGATGGCTATAAGTAATGCTTTGTTTTGTTTCATATGTATCCTACGTACCACCTGAATAGATATAGTAATTGCCCATTTAATGCTAATGGTATGCATTGGTACAAAGGAAGAAAATAAACATGCCATTACTCATTACGGAACATTTGCATAAACCCTGGCAATAAAGGCTATAATGTTATAATCTCTATGGAATTTGCTTCCGGTTATCAACAATTTATTACAGTTTGAGAGCCTTTATGGAATTACATTTGTTTCCCTCTGCTTTCAAAGTTTTTTTAACTAAAAATATGAAACAAGACTTGAAAAATATAATTCAGTATGTTTTTCATATGATTAAAAAAAAAAAAAGAAAGAAAAAAGAAAAAAATGACCTGTAAATATAAATGATTTCCTGCCAGACTCCATAACAGAAATGTTAGGGTAGCTGCACCTTCGCTCCTACCCCAAAAGGACCCCACTTCAATAGATTTTGAGGCTGAGCCAGAGGCCGTCTTCCTTTTTTGTTCTCTTCATAAGACCCATGATGTTTGGAGTGGATGACACGTCGCGTACACACGATCGGAAATTCTTTGATGTGAGCTTTTTGTCGGAAATTCCGACCGTGTGTAGGCTCCATCGGACATTTGCTGTCGCAATTTCCGACATCAAAAATTTGAGAGCTGGTTCTCAAATTTTCCAACAAGAAAAGTTCTTGTCGGAAATTCCGATCGTCTGTATGCAATTCCGACGCACAAAAAAACACGCATGCTCAGAATCAAGCAGAAGAGCCGAAATGCCTATTGAACTTCATTGATCTCGGCTCGTCGTACGTGTTGTACGTCACCACGTTCTTGACGGTCGGAATTTCTGACAACATTTATGTGACCGTGTGTATGCAACACAAGTTTGAGCCAACATTCCGTCTGAAAAAATCCACTTTTTTTTTTGGAATTTCCGATCGTGTGTACGCGGAAAAATGCTGTAATGGCTCACTGTGGTGTGTAGCTAGCTTCCTTATACTGTTATTTTTATCCATAAGGTTTCTGTTGGCTAAATGCTTTGATTGAAACCCTACTTTTTCGGAATCCAACCTTTGTTTTTGTTTTTTTGGCTAGTTATTTCCTGAACGTATCCTGTCATGGAGTCTGTCAGGAAAACAGTACATTTCCTATAAAATACTTACCGTAATTTTACTTTCCTGATGGACTCCATGGCAGCTTGAGTACCCTCCCTGTGTCATGAATAGGCTAGTTACAGAACTCAGCTTCTGGCTCAGCCTTCAAAACACTTCTGGTTCAGCCTCAAACACACTGGGGCTAATTTAGACAGGAGACAATTAACCTAACAGCATGTCTTTGAAGTGTGGGTGGAAACCTGAATACTTGGAGGAAACCCAAGCAAGCACAGATAGACCATGCAAATGCCATAAAGCTAAGCTGTGTAAGAAGTGCTAACCACTAAGCCACTGAGTTGATGTTTATTGCTACCTTGGAAGGAGTGTTATGGCATTTTATTGCCTTTAAAATATATTTTTGCTAGGAAGGATTTGGTTATGCTTTACTGCTGCCTGTGGTAGGATGAAAGTTTTTATTATTTGAGTCCAGGGGGTTATTTGGTTTATGTGCGTTGGAGATAATACAATACCATTGACGCATGGATGGTTGTTATTTTAGTTTACTGTTGTTATTGCTGTATTTCGTTTTTCTAAAGAACCAACAGGGAAGTCCAGGAGGTGAGGGGGGGGGGGGGTCAATGACAAGCATGAGTTTTACAGAAACGGTTGAGAGTTGCATTTGCAATGTTTTTCAGTGCTCCGTTTGATGGTTTGTAATGGGTTTATCTGAGTTGGTTGTAAACCCTATCATATACCTAGTAAAGTGGCAAGCCTCAGATGAAACAAATCCTCCTACATAAGTTGTACATGTTTATCTGCAGTCTTCTTCTCTCTACAGCCGTTAAAAGTCCAAAGTTTATACAGCTTGTCTAAGCTTCCAGAAAGCAGGGAGTGGGGAGCTGAAGTTAAGCCTCGTACACACGGAGCGGGAATCTCGTCGGGAAAAAAATATGTTTTCCCGGCAAGCTTGCCTTGCTCGCCGAGTGTACACTTTTGAATGGCAAGGACGCGGTGACGTGTAAAAAGTAAGCTCCTGCGCTGTTTAAAACCAAATAAAATAAATTAAATTAGGGGGCATTGCTGCAGACACCTGGTGATCTGTCCTAACCAGCAGAAAGTGTCAAATGAATACAGTGGTGGTGTCTGCGCTGTGTGACACAAAGGGAAGAGGGAAGGGGGAGGTGTGACTGATGGGCACACTAAGTGAAAAAGCAATGCATAAACAGTGAATAAATAATAATAAAGTAATACAATTTCCAGTGAGTTGACAGTGAGTGATCAAACCTAGAACAAAAAGTCAACAATAATGACATCCTAAGGTGTACCTAAGGTGTGTGTATAGTATGCCTGTAAAGTCGCACTTGTTTCCTGTGCTTAGAACTGTCCCTGCACAAAGTGTAATTTCTGAAGGAAAAAAAGTCATTTAAAACTCACTCGCGGCTATAATGAATTGTCGGCTCCCGGCAATACATAGAAAAGTCATTGATAGAAAAAAAAAATGCGTGGGGGTCCCCCCAAATTCAATTACCAGGCCCTTCAGGTCTGGTATGGATTTTAAGGGGAACTCCACCCCAAATAAAAAAAAAATGGCGTGGAGTTCCCCCAAAAATCCATACCAGACCCTTTATCTGAGCACGAAGTTCCACATCAGGTCTGGCCCCTCGTATGTCAGACCCCGCCTACGTCATTGGCTGAGCGGACCTGATAGGGATGTCCAGCGCTGTCCACACGAAACGTCATTGGCTGAGCCTGAGCGGACCTGATGGGGAACTTCCTCCGCAGTGTAATAAATTAATGGACCCGCCCCGTCTCACATTCCGCATCTGGTCCGCTTAGCCTTACACCTACGTCATTGGCTGAGCGGACCTGATGGAGAACTTTAGAAGGGGCGGGTCTATTCATTTAATTCACTGCAGAGGAAGTTCCCCATCAGGTCCGCTCAGGCTCAGCCAATGACGTTTCGTGTGGACAGCGCTGGACATCGGATCGCCGTGGGACACTGGATTACATCGCTGGAATGTTTTTTGTTTTTTTTAATAATTTTTCCAAGTTGTCTGTGTGTTTTTTTTTATTTTTTACACTTTCTTCGTGAAATGGTAGGGGTACAATGTACCCCTTACCAATTCACATAGGGGGGGGCGGGATCTGGGGGTCCCCTTTGTTAAAGGGGTCTTCCATATTCCGATAAGCCCCCTGCCCGCAGACATCCTCCCCATGTTGAGGGCATGTGGCCTGGTACGGTTCAGGAGGGGAGGCACTCTCTCGTCCCCCCCTCTTTTCCTGCGGCCTGCCAGGTTGCGTGCTCGGATAAGGGTCTGGTATGGATTTTTGGGGGAACTCCACACCATTTTTTTTTTAAATTTGGGGTGGAGTTCCTCTTAAAATCCATACCAGACCTGAAGGGCCTGGTAATTGAATTTGGGGGGACCCCCACGCATTTTTTTTTAATCAATGACATTTCTATGTATTGCCGGGTGCCGACAATTCATTATAGTCGCGAGTGAGTTTTAAATGACTTTTTTTCCTTCAGAAATGACACTTTGTGCAAGGAAACAAGCACGGGAAACATGCGCGACTTTACAGACATAATATACACCCCCCCAGGTACGAAATTTAAAGGAATATTTCACTTTTATTGTTTCAATGTAAGCATTATTAAAATCACTGCTCCCGAAAAAATGTCAGTTTTTAAAACTTTTTTTTGCATTGATACATGTCCCCTGGGGCAGGATCCGGGTCCCCAAACACATTTTATGACAATAACTTGCATATAAGGCTTTAAAATTAGCACTTTAGATTTCTCCCATAGACTTTTCGAATTGCCGTGAAACCCCAAATTGTTCGCTGTTCGGCGAACGGGCGAACAGGCAATGTTCGAATCGAACATGAGTTTGACTCGAACTCGAAGCTCATCCCTACTAACAGCCTGGAAGGTCACACATGTGAATGAATGAAGATGATGATTGCAGCGCTGTAGTGGTCTCCTATACGTTGCTGAGAACACTCAGTAGCAGATGTATCAAGTATAAAGAAACAGATAACATATATAGCGTGACTCTGTATAATTGACAGCAATGGGGCAGATACAGGTCATACAGTGATGCACTCACTTTTGAAAAGGGAGCGTGGGCGTAACTCCACGAACGCCGAGTTCGTAAGCCGTCTGTATGTCAGCATTGATCCTCTCTGCCTCCCAGCCGTGAAGAGTGATAATGAGTGACTCAGCAAATGGCAATGTGTATGAGAGAAGGAAGACTCATCGCATAATCCCGCAAAAATAACACATTTATTAAAGTATAAAACACTTAAAAACTCACATTTGAAATAAATCTGCGGTGTGTGACATACACGAGCGCCAAGCTCGTCTCCTGCCGTCAGATTGTGAATAAACCTAGTGCTCCAATCCCGACGCGTATCGTCACATCATGAAGTCACATGATGTGACGATACGTGTCGGGATTGGAGCACTAGTTTTATTCACAATCTGACGGCAGGAGACAAGCTCGGCTCTCGTGGATGTCACACACCGCAGATTTATTTTGAATCAAGTATAAATTTATTTCGAGTGAGTGCATCACTGTATGACCTGTATCTGCCCCATTGCTGTCAATTATACAGAGTCACGCTATATATGTTATCTGTTTCTTTATACTTGATACATCTGCTACTGAGTGTTCTCAGCAACGTGTAGGAGACCACTACAGCGCTGCAATCATCATCTTCATTCATTCACATGTGTGACCTTCCAGGCTGTTAGTCTAAGGCCGGGATCACACTGGGGCGACAAACGCTCCGACATTGGGAGCTCATGTCGCATGACGTGTAAAAATCAATGTTTCCCTATGGGAGCCGTCTTAACTGGTCCGACACATGTCGGTCCGACTTTAAAAATGCTTCCTGTACTACTTCGGTCCGACTTTGATCTGACTTCAGCCCATTGACTATCATTGAAGTCGGATCAAAGTCGGACCGCAGTCTTGCATGATCCGACTTTGGCATGCGACTTGTGCTGTGCTGCTCTTGAGGGGGAACTCCACACCAAATTTTAAATAAAAAACCGGCATGGGTTCCCCCTCCAAGAGCATACCAAGCCCTTGGGTCTGGTCTGGATTTGAAGGGGAACCCCTACGCCAAAAAAAACGGCGTGGGGGTCCCCCCCAAATCCAAACCAGACCCTTATCCGAGCTCGCAACCTGGCAGGCCGCAGGGGAAGAGGGGGGGATGAGAGAGCGCCCCCCCTCCCTCCTGAACCGTACCAGGCCACATGCACTCAACATGGGGGGTTTGGTGCTCTGGGGCAGGGGGGCGACCTGCGGCCCCCCCACCCCAGAGCACCCTGCCCCCATGTTGATGAGGACAGGGCCTCTTCCCGATAACCCTGGCCGTTGGTTGTCGGGGTCTGTGGGCGGGGGGCTTATCGGAATCCGGGAGCCCCCCCCTTAATAAGGGGGCCCCCAGATCCCGCCCCCCCCACCCTATGTGAATGAGTATGGGGTACATCGTACCCCTACCCATTCACCTGGTGGGAAAAAAATGTCAAGAAAAAACACAACACAACTTTTTAAATTAATTTATTGCACAGCTCCGGGGGTCTTCTTCCGACTTCGGGGGTCTCCGCGCTCTCCGGTTCTTTCTTCTGCCGGGCCTCCGCTATCTTCTTCCAGCTCTTTTGCTAGCGGGGCCCGGTCTTCTCCATCGCCTTCTTCTTCTCCCGCTCTCCGGTTCTTTCTTCCGCCGGGCCTCCGCTATCTTCTTGCAGCTCTTTTGCTAGCGGAGGCCCGGTCTTCCCGTCGTCTCGTCCGGCTCTCCGTTGTCCTTCTGCCGGCCCCTCCACTACCTTCTTGTAGCTCTTTTGCTAGTGGAGGGGCCGGTCTTCCCGTCACCGTCGCCGTCTTCTTCTCTCTTCTCCTCCTCGATGTTGACGTGTCGCTTCCTCCCCCTGTAATACTGGCTGTTCGCTCCCCTCCGCATTTAATATAGGCTTCTCATGACGTCACAGTCACATGCTCCCATGACGTCACAGTCACATGCTCCGGGGCCACTGGAGCCTGTGACTGTGACGTCATGAGAAGCCTATATTAATGCGGAGCGGAGCGAACAGCCAGTATTACAGCGGAAGGAAGCGACGCGTCAACATCGAGGAGGAGAAGAGAGAAGAAGACGACGACGGGAAGACCGGCCCCTCCACTAGCAACAGAGCTACAAGAAGGTAGTGGAGGGGCCGGCAGAAGGACGACGGAGAGCCGGACGAGACGACGGGAAGACCGGGCCTCCGCTAGCAAAAGAGCTGCAAGAAGATAGCGGAGGCCCGGCGGAAGAAAGAACCGGAGAGCGCGGAGAAGAACCGGAAAGCGGGAGAAGAAGAAGGCGATGGAGAAGACCGGGCCCCGCTAGCAAAAGAGCTGGAAGAAGATAGCGGAGGCCCGGCAGAAGAAAGAACCGGAGAGCGCGGAGACCCCCGAAGTCGGAAGAAGACCCCCGGAGCTGTGCAATAAATTAATTTAAAAAGCTGTGTTGTGTTTTTTCTTGACATTTTTTTCCCACCAGGTGAATGGGTAGGGGTACGATGTACCCCATACTCATTCACATAGGGTAGGGGGCCGGGATCTGGGGGCCCCCTTATTAAGGGGGGGCTCCCGGATTCCGATAAGCCCCCCGCCCGCAGACCCCGACAACCAATGGCCAGGGTTGTCGGGAAGAGGCCCTGTCCTCATCAACATGGGGACAGGGTGCTCTGGGGTGGGGGGGCCGCAGGTCGCCCCCCGCCCCAGAGCACCAAACCCCCCATGTTGAGGGCATGCGGCCTGGTACGGTTCAGGAGGGAGGGGGGGCCGCTCTCTCGAACCCCCCCTCTTCCCCTGCGGCCTGCCAGGTTGCATGCTTGGATAAGGGTCTGGTTTGGATTTTGGGGGGACCCCCACGCCGTTTTTTCGGCGTAGGGGTTCCCCTTCAAATCCAGACCAGACCCAAGGGTCTGGTATGCTCCTGGAGGGGGAACCCATGCCGGTTTTTTATTTAAAATTTGGCGTGGAGTTCCCCCTCAAGATTCATACCAAACACAGTGCCTGCTATTGGCGGGGATCCAAGTCGGATCCCCGTTCATTGAAAGTCGGACATATGTCGGCTTCATGTCGCAGGACAAAGTCGGATCCAAAGTAGGACAGATGTCGTGTCGCACTAGTGTGAACCCAGCCTAACAGCAGTAAGGTGAGCTGCTAGCAGACACAGAGGTGTTCACACTGAAGCAATTTTTTCCTTTCAACACGGTTACTGCTGGTGGTGGGAATACCATATAGAGACTTATTTACACCTTTTTACCAATTTTTGGTACTGTTTTATTTTTGCTATCACATTGGACTAATATTGGACTCACTGTACTTACCACATACACTCAGTTCTCAGTTTTTTTCAGTTTATAGAGGTTATGTAATTTCTCTGCTGAAGGTTTGATGTCATTATTGTTGACTTTTTGTTCTAGGTTTGATCACTCACTGTCAACTCACTGGGAATTTTATTACTTTATTATTATTTATTCACTGTTTATGCATTGCTTTTTCACTTAAGCCCCGTACACACGATTGGTTTGACTGATGAAAACCATCCGATGGATGGTTTTCATCAGACCAACCGATCGTGTATGGTACCCATCGGTCTTTTTTCCATCGGTTGTAAAAAATAGAACTTGTTTTAAAATTTTCCGATGGATAAAAAACCGATCGAAAACTCTGATCGTCTATGGGCAAGTCCATCGGATCAAAAACCCACGCATGCTCAGAATCAAGTCGACGCATGCTCAGAAGCATTAAACTTCATTTTTCTCGGCTCATCTGAGTGTTTTACGTCACCGCGTTTGGAACGGTCGGTTTTTTGACTGATGGTGTGTGGGCAAGACTGATGGAAAACAGTTTCATCGGATATCCGATGGACAAATCCATCGGACGAAAATCCATAGGTTATCCGATTGTGTACGGGGCTTTAGTGTGCCTATCAGTCACACCTCCCCCTTCCCTCTTCTCTTTGTGTCACACAGCACAGACACCACCACTGTATCCAAGAACGCGGTGAAGTCATCGACTACGACGAGCCTGCGCTCGTCACATTCGATGCCGTCGCCGCCATCTTGCTACACCCTACACTACCCTTGTATGCTACGGCGCATGCGTCAAAGTCTTTTCGAGCATGCGCGGGTTTACCATGGACTGATAAGCATACACACTCACGGTTTTCCCGTCGGGAAACAGGCCGACGAGAATCCTGACGAGAAAATAGAGAGCAGGTTCTCTATTTTTCTCGTAGAGATCCCGGCAGTTTCCTCGACGAGAAACCATACACACGACCGGTTTTCTCGGCAAAAAGCTCTCCCAGCAGTTTTCTTGCCGAGAAAACCGGCCGTGTGTATGAGGCTTTACACACAGTGAGGAGAGCTGCATGATGATTGGACGGAAGGGACACACATCTCTTCACAGAGCACACAGGAATAGCTCTAAGACTGTCAGTCACAGGCTGTGTGTTGGTGCTCCCTCCCCTGTCACCTTTTGACCTCTTGGTGTCAGGAAAAGTTTTAAAAAATAACTCATGGAGAAAGCAGAGGAAGGACGCAGCAGACAGAAATTACACTTAGTGCTCTGGATTGAGACAAGTACACATTACAGAGGGATATGCTTTGTTCATATTTCATGTCTGAAATTTTCAACTACTTTAAGGGATGTTTTTAAATAATATTTGGCTCTATTTGCTTAGGTTTCATTAATAGATTATACTGTGTATACACAATATTGCAGGCGTGGAACCTGTCTACAGTAGTAATTTGTATGTTTGTATATACAGTATTTATATATATATATATATACTGTGTATATATATATATATATATATGTAGCGGGTATTTAAATTTGGGGGGAGCATCTGGGTTATTTAACCCAGATGTACTAATTGTTAGGGAATCTGAGAATCCCTTTTGTGGTTCTTGGAGGACTCTGGTGGTGCAAGGTTCCCTGTGGCCTGCAGGTGGCGTTGTCGCCCTGGGTCGGAGTTGAACCTGCACCGCAAGACTGTACCTTTTTGTCCTTTCCTGGCGCCGGTACAGCGGGGCGGGGAACCCGCTGTGACGAAAAGGGAGAGGAGATAAAAGGGGCGGACGCCCTGACCTCGGGGTTCAGAGTTGGAGGACACGGCCGCCCGCACCCAGGCACCTTTGGTCTGGGTGCTGGCGTTCCGGAGATCCGCGAGGGTGGAGGAGTCTGAGGGGCCCTAAGGTGTTGGGACCCGTATCTGAGGTGAGGAGGCCGGGGAGTGTAACCCTTCCGAATAGCCGGGTACAGCATTAATCCGGTGACGGTGGGGCCTCTGGTAACTCCCTTGGAGGGATGTCTTCCCCCTGACAGGGGCTGCAATGAAGCAAAGGTAACTCCAGTTCCTGTTCATTAGAGTCGCTGGAAGAGACTCTGAAGCCAAAAGTCCATTTAACAGCCACCATGCTTAGCAACCGTTGGTGAAACCTCAACGGTTTCGTTTTCTTTGAGGATTGTGCCTTGACCTACTCCCCACCAATACTGAACTGTTCTATGTGTCTCGAACTGTCTGCTCGCAAAGGACTATTTGTTTACCGTTATGGAATAAATAAGTGTTGGACCTTTTCAGTGTGTGGTACTCCAATTACTGGGAGCAAAGGGGGTTATCAGCAGAACAGACTTGGCTCTGAACGTATACACAGCCCGGGTGTAATCTAATTCTGGCCTTCACCTCTACACGCAGTAATATAGAGGACATGGGCCGTGGCGCACCTCGCTCTCCCCTTCAAAGTACCCCTAGACCGAAGCCAAAGTATCCACTAAAGAAGAGAGAGAGGGTGAGGCCGCTACATACCGTATTTTTCGCACTATAAGATGCACTTTTTTCCCCCAGAAACATAGGGGAAAATGTCCCTGCGTCTTATGGTGCGAATAGATGACAGGCACCGCCTCCCCGCCGCCGCCGCCACCGCCCCCCTCCTCCGCTGGCTAAGCCGCCCGCACCGCCCCATGTCATACACACTCCACATGGAGTACAGTGAGGAGGACCTGTCATACAGACAACATACTATGTACATACTGTGTACGAACTCTGTACAGTGTACACCGGCCAATCTTCTCACATCCCTTCCGGCCGTCCAGACGTCACGCCGCTCTCACGTTCCCGCCCACCATTGGCGGCTCCTCCCCCTGTCCGCTCTCTCAGGTTTGGGGTGACGTCAGTGGAGGACTGGACGGACGGTGACGCGGGCTGAGGTGAGCGAAGCTCAGTGTGGGCTACCCATCGTGCAGCGCGGCGTCCGTGGCGGGAAGTTTGTTTAGCAGAACGCGGAGGGCGGCTGTGAGGGGACACATGGACGAGCTGCTCATACCGACCAGTGCCAGCAATCATCATGATTGGCCAGCTGCAGAGCCCACACAGGTCTAATGAGCAGAGCCCACACATGTCTATGTGCAGAGCAGAGCCCACACAGGTCTATGTGCAGAACAGAGCCCACACAGCACAGTGGTGGGTGGTGGGATGGGGCCTGTGTGGGCTCTGCTCAGCTGCAGCATCAAAACGCAAGGATAAAAGTTCGCTTTTGGACAGAAAGAGGGGGGAAAAAGTGCATCTTATAGGCCTCAGGGACAAGGCATATGGCTGGCCATGGACAATCTAAATCAGATACCATACGACAACTACGGACTGTTAAAGCAGAACTCTGGGCAATTTATTTATAGCATGCAGTATGGCTGTGCCCGCTGGCACCACCGCCGCTGGCACCGCCCCCCGCCACAGCTCACATCGCCTCCCGCCGCCACCACCACCGGAAGAGAGGCAAGAGAGCGGGGGACAGACTTCCAAACCCCCGTGGACGCCAGTCAATGTTCCGGCTGGTTCCTGAGACAGAAGAAGGCGGAAGTGATTTCAGGTAAGGCTGCGTTTTTAGCAATGGTCACTCTGCATTTTCTATGGGCAATGGTCACTCTGCATTTTCTATGGGCACTGGAAAATATTTGAGTACACCATTTGGTTCAGAATGTTTTTTTCTTGTTTTTCCTCCTCTAAAACCTAGGTGCGTCTTATGGTCAGGTGCGTCTTATGGTGCGAAAAATACGGTATATATATATATATATATATATATATATATATATATATTGTGAGGGTGAGAGCTCCTGTCTCAGTGAAACTTAGGGTAAAATGGACACAGGACTCGCAAAGAGTTTGAGAAGTTCCAGAAGAAAATTGGTGAGCAGAGAAAACTATGTTTTAAGTTTTCTCTGGATTTTGTGAGTCTGGATTGGGGCTGGAAACTTGAAGACTTCAAAGAGCATTGGGAGGGATGGAGTCTTCAGTCATGTATCTGGGTTTTCCAGAAGCTCTGCAGGTTCTGTGTGTGTCCAGGTGTGCACAAACACCCATTATAAGGCAGAGCTGAGCATGGCTCAGAGTGTGTGGGATATGAGTCGTGGAGGAGCAGTTGTTGCAGACAGGAGAGAGATGTGCTACTGGTTGAGAACTCAGGCAATATCCTTGAGACGGTATTCCATGTTGGAGAGGTTCCAGGTCAGTGGACTTAGAGAGTTGGGCCAGCTGAGAGAGTCGGGGAGACTATAGCTGAGACAACTGGAAGAGAGAGTCTTGGGAGAAGAACCCCTGTGTGGGCAACAAATGCATGTATGAACTTTCCTTTTTGTTACTTTCAATAAAAGTGGGCTACCACGCCCTTAAACCTCAGTTCCTGTTGGCTGTGAACTCACTTAAAACGCATCTATCACTGAGCTAAACATCCCCCAATGTCACAATATATATATATATATATATATATATATATATGTAGCGGGGTATTCCCCTTTAAGACAGAGAGAGAAGAAGTTTCAGGTGAGAGGTGAGTCGGGAGGAAGTAAAGAGACATTACTGGAAGTGAAAGCAGAGGAGAGGGAGAGATTACATCACCCATAACCCCATTCTTGTCATGTTCCACCGCAGAGACTGATGGGAGGGGTTATAAAAGGAGAAGGAGAGGCCGGGCTCGGCCTCTTTGGGACACGAGACTTCACAGACGGATCCTGCTGCGCGGATGTGTCGGAGCGCAGGGCCTGAAGCCTGGGGCCTTGCCCCGACCAAAGAGCCTTCCACCCCCCTCTGCGAGCCTGGGTGGCATCTGACTTTGTGAGCTACAGCCTTGTCGGATCGGGGAGGCCCGATCGTTGGAGAGATCAAGTGTGTGGGACACGGCCGGTGGAAGTTTCCCGGACTGGATCTGTAGTCCGGCGGGTGAGAGGGCATAAGCCCAGCTAAGATACTGTTACTGTATATAGGCCTATAGACTGCCGTGGCCTACAAGTTATTTTTATACCCCTATTGAAGAGCCTTGTCAGAACTGAGCCTGCGGCTTTATTTAACCAAGTTCTATACCCCTTGGATTACAAAGTTATACTCTGTTTAAAGTGCACCACCATTACAGACCTGCCGGTGAAGAAAGAAGGACTAAGTTAAATATTAGAACCAGGCCTGGTGGGGATTCTAGCGTGTTTGATTACTGCGCCATAGGGCACTTAGTTAATGATTGCCCGCATGGCGCACCTGTAGCGTGTGTTACTACATAGTGTGTTAGAGTGGCAGGACGCTGCCCTTAGAAGTGATTATCTTGAACTGTGATTACTGTTACCCCCTTTATCCCTATTGAGAATATAAGTAAAACACTTTACCTATTACAATTTATTACTGTGTCCTTGCTTAGTTTTTTATATTGCATAGGATATATCATTGATTATTAGTACTAGCTGTGCCAGAAGGGGGTAGAGCCTATTGTCGGGGGTTGGCGGAGCTGTACTCAGGGCCCAAATCTAATTCTGCGGCCTCCTTAGTTGGAGGTATCGCTACACGTGGGTTCTCGTCCGGGATGCTGATACAGCAGGTGAACGCCAGAAGTGCCGGCATGGACCCCACCAAAGTAGTCCAATGGTGCGAAGCAGAAGGGACACGCTCAGAAGCGAGCGTGGCCATTGAATTCCAGGGAGTGACTGGAGAGAGAAACAAATTAAAGAGGTGGTACAAATATTGTCCCCAGATAGAAAGGCTTACGTGGTCGCAATGAGACCAGACTCAAGGACCAACTGCACCTATGCACTGATAGAGTGGGGGCAGGATGTCCCTGAAAACTTCCACGGTGCCAGTATAAAATTGTCCGAAAAGACTGAGTTCCACCTGACACATCCTAGTCAGAAGCAGTTAGAACCCTTGGACAGGAAAGCAGGGGCTGCTGTTAAATCGCAGGCAGAGCAACAGCTGATTGATCTGAAACGACAGTACCGTGACATACAAGAGAGGTTTCAGGAGACTTCCAGTATGATAGCTGAACGCATGAAGGAGTTACGTGTCGCTCCTGAGGATCAGAAAGATGGTCAGATAAAGCCCAAACCTGGGAAGGTACCGAAGAAACAAGCTCAGGGTCGCCTGCAGGAAGTAACCATCCGGAAGGATTTCCGCATTGATGGCCAGATAGGAGAAAGAGGGCAGAAGGACAAACTGTCCTACACCAACCTCCTACACCAAATAGAGTTGGGGTTGCAGAAAGGATATCAGGAATCTGAAATTAGAGAGGCTGTAATCCATGCCATCAACCCAGGTTCAAGTGTCAGGGGCATGTTAGAGAGGAAGGGTGGATTGACCCTGAACCAGCTAAAGAGGATACTGAAAAGCTACTATGAGGAGGAAGATGCTGCTGAGTTATTTCATCGACTGATAAATATGACCCAGGAGTGGAGAGACTCCTCAGAACTTCCTATTCCGGGCCATTGAGCTCAAGGACCGCCTGTTGTTTGCATCCAAGGATGAAGGAAATGGGGAGCATTTTGGAGTCGAGCTAGTCCAAAAGAAATTTCGGAGATCTGTGACTACGGGATTGAGGAGTGACTACATCAAGCTACAGCTGAAGCAGCATTTGGAAGATCCCTCAACTCCGGATGAGGTCCTCATTGAGAAAATGAATGAAGCAGATAAGATGGAGATTGAGAAGGACCAAAAACAGAGGAAACTTCAAACTCCTAGCACCACAAGTGCCAAAGTACAACAGATAGATGTCCCTTCAGACACTCGGGAGCTTAGTGTACTGACAGCAAGCACTGAACAGGGATCATGGTCTTCACCTATTCACCATTTCCCCACAAGTCAGACTGGACTGGAGGAGCTGTTACAGACCCAGAAAGAAATACTAGAGATGATGACGATGTTGATGACTCGTCTGGTGAAACCCCAGACAGAAGAGGTCTCACCACTCATGGCACCAAAGACCCCTACCACTAACCGCTCTATGAAACCAATACAGAGAGCCTGCTTCAAATGTGGAGGAAAAGGACATCTCAGGCGAGTATGCCCAAGCCTGGTAGTTGAGGAAAAGTCCAAACAGCTGGCGGGAAACTTCAGCGGGCCCCGGTGAAGGAGCCGACCGGGTGCCCATCATTTTCAGTGAGTTCCAAACTGAATGAGAAGCTAAGGAAGAGAAAAGACAAAACTCCTCAGAGGAACTATAGTATCCCTCAGCAGGGGTACACCCCAAAGAGAGAGGGCCAGACCCCTCAGAAGAGGCACAGCATTCCCCAAAGGGAATGCACACCTAAGAAAAACTATAATATCCCTCAGCAGGTCTGTACGCCCATTAAAAGGAGGGAAATCGATGCATACCAGGCCCAAGAAAGACTAAAGTCAAAAGGGAGATGGACGAGAGAGAGTCCGAAGGGAAAGGACCAGAAGAAGGCGACTCCTGCCAGGCCATATCCGGAGAAACTGGTAGGCCCATCTCCTGTAGTGCCCATTCAAGTGGAGGGAGTCTACACCAGAGCCATCTTGGATACTGGGGCACAAGTGACCCTACTATACCGGGATTTCTACGATAAGCACTTGAGTCATCTGCCCATCCAGAACATAGAGGAGCTGGAAATATGGGAAATTGGAACCCAGAGCTTCCCCTATGATGGCTATCTGCCCATCCGGATGACCTTTGACCCATCTGTGGCTGGGAAGGTCGAAGTGTTTGACACCCTGGCAGTTGTGTGCCCTCGGTCGCCAGGAGCCAACAAGAGCTCCCTTATAATAGGGACAAACACGGACCTGGTCCGAAGACTCCTGACCCCTTTAGTGGAAGAGAAGGGGCAAGCAGCCACCAAGATCCATCCCATGTTGAGGACAGCTTACCAAAGGCTGGTCCTAGAGCAGAAGACCCCGGTGGAGGGGATAGGGAAGGTGTGGAGACTTGGAAGAGGAGGGGTAGTGTTGCAGCCTGGCGAAGTAACCTGTCTCAGAGCCACTGTGAAGCTTACTTGGGAGCAGCCTGGACCCTTTGTCGTGCTGGAGTCTGACCCAAAAGGAGAGTCCTCAGGTCTGGAAGTGATACCAGAAGTGATTCCGCTGAAGGTTCTGAAGAAGGCCCATTGTAGAGTTCCAGTGAGTGTTAGAAACACTACCAGAGGCCCCATGGAAATCCCTGCCAGAATGCTGCTGGGCCAGGTGAGCCCTGCTGCCCCGGTTACCCTGTCAGAAGTAAAGGGGACGGGTGAAAGAGGAGATCTTTGGGAGAAGCTGTCCATGGAGAACTTGAATCTATCCAGGGTTTGGAAAGAGAGAGCCAAGGCCCAGTTGACTAGATGGGAGAAGATATTCTCCAGAGATGAGTTCGATGTGGGGTGTGCAAGGAGTGCCACCCATCGGATCCGCCTCCAGGAAGACAAGCCCTTCCGAGAGAGAGTCAGGCGGGTCCCCCTAGCAGATCTGGAGGATCTAAGGGAACAACTTACAGAACGCAAGAGGACTGGTGTGATACGGGAGTCCAGGAGCCCCTATGCCTCTCCCATAGTGGTGGTCAGAAAGAAGAATGGGTCATTGAGGCTCTGTATAGACTACAGGACTCTCAACAGGAAAACCATCCCCGACCAATACACCACTCCGAGGATAGAGGATGCCCTACAGAGCTTGTCTGGAGCCAAACGGTTCAGCGTTATGGACCTCAAGAGCGGGTACTATCAGATCCCTATGCATCCAGAAGACAAGGAAAAGACAGCTTTCATAACCCCAGTGGGGTTCTTTGAATTCAATCGGATGCCCCAAGGTCTGTCTGGAGCCCCAGCTACTTTCCAACGTCTCATGGAGAAGACTGTAGGAGACATGAACCTTATTGAAGTCCTTGTATACCTGGACGATGTCATTGTCTTTGGGAGAACCTTGGAAGAACACGAAGAGAGGCTGGAAAAAGTGTTGAGAAGACTAAGTGAGGAAGGACTCAAGCTTTCGCCTGAGAAGTGTCGGTTCTACCAGTCTTCTGTGAACTATCTGGGGCACATAGTGTCTGAAGAGGGGGTGGCCACAGACCCTGAGAAATTGGAGGCAGTTACCTCCTGGCCACGACCCACCACAGTAACAGAACTCAGATCTTTCTTGGGGTTCTGCTCCTATTACAGGAGGTTTGTGGAAGGATTCGCCCGAATTGCTAGACCATTGAATGAACTACTCAAGACCGAGGGGGAAGAGGACGACTCAGGGCCCAGGAAGCCGGGAGAGTCAGTCAGAGATCAGTGGAACCAGAAGTGTGAAGAGGCCTTCCAGGCATTAAAGGAGAGCCTAACCACTGCCCCGGTCTTGGCCTACGCAGACCCAACCAAACCCTATGAACTGCACGTGGATGCTAGTCATGACCAAGAACATGAAGGGCAACTGCGGCCTGTTGCCTACGTGAGTAGGAGCCTGAACCCCTCTGAGAAGAACTACCCCACGCACAAGCTGGAGTTCCTGGCCCTCAAGTGGGCGGTAGTAGACAAGCTCAAAGACTACCTGTATGGAGCGGAGTTCACTGTGAAGACCGACAACAACCCCCTGACCTACCTGTTCACCACGGCCAAGCTGGACGCCACTGGACACAGGTGGCTGGCCGCACTGTCTGGATTCAACTTCAGCCCTAAGTATAGACCAGGAGTGGGGAATCGAGACGCAGACGCTCTGTCCAGGAGATCTCATCTCCCCACCATTGAAATAGAAGATTGGACCCAAGTGGCACCGGACGGGGTGCGGGCCCTTTGTCAAGGAGCTGAATTCCAAGCTCGAGGAGGTTCCAGAGCAGAGGAAATAGGAGTTACCATAGTGGGAGTCCCCAAACACTACTGTGGAGTAGCTCAACTGGGAGAGAACAACCTGCCAAGACTGTCCAAGAAGGAGTTGAGGTGTGACCAATTGGAAGACCCCATGGGGAGATTGGTCCTGGAGGCCCTGGAGAATCAGGATCCAAACAGACTCATGCGTCAACCTTCAAAAGAAGCTCGCCTGCTGAGGAAGGAGTGGGATAGGTTGCAGCTACATCAGGGAGTGGTCTACCGAAGGGGCCCCTCTGATGACTCAGAAGATAAGTGGCAGCTGTTCCTCCCAGAGAAACATCGGGAGACTGTTCTGATTGCCCTGCATGACAATCATGGCCACCTAGGGGCTGAAAGGATCTTTCAACTTGTCAGAAGTCGGTTCTATTGGCCCTGCATGAGGGCAGAGGTAGAGGAGTACTGCCACTTATGTGCCCGATGCATCCAGAGGAAGACTTTGCCCCATCAAGCTGCCCCAATGGGCCATCTACAAAGTCAAGGCCCAATGGATCTGGTATGCATTGATTTTCTCTGCCTCGAACCCGACCTGAGTGGACTAGGAAATGTTCTGGTGATAACCGACCATTTCACCCGGTATGCCCAGGCTTTCCCGACCAAAGACCAGAAGGCCTCCACCGTAGCCAAGGTACTTATGGAGAAGTACTTTGTCCATTATGGGCTGCCACAGCGACTCCATTCAGATCAAGGGAGGGACTTCGAGAGTAAACTGATCCGGAAGCTCCTGGATTCTTTGGGAATCAAAAAGACTCGAACTACACCTTACCATCCACAGGGAGATGCTCAGCCGGAAAGGTTCAACCGAACCTTGCTCAACATGTTGGGGACTCTGGAAAGTGAGAAAAAGCAACATTGGAGCAAACACATAGCAGCCATAGTACATGCTTACAACTGCACCATCAGTGATGCTACAGGCTACTCCCCATATCGACTCATGTTTGGGAGAGAGGCGAGACTACCTGTGGACCTGGCCTTTGGCACCTCTCTGGACCATTCCTCAGTCACATCCCACAAAGGGTACGTGGACAGGCTCAGACAAAGCCTGAAAGTAGCTTATGAGCAAGCTCAAGCAGTTTCCGACCAAAGGGGGGCTAGAAATAAGAGAAACTTTGACTTGAAGGTCCGGGTGCAAGACCTACAGCCTGGGGATCGAGTGCTGTTACGCAACCTGGGGATCCCTGGGAAGAACAAACTTGCAGACAGATGGAGATCTGAACCTTATGTCATCTGTAGGAAGTTGCCGGGCCTACCTGTCTATAAGTTGAAACCAGAAGGAAAGGTAGGCCCACTGAAGATGTGGCATCGGAATCACCTGCTCCCACTTGCTGAGGCAGTTAGAATACCTCCTGCGGGAGACTCCCCTGAACGGGCCTCTATCCTGGATACTCCTAGGCCGAACACTCGGTCGCAGACCTCCCGAGCTGAAGAGGGAGAGGCCTCTCAACTTAGTGAAAATGAAGAAGGAGAACTTGATTGGCTGTGGCCTTCCCCAACTCCAGAAACTTCTAATATTGATCTTCCAGCCACTGAAGACACTCAAGATGGAACACTGAACCCAGAAGCCACAGAGTTCATCCCTTCTAGTCCTTCAGCAGAATACTGGGAAGATGCCCAGGATGGTTGTTCAGAGGAAGAGGTACCTGAGGCGCCAGAGCCGGAAATCCCAAGAGAGCAAAGGGCTCGAAGAGTCATCCGGCCTCCTAAGAAGCTGACCTACCCACAAATGGGGAACAGTTCGGAAGACTCTGTAGTTACTGCTAGAAGGAATGCTGAGAATCCGAATCCTTCCACTGTCCATTTAGTGGAGGGCAACCCCAGCTCACTCTCTGGCACAGTTAGACAGGTCGCCCCCACTGAAGCGACCTGTAGACAGGACAGCTCCCCATTCATGATGATTGGTGGGAGGCTCCTCTGTCAATCCTATGCAACCGCATTGAATCTAAAATGTTTTGTAGATCTAAAAATGTCTTTGGGGACCAAAGATTCGAAGTGGGGGGAGTGTGTAGCGGGGTATTCCCCTTTAAGACAGAGAGAGAAGAAGTTTCAGGTGAGAGGTGAGTCGGGAGGAAGTAAAGAGACATTACTGGAAGTGAAAGCAGAGGAGAGGGAGAGATTACATCACCCATAACCCCATTCTTGTCATGTTCCACCGCAGAGACTGATGGGAGGGGTTATAAAAGGAGGAGGAGAGGCCAAATCTACTCAGGGCCCAAATCTAATTCTGTAAATAACGAGGGGTTGGGACTTTGAGTGAAGCACCTGGGAAAAGTGCCTCCATCCCGGTTGGGTGATAAAGAGGGGGAATGGTGGGACTTTAAATGAGACAGTTGACAGGTAGGGGTTGAAAACAAGTCAAATTTATTATATGTGTGTATATAGTGTACTATTGCATCACAGTGGAAAAAGTTAGCATGAGCAAGTGCACATGACATAACCTACAATTGTATGTACATAACATTCAACATGATAAACCTGGCAAATTTGATAGTAACAATAACATTGTATGGACTGGACAACACATAACAATAGGGTATGCAAATAGAATAGATAAAATTGTATATAATTCATGAGAGTAGTGAATATCCTAATAGCAAGTAGCTACATCCTAGGTGCCCGACGCGTTTCTGTGAATAACACTTCATCAGGGGCGGATGTTGAAGGACATCTGAAATAACAGAGTATAGTACCGTAAGAATTTAATAATGTACAACCAGCAGGCACAAAGTGTCAATTCTGGGTACTTACAATATACCGGATTGCGGTGTGTGTAGGATCTGGGCCCAAAGAGGTGTCCATCCCAGGAGCTGAGGTGGCAACAAAAAAGCACGGAACCAGACAACATCGGTATCACTCCCAGAAAGTAAGCAGCTGTGAACCGCCATCTCCACAATGTAGTCAGTGATAGATCAAGATGGTGGATAAATATCTGAAATGGATGAGTAGGTCCATTAAGATAGTCAGGGAACATCAAAAAGGTGAATAAAGGAGTACAGAACCCTAAATACCAAGGTCCCAGAGTAATTACCTTAGTTGTTCCTTTTACATGGGCTTTACAGAGCTATGGCGTCTAAACGTGTGTGGAGATGAAGGGCCACTTCCGGGAGGACACCTTATGTGCGTCCTGCACGTACCATGTGATCACCACCAACGTCACGCTAGCCGAACACCAACCAGGGCGGGAACACAAGCCTGGGCGGTATGCAAACCCGCCCACAGCCTGTGCCACAACGTCCAGCTGGGTCGGTTGAGATGGAAATGCCGCACACCTCACAACGTCAGAAAATGACGTCAGATGTGGGGGCGGTGCGTGGCGCCGATGCGTCGAGGGTACCCACCCAATCCCCCCAGCACTCCCGCCCCCATTGGGCGGACGCGAAGGAGACAGGGAGGACAAGCAGAGCGCATCGCAGCTCCTGGGTCAGAACAAAACATGGCCCAGAAAACACCAATGATCAAATAAAAAATGTGTCCCGAGCCGTCAACAATCCACAACCGTAGTTACAGACAGTGAATACAAACTAGCGGAACAACCCCATACTAAGCTGGCAGGGGATAACTGCCAGCTAACTGTCAACTGACTCCATCCCTACTGTTGAAGTAAATAACGAGGGGTTGGGACTTTGAGTGAAGCACCTGGGAAAAGTGCCTCCATCCCGGTTGGGTGATAAAGAGGGGGAATGGTGGGACTTTAAATGAGACAGTTGACAGGTAGGGGTTGAAAACAAGTCAAATTTATTATATGTGTGTATATAGTGTACTATTGCATCACAGTGGAAAAAGTTAGCATGAGCAAGTGCACATGACATAACCTACAATTGTATGTACATAACATTCAACATGATAAACCTGGCAAATTTGATAGTAACAATAACATTGTATGGACTGGACAACACATAACAATAGGGTATGCAAATAGAATAGATAAAATTGTATATAATTCATGAGAGTAGTGAATATCCTAATAGCAAGTAGCTACATCCTAGGTGCCCGACGCGTTTCTGTGAATAACACTTCATCAGGGGCGGATGTTGAAGGACATCTGAAATAACAGAGTATAGTACCGTAAGAATTTAATAATGTACAACCAGCAGGCACAAAGTGTCAATTCTGGGTACTTACAATATACCGGATTGCGGTGTGTGTAGGATCTGGGCCCAAAGAGGTGTCCATCCCAGGAGCTGAGGTGGCAACAAAAAAGCACGGAACCAGACAACATCGGTATCACTCCCAGAAAGTAAGCAGCTGTGAACCGCCATCTCCACAATGTAGTCAGTGATAGATCAAGATGGTGGATAAATATCTGAAATGGATGAGTAGGTCCATTAAGATAGTCAGGGAACATCAAAAAGGTGAATAAAGGAGTACAGAACCCTAAATACCAAGGTCCCAGAGTAATTACCTTAGTTGTTCCTTTTACATGGGCTTTACAGAGCTATGGCGTCTAAACGTGTGTGGAGATGAAGGGCCACTTCCGGGAGGACACCTTATGTGCGTCCTGCACGTACCATGTGATCACCACCAACGTCACGCTAGCCGAACACCAACCAGGGCGGGAACACAAGCCTGGGCGGTATGCAAACCCGCCCACAGCCTGTGCCACAACGTCCAGCTGGGTCGGTTGAGATGGAAATGCCGCACACCTCACAACGTCAGAAAATGACGTCAGATGTGGGGGCGGTGCGTGGCGCCGATGCGTCGAGGGTACCCACCCAATCCCCCCAGCACTCCCGCCCCCATTGGGCGGACGCGAAGGAGACAGGGAGGACAAGCAGAGCGCATCGCAGCTCCTGGGTCAGAACAAAACATGGCCCAGAAAACACCAATGATCAAATAAAAAATGTGTCCCGAGCCGTCAACAATCCACAACCGTAGTTACAGACAGTGAATACAAACTAGCGGAACAACCCCATACTAAGCTGGCAGGGGATAACTGCCAGCTAACTGTCAACTGACTCCATCCCTACTGTTGAAGTAAATAACGAGGGGTTGGGACTTTGAGTGAAGCACCTGGGAAAAGTGCCTCCATCCCGGTTGGGTGATAAAGAGGGGGAATGGTGGGACTTTAAATGAGACAGTTGACAGGTAGGGGTTGAAAACAAGTCAAATTTATTATATGTGTGTATATAGTGTACTATTGCATCACAGTGGAAAAAGTTAGCATGAGCAAGTGCACATGACATAACCTACAATTGTATGTACATAACATTCAACATGATAAACCTGGCAAATTTGATAGTAACAATAACATTGTATGGACTGGACAACACATAACAATAGGGTATGCAAATAGAATAGATAAAATTGTATATAATTCATGAGAGTAGTGAATATCCTAATAGCAAGTAGCTACATCCTAGGTGCCCGACGCGTTTCTGTGAATAACACTTCATCAGGGGCGGATGTTGAAGGACATCTGAAATAACAGAGTATAGTACCGTAAGAATTTAATAATGTACAACCAGCAGGCACAAAGTGTCAATTCTGGGTACTTACAATATACCGGATTGCGGTGTGTGTAGGATCTGGGCCCAAAGAGGTGTCCATCCCAGGAGCTGAGGTGGCAACAAAAAAGCACGGAACCAGACAACATCGGTATCACTCCCAGAAAGTAAGCAGCTGTGAACCGCCATCTCCACAATGTAGTCAGTGATAGATCAAGATGGTGGATAAATATCTGAAATGGATGAGTAGGTCCATTAAGATAGTCAGGGAACATCAAAAAGGTGAATAAAGGAGTACAGAACCCTAAATACCAAGGTCCCAGAGTAATTACCTTAGTTGTTCCTTTTACATGGGCTTTACAGAGCTATGGCGTCTAAACGTGTGTGGAGATGAAGGGCCACTTCCGGGAGGACACCTTATGTGCGTCCTGCACGTACCATGTGATCACCACCAACGTCACGCTAGCCGAACACCAACCAGGGCGGGAACACAAGCCTGGGCGGTATGCAAACCCGCCCACAGCCTGTGCCACAACGTCCAGCTGGGTCGGTTGAGATGGAAATGCCGCACACCTCACAACGTCAGAAAATGACGTCAGATGTGGGGGCGGTGCGTGGCGCCGATGCGTCGAGGGTACCCACCCAATCCCCCCAGCACTCCCGCCCCCATTGGGCGGACGCGAAGGAGACAGGGAGGACAAGCAGAGCGCATCGCAGCTCCTGGGTCAGAACAAAACATGGCCCAGAAAACACCAATGATCAAATAAAAAATGTGTCCCGAGCCGTCAACAATCCACAACCGTAGTTACAGACAGTGAATACAAACTAGCGGAACAACCCCATACTAAGCTGGCAGGGGATAACTGCCAGCTAACTGTCAACTGACTCCATCCCTACTGTTGAAGTAAATAACGAGGGGTTGGGACTTTGAGTGAAGCACCTGGGAAAAGTGCCTCCATCCCGGTTGGGTGATAAAGAGGGGGAATGGTGGGACTTTAAATGAGACAGTTGACAGGTAGGGGTTGAAAACAAGTCAAATTTATTATATGTGTGTATATAGTGTACTATTGCATCACAGTGGAAAAAGTTAGCATGAGCAAGTGCACATGACATAACCTACAATTGTATGTACATAACATTCAACATGATAAACCTGGCAAATTTGATAGTAACAATAACATTGTATGGACTGGACAACACATAACAATAGGGTATGCAAATAGAATAGATAAAATTGTATATAATTCATGAGAGTAGTGAATATCCTAATAGCAAGTAGCTACATCCTAGGTGCCCGACGCGTTTCTGTGAATAACACTTCATCAGGGGCGGATGTTGAAGGACATCTGAAATAACAGAGTATAGTACCGTAAGAATTTAATAATGTACAACCAGCAGGCACAAAGTGTCAATTCTGGGTACTTACAATATACCGGATTGCGGTGTGTGTAGGATCTGGGCCCAAAGAGGTGTCCATCCCAGGAGCTGAGGTGGCAACAAAAAAGCACGGAACCAGACAACATCGGTATCACTCCCAGAAAGTAAGCAGCTGTGAACCGCCATCTCCACAATGTAGTCAGTGATAGATCAAGATGGTGGATAAATATCTGAAATGGATGAGTAGGTCCATTAAGATAGTCAGGGAACATCAAAAAGGTGAATAAAGGAGTACAGAACCCTAAATACCAAGGTCCCAGAGTAATTACCTTAGTTGTTCCTTTTACATGGGCTTTACAGAGCTATGGCGTCTAAACGTGTGTGGAGATGAAGGGCCACTTCCGGGAGGACACCTTATGTGCGTCCTGCACGTACCATGTGATCACCTGGGCGGTATGCAAACCCGCCCACAGCCTGTGCCACAACGTCCAGCTGGGTCGGTTGAGATGGAAATGCCGCACACCTCACAACGTCAGAAAATGACGTCAGATGTGGGGGCGGTGCGTGGCGCCGATGCGTCGAGGGTACCCACCCAATCCCCCCAGCACTCCCGCCCCCATTGGGCGGACGCGAAGGAGACAGGGAGGACAAGCAGAGCGCATCGCAGCTCCTGGGTCAGAACAAAACATGGCCCAGAAAACACCAATGATCAAATAAAAAATGTGTCCCGAGCCGTCAACAATCCACAACCGTAGTTACAGACAGTGAATACAAACTAGCGGAACAACCCCATACTAAGCTGGCAGGGGATAACTGCCAGCTAACTGTCAACTGACTCCATCCCTACTGTTGAAGTAAATAACGAGGGGTTGGGACTTTGAGTGAAGCACCTGGGAAAAGTGCCTCCATCCCGGTTGGGTGATAAAGAGGGGGAATGGTGGGACTTTAAATGAGACAGTTGACAGGTAGGGGTTGAAAACAAGTCAAATTTATTATATGTGTGTATATAGTGTACTATTGCATCACAGTGGAAAAAGTTAGCATGAGCAAGTGCACATGACATAACCTACAATTGTATGTACATAACATTCAACATGATAAACCTGGCAAATTTGATAGTAACAATAACATTGTATGGACTGGACAACACATAACAATAGGGTATGCAAATAGAATAGATAAAATTGTATATAATTCATGAGAGTAGTGAATATCCTAATAGCAAGTAGCTACATCCTAGGTGCCCGACGCGTTTCTGTGAATAACACTTCATCAGGGGCGGATGTTGAAGGACATCTGAAATAACAGAGTATAGTACCGTAAGAATTTAATAATGTACAACCAGCAGGCACAAAGTGTCAATTCTGGGTACTTACAATATACCGGATTGCGGTGTGTGTAGGATCTGGGCCCAAAGAGGTGTCCATCCCAGGAGCTGAGGTGGCAACAAAAAAGCACGGAACCAGACAACATCGGTATCACTCCCAGAAAGTAAGCAGCTGTGAACCGCCATCTCCACAATGTAGTCAGTGATAGATCAAGATGGTGGATAAATATCTGAAATGGATGAGTAGGTCCATTAAGATAGTCAGGGAACATCAAAAAGGTGAATAAAGGAGTACAGAACCCTAAATACCAAGGTCCCAGAGTAATTACCTTAGTTGTTCCTTTTACATGGGCTTTACAGAGCTATGGCGTCTAAACGTGTGTGGAGATGAAGGGCCACTTCCGGGAGGACACCTTATGTGCGTCCTGCACGTACCATGTGATCACCACCAACGTCACGCTAGCCGAACACCAACCAGGGCGGGAACACAAGCCTGGGCGGTATGCAAACCCGCCCACAGCCTGTGCCACAACGTCCAGCTGGGTCGGTTGAGATGGAAATGCCGCACACCTCACAACGTCAGAAAATGACGTCAGATGTGGGGGCGGTGCGTGGCGCCGATGCGTCGAGGGTACCCACCCAATCCCCCCAGCACTCCCGCCCCCATTGGGCGGACGCGAAGGAGACAGGGAGGACAAGCAGAGCGCATCGCAGCTCCTGGGTCAGAACAAAACATGGCCCAGAAAACACCAATGATCAAATAAAAAATGTGTCCCGAGCCGTCAACAATCCACAACCGTAGTTACAGACAGTGAATACAAACTAGCGGAACAACCCCATACTAAGCTGGCAGGGGATAACTGCCAGCTAACTGTCAACTGACTCCATCCCTACTGTTGAAGTAAATAACGAGGGGTTGGGACTTTGAGTGAAGCACCTGGGAAAAGTGCCTCCATCCCGGTTGGGTGATAAAGAGGGGGAATGGTGGGACTTTAAATGAGACAGTTGACAGGTAGGGGTTGAAAACAAGTCAAATTTATTATATGTGTGTATATAGTGTACTATTGCATCACAGTGGAAAAAGTTAGCATGATAACTTAACTTTTTCCACTGTGATGCAATAGTACACTATATACACACATATAATAAATTTGACTTGTTTTCAACCCCTACCTGTCAACTGTCTCATTTAAAGTCCCACCATTCCCCCTCTTTATCAAATCTAATTCTGCGGCCTCCTTAGTTGGAGGTATCGCTACATATATATATATATATATATATATATATATATATATATATATATATATATCTCACAAAAGTGCTCAGCATCATATCCAGAGGTTGTCTTTGGTAAATCGACGTGCTGCCAGCATTGCTGCAGAGGTTGAAGGGGTGGGGGGTCAGCTTGTCAGTGCTCAGACCATACTCCGCACACTGCATCAAATTGGTGTGCATTGCTGTCATTTCAGAAGGAAGCCTCTTCTAAAGCTGATGCACAAGAAAGCCCGCCAACAGTTTGCTGAAGACAAGCAGACTAAGAATATGGATTACTGGAACCATGTCCTGTAGTCTGATGAGACCAAGATACAATTATTTGGTTTAGATGGTGTCAAGTGTGTGTAGCGGCATCCAGGTGAGGCGTACATAGACAAGTGTGTCTTGCCAACAGTCAATCATGGTGGTGGGAGTGTCA
Organism: Rana muscosa; assembly: GCA_029206835.1. NCBI lineage: Eukaryota > Metazoa > Chordata > Amphibia > Anura > Ranidae > Rana > Rana muscosa. The sequence goes on from CM055116.1 coordinate 931,818,334, forward strand.
TGGTCTGGGGCTGCATGAGTGCTTCCAGCACTGGGAAGCTACAGTTTATTGAGGGAAACATGTACTGTGACATACTGAAACAGAGCATGATCCCCTCCCTTCAGAGATTGGGCTGCAGGGCAGTATTCCAACATGATAACAACTCCAAACACACCTCCAAGACTGCCTTGCTAATGAAGCTGATGGTAAAGGTGATGGACTGGCCAAGCATGTCTCCAGACCTAAACCCTATTGAGCATCTGTGGGGCATCCTCAAACGGAAGATGGAAGAGAGCAAGGTCTCTAACATCCACCAGCTCTTTGATGTTGTCATGGAGGAGTGCAAGAGGACTCCAGTGGCAACCTGTAAAGCTCAGGTGAACTCCATGCCCAAGAGGGTTAACGCAGTGCTAGAAAATAAAGGTGGCCACACAAAATATTGACACTTTGGGCCCAATTTGTACATTTTCACTTAGGGGTGTACTCACTTTAGTTGCCAGTGGTTTAGACATTAATGGCTGTGTGTTGAGTTATTTTGCAATTCGACACTGTTATACAAGCTGTACACTCACTACTTTACATTGTAGCAAAGTGTAATTTCTTCAGTGTTGTCACATGAAAAGATGTAATAAAATATTTACAAAAATGTGAGGGGTGTACTCACTTTTGTGAGATATTGTGTGTGTATGTATATATATATATATATATATATATATATATATAGTGGGTACGGAAAGTATTCAGACCCCCTTAAAATGTTCACTCTTTGTTATATTGCAGCCATTTGCTAAAATCATATATGTTCATTTTTTCCTCATTAATGTACAGACAGCACACATATTGACAGAAAAACACAGAATTGTTGAAATTTTTGTAGATTTATTAAAAAAGAAAAACTGAAATATCACATGGTCCTAAGTATTCAGACCCTTTGCTCAGTATTTAGTAGAAGCACCCTTTTGATCTAATACAGCCATGAGTCTTTTTGGGAAAGATGCAACAAGTTTTTCACACCTGGATTTGGGGATCCTCTGCCATTCCTCCTTGCAGATCCTCTCCAGATCTGTCAGGTTGGATGGTAAACGTTCGTGGACAGCCATTTTTAGATCTCTCCAGAGATGCTCAGCTGGGTTTAAGTCAGGGCTCTGGCTGGACCATTCAAGAACAGTCACAGAGTTGTTGTGAAGCCACTCCTTCGTTATTTTAGCTGTGTGCTTAGGGTCATTGTCTTGATGGAAGGTAAACCTTCGGCCCAGTCTGAGGTCCTGGGCACTCTGGAGAAGGATTTCGTCCAGGATATCCCTGTACTTGGCCGCATTCATCTTTCCCTTGATTTCAACCAGTCGTCCTGTCCCTGCAGCTGAAAAACACCCCCACAGCATGATGCTGCCACCACCATGCTTCACTGTTGGGACTGTATTGGACAGGTGATGAGCAGTGCCTGGTTTTCTCCACACATACCGCTTAGAATTGAGGCCAAAAAGTTCCAACTTGGTCTCATCAGACCAGAGAATCTTATTTCTCACCATCTTGGAGTCCTTCAGGTGTTTTTTTTAGCAAACTCCATGCAGGCTTTCATGTGTCTTGCACTGAGGAGAGGCTACCGTCGGGCCACTCTGCCATAAAGCCCCGACTGGTGGAGGGCTGCAGTGATGGTCGACTTTCTACAACTTTCTACCATCTCCCGACTGCATCTCTGGAGCTCAGCCACAGTGATCTTTGGGTTCTTCTTTACCTCTCTCACCAAGGCTCTTCTCCCCCAATAGCTCAGTTTGGCTGGATGGCCAGCTCTAGGAAGGGTTCTGGTCATCCCAAACATCTTCCATTTAAGGATTATGGAGGCCACTGTGCTCTTAGGAACCTTAAGTGCAGCAGAAATATTTTTGTAACCTTGGCCAGATCTGTGCCTTGCCACAATTCTGTCTCTGAGCTCTTCAGTCAGTTCCTTTGACCTCATGATTCTCATTTGCTCTGACATGTACTGTGAGCTGTAAGGTCTTATATAGACAGGTGTGTGGCTTTCCTAATCAAGTCCAATCAGTTTAACCACTTGACAACTGGGCACTTAAATCCCCTTAATAACCAGACCAATTTTCAGCTTTTGGTGCTCTCACATTTTGAATGACAATTACTCAGTCATGCAACACTGTACCCATATGAAATTTCCGTCCTTTTTTTCACACAAATAGAGCTTTTATTTGGTGGTATTTGATCACCTCTGCGTTTTTTTTCGCTATAAATGAAAAAAGACCGAAAATTTTGTAAAAAAAATGCATTTTTCTTCATTTCTATTATAACATTTTGCAAATAAGTAATTTTTCCTCATAAATTTGGCCAAAAATGTATACTGCTACATATATTTGGTAAAAATAACCCAAATTAGTGGATATTATTTAGTCTGGGTGAAAGTTATAGGGTCTACAAGCTATGGTGCTAATTACTGAAAATTGATCAATTTGATCACACCTGATGTACTGACAGCCTATCTCATTTCTTGAGACCCTAACAAGCCAGTAAAGTACAAATACCCCCCAAATGACCCCTTTTTGGAAAGTAGACATTCCAAGGTAGTTAGTAAGAGGCATAGTTAGTTTTTTGAAGTTGTCATTTTTTCCCACAATTCTTTGCAAAATTAAGATTATTATTATTATTTATTTTTTTCACACCAAATTGTCATTATAACAGGTTATTTCTCTCACATGGCATGTACATTCCACAAATGACACCCCAAAATATATTCTGCTGCTCCCCCCGAGTATGGCGATACCACATGTGTGAGACTTTTATACAGCCTGCCCACATACAGAGGCCCAACACTGAAGTAGCAACTTCAGGCATTCTAGGAGCATAAATTACACATCTAATCTCTCAACCACCTATTACACTTTTGAAGGCCCTGGAGCACCAGGACAATGGACACGCCCACAAAGTGACCCCATTTTGGAAAGCTAACACCCCAATGTATAATCTATGAGGCAATATGAGTCTTTTGAACGGTTAATTTTTTTCCAGAAGTTTTTGGAAAATGTGGAAAAAAAATGAAAACGCATTTTTTTTACACAAAGTTGTCCATTTATAGGATATTTCCAACACATATCATGTACACAGCAAAAATGACACCCCAAAATATATTCTGCTGCTCCTCCTGAGTATGGCGATACCACATGTGTGAGACTTTTATGCAGCCTGGCCACATACAGAGGTCCAACACTGAAGTAGCAACTTCAGGCGTTCTAGGAGCATAAATTACACATCTAATCTCTCAACTAGTGATGAGCCGAACACCCCCGGGTTCGGTTCGCACCAGAACCCGCGAACGGACCGAAAGTTAGCACGAACTTTAAAACCCTATTAAATACAATGGATGCGAACGTTCAAAATCTAAAGTGCTATTTATAACGACTAATATGCATGTTATTGTCCTAAAAAGGATTTGGGAACCCGGGTTCTGCACCAGGGGACATGTATCAATCCAAAAAAAAGTTTTAAAAACGGCCGTTTTTCGGGAGCAGTCATTTTAATGATGCATAAAGTGAAAGAAAAAGAGTCAAATATTCCTTTAAATATCGTACCTGGGGGGTGTCTAAAGTATGCCTGTGAAGTGCCACGTGTTTCCCGTGTTTAGAACTGTCCCTGCACAAAATTACATTTCTAAAGGAAAAAAAGCCATTTAAAACTGCTTGCGGCTTTAATGTAATGTCTGGTCCCGGTAATATGGATGAAAATCTTTAAGAAAAATGGAATAGCTACCCCATCACAGCCCCCCCCCCCCCTACCCCAGCCCATTATCAGCCCCTTTGGGTCTTGTATGGATATTAAGGGGAACCCCGCACACAAAATAAAAAAGGCCCTATATACTCTGAACAGCCGTATACAGGCGGTGCATACAAGACAGGGACTGTAGGTTTGTTCTTATGTAGAATCTGTTTGTAATTTTGAAGAGGTACATTGTTTAAGTGTAGCTCCAGCCAAAAAATCTATTTTTAAGCTTTTTGGAAAACATAGGGAAGGGTTATCACCCCTGTAACATTTGTTTTGCTGTCTGTGCAGTGTGCACCTGTTCAGAACAGTTCACCTCACTTTCCGTCCTAATGACAAATGTGTTTTGAAAATTTGGGGTTTTTATTGAAACAAGAATTGGTGATAAAGCATCAGTGGAGAGGAGACACTTTTTTCCCCATATTAACTCTTACAGGAGAGAATTTCCCTTCCTAGGGGTAGATTTCCTCTCACTTCCTGTTGTATCCTTACGTTTGCAAGGAGGAGTCTCTTTGTAAGTTGGATGTTTGAAAGTAGGGGCCTGCCGTATATACTCAGCTGAAATTTGCCCCTTACATGTTGGTGTTGCCACAACACTGTGAGCCCTCACAGTTACTCTTGGTGGGCGCATGAATGGGCCCTGCTGTGAATTATTAGATCAAGAATTGTAATTGCATGCCCCTGTTGAACAGGGGCTGAAAAATTGGGCCTTTGGTGGTGGTGGTGGTGGTGGTGTTGACACAACACTGTAAGGCCTCACAGTTAGTCTTGGTGGGCGCAGGAATGGGCCCTGCTGTGAATTATTAGATCAAGAATTGTAATTACATGCCCCTGTTAAACAGGGGCATACAAATTGGGCCTTAGGCACTGGTGCCACAACACTGCAACCCCTCACAGATACTGTACTTGGAGCACAGCAATGAGCCCTGTTGCAAAGTATTGCATCAAAAATTGTAATTACACGCCCCTGTTAAACAGGGGCTGAAAAATTGGGCCTTAGCCACTGGTGCTGGTGCCACGACACTGCAACCTCTCCCAGATACTCTAGTTGGAGTGCAGGAATGAGCCCTGCTGCAAAGCATTGCATAAAAAATTGTAATTACATGCCCCTGTTAAACAGGGGCATAAAAATTGGGCCTTAGGCACTGGTGCCACAACACTGCAACCCCTCACAGATACTGTACTTGGAGCACAGCAATGAGCCCTGTTGCAAAGTATTGCATCAAAGATTGTAATTACACGCCCCTGTTAAACAGGGGCTGAAAAATTGGGCCTTAGCCACTGGTGCTGGTGCCACGACACTGCAACCACTCCCAGATACTCTAGTTGGAGTGCAGGAATGAGCCCTGCTGCAAAGCATTGCATAACAAATTGTAATAACACGCCCCTGTTAAACAGGGGCTGAAAAATTGGGCCTTAGCCACTGGTGGCGGCACCCAGAAACAAAAATGTTCTTCCAAGCTATCATCATCAATCGGATCATTGAGGAGGAGGAGGATAGTCAGTCAACATAACAGGACAGTCTCTCAGCATCAGCATCAGTCTTGAAGGGATGTGACATTTGAAAATAAATTAGTCTGTTATATCAGCTTCAGGTGTTTGGTAGCTGGTGGTGATCCAAGACTGGTTCATCTTTATGAAGGTCAGTCGATCAACAGAGTCGGTGGACAGGCGCACCCTGTGATCCGTGACAAATCCTCCAGCAGCACTGAATGTGCGTTCTGAAAGAATGCTGGATGCAGGACAGGCCAGTAGCTCAATTGCATACTGTGCAAGCTCTGGCCAGTGATCCATCCTCAAGACCCAGTAAGCCAGAGAATTTTCGGTGGGGAAGGTGTCCAAGTCTGACCTTGCCCCTAGGTATTCCTGCACCATGTATATCAGACGCTGGCGATGGTTGCTGGAACCGATCATACCTTGGGGCTGCGGACTAAAGAATTGTCTGAACGCATCGGTCAGACGGCCACCTTCCCCACCGCTCCTTCTTTGACTGACCGAAGCCTCAGCAACTCGTTGTCCAGGACCAGGAGTTTGTAACCTCCCAGTCTCTGGGAACGCGTTGCACAGACCTTTCTGCAAGGCCTCCCGGAGTTGTCTCATCCTCTGCTCCCTCTGCGACGGTAAGATAAGGTCCGCAACCTTACCATTGTACCGTGGATCAAGGAGAGTGTCCAGCCAGTAATGGTCCCTCTCCTTGATCCGAAGAATACGAGGATCCTTCCGCAGACTTTGCAGGATCAGGGAGGCCATGCAGCGTAGGTTAGCTGAGGCCTTCGGTCCGGAGTCCTCTGGGTCACTAAGGATGACATGATCCGCAGCCACCTCCTCCCAGCCACGTACAAGTCCACTGGTTTCTTGGGACTGTAAATCATCCCTAAAAGACTGCTGCTGATGATGCTGAGTTCCAGGCTCCACCTCCATGCTGACACAATCCTCCTCCTCCTCCTCTTCTTCCTGTGCGATGGGTGGGACAGAAGGAACACTGTCTGGGTAAAGGGGGCCTTGAGAGGCAAGGAAGTCCTCCTCTTCCTGCCTCTGTTCTGCCTCAAGTGCCCTGTCCATTATTCCACGCAGCGTATGTTCCAACAGGTGGACAAGAGGTACAGTGTCACTGATGCATGCACTGTCACTGCTCACCATCCTCGTGGCCTCCTCAAATGGTGCCAGGACAGTGCATGCATCCCTGATCATGCCCCACTGGCGTGGTGAAAAAAACCCGAGCTCCCCTGACCCTGTTCTGGTGCCGTAGTCGCACAGGTACTCATTGATGGCCCTCTGCTGCATGTGCAGCCGCTGCAGCATGGCCAACGTTGAGTTCCACCTGGTGGGCATGTCACATATAAGGCGGTTCTTGGGCAGGTTCAACTCCTTTTGCAGCTCAGCCAGGCGAGCACTGGCATTATAAGATCTGCGGAAATGCACACAGACTTTCCTGGCCTGCCTCAGGACATCCTGTAAGCCCGGGTACCTGCCCAAGAACCGCTGCACCACCAGGTTAAGGACGTGAGCCACACAGGGCACATGGGTCAGTTGTCCCTGTCAGAGAGCGGAGAGGAGGTTGGTGCCATTGTCGCAAACTACCATTCCTGGCTTAAGTTGGCGTGGCGTCAACCACCTCTCGGCCTGCCCCTGCAGAGCAGACAGAACCTCTGCCCCAGTGTGGCTCCTGTCCCCCAAACACACCAGCGCAAGCACGGCATGGCATCTTTTTGCCTGCGTACTTGTGTAGCTCCTTGAACGCCTACGGAGCACCGCTGGTTCCGAGGACAAAGCACAGGAAGAGGCCACGGAGGAAGAAGAAGAGGAGGGGGTGGAGGACAGAGGTGTGTCACAACCAGTAGTAGCATTTTGGAGGCGTGGCGGTGGAACAACCTCCAACACTACTGCACCTTGTCCTGCATCCTTCCCAGCTGCCAAAAGAGTGACCCAATGGGCCGTGAAAGAAAGGTAACGTCCCTATCCATGCCTGCTGGACCATGAGTCAGCGGTAATATGCACCTTACCGCTGACCGCCCTGTCCAGCGAGGCCAAGACATTGCCTTCCACATGCCGGTAGAGAGCCGCAATCGCCTTCCGCGAGAAAAAGTGGCGTTTGGGAACCTGCCACTGAGGAACCGCACATTGCACAAACTCACGGAAGGGGGCCGAGTCTACCAACTGAAAAGGCAGCAGTTGAAGCACTAGCAATTTAGCCAAGCTAGCATTCAACCGCTGGGCATGTGGATGGCTGGGAGTGAACTTCTTTTGACGGTCCAGCAGCTGGGGCAGGGAAATTTTCCTGCTAGAATCGGACGTCGGTGTACTGCTAGCAGAGTGCCCGCAAGTACTTGGCTGTGACACACCTAATTCTACACCTTCATTCCTCTCAGAGCAGGTTTCAGAGAGGACTGAAGGTATAGTGGGGTTGGAGATCCCAGCTGATGCAGTGCAAGAAGAGGTCCGCTTTGTTCTTTGGTGTGGGTCTTTAAGGTAGGCTTGCCAACGAGCTGCATGGCAGGTCAACATATGTCTGGTCAAGCATGTGGTGCCCAAGCGGGTGATGTTTTGGCCACGCGATATACGCTTGAGACATATGTTGCAAACAGCAGCTGTGCGATCTGATGCACTCGACTCAAAAAAGGCCCACACCAAAGAACTTTTTGAATAACGGGCAGAGGCAGCGCCCTGCACAGGCGGAGCTCTGCGGTGTGATTCCGTCGGTGTGCTGCCCTTACGCTGGCCCCCCGAGGGCATCCTGCCTCATTGGAGATGTGCCTCCTCCTCATCCTCCTCCTCCTCCTCTCTCCTATTAGGCACCCATGTGGAGTCAGTGACCTCATCATCCCCTCCCTCCTCATCACTGGAGCCAATCTGGCAGTATGCTGCAGCTGCTGGAACATGACTGCCAGATTGGTGTCCTTCTTGAGCATCCCCTCTCTCTGCTCTCACGCTACTGCCTTCCTCTAGCTGGGTATCATCATCAGACCCTTCGAAACGCTGGGCATCCTCCTGGAGCATGTACCCAACACTGTGCTCAAACAGTTCGGGGGACTCCTCAGGAGGACATGGTTGGTCTAGGGAAGGAGTGACTGATGATGACATTGATACCAGGGAAGAGGACGCTTTGGCAGCTGCTTTGCCAGTACCCTGAGCCTGGTCATCCACTCTACCAAGTCTTCGGCATGATGCGGCTCAACACGTCCAGCTGCCGAAAAGAAGGACAAGCGTGTCCCATGGCCACGTGCTGATGGCGATGCACCGCGTCCACGACCAGCACTGTTGTCTCTAGACACAGAGCCTGCTTGCCCTCTTTTATTGGCTCCTGACTGTCTGCCTCTCCTTGTTTGCCTTCCAGACATTCTAATGGCCTACAGGGAAATGGGAAAACCAGCAATAAGGCCTAGCTTCAGGAGTATATTTTGCCGGAATCACACTACCCCTGCTGTAGGTGCTGCAAATGCCTGTTGGTGTAACACACCAGGAAAAAGCAGCAATACAGGCTAACTTCAGGTGTAATATGGTCAGGAGGCACACTCCGCCCGCTGTAAGTGCCGCAAATGTCTGTTGGTGTAACACACCAGGATAAAGCAGCAATACAGGCTAAGTTCAGGTGTAATATGGTCAGGAGGCACACTCCGCCCGCTGTAAGTGCCGCAAATGTCTGTTGGTGTAACACACCAGGAAAAAGCAGCAATACAGGCTAAGTTCAGGTGTAATATGGTCAGGAGGCACACTCCGCCCGCTGTAAGTGCCGCAAAATCCTGTTGGTGTAACACACCAGGAAAAAGCAGCAATACAGGCTAAGTTCAGGTGTAATATGGTCAGGAGGCACACTCCGCCCGCTGTAAGTGCCGCAAAATCCTGTTGGTGTAACACACCAGGAAAAAGCAGCAATACAGGCTAAGTTCAGGTGTAATATGGTCAGGAGGCACACTCCGCCCGCTGTAAGTGCCGCAAAATCCTGTTGGTGTAACACACCAGGAAAAAGCAGCAATACAGGCTAAGTTCAGGTGTAATATGGTCAGGAGGCACACTCCGCCCGCTGTAAGTGCCGCAAAATCCTGTTGGTGTAACACACCAGGAAAAAGCAGCAATACAGGCTAAGTTCAGGTGTAATATGGTCAGGAGGCACACTCCGCCTGCTGTAAGTGCCGCAAAATCCTGTCGGTGTAACACACCAGGGAAAAGCAGCAATACAGGCTAAGTTCAGGTGTAATATGGTCAGGAGGCACACTCCGCCCGCTGTAAGTGCCGCAAAATCCTGTTGGTGTAACACACCAGGAAAAAGCAGCAATACAGGCTAAGTTCAGGTGTAATATGGTCAGGAGGCACACTCCGCCCGCTGTAAGTGCCGCAAAATCCTGTTGGTGTAACACACCAGGAAAAAGCAGCAATACGGGCTAACTTCAGGTGTATAATGTGCAGGAGGGTTAGCAACAATGACTCTGACACTGTCCCCTGCCTATCCTTCTCTCTCCCTGCACACAAGGTTTATCAAAGTATATGACACTGACACTCTCCCTGCATATCCTTCTCTCTCCCTGCACACAAGGTTTAGCAAAGAATATGACACTGACACTGTCCCCTGCCTATCCTTCTCTCTCCTTGCACACAAGGTTTATCAAAGTATATGACACTGAAACTCTCCCTGCCTATCCTTCTCTCTCCATACACACAAGGTTTGGCAAAGAATATGACACTGACACTCTCCCTGCCTATCCTTCTCTGTCCCTACACACAAGGTTTAGCAAAGAATGGATTTGACACTGTCCCTGCCTATCCTTCACTTTCCCTGCTCCGGAACACACTACACGAGGCCGCCGCGCTGACGGCCTTTTATAGTGTGGGGCGTGTACTAAACCCCCTCAGCTATAATTGGCCACAGGCATCCTGCCTGTGGCCAATCATTGCTCTCCTCGCTGCCGGCGCTGTGATTGGCCAAGCATGCAGGGTCACAGTGCATGCTTGGCCAATCACAGCGCCGGGATTACACTGCGATGGCGCAGTGTATTGTGGGCCGTTCGCGTCACTCGAATTTGGTGCGAACGGCCCAAATCGTTCGTTGTTCGCCGAACGCGCGAACAGCCGATGTTCGAGTCCAACCTATGTTCGACTCGAACACCGAGCTCATCCCTACTCTCAACCACCCATTACACTTTTGAAGGCCCTGGAGCACCAGGACAATGGAAACGCCCACAAAGTGACCCCATTTTGGAAAGCTAACACCCCAACGTATAATCTATGAGTCATAATGAATCTTTTGAATGGATCATTTTTTTCCAGAAGTTTTTGGAAAATGTGGAAAAAAAATTAAAACGCAATTTTTTTACACAAAGTTGTCCATTTATAGGATATTTCCAACACATAGCATGTACACAGCAAAAATGACACCCCAAAATATATTCTGCTGTTCCTCCTGAGTATGACGATACCACATGTGTGAGACTTTTATACAGCCTGGCCACATACAGAGGTCCAACACTGAAGTAGCAACTTCAGGCGTTCTAGGAGCATAAATTACACATCTAATCTCTCAACCACCTATTACACTTTTGAAGGCCCTGGAGCACCAGGACAATGGAAACGCCCACAAAGTGACCCCATTTTGGAAAGATAATACCCCAACGTATAATCTATGAGGCATAATGAATCTTTTGAATGGATCATTTTTTTCCAGACGTTTTTGGAAAATGTGGAAAAAAAATTAAAACGCTATTTTTTTACACAAAGTTGTCCATTTATAGGATATTTCCAACACATAGCATGTACACAGCAAAAATGACACCCCGAAATATATTCTGCTGTTCCTCCTGAGTATGACGATACCACATGTGTGAGACTTTTATACAGCCTGGCCACATACAGAGGTCCAACACTGAAGTAGCAACTTCAGGCATTCTAGGAGCATAAATTACACATCTAATCTCTCAACCACCTATTACAATTTTGAAGGCCCTGGAGCACCAGGACAATGGAAACGCCCACAAAGTGACCCTATTTTGGAAAGCTAACACCCCAACGTATAATCTATGAGGCATAATGAGTCTTTTGAAAGGTTAATTTTTTTCCAGAAGTTTTGGGAAAATGTGGAAAAAAAATGAAAACGCATTTTTTTTACACAAAGTTGTCCATTTATAAGATATTTTCAACACATAGCATGTACATAGCAAAAATGACACCCCAAAATATATTCTGCTACTCCTCCTGAGTATGGCGATACCACATGTGTGAGCTTTTTTAACAGCCTGGCCACATAGAGGCCCAACATCCAAGAAGCACCATCAGGTGTTCTAGGGACATAAATTACACATCCAATTTCCTTACAATCTATCACATTTTTGAAGGCCCTTCATATTTCTAACACAGCATGTACATACCAAGAATTACACCGTAAAATACATTCTGCTGAGTAAACGGTAAAAAAAAAGATTACCTGTGGTTTTAGTAGTGCAATTGTCCACAGGAGGAGAGCCCTGATCCAGGCAGCAGGCAGGGACATGGTCAGCGACAGTGAATGGAATTGTCCAGGCAGCAGACAGGAATATTGTCCATAGTCACTACAGGCAGGAATACTGTCCATATACAGTCCAGGGTCAGTACAAGTAGAGACATTGCCAGCAGTGCCATAATATTGGTCCTGGTAATAAGCAGGAACATGGTCCAAGTAGCAGGCCAGGAAAGAATGGGGACAGGGGTAGAGGCTTCTCCCACCCAAATCTCTTTGAAGCCTACGAGTCTCCAGACCCTAATCCGGGAATGAGAAAACTAAAAAATAGTTTTCTTCATCCAGAAAAACAATTCTGGAGCCCCTCACATATGTGAGACCCCTGTGTTCCCACTAGCATAGCAGGGTAAAAGATCAATCCAAGAGGCAGGCAAAAAACGTGGTCAAACAGTCCAGGGTCACTTCCAGAGCAGGCAGAGGTAGGTACAGTTAAGCGTTAGGCAGAAGAGTGGTCATATAACAGGCCAGGGTCAGTTCCGGAGAAAGCAGAGGTAGGTACAGTTTAGCGTTAGGCAGAAGAGTGGTCGTATAACAGGCCAGGGTCAGTTCCGGAGAAAGCAGAGGTATGTTTAGCGTTAGGCAAAAGCGTGGTCGTATAACAGTCCAAGGTCGGTTCCGGAGAAGGCAGAGGTATGTACAGTTCAGTGCAGTGGCATAAGGGGTGTGGAGGAAAATGACAGGAAATGAGAATTGCATTTACCATACTTCCCTAATAGTGTAGAAACGTATGGTAACGGCGGAAACATTCGCCTATACAGAGGCCTGGTTGGGAGGGACAGTCGGGACAATAATACACGGTGTCTCTTCGAATTCCTCCTCTGGAGCACACCCGACATCTCTTCTGACGTCTGTAGCCTGTTTCACGGGGGACGGCTTTCTCAGGGAAGTGGCGCTCGTGGAGTCTGCTCACGGAATCAGAGCGAATATTTTCTGGTGGGCTTTCAGGGTACAAAAGGGCGGAGATAACTTCTTCTTGGTAGAGTAGATAGGATACGGGGTTCTCTGTTGATTTTTTGTAAATAACATAAGTGTTATACATGGCCAAACTAAAAAAATAAATGGACACTTTCTTATACCAGTGGCAGGATTTTCTTGTGGGAAGATAGGGTTCAATCATCTGATCGTTGAAGTCCACTCCCCCCATAAACAAATTATAATCGTAGACACAAGCTGGTTTCTGGATTGTGCCGTTTCTTTTGGGGACTTCAATGTAGGTGTCGTTGTGGATTGAAGTGAGCATGTGGACGTTTCGTTTGTCCCTCCACCTGACAGCCAATATCTCCTGGTTCCTCAATGATGCCGTCTCCCCTCATCATAGCTTTTCATTGACGAGTTTTTGTGGGAAGCCTTTTCTATTGGGTCTTACTGTGCCACATGCTGGGGTGTCCCTCTGGTAAAGATTGTGGAACAGGGGCAAGCTGGTATAAAAATTATCCACATAAAGGTGGTATCCCTTTCCAAGGAGTGGATAGATAAGCTCCCAGACCACTTTTCCGCTCACTCCGATGTACTCTGGGCATTCAGGGGGATGCAGTTGGGAGTCCTTCCCTTCGTACACCAGGAAGGCGTAGATGTACCCCGTAGCTCGGTCACATAGCTTGTACATTTTAACCCCATATCGGGCCCTTTTGCTGGGGATAAACTGTTTAATGCACAGCCTGCCTGAGAATTTTATAAGGGACTCATCCACGGAGATATTCTGTTCAGGGATATATAACTGGGAGTGGCCGAATTTTAAATAGTTTGTCAAAAGCTGGGTCATTTCGGGGAGGGCACTGGGTGTTGTCATTATAGTGGAGGAACCGCATAATCATTAGGTATCGGGATCTTGGCATAATGGATGAGAAGAGTGGCATGTGGTGGATGGGTTTGGTAGACCAGTAGGAGTACAATTGTTTTTTTTTTTGAGAGTCCCATAGTAAAAGTTAGGCCTAGGAAAATTTTGAATTCCTCTACGGTAAGTTCTCTCCACGCAAAGGGACGGGCGTAACTAGACCCAGGGTTGCTTACGATGTACTGCTGTGCGTAGAGGTTGCACTGGGCCACAATGGAGGATAGTAAGTCTTCTGTGAATACTAAATGAAAAAAATTGAGCATGGAAAAACCATTGGTGTTCACCTGGACACCTGGCTGGGTGGTGAAAGGGGGGATATTTGCTGCTCCGGAATTAGGGGGAAGCCACAGGGGGTTTTTAAGGCCATAGGGAAGGCTGGCATGGCCCCTATCCCTTTGGGGCTGTGATGACACCCTACTGGTGCCTGGCCTTTGTTGCAGTGGCACTGTGCTTGGGGTGGACGGCACTGCGCTTGGGGTGGACGGCACTGCGCTTGAGGTGGACGGCACTGCGCTTGAGGTGGACGGCACTGTGCTGCTGGTAGTAGGCCGCTTCCCCACGCCAGAACCCCTTGTTTTCACGGGCACACATTAATCTTCTGATTCTGTATCAGACCCACTGTCTGTAACGGGTTCATAGGCCGAATCCGAATCGGACTGAGACTCCTCGCTGCTCTCATCGGTCATAATTAGACGCTGGTAGGCCTCCTCACAAGTAAAGAATTTTTTTGCCATGCTGGTGGCTGGTGAGGCTGCACTGCAGAGCACTGTGGTGGCACTGGTGGACACTGGTGGGCACAGGCGGCACTGATGTGGCACAGGTAGCACTGGTGTGCACTGTAGTGGCACTGGTGTGGCTCTGGTGGCACTGATTAGCACACAGGCGGCACTGGTGGGCACAGGCGGCACTGGTGGGGACAGGCGGCACTGGTGGGCACAGGCACCACTGATGTGGCACTGCAGTGGCGCTGATGGGCACAGATGGCACTGGGCACAGGTGGCTCTGGTGTGCACTGGTGTGGCTCTGGTGTGCACTGGTGTGGCTCTGGTGTGCACTGGTGGGCACAGGTGGCACTGATGTGGCACTGCAGTGGCGCTGATGGGCACAGGTGGCACTGGGCACAGGTGGCACTGATGGGCACAGGTGTGGCTCTGGTGTGCACTGGTGTGGCTCTGGTGTGCACTGGTGTGGCTCTGGTGGCACTGGTGTGGCTCTGGTGTCACTGGTGGGCACAGGCGGCACTGGTGGCACTGGTGGGCACAGGCGGCACTGATGTGGCACTGCAGTGGCGCAGATGAGCACTGATGGGCACAGGTGGCACTGATGGGCACAGGTGGCACTGGTGTGGCACTGGTGTGGCCCTGGTGTGGCACTGGTGTGGCTCTGGTGACACTGGTGTGGCTCTGGTGGCACTGGTGTGGCACTGGTGTGGCACAGGTGGCACAGATGTGGCACAGATGGCACTTTTGGGCACTTTGGGGCACTTTTGGGGCACTTTTGGGCACTGTTTGGCACTGTTGGGCACAGCTGGGCACAGGAAAAAGCAATATTAACTCACTGTGTGGCACTGTGTGACACTGATGTCTCTCCTCTCCTCTCACGCTGCATCGGTGTGAGGTGAGGAGAGAGATGAACTTGTCCTGACCCTGGTTTGTTTACATTGTGATCGCGCCGTCATTGGACGGCGCGATCATGTGGTAAAAGGCCGCTGTCATTGGCCATTTACCGCGATCTGTGTTGCTACGGGTCCGGTGGACCCGGCGAGCACAGTCGTTTGCGTGTGCGCGCCCGCGGGCGTGCGCAGGAACGATTCTAAGGGAGGACGTTATATAACATCCTCCCAGAGTTAAGCAACCACCTTGTCGCCGTTATTCGGCGGCAGGTGGTTGTTAAGTGGATAATCAAACACAGCTGGACTCAAATGAAGGTGTAGAAAAATATCAAGGATAACCAGAAGAAATGGACAGCACCTGAGTTAAATATATGTCACAGCAAAGGGTCTGAATACTTAGGACCATGTGATATTTCATTTTTTCTTTTTTAATAAATCTGCAAAAATTTCAACAATTCTGTGTTTTTCTGTCAATATGGGGTGCTGTCTGTACATTAATGAGGGAGAAAAATGAACTTAAATGATTTTAGCAAATGGCTGCAATATAACAAAGAGTGAAAAATTTAAGGGGGTCTGAATACTTTCCGTACCCAGTGTATATATATATTGTAGAGGATCAGCCTGGGGCAGGGTTAAGAGAGGGTTAACTGAAGAAGTCAGGTACTTTCCCTTCAGACCTGGTTATTAGTCAGCTGGTCTGAAAGTGTGTACTTGAGCCGGAAGCTCACACCGCCTGAGAGAAACTATTCCATTATGGAAAGGGAGTATCTGGCAATAAAATGGGCTTTGGAGACACTCCGCTACTACCTGTTGGGCCGACCCTTCAAGTTAGTGTCAGACCATGTGCCCCTTACATGGATGGCCCAAAATAAGGATAAAAACTCCAGACTCACCCGGTGGTTTCTCGCCCTACAGGACTTAAAGTTTGTAGTGGTGCATAGACCGCAGGGAAGTACATCAGAATGCCAAAATTTTGCCATTTTGCTTGTGGTGTCCAGACCCCTGGGCCTAGAATGGGGGGGGGGGGGGTAGAGAGTAAGCCTGGGGCAGGGTTAAGAGAGGGTTAACTGAAAAGGGCAGGTACTTTTCCTTCAGACCTGGTTATTAGCTGGTCTGAAAGTGTCGGTGGAGCTGTTTGCTAGGAGTTGTGAAGTTTTGCATATAAGCCCGTTTGCTGCAGAAACTGAACTTTACCCGTGCGGGAATGTATATAAAGACAAACCTGTCGTTTCTTCCATTTGTTTTGCTTTTTATGCTGAAAAAAGCATCTTTTATTTTTACTGAATTGTCTCTGAGCTGGCTGTTCACCCCTCTGATCCCTTCCAATATATATATCTATATACGGTATATACACATCCCTGTTAGAAATCCCTAAATGTTTCTAACATAATGGCAACCCATTTGTGAAATTGCTATCAGGAGGAGTAAAGAGAAAACTGAATATTTAACACGTGGAGACAGAAAATAATGTACGGTAAATAATGCAGTGAGCTATACACTGTGATAAATAAAGCCTAACTCTTTTGAATAGAGGGAATTTTGTCATGTTTTTATTTCTTACTGTGATCACACTAGGGAGATTTTCTGCCACATCCAGATGTTTTGACACTAGGGGATGCACCTGTCACTTTGACAAGAAGCAACAGATAGGGATGAGCTTAGGTTTGGTCTGAACCCAAGATCATCTGAACCTGGAAGTTAGGAGTCATTACTTAGCCAGTGAGCTGTGAGTTGGAGATTCCCCGCCGAGTAGCTGATGTAGACAAAGAAGCAGAGATATGCGCAGGGTTGCCACCTGTCCGGTATTCACCCGGACAGTAGGGGTTTTGAATCATGTGTCCGGGTTTCAGACTGTCTGAAAGCCGGACACATTATTTAGACGGGACTGCAACCCGCCCCCCTCCAACTTAGGCATGCCTGAGCACACCCTATTCACCCAGTGCAATGCTAATTCCCCCTGTTACCTGGGTTGCACACACCTATGCTCCCCATGAACTACAACCACCAAGTGCATAGGCCCCCTCCCTTCTCTGTCCTGCCCCTGAGCAAGTGAGTACACTAAGGTAAGGGGGACTCGGATGTAAGGGGTGCTCTGTGGACTCTGATGTAAGGGGGAGCTTTGGGAACCCTGATTTAATGGGGAATGCTGGGAACTCTGATGTTAGTGGGGGCTTTGGCAAGCAGAAACCCCCTTACATCAGAGTTCCATATACCACAGTCCACAGTGTTCCCCTGTCAAAAAATAAATAAAATTGCTGTGCGCAGCTATAGTGTTCGGGTTTGGCGTGAAGAAAAGGTGGCAACCCTAGATATGCATGACATCATTGATCTAATATCAGCACATGGCCTTATCAGGTCAATTATGTCACAAGCACCCCAGCCCCTTTGTGGAGCTGGGAATCTTCTACCTGCAGCTCACTGGCCAAGCAACAACAGCTTATCTCTTGGTTCATATTGATCCCAGTTCACAGACAGCAACACAAACATTGTCATTTGGAATGCTTTCCAACTCTACTAAAAATGTGTTGTTTTTGTCCACATACCAGTTACAAAGTGTTTCCATCACTTATTATTCCCAATATGGACAGCAAAAAAATATCCTCTCCTATAAAAAACAAAATTATAACATTAAAGGGGTTGTAATGCTTCGTTTTATTTCACCTTAATGCATCCTATGCATTAAGGTGAAAAAACACCTTGCACACTCCGGCCCCCCCGAGCCCCCAATTTACTTACCTGAGCCCTGAATCTCCGTGGGTGCAATCCCGCGTTGCTTTCCCCCAGCTCTTCATTGGATGATTGATAGCAGCGCAGCCATTAGCTCCTGCTGCTGTCAATCAAATCAATGATGCAGCGCGCCGGGGGGCGGGGCCGAGTGATTCACTCAGTGGCTATGGCCGCTGCGTGTATCGCAAAGGAGCGCGCCCGCAAGCTAACCCCCTTGCAAGACAGCCGTCGAGGGACCCCAGAAGACGAGGATCAGAGCAACTTTGTGCAAAATGAACTGCACAGTGGAGGTAAGTATGGTATGTTTGTTATTTTTTATTTTTTTATTTTAATAAATCTTTACAACCCCTTTAATGGTAGGTTAACATCTATGTGTGTGGCTGCAGGTGTGAGAATCACAGCAAATGTGATCACTTCTAAAAAAAAAAAAAAAAGGTATTTACACTATTTTTATATATTTATACACAGGTTTTACCTTTCATTTCTATTTTAAACTAAATGGGTTGTTTTACAAGGTGATAATTTTCAATCACTTTAAGTTGGATATACGCAGGCCAAAAACGGTAGGTTTGGCAGCAACTAGCCAACTTTCGGCCTGTGTGTTCAGCTGTCTGTTCTACAGAAGCTGGTCCTACGACCGGCTTCTATTGAACAGGCATGCTGGAAAACTGGCATCTGACCGGCATCTGATCAGCACTGGCAGCCAACAGCTGCCAGTGCTAATCAGTGTAATCTGGTGGGGGGAGTCCCATTGTCAGAACACAAAGACACAGCAGAGGAGATCACCACACTAACATTGCATGTGGTAGTACGGCAATCTCTGTTTTTTTTGTTCAGACTGTTGGGTTGAATGAAAAATTTATAGTGTGCACCCAGCCTAACCCTTATTTTCCAGCAGGGAGATATTATCTCAGGAGTACCTGAGAGATAAGATGTCAGTGGGAGGTCTACCCATCAGCATCTACCCTTAGCCAGAATATACTGTAATTATAGCGTGGACCAATAAATTAAATTAAATTGTAGAATTTTAGAATATTAAAATGTTTTTTTATTTTTTTATTTCACAAACCTTCAACCAGTTGTCATAATACAGCTTTAACACATGTCACATGCAATTTAATATGTGGCGTACCTAACAATGAGGCATATGATTACAAGACCCCTCCACAGGGGGCAGAGTTTCAGGGCACCTTTAAGCCTACATTGATGCAAGTGTAAGATGAGGGCCGCCTGTCACAATTTGGAAGACCCCTTGCAGTTTCTTTGCTAAAACTGGAGAATGCAGCTGTGCATGGTAGCCAATCAGCTTCTAACATCAGCTTGTTCAATTAAGCTTTGACAATAAAACCTGGAAGCTGATTGGTTTCTATGCAGAGCCACGTCAGATTTTGTACACTACAGTTTTAGTAAATCAACCTCACTGTTTTGCAAATGAAGAAGTGTTGGATTAGATGCTAGAGCTGTGTAACACTTAAAACAGATGTTGAGGGTTAGCAGCAAACAGTAGCAAAGTCAGCAGACTGTTCCAGACAGCAATGACCTACAATAGCAAAAGTAACATACTATAAGCCAGTGTTTCTCAACTCCAGTCCTGAAGGTGCCCCAACAGGTCATGTTTTAAGGCTTTCCATTATTTTGCGCAGGTGATTTGATCAGTTTCAATGCCTTAGTAATTACCACAGCTGTTTCATCTGAGGGAAATCCTGAAAACATGACCTGTCGTGGCGCATTGAGGATTAGAGTTGAGAAAGACGACTAAAAACACAGATGAGTGGAATACAAATGCAATGCAAACAATACACTGCAACAATTTAACGCACGCAAAGTCAGAGACAGGCGGACCTCTATCCAAAGCATGAACAAATAGTCAAACCTGTTCATCAGGCATTGGCCTAAAATGTTTTGAGCATGCTTTAAAGTCTACTACTGAGGTCAGGTGTGCACAGGAGAGACCTGAGCTGCAGTGATAAGTAATGTCCAGCAGATGGCAAAGGCTAAAAGCTGATTTTTTACATGGACACCATAGTGGTGTCATCAGCTGAATTTGTTATGGTATAATTTACCCCTTAATAATTCTTAACTACTGGTACTTTACATTCACCTCAATGTACAATTTTTGTCTGATGACTTTTCATTTATTTCCAACACTGATAAACTGGCAGCATAAAAGTGAAAAGATATAAAGAAGACTCCTTCAATCATTAGCACCACTAGACAAAGCTTCTTTGTCTGGCGCTTGTGTAATTGGTATCACAGTATCCCAGGGAAGCAGATACATCTCGGAAGGCAAAATTTTGTCAATGTCATGCTTCTCTGTATCTATCTGTGACAGAGCAATTAGATAGTATGCAATACTATGATTAATATGATGATTGTCATAAGGTTAGCTAACAGTATTCAAGCTTTCAGTGATTAATAAGCAACACAATTCAGAGACAAGATTTTTTTTCTATCAAATGCGAGGAAATATAGACGTTATCTACAAGTTAGGTAATTCTATTGCCGTGGGACCTGAGCGAACACCCCCTTTGTTTATTCTGTAGGCATGACACATATATCACAGTCTGGGCATTTATTAAGCGTTTCTTTTCAAGTTACATGCTGGACAAACAAATGCAAACTTTCTTATTATAGAAAGAATGAAGCATTGAATTAAATCCATTTCTTCACTATAAGGCCCCAGGTGATCTTCCAAGTTTCCAAAGTCATTCATAACTGTCTTTTTGTAAAGCTTTACAAAACACAAAGACAGTGCTTGGCAAATACATACTTTGCACCAAAATGAACTAGAACATTTTATTTTAGTGTGACTTTGGCAAAACTTTAATCATGAAAGTGATATATACTGAAGTGAAAAATAGATATAAACAATAAGGTATTGTTTAAAGAGGCGGTGCATTATTCTGGTGGGTGATCACAACTATTAGGCCCAAAAGTGGGTGGGGATTGAACAAATGTGTCTAATAGTGGGTTGTGTCACTTTGGATGGAGTTTAAAATGTCATGATCTTACTGTAGCACCCTCTCGTGTTCGCTAGAAGTAGTATTAGAGTTTAGAGTAGGTAGATTTAGTTTAACTCAGGGCTAAGACTGAGCTATGGAATCTGAGTCAGGGATCAGTAACTCAGGGCTGGGTGATTCATCCTGACAGCTCCTCTGGTGCCTCCCCCTTTTTCTGGGCCATTAGAGAATGTTCTAGAGCAAGTGGGTGGAGGTTAGGAGGGACTGTATTGAATATTTATGAGTCGTCGGCCAATCTCCAGTAGTGGGCTGGCAGGAAGCAGCGCTTACCTCATAAATAGATGTAGCGTTGTCTCACTCTATAACCCACAAATCTCGTCCAAGTTGGCCAGAACAATGTACACAGGCTTTCCAGTTTCAGTTGGGGAGAAAAGTTGCCTGTCATGTCTGGGCTTTTTCCACCCTCCCTCCTCCTTCCTGTTTTCACTAACTGAGTGAGTGTAAAATGAGCTGACACCCACACACAGCTCTGGATTGAGTGGCCTATATTGTGCTTCTAATGGCTGGAAGAGGAAAACCAATCAGGAGCAGGGTTACAACAGCCAATGGAAGAGATTGTACAGACCTGAGGGAAAAGTTCAGTCAGCCATGAGGGATGGAAGAGGCCAGACCTGAGGGAGAGGTGCTGGCTCTTAGATGATTTCCCCGCGCGATTCAGGCCTCCGCCGCGAGTTGGGATGTCCTGCCTGAGAGAGGGGGACCCCAGGTAAATATCGAGGTGCATCTCCATCAGTGGTGAATCGTCCCAGCGTGAGGGGACCGGCCGGCCGCCATTATACAGAGCAAAGATACAGAGTATCTGAGCCGAACACCTCCCTGTTTGGTTCGCACCAGAACATGCGAACAGGCAAAAAATTAGTAAGTTATTGTCATAAAAAGTGTTTGGGGACCCGGGTCCTGCCCCAGGGGACATTTATCAATGCAAAATAAGTTTTAAAAACGGCAGTTTTTTCGGGAGCAGTGATTTTAATAATGCTTAAAGTGAAACAATAAAAGTGAAATACTCCTTTAAATTTCGTACCTGGGGGGTGTCTAAAGTATGCCTGTAAAGTCGCGCATGTTTCCCGTGTTTAGAATTGTCCCTGCACAAAATGTCATTTAGGAAGGAAGAAAAGTAATTTAAAACCACTTGCGGCTATAATGAATTGTCGGCTCCCAGGCAATACAGATCGAAGTCATTGAAAAAAACGTCAGGGGTCCCCCCCACAGTCCATTATCAGGCCCTTTGGCTCTGGTATGAATATTAAGGGGAACCCCGCAGCAAATAAAAAAAAATGGAGTGGGGTCCCCCCAAAAATCCATACCAGACCCTTATCCAAGCATGCAACCTGGCAGGAGAGCGCCCCCCCTCCTGAACGGTACCAGGCCACATGCCCATCCCTATGATAAGGACTCGTGACACCGCCCCCTCTTGCGCCACATGGGGGTTTCGTTCCTGCTGGAGAGGGGAGACTGCAGCGTCACTGGAGTATGGATCATCATTGGACATTGACGGGATTACATCGCTGGAATTTATTTTATTTTTTTTTAAATAAAGGACTTGTCCAACTGTGTCTGTGTGTTTTTTACAAATTTTTACACTTTCTTTGTGAAATGGTAGGGATACAATGTACCCGTTACAAATTCACACAGGGGGGGCCGGGATCTGGAGTTCCCCTTTGTTAAAGGGGGCTTCCAGATTTCAATAAGCCCCACGCCCACAGACCCCCACAACCACTGGGCAAGGGTTGTGGGGAGGAGGCCCTTGTTCTCATCAACATGGGGACAGCCTCCCCATGTTGAGGGCATGTGGCCTGGTACGGTTCAGGAGGGGGGGCACTCTCTTGTCCCCCCTCTTTTCCTGCGGCCTGCCAGGTTGCGTGCTCAGATAAAGGTCTGGTATGGATTTGTGGGGGGACCCCACGCCGTTTTTTTTTATTTTGGTGCGGGGTTCCCCTTTAAATCCATACCAAACCTGAAGGGCCTGGAATGGAATTTGGGGTGACCCCCCACGTTTTTTTTTTTATCGGGGTTCCCCTTAATATTCATATCAGACCCAAAGGGCCTGGTAATGGACTGTGGGGGGGACCCCTACCGTTTTTTTCAAGGACTTTGATCTGTATTGCCGGGGAGCCGACAATTAATTATAGCCGCGAGTGGTTTTAACCACTTGTCCACCAAGGATGTCATATGACGTTGCTGATTTTGAGGGGGGGTATCTGAATGATGCCTGCAGATATCATTCTTTTCTGCCAACGATTCTGCGCACCATAAGAATTCTTATAGGCGCCGCCATCCGGTGCTTCTCCGGGCTCTCCCGTGCTATCGGGGCCCGGAGAACGAATCGGCCGGTGCTGGCTCACGACGATAGAGATTTCCGGTGACCAGATGGTCACCAGTCATCTCTATGACCGTCGGAGTCCCGGGCGCGACGTTGTGACGTCATGCCCGGTACCCAGAAGTAAACAAAGCCGCAATTGCGGCTGTCAGCATGAGATCAGTGAATTTTTTTTCACCGATCTCATGCTTTCCTGCCTGGAAGAGAGATGTGGGGTCTTATTGACCCCGCATCTCTCCATAAAGAGGACCTGTCACAATGATTCCTATTACAAGGGATGTTTACATTCCTTGTAATAGGAATAAAAGTGATCAGAAAAAAAAAAAATGAAAAAAGTGTCAAAAAAAAAAAAAAAAGTAAAACACCCCTGTCCCTGGTAGCTTGTGCTCAGAAGCGAACACGCATGTAAGTCCCGCCCACATATGTAAATGCCGTTCAAACCCCACATGTGAGGTATCGCCGCGTGCGGTAGAGTGCGAGCAACAATTCTAGCACTAGACCTCCTCTGTAACTCGAAAATAGTAACCTGTAAAAAATCGTGTTGCCTATGGAGATTTTTAAGTGCAGAAGTTTGGCACCATTCCATGAGTGTGCGCAATTTTAAAGCGTGACATGTTAGGTATCCATTTACTCGGCGTAACAGCATCTTTCACATTATACAAAAAAATTGGGCTAATTTTACTGTTTTTTGTTATTTTTTTATTAGTGAAACCATTTTTTCCCCAAAAAAAGGCGTTTGAAAAAATATTGCGCAAATACCCTGCAAGATAAAAAGTTGCAATGACCGCCATTTTATTCCCTAGGGTGTCTGCTAAAAAAATATATAATGTTTTGGGGGTTCTGATAAATTTTCTAGCAAACAAATTATGATTTTTACATGAAAGAGAGAAGTGCCAGAATAGGCCCGGTGGAGAAGTGGTTAAATTACTTTTTTTCCTTCAGAAATGACACTTTGTGCAGGGACAATTCTAAACACGGGAAACATGCGCGACTTTACAGGCATACTTTAGACACCCCCAGGTATGAAATTTAAAGGAATATTTCACTTTTATTGTTTCACTTTAAGCACTATTAAAATCACTGCTCCCGAAAAAACTGACGTTTTTAAAACTTTTTTTTTTTGCATTGATACATGTCCCCTGGGGCAGGACCCAGGTCCCCAAACACTTTTTATGACAATAACTTGCATATTAACCAAATTTAAATTTAGCACTTTTCTCCTATAGACTTTTAACGGTGTTCCGCGGCTTTTCGAATTTGCCGCGAACACCCCAAATTGTTCGCTGTTCGCCGAACGGGCGAACAGTCAATGTTCGAGTCTAACTCATGTTCGACTCGAACATAAAGCTCATCCCTAATACAGAGACAGAGATTCTGGACAGAGTCTAACATCTGCTGAGATCCGCAGTGGTGAGAGGGCACCTGCCTATAAAAGTAGTGTCTGCAGTATTGCTGAGTGACTTTCTTTCCTACAGATTGCTGCTGAGACCTGTAGTTCCACGGCTGTGGATCTGCTGCACCTGAGCATCTTACTACCAGACTTTGGGGACTTGTCTTTCTCCCCTGTGCTGTAAGGTCAGTACTGTATTACTCACACAAGAAAGGAATCACACGTGGCAATAGTTCTTCAGTTAAGGAATCCAGTGCAAAAAAACAGTGCAAAAATAGAAATTAATTGCATAAACGGCTGTAAATTGCAACAGCCGTTAATCACACAGTTCCTGTGCATGTGTCTAGGACAATATGCACAATGTGCTAAACGCATAAGTGTCCAATGTGAACTAAAACAGCAACAGTTCAAAGAATTCAAAATGCATCCGCTGATGGTGCTAGTAGCAACAGAAGTGCTCTCTTAGGAGTAAGTGTCCCGTTTTCATGCAGGGTGGTATAGAGATGATATCTCTTTTTCTGTGCAGCACACACTATGAAGTGAGGGTGGCCTCTTACCTTGCGGTAGCAAGGTAACCGCATATAAAAGCAATGGGAATGTTGGTTCCTCGCATGGGGTCCTGGGTCAGTCACTGGATCCTAAGTACTGGGATATCTCGCATGGGGTCCTGGGTCAATCACTGGGTCCTAAGTGCTAGGATAGCTCTCAAATGGCACCAGGGTTTGCAGAAGCAAAAAGGAGACAAGGGATATCTCGATAGTGAAGTATGTAAAAACCAGCAGGGTACGTTTATTCGGCGCATATACTAGGTACTCACATTAACATTTAGGTGCAAAAACTTATCTCATACGAGCGGCGAGCTCGTTAGCCTCCGTCTGTCTCTATGCCTTTTCCGTCCCAGACGGAGGCTAATGAGCTCGCCGCTCGTATGAAATAACTAGCACTTAGGACCCAGTGATTGACCCAGGACCCCATGCGAGATATCCCAGTACTTAGGATCCAGTGACTGACCCAGGACCCCATGCGAGGAACCAACATTCCCATTGCTTTTATATGCGGTTACCTTGCTACCGCAAGGTAAGAGGCCACCCTCACTTCATAGTGTGTGCTGCACAGAAAAAGAGATATCATCTCTATACCACCCTGCATGGAAAACGGGACACTTACTCCTAAGAGAGCACTTCTGTTGCTACTAGCACCATCAGCGGATGCATTTTGAATTCTTTGAACTGTTGCTGTTTTAGTTCACATTGGACACTTATGCGTTTAGCACATTGTGCACATTGCTCTAGACACATGCACATGAACTGTGTGATTAACGGCTGTTGCAATTTACAGCCGTTTATGCAATTAATTTCTATTTTTGCACTTTGGTATTGTTTTGTCACTTTATTGACTTATTGATAGTCTGCACATTGCACTTTGGCAGTTCACATTGCGACTTGGTCTTATATTTTTTAAGTTTATGTGTATACCCCAAGTTGCATCACTATTTTAAGCTACACTATATTCACATATTATTTGTATTCCCAATTGTATTAATTCTCTATCATTATTTATTCTGTGTATTTATTTTATTCATCTTTAGCTTTTATGCACTTTTGGATATAATATTATATTATATTCCTTTACCAAGCATAGAGGTTACCCCTCACGTAGCATATAGTTTGAACAGCGCAACACCACATTTTTACCTTTATTCAATTTCTATGGGTTCGGTTTGACCCTTTCGGTGACTGCAGCAGTTCATTTATTTTATTCATTTATTTCCTCCTCCCTGGTAGCACAGGAATAACCCCCTTCTTCCTAAGGGGGTGTGCTACATTACATTATAAAATTTTGCATGGTAGGTAACCTGAGTGTGCAAGAAGTGTTTTTGTCATTCAGTCTCTTGTTTGAAATGAAAGTGTTGTGAGGCTGCCCTCAAACATAATTTGAGTGTCAAGCCTCGTACACACGACCGAGTTTCTCGTCGTAAAAAACACGTCGTTTTTTTCGACGTGATTCTTGTTAACCTTGACGAGTTTCTCGTCAAGCTTTCCATGTGTACACACTGACATTTCCCAATTTCCTCGTTGTTCTCCGCGGTCACGTCCAGCACGTACGACGGCACTATAAAGGGGAAGATCGATTTCCTTGGCACCACCCCTTGGGCTGCTTTTGCTGATCTCGTGTTAGCGCATGTGAAGTAAAAGTTTGGGAAGAGACGATTTGCGCTTTTCAGTCTTCGTGCTTTTCAGTTAATTTTCTGAGGTTCAGTTTGTGCTTGTGGGTTCGTATCTTGTCTTTCAGGGCGTCTAGGCAGGTCGTATCTGTTTTACAGTGCGTTCTTGCCCGTTCGTTTCTGATTTTCAGTTCGTTATTCATAGGCCTTGGTGTTCTAAAGTGTGTTCTGTTCTGTACGTTCTGATAAGACGACCGTTTCCTAGCCATGTCGCCTGGACGTTCTCGTCGTCGAGTTCATGCTGTGCGTGCGCTTGGTGTTGGCCTGCTTGTTTTGGACCAAGACCAGTCCATGAACGGTGTGAGGAGGAGTTCATGGACCAAGAATTGGTTGCTCCAGCGGGACCAATTCTGCCACATGCCTCTGCTGCGGGAGATCGTCGAGAATAATCTTGAGGACTACAGGAATTTTCTGCGGATGTCTGACCCCGTTTTTCAGGAACTGTTGGCTTTGGTGTCCCCCTACATTACCAGGAAGGACACCGTTATGCGGGAAGCCATCAGTGCTGAGCAGAGGCTCATCGCCACGTTACGTTATCTGGCGACAGGGAGAAGTCTGCAGGACTTGAAGTTCACGACAGGCATCTCCCCCCAGGCTCTGGGCCTCATAATCCCAGACACCTGTTCTGCCATTATACAAGTCCTGCAGGAGGACTATATTAGGGTAAGTTTTCTCATTTAACATCACATTTTATGTATTTCATGTATGCTAATGTCTTGTATTTCTTTCATCCTTCCCTAATTACCATGATTGTAATATGCTGAGAATGTCCCCTTTGTCCCCATGCATGCTGGAAGCTTTTAAATGCCCCTTTTTTCTCCTCCATGCATATTTCCCTTCACTAACCTTTCCAGCAGGGGCGCCTGGTGCTCAAAATGTTTGGGGGTCCAACCCCAATTTAGGAACTAAACTTCCTCCTTTTTTGCGACTGTGCCTATTAAACGCCCCCAGTTGCCCCCTCCAATGCAGCCATTTTGTTCCCTCCAATGCAGCCATTTTCCCCCCAGCCCTGCACTTACCTTCTTGTAGTCAGCGCCATCCTTCTTCTGTCCTTGATGTCTTCTCCTGCCCTTGATGTTGCATCAGCCAATCATGTTACCAATAAACAGACTTGGTGAACATGATTGGCAGAGCAGCCTGTCAGTGTTTACCCAAGGAATGTCCCCCCCCCCCCCTTGCGTCACCTATTTAACTTTTATGAAGCCAATTATATCCCTCAGGCTGTAATGTGCAAGCCTATTTGCCTCCCTGTTTCTGATTAGGGATGAGCTTCGAGTTCGAGTCGAACTCATGTTCGACTCGAACATTGCCTGTTCGCCCGTTCGCCGAACAGCGAACAAATTGGGGTGTTCGCGGCAAATTCGAAAAATCTATGGGAGAAATCTAAAGTGCTAATTATAAAGGCTGATATGCAAGTTATTGTCCTAAAAAGTGTTTGGGGACCCGGGTCCTGCCCCAGGGGACATGTATCAATGCAAAAAGAAGTTTTAAAAACGGCCGTTTTTTCGGGAGCAGTGATTTTAATAATGCTTAAAATGAAAAAATAAAAGTGAAATATTCCTTTAAATTTCGTACCTGGGGGGTGTGTATGATATGCATGTGAAGTGGCGCATGTTTCCCGTGCTTAGAACTGTCCCTGCAAAAAGTGTCATTTTTGAAAGAAAAAAATGCATTTAAAACTGACTCGCGGCTATTAATGAATTGTCGGCTCCCGGCAATACATACAAAAGTCATTGATAAAAAAAAAAAAAAAGCGTGGGGGTTCCCCAGAATTCAATTACCAGGCCCTTCAGGTCTGGAATGGATATTAAGGGGAACCCCGCCGCAAATAAAAAAAAAATTGACGTGGGGTTCCCCCAAATATCCATTCCAGGCCCTTCAGATCTGGCATGGATTTTAAGGGGAACTCCACCCCAAATTAAAAAAAAAATGGCGTGGAGTCCCCCTAAAAATCCATACCAGACCCCTTATCCGAGCATGCAACCTGGCCGGCCGCAGGGGAAAAGGGGGGGACGAGAGAGCGGCCCCCCCTCCCTCCTGAACCGTACCAAGCCACATGCCCTCAACATGGGGAGGATGTCCCCATGTTGATGGGGACAAGGGCCTCATCCCCACAACCCTTGCCCGGTGGTTGTGGGGGTCTGCGGGCGGGGGGCTTATCGGAATCTGGAAGACCCCTTTAACAAAGAGGACCCCCAGATCCCGGCCCCCCCCCCTATGTGAATTGGTAAGGGGTACATTGTACCCCTACCATTTCACGAAGAAAGCGTAAAAAAATGTTTAAAAAAACACACAAACACGTTGAAAAAGTCCTTTATTAAAAAAAAAAAAAAAAAAAAAAAAACCCATTCCAGCGGTGAAATCCAGTGTCCCGCGGCGATCCCGATGTCCAGCGCTGTCCGTCATTGGTTGTG
Source organism: Rana muscosa (assembly GCA_029206835.1). NCBI lineage: Eukaryota > Metazoa > Chordata > Amphibia > Anura > Ranidae > Rana > Rana muscosa. Next base: position 931,847,594 of record CM055116.1, read on the forward strand.
CCTGAGCGGACCTGATGGGGAACTCCCTCTCAGTATTTTAAATGTATAGACCCGCCCCTTCTAAAGTTCCCCATCAGGTCCGCTCAGCGGACCAGATGCGGAACATGAGAAGGGGCGGGTCTATACATGTATTACCAAAGTGAGAGCAGTTCCCCATCAGGTCCGCCCCCTCGGTATGTCGGACCCGCCTACGTCATTGGCTTGAGCGGGGAACTTCCTTCACTGTGTAATTTAAATTTACATAGTGAAGGAAGTTCCCCGCTCAAGCCAATGACGTAGGCGGGTCTGACATACCGAGGGGGCGGACCTGATGGGGAACTGCTCTCACTTTGGTAATACATGTATAGACCCGCCCCTTCTCATGTTCTGCATCTCGTCCGCTGAGCGGACCTGATGGGGAACATTAGAAGGGGCGGGTCTATACATTTAAAATACTGAGAGGGAGTTCCCCATCAGGTCCGCTCAGGCACAACCAATGAAGGACAGCGCTGGACATCGGGATCGCCGCGGGACACTGGATTTCACCGCTGGAATGTTTATTTATTTATTTTTTTAAATAAAGGACTTTTTCAAGGTGTTTGTGTGTTTTTTTAAACATTTTTTTTACGCTTTCTTCGTGAAATGGTAGGGGTACAATGTACCCGTTACCAATTCACATAGGGGGGGGCGGGATCTGGGGGTCCCCTTTGTTAAAGGGGTCTTCCAGATTCCGATAAGCCCCCCGCCCGCAGACCCCCACAACCACCGGGCAAGGGTTGTGGGGATGAGGCCCTTGTCCCCATCAACATGGGGACATCCTCCCCATGTTGAGGGCATGTGGCTTGGTACGGTTCAGGAGGGAGGGGGGGCCGCTCTCTCGTCCCCCCCTTTTCCCCTGCGGCCGGCCAGGTTGCATGCTCGGATAAGGGGTCTGGTATGGATTTTTAGGGGGACTCCACGCCATTTTTTTTTTAAACTTGGGGTGGAGTTCCCCTTAAAATCCATGCCAGATCTGAAGGGCCTGGTAATTGAATTCTGGGGAACCCCCACGCTTTTTTTTTTTTCTCAATGACTTTTGTATGTATTGCCGGGAGCCGACAATTCATTAATAGCCGCGAGTCAGTTTTAAATGCATTTTTTTTCTTTCAAAAATGACATTTTTTGCAGGGACAGTTCTAAGCACGGGAAACATGCGCCACTTCACATGCATATCATACACACCCCCCAGGTACGAAATTTAAAGGAATATTTCACTTTTATTTTTTCATTTTAAGCATTATTAAAATCACTGCTCCCGAAAAAACGGCCGTTTTTAAAACTTCTTTTTGCATTGATACATGTCCCCTGGGGCAGGACCCGGGTCCCCAAACACTTTTTAGGACAATAACTTGCATATTAGCCTTTATAATTAACACTTTAGATTTCGAACGTTCGAGTCCATTGTATTTAATAGGGTTCTAAAGTTTACACGAACATTTTGTCTGTTCGCAGGTTCTGGTGCGAACCGAACAGGGGGGTGTTCGGCTCATCCCTGTTTCTGATATGCAATTTTCACCCCATAAATGCTGCAGTTATTCATATGTTGGTCGCTTAACAGGGGGCCATCCACCTGAATAGTGGGCGGCATTGACAATACATAGGTTAATGCAAGGCATGAACCGATGTATTGTTCGGAGTGACAGGCACAGGAGAGAGGGGGCAGTGCTCCAGCGCCCACTCTGGACGCACCGCCACTGCAATGCTATCCTGTGGCCAAACACATCTACCCCCCCCCAAAATATTTTTTTTATGGACCATCAGAGGGGGCGATGAATATGAAACATGAGCCTTCCATTATACTTCTTAAAAACACATTAATAAACGGAGAATTTGATTGATGTTGGCCTCTAATGTTTTTTCTTATAATCTCCTTGTAATGTAATATTTTAAAATTCTAATTTTCTTTCATCTTGTTTGACTCCCCAGCTTCCTTCCACGCCACAGGAATGGCAGACTGTGGCATCGGAGTTTGCCACGCGGTGGGACTTCCCCAACTGCGGTGGTGCCATAGACGGGAAGCACGTCCGCATCGTGCCGCCACCCCGTTCTGGGTCCTACTACTTCAATTACAAGGGGTTTCATAGCATTGTGCTGATGGCGGTGGTGTCAGCACGGTATGAATTCCTCTATGTTGATGTAGGGAAGAATGGCCGGATGTCCGATGGGGGATCCTTCATCCAGACGGAGTTTGCCCTCCGTCTCCAGAGTGACGACCTTGCATTGCCACCGGATGCAGGGAATGTTGAAGGACTCCCCTTTGTTTTTTTGGCTGATGAAGCCTTCGGACTCGGACCGCATCTTATGAGGCCATTTCCTCAGAGGACCCTGACCCCAGAGAAGAGGGTGTTCAATTACCGGCTGGCCAGGGGCCGAAGAGTCGTTGAAAATGCCTTCGGCATAATGGCCAGCCGGTTCCGCATTTTTATGACTTCCATCCACTTGGCGGACTACAAAATAAACTATGTAGTTTTATGCTGCTGTGTGCTACACAACTTTCTCAGCAGAAAATCCACTTCTTATATGGCCACAGTATTGCCTGAGGCTGGACTTTCATCTGGAAATCCCCTGCCGGGCCTTGAATCTGCCCGTCCTGGCTTGCCCCCCCAAAATGCCCGTGAGGTTCGGGAGAAATATATGCAATATTTCACGGATAGGGGGGCAATTTCTATGCCAGGCTATGCCTAAAGATTCATGGAGAACGAGCTAAATAAAAATCTGATTTAAACTTTTAACTTTTGTTTGTTTCCTGTCTCCTAGTTTGTCTTAGTGCATTTGTAGTGCCAAGTGTATTTTCTTTTAGTAAATAACAACCATTTCACTATGTAACCTTAAAAAAAACACAAATAAGGTTAGAGCGTATTGGAAAAAGAAGCTACACGTTGTTTGTGTTCAAACATTTTACTCTGTGCACATTCACACACATGTTTTTTTTTTTTTGCCTGGCCACAAACCGCCAATTCTTTTCTTCGGAAAATACAAAAACAACAGTTGCATTCCAAAAAGTACAACATTGGATATCTCTGAGCAATCTGAGACATTCACTTACACAAACTATGTCTCTATGTGCCCGTCCTAATATGGGGTCTTGCCACCCCTTGCCCAGCCAAAAATTGAATATGCACACATTTTGTAGTAATTTTCAATAGGGATTTTAGACTCCTGATCCCTATTGTCAACATGTGCTATCTGCCATCAGGGGTGATCAATGGACGTGTTTTGGGGGTGCAACCCCTTCTTCAGTTCACCTACTTTAGATACGAGGAAGGGGTTGCACCCCCAAAAGACGTACATGGATATCCCCTGATGGCAGATAGCACATGTTGACACACTGTGTGCATATTCAATTTTTGGCTGGTTTGATTGTCAAAAAGAGTTTAAAAGGTTGAAGAACAGTCATTCCTGAAACAAAAATGGGGGTTTGGTTGCCTTATTCGATTCTCCCCAATACATCTAGAATGTCTTTAAATGTTTGATCCATCACATGAATACTTTGTTTAATTCTGTCCAGTTCCGTGCTACATTCCATCACTTGCTGTATTATTCGGAGGGCACTGTCAGCAGAGAAACGTGTACTATCTTTCACCACAACATTTACATCCCCTAAAAAACAAAAACAAAAGGTATTATAACTCTGCAGGCCTACATCTCTTACCTGAAGCTGTGGTGACAGATACTGACCTGTTGTGGTGACCAGTTCCACCACGTCACCCACCTCTCCTTCCTGCACTTCTCCTTCCTCCACCTCAACTTCCTCAACATCCTTCGGTTGTGGGTCTTTGGGAGTTTGGGGTTGTTGTGAAGCTGTGGTGTTCCTGTGCTCCCTGGAGTGTTCTCCTCCCAGTCTTCTCTCCCCTATGAAAATCAAACAAAAGGTCTATTTATCACACTGAAATTCTCTATGAAAAATAAAAACAGGCTAAATTGTTTGGAAGTGGGGTACAAGTGTGTGTTTGTGCGGAATTTAAAGATGAATGCATTATTTGGAACCAAAAATATGTTTAGCATTCACCTTTTGGATGTAAATTTTTAGACATGGAGGCACCACAAAAATTCACTGATGCACCTGTGTGGGACACCCAAAAAAGGCGGTTCTGGTGGCCCACACTATAGTGCTCCAAAGTACAGATGTGGTACCAGCTGCTGAGTGTCCTCTCCTTTACACTGATTAAAGTTTGCATTTCATTCTCTTTACAAACACATCATCTAGCCTAAAATTTAGGAACAACAATTTTTAAAAAACAGGCAGATGTTTAATTACTTTTGTGGCTGTAAAATAAGCCAAAACAGCGGATAGTGGCCGAACAAAGTGTCTGTAACGTAACGAACGATTACTGTGCCAAACCAAGTTCAAAATAGGACATTTTGGAAGGGAGTCCAATATGAAAAAAAAAAAAAAAGGAGCAACATTTAATTTGAGAAAAACATTAATAGCAGAAAAGTGTACATTTTACTTACTTTTTGCTAGCATTCTCTTAATGCTCCTTAACTGCTCTGGCTCCCTCAGTTTGAGGTCTGACCACCTCTTTCTGAGCTGCTCATTTGAGCGTTTCACCCTGAAATTCTTCTTCAGACTCTTCACGACTTTCTTCAGGATTTTGGCCTTCCTTCTATTAGGTTTGCTATACGGCCCATGCTTTGCGTCATAATCCGACTTGAGCAATATGTCCACCATCTCCGCCATCTCCGCAAAAGACATATTAGATGTCTTGAATCTCCTTCCTGGTCATGACGTTTCCTCAGTCTCCGGGCTTGTCTCCTCCTCGTTATTTGAGGAATTATCAGACACCTGCTGTAAATCCGCCATATCTGTCTGCGCGCCGAAAGAGAAGGGGCGGGGAAAAGATGTTAGTTAGAACGTCATGGGCGGGCGACGTGATACTACGTTCGGTGTGCGGAGAGAGGAGTTCAAGTGACGGACGTGCGAACGAAGGTATGGGATTTTGTAACTTTGACAAATTGTTGGCCTATACTGTCTGGAGAATGTTGTAGGATATATATGGTGACTACGATTTTAAGGAGGTTAGACTGTGTGCCTCACATTAGTTATATATTATTTATTTTACTTGCAGATACAATATGAATGTCTTTATTAGCGACAAAGAATTCCTGGCGGAATTTATAGACCGGGTAAGGGAGCTGCCCGCTCTGTGGGAGACCAAAAACCCCATACACAAAGGAGTGAGAAAAGCAGCGCTGGAGACCCTGCTCCCATTTGTGCATACCAAGGTGCCCACAGCCACAGCAAAACAGGTGGACACTAAAATTGGGAGCTTGAGAGGCACATACAGGAATGAACGCTCTAAGGTCCTGGCTTCTCAGAGGTCAGGAGCAGCAGCAGATGATGTGTATGTCCCCAATTTGTGGTACTACAGCAGGATGTCCTTTCTGGATGACCACATTGAGGCAAGGTCATCACTGTCCACTCTTCCCCCCAGACTTCCCTGCAGCCAACCTGAGCCTTCTCTGGAGCAAGAGGAGGCAGCCATCCTGGATGAACCTGATTTGGCCATCTGGAGCCAGGTATAATATTTAGAGAAAATTTATTGGGATAAAATTAATGTTTGACAAATATGTCAAGATGACAAACATAAACTATTTTGGGTTCCACAAGTTAAATCAAGATCTCTAGACATTAGTCTGGTCTAAATTGGGTGCAAAATAGTCAATCTGATGTAGTTGTAAATTTGTCCAAATGATTTCTGGATTTACATTCGAATTGCTTCAATCATGATCTGAAATTTGGATGCAAAGATTAAACCAACATATTAAACTATGTCCCTTTTTCATACACAGGATGAAATCAGCCAGGAGGAGGGTCTGGAAACTGTCAGGCAGGAGGAGGCAGGGCCCAGTGGCAGGCAGGAGGTGGCAGGGCCCAGTGGCAGCCAGGAGGTGGCAGGGCCCAGTGGCAGCCAGGAGGTGGCAGGGCAAAGGAGAAGCACCAGGTCACAGGTGCCTCCCATCCGACTTCCCAAAAGACTTCCCAAAAGAAGCAGGAGGGACAGGACCACCAGTGAGGCAGCAATGGCCCTTATTCGAGAGGCCCATGCCACCCTCAAGGAGCCCACATCCCCTGAAGAGGCCATTGCCGGCCTAGTGGAGGCAAAGTTCAAGGTGATGAGCATGGAGCAACGCCTCCTATGCGAGCCCCTGCTCATCACCTTGCTGAACAAGGGGGTGATGGAAAAATTACCCCCAATACCGCAATTTGTGAGGTGGCACAACTCTCACAACCTCAACCTCCTCCTCCACCTCCACCTTCTTCTTCTGCCCCACCCCCTTCTCCTCAACCTCCTCCTCCACCTCCACCTTCTTCTTCTGCCCCACCCCCTTCTCCTCCACCTCCACCTTCTTCTTCTGCCCCACCCCCTTCTCCTCAACATCCTCCTCCACCTCCACCTTCTTCTTCTGCCCCACCCCCTTCTCCTCCACCTCCACCTTCTTCTTCTGCCCCACCCCTTTCTCCTCCACCTCCACCTTGTTCTTCCGCCCCACCCCCTTCTCCTCCACCTCCACCTTGTTCTTCTGCGCCACCCCCTTCTCCTCCACCTCCTCCTCCTCCTGACAGGAGTATCCCTCCAGTGGCCCAGCCTCCAGCCACACAAAGAAGGAAGGCTGCAGAGAAGGCTTCCAGGAAGGTTGCAGGGAAGGTTGTCAGGAAGACGAGGAAGTGATGGCCTTGCTTCATTGTGGTCGAACAGAAGGCAGCCTGTTGTAGTACCACAGACTTGGGACATATATCTCACCTGCTGCTGTTCCTGACCTCTGGGAGGCCAGCATCAGATTGTGCTCAGAAATGTTGGCCTTCTCTCAAGCTCCCAGTTTTAGTGTCCACACAGGGTTGATGTGTGCTTTGGGGTCCCTGGGATGCACAAATGGCAGCAGGTTCTCCAGCGTTGCCTTCTCTTTATTTTATTTCAAACATGAATAAATGTTATTTTTGTTTAAGTTCATACTTGACTATATGTATTTTTAAATATTTTAAATTTAGCTTTGGAGTAAGCAGAGACATTTGACAGCCAAAAAAAGGGACAGATAACAGCCCCAAAAAAAGAATAACAATCTGATTTAAAAAAAAGAGGGTGCAAAATTTAACAAATATATATTAAAATATTCAATGGAAGATCACTATCAAAACATTGCCAAATTACAATTAACATCAGTTTGAAAAATCTAAAACAGTAAAATATTCAGAAGATCTTGCACGAAATAATACACCTAAATCTTCTTAAGAGCAGCATGAAAAAGGTTAAAAAAAGATAGTCATAACTCTGTGTGAATATCAGCAGCAAAAGAAGTTCATTCGTTTTGATTAATGTAACATTCTAAAGAAGATTTCAATGCACAACATTTAAACGATGCAATAATTTCGAGCGTGACGAATGTGCTATCTCCATTACGAAGGCTTGTTTTACCAGAAGATGCGCTCCCGTCTCATACTTGCTTCTGAGCATGCGCGCTTTTGGAAGAGTCGCAAAAGCATACACACGAACCATTTTCTCATCACAAAACAGGCCGACGAGAAACATGACCAGGAAATCTGGAATCCTGACGAGAAAATAGAGAGCAGGTTCTCTATTTTCTCGTTGAGATTCATACACACGAACGTTTTTCTCGAGGAAAAAGCTCTCGCGGCACTTTTCTTGCCGGTTTTGGACGAGAAACTCGGTCGTGTGTACGAGGCTTCACTCTGCTCTGTATAACATCTCTCCTTCTGTGTTGATCCACTTGGCTGTTGTCAACACTCAGTTACCAAACTTAACAACCTCAGCTCTAGAAGATTTCACTGGTTTCACTTTTTCTTTTGGTGGTATTTGATCACCACTGGGTTTGAATTGCAGGATTACTGTCCAGATCTTCCCAAACTTCTGCCCCACAGCCAGGCACGCAACAGGCTAATTCACTCTTTCTTTAGGGACCATTCTAGGAGATGTTGTTTTTGTAGTTTTTATTTTTGGAGAACTTGGCTAGGGTTGAGGTAACTCCAAAGATGAGAACTTCAGTATGTATACCTTGAGGACTTAGTATTCTTTCTGAGCAAGCTATAATGAAGTCAAAGCTTGAAACAAACAGTAGACTTCAGCTTAAGTGGTAGTAGTTAAAGCAAAGTCCCTTTAAGTAGAAGATTATCTAGACCAGTGGTTCTCAACCTGGGGTTGGGACCGGCTCGGGGGTCGAATGATGATTTGCCAGGGGTCACCGAATTCTGGGCTGTTCCTGAAGCCCGCACCGCTCTCCCAGTCTTTTTGCAGCCGCCCAGCTGGGCTGTCCCTGGAGCCTGCGGCCGTCCACTCAGCCTCTTCACAGCTACCCATTCAGTTCACGGCATAGCTGGGGGGCAGGGACTAGAGGTCAGCTGACTGGTGAGGAATGTAAAGTGGGAGGGACTGGAGGAAACCCTATTTCCTGATTTTGGCAAAGGTGTCACTGCTACGAGATACCACAAAGTCGGAGACACAGTGAGTAACACTACCTGTGATTATAGTTGCCATTAAAAGTCCCCACTACAGTTCTCATCAGATCAGCAGATGACCTTGATCAAGAGCACCTAAGTTGGCTGATCAGAACTCCCCCCCCAGCACTTCCACTGATCCCAACTCCCCCCACCCCCCACCAAGGAGTAAAAATAGAGAATACATGGAAAGGAGAGAAAAAGAGGGGGAGGAACAAAGAAAGCGAGAGAAAGAATAAGAGAAAGAACAAGAAAGACGGCTAGAGAGAGGGATGGGGAATTTTTTAATTTATTTTTTTAGGATATAGAGATAAAAGGGAAAGAAAGGAGAACAAAAAGAAAGAGTGGCATATCCTAAAATATACCATAAGGGGTTTTAATAATGTACGAGTGGAAGTGACTCGGGGAGTGCTAAATATCCATGGGTTAGGGGCACAAACTACTTGTCTTGCCTTGGGTGCTGACAACCCACACTACGAAAATAATTTTACTGTTAGGGGTCCCCACAACTTGGGAAATTTTATCAAGGGGTCACGGCACTAGAGGGTTGAGAACCAATGATCTAGACAGAGCTCTTCAGGACACCAGCCGGTATCCACTTTAACAGACCCACAGCTGACTATAAGGCACAGAGGGGTAGCTAGAGCACAAGGTGTTCTGCCCACTGGGCTTCTATTCAGTTTACTTATGTTTATGTGCTTAAAATAACAGGTTGGGTTTTCTTGATTTGCACCAAGCTAGTTATATGCAGAGCGTAAGCGCCACCTACTGTTCCCTTTCTGTTATAGCTTTGCTGTTTGTAGAAGTTACTTATTGTATTCTCTTAGAATGTGTTAATAAAGTTGTTAGGAACCAGTGCATTCTGGGAGAATTCTCTAGAGAAAGTGACTCAGCTTCCATTTTAGGAATCTACAGCAAGACAGTAAGGCATGTTTTCTTCAATCTCTCGCCATCACCCTTCAGCGAGCTTAAAAGGTGAGTTCTTGTTATCCCATTCTGTGTTATAGAGCATTGTTTCTTTATTATATGCAAATTTGTACTGATTGATGTTTATTTTATCAATTTGTAGTTTCACCTGGCTTGTTCCAATAAATTTAAGATCAAAATAAATATGGTAGATAGTATAATAGTGAAATTATTGCTGACCTCTGAGGTGAAGATAAGCTGACTTTAGAAGACTGTACACCCCGGAGCTACACAGTGTCCATTACAGTCAGATGTCTTAGATGAAACAGGCCTTCAGCAGGTGGGGCAAGCAGCCAGGCTACTCAGAGACGCGCTCTGTCACACAGCATCCTCACACTCAAAACTACAGCGGTCTCTACACAGCAGGACAGCTTTTCCACCGCAGCCATGTCTCACAGTCAAGCACCTTCTTACAAAACACGATCGCAAGCAAGCTCATCCAAGTCATCTGCCTCAAATGCAGCAGCAATCGACCATTCGAAAGCCAAAGCAGCGAGGGCCAGAGCCGCATTCGCAGACCTAGAGTTGAAGATGAGAAGAGAAAACCACACCACGATACACCAGCAGCCTACACCAATGCTAATCCGGCTACTGTAGACCTTGCAAAACGTGAGTTAGTTACCTAAGGACTTGTCAAATTCAGTTTTTGCCCCCAGCATTACAGAGCATGGCGATCTTCTTTCCAGAGTACCATCAAAGGTCTAGATCTATCCTGCAGGGAACAGATAGATCTCCTTGTAAAGTGGCTTGGCAATGATTCTGCTGAGCATGCCAAGAGAATCAGAGACATTAATATAAACCACCCTGAAATAGGCCTTACAAACATCTGGAACAGGCTGGATAGATGTTATGGCTCAAAAGAGGCTATAGAGAGTTCACTATTTAAAAGAATAGAGGACTTCCCAAAAATACCTAGCAGGGGTTACCAGAGACTCAGAGAATTCAGTGACCTGTGTATGTATGGAGTTACAAGCTGCTAAAGCAGAAGGAGAATTACCTGGCCTTTCATTTCTTGACTCAGCTAGGTATTAACTCCTTAGCACAAAAACGTCCTTATGAGTTTCACGAAAGATGGCTCACTCATGGCTGTAACTACAAACGAAAACACAATGTACCTTTTTCAACCTTTAGGGAGTTTGTGGACTTTGTAGACATACAAGCAGGCACAAAACTAACATTTCTTCCCACAGATCTGCAGAGTCTCAGCCAGAGGATCAAGATAGTCACCCTGCTAAGTTTCCTATCCCTGCATAAGGTGCCACATCCCCTTCTGAAATGTAGAACCTTTAGAGCAAAGACCATGCGGGATCGCAAGGCCTTCCTCAAAGAGAACAACATATGTTACTAATGCTGCTGCTCTTCATCAACACACTTCGCCAAGGACTGTAAGGTCAGTGTTAAGTGTGCAGAGTTTCCAGTCCCCCTTTATCTGTTATCCCTGTTTGTTCCCTTCTTTTGTGTTTACCTAATTAGCTAGTTAGTTAGGTGTGTTTAAGCTTTCCGTGTTCTTGTGCTTTTTCACTTGTTTGTTGATGGTTTATTGGTGTTGGTTGTTTAGTGTGTCTTTATTTTTAATTAATACATTTATTTCACTTATCCATCTGTTTCTTGATTCCTTTATGGTGCAGCCTACCGATCTGATCACCCGTGCTGGATGCCTGTATATGGCATCAGTGACAGTGACTCTGAGGATCCAGTGATTCTCACACCTGCTATGTTACTTACTGAAAAGATTGGCCTTGTTGGTGCTCCAGCTGGAGAGTTTTGTGAAAAGGACCATTACAAATGTCAGTGGAGACAAGTACAAACCCTTGCCGATACCTTCTTGAGTCGGTGGAGGAAACAATATATCTCCACTCTTCAACCATGGAAAAAGTGGCACATTGAAAAACCTAATCTTAAACCTGGTGATGTTGTGCTCATGAGAGATTGCCAGACACAAAGGAATGAGTGGCCTTTAGGATCTTCCAGCAGAATGAGGCCAAAGTATTCCCCAAGACCAGTGGCTGAACTTGTTTTTTTGTTTTCTGTTAGAATGTGTTAATAAAGTTGTTAGGAACCAGTGCATTCTGGGAGAATTATTTAGAGCAGGGGTCTCCAAACTGCGGCCCTGGTGCCAGATGCGGCCCTTTGCTTGCCTTAATGCGGCCCTTGGGGCACTATTCCATCCAACTCCAATGGGGCATAATTCTTGTTGCTGACACCATTGAGACACTATTCCTCCAACTGACACCTCAATTCTTTCCATTGACACCAACGATGGGGCACTAGTCCTCCCACTGACACCAAAGATATGGTATTATTTACTCCCACTGGACATTTTCTACTCCCAATGGCCCTAGTCTGGCCCCCCTTAAAGTCTGAAGGACCGTAAACTGGCCCTTTGTTTAGAAAGTTTGGAGACCCCTGATTTAGAGGAAGTGACTCAGCTTCCATTTTAAGAATCTACAGCAAGACAGTAAGGCATGTTTTCTTCAATCTCTCACCACCACCCCTCAGCAAGCTTAAAAAGTGAGTTCTTGTTATCCCATTCTGTGTTATAGAGCATGATTTCTTTATTATATGCAAATTTGTACTGATTGGTGTTTGTTTGATCAATTTGTAGTTTCACCTGACTTGTTCCAATAAATAAAAAAGTAAAAAAAAAATATATCTGGAGTTTATGGAGCAGAAGGTTTAGCTCTTTGTCCTAGAGACAGAACACAAGGTACTCCCAAGATGTATCAGTGTCTGTACTCACAAGGCCCAAGGACAGATGGTAGCCAACTTCCAATTTTCCAAGCTACACCCTTCAGTTATACCAGACAGGCAAGATACAGGAGATGGTCAGAGGCTGCAGACAGGATAGAGGAGATGTTCAGAGGCTGCGGACAGGATACAGGAGATGGTCAGAGGCTGCAGACTGGATACAGGAGATGGTCAAAGGCTGCGGACAGGAGATGGTCAGAGACTGCAGACAGGATACAGTAAATGATCAGAGGCTGCGGACAGGATACAGGAGATGATCGGAAGCTGTGGACAGAATACAGGAGATGATCGGAAGCTGCGGACAGGATACAGGAGATGATCAGAGGCTGCGGGCAGGATACAGGAGATGATCAGAGGCTGCGGACAGGATACAGCAGATGGTCAGAGGCTGCGGACAGGATACAGGAGACGATCAGAGGCTGCGGACAGGATACAGGAGATGATCAGAGACTGGGAACATAGTGCAGGAGAAGGTCAGAGACTGCAGACATGATACAGGAGAAGCTCAGAGACTGCGGACATGGTACAGGAGATGGTCAGAGGCTGCGGACATGATCAGAGACTGCGGACATCATACAGGAGATGGTCAGAGATTTTGCGGACATTGTCGTTTTTTCCTCTGTCTCCCTTCAGATTACTATACCTCTCCACATCAGTCAGTGTCCTCCTCCTGTGCCCCTTTTACTGTGCTGCTGCAGTGCACCATGCAGTCCACCTCCACTGTCAGCCTGCCGTGTGCTGAGAATGGATTGTCAGCTCTGGCCTGCCTGTCTCTCTGAGACTGAATCACTAAGGCTACTTTCACACTGAAGCACTGGATGCGCTGGCGGTATAGCGCTGCTATTTTTAGCGCCGCTATACCGTTGTTTTTGCCGTGATTTGCCGGCGCTAGCGGGGTGATCTTAACCCCCACTAACGGCCGAAAAAGGGATAAAAACGCCCGCAATAACGCCTCTTTGCTGCGTTTTGCGGGCGTTTTGGAGGCGCTACCCCATTGATTTCAATGGGCAGGGGCGCTATAGGAGCGGTATTTTTACCGCTCCTATCGCGCCTCAAAGATGCGGCTTGCAGGAGTTTTTTTTACCCTCCTGCCAGTGCACCGCACCTGCTCCTCGGGCTTTCACACTAGATACAAAGGAGCGTCAGTAGAGCAGTGGATGGCGTCAGTAGAGCAGTGGACGACGTTCCGTAGAGCAGTGGATAGCGTCAGTAGAGCAGTGGACGGTGTCAGTAGAGCAGAGTATGGTGTCAGTAGGGCAGTGGATGGCGTCAGTAGAGCAGTGGATGGCGTCAGTAGAGCAGTGGACAGCATCAGCAGAGCAGAGGATGGCGTCAGTAGAGCAGAGGATGGTGTCAGTAGGGCAGTGGATGGCGTCAGTAGAGCAGTGGATGGCGTCAGTAGAGCAGTGGATGGCATCAGTAGAGCAGTGGATGGCGTCAGTAGAGCAGTGGACGGTGTCAGTAGAGCAGAGGATGGTGTCAGTAGGGCAGTGGACGGTGTCAGTAGAGCAGTGGATGGTGTCATTAGAGCAGTGGATGGCATCAGTAGAGCAGTGGACGGTGTCAGTAGAGCAGAGGATGGTGTCAGTAGGGCAGTGGATGGCGTCAGTAGAGCAGTGGATGGTGTCATTAGAGCAGTGGATGGTGTCAGTAGAGCAGTGGACGGTGTCAGTAGAGCAGTGGACGGTGTCAGTAGGGCAGTGGACGGTGTCACTGGGTGAGAACTGTATATATGGATGGTGTATGGGGGGAAAACTGTATAATGTATATGGAGGGGACTGTATATATGGATGGTGTATGGGGGGGAGAACTGTATATATGGATGGTGTATGGTGGGAGAACTGTATATATGAGGGGCTGTATATATGGGGGGACTGTATATATGGGGGTACTGTATATATGGGGGGGCAGAACTGAATATATGGGGGGAGAACTGTATATATGGGGGGACTGTCTATATGGATGGTATATGGGGGGGAGAACTGTATATATTGAAGGTGTATGGGGGAGAACTGTATATATGGGGGGACTGTATATATGGATGGTATATGGGGGGAGAACTGTATATATGGGGGACTGTATATATGGGGGGGAGAACTGTATATATGGGGGGAACTGTATATATGGGGGGGAGAACTGTATATATGGGGGGCTGTATATATGGGGGAACTGTATATATGGGGGGGCTGTATCTATGGGGGGGAACTGTATATATGGGGGGAGAACTGTATATATGGAGGGGAGAACTGTATATATGGAGGGGAGAACTGTATATATGGAGGGGAGAACTGTATCTATGGGGGGGCTGTAGCTATGGGGGAACTGTATATATGGGGGGCTGTATCTATGGGGGAACTGTATATATGGGGGCTGTATCTATGGGGGGGAACTGTATATATGGGGGGCTGTATCTATGGGGGGGAGAACTGTATATATGGGGGGGCTGTATCTATGGGGGGGAGAACTGTATATATGGGGGCTGTATATATGGGGGAACTGTATATATGGGGGGGCTGTATCTATGGGGGGAGAACTGTATATATGGGGGGGAGAACTGTATATATGGAGGGGAGAACTGTATATATGGGGGGGAACTGTATCTATGGGGGGGCTGTAGCTATGGGGGGGAGAACTGTATCTATAGGGGAACTGTATATATGGGGGCTGTATCTATGGGGGGAACTGTATATATGGGGTCTGTATCTATGGGGGGAGAACTGTCTATATGGGGGGGCTGTATATATGGGGGGGACTGTATATATGGGGAGAACTGTATATATGTAGGGGAGAACTGTATATATTGGGGGGGGGAACTGTATCTATGGGGGGAGGACTGTATATATGGGGGGAGAACTGTATCTATGGGGGGAACTGTATATATGGGGGGCTGTATCTATGGGGGAACTGTATATATGGGGGTCTGTATCTATGGGGGAACTGTATATATGGGGGGCTGTATCTATGGGGGGAACTGTGTATATGGGGGGCTGTATCTATGGGGGGGAGAACTGTATATATGGGGGGACTGTATATATGGGGGGAGAACTGTATATATGGGGGGACTGTATATATGGAGGGGAGAACTGTATATATGGGGGGAACTGTATCTATGGGGGGGCTGTAGCTATGGGGGGGGAGAACTGTATATATGGGAGGAGAACTGTATATATGGGGGGAAATGTATATATGGGGGGCTGTATATATGGGGGGCTGTTTCAATGGGGGGAACTGTACATATGGGGGGCTGTATCTATGGGGGAACTGTATATATGGGGGGCTGTATCTATGGGGGGAACTGAATATATGGGGGGCTGTATCTATGGGGGGAGAACTGTATATATGGGGGGACTGTATATATGGAGGGGAGAACTGTATATATGGGGGGGAGAACTGTATATATGGGGGGGCTGTAGCTATGGGGGGAGAACTGTATATATGGGGGGGGCTGTATCTATGGGGGGAACTGTATATATGTGGGGCTGTATCTATGGGGGGAACTTTATATATGGGGGGCTGTATCTATGGGGAGAACTGTATATATGGGGGATGTATATATGGGGGGGAGAACTGTATATATGGAGGGGAGAACTGTATATATGGGGGGAACTGTATCTATGGGGTGGCTGTAGCTATGGGGTGGCTGTAGCTATGGGGGGGAGAACTGTATATATGGGGGGAGAACTGTATATATGGGGGGGGCTGTAGCTATGGGGGAACTGTATATATGGAGGGCTGTATCTATGGGGGGAACTGTATATATGGGGGGCTGTATCTATGGGGGGAGAACTGTATATATGGGGGGAGAACTGTATATGTGGGGGGCCGTATCTATGGGGGGAACTGTATATATGGGGAACTGTATATATGGGGGGCTGTATCTATGGGGAGAACTGTATATATGGGGGGCTGTATATATTGATGGTGTATATGAGGAGGAGAGAGATAACTATATGGATGGATGGATTGTATATGGGAGGGGGGCGGCAGAACTGTATGTATTGTGTATGGTTGGGGGGGGTGGTGAGGACTGTATGAATGTATAGTGTATGGTAGGGGAGGAGAGGTGAGAGTACTGACATACTAATGTAGCGGGTACTTGAATTATGTGAGGACTCTGGTGGTGTGAGGTTCCTTGGGGTCCCTGGGTGGCGCTGTTGCCTGGGGCCGGAGTTGAACTCACACCGCGAACCGTGCCTTTTTGTCCTCCCCTGGAGCTGGTACAGCGGGGCGGGGAACCCGCTGGGACGCAAAAGGAGAGGTCATAAAAGGGGCGGATGCCCTGTTTTGGAGAGAGTCGGAGGACGTGGCCGCACCCAGGCACCTTCAGCTTGGGTGCTGGCGTTCCGGTGTTTCAGGCCTAGGCGCCCTTGGCCTAGCTGGAGCAGGGATGGAGTCCATCTCAGGCACCTTTAGCCTGGGGTGAGGTACTGTGGCGGATGCCTGGGGCTCAGTACCTTCGACTGAGTTCCGCGAGGGTGGAGGAATCCGAGGGGGCCCTAACTCCTTGGGTGCCCGTGTCTGAGTTCGTGAGGACTAGTGCGCAGTAACTTCTCTGAAGAGCCCGGCGCAGCATTGCTGGTGACGGAGAGGCCTCCATTTCTCCCTTGGACGGATTTCTTCCTCTGACAGGGGCAAAGTGAGCGAAGGTAAATTCACGTTCTATATTACCTAGTCAGTGGCAGTGACTATTCACCACTGGTGACAGCACAGTGGGCAGCAGCAAAAAGGGAAAGGATTGTGCCTCGATCTGTCTACCTCATTTTCCAAAGGAGAAAGATTGTTTTATTGCTTGGCAAGAAGAAGAAAACTGAGTTGTACCTATTCACTGTGTGGAACTTGGGTTACTCAAGCAAAGGAGTCAGGGACGAAGGACTGGACTTGACTCTAGGACACGTACACAAAAGCCCAATCTCTGGCCTTCACCCACCAGTTACAGAGAACATGGGCCATGGTGTGTTTTATCTCTCTCTCCCAGGTACCCCTAGACAAGAGCCATATAACCGATAAAGAAAGAGAGAGAGGTGAGGCCGCTACACGTGGGGGCATCGTATCCGGGATATGTGTAGGGTGTCTGAAATTGAACTTTGCTGCCCAGAAGAGTTCCGAGTAGGTCGGCCATATTGGTCAACGCGCCACGAGGCAACCCATAACTGTGTAGTTCGTGGGCGGGGCAAGGGAAAAGCCTGCGAACAAGTGCAGAAGGTGGGAGGAGTCTGGCCACGTGGACATATGCACGTGGAGATTCCGGCGCATGTGGGTCAGTGCGCAATGGAGCAGCAAAGAGAGAGGATGGCTTCAAGTGCTCCGTGGATTTCTGTTCCTTCCTTTGCGGATATGTCTTCTCTGGCTGCTCCGATTATGGATACGGGGATAAGACTAAGGCCCCGGGGGCGATTGGCTCTGTATACCTGCAGACATGGAGGCCCTCGGTGTGATCTGTCCCGGCTGTTCGGGACTGGTGGTCCAGCTGAAGCCGTTCGGGCGCTGTGAGGTCTGCACAGAATTCCTCTTCGAGGTGGAACCATCCACAGAAAAGCCTCGGGCTTTCCACCTCAACTACCTCACAGGGACTGCCACTCCGGAGGGAGAGATCGATGCTGATGCGTTCCCCGTGCACACTGATCCGGGCGAAGTGACTGCCCAAGCGGAGATGAAAAGAGAAAAATCTGAGGATGCTGCCTTGGTCACCAGCAGCTCCTTGCTCCGGCCACCGAAGAGAAAAGTCGGCCTGGTGATGGCCTTGTGTGGCTGTGGAAGAGCTTCGCCCCACTGCTTGCCTGACCTGGATGGATTCGGTAGACAACGTCCTGGACATCCCTGCTTGTTTAAAGGTCCAGGTGAGCCAGGGGTTGCGACTGTCTGCGTGGTTACAAGTGGCGGAAGCCCACAGTCGGTAGAGGCCGTCAAGGGGGATAGTTCCGTGACTGGGAATTATCTGCCCGCTGAGTGCTGCGACACCTCTGACCTGGATTCATTGTCTGACAATGGCGAAGATGGGGAGATAGACAAGCTCTTCCAACAGAAGGGATGGGACAAGATTAAGCTACCCTCGGCCCGTGTCACAAGGGACCTACCCATGTCTACTGGAGAGAGTACACCCCGGGTAGAGGCCCCGGTGCCAGGGGATGAAGCTGGTCCTTTGTCTGACGTTCCCCTTCTGGATTCAACATCCATTTCACCTGCTCCTGTTGCGGGAGTGCAACATCAGTCACTGCGGGCTCCTAGGCCCAGGTCCACCGAGGTGGTGAACGCACCTCGCCACCCAGAAGCGATTGTTCCACCTGGAGAGGGAGACCGAGCTACTATGCCACCTTTGTCAAGGCTGCAGCGTCTCTTTGGCCAGAAGGTTGCTCAGGAATATGGGTGGGAATACCCGTATCTGCCTCGGAAACTGCTCTATGAGGTGGAGGTCTTTCGGCAAAGGTGGTATGATACCTTTGTATGGGACAAATTGAAAGTACAGCAAGCACGGCGGTATCTTTCTTGTTCACCAACGGTCACCAAGAAGTTTCAGGACTGTAAAGCTAAATGTATGCTGGGAAGACACATTCATGCGGACAAAGTGGTGATCTGCCGCAAAGAAGGAAAAAGTATTGAGTACCATATGGAGGCTTTTGATGACCGTCTGAAGCCTATATCATTGCCTCATCCAAGGTTTTACCTGTAAGGGAAAAAAGAGACTCCCGTGTGCTTTTCTTTCTATTCCTGGCTGAACTTTCCGGAGTGCCTTTTCTTGAACACAGGGACTGTGCCCTAGTCTTTTTTTGTATTTGGGCAGTTCTACTCGTTGGAGATATGGGAGCTGTGTTTTTGTTTGTTCTCCCTCCTTCTCCTTGCGCTCAAAAGAAATTAGTGACTTTGGGTTTTAGATAGTGTAGGATCACAGAGAAAATGTTCAAGAGTAAAGTTCATCTGGAAGTGATGAGTGTCTTGACCGTGGCACTGTCACCAGGTGGCAGTGTTGCGCAACGATTGTTTGTTTTTTTGACATTATGCAGCACTTATTGGAGTGAATGGGTTTCTCTTAGGATAGACCTATTCATTCCAAGCAAACACACATGTTGGTAGGATGTATGTGTCTTTTCTTTCCCTCTGCAGGAGACTCGTCTGTCAAGACTACTGAGAGTGGGTGGTTCTTAGATAGCCAGAGGGAGGAATGTAAATGTGTGAGATATTTAAAGTGTTTTTATTGAAAAGTTTTATAGTTATATTGTTTTAAGTTTTCCCTTCCCCATACAGGTCTTGGCACAATTCGGGGTTAAATTGTGTAGTTTGGGTTCTGGGCTGAACTTATGTCATCACCCTTGTGGGATGTGAGTTTGTACCAGACACTGGGGACCAGTGTCAAATCACCAGGGGGAGAGTGTAGAGGGTACTTGAATTATGTGAGGACTCTGGTGGTGTGAGGTTCCTTGGGGTCCCTGGGTGGCGCTGTTGCCTGGGGCCGGAGTTGAACTCACACCGCGAACCGTGCCTTTTTGTTCTCCCCTGGAGCTGGTACAGCGGGGCGGGGAACCCGCTGGGACGCAAAAGGAGAGGTCATAAAAGGGGCGGACGCCCTGTTTTGGAGAGAGTCGGAGGACGTGGCCGCACCCAGGCACCTTCAGCTTGGGTGCCGGCGTTCCGGTGTTTCAGGCCTAGGCGCCCTTGGCCTAGCTGGAGCAGGGATGGAGTCCATCTCAGGCACCTTTAGCCTGGGGTGAGGTACTGTGGCAGATGCCTGGGGCTCAGTACCTTCGACTGAGTTCCGCGAGGGTGGAGGAATCCGAGGGGGCCCTAACTCCTTGGGTGCCCGTGTCTGAGTTCGTGAGGACTGGTGCGCAGTAACTTCTCTGAAGAGCCCGGCGCAGCATCGCTGGTGATGGAGAGGCCTCCATTTCTCCCTTGGACAGATTTCTTCCTCTGACAGGGGCAAAGTGAGCGAAGGTAAATTCACGTTCTATATTACCTAGTCAGTGGCAGTGACTATTCACCACTGGTGACAGCACAGTGGGCAGCAGAAAAAAAGGAAAGGATTGTGCCTCGATCTGTCCTCCTCATTTTCCAAAGGAGAAAGATTGTTTTATTGCTTGGCAAGAAGAATAAAACTGAGTTGTACCTATTCACTGTGTGGAACTTGGGTTACTCAAGCAAAGGAGTCAGGGACGAAGGACTGGACTTGACTCTAGGACACGTACACAAAAGCCCAATCTCTGGCCTTCACCCACCAGTTACGGAGGACATGGGCCGTGGTGTGTTTTCTCTCTCTCTCTCCCAGGTACCCCTAGACAAGAGCCATATAACCGATAAAGAAAGAGAGAGAGGTGAGGCTGCTACACTAACATGGCAAAAACGTACCTTACAAGCTGAACTCCAGTCCCAGCGCGATCTCTGCACACTTTCCAACAGAGCAGCAGGGAATGGGGAGGCTCCGCCTTCAACCCCACCTCCTTGTCGCTTCTGCAGCCAGCCAGAGGAGAGCACCGGGCAACATGGAGGCTCCGCCTCTGCGTCCTGTCTGAAGCACACAGAGCGGGCGGAGGTGCGGTGACAGTGCGAAGGGGTAGATAGGGGGGAAGCACTCAGGCAGCAGGAGCAGAAAACAAGCAGATCAAACTCGAGACGCAAACGGCCGTGGCGGCAGCCGTGGCACAGCTTCGGGCACAGGGAGCCACTGGTGGGTCTGAATAATGTGCCCGGGTCTCAGGTGGGCAGAGACCCGGGCACATGTTTCAAAACCCGTACTGTCCGGGTGAATCCCGGACAGGTGGCAACTCGAGTCCTGGCCCCTGTCTGACTGTCTCTCTCTCAAACTGACTGAGTCACTTTGTCTGTCTTTCTTATTATTCCCCCCCCCCCCAAACTTGAGTGAATATACTGAGCAGCAGAGCACTGAGTCCCGACTCCTGAGTCTCTCAGTCACTGACCTCTTTGTGCAATCTGCACAGCCACTCAGTTCTCACCATCCTACACCAGGGCACTGGGTCTGTACTGGGCAGGCATCTACAGGCTCAGGGCTGGGGTCTGACTTGGCCACACGTTCCCTCCTTCAAGTCCGCGCTGCTATCTACTCCACCACGAGGCTTCTCCATCTGCCCGCTCGGCTCCTGCCTTTTTAAAGTCTGGAGGAGGTGTGGCATGAGGGAAAAATGCACTGACATCATCGCACGCCGGCAGAGGAAAGACTCGTGGTCCGACTCGGCTCAAAATCGATTCTTCTCGTCGATTTCCAGAACTGCGCATGCGCAGTTCTGACCCAAACTGGCCTTTTACTGGCACTTTTCCCCTGCTATGGGCTTTTACGGGCAGGAGAAAAGTGCCCTGTTTTTACGGGCTGCCCATAAATCCATGGGCGGTTGGCAACACTGTATACAACTGAGAATCATGTAATCACTTCTAAAAAAAAAAAAAAAGGTATTTAGAATTGTTTTTGCTTGGGATTTCTATTTAAACTGAATGAGTTATTTTACAAGGTGAGGGTTCACATATACTATAGGATCAGGAAGAATGTTTTTAGATACTTTATTGTTTTGTTTTTTTGCCTTCCTCTGGATCAGCTGTGGGTATAGGGTTGTGTATATGTAGGTTTACATTTGTGTGATTTTTTTTATTGGTTAAACTAGATGGACTAGTGTCTTTTTTCAACCTCACTAATTATGTAACTATGTCAATAAAGCATCCTATAGACTGCGAGATACAACAAGACTGGTGATGAGCATTGCCCAGGGCAAGGATCAGAAACTGTGTCCCCCTACTCGGCACCCTACCACCTTTCAACCCCCCTGCCTATCACCCTTCATGACAACCTGCCCCTATTGAGTGGAGAAGGAGATAGGGTCAATATTGGTGCACACAGAAATGTTTGTGGTAAACTGCAGCCAAAAAAGCTAAAAATTGGTGCATAAATATTGGGCTAACAGTGGTAAAGGACTCAGTGGTGTCACTGAAAGGAAAGAAATGTCCCTGCATTGATGATGTCACAGAAATTAAAAATATGTCCCTGCATCGGTGGTGTTAATGAAAAGAAAAAAAAAGTCCTTGTGTCACTGGAAGAAAAAAATGGCCCTAGTGGTGGAAGAAACACTATAAAAAAAGCCTTTCTCCCACCCAGTACAGAGCTTTTCCCTCAACCCTTTAATTCTCCCCCCCCGTACAAAGCTCTTCCATTATCCCCCCTAATGCAAAGTTCTCCCTCCCTGATCATAGCTTTCCCCCAATCCCCCCCACCATAAAGACCCCCCCAGTTCTTTGCCCACCCCCAATCTCCCCACTACATGGCTCTCTCCCCCAATATACAGAGCTCTTTCAACCACTCCACCCCCAGCTACTTACCCAATCAAGAGAAGCTGCCAGGAGGCTGGACGGTCTGTGTGCTCTAGGCAACGAGTGACAGTGGGGAGCACAGGGCCAGTACCGGAGGTGGATGAAATAAAACAGCCCTACTGATCGGAGTGACACTGCAGTCACTCCTATCAGTGAAGAAGGAAAAGGTAGCTGCTGAGATCCGAGCGAGCCCCTTCCACTACATAGAGTTATTTTTACGCCTGATGCATGTGCCCCTTCTGCCGCCCCCCCCTTCATTGTCATGGCCCTGGGGATGAGGATGGAATATTCTATCTCTACAGAAACTTGTACCTCTTCTCCCACACACTGGTGAGCCTTCAATGCCTTTTACTGCTTAGATTTGTATATTAGTTCCTGCTAATCAGGAGGACTTATCTACTGCTGGAAAGCATGCTTTACGTATTCACTGCCTGGGAGCAAAAGGACAGCATATTTTCCATACTCTACCAACAGCAAATGACACTTATAATGCAGCTCTCAATGTAGTAATGTGTTGACGTTATAAATAATGGCAACATGAACAGCATGATGGTAAATCCACAGTACAATTTATAGCAGCATTGAAAGTGTTTGTTGTTAACTATGAGTTTGTTGCTCTTACAGATAAAACGATAAGACACCAATTAGTAGAGCAAACAAACTCAGCCTGCATAAAGAAAGATGGTTCTTGAAACATGATTTAACATGGAAGATGATTTAAAGGCTATTACAATCTGTGAAAACTGCTGTGACTGAAGGCAAAAACCCTCAGTCATGGAATTAATTACACCATACTCAGGGGTGAGCAACTGTGGCTCTCCAGCTGTTCCTTCCAATAGTCCCACCATGCCTCTACCTCTGAGAGTCATGTTTTTCTGAAAGGTTGAGTAGTAGCAGCGTTAACAGCGGGAGCAAACCAAACCAAACCCAAGATCCAGTAACAGGTGCTGGAGCTCAGTGTGTCCTTACACACTCGAATGACATGAATCAATAGATAGAGCTGGCAACACTGTAATCCTTAAAGTGTAATTTATTGGTTACATCGGAGTGACAATAAAACAATAGCGCTGACGTGTTTCGGCAGAAGCCTTAGTTGTAGCTAATTTAGAACAAAAATGCAAAGATATTTATACCTATGCAAACCCCACCTTCGGAAAAGATTTGCATATTCAATTGGTACAATTAGGCAATTTGGTGGTAGTTGTGCTAGTGCCAGAAAAACAGAACATAGATCAAAAAACAGGCAATGTTAAGGTTCACAGATATAGTAGAGCACCATGGTTAAATATGAAAATAAAGATAACAAAGCAAAAATAATATGTAAAAAAGTTATACATGTACTTATACACAAAATACCAAGGCATGTCAATCCAAGAAAGGAATAATCGTGTATAGATAGTTGTTAACAGAACTATTGTAATAGTAGTGCACTTGCATATGTATAAATATATATAATAACAAAATAAATAGGAAAACAGTCTCTGAAAATATCAAATAAAAATGGGAATGAAAGATGGGAGGGAACCAACAGAAAAAAAATTCATAAGAACTAGAAGGCAAGTGGATGAACCATATATTGTAGATGGAGTTATATCAGGAAGAGTTCTACATCCCATCTGTGGTTCATGACTGCAGGGATCCAGAGAAAGAAAAAGAGTTCATATTACCATCATGCTCTAATCTAAATTGCTTCAATACATTAGACATCTTTTTCTCATTGCTATAGGCTACTCCATTAAAGTGTTTACTGATCCTTATTCGCAAAGATCTTGTAGTATTGTATAGGCAGGGCTCAAAATTTCAAAGTCCTAAGCTACTAGCCAGCACTTAAGAGTTACTTGCCATCATTTAGCCCATCCAAACCCTATCCTGCCTCGCCCCTAATTCTGCCCCAAAATCCAGATGACCAGTCCCATGCAGGACTGCATGACCCAATTTAAAGCAAAGTTCCAGTCTCCATAACCATTTTTTTTTTAAAAGCTCCCCCTGTGATTGTTATAACTTCTACTTAAAAATTAGCATACTGTTAAAACTGTCTCCATGCTTCTTTCTTATAAATCAATAATAATTTACCTGATCTCAGAAGCAGGCAGGGGTCATCGAGGTTGTGGGCATCTGAAGCCTGTTTATGTTTATTTTAGGCATTTAGTACAGCTGGCTACCCAGCATGCACCTCCCAATCTCATGCCTGTACGCAGTTTCTTCATGGCAGGTTGCCATAGCACTGGCGGCATCGGTGGAAGTGCCCACTGTTGTTATGGCAACCTGTCAATCAAATGGCACCAAGCTCATCCCAATCTCGTAATTTCCTGGCTGCAAATACAGTGAGATTTGATTATTAGGCTTCCCGAGGACTCCTGGGATAGATGACACCGATATCCCAGGAGTCAATGGGACTCACCTAATGATGTAATCACCTAGGCAGCCATGCCGAAGACAACAACAAAAAAGGTACCTTAAAACCATAAAAAAGAGACATTTAGCACTTTACACCGGGGGGCAGGAGGATTAGGGGCATTGCAATGAGACAAAATTAAAAAAATGGCGGAACTCCTTTTTAAGAGGGGGTCTGGAACATCTATTTCTTCAGGACAGTTAAATATGAAAAAAAAAGTTTGCTGCACATGGAGATAGGGCAGTAGAAGGTTAAGCATCCTTATACACAGTATAATGGTTATGCCTTCAATTACACACATATTTAATCATATTTGAATTGCTGTATGGGTATCTAATTGCATAAAGATCATAGATACTTTTCCCCAAGATTTGTGTATTAGTACTACAAGTGCAAACTACAAGTGCAAAGTGCACTTGAATTTGCACTGAAAGTGCACTTGGAAATGCAGTCGCTGTAGATCCGAGGGGGACGTGCAAGGAAAATAAAAAACAGCATTGTAGCTTGCACATGATTGGATAATAAAATCAGCAGAGCTTCACCTCATTTCAGATCTACCCCTCAGATTTACAGCGACTGCACTTCCAAGTGCAATTTCAGTGCAATTTCAAGTGCACTTTGCACTTGAAGTGCAAAGTGGATTTGCCTTTGGTTAATAACCCCCATAGTTTTTATTAAAAAAAAAAAAAAAAAAAAAATGAAAAGAAATATTTACTTTTGCAATGTTTTAACTTTTTTGAACTTCTGATCATACTTAAAGCTCGCAACCATCTAAAATATTAAGGATCTTTTTCCTCTGAATATAATATAAGCAGTAATTTGCGGTGTGAATTGTTGGCTCGGAATATGTAGTCCTCCTAATTCCCATAAAAATGAAATGTAAATGACGATGACTTTTCTGTGTAAAGGGAATTGTTCCAGGATTTATAAGGCAGCCGGTTCTTCATTCATAAATGTGTGTACAGCTAATGGCACTCTGGAGATTCTCTCTAGAACCTACTGACTGTTACAAGTTCACAGGACTTAGTGCAGCTTTCTATCTCCATGTGGCTAAATGTGTCCTTTGGGAGTAGACAGAATCACCAAGACAATCCCTTGCCAAAAGCAGTAGCGATTCTTAATATCTTCCTCTATTTAAATTATTAAATTAATATAATAATAAAAACCTTTTATTTCTTTTTCCTTTTACACTTACAACATTTGCAAATGCAATATCGAAAAAATCCTCCTAAGCTCTTGTAATATATATGCACTCTTGTTTCTGTTTTAAATCTTTTTTTTTGTCACATTTTGCTTTTGTTTAGGTAGACATTATTTCTAGGGAGTTATCATGATGTATGGTGAAAATGCAGCAATGCCACTGATGCAGGAGTGCATCACTGCATACCACTGGATTTGGTGGCAGCTTTAAAAAAAGACAGGTCAAGAACAAAGGACTAGTCAGTATTGCTTGTGGTCTTTAGGTAGTCAATCTTTCACCTAAAAGGGTGTTACGCTTGTTTGCACCCTCCCCCGCTTTTGGCACTTTTTGGGGGCAGGGGGTTTTGACAGGTACCAGCTCCCATTTCCGGCTCAGATTGCTCCGGCCCCCCCTCCTTTCCCAGCAGTCTTCTGGGACACATCACTGCTCCCACAAGACTATGGGACCATTTATAAGGTGCAGTGTGGCTCACGCATGCTCAGTAGGAAACCGGCTGTGAAGCCGAAGGGCTTCACTTTCTGTTTCCAGTACTTGAGATGACGGCGCCTGCACCCAAAGCCAATTTACGAATCGGCTTGGGTAACGACATTGCTGGATCTCTGGACGGGTAAGTGTCCTTATATTGAAAGTCAGCAGCTATAGTATTTTGCTTACAATTTAACCACTTACCTACCTCCATACATTTATCAGTGACAAAGTGGTGGATGTTTTTATACCCAGTGGCATTTACAAACGGCACAGGATAAAGCAGCATTATATGGCCAATGTGCCTGGTAATGTCTGTTAATGTAACTATCGGATTGGCTCCAATTACAGACACAGTGGGGTTGATTTCCTAAAAGTTAAGGGTGCAAGTTCTGGTGCAGCTATGCATGGTAGCCAATCATCTTTTACCTTCAGCTTGTTCAATTATGTTTTGACAAAAAAACTGGAAGCTAATTGGTTTCTATACAGAGCTGCACCAGATCTTAGACTCCAAACTTTTAGTAAATCAACCCCACTGTACAGAGATGATCTCAATGGCACTCTATGTTGTGATCACTGTGATTGGTCATAGAGTCAGATCTGAGAGCCCACCTCTTCCTATTACAACAGAGGAAGGGGAGGTATAAGGAACTCATGCATTAGTTTCAAAGCAAAACACAGATAACAGCAGCAGGTGCCTTGAAAAAGTATTCATACCCCTTGACATTTTCCACATTTTGTCATGTTACAACTAAAAACGTAAATGTATTTTAGTGGGATTTAATGTGATAGACCAACACAAAGTGGCACATACTTGTGAAGTGGAAGGAAAATGATAAATGGTCTTCCAATTTTTTTACAAATAAATATGTGAAAAGTGTGGCATGCATTTGTATTCAGCCCCCTTTACTCTGATACCCCTAACTAAAATCTAGTG
Source organism: Rana muscosa (assembly GCA_029206835.1). Taxonomy (NCBI): domain Eukaryota; kingdom Metazoa; phylum Chordata; class Amphibia; order Anura; family Ranidae; genus Rana; species Rana muscosa. The sequence continues at coordinate 931,875,078 of CM055116.1, forward strand.
GAACCAATTGCCTTCAGAAGTCACCTAATTAGTAAATAGGGTCCACCTGTGTGTAATTTAATCTCAGTATAAATACAGCTGTACAGAGGTTTGTTAGAGAACTTTGGTGGACAAATAGCATCATAAAAGCCAAGGAACACACCAGATAGGCCAGGGATAAAGTTGTGTAGAAGTTTAAAGCAGAGTTAAGCCTCGTACACATAACTGGTTTTCTCAGCAAGAAACGACAAGAAAACTGTTGGGAGAGCTTTCTTGCAGAGAGAACTGTTTGTGTGTATGGTTTCTCGTCGAGTAAACTGCCGGGAATCTCGATGAGAAAAATAGAGAACCCGCTCTCTATTTTCTCATCAGGATTCTTGTTTTTCTCATCGGGATTCTCGTCGGCCTCTTTCCTGACGAGAAAACCGGTCGTGTGTATGCTTTTCCGAGTCTAAAAAAAACGCACATGCTCAGAATCAAGTATGAGATGGGAGCGCTCCTTCTGGTAAAACTAGCGTTCGTAATGGAGATAGCACATTCGTCACGCTGTAACGAACTGAAAGCACGAAGACTGAAAAGCGTGAATCGTCTCTCCCAAACTTTTACTAACACATGGTAACACGAGATCAGCAAAAGCAGCCCAAGGGGTGGCGTCATTGGAATCAAACTTTCCCTTTATACTGCCATTGTATGTGTTGTACGTGACCGCGCTTTACAACGTCGAGATTTGGAATTGACAGTGTGTATGCAAGGAAAGCTTGACAAGAATCTCGTCAAGCTTGACAAGAATATCGGCGAGAAAAACTACGGGTTTTTTTACGACGAGATTCTCGGTCGTGTGTAGTAGGCTTCAGGCTTACAAAAATATCCCAAGCATTGAGCATCTCATGGTGCACTGTTCAATCCATCATCCGAAAATGGAAAGAGTATAGCACAACTGCAAACCTACCAAGATGTGGCCGTCCACCTAAACTGGCAGGCCGGGCAAGGAGAGCAGTAATAAGAGAAGAGGCCCATGGTAACTCTGGAGGAGCTGCAGAGATCCATAGCTCAGGTGGAAGAATCTGTCCACAGGACAACTATTAGTCATGCACACCACAAATCTGGCCTTTATGGAAGAGTGGCAAGAAGAAAGCCATTGTTGAAAGAAAGCCATAAGAAGTCCCACAGTTTGCGAGAAGCCATGTGGGGGACACAGAAAACATGTGGAAGAAGGTGCTCTGGTCAGATGAGACCAACATTTTACTTTTTGGCCTAAAAGCAAAACGCTATATTTGGCGGAAAACTAACACTGCACATCACCCTAAACACACCATCCCCACTGTGAAACATGGTGGTGGCAGCATCATGTTCTGGAAATGCTTTTCAGCGGGGACAGGGAAGCTGGTCAGAGTTGACAGGAAAATGGATGGAGCCAAATACAGGGCAATCTCAGAAGAAAACCTGTTAGAGTCTGCAAAAGACTTTAGACTGTGGAGCATATTAGGCTTCCAGCAGGACAACCACCCTAAACATACAGCTAGACCTACAATGGAATGGTTTAGATTAAAGCATATTCATGTGTTAGAATTGCCCAGTCAAAGTCCAGACCTAAATCCAATTGAGAATCTGCAAGACTTGAAAATTGCTGTTCACAGACGCTCTCCATCCAATCTGACAGAGCTTGAGCTATTTTGCAAAGAAGAATGGACAAAAATTTTCTCTCTAGATGTGCAAAGCTGGTAGAGACATCCCCAAAAAGACTTGCAGCTGTAATTGCAGCGAAAGGTGGTTCTACAAAGTATTGACTCATGGTCAAGTATTGACAATTTTAAGGGGTATGAATACTTTTTCAAGGCACTGTAAATATATTTTTGTAACCCTTTCACTTCCCTTCCTTCCCTCTCATATAAGCTCCAGTTTGCCTGCCTAAGGTTCACCTCCCTTACCCTGCACATCTGCATTTTACCCCCTCATCTCCATCCTTCACTGTATGTGACCCATCCATTTTTAAAGTGATACTAAAGTCTCTCTTTTTTTGGTTAAAAATAACAAACATGTCATACTTACCTGCTCTGTGCAGTGGTTTTGCACAGACCAGCCCAGATCCTTTTCTTCTCGGGTCCCACGCCGGTGCTCCTGGCACATCCCATCCCTCCAGCCAAGTGCCCTCACAGCAAGCAGATTGCTATGGGTGCACCCAAGCCAAGCCGCTGCTCTCTGTGTCCATTCAGATACTTAGCTGCCGTTTGGCCTCACCCCCTCTCTCTCCTCATTGGCTCATTGACTTTGATTGAGAGCAACTGAAGCCAATGTCACCAATCAGGAGGGAGAGTCCCGGACAGCTGAGTCTCTCATGCAACATCGCTGGATCTAGATGGGGCTCGGGTATGTGTCAGGGGGGTTGCTGCACACTAAAATGCATTATGATAAAAAAAAACTTCTGCCTTTACAAACACTTTCATCCACTCATTTCATATTCCCTCTGCGTATGACCTGTGTCCAGTGTATCATGATCATGTTTTAACCCCCTCATTACAAGCAGGTTTCTTCATTTCCAAAACCTGTGGCACCAAATGAGATCACCTTGGACTGTCTACTTTTCAAAAAGTATTAATTTTGGGGGTGTTCATACTATTCTGGAGTTTTTAAAAAGTTTTCTGTTTCTGCAAGCCAAATTAGTTCAATGTTTGCTGGAATGACTGTATATATGTGTTAATAAACCACAAATGTGCATCTGGGGACATCAAAGGTCACTGTGAATTGTGTATATACTGTATATTCTGTAAATTTTTTAAATACATGCACTTTTCCCCACGAGTTATCCCTTTAAAAATACTGCACAAACAAAAAAACTGCTGTTGATTATTCAGAAATCCAGTATGTTCCTAATTTCCTATTTAGGCTGATATTCTGGTGCCTTTAATGCACTGAAATCCCTACCAGTATTTTGTTAACCCTCCTGCTGGACTATAGTACTTTGCCTATACCCCATGCCTCTCTGTCCCTGCCCATTTACGCATATTGCTTTTATCCCAGAAAAACAATGTTGCTGCCTTTACCCGCAAGATTTATGCAAAGGTGCTTATGTCATTATGAACTGACATCCCAGCAACTGCTCCTGCAACAATTTTAAAAGTTTGATGATGATAAGAGAGTAATAAAAGGTATTTCCCTCTACATGACTAACAAACGAAAAAAACAATGCTATGGCATCTTTGGCTTCAGTGAAGGAGATTTTTAGATAAATATGGATAATGGCTATTAAAATCACCAAAAGTACATCTAAACCAACATTTTTCATTTAGATTTGCACAGGGTAGGGAATGGCTATGACCCGTCTAGTTTTATTTATTTTTTTTGCTGTCTGTGTTTCTGCTGGGGAGATTTATCCTCTATTTTTATAGTGACCATTGTCACCTTGACTAAAAGGGAAAGTTCATAATTTTAAGTTGTCAATAGGAATATAAGGAAAATCTTCCAATAGGAGCACTTGCGCTGTGTTAAAACAAAGAGAAAAGAGTCAATTATCGTGCGTTAAGGCACGCCGCCAGTGGCAGCCCATTCAAAATAAATGGGCTAACTTTATAGTGACACTAACCTATTATTTTTTATAAAAGAAAATAAATATGTATAAATATAGGTAGAATGTACCTTTTTATCTCTCTTTTCCTTTGTTTCATTTCTCAAAGGCGAGCCTTTTTTCTGCTGTTCTCCGACTTCGTGTTCTAGGGTGGCTACATTCATTCTTCATGCCCCCCTTATCTATGTGAATGTAGCCACACTTTCCTGCTCACCTCTCAGATGGACTACACATCTATGTGCAGACACATTCAGCTCCAAGGGAATTGTAGTAAACATGGAGTGGAGCATGTGACCAGACATAATGGTACTGCTTGCTTTACACTACTACCTGTGAGGTGCACCAGTGGAGGTTATCAAGCATGCACAGGACAAATAAGAAGCCTAAAAACAACATTAAGAGGCTTAAATAAAAACAAAAAAACAGATAAGAGGTTTGAAGAAGATTTGGGTTTTTATTATCTCTTTAGTAATTACGCATGACAAGTATACTTATTATTATTATTATTATTTAGGTACTTATATAGCGGTGTCAATTTACGCAGCGCTTTACATATACTTTTTTTTTTATTTTTATGGTTGCATGCTGTGTAAATATTCCTGTAAAGAAATAAAGAATTACAAAAAAAAAAAAAAAAAACAGAGCCATGGTATATTTGATATTTTAAAACTATTAATTTGAAAAAATAAAAATTGAGTTTAATTTCACTTTAAAGCTGAATTCCAGGATAGTAAAATATTGTCAAAATACAAGTAGCGTGTTTATCCTTACCTGAATCTTGGTATACCTTGTGTATTTCCTACAGATTTATGCAGTAGTTTAGCATGGAACTTTGCTGCTATCTTTCCATGTGCATAGGGCTGAGCTCAGCGTAAGTTAGGACTGTTATAAAGAAAATTGTTGTTGGGACTTTATATGAGGCCATGACTATCCAGTACACAGGTCTCCATCACTATTAATATGGCAAAAAGGGGGGATACATTGGGAAAAGGGGAGCAATGGGACTTTATATGAAACACAACACTTGGGTAGAATGAATCATTAGGTATAGCAAATATGGTATTTATTATTAATAACTCAATTGAGCATATTGCAATGCATGGTAATCATAATAAATCAATAAGTATGTTACAAAGTAAGATAAAACATGATTGGTAAATCACATAAATATAATTGGTTACATAATATACATCGTAGCACATGATTAATGATGAAACCAGCAGTAAGCCCAAAAAAGTTAGGACTGAACACTGGCTGTTTTGATATTTGTCCGAATGCCGAATGTTAAAGGCATTGCAGCCACTGCGTCCTTACCAACCACTGACGTCAACCGGCCCATTCACTTACATAGCCAGGAATCCCCGGCCACGTAAGCAAGTAGACTGGGAATGAAGCGGCTTACATCATTACCTAAATATGGCTACACAGCCAAATTTAGACAACGCTGTCAATGATTGTAAGGGAGGAGCGGATGCTGGCAGCCGCCACATTCTTACCAAACACTCATGTCACCTGACTCATTCACTTACATGGCTGCGAATCCCCAGCCACGCAAGCAAATGAGTTGGAAAAGGAGCCTTACATCATTGCCTAAATATGGCCAGTGGCATGCAATTGCTGAAGCAGGAAGTTATGGGGGTCATGATGTGCACTAGCAGTGTACAGAGTGGCTCTAGGTTGCAATACCATATTGGACTTTTTGATAGTTTTAGAAAACAGTGGTTGCAGATTGAAATGGCAAAACAACTTTATACATTATAATAATTTTTAACAGAAAGTGGAGTTCTCTTTTATATGAAGCTTTTTTGTGCCCAGTGTTTAGCTTTATTACAGCATGCTTTTTTTTTTGCTTTTACCACCATAGCTATTACTGCAATAGCAGCCATGAATTGCTATATACTGTAGCATGCAGATACTACCACACAATGTATTAAATTTAGCCATGAATTGTTATGTTTATGCTTTCAGCTTTTAAATCACTTCTAATGCCGCGTATACACGGTCGGAATTTCCGCCAGCAAAAATCCAATGTGAGCTTTTGGTCGGAAATTCTGACCATGTGTATGCTCCATTGGACTTTTGCTGTCGGAAATTCCTGCCAGCAAAAGATTGAGAGCAGGTTCTCAATTTTTCGGACGGAAAAAATTCCGATCAGAAATTCCGATTGTCTATAGCAATTCCGACGCGCAAAATTCCGACGCATGATCGGAAACAATTAGACGCATGCTCGGAAGCATTGAACTTTATTTTCTCAGCTCGTCGTAGTGTTGTACGTCACTGCGTTCTTGACGGTCAAAAGTTCAGAGAACTTTTGTGTGACCGTGTGTATGCAAGCCAAGCTTGAGCGGAATTCCGTCAGAAAAACCATCCAAGGTTTTTCTGACGAAATTTCCGCTCATGCAGGGGCGGATCCAGGGGGGGGGGGCAACAGGGCAATTGCCCCCCCCGAGACCATCTGTCACACTCACTTGCTTGCTGTTTTTTTTTTGCGCCTGATCTCCCGGAATTGGGGACCCGGTACCGGCTGGCCGTAGGTCCCCTGGACGCCAAACGTAGCACACATATAGCTCCTCTACAAGTGTGCAAAGTTTGGTGTCTGGGGGACCTACGGCCGGGGAGCACAGATTTTTTAAAGTCGGGCACCCCTTCCATAGACTCCAATGTTAAACGGTCATTTCTCCGGTGATTTTGCGGACCCGGTACCGGCCGGTCGTAGGTCCCTTGGACTCCAAACATGGCACATATTTTGCCCCATGTCTTCTCTACAAGTGTGCAAAGTTTGGTGTCTGAGATACCTACGGCCGGGGAGAACAGATTTTTCAAAGCTGCGCACTCCTTCCTTAGACTCCCATGTTAAACATCAGTCTAGTCATGGGCACAGTGAAGCATGGGCACAGTGAAGCATGGGCACAGTGAGGCAAAGTGAGGCACAGTGAGGCATGCAGATGGACACCCTAGGCTTATACTCGAGTCAATAAGTTTTCCCAGTTTTTTGGGGTAAAATTAGGTGCCTCGGCTTATATTCGGGTCGGCTTATACTCGAGTATATACAGTACTTGTTCTGCGGCGGCCGCTGCCTCTCTGAGTCTCTCTCTCAGTTTCTCACATCAGCCGATCAGCGGCGCAGAGAGAGAGAGACTCGTCTAATGTAGTTACGCGGTGTACTGACACGATACCAGGAGCGGAGGAGGAGGTGGGTGGAGCTTCTTCCCTGCACTCGTTGGTAACGCCTGGGCCGCTTGGCGTCTAGCAATGAGTGATGTCAGTGAGTCACGTCGGGCCGTTCTGCGGGCAGGTGCGATAGCGTGCGGCTCCACAGACGGGCAAGAAAGCGGACGGCTCCGCTTGCGGCGCAGTTTGTGGGCGGGCGGCGCGGTTCATGGGCAGACTGTGCTGCTCAGTGTGTTGGCAGCACAGGTGAGAGTGAGAGAGCAGGCTCAGTGCGGCAGCTGGCCAATCAGCTAGCTGGGAGCGGGGGAGCAGAGAGGAGCCTGCCCTGCATTCCTCGGGTGACTTCCGCCCTCACTGTGCAGGCAGCAGAAAGATTACATTATCTCTCTGCTGCCTGACTCTGGGAGTCTGGGACACAGCAAGAGACAACCAAAACTACACCTTAGCAGGCAAGTTAGTGACAATCCGCAAGGTGTGGCAGGCGACGTGGCAAGTGACAATCCGCAAGTTGTGTCAGGTGACGTGGCAAATGACAATCTGCATCTGGTGGCAGGCAAGTGACAATCAGCAAGGTGTGGCAGGTGACGTGGCAAGGTGTGGCTAGTGACAATCCGCAAGGTGTGGCTAGTGACAATCCGCAAGATGTGGCAGGTGACGTGGCAAGTGACAATCCACAACGTGTGGCAAGTGACACGCTCAGGGCTCCCACTAATTGCAGGCGACGGTGGCAAGTGACACACTCGGGGCTCCCACTGATTCTGCATTGAACGATTTAATTTTATATTACAATGTAATAATAGAAATAATGCGCTTCAGGGGGCGTGGCCGGAAGAGAAACAGGGAGGACGTGTTTCTGCAGAGCTCCAGGGATCCTCCGTGAATCCACAGCCATCCTTCGCAGGCATCGCCGTTTTGAGGCCCGGATTCAACTACACTAACCCCTGGACGCACTCTATAGCTGCCCCGGGGATCTTCAAGAAAATAGCGCGGAGAAATCCGTGATGGGCCTGTGACTGGATCCACAACACTGAGGCCCGCCGCCATCTTGGGGCCTGCGCATCCGCGGCCTCTCCAGTCTCCAGCATCCGCGAACTGGGACATCCTCCGTCCCCCGACACCCGTGGGACACCAGGCGGAAGCTACCCTGCAGGGATCCTTCGGTGGGCTCCGGGCGAAGCGATCGGTCGTCTTGCGGCCTACATTCGCGGACGTGGCCTCAACTCAATTCACAGTGAGTACCGCGCCGCCCGCTCCAAGATACCCCCCCCAGACTGCTTACCTCCAGGCCTGGTCACTACCTGTCCGGCCACTAAGCACCCGCCAAGTCACCTATAGCCTTCGGTGTTGATCACCTCCTTCCCCAGCACTCGAGGCCGCGGCTTCGGCCTACTCCGGGAGGACGGTGGCCATCTTGGTACACCTGGAGACCCCTTTGTGCTCTCCTCCAAGCAGATTCCCGGCACAATAACCCCATCTAGACGCTGACTGGGCTGTGTATACCTCCCTGGGAGGGGGAGAGGAGTCCTGACCTGTAAGGATCACCTGTTAAAGTCCACAGTCTGTCCTACCCTCATAGATCGGCGGCCATCTTGCTACACCCAAAAGCCATAACATCCCAACCCTACTAGAACCTGGCCTCCCTTCCATTATAACAAGATTTCTGCAATTTTAACCTCCCCCCCACAGCAAGCACAGAGGTCCCCATTACTGGTCGTTGCTGTACACAACCAGTGGACTACTATAGCCTCAGTACTTCCTCCCTATTTGACATATATGTCTCCCCCCCTTTCTGTTTTTGGGGTACGTCAGCTCACACGGCTTCCTCCCTTACTGAACCGGTACAGTACACAAGATCTCGCCGTGCACACAGCCCGTCAGCTCCCCCAGAGTGACTACACTCATTCAAGATAGACTGGCACTCCACTAACCTACGCTTTGCTAATAGGATGTAAGTGACCAAAGCCTTACCACACCCATATAAAGCAGGCCAGATACCCACGGCTATATCACTTGATTATCAGCACAAATACTTTAAACCCCCGTGGGAACAGTCCATGCATGCCGACGAGAAAGAATACTCGCTCCGGACGATCTATCCACAACCTAACAAACTTTCTTCTAGAAGCCGAGAATAAATACCACATGATGTCTCAGAGCGGCACTGACACCAACAAACAAGCGGCCTCGGGGAAGAAATCACTGGACCCCCCCCCCCCCTCGGAACCTAACTGTGAGTACACTTTACCCCTCTCTAAAGCCGATTTAGATGCAAGTCTAACATCCATGTTTGACAAATTGGTTGATAAAATAGAAAGAGAAGTGCATAAGTCCACTACCGCTCTATCTCAGGAGATTGCTTGCATAGGCAACAGAACTGATCTATTAGAAACAAAACATGACGAACTTTCACTAGCCCATAATGACTTAAGAAAGGACTATGAAACATTGGCGGATAGTTTTGCGTTTATGCAGGCACAAGTGGAAGACCTTGATAATAGAAATCGTAGACAGAACATCAGAGTACGCGGAGTACCGGAATCGGTCACCGATCTTATGCCTACTATATCGAGGGTCTTCCATAATCTCCTTCCTGACAGACCCCCGTCAGCTTTCACCTGTGACAGAATCCATAGAGCCCTCCGCCCCAAACCTACACCTGATAAACCGCCTAGAGATATCATCATGTGTATGAAGGATTTCCTCGTTAAGGAAGACATCATGCGGGCGGCCAGGAACTCTCCTAATATTGACCTAGATGGTAAAAGACTTCAAATATTCCCTGACATCTCCCCAGCCACATTGGACAGGAGACGAAGGATGAAGGAAGTCACCAAAGTTCTACAGGAAGCAAGGATTAGATACAGATGGGGCTTTCCTTTCAAACTCACCGTTCCACATAATGGCTCTACATATACGGTTTATAACGTAATAGAAGGAAAAGAACTACTGGTGAAATTGGGCCTGCTGGAACCGGAACCTCCTGGCCGACCACCAGCAACCCCCAGTTCTTCCCCGATATGGTCCACACCATCTTCATGCCGCAACCAGAGAGACCAAAGAGATCAAAGACGCTGGAGGCAATCACACCAAGAATAGAACTTCCCATCTACGCTTTCACTCCAGTTCTCTGTGTATTTGACGACCCCAGTGGGAATGATAAGAGAATCTAACAACCCGAAACATTCTCTCCATAGACTTTACATTCTACAATGATCCCGGGGATATTGCATTAATTACACAACTCCCTTCTCCACATAATTCCAGAGGTTCGGCGGATAGAAGAATCAGCAGAATATCTGAACAGTACGGTAATATACTCCTCAAAGAAGACCTAGGGGACTTAATTTCGTGGTTCTGTTATCATCCTATTCAGCTCTCCTAGCAGTCTGAACTTTCATAATAGGAAAAGTAAAAAATTTAATATTTTTTTTTTTTTTTTTTTTTTTTTTTTTTTTATTACTATCCCCCTTTTCATAGGTTATCTGGAGATCTGTCTTTTGGAGCAATGTGGTAGCTATACTGAACGTCTAAGTATTATCATTTACCTTTACCTCCATAACTTCAGAAAAGTTTCTCCCCACTGCGGATTGCTGTTATTGTCTCCCTTACATAGTGAGCTTTTTATATGACGCAATACCTCTCTACCCCCCGATTGGTAGACACGCACTTACAAGTTTTTCTAGGATGCCTGCTACATCCATTGTTGCTTAGTTTATTCCTCAGACCTGCCCTCCGGGATGGAACCACAGCTCTCATCTTTAGAGACGTGGTGCCCCTCCAGGTTTGCAGGATTTGGACTTATTTGTCCTAATGATGTTTATTCAAGTTTTCTTGACAGGTTTTATCCTGTCCCATTGTTATTTTTGTTTTTGTTTCTCATTTTTGAAATTCTAGCCCATAAGGCTTCTACTGTGTTCATTGTACAAAAAGGAAGTAATGTTAACTACATACAAAAAATGTTGTTTGACATAGATTTCATAGCTCTAGACTACTCTGGTAACTGCATAAGATACAATGCCCATCTCCCTGCTTGTATACCAATCCCCGTTCTTTCAACACCGCTGATTATAATCTTAGCATCAGACTTAATCACTAACTCTATCCATAACGTATTGTATACTTCTGATCCTTGCCTATTTTTCCCCCCATCACGACAATATTAACCCCCACACCCTAGACCCCACCAATGGGTATTAAAATAATATCGCACAATGTGCAGGGATTTAATTCCCCCCACAAACGTAAAAAAGCTTTTGAGCACTATAAGAGAATAGGGGCTGATATCATACTCATCCAGGAATCCCACTTTTGCGCATCCAACCACCCTAAATACTTCAATAAGACATACAACCAAGTATTCTATACAACATACAACAATAAGACAAGAGGAGTCGCAGTCTTCATACGCAATTCGATTATATTCGATGTACAAAGTATTTTCAGAGATACTGAAAGCCGATATATTATCTTAAAAGGCACTATTGATAATAGGGCCATAACAATAGCATCAGTATACGCTCCCAATGAATCTCAGTCCTCTTTTTTCATTAACTTTTTTGAGACTCTAGACCGATATGCCTCCCCCCACATTATCCTGGGAGGGGATTTCAATCTAACCTCACATCCGGCCCTGGACAGGAGCAGGGTCGCACCATCTTCTAAGGCATTTCCGAAGTCCCTGAACCATTCCCTCAATCACTTTCAACTTATAGACTCATGGAGGGCCCACAATGTCGGCGTCAAAGCTTACACTCACTATTCACATCCCCATAATGTTTATGCCAGATTAGACTATATCTACTGCACCCCTATCCTGTTGGCGAACTCCTTTAAAGCGATCATTCACCCCTGTCCATGGTCGGATCATGATATCACATCTCTTGAGACAGCATATATTGGTCTTAAACCATCCCCCTTCAACTGGAGGCTAAACGACTCCTTACTCTCTGATCCCACAATCGCTCAATCTGTCTCCACTCATATAGAGAACTATTTCAATGAAAATATTAATGACGAAACCCCTCCCTCCTCCGTCTGGGTTGCCCATAAAGCAGTCTTATGTGGGCAACTAATTTCTCTCGCTGCAAAGAGAAACAAAGACAGGCTCTCAGACACTAGATGTCTCACTAAGGACCTAAATAGACTGTACAATAAACTTCAACAAGCCCCTTCCCAGGCCTTAACTGATCAAATCAAATCCAAACGCCTGGCCTTAGACCAAAATTTTATCAGCCAACACTGAGAAATCCCTCAGATTTTCTAAGGCTAAATTCTTCCTCCATAGCAATTCCACCTCCGCCATGTTTGCCAGAAAACTAAATCAAGCTAATAACCCACCCCATGTCTATAAACTTAGAGATAATGCGGGGAACACTGTCACTCATCCACAAGAGGTGTTGAACATCTTCTCCTCCTTTTACAAAGACCTCCTTTCGGAGCCTCAACCCCAACCTAAACAGCCCTCCCAAATTTGGCTGGATGATATCCTATTACCCTCCCTCAACTCCCAACAGATAGAATCTCTTAGCGCACCATGTACAGATTTAGAAATAATTAACATAATTAAATCCCTGACGACCTCTACAGCCCCAGGCCCGGACGGGTTCTCCTCTGCATACTATAAAAAATTTGCGTCTCTTTTAGCCCCCAACCTATCTAAACTCTTCAATTATGTGCTAGATGGTCATCAATTCCCAGAGGAAATGCTCCTAGCGAACTTATCGTTAATACCTAAGCCACTCAAGGACCATTCTCTTCCACAAAATTTCCGCCCCATTTCAGTTCTTAACAATGACTTAAAGATCTTTGGGAGACTTCTTGCTGATAGGTTAGCAGCAGTTATTACTAATATAGTGCACATAGATCAAACAGGATTCATACCTGGACGCCAAATAACTGACAATATTAGGCTGGTAACCAATATCGTACAGGATGCCAACATACACTCCAAAGAGCTATGCCTCCTCAGCCTGGATATTCATAAAGCTTTTGATAGTGTATCCTGGTCTTACCTCAATCACATCCTACCTAAATTTGGCATCCCTAATAAATTCATGTGTGGCTTTAATGCTCTATACCACTCCCCCCAGACCCGTATTAAAATTCCAGGTCATAACTCGGAATTCTTTCCTCTGAGTAGGGGTACTAGACAAGGCTGCCCACTATCCCCACTAATGTTCGCACTAGCAATGGAACCTCTTGCCCACAAAATTAGGAACAGCCCGGATATAAAGGGAGTTGTCAAAGGTGAAGATGAGTTTAAGATAAGCCTCTACGCAGATGATGCGTTAATTTGTCTCACCGAACCTCACGTTTCCATTCCCTCCCTTCTCAAGGAACTAAAACTGTTTCACGACATATCAGGTCTAAAAATTAACATGAACAAATGCTCGGCTCTACCCATCAATCTCCCCGATCACCTAAAGACCATGTTGAAAAACAATTTCCCATTTATATGGTGCTCTCAATCTTTTAAATATCTGGGCATCTCTATCACCCCAGCACACAACCTACTTTTCAAAACCAATTATATTCCCTTATTCAATAATATATCCTCACTCCTTAAGACCTGGTCAACCTTCCATATATCATTCCTAGGCAGAATTTGCGCTATTAAAATGACAATCCTCCCCAAACTGCTATACTACTTCCGTTCCCTCCCCATTAACATCCCCAAATCCAAACTAGCTTCGCTCCAAAGGGAAATCAACAAATTTATATGGTTCAACAAGAAACCCAGATGCAGCTATGCATATATGCACAGACCTCAATCCATGGGCGGGATGGGTCTCCCTAACCTATGGCATTATTTTCTGGCCGCCAGACTTGCCCAATTAGCACAATGGTTCGCGCCCAATCAAAATATCCCATGGAAAAAATGTGAGGAGTCCTCAATTTCCCCTTTGTATTTACAGGGGATCCTTTGGTCCAAAACAACCTCATACAGCAAACTCTCAAAATACAACATAATTGTGGCACACTTCTACCAATTGTGGCTCAAAGCACAACACACTTTTGAATTGTCTTCACTCACTCCTCCCCTTGCTTCCTTTCTAGGCGACCTGAGATTTACCCGTACTCACGGAGATCACCACTCCTTCACCTATTGGACCCATAATAAGCTCACTTCACTTAAATCTTTACAAATAAATGGGGAGTTCTCCTCATTCAACGCTCTGCAAGATAAATATAGTATCCCCACATCCGAACTTCAACACTATAACCAAATCAAAGCCTTTTACGCAGAACATTACTCTCTCACCACCAAGCCCCCTGTTACAGTATTTGAACGGATTTGCATCTCTTCTTCTAGAGATAAAGGTATCATATCCCATCTATATAGCTATCTAAACACTTTTCATTCACTCGACAAGTCCGGTCAGATGCTCCATTGGGAAACCGACCTAAATAACACATTCACAGTAGATGAATGGCATGGAATGTCGGATAATCTCCGGAGGAGTAACATAGCTATCTCTTCCAGAGAAACTCCCATTAAAATATACTCTAGATGGTATCTCACCCCGTCCAAGCTCAACACCTTTTATCCTTCTATTTCTCCATACTGTTTCAGGGGCTGTTCAGAACCAGGCACTATCCTACATACATTCTGGAGCTGCAAACACCTGCATCATACATGGCGCAATGCTGCAGAAATTTTTGAAAATACCTTGAAACAGAAAATCCCAATCTCCCCACAGATCTGCCTTCTATATGCTGATATACCCAATGTTCCCATCCCTTGCAAAAGACTTTTCCATACTTTATGTAGCTCCATCCAATGGATGATTGCCTCCAACTGGAGATCAAACAATCTGCCTTGGGCGCAGGTGCTAGCTCGGATGGAGACGATAAAACTTTCGGAAAGAATCTTTCACACACTTCACGATACCTTCCAGGTTTTTGTAAGGAAATGGTCATATTGGCCTACAACATAACTCATTAACTTAGAACCTGAATTTCCACCCACACACTCTAGCAAATTCATGCAATCTTGACCTATAATGCCTACCCTTTATATATGTAACATACGCCCATGTAAGAAATTTTTGTACCAGAAAACTTTTTATATATTCACTATCTTCATGTATGAGCTCGATTATCTCCTCTTCTTTTGATTTTTTTACTATTGATTACCTTTATAAACACTTTATATGTAACTGTACATCTGAACTTCCTAATAAAAATTTTTGTAAATAAAAAAGAGATAATGCGCTTCAATCATCCTGACACCATAACAACCATGGTGCCAGGATGATTGAAGCGCCGACACCAGCCATTTTCCCGATAAATTTCCCACCAAAAAAACATATTTTTTGGCAGTGCCCCTCCCGAGAAAAGACTCTGGATCCGCCCCTGCGCTCGTGTGTACGGGCCATAAGTTGCTCAGATGTAGGGATGAGCTTCGAGTTCGAGTCAAACCCATGTTCGACTCGAACATCGCCTGTTTGGCTGTTCGCCAAATTTCGAACATTATGGGCTGTTCGCTACAAATTTGAGTGGCTCGTCATGGCCCATAATTCACTGCGGCATCGCAGTGCATTGCTGGCTGATGATTGGCCAAGCATGCACTATGACCCGCATGCTTTGGCCAATCACAGTGCGCAAAAAACGGAGAGCCATAATTGGCCAAAGCCAGGGTGGCTTTGGCCAATTATGTCTCAGGGGGTTTAGTACATTCCCCACACTATATAAGGCCGCCTCCGTGGTGGCTATGTGTAGTTTGTTTTGGTGGTTAAAGAGAGAGGTTAAAGAGAGAGAGAGACAGTGTAATTTGATTTGAGTTAGATAGAGCAGGCAGGCGAGTCAGTTAGCTGCAGTTACAGTGTGTAGAGGATATACAGTATATGCATCCTAGGTGTTGTATATATATTTATACACTGTATTCAGTTTAGCTAGATCCGTTCCTGTTATTCTCTATACTGACAGGCAGGCAGGTGATTGTGCTCGATATGAGGATGCCATCAGACATGTGCTGAAGGCCTCACTATACTCACAAGGACTGACATGCTGAGAGTGCGAGGACCCCTGCAGTTGGTACAGAAGCATCTCATATAATATTGAAGAGTGTCCTGGGAGTCTGTGTTTGGGTCCAACGTGCAGGATAGAGGCCGTGGCTAGGCTATAGCCGAATGCGCGCTCCTTCCTTGCTTCTGGTAAGGAGCCATTGTTACTAAGGTGGTGGTCACTAAAATATCCTATATCACGGTGGTGGTGTTTTGGTACTATACCTTGATAATACGTTATCACCCTATGGTATTCTTTTTTATTGGTGCAACGGAGCCATCAAGAGGTCCATGCTAATACTGGAAGAGTGTCTGGGGTACTTTGTTTGGATACCTCTCAAGCTAAAGGCCACGGCTGTGTCATAGCCAACTGTGCGTTTTTGCTTGCATCTGGTAAGCAGCCATTTCTCCTTGGTGGTGGTTTATCCGGTGTCATACATGGTGGAACCAATATTTATGGAATTGTTTGGACTGTCTTTTGTCTATGGAATCTTCCTTTAGATTTATGGGTCACACCTTTGGACTTTTTTATCCTGATGTCATCTAGGATTGTTATATTATATTTTTTTGGCGCAGTTTTCTTTTTCTTTATAGGTGATTGTGCTAGCTGCAGTGTTTCACTTAGTGTACTGTGTCCTTTGCACAGTGTGCACCAAAAGCTTACCTGAATACATTTGCTGGTGTTCTGATAAAAATACAGGCAGGGAGCTGCAGTATTTTTCTTTAGTGTCCTTTGCACAGTGTGCACCTAAAGCTTACCTCTACACTTGCTGCTGTTCTGATACAAATACAGGCAGGGATCTGCAGTATTTTGCTTTATTTTCTTTTGCACAGTGTGCACCTAAAGCTTACCTCTACAATTGCCGCGGTTCTGATACAAATACAGGCAGGGATCTGCAGTATTTAGCTTTAGTGTCCTTTGCACATTGTGCACCTAAAGCTTACCTCTACAATTGCTGGTGTTCTGATACAAATACAGGCAGGGAGCTGCAGTATTTTGCTTTAGTGTCCTTTGCACAGTGTGCACCTAAAGCTTACCTCTACAATTGCTGGTGTTCTGATACAAATACAGGCAGGGATCTGCAGTATTTTGTTTAGTGTCCTTTTCACAGTGTGCACCTAAAGCTTACCTCTACTATTGCTGGTGTTCTTATACAAATACAGGCAGGGATCTGCAGTGTTTTGCATTAGTGTCCTTTGCAAAGTGTGCACCTAAAGCTTACCTCTACAATTGCAGCTGTTCTGATACAAATATAGGCAGGGATCTGCAGTATTTAGCTTTAGTGTCCTTTGCACATTGTGCACCTAAAGCTTACCTCTACAATTGCTGGTGTTCTGATACAAATACAGGCAGGGATGTGCAGTATTTTGGTTTAGTGTCCTTTGCACAGTGTGCACCTAAAGCTTACCTCTACCATTGCTGGTGTTCTGATACAAATACAGGCAGGGATCTGCAGTATTTTGCTTTGGTGTCCTTTGCACAGTGGGCACCTAAAGCTTACCTCTACTATTGCTGGTGTTCTGATACAAATACAGGCAGGGATCTGCAGTGTTTTGCTTTAGTGTCCTTTGCACAGTGTGTACCTAAAGCTTACCTCTACTATTGCTGCTGTTCTGATACAAATACAGGCAGGGAGCTGCCGTATTGTGCTTTAGTGTCCTTTGCACAGTGTGCACCTAAAGCTTACCTCAATACAATTGCTGGCGTTCTCATACAAATACCACAGGCAGGAAGCTGCAGTATTTTCAGTTAGTGTACTGTGTCCTCTGCACAGTGTGCAACTAAAGCTAACTGAAGACAATTGCTTGTGTTCTCATATTAATAATACTACAGGCAGGCAGTTGATTCTGCTAGCTGCAGTATAATCAGTATATACATACATCCCAGCTTTGTGCAGCTACATCTCCCTGCAGATCATTATTATGTCTGGAAGACAAACAAGGAGAGGCAGACAGTCACAAGCCAATAAAAGAGGGCAAGCAGGCTCTGTGTCTAGAGGCAACGGTGTTGGTCGTGGACACGGTGCATCCTCATCAGCACGCTTGTCATTCTTTTCGGCAGCTGGCCATGTTGAGCCGAAACATGCCGAAGACTTGGTAGAGTGGATGACCAAGCCGTCCTCATCCTCCTCATCCTCTCTTACCCAGGCTCAGGGTACTTTGTCTGGCAAAGCAGCTGCCAAAGCGACCTCTTCCCTCAGCTCAATGGCATCAGTCACTCCTTCCCTAGCCCCACCATGTCCTCCTGAGGAGTCCCCCGAACTGTTTGACCACAGTTTTGGGTACATGCTCCAGGAGGATGCCCAGCGTTTTGAAGGCTCCGATGATGGTACCCAGCTAGAGGAAAGCAATAACATGAGCCCAGAGCAGAGAGAGGGGGTGCCCAACAAGGACAGCAATCTGGCAGTCATGTTCCCCCAGCTGCAGCATACTGCCAGATTTGCTCCAGTGATGAGGAAGGAGGGGATGATGAGGTCACTGACTCCACGTGCCTGATAGGAGAGAGGAGGAGGAGAAGAAGGAGGAGGCACATCTCCAACGAGGCAGGATGCCCTCCAGGGGCCAGCTTAAGGGCAGCCAACCGACTGCATCACACTGCAGTGTTCCGCATGTTCAGGACGCTGCTGTCTCTGCGCGTTATTCCAAAAGTTCTTTGGTGTGGGCCTTTTTTGAGATGTGTGCAGCAGATCGCACCGTTGCTATTTGCAACATATGTCTGAAGCGTGTCTCGTGTGGCCAAAACATCAGTCGCTTGGGCACCACGTGCTTGATCAGACATATGTCGACCTGCCATGCAGTTCATTGGCAAGCACACCTAAAAGACCCACACCAAAGAACAAAGTGGGCCTCTCCTTGCTCCTCATCAGCTGGGATCTCCAACCCCACTATACCTTCAGTCCTCTCTGAAACCTGCACTGAGAGGAATGAAGGTGTAGAATTAGGGGTGTCACAGCCAAGTACTTGTGGGCAATCTGCTATCGGTACACCAACGTCAGATTGTACCAGGCAAATTTCCCTGCCCCAGCTGCTGCATTGCCAAGAGAAGTTCGCTCCCAGCCATCCACATGCCCAGCGGTTGAATGTTAGCTTGGGTAAATTTCTAGCACTTCAACTGCTGCCTTTAATACCTTTTAAATACAGAAAGTCTGATGCAATATGTATCAGTGATAAGTTTCTCGCAACAAACTATCTGATTTGTTTGTATGCGGCTGAACAAACTAATAAAGATACAGTGTAATGGTCTCATTGTAGTGGAGCAGGCTGCTAATGGAAGACTATAGAATTAGTGTTTTGCTGCCCAGAGCACCTTTTAATATTCTCTCTATATATAACAACTACCTATCATTTTAAAATAAGCATTGGAAAAAAAATCTTTGGAAGCTATTAGGTTGTTTTCGCCAATAAACAAGGTTAGAGACTTTCTGTTTCTTTAATCCAACAGTGCTGCTTTGCATTACCCTAGTCTACTAGCTAGCCTTAGTATTAAAGCGAAGGTCGCCGAAAAAAATAATAATTAAAAGCCAGCAGCTACAAATACTGCAGCTGCTGACTTTTAATAAATGGACACCTGTCCTGGGTGCCCGCGATGTCGGCAGCCGAGGCCGATCAATCACTCGGCTCTTGGCTGCCCCCACTGCCATCCTCAGTGAGGGAATCAGGAAATTAAGCCTTGTGGCTTCACTTCCCGGTTCCCTACTGCGCATGCACAAGTCGCGCTGCGCGTCCTAACAGGTCCCTGCTATCTTCTGGGACCTGTGTGTTTCCCAGAAGGTAGCATGGGGGGATGGACAGAAAGGGGCGTGACTCCCGCGGGAGTCTATGCCCGGAAGTGGGTGCAAATACGTGAAAGGTACCAAATGTGACACCGGATGGGGGGGGAGGGTTCCGAAAAGCAGAGGTTCCATTTTTGTGTGGACCTCCACTTTAATACCAAGACTGATTGCCATAGTCACAAAAGGCACCCAGAGAGGCCACAAGAGTTAGAATGCCCCATCTGTCACCTCTACAACTACAACCAATTATTACATGAATAGATCAAACTATTCAATCCCGCTGGCAGTTCAGTTACTGCTCTCTGGTATGGGCCAGGGCTGTATTAATATTGATGCTGCCATCTGCATAGCTCCACACCTATCATCCATAAACATCTAATGCCGCGTACACACGGCCGTTTTTCTCATCGAGAAAAACAACATTTTTCCCATTCGACGAGAAAAACGATAGTCTGTGGGCTTTCTGTCGTTTTTTTAGACGAGAAAAACGGCATTAAAAACAACGAGAAAAATTAGAACATGTTCTAATTTTTCTCGTCGTTTTTTTAGACATGTTTTCCGCGGCAGTGTTTCCCATAGGGAAACACTGCCGCGGAGCCCACAGACGGTCGTTTTTCTCGACAAGAGAAAAAACGACGTGAAAAAACGACCGTGTGTGGGGAACAAGCCGTTCCCTCGTATTTAATGACATTATTCACGGCGGTTTTTTAACCGCCGTGAATAATGATCGTGTGTATGCGGCATAAGGTTTCTCTGGATACAGAGGAAGCTATAGACCAGATTGGCAGCAGCTAAATGCACTGTCCAGACCAGAATAGCAGATTGCAGCTTCACTGAGTACAGTGAGCAGACTATGCTTTTACCTAACAAACCAATACAGCCCCACTGACTACAGTGTGGCAACTAAATGTACCTATCAAAAACACAACCTAATTCTAACTTAACTAATTCCTAGCACCTATCTAGGAGGGTGCTACATAAGCAATGTGGGTGACTATGCCACCCCTTGCTGCCCAAGACCATGGCCTATTTTGGCAATGCAGAAAACTGTCTCTTGCAATAAAGATACTTTCCTTTGGATCACTTCATACATCATTCTAGGAGACAGAAAATAACTTCCTGGATAAATTAGATCCATGTCTACAAATACTGCCTAAGAAAATTGGTGTGGATGCAACAAAAATAATTGGTTCGTTAAGAGGCAATTTGGAGTGTATGGTCCCAGTAGCGAGGACTAGCATCCAATAAGTATTTCAAAAAATGTATTGATAAATAAATAGATGCTAAAAAGGTTAAAAAGACATCAACGTCAAACATAGAGAAAATTGCTTGGCCTTATTAAAAAAAAAAAAAAAAAAAAACTCTTCTAAGTTTTAGGAAATCAATTTTCGTATCAGCAAAAGCAAAGTTTTCTTATTTAATATGCCTACAAGTTTCTTGTTTGTAGAGGCAATCTGACTCCTGTTCTATATGTGAAAATAATTACATACGTTAGATGGTTGCAAAAGCTGAAGAAAACGAATTTATCATTAAGAAAAGGTTACAAAGAATAAAAGACAAACCTTACAGGACCATGTGAAACATTTACTTCACACTGCTATACTGTAAAATTGCTAGAGAGCATTTTTCTTCCTGTCTTCACTTCACCAATCGCACACATTGACTCATTACTAAATTTAATTAAACTCCACCAGACTCTAAAATATATTACTGAATCATCCAGCTATGGAGAGTTTGTGACTAATAGCTGGAACAATGAGCAAAGCAATCGGAATAAGAGCCAGCATAAACAGTTTTTTCTTAGCATTCAGCAAGTGTATTTTGGAGGACATATGGATGGGCATGAAATATAGTTCTCACATCCCACTGCCTATCTGTAATTTTACTTAACCCTTACTAAAGATGAAATCAACCTCCAACAAGTAGCTCCCATCCGCATAAAACCCTGTCTCTGAATTAAGGCACTCGTAAGCATAAGATGATCACGTAATAACATGAAAACTTTTGGTCAGGTCTGGCAACACACACAATTTCCAAAGGTACCTGATGTGTGTGCAAAAGCCCTGGACCAATAGAACATAAAGCCATTTCCCTTCAAAGAATCAGATCCCTGGTTGAAATATAGCATAGGTGGACCTTTTGAAAGTGTCAAAGGAAGCACTCGCCAGACAGTAAATTATTGGATGTGTACTGAATAGTGCCTGGTACAAAACTTCATCTCACTTGAAGGACTTTTTGTAACATTTAATGGTTTTAAGAGCATCAAATACAGCCAACATGTTTTTTTGGGGAAAAAAAACTCATATCTTTCAGGGCTAATGTACAAGACAGTATCTAAAATCCTGAACAGTTTTATAAGGCTTGACTGAGCTATCCCCTACTGAACTTTATAAGGGCCGACAATGCTGCTTGGCATTTTAGTGAAGCAGAGGCAGCGTTGTCAGCACATATTGAGAGTTCACTGGCAAGAAGGACTGGTGTTATTTTCTAATTGTAGCATTATAAGATGCAAAACGTTGGGAAGTATGCATGTATTGCAGAGATTAGGGATGAGCTTCGAGTTTGAGTCGAACATGAGTTTGACTCGAACATCGTCTGTTCGGCGAATTTCGAACAATATGGGTCGTTCGCGCCAAATTCGAGCGGCGCGTCACGACCCATAATGCACTGCGTCATCACAGTGCATTGATGGCTGATGATTGGCCAAGCATGCACTATGACCCGCATTCTTTGGCCAATCACAGCGCCGGCAGCACAGAGAGCCATAATATATATATATATATATATATATATATATATATATATATACTGTGTACAGTTTAGCTAGATCTCACTGCAGAGTGTTCCTGTTATTCTCTTCCTAATAATTCTACAGGCAGGCAGTTGATTCAGGTAGCTGCAGTCTATTCAGTCAGTGTAATGTATGCTGGGAACAGTGTGCAGCTAAACCTCACTGTAGACAATTCCTGTTGTTCTCTTCCTAATAATACTACAGGCAGGCAGTTGATTCTTGTAGCTGCAGTCTATTAAGTCAGTGTACTGTCTTCTGGGCACAGTGTGCAGCTAAACCTCACTGCAGAAAATTTCAGTTGTTCTCTTACTAATAATACTACAGGCAGGCAGTTGATTCAGGTAGATGAAGTCTATTCAGTCAGTGTACTGTATGCTGGGCACAGTGTGCAGCTAAACCTCACTGCAGACAATTCCTGTTGTTCTCTTCCTAATAATACTACAGGCAGGCAGTTGATTCTTGTAGCTGCAGTCTATTAAGTCAGTGTACTGTCTCCTGGGCACAGTGTGCAGCTAAACCTCACTACAGACAATTCCTGTTGTTCTCTTCCTAATAATGCTACAGGCAGGCAGTTGATTCTTGTAGCTGCTGTCTATCAAGTCAGTGCAGGGGCGGATCCAGGGGGGGCAACAGGGCAATTGCCCCCCCCCCGAGACCATCTGTCACACTCGCTTGCTCTGTGTTTTTTTTTTTTGCGCCTGATCTCCCGGACTTTGGGGACCCGGTACCGGCCGGCCATAGGTCTCCTGGACCCCAAACTTGGCACATATGTAGCTCCATGTCTCCTCTACAAGTGTGCAAAGTTTGGTGTCTGGGAGACCTACGGCCGGGGAGAACCAATTTTTCAAAGCCGGGCACTCCTTCCATAGACTCCCATGTTAAACATCAGTCTAGTCATGGGCACAGTGAAGCATGGGCACAGTGAGGCATGGGCACAGTGAGGCAAAGTGATGCACAGTGAGGCATGGGCACAGTGAGGCAAAGTGAGGCACAGTGAGGCACAGTGAGGCATGCAGATGGACACCATAGGCTTATACTCGAGTCAATAAGCTTTCCCAGTTTTTTGGGGTAAAATTAGGTGCCTCGGCTTATATGTGGGTCGGCTTATACTCGAGTATATACAGTACTTGTTCTGCGGCTGCCGCTGCTTCTCTGAGTCTCTCTCTCAGTTTCTCACATCAGCCTGATCAGCGGCGCCGAGAGAGAGACTCGTCTAATGTAGTTACGCGGCGCACTGACACGATACCAGGAGCGGAGGAGGAGGTGGGTGGAGCCTCTTCCCTGCACTCGTTGCTAACGCCTGGGCCGCTTGGCGTCTAGCAACGAGTGACGTCAGTGAGTCATGTCGGGCCGTTCTGCGGGCAGGTGCGATAGCGTGCGGCTCCACAGATGGGTAAGAAAGCGGGCGGCTCCGCTTGCGACGCGGTTTGTGGGCGGGCGGCGCAGTTCGTGGGCAGACCGTGCTGCTCAGTGTGTTGGCAGCGCAGGTGAGAGTGAGAAAGCAGGCTCATCTCTCACCGCCCGTGCCTGCCCTGCATTCCTGCAGTGACTTCTGCCCTCACTGTGCAGGCAGCAGAGAGATTACATTATCTCTCTGCTGCCTGACTCTGGGAGTCTGGGACACAGCAAAAGACAACCAAAACTACACCTTAGCAGGCAAGTTAGTGACAATCCGCAAATTGTGTCAAGTGACGTGGCAAATGACAATCTGCATCTGGTGGCAGGCAAGTGACAATCAGCAAAGTGTGGCAGGTGAGTGGCAAGTGACAATCCGCAAGGTGTGGCTAGTGACAATCCGCAAGGTGTAGCAGGTGATGTGGCAAGTGACAATCCACAAGGTGTGGCAGGTGACGTGGCAAGTGACAATCCGCTGCGTGTGGCAAGTGACACGCTCAGGGCTCCCCCTAATTGCAGGCAACGGTGGCAAGTGACACACTCGGGGCTCCCACTGATTCTGCATTGAACTATTTAATTTTATATTACAATGTAATAATAGAAATAATGCGCTTCAATCATCCTGACACCATAACAACCATGGTGCCGGGATGATTGAAGCGCCAACACCAGCCATTTCCCCGATAAATTTCCCACAAAATAAACATATTTTTTGGCAGTGCCCCTCCCGAGAAAAGACTCTGGATCCGCCCCTGAGTCAGTGTATTGTCTCCTGGGCACAGTGTGCAGCTAAACCTCACTGCAGACCATTCCTGTTGTTCTCTTCCTAATAATACTACAGACAAGCAGTTGATTCAGGTAGCTGCAGTATATTAAGTCAGTGTACTGTATCCTGGGCACAGTGTGCAGCTAAACCTCACTGTAGACCATTCCTGTTGTTCTCTTCCTATTAATACTACAGGCAGGCAGTTGATTCTTGTAGCTGCAGTCTATCAAGTCAGTGTACTGTCTCCTGGGCACAGTGTGCAGCTAAACCTAACTGCAGACAATTCCTGTTGTTTTCTTCCTAATAATACTACAGGCAGTTGATTCTTGTAGCTGCAGTCTATTAAGTCAGTGTACAGTCTCCTGGGCACAGTGTGCAGCTAAACCTCACTGCAGAAAATTCCTGTTGTTCTCTACCTAATAACACTACAGGCAGGCAGTTGATTCAGGTAGCTGCAGTCTATTCAGTCAGTGTACAGACAGACCTGGGCACAGTGTGCAGCTAAACCTAACTGCAGACTAGGGATGAGCCGAACACCCCCGGGTTCGGTTCGCACCAGAACCTTCGAACGGACCGAAAGTTCGCGTGAATTTTCGAACCCTATTCGTTATAATGGACGCGAACGTTCGAAATCAAAATTGCTAATTACAACGGCCAATATGCATGTTAATGTCATAAAACAGGTTTGGGGACCCGGGTCCTGCCCCAGGGGACATATATCAATGCAAAAAGAAATTTTAAAAACTAAAGTTTTTTCGGGAGCAGTCATTTTAATGATGCATAAAGTGAAAAAAAAAAAGTGAAATTTTCCTTTAAATATGGTACCTGGGGGGTGTCTAAAGTATGCCTGTGAAGTGGCATGTGTTTCCCGTGTTTAGAACTGTCCTTGCACAAAATGACATTTGTAAAGGAAAAAAAGAAGCCATTTAAAACCACTTGCGGCTTTAATGTCATGTCTTGTCCTGGCCGCCATATGGCTGAAAATCCTTGAGAAAAATGGCATGGCTACCCCCCCACCCCAGCCCCTTTGGGACTTGTATGGATATTAAGGGGGACCCCGCACCCAAAATAAAACCCTATACCTACAACCCTATATACTCTGAACAGCAGTATATAGGTGGTGCAAACAAGACACGGACTGTAGGTTTGTTCTTAAGTAGAATCTGAACAGGTACATTATGAAGTGTAGCTCCATCCCAAAAAAAATCAATTTTTAAGCTTTTTGGAGAACATAGGGAGGGGTTATCACCCCTGTAACATTTGCTGTCTTTGCACATCTGTTCAGAACATGTCACCTCACTTTCCGTCCCAATGACAAATGTTTTTGGAAAAGTGGGGTTTTAATTGAAACAAGGATTGGTGATAAAGCATCAGTAGAGAGGAGATACCTTTTTCCCAAATTAAATCTAACAGGATAGAATTTCCCTTCCTAGGGGTAGATTTCCTCTCACTTCCTGTTTTCTCTTGCCGTTTGCAAGTAGGAGTCGTTTGTAAGTTGGATGTTTGAAAGTAGGGGCCTGCCGTATATACTCTGCAGAAATTTGCCCTATTAGATGTTGGTGTAGCCACAAGACTGGTGGGCACAGGAATGGGCCCTGCTGTGAGTTAATAGATCAAGATTTGTACTTGCATGCACCTGTTGAACCGGGCAGAAAAATTGGGCCTTTGGTGGTGGTGGTGGTGGTGGTGGACGGTGTTGCCACAAGACTGTAAGCCCTCACAGTTACTCTTGGTGGGTGCAGGAATGGGCCCTGCTGTGAGTTATTAGATCAAGATTTGTAATTGCATGCACCTGTTGAACAGGGCAGAAAAATTGGGCCTTTGGTGGTGGTGGTGGACGGTGTTGCCACAAGACTGTAGGCCCTCATAGTTACTCTTGGTGGGCGCAGGAATGGGCCCTGCTGTGAACTATTAGATCAAGATTTGTAATTACACGCCCCTGTTAAACAGGGGCTGAAAAATTGTGCCTTAGGCATTGGTGCTGGTGCCACAACACTGCAACCCCTCACAGATACTGTACTCTGAGCACAGCAATGAGACCTGTTGCAAAGCATTGCCTAAAAATTGTAATTACACGCCCCAACAGGGGCTGAAAAATTGTGCCTTAGGCACTGGTGCTGGTGCCACAACACTGCAACCCCTCACAGATACTGTACTTGGAGCACAGCAGTCACACCTGTTGCGAAGCATCTTTTTAAAAAATTGTAATTACACGCCCCTGTTATACAGGGGCTGAAAAATTGTGCCTTAGGCACTGGTGTGGTGGCATGGATCATTGAGGAGGAGGAAGAGGATAGTCAGTGAACATAACAGGACAGTCACTCAGCATCAGCATAGGCAGTCTTGAAGGGATGTGACATTATAAATTATTCCGTTATATCCGCTTCAGGTGTCTGGTAGCTGGTGGTGATCCAAGACTGATTCATTTTTATGAAGGTCAGTCGATCAACCGAGTCGGTGGACAGGCGCACCCTATGATCAGTGACAAATCCTCCAGCAGCACTGAATGTGCGTTCGGAAAGAACGCTGGATGCAGGACAGGCCAGTAGCTCAATTGCATACTGTGCAAGCTCTGGCCAGTGATCCATCCTCAGGACCCAGTAAGCCAGAGGATTTTCGGTGGGAAAGGTGTCCAAGTCTGACCTTGCCCCTAGGTATTCCTGCACCATGTATATCAGACGCTGGCGATGGTTGCTGGAACCGATCATACCTTGGGGCTGCGGACTAAAAAATTGTCTGAACGCATCGGTCAGACGTCCACCTTCCCCACCGCTCCTTCTGCTACTGACCGAAGCCTCAGCAACTCGTCGTCCAGGACCAGGAGTTTGTAACCTCCCAGTTTCTGGGAACGCGTTGCACAGACCTTTCTGCAAGGCCTCCCTGAGATGTCTCATCCTCTGCTCCCTCTGCGACGGCAAGATAAGGTCCGCAACCTTACCCTTGTACCGTGGATCAAGGAGAGTGGCCAGCCAGTAATGGTCACTCTCCTTGATCCGAAGAACACGAGGATCCTTCCGCAGGCTTTGCAGGATCAGGGAGGCCATGCAGCGTAGGTTAGCTGAGGCATTCGGTCCGGAGTCTTCTGGGTCACTGAGGATGACATGATCGCCAGCCACCTCCTCCCAGCCACGTACAAGTCCACTGGTTTGTTGGGACTGTACATCATCCCTAAAAGACTGCTGCTGCTGATGCTGAGTGCCAGGCTCCACCTCCATGCTCACACAATCCTCCTCCTCCTCCTCCTCCTCATCCTCTTCCTGTGTGATGGGTGGGACAGAAGGAACATTGTCTGGATAAAGGGGGTCTTGAGAGACAAGGAAGTCCTCCTCTTCCTGCCTCTGTTCTGCCTCAAGTGCCCTGTCCATTATCCCACGCAGCGTATGCTCCAACAGGTGGACAAGAGGTACAGTGTCACTGATGCATGCACTGTCACTGCTCACCATCCTCGTGGCCTCCTCAAATGGTGAGAGGACAGTGCATGCATCCCTGATCATGCTCCACTGGCGTGGGGAAAAAAAGCCAAGCTCCCCTGACCCTGTCCTGGTGCCGTAGTCGCAAAGGTACTCATTGATGGCCCTCTGCTGCGTGTGCAGTCGCTGCAGCATGGCCAACGTTGAGTTCCACCTGGTGGGCATGTCACATATTAGGCGGTTCTTGGGCAGGTTCAGCTCCTTTTGCAGCTCAGTCAGCCGAGCACTGGCATTATAAGATCGGCGGAAATGCACACAGACTTTCCTGGCCTGCCTCAGGACATCCTGTAAGCCTGGGAACCTGCCCAAGAACCGCTGCACCACCAGGTTGAGGACGTGAGCCATACAGGGCACATGGGTGAGCTGCCCCTGTCGCAGGGCGGAGAGGAGGTTGGTGCCATTGTCAGAAACGACCATTCCTGGCTTAAGCTGGCGTGGCGTCAACCACCTCTCGGCCTGCCCCTGCAGAGCTGCCAGAACCTCTGGCCCAGTGTGGCTCCTGTCCCCCAAACACACCAGCGCAAGCACGGCATGGCATCTTTTTGCCTGCGTACTCGCGTAGCCCCTTGTACGCCTACGGAGCACCGCTGGTTCCGAGGACAGAGCACTCGAAGAGGACATGGAGGAAGAAGAAGAGGAGGGGGTGGAGGAGAGAGGTGTGTCACAACCAGTAGTAGCATTTTGGAGGCGTGGTGGCGGAACAACCTCCAACACTACTGCACCTTGTCCTGCATCCCTCCCAGCTGCCAATAGAGTGACCCAATGGGCCGTGAAAGAAAGATAACGTCCCTGTCCATGCCTGCTGGACCATGAGTCAGCGGTAATATGCACCTTACCGCTGACCGCCCTGTCCAGCGAGGCATGGACATTGCCTTCCACATGCCGGTAGAGAGACGGAATCGCCTTCCGTGAGAAAAAGTGGCGTTTGGGAACCTGCCACTGAGGAACCGCACATTGAACAAACTCACGGAAGGGGGCCGAGTCTATCAACTGAAAAGGCAGCAGTTGAAGTGCTAGCAATTTAGCCAAGCTAGCATTCAACCGCTGGGCATGTGGATGGCTGGGAGTATACTTCTTTCGACGGTCCAGCAGCTGGGGCAGGGAAATTTGCCTGCTACAATCGGACGTCGGAGTACTGCAAGTACTTGGTTGTGACACACCTAATTCTACACCTTCAGTCCTCTCAGAGCAGCTTTCAGAGAGGACTGAAGATATAGTGGGGATGGAGATCCCAGCTGATGAGGAGCAAGGAGAGGTCCGCTTTGTTCTTTGGTGTGGGTCTTTTATGTGTGCTTGCCAACGAGCTGCATGGCAGGTCGACATATGTCTGCTCATGCTTGTGGTGCCCAAGCGGCTGATGTTTTGGCCACGCGAGATACGCTTGAGACAAATATTGCAAATAGCAGTGGTGCGATCTGATGCACTCGTCTCAAAAAAGGCCCACACCAAAGAACTTTTGTGATAACGTGCAGAGGCAGCGCCCTGCACAGGCGGAGCTCTGCGGTGTGGTACAGTTGCTGTGCTGGCCTCTAGCTGGCCTCCAGGGGGCATCCTGCCTCGTTGGACATGTGACGCTGCATCCTCCTCCTCCTCCTCCTCCTCCTCCTCTCTCCCTTCAGGCACCCACGTGGAGTCAGTGACCTCATCATCCCCTCCCTCTTCACCACTAGAGCAAACCTGGCAGTAAGCTGCAGCTGGTGGAACACTACTGCCAGATTGCTGTCCTTCAGCATCCCCTCTCTCTGCGCGCACACTACTGACTTCCTCAAGCTGGGTATCATCATCCGAGCCTTCGAATCGTTGGGCATCCTCCTGGAGCATGTACCCAACACTGTGCTCAAACAGTTCGGGGGACTCCTCAGGAGGACATGGTAGGTCTAGGGAAGGGGTGGCTGATGATGCCATTGAGTACGCGTTGGCAGCTGCTCTGACAGTACCCTGAGCCTGGGTGAGAGAGGATGAGGAGGATGAGGAGGGCTTGGTCATCCATTCTACCAAGCCTTCGGCATGATGCGGCTCCACATGTCCAGCTGCCGAAAACAAAGACAAGCGTGTCCCATGGCCACGTGCTGATGACGATGCACGACCACGTCCACGGCCAGCACTGTTGTCTCTAGAAACAGAGCCTGCCTGCCCTGTGTTCTTGCCTCGGCACGCTCTGCCTCTCCTTGGCGGTCTTCCAGCCATTGTAGTCGGTAGTGTATATAGTATAAAAAATAGAACTCCTATGTGTGCTCACAACACACTGTAGGTCCTATGGGTGCTGACACTAACACACTATAGGTACTATGTGTGCTGCTGACAAGAAAATATAGGAGCTCTGTTTGCTGCCACTAACACACTAGAAGTCCTATTGGTGCTGCTGAGAATAAAATATAGGAGCTCTGTTTGCTGCCACTAACACACTAGAAGTCCTATGGGTGCTGCTGAGAATAAAATATAGGAGCTCTGTGTGATGCCACTAACACACTAGAAGTCCTATGGGTGCTGCTGAGAAGAAAATATAGGAGCTCTGTGTGATGCCACTAACACACTAGAAGTCCTATGGGTGCTTCTGAGATGAAAATATAGGAGCTCTGTGTGATGCCACTAACACACTAGAAGTCCTATGGGTGCTGCTGAGAAGAAAATATAGGAGCTCTGTTTGCTGCCACTAACTCACCAGAAGTCCTACGGGTGCTTCTCAGAAGAAATATAGGAGCTCTGTTTTCTGCCACTAACACACTAGAAGTCCTATGGGTGCTGCTGAGAAGAAAATATAGGAGCTCTGTGTGATGCCACTAACACACTAGAAGTCCTATGGGTGCTGCTGAGAAGAAAATATAGGAGCTCTGTGTGATGCCACTAACACACTAGAAGTCCTATGGGTGCTTCTGAGAAGAAAATATAGGAGCTCTGTTTGCTGCCACTAACACACTAGAAGTCCTATGGGTGCTGCTGAGAAGAAAATATAGGAGCTCTGTTTGCTGCCACTAACAAACTAGAAGTCCTATGGGTGCTGCTGAGAATAAAATATAGGAGCTCTGTGTGATGCCACTAACACACTAGAAGTCCTATGGGTGCTGCTGAGAAGAAAATATAGGAGCTCTGTGTGATGCCACTAACACACTAGAAGTCCTATGGGTGCTTCTGAGATGAAAATATAGGAGCTCTGTGTGATGCCACTAACACACTAGAAGTCCTATGGGTGCTGCTGAGAAGAAAATATAGGAGCTCTGTTTGCTGCCACTAACACACTAGAAGTCCTATGGGTGCTTCTGAGAAGAAATATAGGAGCTCTGTTTGCTGCCACTAACACACTAGAAGTCCTATGGGTGCTGCTGAGAAGAAAATATAGGAGCTCTGTGTGATGCTACTAACACACTAGAAGTCCTATGGGTGCTGCTGAGAAGAAAATATAGGAGCTCTGTGTGATGCCACTAACACACTAAAAGTCCTATGGGTGCTTCTGAGAAGAAAATATAGGAGCTCTGTTTGCTGCCACTAACACACTAGAAGTCCAATGGGTGCTTCTGAGAAGAAATATAGGAGCTCTGTTTGCTGCCACTAACACACTAGAAGTCCTATGGGTGCTGCTGAGAAGAAAATATAGGAGCTCTGTGTGATGCCACTAACACACTAGAAGTCCTATGGGTGCTTCTGAGATGAAAATATAGGAGCTCTGTGTGATGCCACTAACACACTAGAAGTCCTATGGGTGCTGCTGAGAAGAAAATATAGGAGCTCTGTTTGCTGCCACTAACACACTAGAAGTCCTATGGGTGCTTCTGAGAAGAAATATAGGAGCTCTGTTTGCTGCCACTAACACACTAGAAGTCCTATGGGTGCTGCTGAGAAGAAAATATAGGAGCTCTGTGTGATGCCACTAACACACTAGAAGTCCTATGGGTGCTGCTGAGAAGAAAATATAGGAGCTCTGTGTGATGCCACTAACACACTAGAAGTCCTATGGGTGCTTCTGAGAAGAAAATATAGGAGCTCTGTTTGCTGCCACTAACACACTAGAAGTCCTATGGGTGCTTCTGAGAAGAAAATATAGGAGCTCTGTTTGCTGCCACTAACACACTAGAAGTCCTATGGGTGCTGCTGAGAAGAAAATATAGGAGCTCTTTTTGCTGCCACTAACACACTAGAAGTCCTATGGGTGCTGCTGAGAATAAAATATAGGAGCTCTGTTTGCTGCCACTAACACACTAGAAGTCCTATGGGTGCTGCTGAGAATAAAATATAGGAGCTCTGTGTGATGCCACTAACACACTAGAAGTCCTATGGGTGCTGCTGAGAAGAAAATATAGGAGCTCTGTGTGATGCCACTAACACACTAGAAGTCCTATGGGTGCTTCTGAGAAGAAAATATAGGAGCTCTGTTTGCTGCCACTAACACACTAGAAGTCCTATGGGTGCTTCTGAGATGAAAATATAGGAGCTCTGTGTGATGCCACTAACACACTAGAAGTCCTATGGGTGCTGCTGAGAAGAAAATATAGGAGCTCTGTTTGCTGCCACTAACACACTAGAAGTCCTATGGGTGCTTCTGAGAAGAAATATAGGAGCTCTGTTTGCTGCCACTAACACACTAGAAGTCCTATGGGTGCTGCTGAGAAGAAAATATAGGAGCTCTGTGTGATGCCACTAACACACTAGAAGTCATATGGGTGCTGCTGAGAAGAAAATATAGGAGCTCTGTGTGATGCCACTAACACACTAGAAGTCCTATGGGTGCTTCTGAGAAGAAATATAGGAGCTCTGTTTGCTGCCACTAACACACTAGAAGTCCTATGGGTGCTGCTGAGAAGAAAATATAGGAGCTCTGTGTGATGCCACTAACACACTAGAAGTCCTATGGGTGCTGCTGAGAAGAAAATATAGGAGCTCTGTGTGATGCCACTAACACACTAGAAGTCCTATGGGTGCTTCTGAGAAGAAAATATAGGAGCTCTGTTTGCTGCCACTAACACACTAGAAGTCCTATGGGTGCTTCTGAGATGAAAATATAGGAGCTCTGTGTGATGCCACTAACACACTAGAAGTCCTATGGGTGCTGCTGAGAAGAAAATATAGGAGCTCTGTGTGATGCCACTAACACACTAGAAGTCCTATGGGTGCTTCTGAGAAGAAAATATAGGAGCTCTGTTTGCTGCCACTAACACACTAGAAGTCCTATGGGTGCTTCTGAGATGAAAATATAGGAGCTCTGTGTGATGCCACTAACACACTAGAAGTCCTATGGGTGCTGCTGAGAAGAAAATATAGGAGCTCTGTTTGCTGCCACTAACACACTAGAAGTCCTATGGGTGCTTCTGAGAAGAAATATAGGAGCTCTGTTTGCTGCCACTAACACACTAGAAGTCCTATGGGTGCTGCTGAGAAGAAAATATAGGAGCTCTGTGTGATGCCACTAACACACTAGAAGTCCTATGGGTGCTGCTGAGAAGAAAATATAGGAGCTCTGTGTGATGCCACTAACACACTAGAAGTCCTATGGGTGCTTCTGAGAAGAAATATAGGAGCTCTGTTTGCTGCCACTAACACACTAGAAGTCCTATGGGTGCTGCTGAGAAGAAAATATAGGAGCTCTGTTTGCTGCCACTAACACACTAGAAGTCCTATGGGTGCTGCTGAGAATAAAATATAGGAGCTCTGTTTGCTGCCACTAACACACTAGAAGTCCTATGGGTGCTGCTGAGAATAAAATATAGGAGCTCTGTGTGATGCCACTAACACACTAGAAGTCCTATGGGTGCTGCTGAGAAGAAAATATAGGAGCTCTGTGTGATGCCACTAACACACTAGAAGTCCTATGGGTGCTTCTGAGATGAAAATATAGGAGCTCTGTGTGATGCCACTAACACACTAGAAGTCCTATGGGTGCTGCTGAGAAGAAAATATAGGAGCTCTGTTTGCTGCCACTAACACACTAGAAGTCCTATGGGTGCTTCTGAGAAGAAATATAGGAGCTCTGTTTGCTGCCACTAACACACTAGAAGTCCTATGGGTGCTGCTGAGAAGAAAATATAGGAGCTCTGTGTGATGCCACTAACACACTAGAAGTCCTATGGGTGCTGCTGAGAAGAAAATATAGGAGCTCTGTGTGATGCCACTAACACACTAGAAGTCCTATGGGTGCTTCTGAGAAGAAAATATAGGAGCTCTGTGTGATGCCACTAACACACTAGAAGTCCTATGGGTGCTTCTGAGAAGAAAATATAGGAGCTCTGTTTGCTGCCACTAACACACTAGAAGTCCTATGGGTGCTTCTGAGATGAAAATATAGGAGCTCTGTGTGATGCCACTAACACACTAGAAGTCCTATGGGTGCTGCTGAGAAGAAAATATAGGAGCTCTGTTTGCTGCCACTAACACACTAGAAGTCCTATGGGTGCTTCTGAGAAGAAATATAGGAGCTCTGTTTGCTGCCACTAACACACTAGAAGTCCTATGGGTGCTGCTGAGAAGAAAATATAGGAGCTCTGTGTGATGCCACTAACACACTAGAAGTCCTATGGGTGCTGCTGAGAAGAAAATATAGGAGCTCTGTGTGATGCCACTAACACACTAGAAGTCCTATGGGTGCTTCTGAGAAGAAATATAGGAGCTCTGTTTGCTGCCACTAACACACTAGAAGTCCTATGGGTGCTGCTGAGAAGAAAATATAGGAGCTCTGTGTGATGCCACTAACACACTAGAAGTCCTATGGGTGCTGCTGAGAAGAAAATATAGGAGCTCTGTGTGATGCCACTAACACACTAGAAGTCCTATGGGTGCTTCTGAGAAGAAAATATAGGAGCTCTGTTTGCTGCCACTAACACACTAGAAGTCCTATGGGTGCTGCTGAGAAGAAAATATAGGAGCTCTGTTTGCTGCCACTAACACACTAGAAGTCCTATGGGTGCTGCTGAGAATAAAATATAGGAGCTCTGTTTGCTGCCACTAACACACTAGAAGTCCTATGGGTGCTGCTGAGAAGAAAATATAGGAGCTCTGTTTGCTGCCACTAACACACTAGAAGTCCTATGGGTGGTGCTGAGAAGAAAATATAGGAGCTCTGTGTGATGCCACTAACACACTAGAAGTCCTATGGGTGCTGCTGAGAATAAAATATAGGAGCTCTGTGTGATGCCACTAACACACTAGAAGTCCTATGGGTGCTGCTGAGAAGAAAATATAGGAGCTCTGTGTGATGCCACTAACACACTAGAAGTCCTATGGGTGCTTCTGAGATGAAAATATAGGAGCTCTGTGTGATGCCACTAACACACTAGAAGTCCTATGGGTGCTGCTGAGAAGAAAATATAGGAGCTCTGTTTGCTGCCACTAACACACTAGAAGTCCTATGGGTGCTTCTGAGAAGAAATATAGGAGCTCTGTTTGCTGCCACTAACACACTAGAAGTCCTATGGGTGCTGCTGAGAAGAAAATATAGGAGCTCTGTGTGATGCCAC
This sequence comes from Rana muscosa, assembly GCA_029206835.1. Lineage (NCBI taxonomy): Eukaryota > Metazoa > Chordata > Amphibia > Anura > Ranidae > Rana > Rana muscosa. Next base: position 931,910,432 of record CM055116.1, read on the forward strand.
TAACACACTAGAAGTCCTATGGGTGCTGCTGAGAAGAAAATATAGGAGCTCTGTGTGATGCCACTAACACACTAGAAGTCCTATGGGTGCTTCTGAGAAGAAAATATAGGAGCTCTGTTTGCTGCCACTAACACACTAGAAGTCCTATGGGTGCTGCTGAGAAGAAAATATAGGAGCGCTGTTTGCTGCCACTAACACACTAGAAGTCCTATGGGTGCTGCTGAGAATAAAATATAGGAGCTCTGTGTGATGCCACTAACACACTAGAAGTCCTATGGGTGCTGCTGAGAAGAAAATATAGGAGCTCTGTGTGATGCCACTAACACACTAGAAGTCCTATGGGTGCTTCTGAGATGAAAATATAGGAGCTCTGTGTGATGCCACTAACACACTTGAAGTCCTATGGGTGCTGCTGAGAAGAAAATATAGGAGCTCTGTTTGCTGCCAATAACACACTAGAAGTCCTATGGGTGCTTCTGAGAAGAAATATAGGAGCTCTGTTTGCTGCCACTAACACACTAGAAGTCCTATGGGTGCTGCTGAGAAGAAAATATAGGAGCTCTGTGTGATGCCACTAACACACTAGAAGTCCTATGGGTGCTGCTGAGAAGAAAATATAGGAGCTCTGTGTGATGCCACTAACACACTAAAAGTCCTATGGGTGCTGCTGAGAAGAAAATATAGGAGCTCTGTTTGCTGCCACTAACACACTAGAAGTCCTATGGGTGCTGCTGAGAATAAAATATAGGAGCTCCGTGTGATGCCACTAACACACTAGAAGTCCTATGGGTGCTTCTGAGATGAAAATATAGGAGCTCTGTGTGATGCCACTAACACACTAGAAGTCCTATGGGTGCTTCTGAGAAGAAAATATAGGAGCTCTGTGTGATGCCACTAACACACTAGAAGTCCTATGGGTGCTTCTGAGATGAAAATATAGGAGCTCTGTGTGATGCCACTAACACACTAGAAGTCCTATGGGTGCTGCTGAGAAGAAAATATAGGAGCTCTGTTTGCTGCCACTAACACACTAGAAGTCCTATGGGTGCTGCTGAGAAGAAAATATAGGAGCTCTGTTTGCTGCCACTAACACACTAGAAGTCCTATGGGTGCTGCTGAGAAGAAAATATAGGAGCTCTGTTTGCTGCCACTAACACACTAGAAGTCCTATGGGTGCTGCTGAGAATAAAATATAGGAGCTCTGTGTGATGCCACTAACACACTAGAAGTCCTATGGGTGCTGCTGAGAATAAAATATAGGAGCTCTGTGTGATGCCACTAACACACTAGAAGTCCTATGGGTGCTTCTGAGAAGAAAATATAGGAGCTCTGTTTGCTGCCACTAACACACTAGAAGTCCTATGGGTGCTGCTGAGAAGAAAATATAGGAGCTCTGTTTGCTGCCACTAACACACTAGAAGTCCTATGGGTGCTGCTGAGAAGAAAATATAGGAGCTCTGTTTGCTGCCACTAACACACTAGAAGTCCTATGGGTGCTGCTGAGAAGAAAATATAGGAGCTCTGTTTGCTGCCACTAACACACTAGAAGTCCTATGGGTGCTGCTGAGAAGAAAATATAGGAGCTCTGTTTGCTGCCACTAACACACTAGAAGTCCTATGGGTGCTGCTGAGAAAAAAAAAATATAGGAGCTCTGTGTGATGCCACTAACACACTAGAAGTCCTATGGGTGCTTCTGAGAAGAAATATAGGAGCTCTGTTTGCTGCCACTAACACACTAGAAGTCCTATGGGTGCTGCTGAGAAGAAAATATAGGAGCTCTGTGTGATGCCACTAACACACTAGAAGTCCTATGGGTGCTGCTGAGAAGAAAATATAGGAGCTCTGTGTGATGCCACTAACACACTAGAAGTCCTATGGGTGCTTCTGAGAAGAAATATAGGAGCTCTGTTTGCTGCCACTAACACACTAGAAGTCCTATGGGTGCTGCTGAGAAGAAAATATAGGAGCTCTGTTTGCTGCCACTAACACACTAGAAGTCCTATGGGTGCTGCTGAGAATAAAATATAGGAGCTCTGTTTGCTGCCACTAACACACTAGAAGTCCTATGGGTGCTGCTGAGAATAAAATATAGGAGCTCTGTGTGATGCCACTAACACACTAGAAGTCCTATGGGTGGTGCTGAGAATAAAATATAGGAGCTCTGTTTGCTGCCACTAACACACTAGAAGTCCTATGGGTGCTGCTGAGAAGAAAATATAGGAGCTCTGTGTGATGCCACTAACACACTAGAAGTCCTATGGGTGCTGCTGAGAAGAAAATATAGGAGCTCTGTGTGATGCCACTAACACACTAGAAGTCCTATGGGTGCTTCTGAGAAGAAAATATAGGAGCTCTGTTTGCTGCCACTAACACACTAGAAGTCCTATGGGTGCTGCTGAGAATAAAATATAGGAGCTCTGTGTGATGCCACTAACACACTAGAAGTCCTATGGGTGCTTCTGAGAAGAAAATATAGGAGCTCTGTTTGCTGCCACTAACACACTAGAAGTCCTATGGGTGCTGCTGAGAAGAAAATATAGGAGCTCTGTTTGCTGCCACTAACACACTAGAAGTCCTATGGGTGCTGCTGAGAAGAAAATATAGGAGCTCTGTTTGCTGCCACTAACACACTAGAAGTCCTATGGGTGCTGCTGAGAAGAAAATATAGGAGCTCTGTTTGCTGCCACTAACACACTAGAAGTCCTATGGGTGCTGCTGAGAAGAAAATATAGGAGCTCTGTTTGCTGCCACTAACACACTAGAAGTCCTATGGGTGCTGCTGAGAAAAAAAAAATATAGGAGCTCTGTGTGATGCCACTAACACACTAGAAGTCCTATGGGTGCTTCTGAGAAGAAATATAGGAGCTCTGTTTGCTGCCACTAACACACTAGAAGTCCTATGGGTGCTGCTGAGAAGAAAATATAGGAGCTCTGTGTGATGCCACTAACACACTAGAAGTCCTATGGGTGCTGCTGAGAAGAAAATATAGGAGCTCTGTGTGATGCCACTAACACACTAGAAGTCCTATGGGTGCTTCTGAGAAGAAATATAGGAGCTCTGTTTGCTGCCACTAACACACTAGAAGTCCTATGGGTGCTGCTGAGAAGAAAATATAGGAGCTCTGTTTGCTGCCACTAACACACTAGAAGTCCTATGGGTGCTGCTGAGAATAAAATATAGGAGCTCTGTTTGCTGCCACTAACACACTAGAAGTCCTATGGGTGCTGCTGAGAATAAAATATAGGAGCTCTGTGTGATGCCACTAACACACTAGAAGTCCTATGGGTGGTGCTGAGAATAAAATATAGGAGCTCTGTTTGCTGCCACTAACACACTAGAAGTCCTATGGGTGCTGCTGAGAAGAAAATATAGGAGCTCTGTGTGATGCCACTAACACACTAGAAGTCCTATGGGTGCTGCTGAGAAGAAAATATAGGAGCTCTGTGTGATGCCACTAACACACTAGAAGTCCTATGGGTGCTTCTGAGAAGAAAATATAGGAGCTCTGTTTGCTGCCACTAACACACTAGAAGTCCTATGGGTGCTGCTGAGAAGAAAATATAGGAGCTCTGTTTGCTGCCACTAACACACTAGAAGTCCTATGGGTGCTGCTGAGAATAAAATATAGGAGCTCTGTGTGATGCCACTAACACACTAGAAGTCCTATGGGTGCTGCTGAGAAGAAAATATAGGAGCTCTGTGTGATGCCACTAACACACTAGAAGTCCTATGGGTGCTTCTGAGATGAAAATATAGGAGCTCTGTGTGATGCCACTAACACACTAGAAGTCCTATGGGTGCTGCTGAGAAGAAAATATAGGAGCTCTGTTTGCTGCCACTAACACACTAGAAGTCCTATGGGTGCTTCTGAGAAGAAATATAGGAGCTCTGTTTGCTGCCACTAACACACTAGAAGTCCTATGGGTGCTGCTGAGAAGAAAATATAGGAGCTCTGTGTGATGCCACTAACACACTAGAAGTCCTATGGGTGCTGCTGAGAAGAAAATATAGGAGCTCTGTGTGATGCCACTAACACACTAAAAGTCCTATGGGTGCTGCTGAGAAGAAAATATAGGAGCTCTGTTTGCTGCCACTAACACACTAGAAGTCCTATGGGTGCTGCTGAGAATAAAATATAGGAGCTCTGTGTGATGCCACTAACACACTAGAAGTCCTATGGGTGCTGCTGAGAAGAAAATATAGGAGCTCTGTGTGATGCCACTAACACACTAAAAGTCCTATGGGTGCTGCTGAGAAGAAAATATAGGAGCTCTGTTTGCTGCCACTAACACACTAGAAGTCCTATGGGTGCTGCTGAGAATAAAATATAGGAGCTCCGTGTGATGCCACTAACACACTAGAAGTCCTATGGGTGCTTCTGAGATGAAAATATAGGAGCTCTGTGTGATGCCACTAACACACTAGAAGTCCTATGGGTGCTTCTGAGAAGAAAATATAGGAGCTCTGTGTGATGCCACTAACACACTAGAAGTCCTATGGGTGCTTCTGAGATGAAAATATAGGAGCTCTGTGTGATGCCACTAACACACTAGAAGTCCTATGGGTGCTGCTGAGAAGAAAATATAGGAGCTCTGTTTGCTGCCACTAACACACTAGAAGTCCTATGGGTGCTGCTGAGAAGAAAATATAGGAGCTCTGTTTGCTGCCACTAACACACTAGAAGTCCTATGGGTGCTGCTGAGAAGAAAATATAGGAGCTCTGTTTGCTGCCACTAACACACTAGAAGTCCTATGGGTGCTGCTGAGAATAAAATATAGGAGCTCTGTGTGATGCCACTAACACACTAGAAGTCCTATGGGTGCTGCTGAGAATAAAATATAGGAGCTCTGTGTGATGCCACTAACACACTAGAAGTCCTATGGGTGCTTCTGAGAAGAAAATATAGGAGCTCTGTTTGCTGCCACTAACACACTAGAAGTCCTATGGGTGCTGCTGAGAAGAAAATATAGGAGCTCTGTTTGCTGCCACTAACACACTAGAAGTCCTATGGGTGCTGCTGAGAAGAAAATATAGGAGCTCTGTTTGCTGCCACTAACACACTAGAAGTCCTATGGGTGCTGCTGAGAAGAAAATATAGGAGCTCTGTTTGCTGCCACTAACACACTAGAAGTCCTATGGGTGCTGCTGAGAAGAAAATATAGGAGCTCTGTTTGCTGCCACTAACACACTAGAAGTCCTATGGGTGCTGCTGAGAAAAAAAAAATATAGGAGCTCTGTGTGATGCCACTAACACACTAGAAGTCCTATGGGTGCTTCTGAGAAGAAATATAGGAGCTCTGTTTGCTGCCACTAACACACTAGAAGTCCTATGGGTGCTGCTGAGAAGAAAATATAGGAGCTCTGTGTGATGCCACTAACACACTAGAAGTCCTATGGGTGCTGCTGAGAAGAAAATATAGGAGCTCTGTGTGATGCCACTAACACACTAGAAGTCCTATGGGTGCTTCTGAGAAGAAATATAGGAGCTCTGTTTGCTGCCACTAACACACTAGAAGTCCTATGGGTGCTGCTGAGAAGAAAATATAGGAGCTCTGTTTGCTGCCACTAACACACTAGAAGTCCTATGGGTGCTGCTGAGAATAAAATATAGGAGCTCTGTTTGCTGCCACTAACACACTAGAAGTCCTATGGGTGCTGCTGAGAATAAAATATAGGAGCTCTGTGTGATGCCACTAACACACTAGAAGTCCTATGGGTGGTGCTGAGAATAAAATATAGGAGCTCTGTTTGCTGCCACTAACACACTAGAAGTCCTATGGGTGCTGCTGAGAATAAAATATAGGAGCTCTGTGTGATGCCACTAACACACTAGAAGTCCTATGGGTGCTGCTGAGAAGAAAATATAGGAGCTCTGTGTGATGCCACTAACACACTAGAAGTCCTATGGGTGCTTCTGAGAAGAAAATATAGGAGCTCTGTTTGCTGCCACTAACACACTAGAAGTCCTATGGGTGCTTCTGAGATGAAAATATAGGAGCTCTGTGTGATGCCACTAACACACTAGAAGTCCTATGGGTGCTGCTGAGAAGAAAATATAGGAGCTCTGTTTGCTGCCACTAACACACTAGAAGTCCTATGGGTGCTTCTGAGAAGAAATATAGGAGCTCTGTTTGCTGCCACTAACACACTAGAAGTCCTATGGGTGCTGCTGAGAAGAAAATATAGGAGCTCTGTGTGATGCCACTAACACACTAGAAGTCCTATGGGTGCTGCTGAGAAGAAAATATAGGAGCTCTGTGTGATGCCACTAACACACTAGAAGTCCTATGGGTGCTTCTGAGAAGAAATATAGGAGCTCTGTTTGCTGTACTAACACACTAGAAGTCCTATGGGTGCTGCTGAGAAGAAAATATAGGAGCTCTGTGTGATGCCACTAACACACTAGAAGTCCTATGGGTGCTGCTGAGAAGAAAATATAGGAGCTCTGTGTGATGCCACTAACACACTAGAAGTCCTATGGGTGCTTCTGAGAAGAAAATATAGGAGCTCTGTTTGCTGCCACTAACACACTAGAAGTCCTATGGGTGCTGCTGAGAAGAAAATATAGGAGCTCTGTTTGCTGCCACTAACACACTAGAAGTCCTATGGGTGCTGCTGAGAATAAAATATAGGAGCTCTGTTTGCTGCCACTAACACACTAGAAGTCCTATGGGTGCTGCTGAGAATAAAATATAGGAGCTCTGTGTGATGCCACTAACACACTAGAAGTCCTATGGGTGCTGCTGAGAAGAAAATATAGGAGCTCTGTGTGATGCCACTAACACACTAAAAGTCCTATGGGTGCTTCTGAGATGAAAATATAGGAGCTCTGTGTGATGCCACTAACACACTAGAAGTCCTATGGGTGCTGCTGAGAAGAAAATATAGGAGCTCTGTTTGCTGCCACTAACACACTAGAAGTCCTATGGGTGCTTCTGAGAAGAAATATAGGAGCTCTGTTTGCTGCCACTAACACACTAGAAGTCCTATGGGTGCTGCTGAGAAGAAAATATAGGAGCCCTGTGTGATGCCACTAACACACTAGAAGTCCTATGGGTGCTGCTGAGAAGAAAATATAGGAGCTCTGTGTGATGCCACTAACACACTAGAAGTCCTATGGGTGCTTCTGAGAAGAAAATATAGGAGCTCTGTTTGCTGCCACTAACACACTAGAAGTCCTATGGGTGCTGCTGAGAAGAAAATATAGGAGCTCTGTTTGCTGCCACTAACACACTAGAAGTCCTATGGGTGCTGCTGAGAATAAAATATAGGAGCTCTGTGTGATGCCACTAACACACTAGAAGTCCTATGGGTGCTGCTGAGAAGAAAATATAGGAGCTCTGTGTGATGCCACTAACACACTAGAAGTCCTATGGGTGCTTCTGAGATGAAAATATAGGAGCTCTGTGTGATGCCACTAACACACTAGAAGTCCTATGGGTGCTGCTGAGAAGAAAATATAGGAGCTCTGTTTGCTGCCACTAACACACTAGAAGTCCTATGGGTGCTTCTGAGAAGAAATATAGGAGCTCTGTTTGCTGCCACTAACACACTAGAAGTCCTATGGGTGCTGCTGAGAAGAAAATATAGGAGCTCTGTGTGATGCCACTAACACACTAGAAGTCCTATGGGTGCTGCTGAGAAGAAAATATAGGAGCTCTGTGTGATGCCACTAACACACTAAAAGTCCTATGGGTGCTGCTGAGAAGAAAATATAGGAGCTCTGTTTGCTGCCACTAACACACTAGAAGTCCCATGGGTGCTGCTGAGAATAAAATATAGGAGCTCTGTGTGATGCCACTAACACACTAGAAGTCCTATGGGTGCTTCTGAGATGAAAATATAGGAGCTCTGTGTGATGCCACTAACACACTAGAAGTCCTATGGGTGCTTCTGAGAAGAAAATATAGGAGCTCTGTGTGATGCCACTAACACACTAGAAGTCCTATGGGTGCTTCTGAGATGAAAATATAGGAGCTCTGTGTGATGCCACTAACACACTAGAAGTCCTATGGGTGCTGCTGAGAAGAAAATATAGGAGCTCTGTTTGCTGCCACTAACACACTAGAAGTCCTATGGGTGCTGCTGAGAAGAAAATATAGGAGCTCTGTTTGCTGCCACTAACACACTAGAAGTCCTATGGGTGCTGCTGAGAAGAAAATATAGGAGCTCTGTTTGCTGCCACTAACACACTAGAAGTCCTATGGGTGCTGCTGAGAATAAAATATAGGAGCTCTGTGTGATGCCACTAACACACTAGAAGTCCTATGGGTGCTGCTGAGAATAAAATATAGGAGCTCTGTGTGATGCCACTAACACACTAGAAGTCCTATGGGTGCTTCTGAGAAGAAGATATAGGAGCTCTGTTTGCTGCCACTAACACACTAGAAGTCCTATGGGTGCTGCTGAGAAGAAAATATAGGAGCTCTGTTTGCTGCCACTAACACACTAGAAGTCCTATGGGTGCTGCTGAGAAGAAAATATAGGAGCTCTGTTTGCTGCCACTAACACACTAGAAGTCCTATAGGTGCTGCTGAGAAGAAAATATAGGAGCTCTGTTTGCTGCCACTAACACACTAGAAGTCCTATGGGTGCTGCTGAGAATAAAATATAGGAGCTCTGTGTGATGCCACTAACACACTAGAAGTCCTATGGGTGCTTCTGAGAAGAAATATAGGAGCTCTGTTTGCTGCCACTAACACACTAGAAGTCCTATGGGTGCTGCTGAGAAGAAAATATAGGAGCTCTGTGTGATGCCACTAACACACTAGAAGTCCTATGGGTGCTGCTGAGAAGAAAATATAGGAGCTCTGTGTGATGCCACTAACACACTAGAAGTCCTATGGGTGCTTCTGAGAAGAAATATAGGAGCTCTGTTTGCTGCCACTAACACACTAGAAGTCCTATGGGTGCTGCTGAGAAGAAAATATAGGAGCTCTGTGTGATGCCACTAACACACTAGAAGTCCTATGGGTGCTGCTGAGAAGAAAATATAGGAGCTCTGTGTGATGCCACTAACACACTAGAAGTCCTATGGGTGCTTCTGAGAAGAAAATATAGGAGCTCTGTTTGCTGCCACTAACACACTAGAAGTCCTATGGGTGCTGCTGAGAAGAAAATATAGGAGCTCTGTTTGCTGCCACTAACACACTAGAAGTCCTATGGGTGCTGCTGAGAAGAAAATATAGGAGCTCTGTTTGCTGCCACTAACACACTAGAAGTCCTATGGGTGCTGCTGAGAATAAAATATAGGAGCTCTGTGTGATGCCACTAACACACTAGAAGTCCCATGGGTGCTGCTGAGAAGAAAATATAGGAGCTCTGTGTGATGCCACTAACACACTAGAAGTCCTATGGGTGCTGCTGAGAATAAAATATAGGAGCTCTGTTTGCTGCCACTAACACACTAGAAGTCCTATGGGTGCTGCTGAGAATAAAATATAGGAGCTCTGTGTGATGCCACTAACACACTTGAAGTCCTATGGGTGCTGCTGAGAAGAAAATATAGGAGCTCTGTGTGATGCCACTAACACACTAGAAGTCCTATGGGTGCTTCTGAGATGAAAATATAGGAGCTCTGTGTGATGCCACTAACACACTAGAAGTCCTATGGGTGCTGCTGAGAAGAAAATATAGGAGCTCTGTTTGCTGCCACTAACACACTAGAAGTCCTATGGGTGCTTCTGAGAAGAAATATAGGAGCTCTGTTTGCTGCCACTAACACACTAGAAGTCCTATGGGTGCTGCTGAGAAGAAAATATAGGAGCTCTGTGTGATGCCACTAACACACTAGAAGTCCTATGGGTGCTTCTGAGATGAAAATATAGGAACTCTGTGTGATGCCACTAACACACTAAAAGTCCTATGGGTGCTGCTGAGAAGAAAATATAGGAGCTCTGTTTGCTGCCACTAACACACTAGAAGTCCTATGGGTGCTGCTGAGAATAAAATATAGGAGCTCTGTGTGATGCCACTAACACACTAGAAGTCCTATGGGTGCTTCTGAGATGAAAATATAGGAGCTCTGTGTGATGCCACTAACACACTAGAAGTCCTATGGGTGCTTCTGAGAAGAAAATATAGGAGCTCTGTGTGATGCCACTAACACACTAGAAGTCCTATGGGTGCTTCTGAGATGAAAATATAGGAGCTCTGTGTGATGCCACTAACACACTAGAAGTCCTATGGGTGCTGCTGAGAAGAAAATATAGGAGCTCTGTTTGCTGCCACTAACACACTAGAAGTCCTATGGGTGCTGCTGAGAAGAAAATATAGGAGCTCTGTTTGCTGCCACTAACACACTAGAAGTCCTATGGGTGCTGCTGAGAAGAAAATATAGGAGCTCTGTTTGCTGCCACTAACACACTAGAAGTCCTATGGGTGCTGCTGAGAATAAAATATAGGAGCTCTGTTTGCTGCCACTAACACACTAGAAGTCCTATGGGTGCTGCTGAGAATAAAATATAGGAGCTCTGTGTGATGCCACTAACACACTAGAAGTCCCATGGGTGCTGCTGAGAAGAAAATATAGGAGCTCTGTGTGATGCCACTAACACACTAGAAGTCCTATGGGTGCTGCTGAGAATAAAATATAGGAGCTCTGTTTGCTGCCACTAACACACTAGAAGTCCTATGGGTGCTGCTGAGAATAAAATATAGGAGCTCTGTGTGATGCCACTAACACACTTGAAGTCCTATGGGTGCTGCTGAGAAGAAAATATAGGAGCTCTGTGTGATGCCACTAACACACTAGAAGTCCTATGGGTGCTTCTGAGATGAAAATATAGGAGCTCTGTGTGATGCCACTAACACACTAGAAGTCCTATGGGTGCTGCTGAGAAGAAAATATAGGAGCTCTGTTTGCTGCCACTAACACACTAGAAGTCCTATGGGTGCTTCTGAGAAGAAATATAGGAGCTCTGTTTGCTGCCACTAACACACTAGAAGTCCTATGGGTGCTGCTGAGAAGAAAATATAGGAGCTCTGTGTGATGCCACTAACACACTAGAAGTCCTATGGGTGCTTCTGAGATGAAAATATAGGAACTCTGTGTGATGCCACTAACACACTAAAAGTCCTATGGGTGCTGCTGAGAAGAAAATATAGGAGCTCTGTTTGCTGCCACTAACACACTAGAAGTCCTATGGGTGCTGCTGAGAATAAAATATAGGAGCTCTGTGTGATGCCACTAACACACTAGAAGTCCTATGGGTGCTTCTGAGAAGAAAATATAGGAGCTCTGTGTGATGCCACTAACACACTAGAAGTCCTATGGGTGCTTCTGAGATGAAAATATAGGAGCTCTGTGTGATGCCACTAACACACTAGAAGTCCTATGGGTGCTGCTGAGAAGAAAATATAGGAGCTCTGTTTGCTGCCACTAACACACTAGAAGTCCTATGGGTGCTGCTGAGAAGAAAATATAGGAGCTCTGTTTGCTGCCACTAACACACTAGAAGTCCTATGGGTGCTGCTGAGAAGAAAATATAGGAGCTCTGTTTGCTGCCACTAACACACTAGAAGTCCTATGGGTGCTGCTGAGAATAAAATATAGGAGCTCTGTGTGATGCCACTAACACACTAGAAGTCCTATGGGTGCTGCTGAGTAGGGATGAGCTTCGTGTTCGAGTCGAACATACGTTCGACTCGAACATCGGCTGTTCGATCGTTCGACGAAGATCGAACGATTTGGGCCGTTCGCGCCAAATTCGAGTGACGCGAACGGCCCACAATGCACTACGCCATCGCAGTGTCATCCAGGCGCTGTGATTGGCCAAGCATGCACTGTGACCCCGCATGCTTGGCCAATCACAGCGCCGGCAGCGAGGAGAGCAATGATTGGCCACAGGCAGGATGCCTGTGGCCAATTATTGCTGAGGGTGTTTAGTACACGCCCCACACTATAAAAGGCCGCCAGCACGGCGGCCTAGTGTAGTGTGTTCCGGAGCAGGGATAGAGCAGCATAGGCAGGGACAGTGACTTTTATTTCTTTCTTGCTTAACCTGGATTCCTTTAGTTTAGGGAAAGAGAAGGATAGGTAGGGAGAGTGTCAGTGTGTTTTGTGCTTGTGCTATATTGTGCTTAAAAAAAACATTTTTTCTAGGGACAGAAAACTGTAGGTAGGGAGAGTGTCAGTTTCTTTCACTGTGAAAGTCCTTGTTTCCAGGGACCTGGAAGGACAGTGAGTGAATTCTCCTTGTGCTATATTGTGCTTAAAAAAAACATTTTTTCTAGGGACAGAAAACTGTAGGTAGGGAGAGTGTCAGTTTCTTTCACTGTGCAAGTCCTTGTTTCTAGGGACCTGGAAGGACAGTGAGTGAATTCTCCTTGTGCTAAATTGTGCTTAAAAAAAACATTTTTTCTAGGGACAGAAAACTGTAGGTAGGGAGAGTGTCAGTTTCTTTCACTGTGAAAGTCCTTGTTTCCAGGGACCTGGAAGGACAGTGAGTGAATTCTCCTTGTGCTATATTGTGCTTAAAAAAAACATTTTTTCTAGGGACAGAAAACTGTAGGTAGGGAGAGTGTCAGTTTCTTTCACTGTGAAAGTCCTTGTTTCCAGGGACCTGGAAGGACAGTGAGTGAATTCTCCTTGTGCTATATTGTGCTTAAAAAAAACATTTTTTCTAGGGACAGAAAACTGTAGGTAGGGAGAGTGTCAGTTTCTTTCACTGTGAAAGTCCTTGTTTCCAGGGACCTGGAAGGACAGTGAGTGAATTCTCCTTGTGCTATATTGTGCTTAAAAAAAACATTTTTTCTAGGGACAGAAAACTGTAGGTAGGGAGAGTGTCAGTTTCTTTCACTGTGAAAGTCCTTGTTTCCAGGGACCTGGAAGGACAGTGAGTGAATTCTCCTTGTGCTATATTGTGCTTAAAAAAAACATTTTTTCTAGGGACAGAAAACTGTAGGTAGGGAGAGTGTCAGTTTCTTTCACTGTGCAAGTCCTTGTTTCTAGGGACCTGGAAGGACAGTGAGTGAATTCTCCTTGTGCTAAATTGTGCTTAAAAAAAACATTTTTTCTAGGGACAGAAAACTGTAGGTAGGGAGAGTGTCAGTTTCTTTCACTGTGAAAGTCCTTGTTTCCAGGGACCTGGAAGGACAGTGAGTGAATTCTCCTTGTGCTATATTGTGCTTAAAAAAAACATTTTTTCTAGGGACAGAAAACTGTAGGTAGGGAGAGTGTCAGTTTCTTTCACTGTGCAAGTCCTTGTTTCCAGGGACCTGGAAGGACAGTGAGTGAATTCTCCTTGTGCTATATTGTGCTTAAAAAAAACATTTTTTCTAGGGACAGAAAACTGTAGGTAGGGAGAGTGTCAGTTTCTTTCACTGTGAAAGTCCTTGTTTCCAGGGACCTGGAAGGACAGTGAGTGAATTCTCCTTGTGCTATATTGTGCTTAAAAAAACATTTTTTCTAGGGACAGAAAACTGTAGGTAGGGAGAGTGTCAGTTTCTTTCACTGTGCAAGTCCTTGTTTCCAGGGACCTGGAAGGACAGTGAGTGAATTCTCCTTGTGCTATATTGTGCTTAAAAAAAACAGTTTTTCTAGGGACAGAAAACTGTAGGTAGGGAGAGTGTCAGTTTCTTTCACTGTGAAAGTCCTTGTTTCCAGGGACCTGGAAGGACAGTGAGTGAATTCTCCTTGTGCTATATTGTGCTTAAAAAAAACATTTTTTCTAGGGACAGAAAACTGTAGGTAGGGAGAGTGTCAGTTTCTTTCACTGTGCAAGTCCTTGTTTCCAGGGACCTGGAAGGACAGTGAGTGAATTCTCCTTGTGCTATATTGTGCTTAAAAAAAAAATTTTTTCTAGGGACAGAAAACTGTAGGTAGGGAGAGTGTCAGTTTCTTTCACTGTGAAAGTCCTTGTTTCCAGGGACCTGGAAGGACAGTGAGTGAATTCTCCTTGTGCTATATTGTGCTTAAAAAAAACATTTTTTCTAGGGACAGAAAACTGTAGGTAGGGAGAGTGTCAGTTTCTTTCACTGTGAAAGTCCTTGTTTCCAGGGACCTGGAAGGACAGTGAGTGAATTCTCCTTGTGCTATATTGTGCTTAAAAAAAACATTTTTTCTAGGGACAGAAAACTGTAGGTAGGGAGAGTGTCAGTTTCTTTCACTGTGAAAGTCCTTGTTTCCAGGGACCTGGAAGGACAGTGAGTGAATTCTCCTTGTGCTATATTGTGCTTAAAAAAAACATTTTTTCTAGGGACAGAAAACTGTAGGTAGGGAGAGTGTCAGTTTCTTTCACTGTGCAAGTCCTTGTTTCAAGGGACAGAGAAGGACACCTGAAGGTAGCCCTTATTGCTTTTTCCCATCTCCCTGCAGGCCATCTATTAGAATGTCTGTAAGGCAAACAAGGAGAGGCAGACAGTCAGGAGGCAATAAAAGAGGGCAAGCAGGCTCTGTGTCTGGGGGCAACAGTGCTGGTCGTGGACGCGGTGCATTGTCATCAGCACATGGCCATGGGACACGCTTGTCCTTCTTTTCGGCAGCTGGACATGTTGAGCCACATCATGCCGAAGACTTGGTAGAGTGGATGACCAAGCCCTCCTCCTCCTCCTCATCCTCTCTCACCCAGGCTCAGGGTACTGGCAAAGCAGCTGCCAAAGCGTCCTCTTCCCTGGTATCAATGTCAGACTCATCATCAGTCACTCCTTCCCTAGACCCACCATGTCCTCCTCCTGAGGAGTCCCCCGAACTGTTTGAGCACAGTGTTGGGTACATGCTCCAGGAGGATGCCCAGCGTTTCGAAGGGTCTGATGATGAAACCCAGCTACAGGAAGGCAGTAGGGTGAGAGCAGACAGAGGGGATGCTCAAGAAGGACACCAATCTGGCAGTCATGTTCCAGCAGCTGCAGCATACTGCCAGATTGGCTCCAGTGATGAGGAGGGAGGGGATGATGAGGTCACTGACTCCACGTGGGTGCCTAATAGGAGAGAGGAGGAGGAGGATGAGGAGGAGGCACATCTCCAACGAGACAGGATGCCCTTTGGTGGCCAGCGTAAGGGCAGTACACCGACGGAATCACACCGCAGAGCTCCGCCTGTGCAGGGCGCTGCCTCTGCCCGTCATTCAAAAAGTTCCTTGGTGTGGGCCTTTTTTGAGGCTAGTGCATCAGATCGCACAGCTGCTGTTTGCAACATATGTCTCAAGCGTATATCGCGTGGCCAAAACATCAGCCGCTTGGGTACCACATGCCTGACCAGACATATGTTGACCTGCCATGCAGCTCGTTGGCAAGCCTACCTCAAAGACCCACACCAAAGAACAAAGCGGACCCCTCCTTGCACCGCATCAGCTGGGATATCCAACCCCACTATAACTTCAGTCCTCTCTGAAACATGCACTGAGAGGAATGAAGGTGTAGAATTAGGTGTGTCACAGCCAAGTACTTGCGGCCACTCTGCTAGCAGTACACCGACGTCCGATTCTAGCAGGCAAATTTCCCTGCCCCAGCTGCTGGACCAGCGAAAGAAGTTCACTCCCAGCCATCCACATGCCCAGCGGTTGAATGCTAGCTTGGCTAAATTGCTAGCGCTTCAACTGCTGCCTTTTCAGTTGGTAGACTCGGCCCCCTTCCGTGAGTTTGTGCAATGTGCGGTTCCTCAGTGGCAGGTTCCCAAACGCCACTTTTTCTCACGGAAGGCTATTCCGGCTCTCTACCGGCATGTGGAAGGCAATGTCTTGGCCTCGCTGGACAGGGCGGTCAGCGGTAAGGTGCATATTACCGCTGACTCATGGTCCAGCAGGCATGGACAGGGACGTTACCTTTCTTTCACGGCCCATTGGGTCACTCTTTTGGCAGCTGGGAAGGATGCAGGACAAGGTGCAGTAGTGTTGGAGGTTGTCCCACCGCCACGCCTCCAAAATGCTACTACTGGTTGTGACACACCTCTCTCCTCCACCCCCTCCTCTTCTTCTTCCTCCATGGCCTCTTCCTGTGGTTTGTCCTATGAACCAGCGGTGCTCCGTAGCCGTTCACGGGGCTACGCAAGTACGCAGGCAAAAAGATGCCATGCCGTGCTTGCGCTGGTGTGTTTGGGGGACAGAAGCCACACTGGGGCAGAGGTCCTGTCTGCTCTGCAGGGCCAGGCCGAGAGGTGGTTGACGCCACGCCAGCTTAAGCCAGGAATGGTGGTTTGCGACAATGGCACCAACCTCCTCTCCGCCCTCCGACAGGGACAACTGACCCATGTGCCCTGTGTGGCTCACGTCCTTAACCTGGTGGTGCAGCGGTTCTTGGGCAGGTACCCGGGCTTACAGGATGTCCTGAGGCAGGCCAGGAAAGTCTGTGTGCATTTCCGCAGATCTTATAATGCCAGTGCTCGCCTGGCTGAGCTGCAAAAGGAGTTGAACCTGCCCAAGAACCGCCTTATATGTGACATGCCCACCAGGTGGAACTCAACGTTGGCCATGCTGCAGCGGCTGCACACGCAGCAGAGGGCCATCAATGAGTACCTGTGCGACTACGGCACCAGGACAGGGTCAGGGGAGCTTGGTTTTTTTTCTCCACGCCAGTGGGGCATGATCAGGGATGCATGCACTGTCCTGGCACCATTTGAGGAGGCCACGAGGATGGTGAGCAGTGACAGTGCATGCATCAGTGACACTGTACCTCTTGTCCACCTGTTGGAGCACACGCTGCGTGGAATAATGGACAGGGCACTTGAGGCAGAACAGAGGCAGGAAGAGGAGGACTTCCTTGCCTCTCAAGGCCCCCTTTACGCAGACAGTGTTCCTTCTGTCCCACCCATCGCACAGGAAGAGGAAGAGGAGGAGGAGGAGGAGGAGGAGGAGGATTGTGTCAGCATGGAGGTGGAGGCTGGCACTCAGCATCATCAGCAGCAGTCTTTTAGGGATGATTTACAGTCCCAAGAAACCAGTGGACTTGTACGTGGCTGGGAGGAGGTGACTGCGGATCATGTCGTCCTTAGTGACCCAGAGGACTCCGGAGCGAATGCCTCAGCAAACCTACGCTGCATGGCCTCCCTGATCCTGCAAAGTCTGCGGAAGGATCCTCGTATTCTTCGGATCAAGGAGAGGGACCATTACTGGCTGGCCACTCTCCTTGATCCACGGTACAAGGGTAAGGTTGCGGACCTTATGTTACCGTCGCAGAGGGAGCAGAGGATGAGACAACTCCGGGAGGCCTTGCAGAAAGGTCTGTGCAACGCGTTCCCAGAGACTGGGAGGTTACAAACTCCTGGTCCAGGACAACGAGTTGCTGAGGCTTCGGCCAGTCAAAGAAGGAGCGGTGGGGAAGGTGGCCGTCTGACCGATGCGTTCAGACAATTCTTTAGTCCGCAGCCCCAAAGTATGATTGGTTCCAGCAACCATCGCCAGCGTCTGATAAACATGGTGCAGGAATATCTAGGGGCAAGGTCAGACTTGGACACCTTCCCCACCGAAAATCCTCTGGCTTACTGGGTCTTGAGGATGGATCACTGGCCAGAGCTTGCACAGTATGCAATTGAGCTACTGGCCTGTCCTGCATCCAGCGTTCTTTCGGAACGCACATTCAGTGCTGCTGGAGGATTTGTCACGGATCACAGGGTGCGCCTGTCCACCGACTCGGTTGATCGACTGACTTTCATCAAGATGAACCAGTCTTGGATCACCACCAGCTACCACACACCTGATGCTGATATAACAGACTAATTGATTTTAACATGTCACGTCCCTTCAAGACTGATGCTGATGCTGAGTGCCTGTGCTGTTATGTTGACTGGCTATCCTCCTCCTCCGAGTCCTCAATGATACGATTGATGATGATAGCTTGGAAGATCATTTTTGTTTATGGGTGCCGCCACCAGTGGCTAAGGCCCAATTTTTCAGCCCCTGTTTTACAGGGGCGTGTACTTACAATTTTTTTAGCAATAATTTGCCATAGGGCTCATTGCTGTGCTCCAAGTACAGTATCTGTGAGGGGTTGTAGTGTTGTGCCACCAGTGCCTAAGGCCCAATTTTTCAGCCCCTGTTTAACAGGGGCATGCAATTACAATTCTTGATGTAATAATTCACAGCAGGGCCCATTCCTGCACCCACCAAGAGTAAGTCTGAGGGCTTACAGTGTTGTGGCAACGCCACCACCACCACCACCACGAAAGGCCCAATTTTTCAGCCCCTGTTCAAAAGGGGCATGTAATTACAATTCTTGATCTAATAATTCACAGCAGGGCCCATTGCTGCACCCACCAAGAGTAACTGTCAGGGCTTACAGTGTTGTGGCACCAGCACCACCATCAAAGCCCCAATTTTTACTACCACTGTTCAACAATTATATGTAATTAAAATTCCTGATATAATAGTTGACAGCAGGGCGTTCCAGCACCAACCAAGAGTAACTGTGAGTGCTTACAGTGTTGTGCCAACACCAACAACTAAGGGGCCTATTTCTGCAGAGTATATACGGCAGGTCCCTACTTTCAAACATCCAACTTACAAACGACTCCTACTTGCAAACGAAAGAAGACAACAGGAAGTGAGAGGAAATCTACCCCTAGAAAGGAAAATTCTCTCCTGTAAGAATAAATATGGGAGAAAGGTGTCTCATCTGTACTGATGCTTTATCAGCAATCCTTGTTTCAAGAAAAACACCACATTTCAAAAACAGTTGTCATTGGGACGGAAAGTGAGGTGAAATGTTCTGAACAGGGGCACAGACAGCAAAACAAATGTTACAGGGGTGATAACCCTTACCTATGTTTCCCAAAAAGTTTAAAAATAGATTTTTGGGCTGGAGCTACACTTCAACAATGTACCTGTTCAAAATTACAAACACATTCTACATAAGAACAAACCTACAGTCCCTGTCTTGTATGCACCGCCTGTATACGGCTGTTCAGAGTATATAGGGCCTTTTTTATTTTATGTGCGGGGTTCCCCTTAATATCCATACAAGACCCAAAGGGGCTGGTAATGGGCTGGGGTAGGGGGGGTGTTGATGGGGTAGCTATGCCATTTTTCCTAAAGATTTTCATCCATATTACCGGGACCAGACATTGCATTAAAGCCGCAAGCAGTTTTAAATGACTTTTTTCCCTTTAGAAATGTTATTTTGTGCAGGGACAGTTCTAAACACGGGAAACACGTGGCACTTCACAGGCATACTTTAGACACCCCCCAGGTACGATATTTAAAGGAATATTTGACTTTTTTTTTCACTTTATGCATCATTAAAATGACTGCTCCCGAAAAACGACCGTTTTTAAAACTTCTTTTTGCATTGATACATGTCCCCTGGTGCAGAACCCGGGTTCCCAAACCCTTTTTAGGACAATAACATGCATAATAGTTGTTATAATTAGCACTTTAGAATTCGAACGTTCGCATCCATTGTATTTAATAGGGTTCTAATGTTCGTTCGAACTTTCGGTCAGTTCGCGGGTTCTGGTGCGAACCGAACCCGGGGGTGTTCGGCTCATCACTACTGCTGAGAATAAAATATAGGAGCTCTGTGTGATGCCACTAACACACTAGAAGTCCTATGGGTGCTTCTGAGAAGAAAATATAGGAGCTCTGTTTGCTGCCACTAACACACTAGAAGTCCTATGGGTGCTGCTGAGAAGAAAATATAGGAGCTCTGTTTGCTGCCACTAACACACTAGAAGTCCTATGGGTGCTGCTGAGAAGAAAATATAGGAGCTCTGTTTGCTGCCACTAACACACTAGAAGTCCTATGGGTGCTGCTGAGAATAAAATATAGGAGCTCTGTGTGATGCCACTAACACACTAGAAGTCCTATGGGTGCTGCTGAGAAGAAAATATAGGAGCTCTGTTTGCTGCCACTAACACACTAGAAGTCCTATGGGTGCTGCTGAGAAGAAAATATAGGAGCTCTGTTTGCTGCCACTAACACACTAGAAGTCCTATGGGTGCTGTTGGGGTGCAATGCTGTGCTAACAGCACTGCGGTTGGTACTACTGCAATACTGTACTAACAGTAAGCACGCACCAGACTAATCCCCAGCAGCAGCTAATAACACACTAACTGTGCAATCAGCAGCAATGAACGATCAATGACTTAGGTAGCAATGGTTTAGCAAAGAAATAGCCAATGGTTTAGCAAAGAAGAGCAAATCTTTCAGTATCAAGCAAAGACAGAAACAGCAGACTGATCTCTCCTAAAGCCGGAACTCATGTGACCGGGGCCGATGGCCTGGCGGCCTTTTAAATGGTGGGGCGTGTACTAAAGCCCCTGAGCTGTAATTGGCTACAGGCGTCCTGCCTGTAGCCAATTATTGCTCTCCGAGTTTCGGGCGCTGTGATTGGCCAAGCATGCGGGGTCACAGTGCATGCTTGGCCAATCATCAGCCAGCAATGCACTGCGCCGGCCGCGCCGGCCGCAATGCATTGCGGGGCCGCTCGCATCACACGAATGTGATGCGAACGGCCCAAATAGTTCTGGGCTCGACGAGCGAGCGAACGCCCGGTGCTCGATTCGAACATGGGTTCGAATCGAGCACCGGGCCCATCCCTACTGCAGACAATTCCTGTTGTTCTCTTCCTAATAATACTACAGGCTGGCAGTTAATTCAGGTAGCTGCAGTATATTAAGTCAGTGTACTGTCTCCTGGGCACAGTGTGCAGCTAAACCTCACTGCAGACAATTCCTGTTGTTCTCTTCCTAATAATACTACAGACAGGCAGTTGATTCAGGTAGCTGCAGTACTGTATATTAAGTCAGTGTACTGTATCCTGGGCATTCAGTTAGCTGCAGTATATTCCGTATATATATATATATATATATACATCCGAGCTTTGTGCAGCTACATCTCATTGCAGGCCATTCCTTGTGTACCTATTCCAATACATCAAATACAGTATGTCTGGAAGGCCAACAAGGGAAGGCAGACACTCACAGGCCACTAAAAGAGGGCAAGCAGGCTCTGTGTTTAGAGGCAACAGTGCTGGTCATGGACACGGTGCATCCTAAGCACGGGGCCGTGGGGCACACTTGTCATTTTTTCCGGCAGCTGGCCATGTTGAGCCACAACATGCAGAAGAGTTGGTAGAGTGGATGACCAAGCCGTCCTCATCCTCCTCATCCTCTGACACCCAGGCTCAAAGTACCTTGGCTGCCAATGCAGGTGCCAAAGCGGCCTATTCCATCGGTTTGAGGTCATCATCAGTTAATCCTTCCCTAGCCCCACCATCATGCACGGAGGAGTCCCCTGAACTGTTCGACCACAGTGTCGGGTACATGCTGCAGGAGGATGCACAATGTTTTGAAGGCTCCGATTAGGGTACCCAGCTTGAGGAAGGCAGTAACATGAGCCCAGAGAGAGGGGGTGCCCAAGAAGGACAACAAACTGGCAGTCATGTTCCCCCAGCTGCAGCATACTGCCAGGTCTGCTCCAGTGACGAGGAGGGAGGGGTTGATGAGGTCACTGACTCTATGTGGGTGCCTGATAGGAGAGAGGAGGAGGAGGAGGCACATCTCCAACGAGGCAGGATGCCCTCCAGGGGCCAGCTTAAGGGCAGCCAACCGACTGCATCACACCGCAGAGCTCCGTATGTGCAGGGCGCTGCTGACTCTGCTCGTTTTTCCAAAAGTTCTTTGGTGTGGGCCTTTTTTCAGACGTGTGCAGCAGATCGCACCGTTGCTATTTGCAACATGTCTGAAGCGTATCAAGTGTGGCCAAAACACCAGCCGCTTGGGCACCACATGCTTGACCAGACATATGTCGACCTGCCATGCAGTCTGTTGGCAAGCGTACATAAAAGACCCACACCAAAGAACAAAGCGGACCTCTCCTTGCTCCTCATCAGCTGGGATCTCCAACCCCACTATACAGTGGGGCAAAAAAGTATTTAATCAGCCACCAATTGTGCAAGTTCTCCCACTTAAAAAGATGAGAGAGGCCTGTAATTGTCATCATAGGTAAACCTCAACTATGAGAGACAAAATCTGGAAACAATTACAGGCCTCTCTCATCTTTTTAAGTGGGAGAACTTGCACAATTGGTGGCTGACTAAATACTTTTTTGCCCCACTGTTCCTTCGGTCCTCTCAGAAACCTGCACTGAGAGGAATTAAGGTGTAGAATTAGGTGTGCCACTGCCAAGTACTTGCGGGCAATCTGCTATCTGTACACCAATGTCCGATTGTAGCAGGCAAATTTCCCTACCCCAGTTCCTACACCGGCAAAAGAAATTCGCTCCCAGCCATCCACATGCCCAGCGGTTGAATGCTAGCTTGGCTAAATTGCTAGCACTACAACTGCTGCCTTTTCAGCTGGTAGACTCTGCCCCCTTTTGTGAGTTTGTGGAATGTGCGGTAGCTCAGTGGCAGGTTCCCAAACGCCACTTTTTTTCACGGAAGGCGATTCCGGCGATTGTCCTCTAAACCAGTGGTGCTCCGTAGGTGTTCAAGGGGCTACGTAAGCACGCAGGCAAAAAGATGCCATGCGGTGCTTGAGCTGGTGTGCTTAGGGGACAGGAGCCACACTGGGGCAGAGGTTCTTTCAGCTCTACAGGGGAAGGCTCAGAGGTGGTTGATGCTACAGCCAGGAATGGTGGTTTGCGACAATGGCACCAACCTCCTCTCCGCTCTTCGACAGGGACACCTGACCCATGTGCCCTGTTTGGCTCACGTCCTTAAATTGGTGGTGCAGATGTTCTTGGGCAGGTACCCGGGCTTACAGGATCACCTGAGGCAGGCCAGGAAAGTCTGTGTGCATTTCTGCCGGTCATATAATGCCAGTGCTCGGCTGGCTGACCTCCAAAAGGAATTTAACTTGCCCAAGAACCGCCTAATCTGTGACATGCCCACCGGATGGAACTCAACGTTGGCCATGCTGCAGCGAATGCACACGCAGCAGAGGGCCATCAATGAGTACCTGTGCGACTATGGCACCAGGACAGGGTCAAGGGAGCTTGGCTTTTTTTCGCCACGCCATTGTGTCATGGTCAGGGATGCATGCACTGTCCTGTCACCATTTGAGGAGGCCACGAGGATGGTGAATAGTGACAGTGCATGCATCAGTGATACTGTCCCTCTTGTCCACCTGTTGGAGCACACGCTGCGTGGAATAATGGACAGGGCACTTAAGGCAGAACAGAGGGAGGAAGAGGAGGACTTCCTTACCTCTCAAGGCCCCCTTTATCCAGACAGTGTTTCTGCGGGCCCGCCAATCACACAGGAAGAGGACGAGGAGGAGGAGGATTGTGTCAGCATGGAGGTGGAGCCTAGCACTTAGCATCAGCAGCAGTCTTCAAGGGATCATTTACAGTCCCCAGAAACCCATGGACTTGTACGTGGCTGGGAGGAGGTGGCTGCGGATCATGTCGTCCTTAGTGATCCAGAGGACTCCGGACCGAATGCCTCAGCAAACCTGCGCTGCATGGCCTCCCTGATCCTGCAAAGCCTGCAAAAGGATCCTCGGATTCGTGGTATCAAGGAGAGGGATCATTACTGGCTGGCAACCCACCTTGATCCACGTTACAAGGATAAGGTTGCGGACCTCTTCCAGCCATCACAGAGAGAGCAAAGGATGAAACATCTTCGGGAGGCCTTGCATAAAGGTTTGTGCAACGCGTTTCCAGAGCCTGGGAGGTTACAAATTCCTGGTCCGGGACAACGTGTTGCTGAGGCTTTGGTCAGTCACAGAAGGAGCGGTGGAGAAGGTGGCTGTCTGACCGATGCGTTCAGACAATTTTTTAGTCCGCAGCCCCAAGGTATGATCGGTCTCAGCAGTCATTGCAAGCGTCTGATTTACATGGTGCAGGAATACCTAGGGGCAAGATCAGACTTGGACAGTCACCTTTCCCACCGAAAATCTTCTGGGTTACTGGGTCTTGAGGATGGATCACTGAGTTTGCACAGTATGCAATTGAGCTACTGGCCTGTCCTACATCCAGCGTTCTTTCGGAACGCACATTCAGGGCTGCTGGAGGCTTTGTAACCGATCACAGGGTGCACCTGTCCACGACTCCTTCGATCGTCTGACCTTCATAAAAATGAATCAGTCTTGGATCACCAGCTACCAAGCACCTGATGCTGATGTAATCGAATAATTTTTTTATGAATGTGAGATCCCTTCAAGACTGCCTATGCTGATATTGAGTGACTATCCTGTTATGCTGAGTGACTATCCTCTTCCTCCTCAATGTTTATGTTGATAGCTTGTAAGAACATTTTTGGTTCTGGGCACCGCCACCAGTGGCTAAGGCCCAATTTTTCTACCCCTGTTTAACAGGGGCATGCAATTGAAATTTTTGCTGTAATACTTTGCAGCAGGGCTCATTCCTGCGCTCCAACTAGAGTATCTGTCAGGGGTTGCAGTGTTGTGGCACCAGCACCAGTGCCTAAGTCCCAATTTTTCTGCCCCTGTTTAACAGGGGCGTGTAGTTACAATTCTTGCTGTAATTCTTTGCAGCAGGGCTCATTCCTGCACTCCAACTAGAGAATCTGTGAGGGGTTGCAGTGTTGTGGCACCAGCACCAGTGCCTAAGGCCCAATTTTCTCCCCCTGTTCAACAGGGGCATGTAATTACAATTCTTGATCTAATATTTCACAGCAGGGCCCGTTCCTGCGCCCACCAAGAGTAACTGTGAGGGCTTACAGTGTTGTGGCAACACCACCACACCGTCCACCACCAAAGGCCCAATTTTTCTGCCCCTGTTCAACAGGGGCATGTAATTACAATTGTTGATCTAATATTTCACAGCAGCCCCACCAAGAGTAACTGTGAGGGCTTACAGTGTTGTGGCAGTATATAGGGCAGGCACCTATATTCAAACATCCGACTTACAAACGACCCCTACTTATAAACGGAGGCAGACAACAGGAAGAGAGAGGAAATCTACCCCTGGGAAGGGAAATTCTCACCAGTAAGAGTTAATATGGGAAAAAAGTGTCTCCACTAGGGATGAGCTTCGTGTTCGAGTCGAACATACGTTCGACTCGAACATTGGCTGTTCGATCGTTCGACGAAGATCGAACGATTTGGGCCGTTCGCGCCAAATTCGAGTGACGCGAACGGCCCACAATGCACTACGCCATCGCAGTGTCATCCAGGCGCTGTGATTGGCCAAGCATGCACTGTGACCCCGCATGCTTGGCCAATCACAGCGCCGGCAGCGAGGAGAGCAATGATTGGCCACAGGCAGGATGCCTGTGGCCAATTATTGCTGAGGGTGTTTAGTACACGCCCCACACTATAAAAGGCCGCCAGCACGGCGGCCTAGTGTAGTGTGTTCCGGAGCAGGGATAGAGTAGCATAGGCAGGGACAGTGACTGTTATTTCTTTCTTGCTTAACCTGGATTCCTTTAGTTTAGGGAAAGAGAAGGATAGGTAGGGAGAGTGTCAGTGTGTTTTGTGCTTCTGCTATAGTGTGCTTAAAAAAAACATTTATTCTAGGGACAGAAAACTCTAGGTAGGGACAGTGTCAGTTTCTTTCACTCTGCAAGTCCTTGTTTCCAGGGACCTGTAAGGACAGTGAGTTAATTGTCCTTGTGCTATATTGTGCTTAAAAAAAACATTTATTCTAGGGACAGAAAACTCTAGGTAGGGACAGTGTCAGTTTCTTTCACTCTGCAAGTCCTTGTTTCCAGGGACCTGTAAGGACAGTGAGTTAATTGTCCTTGTGCTATATTGTGATTAAAAAAAACATTTATTCTAGGGACAGAAAACTCTAGGTAGGGACAGTGTCAGTTTCTTTCACTCTGCAAGTCCTTGTTTCCAGGGACCTGTAAGGACAGTGAGTTAATTGTCCTTGTGCTATATTGTGATTAAAAAAAACATTTATTCTAGGGACAGAAAACTCTAGGTAGGGACAGTGTCAGTTTCTTTCACTCTGCAAGTCCTTGTTTCCAGGGACCTGTAAGGACAGTGAGTTAATTTTCCTTGTGCTATATTGTGATTAAAAAAAACATTTTTTCTAGGGACAGAAAACTGTAGGTAGGGAGAGTGTTTTTTTTCTTTCACTCTGCAAGTCCTTGTTTCCAGGGACCTATAAGGACAGTGAGTTAATTGTCCTTGTGCTATATTGTGATTAAAAAAAACATTTATTCTAGGGACAGAAAACTCTAGGTAGGGACAGTGTCAGTTTCTTTCACTCTGCAAGTCCTTGTTTCCAGGGACCTGTAAGGACAGTGAGTTAATTTTCCTTGTGCTATATTGTGCTTAAAAAAAACATTTATTCTAGGGACAGAAAACTCTAGGTAGGGACAGTGTCAGTTTCTTTCACTCTGCAAGTCCTTGTTTCCAGGGACCTGGAGAGACATTGAGCGAATTGTCCTTGTGCTATATTGTGATTAAAAAAAACATTTATTCTAGGGACAGAAAACTCTAGGTAGGGACAGTGTCAGTTTCTTTCACTGTGAAAGTCCTTGTTTCAAGGGACAGAGAAGGACACCTGAAGGTAGCCCTTATTGCTTTTTTCCCATCTCCCTGCAGGCCATCTATTAGAATGTCTGGAAGGCAAACAAGGAGAGGCAGACAGTCAGGAGGCAATAAAAGAGGGCAAGCAGGCTCTGTGTCTGGGGGCAACAGTGCTGGTCGTGGACGCGGTGCATTGTCATCAGCACATGGCCATGGGACACGCTTGTCCTTCTTTTCGGCAGCTGGACATGTTGAGCCACATCATGCCGAAGACTTGGTAGAGTGGATGACCAAGCCCTCCTCCTCCTCCTCATCCTCTCTCACCCAGGCTCAGGGTACTGGAAAAGCAGCTGCCAAAGCGTCGTCTTCCCTGGTATCAATGTCAGACAAATCATCAGTCACTCCTTCCCTAGACCCACCATGTCCTCCTCCTGAGGAGTCCCCCGAACTGTTTCAGCACAGTGTTGGGTACATGCTCCAGGAGGATGCCCAGCGTTTCGAAGGGTCTGATGATGAAACCCAGCTAGAGGAAGGCAGTAGCGTGAGAGCAGACAGAGGGGATGCTCAAGAAGGACACCAATCTGGCAGTCATGTTCCAGCAGCTGCAGCATACTGCCAGATTGGCTCCAGTGATGAGGAGGGAGGGGATGATGAGGTCAATGACTCCACGTGGGTGCCTAATAGGAGAGAGGAGGAGGAGGAGGATGAGGAGGAGGCACATCTCCAACGAGGCAGGATGCCCTTTGGTGGCCAGCGTAAGGGCAGTACACCGACGGAATCACACCGCAGAGCTCCGCCTGTGCAGGGCGCTGCCTCTGCCCGTCATTCAAAAAGTTCTTTGGTGTGGGCCTTTTTTGAGGCTAGTGCATCAGATCGCACAGCTGCTGTTTGCAACATATGTCTCAAGCGTATATCGCGTGGCCAAAACATCAGCCGCTTGGGTACCACATGCCTGACCAGACATATGTTGACCTGCCATGCAGCTCGTTGGCAAGCCTACCTCAAAGACCCACACCAAAGAACAAAGCGGACCTCTCCTTGCACCGCATCAGCTGGGATCTCCAACCCCACTATAACTTCAGTCCTCTCTGAAACATGCACTGAGAGGAATGAAGGTGTAGAATTAGGTGTGTCACAGCCAAGTACTTGCGCCCACTCTGCTAGCAGTACACCGACGTCCGATTCTAGCAGGCAAATTTCCCTGCCCCAGCTGCTGGACCGTCGAAAGAAGTTCACTCCCAGCCATCCACATGCCCAGCGGTTGAATGCTAGCTTGGCTAAATTGCTAGCGCTTCAACTGCTGCCTTTTCAGTTGGTAGACTCGGCCCCCTTCCGTGAGTTTGTGCAATGTGCGGTTCCTCAGTGGCAGGTTCCCAAACGCCACTTTTTCTCACGGAAGGCTATTCCGGCTCTCTACCGGCATGTGGAAGGCAATGTCTTGGCCTCGCTGGACAGGGCGGTCAGCGGTAAGGTGCATATTACCGCTGACTCATGGTCCAGCAGGCATGGACAGGGACGTTACCTTTCTTTCACGGCCCATTGGGTCACTCTTTTGGCAGCTGGGAAGGATTCAGGACAAGGTGCAGTAGTGTTGGAGGTTGTCCCACCGCCACGCCTCCAAAATGCTACTACTGGTTGTGACACACCTCTCTCCTCCACCCCCTCCTCTTCTTCTTCCTCCATGGCCTCTTCCTGTGGTTTGTCCTATGAACCAGCGGTGCTCCGTAGCCGTTCACGGGGCTACGCAAGTACGCAGGCAAAAAGATGCCATGCCGTGCTTGCGCTGGTGTGTTTGGGGGACAGAAGCCACACTGGGGCAGAGGTCCTGTCTGCTCTGCAGGGCCAGGCCGAGAGGTGGTTGACGCCACGCCAGCTTAAGCCAGGAATGGTGGTTTGCGACAATGGCACCAACCTCCTCTCCGCCCTCCGACAGGGACAACTGACCCATGTGCCCTGTGTGGCTCACGTCCTTAACCTGGTGGTGCAGCGCTTCTTGGGCAGGTACCCGGGCTTACAGGATGTCCTGAGGCAGGCCAGGAAAGTCTGTGTGCATTTCCGCAGATCTTATAATGCCAGTGCTCGCCTGGCTGAGCTGCAAAAGGAGTTGAACCTGCCCAAGAACCGCCTTATATGTGACATGCCCACCAGGTGGAACTCAACGTTGGCCATGCTGCAGCGGCTGCACACGCAGCAGAGGGCCATCAATGAGTACCTGTGCGACTACGGCACCAGGACAGGGTCAGGGGAGCTTGGTTTTTTTTCTCCACGCCAGTGGGGCATGATCAGGGATGCATGCACTGTCCTGGCACCATTTGAGGAGGCCACGAGGATGGTGAGCAGTGACAGTGCATGCATCAGTGACACTGTACCTCTTGTCCACCTGTTGGAGCACACGCTGCGTGGAATAATGGACAGGGCACTTGAGGCAGAACAGAGGCAGGAAGAGGAGGACTTCCTTGCCTCTCAAGGCCCCCTTTACCCAGACAGTGTTCCTTCTGTCCCACCCATCGCACAGGAAGAGGAGGAGGAGGAGGAGGAGGAGGAGGAGGATTGTGTCAGCATGGAGGTGGAGGCTGGCACTCAGCATCATCAGCAGCAGTCTTTTAGGGATGATTTACAGTCCCAAGAAACCAGTGGACTTGTACGTGGCTGGGAGGAGGTGGCTGCGGATCATGTCGTCCTTAGTGACCCAGAGGACTCCGGAGCGAATGCCTCAGCAAACCTACGCTGCATGGCCTCCCTGATCCTGCAAAGTCTGCGGAAGGATCCTCGTATTCTTCGGATCAAGGAGAGGGACCATTACTGGCTGGCCACTCTCCTTGATCCACGGTACAAGGGTAAGGTTGCGGACCTTATGTTACCGTCGCAGAGGGAGCAGAGGATGAGACAACTCCGGGAGGCCTTGCAGAAAGGTCTGTGCAACGCGTTCCCAGAGACTGGGAGGTTGCAAACTCCTGGTCCTGGACAACGAGTTGCTGAGGCTTCGGCCAGTCAAAGAAGGAGCGGTGGGGAAGGTGGCCGTCTGACCGATGCGTTCAGACAATTCTTTAGTCCGCAGCCCCAAAGTATGATCGGTTCCAGCAACCATCGCCAGCGTCTGATAAACATGGTGCAGGAATATCTAGGGGCAAGGTCAGACTTGGACACCTTCCCCACCGAAAATCCTCTGGCTTACTGGGTCTTGAGGATGGATCACTGGCCAGAGCTTGCACAGTATGCAATTGAGCTACTGGCCTGTCCTGCATCCAGCGTTCTTTCGGAACGCACATTCAGTGCTGCTGGAGGATTTGTCACGGATCACAGGGTGCGCCTGTCCACCGACTCGGTTGATCGACTGACTTTCATCAAGATGAACCAGTCTTGGATCACCACCAGCTACCACACACCTGATGCTGATATAACAGACTAATTGATTTTAAAATGTCACATCCCTTCAAGACTGATGCTGATGCTGAGTGCCTGTGCTGTTATGTTGACTGGCTATCCTCCTCCTCCGAGTCCTCAATGATACGATTGATGATGATAGCTTGGAAGATCATTTTTGTTTATGGGTGCCGCCACCAGTGCCTAACGCCCAATTTTTCAGCCCCTGTTTAACAGTGGCGTGTAATTACAATTTTTGAAGCAATACTTTGCAACAGGGCTCATTGCTGTGCTCCAAGTACAGTATCTGTGAGGAGTTGCAGTGTTGTGCCACCAGTGCCTAAGGCCCAATTTTTCAGCCCCTGTTTAACAGGGGCGTGTCATTACAATTTTTGAAGCAATACTTTGCAACAGGGCTCATTGCTGTGCTCCAAGTACAGTATCTGTGAAGGGTTGCAGTGTTGTGCCACCAGTGCCTAAGGCCCAATTTTTCAGCCCCTGTTCAACAGGGGCATGTAATTACAATTCTTGATCTAATAATTCACAGCAGGGCCCATTGCTGCACCCACCAAGAGTAACTGTCAGGGCTTACAGTGTTGTGGCACCAGCACCACCATCAAAGGCCCAATTTTTACTACCACTGTTCAACAATTATATGTAATTAAAATTCCTGATATAATAGTTGACAGCAGGGCGTTCCAGCACCAACCAAGAGTAACTGTGAGTGCTTACAGTGTTGTGCCAACACCAACAACTAAGGGGCCTATTTCTGCAGAGTATATACGGCAGGTCCCTACTTTCAAACATCCAACTTACAAACGACTCCTACTTGCAAACGCAAGAAGACAACAGGAAGTGAGAGGAAATCTACCACTAGGAAGGAAAATTCTCTCCTGTAAGAATAAATATGGGAGAAAGGTGTCTCCTCTGTACTGATGCTTTATCAGCAATCCTTGTTTCAAGAAAAACACCACATTTCAAAAACAGTTGTCATTAGGACGGAAAGTGAGGTGAAATGTTCTGAACAGGGGCACAGACAGCAAAACAAATGTTACAGGGGTGATAACCCTTACCTATGTTTTCCAAAAAGTTTAAAAATAGATTTTTGGTCTGGAGCTACACTTCAACAATGTACCTGTTCAAAATTACAAACAGATTCTACATAAGAACAAACCTACAGTCCCTGTCTTGTATGCACCGCCTGTATACGGCTGTTCAGAGTATATAGGGCCTTTTTTATTTTATGTGCGGGGTTCCCCTTAATATCCATACAAGACCCAAAGGGGCTGGTAATGGGCTGGGGTAGGGGGGGGGGTCATGGGGTAGCTATGCCATTTTTCTTAAAGATTTTCATCCATATTACCGGGACCAGACATTACATTAAAGCCGCAAGCAGTTTTAAATGGCTTTTTTTTCCTTTAGAAGTGTCATTTTGTGCAGGGACAGTTCTAAACACGGGAAACACGTGGCACTTCACAGGCATACTTTAGACACCCCCCAGGTACGATATTTAAAGGAATATTTGACTTTTTTTTTTTCACTTTATGCATCATTAAAATGACTGCTCCCGGAAAACGACCGTTTTTAAAACTTATTTTTGCATTGATACATGTCCCCTGGTGCAGAACCCGGGTTCCCAAACCCTTTTTAGGACAATAACATGCATAATAGTTGTTATAATTAGCACTTTAGAATTCGAACGTTCGCATCCATTGTATTTAATAGGGTTCTAATGTTCGTTCGAACTTTCGGTCCGTTCGCGGGTTCTGGTGCGAACCGAACCCGGGGGTGTTCGGCTCATCACTAGTCTCCACTGATGCTTTATCACCAATCCTTGCTTCCCTAAAAACCCCAAATTTTCAAAATCCAATTGTCATTGGGCCAGAAAGTGAGGTGAAATTTTCTGAACAGGGGCACAAACAGCAAAACAAATGTTACAGGGGTGATGATAACCCTTCCCTAGGATATCCAAAAAGCTTAAAAATAGATTTTTTGGCTGGAGCTACACTTACAAAATGTACCTGCTCCAAAATTACAAACAGATTCCAACTTAAGAACAAACCTACAGTCAGGGCCGGCGCTACCACTAGGCAGACTAGGCAGCCGCCTAGGGCGCAGCCACGGCTACTAGGGGTGTTGAAAAAATTGGCGGCAGAGCAGCTGGATCGTGATGGTGCGTGTGCGCCCTGGCATCTTCCTGTCCCGTTCCTTCATTCAGAGGCGTCCCGCTCCTTCGGTCAGAGGCACCCCCTCCCTCCCTCTCCCCCTCGCTCGCACCTCGGCTCCCTCAGATCGCTCAGTAACTCCTCCTCAGAAGGCGATCTGTAGGGGGCGGAGTCCTGTTCCGTCCGAGTTAGAAGAGAAGATGAGCTCTGAAGGGCAGAGTTGTAGGACGTCGCTGAGGAGGCGGGGTTGGACGGTCCCGGCTCTGAGTGAGGAAGAGGGCGGAGTGTGTGGTTAGTAATGGAGGAGAGCGAGGTCGGTGTCCAGTGATGTGTGGATCCGGAATAGGGCTCCGTAGTCATCACACTGCTCGTCCTCTGCCTGACGGTGAGTCACATATGCACACACCTTGACTGCCTTGTGTGTACTGCCAGGGGGATACCGACCTCCCTACACAGCTGTCTGCATACTGACTGTGCCCAGTGGAGTGTATTGTACCGCCCTCCACCTGAATACTGTACAGCCCCCACCCCCACCTGTGTACTGTACAGCCCCCGCCCCCCACCTGTGTACTGTACAGCCCCCACCCCCACCTGTGTACTGTACAGCCCCCGCCCCCCACCTGTGTACTGTACAGCCCCCACCTGTGTATTGTACAGCCCCCACCCCCACCTGTGTACTGTACAGCCCCTGCCCCCCACCTGTGTACTGTACAGCCCCGCCCCCCACCTGTGTACTGTACAGCCCCCACCCCCACCTGTGTACTGTACAGCCCCTGCCCCCCACCTGTGTACTGTACAGCCCCCGCCCCCCACCTGTGTACTGTACAACCCCCGCCCCCCACCTGTATACTGTACAGCCTCCACCCCCACCTGTATACTGTACAGCCCCCGCCCCCCACCTGTGTACTGTACAGCCCCCACCCCCACCTGTGTACTGTACAGCCCCCGCCCCCCACCTGTGTACTGTACAGCCCCCACCTGTGTATTGTACAGCCCCCGCCCCCCACCTGTGTACTGTACAGCCCCGCCCCCCACCTGTGTACTGTACAGCCCCCGCCCCCCACCTGTGTACTGTACAACCCCCGCCCCCCACCTGTATACTGTACAGCCTCCACCCCCACCTGTATACTGTACAGCCCCCGCCCCCCACCTGTGTACTGTACAGCCCCCACCCCCACCTGTGTACTGTACAGCCCCCGCCCCCCACCTGTGTACTGTACAGCCCCCACCTGTGTATTGTACAGCCCCCGCCCCCCACCTGTGTACTGTACAGCCCCGCCCCCCACCTGTGTACTGTACAGCCCCCACCCCCACCTGTGTACTGTACAGCCCCTGCCCCCCACCTGTGTACTGTACAGCCCCGCCCCCCACCTGTGTACTGTACAGCCCCCACCCCCACCTGTGTACTGTACAGCCCCTGCCCCCCACCTGTGTACTGTACAGCCCCCGCCCCCCACCTGTGTACTGTACAACCCCCGCCCCCCACCTGTATACTGTACAGCCTCCACCCCCACCTGTATACTGTACAGCCTCCACCTGTATACTGTACAGCCCCCACCCCCCACCTGTGTACTGTACAGCCCTCACCCCTGATACTGTACAGCCCCCACCCCCCCACCTGTGTACTGTACAGCCCCCACCCCCCGATACTGTACAGCCCCCCCCACCTGTGTACTGTACAGCCCTCACCCCCTGATACTGTACAGCCCCCACCCCCCCACCTGTGTACTGTACAGCCCCCACCCCCCCCTGATACTGTACAGCCCCCACCCCCCCACCTATGTTCTGTACAGCCCCCACCTGTATACTGTACATTGGAGGTATTACACTGAGGTGATTACATTTGGGGATTACAAAAAATCTCCACCGCCACCTCCACCATCCGTATACATGGGCAAAGGGGGTGTAGTCAGGGTGGAGTTGAGGCGGAGCCAAAGGGGGCGGCAAAATGAGTTTTCGCCTAGGGTGTCGAAAATCCTTGCACCAGCCCTGCCTACAGTCCCTGTCTTTCTTGGGACCGCCTGTATGCTGCTGTTAAGAAGAGTATATAGGGCCTGAGGGCCCCACGCCTTTTCTTTTTTTAATTTGGGTGCAGGGTTCCTCTTAATATCTATACAAGACCCAAAGGGCCTGGTAATGGGCTGGGGGGAGGGGGAGTACCCATGCCGTTTTTATCAATAATTTTCATCTATATTGCCGGGACCCAACAATACATTAAAGTCGCAAGCAGTTTTAAATTACTTTTATTCCTTTAGAAATGTCATTTTGTGCAGGGACTGTTCTAAACACGGGAAACACGCGCCACTTCACAGGTATACTATAGACACTCCCCAGGTACGATATTTAAAGGAATATTTAACTTTTTTTTTCACTTTAGGCATCATTAAAATCACTTCTCACGAAAAAACTGCAGTTTTTAAAACTCTTTTTGGCATTCATACATGTCCCCTGGGGCAAGACCGGGGTCCCCAAACCCTTTTTAGGACAATAACTTGCATATTAGCCTTTAAAATTCGCACTTTTGATTTCTCACGTTCGAGTCCCATAGACTTTAACGGTGTTCGAAAGTTCGCGCAAACTTTCAGGTCCATTTGCATGTTCTGGATGCGAACCGAACCGGGGGGGGGGGGGGGTGTTCGGCTCATCCCTAGCAGAGATGTATTGAACAAAGTGGACATGACAACACACACACACACATACAGTGCCTTGCGAAAGTATTCGGCCCCCTTGAACTTTTCATCCTTTTGCCACATTTCAGGCTTCAAACATAAAGATATAAAATTTAAATTTTTTGTGAAGAATCACCAACAAGTGGGACACAATTGTGAAGTGGAATGAAATCTATTGGATATTTTAAACTTTTCTAACTAAGAAAAAAATGAAAAGTGGGGCGTGCAAAATTATTCGGCCCCCTTGCGTTAATACTTTGTAGAGCCACCTTTTGCTGCGATTACAGCTGCAAGTCGCTTGGGGTATGTCTCTATCAGTTTTGCACATCGAGAGACTGAAATTCTTGCCCATTCTTCCTTGCGAAACAGCTCGAGCTCAGTGAGGTTGGATGGAGAGCGTTTGTGAACAGCAGTTTTCAGCTCTTTCCACAGATTCTCGATTGGATTCAGGTCTGGACTTTGACTTGGCCATTCTAACACCTGGATACGTTTATTTGTGAACCATTCCTTTGTAGATTTTGCTGTATGTTTGGGATCATTGTCTTGTTGGAAGATAAATCTCCGTCCCAGTCTCAGGTCTTTTGCAGACTCCAACAGGTTTTCATCCAGAATGGTCCTGTATTTGGCTGCATCCATCTTCCCCTCAATTTTAACCATCTTCCCTGTCCCTGCTGAAGAAAAGCAGGCCCAAACCATGATGCTGCCACCACCATGTTTGACAGTGGGGATGGTGTGTTGAGGGTGATGAGCTGTGTTGCTTTTACGCCAAACATATCGTTTTGCATTGTGGCCAAAAAGTTTGATTTTGGTTTCATCGGACCAGAGCACCTTCTTCCACATGTTTGGTGTGTCTCCCAGGTGGCTTGTGGCAAACTTTAGACAAGACTTTTTATGGATATCTTTGAGAAATGGCTTTCTTCTTGCCACTCTTCCATAAAGGCCAGATTTGTGCAGTGTACGACTGATTGTTGTCCTATGGACAGACTCTCCCACCTCAGCTGTAGTTCTCTGCAGTTCATCCAGAGTGATCATGGGCCTCTTGGCTGCATCTCTGATCAGTCTTCTCCTTGTCTGAGCTGAAAGTTTAGAGGGACAGCCAGGTCTTGGTAGATTTGCAGTGGTCTGATACTCCTTCCATTTCAAAATGATCGCTTGCACAGTGCTCCTTGGGATGTTTAAAGCTTGGGAAATCTTTTTGTATCCAAATCCGGCTTTAAACTTCTCCACAACAGTATTACGGACCTGCCTGGTGTGTTCCTTGGTCTTCATGATGCTCTCTGCGCTTTCAACAGAACCCTGAGACTATCACAGAGCAGGTGCATTTATACAGAGACTTGATTACACACAGGTGGATTCTATTTATCACCATCAGTCATTTAGGACAACATTGGATCATTAACCCCTTCCTTACTGGGCACATATACCCCCTTCCTGCCCAGGCGAAATTTCAGCTTTCAGCACTGTCACGCTTTGAATGACAATTGCGCGGTCGTGCGACGTGGCTCCCAAACAAAATTGACGTCCTTTTTTCCGCACAAATAGAGCTTTCTTTTGGTGGTATTTGATCACCTCGGCGGTTTTTATTTTTTGCGCTATAAACAAAAATAGAGCGACAATTTTGAAAAAAAAAGCAATATTTTTTGATTTTTGCTATAATAAATATCCCAATTTTTTTTTTTTTTATATTTTTTTCCTCAGTTTAGGCCGATACGTATTCTTCTACATATTTTTGGTAAAAAAAAATCGCAATCAGCGTTTATTGATTGGTTTGCGCAAAAGTTATAGCGTTTACAAAATAGGGGGATAGTTTTATGGCATTTTTATATATATTTTTTTTTTATTAGTAATGGCGGCGATCAGTGATTTTTTTTGTGACTGCGACATTATGGCGGACACATCGGACACTTTTGACACATTTTTGGGACCATTCACATTTATACAGCGAACAGTGCTATAAATATGCACTGATTACTGTATAAATGTGACTGGCAGGGAAGGGGTTAACACTAGGGGGCGAGGAAGGGGTTAAATGTGTTCCCTGGGAGTGATTGTTACTGTGGGGGGAGGGGACTGACTGGGGGAGGTGACCGATCTGTGTCCCTATGTACAAGGGACACAGCATCGGTCTCCTCTCCCTGACAGGACATGGATCTGTGTGTTTACACACACAGATCCATGTCCTTGTCTCTGTAACCGCCGATCGGGGGTGCCTGGCGGACATCGCGGCCGCCAGGCACGCGCATCGGCATTGCAGTGAAGCGCCGGGCACGTGCGCGCGCCGCCGGCGGCGCTCGCGCGCCCCCCAGTGGCCAAATAGCGGAGGCCGTATAATAACGGCCTCCCGGCATTTGACAACCACCTTGCGGCCGTATATTCTCGTACGGCGGGCGCGAAGTGGTTAAGAGATCCTCGCTGAACTTCTGGAGTGAGTTTGCTGCACTGAAAGTAAAGGGGCCGAATAATTTTGCACGCACCACTTTTCAGTTTTTTTTTTGCTAAAAAAGTTTAAAATATCCAATAGATTTCATTCCACTTCACAATTGTGTCCCACTTGTTGGTGATTCTTCACAAAAAATTAAAATTTTATATCTTTATGTTTGAAGCCTGAAATGTGGCAAAAGGATGAAAAGTTCAAGGGGGCCAAATACTTTCGCAAGGCACTGTATATATATATGTATATTTGCATGGTAATGCAGCACCATTTACAAAAGCCCTTACATTTTTCTCAATGTACATAAGGCATTCTCTGAATCTGCTCAGGATGCAGCCGGGTAGCTGCTCAGAACAGGACCTGGAAGACAATGGCGATCTTTGTAGTAGAGACTACAGTAAAGACTTTAATAGAGACTATCAAAGTGAATTTCCATGTCCATGGCTGTCCCACAGATATGGCACATGAATACTTACATTGGTCTAAACTGGCCTAATGCAACTATGCAAAAAACGATTACCTACAAATGTTCTAAATAATCTGCAAGTGTAAGACCCCTTTCACACTGAGGGCGTATTGCAGGCACTATAGCGTTAAAAATAGCACCTGCAATCAACCCTCAAACAGCTGCACCATTGTCTCCAGTGTGAAAGCCCGAGAGCTTTCACACTGGAGCGTTGCGTTAGCAGGACAGTAAAAAAAGTCCTGCTAGCCGCATCTTTGGAGTGGTGAAGGAGCGGTGGGACAGTGCGGCTATACTGCCCGCAATGCGCATTGCGGGTGGTTTTAACCCTTTCTCGGCCGCTAGCGGGGGGTAAAACCGCCCCCTAGCAGCCGAAATGCGCCGCAAATCCGCCCATAGCGTCGGCGGTAAAAATAGCGGCGTTTTACTGCCGGTGCTATGGGCGGCTCAGTGTGAAAGGGGTCTAACACTAGTAACAATAGTATTTGTTATTATTATATATATATATATATATATATATAATATATGTGTAGCGCCCCACCCAATATTTGGGGGCGCTATGTGTCCATTTAGGGGTAGTCTGGGACAGTAGTTGGGCTCAGACCAATTGATATTTTGTTGTTGCTTCTGCTCTGGGTGTGATACTGCCTGGCAGTAGTGTTCCCTATTGCCTGTAGGTGGCACTGTCACCACCGGCATAGGTTAAACCACAGGGGGTATCACAGCACCTTGGGTGTCCTCTCTCGGCAGCCGTGCAGTGGGCGTGGTGAACCTGCTGTGCATGTTGGGAGGGGGTACATAAGGGGCAGACGCCATTGGGGTGGGGTTGTCTTTCCTGGGGACCCATTGGTCCTGTGTGTGCGCCTCGTGGCCCGTATGGCACGGGGTGCACATGTTCTGGTCCCGGGCACCTTCAGCCCAAGGCCGCATCGCTGCTTCTTAGCCCAGCTATGCTGACTGGGGCCTATGTTTCAAGAAGGGATCCCAAAGCTACCCACCTACGGGGAGCCACGGTTTAGGAAAGGAGTCCAGGGGAGGATCAGTCCCAGAGGAGACTAGCGACGGTACTTCTGTCTCGGGAAGAGGCCTGGAAACTCACCTAAGGAGGGATCCATAATTACAAGCCCTGCAATACGCCAATCTGGCAATAAAGGTTCTCTTCATTATTGCTTGGCTGGGAGGTTCGGGACTTTTAATCTTGTGGCAGAGGGTTCCCGATCGTATCCTTGATACAATACAAAGGAAAGATTGATTCGTGCTGCATTCCGGCTGCTAGGACCACTAAAGGGACTACCCGGGTGAGCAATACCCACTCAGGCTTGAGTGGCGACGAGTGCTGTTTAAATGTTGCGTGCCTGAACCTTCCCCTGTGTATTTCTCTCTTGTGTCCTACTCTTTCTCTAAAGTTCACTTAGCAAAGATAAAAATACACGTGGGTGCAGCTGGTGCCAAGGAGCAGAGAAAGATTGGATCAAGTGAGAGGAGCAACATGTCCGCATTTCCATGGACCTCAACCTTATCGGGACCCCGGATGTTCCTAGTGCCTACTGCCATGGACATTACTCCCCTCACAGCCCCGCTCACAGATATGGGGATCTGGCTCAAACCCCGGGGCCGCTTCGCTTTGTACACTTGCCGAGATGCGGAGGCCCTGGGCATGCTCTGCCCTAGATGCGGTGGACTGGCCGTGCAGCTACAGCCGTTCGGACGATGTTTTTCCTGTGGGGAGTTTCTATTTGAGGTGGACCAGCCCACCGAATCGCCCCGGGCCTACTGGGTAAATTGTGTTACGGGCGTTGTTGTTTCAGAGGAAGACGCCTGTGCCCCTACAGCCGAACCCACGCGCATCGCATTGGTTGCTACAGATGTGACCAAGGAGGATGCAGAGCCATCGGCGGACACCGCAGCGGACGCTGCCTCCGCCACTACGGAAGTTCATGTCCCACCAGCAAAACGGAAGGTGGGATATGTTAAGGCCTCCCGCGGCCGCGGTCGAAGCCTGCCCCAGCGCCTGCCGAAACCGGACCTCAAGAGCGTCAAAATGCCCGAAAAGTCCGCGTCAGGTGACGGTAAGGAGACTGGGGAAAATATGTCAAGCTCTACCCGTAATTACCTACCTGCTGAGGAGTATGATACCTCAGACCTGGACTCGTCATCCGATGTTGGGGATGATGTTGAGATTGACGAGATCTTTCTAAAAAAAGGATGGGACAATGCGAAAACTTTTGTCCCGACCCGCAGCCTGAAAGAGGGATCGCCCATGAGTTCAGGGAACACTACACCCCGTGAGGAAGTCCCTGCCATAACAGAGAAAGTTGTATCTCCCCCAAGTGAGAGACTTTTACCAGGGCCTGCTACGGGTTTGGTCCGGAAGTCCCCGGACTCTTATGTGTTGCCTGGAGCAGGAAACCCTGTGACCCTGCCTAAACTTGCTCGCCTACAGCGGATCCTCATGAAGAGAGTGGCTGATGAGTATGGCTTGGAGTATCCCTACGTACCCAAAGAACTATTATTTGAAATTGAGGCTTATCGTGAACGGTGGTACGAGGAAGCTATCTGGAACTACCTCGAAGTGCCCAAGCCATACAGATACTTTGCCTGCCCCGCTGCCATGACCGACCGTTTCAAATGCTGTCGTAGGAACTGGAACTATGGTTGACACATTTATGCTGACTGAATTGTGATTTGCTGCCCAAAGAGAGAAGTCAGTTACCCTCCCAGATCCAACGTTCTACCTTTAAAAATTTTAAGACAGGAACTTGATTTCTTGCTTTTGTATCCTGTCCCTGCATGGATTAACCGTGCCCTGGATCGAGGTGACTTTGCCCTCTGCTAAAAGAGGATGTCTGCTCTTAAGGAGGAAAAGACGGGGAGCATGTTTTTTTTTCTTCTCCCCGAAGAAAATACAGTTTTTCCTCTGAGTGAACTTTGGGGCAGTCAGATAAAGTGTTGTAGTGAGAAGACGGCGTGCTCAACAGTGGGATGTTCAGTGTGTTGTGTTGCAGGCCCCTGCGTAACGGAAAAAGTGTGTTGAGACTCTGCTAACACTAGGTGGCAGTGGTCTACAGAAATTAAGACTTTAATGATTAAATGGCACTTTTTTTTTTGCTAGGCTTAGCATTTAAAAACTTTTATAGAAGGAAACTGTTTCCTCTCGGGGAGGCAGTCTCCTTTTATAGATTAGGATGTTGTTTTTTTCTTCTTCCTTGCATGCTGTTTTGTGATTTCTTGCAGGTATTGGAGGCTACTATCAAGATCACCGGAGAATGGGGTGGGATAGATAGTTAGTGATGGGTGGAGTGTATATTTAAACGTGAAGTCTAAATGTTTTATCTGAAGGATGTAATGTTGTTCTGTGTGCTCTCTCTCTTCTTTACTTTCTCACCTCCCAAAATTTTTGGTTCCGGTGCCAAGTTAAAAATTATTTTATTACTACTTTTTCAAAATTATTGGTAAATCAATAGCCTTCAGGACTGAAGGATTTTGATTTCCCCAGCTGGGGACAGTGTATTTTCTAGGAGGGGGTGTGTGTAGCGCCCCCCCAATATTTGGGGGCGCTATGTGTCTATTTAGGGGTAGTCTGGGCTAGTAGTTGGGCTCAGACCAATTGATATTTTGTTTTTGCTTCTGCTCTGGGTGTGATACTGCCTGGCAGTAGTGTTCCCTGTTGCCTGTAGGTGGCACTGTCATTACCGGCACAGGTTGAACCACAGGGGGTATCACAGCACCTTGGGTGTCCTCTCTCGGCAGCCGTGCAGTGGGCGTGGGGAACCTGATGTGCATGCTGGGAGGGGGTACATAAGGGGCAGACACCATTGGGGTGGGGTTGTCGTTCCTGGGGACCCATTGGTCCTGTGTGTGCGCCTTGTGGCCCGTATGGCACGGGGTGCGCGTGTCCTGGTCCCGGGCACCTTCAGCCCAAGACCGCATCGCTGCTTCTTAGGCCCAGCTCTGTTGGCTGGGGCCTATGTTTCAAGAGGGATCCCAAAGCTACCCACCTACGGGGAGCCATGGTTTAGGAAAGGAGTCCAGGGGAGGATCAGTCCCAGAGGAGACTAGCGACGATACTGCTGTCTCGGGAAGAGGCCTGGAAACTTGCCTAAGGAGGGATCCATAATTACAAGCCCTGCGATACGCCAATCTGGCAATAAAGGTTCTCTTCATTATTGCTTGGCTGGGAGGTTCGGGACTTTTAATCCTGTGGCAGAGGGTTCCCGATCGTATCCTTGATACAATGCAAAGGAAAGATTGATTCATGCTGCATTCCGGCTGCTAGGACCACTAAAGGGACTATCCGGGTGAGCAATACCCACTCAGGCTTGAGTGGCGATGAGTGCTGTTTAAATGTTGCGTGCCTGAACCTTCCCCTGTGTATTTCTCTCTCGTGTCCTACTCTTCCTCTAAAGTTCACTCAGCAAAGATAAAAATAATGCCAAACTGTTTTGGGTTTTACATGGTGTGGCCATTGACTTTTCTGAAGACCTTTCTTACACCCCTGACAACGGAAGTCATGAGGTAATTCGCAGACCCAACAACATCCAGCAGCTCCCTTAATCTGGGTGTAAGTGCTACATTATATATATATATATATATATATATATATATATATATATATATATATATATATATATATATATATATATTGTGATATTGGGGTGTTTTAGCTCAAGTGGATAGATGCATTTTTATGCAGTGAGTCCATATCAGACAGGCATTCTAGTTAAGGGCCTGGTAGCCCACGTTTATTTAATCAGAAAAACAAAAGCAAAATGTCCATTCAGGATTCCCACGCAGGGTTTAACTTCATTTAGCAGTCCAAAAATAAGAAAAACATACCAAGCCACCTGGCTCTCTTGTTAGCAGTTCCTCTGCTTGCTTTAGGTACTGATACCTTTAAACCACTAGATCTTCCAGTCTCACAGTCTTGGATGCACACAGCTTTGGGCTTCTTAAACGCACACAGCTTGAAGTCCCTTAATGCACACAGCTTCTGGCTCCTTGGACGCACACAGCTTAAAGCCCTTCAACGCACACAGCGTTTATCCTCACACAGAGAATCTTACTAGCAGCCACTGCAGTTAGCAAGCTGCTCACCATCCTCCACCATCCTCCACTCTGCTCTCACCAGTCCCTCATTATATTAGTTGTGTGCACCTGAGCACACACTATGCTGGCTGTCCACAAGACCCGGACACAGGGTTGGAGATCCCATCCCACCCAAGACTCTGAAGGATCTCCAAGCCATAGAGCCCCATGTAGAAATAGCAAGATCCAAGAAAACTGCCAGCACAGTTTCCTCAGTTTTTAAATCTACGCTCTGTAGCTCTGTACTCAGCCGATATGCAGACTCTGTGTCCACTTTAACCATTTTTTCATTGGGACAGAGCCTCGCTCTGCCACATACCCCCCCCCCTCTTGTTTTGATCCGGAGGGAGAAACACCTGCACCCACCATAGCAGTTGAGACACCTCTGTGCTGGCCATTAGCCACGTAGGCCCAACCCTTATTTCGGGTGTGCTTTCAGGTACGTCCCAGCTTGGATCTTAACAGGGTCCTATAATTCCATATACTCTGCCTTCCCTCTCTTCTCTTGGGGTCCCTGAGCATACTCTCCTCGCTTGGGGGAACTCTGCCTACCCTGATCTTACTTTTCACCACAGGTCTTTCAGGTTCAAAAACCTCTCTCTGGTTACCCAGGGAAACCACATTACTTTTAACAGCGTCAATCATTAATCATATATTTTAATGACACACTTTCCACCGCAATCAGTGCTGTCCATCTCAGTGCTTGCTAGTACCAGACCTGAGGAGGGACCACACATAGGCGAGGGACTACATCCCACAGGGCCAAAGCCAAGTTCCACCTCACCTGTTGTCCAACACTCCATGGGTAACTGATCTAACAAATGACACTGATCCAAGCACAAACTACTTCTTTCTGCTGTACACATTACATTGTTGCAGCAACCAACATTAGCACTTTTTCTCATAGTGTCTCCGGGTACTTTAAGTTGTACCTCTTTCTGAGTGATGAAAGCATCTCTGTTAGTGCTGCATCTATTCTGGGCCCTTCCTTCTCATGAGATTTAGCTGCTGAGACAGTATCTGCGCCCTCTACTGACCACTGCTCAGCTGCACCTCGGAGCACACCAGCAGAGATGTTTCCAGTCACTACACCAGCCGGAGAGACCTTTGATGTCTCCAACAGTTCTGAGCGCCTTCCAGGCCACTCAGTAACTGGGAGCACCCTCTTAGAGAACCTCAGGACTATTTGCCACACTGTTAACAAGCTTCCCAGCACAGCCTGTACCACCTGGCTCCACCTATTGGTACCATGCAGCACCACCTGGTCCGACTGCGGTGGAGACACCCAAGTGTACAGTGAGGGCACTTTTACCAACTCCAGCATTTCTAATAAAGTTTTTGTCAACTCTATGCAACCGATGTCTAAATGCGTGACCTTTTTGGGAACCTTTCCCCTGTCCAAGACATGGAGGGGCTCATCCATTGCAGCTTGTGAGGTTGAGACATTTGAAGAGACCTCCATCTCCTTGGAGGTACCCCTCATCCCAGCCTGTTGCTCCCCTGGAGCACTGTCAGACACATGTCTCCTCTTCACCTCTAACGATACACCCATGAGCCTCTGCGAGTCATCATTAGTCACATTGTCACCTTGACACTTGCCATTACTTAGTTGCTGGGCCGTGGACAACCCATCTGCCATGCCTGCGCCCAGAACCGTTCCTTCAGACTGGAGGGCATCAGCCTTTGCAGGGGCTGGCGTGCCCTTGAGCACTGGCCATTCTGCGATCCCTCCATTGGGCATAGCAGGTGTTCTGTCCACAACTTTGTTACACATCATTGCTTCGTAATTCCTTGTCACTTGGCCTAGTGCTGCAACTGCTTCCTTGCACCAATTATCCCAGTCTCCTGTGGTTCCATCACTGGTGCTCCACAGCACTGCATCACCTGCTCTAGAA
This sequence comes from Rana muscosa, assembly GCA_029206835.1. Taxonomy (NCBI): domain Eukaryota; kingdom Metazoa; phylum Chordata; class Amphibia; order Anura; family Ranidae; genus Rana; species Rana muscosa. The sequence continues at coordinate 931,954,824 of CM055116.1, forward strand.
GGCCCAACAGGAACCTGGGATTCACTAGCCAAAACAACACACTTGTCACTTCTACCTACCTCACATTGTGACAATATTTTTTTTCTCACATCACACTGGGAGATTGCATCCTCAACCAAGCCAAGGTGCAATACCTTATTTTGACCACCTTGCTCTGGTGGCTCTACAGACACATACAGCTCTGCACTTTCAGCTTTTGTAGGCTGAATTAACCCCTTGACAACTGGGTTACACTTAGGGTTGTGGGGCTGCGCCCACACACACTCACTATGTGACACAGTCTTCCCTTGTTACACCAGAGTAGCACCACAGAAATCTTGGAATACCTCTGGCTCCAACACATGAAGGCCCCATGAGACTTCCATGGACAATCCTGCGCTTCTGGTTGTCATGGGAGATATCCTACTCCCATCATTGGTAGTAAACACATTTCCAACATTTTCAGACATAACATTAAAGGAAACACATTTTTCAATTTCATTATCACCAATACCATCACATTTGCCAACAGTAACACTTTTGTCAGCATAACCATCAGAATTTTCACTACCTGTATACATAACTATTACTTTTGTGGATTGTCTATTACCCACCAAAGCCTCTGAGTGACTCCTCACAGCGCCCTCCATCTTTAAAGGGGCACCCTTTCCTACATGGGCAGCTCCAAAGCTGACCTGGGAAACGCTCGGCTCCGTCACTGCGGGCTTCTTGGAAGTTTCCCTGGGCAACCCTGCAGTACCTGTCACTAGGGAACATGGCACCAGCACTGTTTTGGTCACCCCTAACTCTATTTTCCCAGCCATCTGCTGGACTATAGCAGGCACGTGCAGAGTCCCCATGTCCTTTCCGGTCTTTAGCCCTGCGGCTAGTTGGGCTTTACACTGTGCCTCCCCACTGCTCTGGGTAGCACACTGCCGCAAGTTTATGTCCATTGGCACTGCGGATCTCCCCACTGGATACACTCCCACTTCACTGGGTTCAGTACCATAAACTGAAACAGTCTTACCATTTTCAGTGGCTGGCATCATAGCCTTCACTTGAGTGCGCTGTCTCTTAGCTGCATCTATACCAGCTACTGTTTCTTTGGGGTCATATAGCGACACTGCAGCCTTTCCAGACTCTTTAGCGGTGTTCCAGAACCTTGGGCAAGTAAAGATCCCATGCCCCACTTGACCACATTCCAAGCACGGTACTGGACGCTGAAATTTAATTTCTTGGCATCTCCTCAATGCCTGGCTCTCTGTTGCCACGGGATACCACTCTTGAGGGCTCCACTGGTCATGACCATCAGCAGACAGACTCCTTGGATCCGCGACATCCCTGCTGGCCTGGACGTTGCTTCCACGGACGACCATTCTCTTTTCCACACGCTGTTGTCCACCTGGCTTCCTGTTGCCAGGGACAACCTCTTTCATTTCCCTTTTAACTGGGGGTGACATGAGTAATTTACCCCAGATCACAGAGATTTCACACTCAGTCAAATTCTCTGGTTTGGCTGGGGCATGTGGTGAAATACCCTCTAGCCACAGTAGCCTTTGTCTTGCTTCAGCAAGGATCGCCTCCTTTTTCTGTTTTGACCGCCCCATCCTTGCGGTGTTGCACACAGCAACCGGTAACACAGTTCACAGCAGAGAGGGAAGAAAATGTGATTCTCCTTTTACAGGTACACAGCCCGCATGCAACACAGTCCATCAAATTTCTGTGCGATGCAGTTTGCCTGGCTGCCACACACAGCTAGCAGCAGTTCATCGCAGAGAAAAAAAAATTGACTTTTCGTTCACAGGTACACCACCTGCAACACACAATGCCTTTCACCTGGCTGCACTTCCACACAGAGCCAACAGTTCCTGACCTGAACTCACTGTGGAGCAAGGACCCGGATTCCACTGTCTTGTGCCCGCTGAATCCACCACTGTGATATTGGGGTGTTTTAGCTCAAGTGGATAGATGCATTTTTATGCAGTGAGTCCATATCAGACAGGCATTCTAGTTAAGGGCCTGGTAGCCCACGTTTATTTAAACAGAAAAACAAAAACAAAATGTCCATTCAGGATTCCCACGCAGAGGTTTAACAGTCCAAAAATAAGAAAAACATACCAAGGCACCTGGCTCTCTTGTTAGCAGTTCCTCTGCTTGCTTTAGGTACTGATACCTCTAAACCACTAGATCTTCCAGTCTCACAGTCTTGGATGCACACAGCTTTGGGCTTCTTAAACGCACACAGCTTGAAGTCCCTTAATGCACACAGCTTCTGGCTCCTTGGACGCACACAGCTTAAAGCCCTTCAACGCACACAGCGTTTATCCTCACAAAGAGAATCTTACTAGCAGCCACTGCAGTTAGCAAGCTGCTCACTATCCTCCACCATCCTCCACTCTGCTCTCACCAGCCCCTCATTATATTGGTTGTGTGCACCTGAGCACACACCATGCTGGCTGTCTACAAGACCCGGACACAGGGTTGGAGATCCCATCCCACCCAAGACTCTGACGGATCTCCAAGCCATAGAGCCCCATGTAGAAATAGCAAGATCCAAGAAAACTGTGAGCACAGTTTCCTCAGTTTTTAAATCTATGCTCTGTAGCTCTTCACTCAGCCGATATGCAGACTCTGTGTCCACTTTAACCCTTTTTTCATTGGGACAGAGCCTCGCTCTGTCACAATATATATATATATATATATATATATACCTGTATATATAAATATATAGCGCCAACAGTTTGCACAGCACTTTGCAACATTAGGGCAAGCAGTACAGTTACAATACAATTAAATACAGGAGGAATCAGAGGGCCCTGCTCGGTAGAGCTTACAATCTAAGAGGGAGGCTCAAGTAATACAAAAGGTAATATCTGTAGGGGATGAGCTGATGTAGAAAAGTACAGTCGTTAGGCTGAGGCAGGATAGGCTTCTCTAAAAGAGAAAGGTTTTCAGGGATTGCCTAAAAGTGGATAGAGTTGAAGAAAGTTGGACAGATTGGGGTAGGGAATTCCAAAGGATGGGAGAGGCTTGAGAGAAGTCCTGGAGGTGAGTATGGGATGAAGTGATGAGGGAGCTAGAGAGCAGGAGGTCTTGGGAGGAACGAAGAGAATGATTTGGTTGGTATTTTGAGACTAGGCTAGTGATGTAGTTGGGGGCAGAGTAGTGAATGGCTTTGTAAGTTATTGTTAGTATTTTGAATTTATTTCCCTGGGTGAGTGGCAGCCAATGGAGGGATTGGCAGAGACGGGCAGCAGACGCTGAGCGGTTTGTAAGGTGGATGAGTCTGGCAGCAGCATTCATGATGGACTGAAGGGGAATAGCCTATTTAAAGGTAAGCCAATGAGGAGGGATTTGCAGTAGTCGAGTCGAGAGATAACAACTAGGGAGTAAATTAGGAGTTTTGTGGTTTCATTCGTTAGGAAGGGACGTATTTTGGAGATGTTGCGGAGGTTGAGGCAGCAAGCTTTGAAAAGTGATTGGATGTGGGGCCGAAAGGAGAGTTCAGAGTCCAAGATTACATCTAGCACCCTGGCCTGTGGGGGTGAGTTGATGGTTGATCCATTAATTTCGACAGAGGAGTCAGGGGAAGAGGCACATGGGGGAGGAAATATTATGAGCTTGGTATGGACAAGTTGACTTTGAGGAAGTAGTGTCTTCCTCAAAGAGGTCACACCACTTCCTTCATCTTACTTTCCCTTCAGAAGGATGGAACATCTTTTTTCAAGAATCATCAAGTTTTACCATCTACTTCTGGACTGGGATATCAGCTCAGAGATAACAAAATAATGTAAATCCCACTGCTTACACAGTTCTTGGTTGTCTGCCACAAATCAGCCCCTGCTGCAGACTCTCACTTTGTCATTTTCTACAAATGTAAAATATTGCAGTCTGATCACTTGTAAAGAGGAGACTGTGGAAACAGTTTCTTCTTTCTGTAGCAGACTAATGACATCATCACAGCCCAAGCAAAATATCTTGACTGGAGCTCAAGGCTGTGTATATTTTCACAGCATATGTTGATACGCCTGAACATTGAGGGTCAAAGTCACAAGACTGCTATATATTGCGGATGAGAAAAGGTATTTAGCAGTTTATATTTACTAAAATGATTGCATTTCCATGTTCTGTGTGCTGTGGCCTGTGGGAGACCACATATTAGTAAATGCAGGGTCCTGGGTTTAGTAATACTTTAAATTCTGCAAACCAGTCTGGAAGATTAATTAGTTCTGAACATGACACAAAACAAACTCAAACTAATTGTTTTATAATAATTAAGGATTGCTTAGAAAGCACTTGTGGCAATGAATGTACACTCTTTACGAGTTACCTGAATTAAAATGACACACACCAGGGGTACTTGGTAAATATTTAAGTACTACATAGAATATCAAAAAATCATAACTCTAGAACAAGGACAGGGTGTATCATTAAGCAATTATGCTGCTCATTTTTCTTACACATGCCTATGGATTAGTTATATGATCTAAAGGACAAGGCTTTATAAAAAGTCACATTGTGTGTGTTAACAGACTATTTATCAGCTAAACTGCAGTTTTATCAGACAGAGCACCATATTAAGGTTGTTTATATATTTCATACAACAAGGCGATATTGACATTCCAATATATTACATGCATAGGGGAAGGATGAATATTGACGATGGCAACAGTGATGGAACATTGCAGGAGAAAGTGTTTAATATTAATTCCTATGCATCTCCATGGGATAGCCTAGCCAAGTGAAACAATTGAACCAGGGGCCACATCCTATGGATGATATGGAGGACTCTTACCTAATTTCTCCTCCATATTGATTCTTGTGAAGATATAATGAGGAAGCATTTCACTGTGTTTTCTGAGGGGCATAAAAACTAAAACGAAAAGCACTCACTATAAATTGTATACAGGCCTTCCTGACACATTTTCAGTTTCTTTTATGGGTAAATGCCCTGTTTCATTTATAAAGAAACACAATCCATAAAATTGATTTGCAGATACAATGTATGTGCTTTTATACAAAGCAAGGATTGTCTGTTTTATTAAATGAAAATACGTCTGTTTTTACCTTTACAGTGTTCTGAGTTAACGTTCATTCTTGTATTGTAATCCTGGTTATAAAAATACGCTGTTTTGTAATGCACTTGACAAATAATCTACGCAGATTCATTTTAGGCGCTAGTGAATATTAACACACAGCAATACAATTAAAAATTGCAAAAAAATTAACACTTACTTCATAGAATTATAATTTTGAGTATTATCCAGTACTACTAAACAGATTTTGACTTGCAGCCATATCCCATGCTGCAGGTTGTAGATTTTAATGGTCAGGACTTACCCCTGCAGATCCATCTGCAAGTCCCATTCAGTACAGTTCTGACTTTTTTTTGGTGCTCAAAACATTGAATCTTCAGTTTTTGATAACACTGTACCTTCCAAATTTGGAGACACTCCAGAAGCTTAAAATGATTGTAAACGATCACCTTGTAAAACAACCCGTTCTCTCTCTCTCTCCCCCCCCCTCTCCCCCCCTTTTCCCCCCACTTATCTCCCTCTTCCCTCTCTCTCTATTTTTTATTGATTTATTTTTCTCCTCCTCCTCCTCCACTTTCTCTTCTTTCTCCCTTTTATCTCTCTGTACATCCCCTTTACCTCTTTTCTGTCTGGCCGATTCTCCAAACCAGTAGATAAAGAACATAGGGGTTATATGACTGGACATATTCTATAAAGATAGGTGGACTCTTCAGGATACTTATCAATACTAGGAATAGATTTTTAGGCAGGGGTTAAATAGAGACCAAATACGTGTTTTATGTGTATGTATGTATTTTTAATGTTTTTGTATTGAAATGTATGTAATGTTATGTGAAAAAGATTAATAAAGAAATCTTAACAAAAAAATAAAACAACCCGTTCTGTTTAAAATAGAAATGGAGGGCAAAGCATTTTTTTTTAGATATAAAAAAACATTATAATTATATTTTTTACCTTTTTTTTTTAATAAGTGATCGCATTCCCTCTGTTATCAGCTGCATAAGAACTTGGGGAGGAGAAGCAACAGCACACTGAGCTTCCCAGTGAGTAGCTGTGCAGCAGGGGCGTGTCAAGACAAGTCTGATCATTGGAGGAGTGTACACAGAGTTCCCAGCATAGCTAGAGAACTGACCACAGTGTGCTCTCCTGCTTAGTATGGTCAGTATTTAATAGGAAAGCAGAGGGACTGACTGGAACACCAGGGATTTCACAGAAGCAATACAAAGAGAACAGGATACTTTCTCATACAAATACATGGGACACATATCAAGAATTTGAAGGGTTGGGGTAACAAACGCTTTAACATTATGAATTTCAGCCAGGTCCTGAGAAACCAGACAAAATGAGCTCAGTGGGTGGCCCTGCATGATATCCCTCAACTGAGAACTGGAAGGAGCCCATGGGTGTCCGCTGAACTTTTTTCAGTGAGGGGCATCATTTTAAGTTCATCCATGCTCGGTCCCATTTTGACAAGGTCATGAAGGGGAGGGGCTTAGTCATTATCACATAAAGCACAGGCATGCAAAGGTTTGAGAAACCTGATGCAACTATCAAGCAACTAGCAACTTTGAATAACAATATCATAAAAAATGGAGTTCCCCCCCAAGGAAATAACAACCCCCAGGATCAGTGCCAGTTTCTGCAATAACAATCTCCAGCTTTGCTGTCAGTTTCCGCAATAAAAATCGCCAGCATTGGTGTCAGTAGCAACAATAATAACCCCCCACATCGGTGCAGATTTTTAGAATAAAAACTTCAGCATCTGTACCAGTATACATAATAATGACCCTCAGCACTGGTGTCAGTTTCCGCACTAAAAACAGCCAGCATTTGGTGTAATTTTCTGCAATAATTTCCCCCAGCATAGATGGGAGGATATCAGGTTAGACATATCCTAATGGCTCAGTCCCTAGGAACAGTAATAGATAATGGCCAACAGGCCCTCTTACCAGACCTGGTGAAACCGCAACAGTGATCCCTCTGGCTGCACGTTCACTCACTCTGGGTTGCCCGGGGTAACTCTAGTCAGTAGTGTAGCATGCCTGTACCCTGGCAGTGGCTCGGACTTTCTCCCTCTCTGGTGGTGCGGGTACAGCGTGGCTCCCTCTCTGGTGGTGCGGGTACAGTGTGGATCCCTCTCTGGTGGTGTGGGTACAGCGTGGCTCTCTGGTGGTGCGGGTACAGCGTGGCTCTCTGGTGGTGTGGGTACAGCATGGCTCTCTGGTGGTGCGGGTACAGCGTGGCTCTATGGTTATGCGGGTACAACGTGGCTCTATGGTGGTACGGGTACAGCGTGGCTCCCTCTCTGGTGGTGCGGGTAAAGCGTAGCTCTCTGGTGCGGGTACAGCTTGGCTCTCTGGTGGTGCGGGTAAAGCGTAGCTCTCTGGTGCGGGTACAGCGTGGCTCTCTGGTGGTGTGGGTACAGCGTGGCTCTCTGGTGGTGCGGGTACAGCGTGGCTCTCTGGTGGTGTGGGTACAGTGTGGCTCTATGGAGGTGCGGGTACAGCGTGGCTCTATGGTGGTGTGGGTACAGCGCGGCTCTCTGGTTGTGTGGGCACAGCGTGGCTCCCTCTCTGGCTTCCCCCAGCACAGTATTCTATTTTCTCCTCTTGTAACACCCCCCCCCAGCAGAGTGCTTGCATGCTGGGGGCTGTAGCATGGTGTCTGTGGACACGCTGGGGCCGCCACTCTTCAGGGACTACATTTCCCATGATGCCCCCAGTCCCCAGAGTCTTCTGATTGGCCCTCTACTGTGGCCAATCATGGGGAGGAAAACAGCGGGCAGGAAGTGAGGTGGTGGCACGGCGAATCCAATTAGAGCCGCTCTCTCTCTCTTCTAGCTTCAGCTGACAGAAAGGGGGAGGGGGATCGGGGGAGATATACAGACAGCCCGCAGCTCTCCTCTCCCTGTCACAGCGCAGCTGCTCCATTACCAGAGAACTCAGGAGCGGCCCCGTGACAGGGAGAGGAGAGCTGCGGGCTGTCTGTATATCTCCCCCGATCGCCCCCCTTCCCCTTTCTGTCAGCCGAAAAGAGAGAGAGAGAGAGCGGCTCTAATTGAATTTGCCGCGCCGCTGCCTTGCTTCCTGCCCGCTGTTTTCCTCCCCGAGAATCGCGGCTTTCAGGGGGGGGGGGGGCAAACACCCTCCCTAGCCCTGTGGAGCGGAGGCCCATGAAGGAGCCTGATGGAAAACTGTTGGCCAAAAAGCAACTTGCTTTCAATCAAATGCAGCCACTGTTTGGGTATTTTAAAGCAGTATTAAACCCAAAAATTTAATATATTGCAGCTTACCAATCCTTATGCCGTGTACACACAATCATTTTTCTCGTCGGGAAAAATGTCATTTTTTCTCTTGGATGAGAAAAACAACCGCGTGTAGGCTCTCCAGCATTTTTCCCGACAAGAAAAACGTCGAGAATCACGACGAGAAAAAAAATGAACATGCTCTAATTTCGCGAATCACGGCATTTTTTTCCTTGGCAGTTTTCCCATAGGGAAACACTGCTAGGGAGCCTACACACGACCCGTTTTCTCGACCAAGAGAAAACATGTCGTGAAAAACGGCCGTGTGTAGGGGACCAAGCCGGTCCTCGTTTTTCCCGTCGGGTTTCACGGCGATGTTTTCACCGCCGTGAAACTCGATCGTGTGTACACGGTATTAGATGTGGTGGATGCATTTTTCTTATCTTTTTAGGCTTTTTCCCCCCTCTGCTTTCACCTGGTGATCTGGCCAGTAACACACCTTCTGTATTAGAGTGCCCCCTCTCTGGATGAAGGAGCACCTTTGGATAGCAGCATTTTAATCTGAGGAAAGGGGAGTGTTAGGATGACAAGCAGATTTAGATACATTAACAAATTGAAGCCAAATTCCAGCTAATACTTTATAAGCAGTTACAGCAGTTTTTTGGTCTTTTGGATAAAGGTTTTACATAAATAAATAAAACAGATCATTATAAGCACCCCTGTCAGTGTTAAATGGTTTGTCTCATCCCTGTAACTGCTACATTTGCAAGAGAGCTTGTTCTTTTGACAAATAGCAGACTTACTGGCCATGTCACCTGGTGAAAATAAAGGAAAAGAAAGCCTAAAAAAGAAAACAAATGCAGCCAACACATCTAAGAATTGGTAAGCTGCAATATAGTCGATGTGTGCTTTTGGGATTAATACCGCTTTAACAGCTAGCAGGGATAGCTGTCAAAATATAGTAGTCACAGCAGGAGATTCATTCTTCTGCACTGTATAGTGTGGATTGAGGAATCTCAAGCTAAACAAAAGAAAGAAAAAAATAAATCAGTGCATGGACAGCTTTAGTGAATGCTAAATACTTATCTGTGTTCAGCTAAACATTTGCTGTGTAAATGTTATAACTGATGCATATAAATAAATAAATAAATAAACAATTGTTATTTTATTTTGTTTGATCTCTTTTGTCTCTATGAATGCAGCATTAAAATGTCTTGCATCCAGTTATAAGCTGTAAAATAGTTGAAAGGGATTTTCAATTTCAATAGAAATATTTTATCAGATATTGACCTCCTCTGGGTATTTACATGCGTGTGAGTCTTTTTTGGGGGGTTAAGGTTACACTTTTCCACAGAAATGTGAATGAACTTGATAGGTATAACGCTATTATTGCCTGAAGTCATATGTTCGTAAACATCTTTTATGACTGCAGGAGTTGTAATAGTCAATTTCACCAGTAGGTGGTGCTGTAATCGGATCGGATCGGATCATTTTTTAGGATTGGCAAAAAAAAAAAAGACAAATCTTGTTACACCCACCAGAGTTTTAGATTTCACAGTTATTTTCAACACAAAACAGAGCTTACATGCTTAAATACATTATTTGGAAATCCAACGGACTGTTTACATGTTAAATTTTAAAAGCAGCAGCAATCCTGCTGACCTTACATGGTTGCTAATGTGACAGAACACCTCTGATTTTCATATTTAACTAAATGTTAAATGTGAAAATCAGAGGTGTTCCGTCACATTAGCAAGCATGTAAGGTTTGCTGCTGCTTTTAAAATGTAACATGTAAACAGTCTGTTGGATTTCCAAATAATGTATTTAAGCATATAAACTCTGTTTTGTGTGAAAATAACTGAAATCTAAAACTCCGTTGGGTGTAACAAGATGTCCGCTTGGCCCCTGCACAGTAATGATAGTGAGGAGTGTGGGGTGGAGCAAGATGGTGTGGCGAAACGTCACTACAGCGGCCGCCGCTGGGTGTACAAAGATGGCCGCCGCTCCGGAGCTAGGCCGAAGCTGCGGCCTTTACTATGGCCGAGGCTCCGGAGTGCTCCGCGGATCGCGTGGTGTTCTGATCCGAACAGGGTGACCCGTTCGGATCACGGATCACCACCGATCCGTTGCACCACTACTATTGTGTTTGTACACAGAGGGACCAAAAGCTAATGGGGTATTTTGATGTGTTCAGGGAAGGGCTGGCCAGAATTTAAGAAGAAACAAGTGCTCCTGGGTCACTGTTAATATTTTATGAGTTAGGGTTGGCATTTACAAGATGACAAAGTTTCTATAAGTGATGCAAGTGCAGGGAACATTGCATGATGATTGTACACAGCACCTAGGGCCAGATTTATTCTTAGGCACAATAGGCTTGTGTAGGAAAGATGATCCGCACACCGGTTATGGCTCTTAAGAAATCTTCATTTTATTGGAAAGCCACAGTGTACAAACGCAGATAAAATCAGTTGACGTGTTTCAGCCTATAAGGCCTTAGTCATGGGTTATGAATAAGGTCTTATAGGCTGAAACGCATCAACTGATTTTATCTGCGTTTGTACACTGTGGCTTTCCAATAAAATGAAGATTTCTTAAGCGCAACAACCGGTGTGCGGATCATCTTTCCTACATTATTCTACACAGCCAACGACTGTGGATCGAGCACCCGGGAGCTCTGTCATCAAAATGTTTTATGGGTAGTAGCACTGATTTTTGTGTTTGCACAATAGGCTTGTGCCTATTTCCAGCAGAGGTAAAGAGTCTGTACAGGTATTGACCATGCATTTTTTTCTCATCATTAGTAAAAAAAAAGTAAAAAAAAAAAGTCTTCTGAAACAAGCTTGCTTACACAATGTTCCAATATTCTGAGCGGGGTACAGACCAGTAAAACAAGAAAATGTTCTGTGCTTAGGGTGTAACCCCAAAATCTTCAGTAATGAATATCTGACCGAACTAACGCGTATTTTCCACTTTAGGTGATCTCACTGACAATATATACAATTGTTTCATGAATTTCCCCCCAAAACATTTTTGAGTGCTTACATGTCTATCTTGCAGTAGAATAAATCCAGCAATCCCTTGTTATAATGCCCCAGTATCATATAGCGGTGGCACTGTGCTGTGGGTCACATGGCTTTGATTATCCCCCAGGCTAGAAGCTGCCAGCTCTCCACTTTATCTGCTGCATGAAAAAATTATACCTGAAGTATAAGAATAGCTACCAAAGTAGTAAAAGTAGCTCGCTCCTACTAGTGCTGATAGCCCTCCCTCTGATAGGTTTAGCCTGTCAAGTGTGGGATAAAATACGTTGGAGCTTTAGACATAAATATCACCAAAGTAATATGGAACTCTTTTCTTCCTAGAGGGTGAACAGCTCTGTTGTTTAATATATCTGCATCTTAGCTACTGCCATGTAAATATCTTTATGTCAGAGAACTGCTGACTTGCAAAGTTTTAAAAATGTCGTGTCCGGAGTCCAGGCCTAGATGAATAATTTATAATGTAGAGCTTTTAAATCATTTTACTATAAACCCATTTTTATGTCACAAGAGAGCTTTAAAAAAAAAAACAGCTCTTTCTTTTTGATAACATTTATTTTGTAAAGCAAGGCAGCATGATAATCATTTTTTAAATGGTGTTTATCATCTATTTTCACTATGATTTTGCAGGATATTATCTAACTTTGCCTGTTACTGCATGCCAAATAGGGCAAGAGAACCTGTGTCCTCTTCAAATTTCCATACACACGCATTGAAATTTGGAGAAAACTTTGTGCTTTGTTACCTAGAACTCATCCTGCTAGCCCGTGTCCAATGAAAAGTAGAGTCGCTGTGGTCAATAGCGATAGTCACAGTTTATAGGCGTTTTCTGCGGTTCAGTTTGTGCTTGTGGGTTCGTATCTTGTCTTTCAGGGCGTGTAGGCAGGTCGTATCTGTTTTACAGTGCGTTCTTGCCCGTTCGTTTCTGAATTTCAGTTCGTTCTTCATAGGCCTTGCTGTTCTAAAGTGCGTCCTGTTTAGTACGTTCTGATAAGACGACCGTTTCCTAGCCATGTCGCGGGTACGTTCTCGTCGTCGGGCGCTTGGTGTTGGTCTGCTTGTTTTGGACCAAGACGAGTCCATGAACGGGGTGAGGAGGAGTTCATGGACCAAGAATTGGTTGCTCCAGCAGGACCAATTCTGCCATATGCCTCTGCTGCGGGAGATCATGGAGAATAATCCTGAGGACTACAGGAATTTTCTGCGGATGTCTGACCCCGTTTTTCAGCATCTTTTGGCTTTGGTGTCCCCCTATATTACCAGGCAGGACACCGTTAAGCGGGAAGCCATCAGTGCTGAGCAGAGGCTCATCGCCACGTTACGCTACCTGGCGACAGGGAGAAGTCTTCAGGACTTGAAGTTCACGACAGGCATCTCCCCCCAGGCTCTGGGCCTCATAATCCCAGACACCTGTTCTGCCATTATCCAAGTCCTGCAGGAGGACTATATTAGGGTAAGTTTTCTCCATTAACATCACATTTTATGTATTTCATGTATGCTAATGTATTGTATTTCTTTCATCCTTCCCTAATTACCATGATTGTAATATGCTGAGAATGTCCCCTTTGTCCTCATGCATGCTGGAAGCTTTTAAATGCCCCTTTTTTCTCCTCCATGCATATTTCCCTTCACTAACCTCTCCATCAGTGGCGGCTGTTGCTCAAAATGTTTGGGGGTCACCCCAAAATGTTATATATAAACTTCCTCCATTTTTGCAACTGTGCCTATTAAACGCCACCAGTTGCCCCCTCCAATGCAGCCAGTTTGCCCCCTCCAATGCAGCCAGTTTGCCCCCTCCAATGCAGCCAGTTCACCCCCAGCCCTGCACTTACCTTCTTCTGGTCAGCGCCATCCTTCTTCTGTCCTTGATGTCTTCTCCTGCCCTCGATGTTGCATCAGCAAATCAGGTTACCGGTAAACTTGGTGAACATGATTGGCAGAGGAGCCTGTCAGTGTTTACCCAAATAATGCCCCCCCCCTGCGTCCCCTGGTTAACTTTTATGAAGCCAATTACATCCCTCAGGCTGTAATCGCCAAGGCTATTTGCCCCCCTGGCTCTGATAGGCAATTTTCACCCCAAAAATGCCGCAGTTATTCATATGGCCGCCGCTCAACAGGGGGCCATCCACCTGAATAGTGGGCGGCATTGACAATACATAGGTTTATGCAAGGCATGAACCTATGTATTGTTCTGAGTGACGGGCGCAGGAAAGAGGGGGCAGCGCTCCAGCGCCCACTCTGGACGCACCGCCACTGCAATGCTGTCCTGTGGCCAAACACATCTAGCCCCCCCCCAAATTTGATTATAATGGACCATCAGAGGGGGTGATGAATATGATACTTGAGCCTTCCATTATACTTTTTAAAAACACATTAAACGAAAATTTAGAATGATGTTGGGCTCGAATGTATTTTATTATAATCTGCTTGCAATGTTATGTGCAAAAGTACTAATATATTTTTATCTTGTTTGACTCCACAGCTTCCTTCCACGCCACAGGAATGGCAGACTGTGGCATGAGAGTTTGCCACGCGGTGGGACTTCCCCAACTGCGGTGGAGCCATTGACGGGAAGCACGTCCGCATCGTGCCGCCACCCCGTTCTGGGTCCTACTACTACAACTACAAGGGGTTTCATAGCATTGTGCTGATGGCGGTGGTGTCAGCACGGTATGAATTCCTCTATGTGGATGTGGGGAAGAATGGCCGGATGTCCGATGGGGGATCCTTCATCCAGACGGAGTTTGCCCTCCGTCTCCAGAGTGACGACCTTGCATTGCCACCGGATGCAGGGAATGTTGAAGAACTCCCCTTTGTTTTTTTCGCTGATGAAGCCTTCAGACTCGGACCTCACCTCATGAGGCCATTTCCCCAGAGGACCCTGACCCCAGAGAAGAGGGTGTTCAACTACCGGCTGGCCAGGGCCCGAAGATTCGTAGAAAATGCCTTTGGGATAATGGCCAGCCGGTTCCGCCTTTTTATGACTCCTATTCACTTGGCGGAGTACAAGATTAACTATGTGGTTTTATGTTGCTGTGTGCTCCATAATTTTCTGAGCCGAAAATCAACAAATTATATGGCCTCAATATTGCCTGAGGCAGGACTTTCATATGGCAATACCCTGCCGGGCCTCGAATCTGCCCGTCCTGGCTTGCCCCACCAAAATGCCCGTGAGGTTCGTGAGAAATATCTGGAATATTTCACGGGTAGGGGGGCAATTCCTATGCCAGGCCATGCCTAAATCTTCTTGGAGAAAGAACTAAATAAAAATCTGATTAAATCTTTTATCTTTTGTTTTTTCCTGTCTCCTAGTTTGTCTTAGTGCATTTGTAGTGCCAAGTGTATTTTCCTTTAGTAAATACCAACCATTTCACTATGAACCACAAAAATATACACAAATAAGGTTAGAGCGTATTTGAAAAAGAAGCTACACTTTGTTGTTGTTCCAAAATTTTACTCTGTGCACATTCACACACATGGTAAATAGAACAGTATGTATATATTTTTTTTTGGCTGGCCAGAAACCGGCATTTTTTTTTTTTTAAGAAAATACAAAACCATCAGTAGCATTCAACAAACTACAACATTGGATACCTCTTGGCAATATGAGACATTCACTTACACAAAATATGTCTCTATCTGGCCGTCCTAATATGGGGTATTGGCACCCCTGGCCAAGCCAAAATTTGAATATGCACACAATTGGAAGTCATTTCCAATAGACATGTGCATTCGTTTTCGTCCGAATGCATTTTTGTCCGAATTTCAGGTATTTTCGTTATCGTTTTAACAAACGAAAACGAAAGCACAGAATCTGAAAACCGAAAGATCCGACATAAACAAATGCTTTATTTTCGTTTTCGTTGCGACAACATTTTGATATAGATAGGAGATTCGACATGACACTGACAATAACAATCTGTGTCTATCGAACCAGTGGTCGAATGTGCCTAACCTTAACTCTATTAGTCCAAGATTATTCGACATAGAGAGAAAAGATTCGACATAGAGAGAAAAGATTCGACATTATAGAGAGAAAAGATTCGTAAAAGATAGAAAAGATTCGACATTATAGAGAGAAAGGATTCGACATTATAGAGAGAAAAGATTCGACATTATAGAGAGAAAAGATCGCTGCTGGAATTGGGTGGGGGAAGTAAAATAAAAATAATGATGATAATGAATGTTATTGGCTGATTGTAACCAAAGAGGAGGAGCAGTAAAATAGCTAGAACTAACTTGACAATCAACATGAACGACAAAGATTCGACAAAGCATCGAAAAACATACAAACGTCGAATCTGTCTTTGAAGGCTTATGGTGTCTGTTGAAAGTTCTAAGAAGATTCGACGGTGCAGCTAAACTGTACGACGCTGCAATCGTACATTTCCAGTCTAATGTTCCGCCCATAGGCTATAGAAGAATTCTAATGTTGGTTGACTAGTAATAATAATTAATAAATATAATTATTACTAGTCATACAACATTAGAATTCTACTATAGCTTGTAGGCGGAACATTCGACCGGAAATGTATGATTGCAGAGTCGTACAGTTTCGCTACTCCGTCGAATCTTCCTTGAACATTCGACAGACACCATAAGCCTTCAATGACAGATTCGACCTTAATGAATTCAGATTTTCGGACGAATGCAATTTCTAACGAAAAACAAAATAAATAAAAACGAATTTCGGGAGTAACTAAATAAATTCATTTTTCGGACAAAAACGAAATTCCGAAACAAAATATTTCAGTGTGCACATGTCTAATTTCCAATAGGGATTTTAGACTCCTGATCCCTATTGTCAACATGTGCTATCTGCCATCAGGGGTGATCAATGGACGTGTTTTGGGGGGTGCAACCCCTTCTTCAGTTCACCTACTTGAGATACGAGGAAGGGGTTGCACCCCCAAAAAATGTACATGGATATCCCCTGATGGCAGATGGCACATGTTGACACACTGTGTGCATATTCAATTTTTGGCTTGATTGATTGTCTAAAAGTTTAAAAAATGGTGAAGAACAATCTCAAACAAAAAATGGGGGTTTTGATGCCTTATTCAATTCTCCCCAAAACATCTAGGATGTCTTTAAAGGTTTGATCCATCACATGAATTCTTTGCTTAATTCTGTCCAGTTCTGTGCTACATTCCATCACTTGCTGTATGATTCGTAGGGCACTGTCAGCAGAGAAACGCGTACTTTCTTTCACCACAACATTTACATCCCCTATAAAAAAATACAAAAGGTATTATAACTCTGCAGGCCTACATCTCTTACCTGAAGCTGTGGTGACAGATACTGACCTGTTGTGGTGACCAGTTCCACCACGTCATCCACCTCTCCTTCCTGCACTTCTCCTTCCTCCACCTCTTCAACTTCCTCAACACCCTCAGGTTGTGGGTCTTGGTGAGGTTGGGGTTGTTTAGAAGGTGTGGGGTTCTTGTGCTCCCCGGAGTGTTCTCCTCCCAGTCTTCTCTCCCCTATGAGAATCAAACAAAAGGTATAGTTATCACACAGAAATTTTGTCTAAAAAATAAAAACATGATACATTGCTTGGAAGTGGGGTACAAGTGTCTGTTTGGGCGGGATTTCAAGATGAAGACATTCTTTTTAAAAACTATATTCTTTAATATTCACCTTTTGCTGTCAATTTTTATACATGGAGGCACCACAAAAATTCACTGATGCACCTGTGTGGGACACCCAAAAAAGGCGGTTCTGGTGGCCCACACTATAGTGCTCAAAAGTACAGATGTGGAACCAGCTGCTGAGTGTCCTCTCCTTTACACTGATTAAAGTTTGCATTTCATTATCTTTACAAACACATCATCTAGCCAACAATGTTATAACAACTATTGAATAAAAACAGGCAGCTGTGTAAATTATTTTAACCCTGTATAATCTATAAAAATCGTGCATAGTGGCCGAACAACGTGTCTGTAACGAACGATTACTGTGCCAAACCAAGTTCAAACTATGACATTTTGTAAGGTACACTAGGAAAATGCAATAACATGGAGCAACATGCAAGTTGTGAAATACAATAATAGGAAAAATGGGGAAAAAATACTTACTTTTTTCAAGCATTCTCTTATTGCTCCTTAACTGCTCCGGCTCCCTCAGTTTGAGGTCAGACCACCTCTTTCTGAGCTGCTCATTTGAGCGTTTCACCCCGAAATTCTTCTTCAGACTCTTCACGACTTTCTTCATGATTTTGGCCTTCCTTCGATTAGGTTTGCTATACGGCCCATGCTTTGCGTCATAATCCGACTTTATGTCCACCATCTCCGCGTAAGACATATTAGATGCCTTGAATCTCCTCCTTGATCGTGACGTTTCCTCAGTCTCCGGGCTTGTCTCCTCCTCGTTATTTGAGGAATTAGCAGACACCTGCTGTGAATCCGCCATATCTGTCTGCGCGCCGAAAGAGAAGGGGCGGGGAAAAGATGTTACTTAGAACGTCATGGGCGGGCGACGTGTGCGGAGCGACGTGTGAGTAGTTTTACGCATGTGTGGTGTATATATAGCAAACACACATGTGACTAGACTACGTTCGGTGTGCGGAGAGAGAAGTAAAAGTGACGGACGTGCGAATGAAGGTATGTGATTTTGAGACTTGGGGAAATTGGTGGCCTATACTGTCTAGAGAATGTTGGAGGATATACAGTATATGGTGAATAAGATTTACAGGAGGTTAGACTGTGTGACTGACATTAATTTTTGTTGTTTTTTTTTGGCTTGCAGACCCAAAATGAATGTCTTTATCAGTAATAAGGAATTCCTTGCGGAATTTATAGACCGGGTAAGGGAGCTGCCCGCTCTGTGGGAAACAAAAAACCTCATACATCGAAAAAAAGGTGTAAGAAAAGCAGCGCTGGAGACCCTGCTCCCATTTGTGCATACCAAGGTGCCCACAGCAACAGCAAAACAGGTGGACACTAAAATTGGGAGCTTGAGAGGCACATACAGGACTGAACGCTCTAAGGTTCTGGCTTCTCAGAGGTCAGGAACAGCAGCAGATGATGTGTATGTCCCGAATTTGTGGTACTACAGCAGGATGTCCTTTCTGGATGACCACATTGAGGCAAGGCCATCACTGTCTACTCTTCCCCCCAGACTTCCCTGCAGCCAACCTGAGCCTTCTCTGGAGCAAGAGGAGGCATCCATCCTGGAAGAAGCTGATTTGGACATCTGGAGCCAGGTATAGTAATTACCGTATTTATCGGCGTATAACACGCACAGGTGTATAACACGCACCCTAACTTTAAGAGGGAAGTTTCAAGAAAAAAACTTTCCACAGCCCCCTGCGTATAACACGCAGGCACAGTTTACCCTCTATTTTCAGGGTAAAAAAGTGAGTGTTATACGCCAATAAATACAGTAATGAAAAGGTATTCTGAGAAAATTAAAGCAGGAAAAATAAGCCAATATGAAAATCCTAAAATAATTTGGGATACAAAAGTGAAATCAATATCTCTAGACATTAGTCTGCCATAAATTGGGTGCAAAAAAGGAAATCTGATGTGTTCCTAAAATTATTTGTCTTTTCTCTTGATTTACATTCAAATTGCTACATTCATGATCTCAAATTTGTGTGAAAACAAAAAAACAAAATATTAAACTATGACCCTTTTTCATACACAGGATGAAATCGGCCAGGAGGAGGGTCTGGAAACTGTCAGGCAGGAGGAGGCAGGGCCCACTGTGAGCCAGGAGGTGGCAGGGCCCACTGTCAGCCAGGAGGTGGCAGGGCCCACTGTCAGCCAGGAGGTGCCTGGGCCCAGTGGCAGACAGGAGGTGGCTGGGCCCAGTGGCAGACAGGAGGTGGCTGGGCCCAGTGGCAGACAGGAGGTGGCTGGGCCCAGTGGCAGACAGGAGGTGGCCGGCACGAGTAGAAGCACAAGATCTCAGGTGCCTCCCATCCGCCTTCCTAAAAGAAGCAGGAGGGACAGGACCACAAGTGAGGCAGCAATGGCCCTTATTAGAGAGGCACATGCCACCCTCCAGGAGCCCACATCCCCTGAAGAGGCCATTGCCGGCCTAGTTGAGGCCAAGTTCAAGGTGATAAGCATGGAGCAACGCCTCCTATGCAAGCCCCTGCTCATCACCTTGCTGAACAAGGGGGTGATGGAGAGAATTACCCCCAATACGGCCATATGTGAGGTGGCCCAGCTTTCACAACCTCAACCTCCTCCTCCTCCACCTTCTTCTTCTCCGCCACCCCCTTCTCCTCCACCTCCTTCTCCTCCTCCTGACAGGAGTACCCCTCCAGTGGCCCAGCCTCCAGCCACACGCAGAAGGAAGGCTGCAGAGAAGGCTTCAGGGAAGGCTGCAGGGAAGGCTGCCAAGAAGACGAGGAAGTGATGGCCTTGCTTCATTGTGGTCGGACAGAAGGCAGCCTGTTGTAATACCACAGACTTGGGACATATATATCACCTGCTGCTGTTCCTGACCTCTGGGAGGCCAGCATCAGATTGTGCTCACAACTGTTGTGCTTCTCAAGCTCACAATTTTAGTGTCCACACAGGGTTGATGTGTGCTCTGGGGTCCCAGGGATGCACAAATGGCAGCAGGTTCTCCAGCGCTGCCTTCTATTTATTTTGTTCTATACATGAATAAATGTTTTTTTTGTTTAAGTTCATACTTGACTATGTGTTTTTATAATAATTATTTATTTCCCTTTGGAGTAAGCAGATACATTTGAACACAAAAAATAAAAGGGACAGATAACACAACAAAATATCATTAAAGGTGTTCTTTAAAAAAAATAGGGGGTAAACTTGACACAACAAAATGTTAAAAAATAATTTGGAGATCACTATCAAAACATAGACAATTTAAAATTAACATCTGTCTAAAAAATGTAAAACATTAAAATATTCAGAAGATCTTGCACGATATAATACAGCTAAATCTTCTTAAGAGCAGCATGAAAAAGGTTTAAAATAGATAGTCAGAACTCTGTGTGAATATCAGCAGAAAAACAAGTTCATTAGTTTTCATTATTGTAACATTCTAAAGAAGATTTAAATGCACAACCTTTAAACGATGCAATAATTTACAGCGGGACGAATGTGCTATCTCCACTACGAAGGCTTGTTTTACCAGAAGATGCGCTCCCGTCTCATACTTGATTCTGAGCATGCGCGCTTTTTGAAGAGTCGTAAAAGCATACACACGAACCATTTTCTCGTCGCAAAACAGGCCGACGAGAAACACGACGAGAAAATCTAGAATCCGGACGAGAAAATAGAGAGCAGGTTCTCTATTTTTCTCGTCGAGATTCACGGCAGTTTTCTCGTCGTAAAACCATACACACGAACGGTTTTCTCGACAATAAAGCTCTCTCGGCACTTTTCTTGTCGGTTTTGGATGAGAAACTCGGTCGTGTGTACGAGGCTTCACAGACAAATATGTACAAGTAATGGGGAAACCAGAATCATAAACAGGGCCAGGCCAAGGTCATACACATGGAGATCAGCAGATGGGGTAAGGAACACAGGACAGGGAGAGGATGGATGGATAGATCAGGAGAGGGAGACAGGATCAAGCAGGGGGCAACCAGGCTGCAGAGCAGGGATCAGGGATGAGGACAGACACAACAGGTTCAGGTTCAGGTTCAGGTTACAGGTTCAGGTTACAGGAATCAGGAATCAGGGTTACAGGAATCGAGGTTCAAGTAGACAGGCTACAGGTCAGGGCACAAGGACGATACCAGGGCAAGGAGTGTTTGTGCTCACCGGGTATTTATAGGAAGGCTAATTGGCTTCAAGTCACAGCTGACCACAGGAAGTGCTGCCTGTCCCATACTGCCAGAATACACCCGCTGGTGGATGCCGGTACTGCAGTCCATGTATCATGCATTACCACCAGCAGGTGAGATCCTCCAACAAGGATATTGGCTGCAAGAGGACACCTGCTGGCGGACACTAGTACTGCAGTCCAAAGGACCAACAGCACCACCAGCGGGTGAAGCCTTTCCTGACAATTACTCAGTAAAGAAACTGTATGTTTGCACGCCAAGAAGAATAAAACTGAGTTGGACCTAAGGTGAAGCCTTTCCTGACAGTACCCCCCTCAAAGGAGCGGCCTCCGGACGCTCCAACGAACTGTTGCTGGGGGGAGTTCATGGCAATAAGCAAGGTCACATCCGGGCAGACAACGGGCACATCCGGGCAAACAGTAGGCACATCAGGCTGGGCAGCAGGCTCCGGGTCATCGAGCTGGGCAGAAGGCTCCGGGTCATCGAGCTGGGCAGAAGGCTCCGGGTCATCGAGCTGGGCAGAAGGCTCCGGGTCATCGAGCTGGGCAGCAGACAGGAACACATCGAGCTGGGCAGCAGACAGGAACACATCGAGCTGGGCAGCAGGCTCCGGGTCATCGAACTGGGCAGCAGACAGGAACACATCGAGCTGGGCAGCAGACAGGAACACATCAAACTGGGTAGCAGGCTCTGGGTCATCGAGCTGGGCAGCAGGCTCCGGGTCATCGAGCTGGGCAGCAGGCTCCGGGTCATCGAGCTGGGTAGCAGGCTCCGGGTCATCGAGCTGGGCAGCAGACAGGAACACATCGAGCTGGGCAGCAGACAGGAACACATCGAGCTGGGCAGCAGACAGGAACACATCGAGCTGGGCAGCAGACAGGAACACATCGAGCTGGGCAGCAGGCTCCGGGTCATCAAGCTGGGCAGCAGGCTCCGGGTCATCGAGCTGGGCAGCAGGCTCCGGGTCATCGAGCTGGGCAGCAGACAGGAACACATCGAGCTGGGCAGCAGACAGAAACACATCGAGCTGGGCAGCAGGCTCCGGGTCATAGAGCTGGGCAGCAGGCTCTGGGTCATCGAGCTGGGCAGCAGGCTCCGGGTCATCGAGCTGGGCAGCAGGCAGTGGCACATCCGGTTGGGCAGCAGGCTCCTCAGGCCGGGAAACGGGAACCCCTACCTCAAGCCGGGAAACGGGCACCACAACCTCAAGCCGGGAAACAGGCACCACAACCTCAAGCCGGGAAACGGGCACCACAACCTCAAGCCAGGAAACGGGCACCACAACCTCAAGCCGGGAAACGGGCACCACAACCCCAGGCCGGGAAACGGGCACCACAACCTCAAGCCGGGAAACGGGCACCACAACCTCAAGCCAGGAAACGGGCACCACAACCTCAACCCGGGAAACGGGCACCACAACCTCAACCCGGGAAACGGGCACCACAACCTCAACCCGGGAAACGGGCACCACAACCTCTGGCTGGGAAACGGGCACCACAACCTCAAGCCGGGAAACGGGCACCACAACCTCAAGCCGGGAAACGGGCACCACAACCTCTGGCTGGGAAACGGGCACCGGATCTTCAGGCTGGCAGGCTGATACAGGAACTTCAGGCTGGCAGGCTGGCACAAGAACTTCAGGTTGGCAGGCTGGCACAAGAACTTCAGGCTGGCAGGCTGGCACAAGGACTTCAGGCTGGCAGGCTGATATGGGGACTTCAGGCTGGCAGGCTGATACGGGGACTTCAGGCTGGCAGGCTGGCACAAGAACTTCAGGCTGACAGGCTGGCACAAGAACTTCAGGCTGGCAGGCTGGCACAAGAACTTCAGGCTGGCAGGCAGGCAGGCACAAGAACTTCAGGCTGGCAGGCTGGTACAAGAACTTCAGGCCGGCAGGCTGGTACAGGAACTTCAAGCTGGCAGACTGGTACAAGAACTTCAGACTGGCAGACTGGTACAGAGAATTCAGGCTGGCAAACTGGCACAGGAGCTTCAGGCTGGGCAAAAGGCACAGGAACCTCAGGCTGGCAGACTGGCTCTAGAACCGCAGGCTGGAAGACTGGCTCTAGAACCGCAGGCTGGAAGGCTGGCTCGGGAACCGCAGGCTGGAAGGCTGGCTTGGGAACCGCAGGCTGGAAGGCTGGCTCGGGAGCCGCAGGCTGGAAGGCTGGCTCGGGAACCGCAGGCTGGAAGGCTGGCTCGGGAACCGCAGGCTGGAAGGCTGGCTCGGGAACTGCAGGCTGGAAGGCGGGCTCTGGAACTGCGGGCTGGATTAGACTGTTTGGTGTGAAGGCAGGTTGAGTTACTGGCAGGATCGTGTGGGTTGGAAAGAATTTCCGTTTCTTCTTTGGTTTAACTGCTGGAGATCTGTAGGTGACTGCAGGACTGTAGGTAGGAGGTGAGACATACTGACGAGAAGGGCTGGGATATGTCAAGGAAGAGGGAACAGTGGCCAGAGGAAAATCTTGTGGGGAAGCTGTAGGTAGTTGTGAAGAGACAGGTGGATTAAATGCAGGATAGGTACAGAGGGCAGAGATTGGATATTGGTATCTGGTGGGAAGCAGCGTGTACCGAGCTGCGACTGGGGTTGCCATGGGTGACGGGAGAAAAGGCTCTTGAGCAGGTAGGTGTCTGATGGTAGAAATGGTTTGTTGTGGGTTGGCTGGGATTGATTGTAACATATCAGACCATGGTTGGTTGTACAAACTGTGGTTTTCAATTTTCCTGTTTAACAAAGGACTGACCAGACTTAATGCACTCAGCAATCACCTGTGGGGAACTGGCTGAGTAGTGCTCACAAAAATCAGCAGGATCATCTTCAAACAGCCATACTAGCGATATAACCTGATTTACGGTGAAAGGAGGGGTGAAATCATCATGGCCCTCAGGAATACAGGGCAGGGCCAGCTCAGTACAGATTTTAATCAGAGGCTGCACCTCCCCAAACAGTATATACCCCTGATCGACCAGGAGGTGAGCCGATCGGATAGCCGCAAACAACTGATCCCTAGACCATCCTTCCAAAGCCTGACGGCAATAATCACCACTTTCAGTTGCCAGCAGAGAAAAATAAATAACCTCATCAGTGTTCATGTTTGCAAACAAACGGTTCCCCTGTGCAGTCACTTCTGATCAGGAATGGCCCTGGTATACTGTCACGTATCCGGTAAGACCAGAACTATGTGAACTGCAACAAAGGAAACCCAAACGTGTGTAAGTGAAATATAATGATTTATTAAAGATAAGTGAAATAATATAGATACAACCACCTCCAAACCACACAGTGCACAATAACCAATACCAAACAGAACCCACAAATAATAACAGTAACAGACAAATATGTACAAGTAATGGGGAAACCAGAATCATAAACCGGGCCAGGCCAAGGTCATACACAGGGAGATCAGCAGATGGGGTAAGGAACACAGGACAGGGAGAGGATGGATGGATGGATCAGGACAGGGAGACAGGATCAAGCAGGGGGCAACCAGGCTGCAGAGCAGGGATCAGGGATTAGGACAGACACAACAGGTTCAGGTTCAGGTTCAGGTTACAGGTTCAGGTTACAGGAATCAGGGTTACAGGAATCGAGGTTCAAGTAGACATGCTACAGGTCAGGGCACAAGGACGATACCAGGGCAAGGAGTGCTTGTGCTCGCCGGGTATTTATAGGAAGGCTAATTGGCTTCAAGTCACAGCTGACCACAGGAAGTGCTGCCTGTCCCATACTGCCGGAATACACTCGCTGGTGGATGCCGGTACTGCAGTCCATGTATCATGCATTACCACCAGCAGGTGAGATCCTCCAACAAGGATATTGGCTGCAAGAGGACACCTGCTGGCGGACACTAGTACTGCAGTCCAAAGGACCAACAGCACCACCAGCGGGTGAAGCCTTTCCTGACAATTACTCAGTAAAGAAACTGTATGTTTGCACGCCAAGAAGAATAAAACTGAGTTGGACCTATTCACTGTGTGGAACTCTGGTTACTAGGAGCAAAGGAGTCAGGGACGAAGTACTGGACTTGACTCTAGGACACCTACACAAGGCCCAATCTTTCTGGCCTTTACCTCTCAGCTATGGAGGACATGGGCCGTGGTGTATCTCATCCCTCTCCCCAGCACTGAGACCCCTAGAAGAAGAAAGACAAGCCGAGTATGAGAAGGGGAGAGAGGGGTGAGGCCGCTACATACGGTAAGAGTTTTTGGGATCTTTTTTGTACCCCCTCTCCCTCTCTTTACCATCATACTAGCTTGGCATTTTATTTTGTATTATAGATACATCTAATTTGCATTTGCTCCTGATGAGCGGAACAAACACGAAACACGTAGAGCTTTCTTACAATGCTACGTCACAGCAACTATATAGTTATTATATCAGAATTTTTACACTATAATAAATCGTTCCCTATACATTATCATGTTTTTATGTGATTATGCTTAATGCTTTTTGGGTGTGCATACTAAATGTCCATTATTTGCCTAGTCTCTAAATACCAACCTACTCGTTCTCTTCATTCCTCTCTAGGCCTCCTGCTCTCTTGCTCCCTCGTCACCTCTTCCCATGCTCGCCTCTAGGACTCTCCAGTCCTATGGAATGCCTTACCCCAATCTGTCCTATTATCTCCTACTCTATTAGCTTTTAGACGATCCCTGAAAACCTTTCTCTTCAAAGAAGCCTATCCTACCCACACCTAACAACTGTATTTTCATTTTCTCCATCAGCTCACCCCCCACAGTTATTACTTTTGTTCCATTTGACCCTCCCTTCTAGATTGTAAGCTCTAACGAGTGGGGCCCTCTGATCCCTCCTGTATTGATTTGTATTGTAATTGTACTGTCTGCCCTCATGTTGTAAAGCGCTGTGCATACTGTTGGCACTATATAAATCCTGTATAATAATAATTATATGATGTTGGATTACTTGTTTATATTCATGAAATATTTAGAAGTTATTTATTGAGACTTTCTATTTTTTACTGTTACCAAGATGCATGTATGCTACTTTGCGATATTAAGCATCCTATATGTACCTATGGGTTTGTTCATTCAGTTGTGTGCTTCATATAAAGTCCCATTATTTTCCCCCCTTCTTATACAATATGTAACAGGGATGGAGGTATATGAATCTGCCCAGTCTTTGCCTCATATAAAGTCCCAATTCCCTTTCCTCATTTATTAAGCAGACAGCCTGTGGTGCTAGATTTTATATTTTGCTATTAAAAATGTTAAAGGCAGACATTTACAAAATTAAGATCTGTTCTGCATCTGATTACATTTCTAAATGAAGTAAAAATTCACTTTACCTCTTACTGAAAGAATCCAATGTGCGTATTCTGCAGATTCCTGTTGGTAAATGTGCCATCAGTTCCTCCATGGTAAAAGGCAAGGTCCCAAAATTATCACTGGGTCACAATATTTATTTGAAACACTAAATGAATAAAGGAAGATTATAAACTTTTTTTTTTTTTTTGCAAAGCTGACTCTTACACTGGGTAATTATTGGCTGTATAATACTGATAATACTTCTGCGCTACTATGAAGTATGTTAGCAAATAAAAGTGTATAGTTCTTGTAAAAATGTGTATGAGGTTGCCGCTTAACACAAACAGTGTTTCCACATATACTATGACAAAAAAAAAATTAAAAGGTGAAGCGCTACCTCCTCCGAAGTAAATTACATAAAAAGTGCTACAACAGTGATAATAGTGCCACCCAGTGGCTAGCTTAAAGGGGTTGTAAAGGTTCGTGCATTGTTGGTTCACTTACCTTTTCCTTCGATTTACCTTCTAAATGTTTTTTTTCTTTGTTTTCTTTGTCTGAATTTCTCACTTCCTGTTCCTCCTCAGTAAGCTGTTCTGGCTGACTAACCCCTGCTCGGATAATGGTGTGAAGTTTACTGCGGAGAAACAGGAAGTGAGAAATTCAGACAAAGAAAAAAAACATTTAGAAGGGAAATCGAAGGAAAATGTAAGTGAACCAACAATGCACTAGCTTAAAGGAACCTATTTAGAAAATAAAAAACAAACCTTTACAACCCCTTTAAGAATAAAGATATAACCCTTCGTAAGCTGCTTACGAATGTGTTATATCTTTATTCTTAAACTAGCCACTGGGTGGCACTATTATCACTGTTGTAGCACTGTTGTAAGACCCCACATCTCTCCTCCAGGCTGGAAAGCCTGAGATAAAAAAAAAAAGAACGATCTCAGGCTTTCCAGCCGAGTCCCGGGCATTGTTTACTTCCGCCAGCCTGGACGTGAAGTCATAACGTTGCGCATGGGCCTCCGAGAGTCATAGAGACTGTCGGGGACCATCTGTCCCTCGATTTTCTCTATGGCTAACTTCCGGCACCAGAGGATTCCTTCTGCGGGCCCGCCCATCGCACGGGCGAAATGGTAGAAGCACCGGAGGGTGGCATACAGCTCATGACAACCCAAAAATCCTATCTCAAAAAATTAGCATATTTCATCCGACCAATAAAAGAAAAGTGTCTTTAATACAAAAAAAGTCAACCTTCAAATAATTATGTTCAGTTATGCACTCAATACTTGGTCGGGAATCCTTTTGCAGAAATGACTGCTTCAATGCGGCGTGGCATGGAGGCAACCAGCCTGTGGCACTGCTGAGGTATTATGGAGGCTCAGGATGCTTCGATAGCGGCCTTAAGCTCATCCAGAGTGTTGGGTCTTGCGTCTTTCAACTTTCTCTTCCCAATATCCCACAGATTCTCTATGGGGTTCAGGTCAGGAGAGTTGGCAGGCCAATTGAGCACAGTAATACCATGGTCAGTAAACCATTTACCAGTGGTTTTGGCACTGTGAGCAGGTGCCAGGTCGTGCTGAAAAATGAAATCTTCATCTCCATAAAGCTTTTCAGCAGATGGAAGCATGAAGTGCTCCAAAATCTCCTGATAGCTAGCTGCATTGACCCTGCCCTTGATAAAACACAGTGGACCAACACCAGCAGCTGACATGGCACCCCAGACCATCACTGACTGTGGGTACTTGACACTGGACTTCAGGCATTTTGGCATTTCCCTCTCCCCAGTCTTCCTCCAGACTCTGGCACCTTGATTTCCGAATGACATGCAAAATTTGCTTTCATCCGAAAAAAGTACTTTGGACCACTGAGCAACAGTCCAGTGCTGCTTCTCTGTAGCCCAGGTCAGGCGCTTCTGCCGCTGTTTCTGGTTCAAAAGTGGCTTGACCTGGGGAATGCGGCACCTGTAGCCCATTTCCTGCACACGCCTGTTCATGGTGGCTCTGGATGTTTCTACTCCAGACTCAGTCCACTGCTTCCGCAGGTCCTCCAAGGTCTGGAATCGGTCCTTCTCCACAATCTTCTTCAGGGTCCGGTCACCTCTTCTCGTTGTGCAGCGTTTTCTGCCACACTTTTTCCTTCCCACAGACTTCCCACTGAGGTGCCTTGATACAGCACTCTGGGAACAGCCTATTCGTTCAGAAATTTCTTTCTGTGTCTTACCCTCTTGCTTGAGGGTGTCAATGATGGCCTTCTGGACAGCAGTCAGGTCGGCAGTCTTACCCATGATTGCGGTTTTGAGTAATGAACCAGGCTGGGAGTTTTTAAAAGCCTCAGGAATCTTTTGCAGGTGTTTAGAGTTAATTAGTTGATTCAGATGATTAGGTTAATAGCTCGTTTAGAGAACCTTTTCATGATATGCTAATTTTTTGAGATAGGAATTTTGGGTTGTCATGAGCTGTATGCCAAAATCATCAATATTAAAACAAGAAAAGGCTTGAACTACTTCAGTTGTGTGTAATGAATCTAAAATATATGAAAGTCTAATGTTTATCAGTACATTACAGAAAATAATGAACTTTATCACAATATGCTAATTTTTTGAGAAGGACCTGTATATATTGCCTGTAACTGCAGGCATCATTCAGATATCCCCACTGAAAGCCCAGGACATCATATGTTGTTCTGCGGTATGGAAGTGGTTTTAAAGGCCAGCTCATTTGATCCTTTTTTGTTTGTGTGTGAATGGTTGCCCAGCAAGTGTAAAGGGAAATAATATCAGTTGGACTCAAAACTCATCACCTCCCTGGCGATGTCCCCTGCAGTAATCTTTTTCCTCCACTAGATGTTTTCAGTTTTTCATGTTGAATGATGGCCAGCGCCATTGAATCTGGACGAATTAAGGCATTCTGTGAGCACAGGGCATCACAGAACAATTCCCTGAGGAGGTGTTACCACAGACCCTGCTCTCCCAGTGTAATGATGAGTATCACTTAGTCCATCACATAATACACCACCCACTAGCAGAGAAAAGGTAAAAAGGATGCTGCATGTCATGTGTCATGACATAGGCTGAATATTTAGGCTGGGTTCACACTAGTGCGAATTGGATGCAGTTTGTCCCGCATCCAATTTGCATGACAGGAGATTGTGACTGGCTCTCAATGGGTTCACTCATCTCCGTGGCGTATGGGGAGCGAATTTCACGGGAGTCCTTTGCATCTTTGACTTCGTTTCGGGTCTGAATTCAGGCAAAAATTTGGGTCTGATTTGTCCCTGAAACAGAGAACAGGGACGCACTGGACCCCTGCTGTAAACCGCATCTGGCATCAGTGTGAACCCAGCCTTAGTAAAAAGTATGTTTAAAAAAAAAGCATAAATGACACACTGGGAGGCCTCCAGTGTTGAAAGTAGGGGTGTGGGGATTGGACAGGAGAGGCTGATGTCACACAAGCAACACCTTGCCAGCAGCAGAATCACTAAATAAAAAATAAAAAATTACAACTTTATAAATGCTGTGTGAGTTTGGCTAGAAAAAAATATAATGCGTTTGTGTATTGGTAATAAAATTGTATTGAAACATGGTGAGAAAGCAAAATGATGTCCTTGGCTGAATTGAAATGGGCCATATGTGAATAAGGGTGGTGGGCGTTGGGGACAAAACCATCACCTCTTTGTCATTGTTCTGTATTTTTCTTAAGATATATACTGTATGTTTACTGGATAACCAGGGTGATAAGCTATCTGATGGTGTTGTGATGCCCTAGAGAAGGAGATGAATAGCTTGTTTAACTTATCCAAGATACAGTAGTAGTAGATATGTTGGTGCTTATGTATTAAACGTGTGCTATCAAAAAAATCTTGTTATCTGTAACAAATAATCAGAATCTTTAATACATTTCCATTGCAGAAATTACATTTGGATGCTTATTGATTGGTATAGGCAATAATCAATGTTCTTGTTAATAATCTTGTGAATAATGTTCACATATGAGCCTCTCTGTGGACGTCTCTATATCTTTCATGACATTACGCTTTGCCAGTTCAGTAGAGACTGTTGTAAACCAGTGCTTTATAATCTGTTTGGTCATAACGTCTCTTATGCCGCGTACACACGATCGGAATTTCCGACAACAAATGTTCGATGTGAGCTTTTGGTCGGATATTCCAACCGTGTGTAGGCTCCATCGGACATTTGCTGTCAGAATTTCCGACAACAAATGATTGAAAGCTGGTTCTCAATTTTTCCAACTACAAAAGTTGTGATCGGAAATTCCGATCATGTGTATCCAATTCCGACACACAAAAATCCTACACATGCTCGGAATCAATTTGACGCATGCTCGGAATCATTGTACTTAATTTTTCTCGGCTCGTCGTAGTGTTGTACGTCCCCGCGTTCTTGACGTTCGGAATTTCCGAGCAACATTTGTGTGACCATGTGTTTGCAAGACAAGTTTGAGCCAACATCTGTCTGAAAAATTATCAGCGGTTTTGTTGTCGGTATGTCCGATCGTGTGTACGCGGCATTAGTGTTCTCACTTAAATCTAATTAGCTGCAATCTATTATTGGTAACAAAATTCAAGCTGGTTATATTAAATATAGAACTTCCTACCAGATGGAAATGTGGACTGCATAAATCTCACCTCCAAGTACATCTCTGCTTTAATTTTACAATTGTAGCGGGTATGTACTTTCCCGGGTGTAAATTTAACTGGCAGAGACACCAGTGATGTGTAATTCCCTGCAGCCCAGCAGGTGGCGCTGTCGCCATGGGCTGGGGGTTGAGCCATTGCTGTGTGCCGGGCCTCCTTTTTGTCCTCTCTCGGCAGTGGTATGGTGGGGCGGGGAACCCGCCGTGCTTGCTGGGAGAGGGTATAAAGGAGCCGCCATCTTTGTCACGGGGTCGAGTCCCAGGCACCTTCAGCCTGTGGGCGGTGGTTCGTGTCGGTCCTCTAGGCAGCCTAGGCCTAGAGGACAGCCGGAGATCGTGTTCCATCTCAGGCACCTTTAGCCTGGGGTGAGGTACTCGAGAGGAGGTCTGGAGCTCAGTGCCCAACACTGAGTTCCGCGAGGGACAGAGGTCCTAGGGAACCCAGGGATTGGATACCCGAATCCGGAAGGCGTAATGGACCGGGGGGAGCTCTTCACTTGAAGACCGGGCGCAGCAGATTGCCAGTGACAGGTGAGCCTCCCACCGGAGACCGCCTGAAAGGAAATTCCCCCCTCGCTCGGAGACCGTAACCCACTTTCAGGAAGGAGAGTTCATTGTGTCTGGGCCTACTCGCATCCACACCTCCTTTTCTGATTATGCTGTTCACTTGAGAAGAATAAAGGAGTGTTGGACTTTAATGGTGTGGGGCTCTTTTCTGGTGGACATTGTTCAAGGTAATCTCACGTGGAGGTTTTAGGTGCACAACACTGACCCGAAGGTAGAGAAAGAACTTTGCTTACACCGCACTGACACCTGTGGTGAAGGCCAGGCGTGGTGTCCCCGCTCTCTCCCCTCTAAGGTACCCCTAGACAAGAAGAGAAACGAGCTGATGCAAAGAGGGGAGTGAGGAGGGCGCTACACGTGGGGGCTCGGGTCCGGTATAGAGTTTGTGCACCACGGAATTGAACGTGTCTGCTGGAGGAGTTACGCGAGTAGGCAGGCCTTCATTGGCCGAAGTGCATCCCTGTTCTCGAAGTCGTGGACATGACCCATTGAAGGGAAAGGCCCGCGCAGAAGAGCGAGGAGAGGGGGAAGCTCAGACGTGTGAGGGACTACACGTGGGGGCTTCTATTTGCACTGCGCCACCAGGCACACCCCCATCGCTTAGTTCGTGGGCGTGACTCAGAAACAGAAAAGAAGAAAAGCCCGCGAACTGGAGCAAAGGGGAGGAGTCCAATACGTGTGAAGGACTACACGTGGGACGTTGGCGCAAAAACTTGGCAGTGTGCGATGGATCAGCAACAGCCATGTTCGGACATACCGCGTGGATTCCAGTTCACCCTTCCACCACGACATTGACTGCTGCTGCTCCGGTAAAGGATACGGGGATCCGGCTAAAGCCAAGGGGTCGATTCGCCCTGTATTCGTGCATGGACGTTGAGGCCCTGGGTGTGATTTGTCCCGGCTGTTCGGGACTGGTGTGCCAACTGAAGCCATTCGGGCGATGCGAGGCTTGTGGGGAGTTCCTGTTTGAAGTGGATCCAGCGGTGGAGAAACCGAGAACCATTTACCCCGGCTGTGCTGCAGGCAACACCACTCAAAGAGGAGGAATCACTGCTTTGACAGCCATCCCTGCGCACACAGCGACCGCGGAGGAGGTGGTGAAAACTCAACAGGAGAAATCCGAGGATGCTGACTCGGTCACCACTTTCTCGCAGTGTCCCCCACCAAAGAGAAAGACCGGGATGGTAGCCCCGACCAGCGGTTGTGGTGGACCATCTCGCCCGCTTACGCCCGGCCAGAATGGATCCGTCGACAAGAGTTACGGACGTCCCGATTCAAGCAAAGGCCGAGGTAAGCCTGGCGGAGAGATTTGGTGTGTGGGAAGAGGTGAAAGCTCAGTCTCCACTACAGGGTGCCTGCCCGCGGAGGAGTGTGGCACCTCTGACCTGGAGTCGTTCTCGGATATGGGAGATGACGTTGCTATAGATGAACTGTTTGCAGAAAAGGGCTGGGACAAGGTACCTCTCGCTTCATCCCGGGGAACCAGGGATCCACCCATGTCTACAGGGGAGAGTACGCCCCGGGTGGAGGCACCAGCGCCTGAAGAGAGGTCCCGTTCCCGGCCTGCCTCTACATCCCCGGTACCATCTGTACCGAAGACCGGGGAAAAGAGACTGTTACTGCGGGCACCAATGCCCTGACCAGACGTGGTCAAGGTCCCTCGCCACCCGGACTCAATAGTTTTGCCTGGCGAAGGGGACAGAGCTACTATGCCTCCTTTGGCCAGACTACAACGCCTATTTGGTCGGAAGGTTGCTGCAGAGTACGGATGGGAGTATCCATACTTGTCCAAGGAACTGCTCTATGAGGTGGGGGTGTGCCGGGAGCGCTGGTACAATGACTTTGTGTGGACTCACCTTCAGATTCCACACGCACGCAGGTACCTGGCATGCTCTCCCAAGGCCTCTCAACGTTTTAAGGACTGCAAGGCAGAGTGGATGTTGGGACGGCACATCCATGCAGACAAGGTGCTGATCCGGCGCAAGGAAGGAGAAGATGTAGAGTATCATCTGGAGACCATGGACCAGCACTTGAAGCCGCTTGTTCTGCCGCATCCTCGTTTCTACCTGTAGGAGAGAAAAGACTCCGTTCTTGTTATGCTGCTGAACTTTCTGGGGCCTGTTGCTTTCGTTGCCCAGAGGAATGAAGAACTGTTCCTAGTTTGTTCTTCACTTTTCCAGCAAGAGATCATGGACTCTGGGGTAGATAGGGCCAAAGAGAAGAGGAAAAGTTCCACGAGTGCAGTTACCGCGACACTGTCACCAGGTGGCAGTGTTGCGCAACGTTACACACTTTACACACACTCACTCCTTGGAGGAAAGGGATTTCTTTACGGAGAAGTTTCTTTTCTCTCACACGAAATACATGTGTCAGGGTTTATGTGTGGTGATTTCGTTTTTTTTTCCCTCTGCAGGAGAGCATCCCATCAAGATCACTGAGAATGGGGTGGAGCTTAGTCAGGATGTGTGGGAAAAGTATAATGTGAATATGTGATTCAAAGTTATGGTTAACTGTTGTTGTTCCCCTTCCCTTTTATATAGGGCTCAGACACAATTGCTTTAGTTGATCAAGTTTTTCAAAAGTTTTAGATTTTTGTACAATTGTTAGTTGGTCTCTGGATTGGATTATGCCAGCCCTTGAGGGTATGTTTTGTTCCAGACACTGGGGACCAGTGTCAAATCACCAGGGGGAGAGTGTAGCGGGTATGTACTTTCCCGGATGTAAATTTAACTGGCAGAGACACCAGTGATGTGTAATTCCCTGCAGCCCAGCAGGTGGCGCTGTCACCATGGGCTGGGGGTTGAGCCATTGCTGTGTGCTGGGCCTCCTTTTTGTCCTCTCTTGGCAGTGGTATGGTGGGGCGGGGAACCCGCCGTGCTTGCTGGGAGAGGGTATAAAGGGGCCGGCCATCTTTGTCACGGGGTCGAGTCCCAGGCACATTCAGCCTGTGGGTGGTGGTTCATGTCGGTCCTCTAGGTGGCCTAGGCCTAGAGGACAGCCGGAGGTAGTGTTCCATCTCAGGCACCTTTAGCCTGGGGTGAGGTACTCGAGAGGAGGTCTGGAGCTCAGTGCCCAACACTGAGTTCCGCGAGGGAAGGAGGTCCTAGGGAACCCAGGGATTGGGTACCCGAATCCGGAAGGCGTAATGGACCGGGGGGAGCTCCTCACTTGAAGACCGGGTGCAGCAGATTGCCAGTGACAGGTGAGCCTCCCACCGGAGACCGCCTGAAAGGAAATTCCCCCCTCGCTCGGAGACCGTAACCCACTTTCAGGAAGGAAAGTGGAGAGTTCATTGTGTCTGGGCCTACTCGCATCCACACCTCCTTTTCTGTTCTGTTTTCTGAGGGAGTCTAACTGATTATGCTGTTCACTCGAGAAGAATAAAGGAGTGTTAAAGGAGTGTTGGACTTTAATGGTGTGGGGCTCTTTTCTGGTGGAAATTGTTCAAGGTAATCTCACGTGGAGGTTTTAGGTGCACAACACTGACCCGAAGGTAGAGAAAGAACTTTGTTTACACCACACTGACACCTGTGGTGAAGGCCAGGCGTGGTGTCCCCGCTCTCTCCCCTCTAAGGTACCCCTGGACAAGAAGAGAAACGAGCTGATGCAAAGAGGGGAGTGAGGAGGGCGCTACACAATGTTACCTGCTAATGTTACAATGTCCCTGTCAAATCTGAGCCCTTCAGTGGCTATTATAGGCACCCTTAACGGACAAGGTTCAGATGAGTGGGCCTGTTTAGCCCATACGTCACTAGTTGGGCCAAGAATAACTGTAAGGATTTCAGAAGAGGGTTATGATCTATAAAAAAACTGTTAGAATAGCCAACAATCCTCAGATCCACAAGTAGGATAAGAATATGCTCTTTTCAAGATGACAACTTTAGAAATAGTAGCACTGGAGCTTGGTTTGGAACTTGTGTGGTGAGTGCTTCTTTCTAGTAGTAATGGTCATGTTATCAGCCTAAGGTGAGGTACCAATCATTAGGTAAGTCCATGTTCAAGTCAAGCCAAAGGTTGTATCCATCTGGACAGGGAGTAAGACAGAAGTACAGCTGGGAAGTATAGCCACAGGTCATTGTCGGGGTAAACAGAGCTAAATGGCAAAAGAAAATACTGTATGTGGTCAGTAAATTAATTGGAGTCAGGGCAGATGGAGTTCAAATGAGGAAAGGGGCAAGTGAGTCTAGTAACTAGGGCCAATCTGGAATACAGATTGCAAAAAAAATCTTTATTTTCACCTGGTTCCTGGTCCTTTAAGTCCTAGGATGACAATGCTTAAAATGTATGTCAATGCAAAAGAAGTAAAAAACACACAAACACACTAAGCACTATTACCCACTTGTCCCCGCCCACTGTCAATTGACGGCGGGCGGAGGATACTCTCGTTCTGGGAGGACGTCATATGACGTCCTCCCTTTAAAACGAGCTAGGAGGCGCGCGCGCGCCGCGTTCACAAGGCCCCGGTGCGCGTGCCCGGCGGCCGCGATTGCCGCCGGGCACCCGCGATTGCCCGGGAAACGAGCAGGAAAGTGGATCTGTGTGTGTAAACACAGAGATCCACATCCTGTGAGGGAGAGGGGACCGATGGTGTGTCCCTTGTACATAGGGACAACCATCGGTCACCTCCCCCAGTCAGTCCCCTCCCCCCACAGTAAGAACACTTTGAGGGAACATATTTAACCCCTTCCCGCCCCCTAGTGGTTAACCCCTTCCCTGCCAATCACATTTATACAGTAATCAATGCATTTTTATAGCAGGGATCGCTGTATAAATGTGAATGGTCCCAAAAATGTGTCAAAAGTGTCCGATGTGTCCGCCGCAATATCGCTGTCACAATAAAAAATCGCAGATCGCCGCTATTATTAATAAAAAAATTAAAATGCTATAAATCTATCCCCTATTTTGTACACGCTATAACTTTTGCGCAAACCAATCAATATGCGCTTATTGCCTTTTTTTATTGCGATTTTTTTTTTTACCAAAAATATGTAGAAGAATACGGATCGGCCTAAACTGAGGAAAATGTTATTTAAAAAAAAAAATGGGTATTTATTATAGCAAAAAGTAAAAAATTGTGTTTTTTTTCCAAACTGGACGCTATTCTTTTGTTTATAGCGCAAAAAATAAAAACCGCAGAGGTGATCAAATACCACCAAAAGAAAGCTCTATTTGTGGGAAAAAAAGGACACAAATTTCGTTTGGGAGCCACGTCGCACGACCGCGCAATTGTCATTCAAAGTGTGACAGCGCTGAAAGCTGAAAAATGGCTTGGGCAGGAAGGGGGTTTTCGTGCACAGTAGAGAAGTGGTTAAAAACATACAGCTTACCGTAATTTTCATATATATATATATATATATATATATATATATATATATGTAGCGATATCACCCCTCTCACTCCTTCTTATTCTCGGCTTGTTATTCTTGTTTAGGGGTTTAGTACTGGGGGGAGGGATGCGATACACCACAGCCCATGTCCTCCA
Source organism: Rana muscosa (assembly GCA_029206835.1). NCBI lineage: Eukaryota > Metazoa > Chordata > Amphibia > Anura > Ranidae > Rana > Rana muscosa. Next base: position 931,991,852 of record CM055116.1, read on the forward strand.
GCAGGGATGATCCGAAGACCCCCCTGTTCGGTTCGCACCAGAACCTGCGAACAGACAGAATGTTCGCGTGCACTTTAGAACCCTATTATATACAATGGACTCGAACGTTCGAAATCTAAAGTGCTAATTATAAAGGCTAATATGCAATTTATTGTCCTAAAAAGTGTTTGGGGACCCGGGTCCTGCCCCAGGGAACATGTATCAATGCAAAAAAAAGTTAAAAAAATAGACGTTTTTACGGGAGCGGTGATTTTAATAATGCTTAAAATGAAAAAATAAAAGTAAAATTTTCCTTTAAATTTTGTACCTGGGGGGTGTGTATGATATGCATGTAAAGGGCTGCATGTTTCCCGTGCTTAGAACTGTCCCTGCACAAAGTGTCATTTTTGAAGGAAAAAAAGTCATTTAAAACTCACTCGCGGCTACGCTCTACGAGGGGGCAGACCTGATGGGAACTTCCTTCACTGTGTAATACATGAATAGACCCGCCCCTTCTCGCGTTCCGCATCTGGTCCTAATGGGGAACTTTAGAAGGGGCGGGTCTATACATTTAAAACACTGCAGAGGAAGTTCCCCATCAGAACCGCTCAGGCACAACCAATGACAGACAGCGCTGGACATTGGGATCGCCGCGGGACACTGGATTTCATTGCTGGAATGTTTTTTTTTTTTAATAAAGGACTTTTCCAAGGTGTTTGTGTGTTTTTATTTACATTTTTTTACACTTTCTTCATGAAATGGTAGGGGTACAATGTACCCCTTACCAATTCACATAGGGGGGGGGCGGGATCTGGGGGTCCCCTTTGTTAAAGGGGTCTTCCAGATTCCGATAAGCCCCCCGCCCGCAGACCCCCACAACCACCGGGCAAGGGTTGTGGGGATGAGGCCCTTGTCCCCATCAACATGGGGACATCCTCCCCATGTTGAGGGCATGTGGCCTGGTACGGTTCAGGAGGGAGGGGGGGCCGCCCTCTCGACTCCCCCTCTTCCCCTGCGGCTGGCCATGTTGCGTGCTCGGATAAGGGTCTGTTATGGATTTTTGGGGGGACTCCACGCCATTTTTAAAATTTGGGGTGGAGTTCCCCTTAAAATCCATGCCAGATCTGAAGGGCCTGGTATGGATATTTAGGGGGAACCGCATGCCATTTTTTTTTAAATTTGCGGTGCGGTTCCCCTTAATATCCATTCCAGACCTGAAGGGCCTGGGAATTGAATTTGGGGGAACCCCCATGCTTTTTTTTTATCAATGACTTTTCTATGTATTGATAAAAGCCGACAATTCATTAATAGCCGCGAGTGAGTTTTAAATGAATTTTTTTCCTTCAAAAATTACACTTTGTGCAGGGACAGTTCTAAGCACGGGAAACAAGCGCGACTTTACATGCATACTATACACACCCACTAGGTACGAAATTTAAAGGAATATTTCACTTTTTTTGTTTCACTTTAAGCATTATTAAAATCACTGCTCCTAAAAAAACGGCCGTTTTTAAAACTTTTTTTTGCATTGATACATGTCCCCTGGGGCAGGACCCGGGTCCCCAAACACTTTTTAGGACAATAACTTGCATATAAGCCTTTATAATTAGCACTTTAGATTTCTCCCATAGACTTTTCGAATTTGCCGCGAACACCCCAAATTGTTTGTTGTTCGGCGAACAGGCAATGTTCGAGTCGAACATGAGTTCGACTCGAACTCGAAGCTCATCCCTATCCTCCAGAGAGACTGGAGGTAAAAGCCAGAACTATCGGGTTTTGTGTGTGTGTTCCAGAGTCCAATCCTTTCTTCGAATTTACTCCCTTTGCTCCTAGTAACCAGAGTTCCACACACTGAAAAGGTCCAACTCGTATTTATTCTCTTCCAGCAATAAATAGTCATACAGCACAGACAGGTTGAGACCCATAGAACACTTCAGTATTTGTGGGTAGTAGGTCAAGGCACAATTCTTTAAGTAGAGCTAACCATTGTGGTGTCACCAATGGTTAGGATGTATAGTCACTGCCACCGACTATATAGAACCAGAGCATGAATTACCTTTGCTATCACAGCCCCTGTCAGAGGGAAGACATCCGTCCAAGAGAGTTACCGGAGGCCTCTCCGTCACCGGCAAATGCTGCGCCAGACTTTCCGGAGAAGTTCCGCTCACCGGCCTCCTCAATCTCAGACACGGGCACCCAAGGCATTAGAGCCCCCTCGGATTCCTCCACCCTCGTGGAACTCAGTCGAAGGTACTGAGTCCCAGGCCTCCGCATTAGTACCTCACCCCAGGCTAAAGGTGCCTGGGATGGACTCCATCTCCCGCTCAGGCCAGGTCAAGGGCACCTGGGCCCGGAACTCCGGAACGCCAGCACCCAGGCTGAAGGTGCCTGGGTGCGGCTGCGTTCCTCCGACTCTGAACCCCAAGGTCAGGGCGTCCGCCCCCTTTATCTCCTCTCCCTATGCGTCACAGCAGGTTCCCCTCCCCGCTGTACCAACGCCAGGAAAGGACAAAAAGGGATGCAGTCTTGCGGTGAGTGTTCAGCTCCAGCCCAGGGCGACAGCGCCACCTGCCGCAGGGAACCTCACACCACCAGAGTCCTCCAAGAACCATAAAAGGGTCTCAGATTCCCTAACAATCAGTGCATCTGGGTTACACTACCACCCAGATGCCTCCCCTAAATTCAAATACCCGCTATATATAGTAATATGGTATAGTAATGTGGTAATATGGCTGCTCTTCACCCTCCTCTCTCACAACTTGGAGGTCTTGGTGGGGCCTGCAGAAGATGCTTGGCGTCTTTCGCTGACACTGTGCAAGGAGATCTATGGAAACCCTGAGCTGCTCTGCAAGGAGCGCAGCTCCTGCCAATCTCAAACTGTTGTGAGCTGGATGGAGGTGTGGCAGCTGAATCTGACTATGGGGCTACAGATGGCACCACATGGCATGGTATCCTGTAGTTCCAAATTCAGAAGACATGATGCAAACTGACCACGTTAGAACGGATCTTCTTCCTTGCCTAGTGTGCTCTGTTTAAAACAGCTACCAAGGGGAACTGGAAAAATCACCAGGTAATTAGCAAAAACCAGGGCAATGGCCTGCTTTTAATATGAACTATAAATAAAATACAACACATTGGTGGGATATTGTTTTATGGAGAAAAACCTGTATGTACGGAGAAGCAATGTTGAAAACCTAAGACAGGAACTGTGTAGGTACTACAAAACACCTCCCTCTCCTCATTTCCATAGCTAGTTGGAAGCACTTTGTAGTTCACAAAAATAATCTGACATTGTTTGAGATTTCAGTACAACATTGCTAACTCATTGTCAACTCATTACAGCAGGGACATTTCTAGGATTTTAAAAGACCTGGGTCATTTTTGGGCACCATAAGGAGAGTGTTTATGTTGTGTGTCATTCATAATGCAGTGAACAGTGGGTGTGGCCAAATCTCATCAGCAGTGAGAGGGGCTTAAATGGATATGGTTAGAAAAAACCTGAGCATACTAACTATATGCACAGCACACATGTAATGCCCCCAATGGTATGCTTTATTTGCTGTCAGAAGCAAGAGTCTCACATGCATGTAAGCCTCCAGACATTAATTTAAAAAATGAAATGCTTCCATTACATATGCTTTTGTGGACACTGAAAATAGACAGAGAGCTAACATTTTGTTTAAAGTCTATCTTGAAAAAGCACTTTAGGGAATGCTTAGCAACCAGCAATGAACACTTTGGTCAGAAGTATGCAATGTAAAATATAGTGTAAATAGCGCAGGAATCTATAACACAAAGGGTGCAGAGATCAGTGGTGTGTAATTCAAGGATTACAGGGAACTGAAATACATAAAGCACAGATCGCAAAGGTCAAGAGAGGTGCAACGCAATGTGTACAGGGGCGGGAGTATGCAATGTACAGGAGTGCAGGGGTCCGAGTGTGTAAAGCACAGAATGTAGGGGTCAGGAGACTGTAATGCATGGAGTGCAGGGCACAGGATTATGTAATGCACAAAATGAAGGTGTCAAGTTGTGTGAGATAGAGAGTGCAGAGATCAGGGGTGTGTAATGCACAGTATGCAGGGGTAAGGAGTACATAATTCACACAGTGCATGGGTCAAGGGTATGTAATTCACAGAGTGCTGGGGACAAGAGTATGTGAGACAAAGATGTGTAATACACAGAGTCCAGGGGTGTGTAATGACAAAATGCAGGGGTCAGGAGCAAGTGGTGTAGTCAGAAGCACATCATGTGCAGAGTGCAGGGGGCTGGAGTATGTAAAGCACAAAATGTAGAGGTAAGGGTTAGAGTTGAGCGGACACCTGGATGTTCGGATTTGACGGGTTCGGCCGGACTTCGGTAAAAAGTTTGAGGACTGAACTTGACCCGAACTTGACCCTGAACCTGAACCCCATTGAAGTCAATGGGGACCCGAACTTCTGAGGACCATTCGCGCTTGTTTCCCGTGCTTAGAACTGTCCCTGCACAAAGTGTAATTTCTGAAGGAAAAAAAGTCATTTAAAATTCACTCGCGGCTATTAATGAATTGTCGGCTCCCGGAAATACATAGAAAAGTCATTGATAAAAAAAAAAAAAAAGCGTGAGGGTTCCCCCAAATTCAATTACCAGGCCCTTCAGGTCTGGTATGGATATTAAGGGGAACCCTGCCGCAAATTTAAAAAAAATGCGTGCGGTTCCCCCAAATATCCATACCAGGCCCTTCAGGTCTGATATGGATTTTAAGGGGATCTCCACCCCAAGTAAAAAAAAAAATGGCGTGGAGTACCCCCAAAAATTCAGACCAGACCCTTTATCCGAGCACGCAACCTGGCAGGCCGCAGGAAAATACGGGGGACGAGAGAGCGCCCCCCCTCCTGAACCGTACCAGGCCACATGCCCTCAACATGGGGAGGATGTCCCCATGTTGATGGGGACAAGGGCCTCATCCCCACAATCCTTGCCCGGTGGTTGTGGGGGTCTGCGGGCGGGCGGCTTATCGGAATCTGGAAGACCCCTTTAACAAAGGGGACCCCCAGATCCCGCCCTCCCCCATGTGAATTGATAATGGGGTAAATTGTACCCCTACCATTTCACAAAGAAAGTGTAAAAAATAGTAAAAAAAATACACAGACACCATTGGGAAAGTCCTTTATTAAAAATAAAAAAATAAAAACTAAAAATAAACATTCCAGCGATGAAATCCAGTGTCCCGCGGCGATCCCGATGTCCAGCACTGTCCAGACGAAATGTCATTGGCTGAGCCTGAGCGGACCTGATGGGGAACTTCCTCGGCAGTGTATTAAATGAATAGACCCGCCCCTTCTAAAGTTCCCCATCAGGTCCGCTCAGCCAATGACTTAGTGTAAGGCTGAGGACCTGATGCGGAACGTGAGAAGGGGCGAGAGGCTATCAGAAATGTCTGGATTAAAAAGCACATTTGTAAGGGGGGGACAAGGGGATGACAGGGAGTACTTACTAGAACACTGCTTCCAAATGGTAAGGGTAAAAAGCATGGGGTTCAAACTGATTTTGCGCAAATGAGGGACATATTTATCAGAGGAAGGCCATAACAAGGAGCATGGGTGAGCAGGGACCGTAATTCCCATCTCAATCTCCGACAATTTATTCAGAGATTTTCTAGACGTCCAAGAGGCTATAGCTCTCAAATGAGTGGCATAATAGTACTTTATGACATCTGGGGCCCCCAGACCTCCACGAGAACGTGGAGCTAAAAGGACTGTCCTAGCTATTCTGTGAGAAGCATCATTCCAAATAAAATTTAGAAAATGTCTGTGGATGGTTCTCAGTTGTGTCATCGGGATCGGGATGGGGAGAGTCTCAAAAAATTGGATTGAGTGCACCAACGGTATCTAAAGGTTTTTTGTAGATGGGTAAGCGTATCAGGTGGGACATTTATTGGTAAGGCTTCTGTTTTAGATGGGTTTACTTTAAAGCCCGAGAGGCTGCCAAATAGGTCAAGAAGTTTGTGGAGAGAAGGTAATGATATGTGTAGGCGTGTATTGGTCAACAGAATATCATCTGCAAAGAGGGACAGCTTGTACTCCCTGTGTCTCAGCGCCACTCCCCCTATATCGGGGTGAAGTCTAATGGCAGCAGCTAAAGGTTCCAGGCTAAGGATAAACAGTAGAGGGGACAAGGGGCAACCCTGTCTAGTCCCATTGCTAAGGGGGAATGGCGAAGAGACAGAAGAAGACAGCCGGACCTGGGAGGTGGGGATGGAGTATAATGCGGTAAGAGCTTGGACAAATGGACCCGAAAAACCATAAGTTGACAGGGTAGCAAACATGAAGGACCAATTTAAACGGTCAAACGCTTTTTGAGCATCTAAGCTCAATATCAGAGCCGGCTTACCATTCTTGGTTAACAAATCAATAAGGTCTATAGTCCGCCTGGTGTTATCCCCAGCGTGTCTGGAAGGAACAAATCCAACCTGATCTTTGTGTATTAAGGTAGGGGGGAGAAGGGATAATCTCTTTGCCAGTACTTTAGTGAATATTTTATAATCGTAGTTTAAAAGGGCTATTGGGCGGTAGTTATCTGGTAAAGAGGGGTCCTTACCTGGCTTCGGGATAACCGTAATTGTAGGCATGTAAAAATTGTGGGTGAGGAACTGTTCCGGCCATCAGGGATTCAAAAAGGGTCAGCATATGGGGGAGTAAAATTGGAAGAAACTTCTTGTAGTAAGAGTAGGGGAGACCGTCAGGGCCTGGGGCTTTGTGTGCTGGGAGGTGTTTAATGATCTGGGAAATCTCTTCAGCTGTGATAGGTGAATTAAGTCCTTCACGATCTGCTTGGGACAATTTAGGTAAATTTAGAGATTCAACAAAGGAATTAAAATTCTCTTGGGAGAAATAAGATTCTGGCTCTGAGGAAAGACAATTATAACGTTTCTTATAATAGCACTCAAAGACCTTGGTCATGGTTTTAGGGCAATAGGTAGGTTTCCCATTTGGCTGAGTTATAAAATCCGGTATGGAATTGTTGGGTCGGGGTTTAAGGCGGTTAACCAGGATACTATGGGGCTTATTGGCAAACTCATATTTTTGCCTCGACCAAAGCATGGATTTAGTGATTGCACTCATGTCTAAAGATTTGATACGGTTTCTTAAAGAGACCACTTTACGGAGACGACCCACCGTGGGTTGTACAAGAAGGTCTTTCTCAGCTCTCACCAGGTCGGCTAAGAGGGTTGAGCGCTGTAGAGCACGGTCCCTCTTAAGGCAGGATCCAGAGGCTATACATTCACCCCTGAAGACCGCCTTGTGAGCCTCCCAAAGGGTGGAGGTCTTTGACACCGAACCCGCATTGAGTTGGAAGAATTCAGTTAGGTGACGTTGTAAGTGTGAGTGGGTTTCAGGGATATTCAGGAGAGATTCATTAAGATGCCAGTGGCAAGTCCTAGGCGTGGGTGTGGACAGTATAAGATTCAGGGTAATAGGCGCATGGTCAGACCATGTGATCGGGTGAATGTTAGAGTCAACTAGATGCGTCAAAAGCGGTGGTGAGATGAAGAAATGGTCTAACCTCGTATACAGCCTGTGTGGAGGGGAGAAAAAAGTAAATTGCTTAGCTATCGGGTGTTTCACTCTCCAGGAGTCTAGCAACTTGTGGGTTCTAAGTAATCTACGGAATGCGATGGAGGATTTTTGTACCTGTGTTGAGGGTGGATTTTGAAGCAGGGAGAACCTGTCTTTGGTTGGGGACATACACAAATTAAAATCTCCACCTATTATCATAAAGGGTTGGGAGAAAGCCTTGAGCCTCTCAAAAAAATCTTCAAGGAACCCAATCTGTTTTGAGTTGGGAGCATATACGTTTGCAAGTGTGAAGGATGTGTTCATGTGGTCACAGTCCAGGAGAATAAAACAGCCATGTGGGTCCAGAAATGAGGATTTGACCCAGGTGGCAGAGGTCTTCCTAAAAAGGATGGCCACCCCTGCTTTACCAGAGGGGTCAGAGGCCACAAAAGTAGTGGGGAAGTGCTTAGATGCAAATTTAAATGAACCATCAGCCTTAAAATGGGTCTCCTGGACCATGACCACATCCGCACCAGAAGATCTGAACTCCTTCAGCGCCATCCAGCGTTTAGAAATGGAGCCCAGGCCCTTAACATTGTAGGATAATACATTGATGGCCATTTATAAACATGAACAAGAAAGCATGTGTCACCGTAAATACCATATTGAGAGCACTAACCATGATGCAATAGAACTAGTATCTGGGTTAGTACATTCGAACATTAGAAAATATTGAAAAGTAGTGGAAACACAGCCGTGTTTCTTGGAATGGTCAAAAATTGACCTATAGGAAGTTAAGTAATACAAAAAACATAAACATTTAAATCTAAACAGTATAGGTAGGATCCAACAACATTGAAGGAGGTAGTCAGGGTCCAAAAAAAGATGGACAAAAAGTATTGATCGTTTGTGGGGTCCATGCAAAAATTGGACCAGGAAAAAATAGAAGCATAAACAGATCGCAATCAAGGATCATGAATAATAGGGGGGCATGGCAGCCCGCAGGGACCAACTCACCAGCCCCAGTCCATTCCGAACAGCATTGGCAGCATTAAAGGAAACTAAACAGGAGTTTGTCATCATAGAGCAGTACAGGGACTTCCATCTCAGTGGAGGGAGAAGTAACCGAACATTCAAGCCAGAGGCCGCAGGTAGCAAAAACTGATAACATTGAAGTGATAACAGAGAAAGACAATCCAGGCATGGATCAGGGCCTCCATTCAAGAGGATATACAACTACATTTCAGTGTAGGCGAAATCAGATTGGGCCTTTCAATTAGAAAGCTCTCTGGGGAGTAAAAGTAGCATTGCGAGGCCTCCGACGTGCAGGGGTCCAAATCTTCCCGGGGGTGGAGAGAGGTCTGGATAGTGTTGGTTGCGGTATCAAATCCTCTCAGGAATGGGGGGAAGACCTAGGTTTCTGATGAAAGGGTCACATTCCTGCAAGTCTCTCAGAGAGTGTTGTGAGCCATCCATAGTTACAGTGAGACGGAAGGGGAAACCCCAGCGATAGGGAACTTGGTGATTTTGTAACTGAGCTGTGACAGGTTTCAAGGCTTGGCGTTTAGCCAGAGTGATGGGGGATAAATCACTAAAAAGCTGCATTTTTGCTCCCCTGAAATCAATTCTTGATCTGTTGCAAGTGGCGATGGTCAGGGCCTCTTTGCTTTCATAGAAATGGAAGCGTACTATTATATCTCTGGGGTTCGCACCCTGGGGAGGTTTAGGAGCCAGGGACCTGTGTGCCCTGTCAAGCCGCCAGTCTATATCTGGTATGTCAGGGGCTAGGTAGATGAACAAGGCTAGCAAATATGAACGGATGTCTTTGTCAATAATTGATTCCGGAACCCCACGGATTCGCAGGTTCTGCCTCCGTTCCCTGTTCTCGAGATCTTCCTGTTGTAATTGTAACTGCGTCACTGCGTTTTTCAGGGAAGCATTCTTGTCTTCTATGACATGAACATAGTTGATCATATCATCAAATTTTTTCTCTAGAGTGTCTGTACGTTCCCCTAGGTGGTCTATCTCCCCTCTGAGCTTGTGGGCTAATTTGCTTACCGCCTTAGTAATGTTAGCCATGAGGCCTTGAAGCAGGGCCTGAGGCCGGAGATCGAGTACTTCCACAGTCACTAGGGCTGTCATCGGAGGCTGTAATGAGGTCTGCGGGTGTTGTGGTTGCTGCTCGGGCAGAGTAGAGGAGAGATCTCCTAATGGAGTTGCGTCCGGGATCTCCTCCGCGGTCGTCAGATTACCTGAGGCCGGGGATTGAGGGCTATACGAAAAGCGATCCATGTGGAGGGAGAGATGGGATTCGGCCTGCGGCGCGGTCGTCTTATAGAAGCGTCGCTGATCTCCAATTTTACCCATAAACGGGTTCAATCGATGGCTTAGTAGTTCCCGGAGCTATTAAGACTGCTCCCTGAGCGAAAGGCGCGGATGTAGCGGAGTGGGAGTCACGAAAGGACGGGATGAGGCTGGAGCTCTGGTCCTAAGCGTCCGCCATCTTCACGAGCCGTGCATGCGCCCCCTAAATGACTTTTTTTCCTTCAGAAATTACACTTTGTGCAGGGACAGTTCTAAGCACGGGAAACAAGCGCGACTTTACATGCATATTGCCGAACACCGGACTCGAACCCGAACATACAGTCAATTGTTTGGGTCCGGGTCCGGGACCCCAAAACCCAAAAGTTCGGTACGGACCCGAAATTTACAGTTCAGGTCCGCTCAACCCTAGTAAGGGTGTTTAATGCACCGATTGCAGGTGTCAGGAGTAGGGATGAGCTTTGAGTTCGAGTCGAACCCATGTTCGACTCGAACATCGTCTGTTCGGCCGTTCGCCGAATTTCGAAAATTATGGGCAGTTCGCGCCAAATTCGAGTGGCGCGTCTGGCCCATAATTCACTGCGGCATCGCAGTGCATTGCTGGCTGATGATTGGCCAAGCATGCACTATGACTCGCATGCTTTGGCCAATCACAGTGCAGAAAAAACAGGGAGCCATTATTGGCCAAAGCCAGGGTGGCTTTGGCCAATTATGTCTCAGGGGGTTTAGTACACGCCCCACACTATATAAGGCCGCCTGCGTGGTGGCCTTGTGTAGTGTGTTGTGGCGGTGGTTAAAGACAGAGAGAGAGAGACAGTATCATTGTATTTGAGTTAGATAGAGTAGGCAGGCGAGTCAGTTAGCTTCAGTTACAGTGTGTAGAGGATATATATGCATCCTAGGTGTTGTATATATATTTACACACTGTATTCAGTTTAGCTAGATCCGTTCCTGTTATTCTCTATACTGACAGACAGGCAGGTGATTGTGCTAGCTGCAGTATTTTCACTTAGTGTACTGTGTCCTTTGCACAGTGTGCACCTAAAGCTTACCTGAAAACAATTTCTGGTGTTCTGATACAAATACAGGCAGGGAGCTGCAGTATTTTGCTTTAGTGTCCTTTGCACAGTGTGCACCTAAAGCTTACCTCAATACAATTGCTGGTGTTCAGATACAAATACAGGCAGGGAGCTGCAGTATTTTGCTTTAGTGTCCTTTGCACAATGTGCACCTAAAGCTTACCTCAATACAATTGCTGGTGTTCTGATACAAATACAGGCAGGGAGCTGCAGTATTTTGCTTTAGTGTCCTTTGCACAGTGTGCAGCTAAAGCTTACCTCAATACAATTGCTGGTGTTCTGATACAAATACAGGAAGGGAGCTGCAGTATTTTGCTTTAGTGTCCTTTGCACAGTGTGCACCTAAAGTTTACCTCAATACAATTGCTGGTGTTCTGATACAAATACAGGCAGGGAGCTGTAGTATTTTGCTTTAGTGTCCTTTGCACAGCGTGCGCCTAAAGCTTACCTCAATACAATTGCTGGTGTTCTGATACAAATACAGGCAGGGAGCTGTAGTATTTTGCTTTAGTGTCCTTTGCACAGCGTGCGCCTAAAGCTTACCTCAATACAATTGCTGGTGTTCTGATACAAATACAGGCAGGGAGCTGCAGTATTTTGTTTTAGTGTCCTTTGCACAGTGTGCACCTAAAGCTTACATGAATACAATTGCTGGTGTTCTCATACAAATACCACAGGCAGGGAGCTGCAGTATTTTCAGTTAGTGTACAGTGTGCTCTGCACAGTGTACAACTAAAGCTAACTGAAGACAATTTCTGGTGTTCTCATACTAATAATACTACAGGCATGCAGTTGATTCTGCTAGCTGCAGTATAATCAATATATATATATACATCCCAGCTTTGTGCAGCTACATCTCCCTGCAGGCCATTAGTATGTCTGGAAGGACAACAAGGAGAGGCAGACAGTCACAAACCAGTAAAAGAGGGCAAGCAGGCTCTGTGTCTAGAGGCAACAGTGCTGGTTGTGGACACAGTGCATTCTCATCAGCACGTAGCCGTGGGACACGCTTGTCCTTTTTTTCGTCAGCTGGCCGTGTTGAGCCGCAAAATGCTGAAGACTTGGTAGAGTGGATGACCAAGCCATCCTCATCCTCCTCATCCTCTCTCACCCAGGCTCAGAGTACTTTGTCTGGCAAAGCAGCTGCCAACGCGGCCTCTTCCCTCGGCTCAGTGGCATCAGTCACTCCTTCCCTAGCCCCACCATGTCCTCCTGAGGAGTCCCCCGAACTGTTTTACCACAGTGTTGGGTACATGCTCCAGGAGGATGTTCAGCATTTAAAGGCTCTGATGATGGTACCCAGCTAGAGGAAGGCAGTAACGTGTGCCCAGAGAGAGGGGGTGCCCAAGAAGGACAGCAATATGCCAGTCATGTTCCCCCAGCTGCAGCATACTGCCAGGTTTGCTACAGTGATGAGGAGGGAGGGGATGATGAGGTCACGGACTCTACGTGGGTGCCTGATAGGAGAGAGGAGGAGGAGGAGGCACATCTCCAACGAGGCAGGATGCCCTCCAGGGGACAGCTTAAGGGCAGCACACCAACAGCATCACACCACAGAGCTCCGCTTGTGGAGGCCGCTGCTGTCTCTGCGCGTTATTCCAAAAGTTCTTTGGTGTGGGCCTTTTTTGAGACGAGTGCATCAGATCGCAGCGCTGCTATATGCAACATATGTCTCAAGCGTATCTCGCGTGGCCAAAACATCACCCGTTTGGGCACCACATGCTTGATCAGACATATGTCGACCTGCCATGCAGTTCGTTGGCAAGCACACCTAAAAGACCCACACCAAAGAACAAAGCGGACCTCTCCTTGCTCCTCATCAGCTGGGATCTTCAACCCCACTATACATTCAGTCCTCTCTGAAACCTGCACTGAGAGGAATGAAGGTGTAGAATTACGTGTGTCACAGCCAAGTACTTGCGGGCAATCTGCTATCGGCACACCAACATCAGATTTTACCAGGCAAATTTCCCTGCCCCAGCTGCTGCCCCGCTGAAAGAAGTTCGCTCCCAGCCATCCACATGCCCAGCAGTTGAATGCTAGCTTGGCTAAATTTCTAGCACTTCAACTGCTGCCTTTTCAGTTGGTAGACTCTGCCCCCTTCCGAGAGTTTTTGGAATGTGCGGTTTCTCAGTGGCAGGTTTCCAAACGCCACTTTTTCTCACGGAAGGCGATTCCGGCTCTCTACCGCCATGTGGAAGGCAATGTCTTGGCCTCGCTGGACAGGGCAGTCAGCGGTAGGGTGCATATTACTGCTGACTCATGGTCCAGCAGGCATGGACAGGGTCGTTACCTATCTTTCACGGCGCATTGGGTGACTCTGGTGGCAGCTGGGAAGGATGCAGGACAAGGTGCAGTAGTGTTGGAGGTTGTTCCGCCACCACGCCTCCAAAATGCTACTACTGGTGATTCTGACACACCTCTCTCCTCCACCCCCTCCTCTTCTTCTTCCTCCATGGCCTCTTCCTGTGCTTTGTCCCCGGGACCAGCAGTGCTCCGTAGGCGTTCAAGGGGCTACGCCAGTACGCAGGCAAAAAGATGCCATGCAGTGCTTAAACCGGTGTGTTTGGGGGATAGGAGCCACACTGGGGCAGAGATTCTGTCAGCTCTGCAGGTTCAGAGGTGGTTGACGCCACACCAGCTTAAGCCAGGAATGGTGGTTTCCGACAATGGCACCAACCTCCTCTCCGCCCTCCGACAGGGACACCTGACCCATGTGCCCTGTTTGGCTCACGTCCTTAACTTGGTGGTGCAGCGGTTCTTGGGCAGGTACCCAGGCTTACAGGATGTCCTGAGGCAGGCCAGGAAAGTCTGTGTGCATTTCCGCCGGTCATTTAATGCCAGTGCTCGGCTGGCTGACCTGCAAAAGGAATTTAACCAGCCCAAGAACCACCTAATCTGTGACATGCCCACCAGGTTGAACTCAACGTTGGCCATGCTGCAGTGGCTGAACACACAGCAGAGGGCCATCAATGAGTATCTGTGCCAATATGGCACCAGGACAGGGTCAGGGGAGCTTGGTTTTTATTTGCCACGCCAGTGGGTCATGATCAGGGATGCATGCACTGTCCTGGCACCATTTGAGGAGGCCATGAGGATGGTGAGTAGTGACAGTGCATGCATCAGTGACACTGTCCCTCTTGTCCACCTGTTGGAGCACACGCTGCGTGGAATAATGGACAGGGAACTTTAGGCAGAACAGAGGGAGGAAGAGGAGGACTTCCTTACCTCACAAGGCCCCCTTTACCCAGACAGTGTTTCTGCTGGCCCGCCTATCACACAGGAAGAGGACAAGGAGGAGGAGGAAGAAGAGGAGGATTGTGTCAGCATGGAGGTGGATCCTAGCACTCAGCATCAGCAGCAATCTTCAAGGGATCAATTACAGTCCCAAGACACCCATGGACTTGTACGTGGCTGGGAGGAGGTGGCTGCAGATCATGTCGTCCTGAGTGACCCAGAGGACTCCGGACCGAATGCCTCAGCAAACCTACGCTGCATGGCCTCCCTGATCCTGCAAACCCTGCGGAAGGATCCTCGTATTCGTGCTATCAAGGAGAGGGATCATTACTGGCTGGCAACCCTCCTTGATCCACGTTACAAGGGTAAGGTTGTGGACCTTAACTTGTCGTCGCAGGGGGAGCAGAGGATGAAACATCTTCGGGAGGCCTTGCAGAAAGGTCTGTGAAACGCGTTCCCAGAGACTGGGAGGTTGCAAATTCCTGGTCCTGGACAACGTGTTACTGAGGCTTCGGTCAGTCAAAGAAGGAGCGGTGGAGAAGATGCGTTCAGACAATTTTTTAGTCTGCAGCTCCAAGGTATGATCGGTTCCAGCAACCATCGCCAGCATCTTGTTTACATGGTGCAGGAAAACCTGGGGGCAAGATCAGACTTGGACACCTTTCCCACCAAAAATTCTCTAGGTTACTGGGTCTTGAGGATGGATCACTGGCCAGATTTTGCACAGTATGCAATTGAGCTACTGGCCTGTCCTGCATCCAGCGTTCTTTCGGAACGCACATTCAGTGCTGCTGGAGGCTTTGTAACCGATCACAGGGTGCGCCTGTCCACTGACTCGGTCGATCGACTGACCTTCATAAAAATGAATCAGTCTTGGATCACCACCAGCTACCAAGCACCTGATGCTGATGTAACCGAATATTTTTTTTTGAAATGTCAGATCCCTTCAAGACTGCCTATGCTGATGCTGAGTGACTATCCTGTTATGCTGAGTGACTATCCTCTTCCTACTCAATGATCATGCTGATAGCTTGTAAGAACATTTGGCCCAATTTTTCAGCCCCTGTTCAACAGGGGCATGTAATTACAATTCTTGATCTAATATTTCACAGCTGGGCCCATTCCTGCGCCCACCAAGAGTAACTGTGAGGACTTATGCCGCGTACACACGATCGTTTTTCACGTCGTTAAAAATGCCATTTTTTAAATTGGGTATTAAAAACGATCGTGTGTAGGCTCCAGAGCATTTTTAACGACGTGAAAAATGGCCTAAAAAAATGAGAACCTGCTCTATTTTTCACGTCGTTTTTCACGTCGTTTTTTTAACGACGTGAAAAACGGTCATGTGTAGGCTTTTATGAGGGGAAAAAAACACGCATGATCAGAACCAAGTATGAGACGGGAGCGCTCGTTCTGGTAAAACTAGCGTTCGTATTGGAGATAGCACATTCGTCACGCTGTAACGGACTGAAAAGCACGAGGCTGAAAAGCGCGAATCGTCGCTCAACAAACTTTACTAACATGAAGGGTGGCGCCATTCGAACGGAACTTCCCCTTTATAGTGCCGTCGTACGTGTTGTACGTCACTGCGCTTTGCTCGAGCGTTTTTTTTTAATGAACGTGTGTATGCAAGACAGGTTTGAGAGGAAACAAGAAAAATCACGTCGAGAAAAACGTTGTTTTTGAAAATGACATTAAAAACGATCGTGTGTACGCGGCATTACAGTGTTGTGGCACCAGCACCACTACCACCACCACCACCAAAGGCCCAGTTTTTCCTACCACTGTTCAACAATGGCATGTAATTACAATTCTTGATATAATAGTTCACAGCAGGGTGTTCCAGCGCCCACCAAGAGTAACTGTGAGGGCTTACAGTGTTGTGGCAACACCAACACCTAAGGGCCAAATTTCTGCAGAGTATATACGGCAGGCTCCTACTTTCAAACATCCAACTTACAAACGACTCCTACTTGCAAACGGAAGGAGACAACAGGAAGTGAGAGGAAATCTACCCATAGGAAGGGAAATTCTCTCCTGTAAGAGTTATAATGGGAAAAAGTTGTCTCCTCTCCACTGATGCTTTATCACCAATCCTTGTTTCACTAAAACCTCCAAATTTTCAAAAAACATTATTCATTGGGACGGAAAGTGAGGTGAAATGTACTGAACAGGTGCACAGACAGCAAAACAAATGTTACAGGGGTGATAACCCTTCCCTATGTTTCCCAAAAAGCTTAAAAATATATTTTTTGGCTGGAGCTACACTTTAAAAATGTACCAGATCAAAGGGTTCCAGATTCCGATAAGCCCCCCGCCCGCAGACCCCCACAACCATCGGGCAAGGGTTGTGGGGATGAGGCCCTTGTCCCCATCAACATGGGATTATCCTCCCCATGTTGAGGGCATGTGGCCTGGTACGGTTCAGGAGAGGGGGCGCTCTCTCGTCCCCCCCTCTTTTCCTGCGGCCTGCCAGGTTGCGTGCTCGGATAAGGGTCTGGTATGGATTTTTGGGGGGAACCCCTGCCATTTGTTTTTTAAATTTGGCACAGGGTTCCCCTTAAAATCCAGACCTGAGAGGTCTGGTATGGATATTTGGGGGGAACCGCACACCATTTTTTTTTAATTTGGCACAGGGTTCCCCTTAATATCCATACCAGAACTTAAGGGCCTGGTAATTGAATTTGGGGGGACCCCCACGCATTTTTTTTTTTTATCAATGACTTTCAATGACTTTTCTCAGTATTGCCGGGACCGGCAATTCATTACAGCCGCGAGTACTTTTAAATGACTTTTTTTCCTTCAGAAATGACATTTTGTGCAGAGACTGTTCTAAGCACGGGAAACAAGCCCTGCTTTACAGGCATACTATATACACCCCCCAGGTACGAAATTTAAAGGAATACTTTTTTTGTTTCACTTTAAGCATTATTAAAATCACTGCTCCTGAAAAAACTGCCGTTTTTAAAACTTTTTTTTGCATTGATACATGTCCCCTGGGGCAGGACCCGGGTCCCTAAACACTTTTTATGACAATAACTTGCATATAAGCCTTCAACATTAGCATTTTTGATTTTTCATGTTCGTGTCCCATAGACTTTAACGGTGTTCGGATGTTCGAACAAATTTATTGCCTGTTCGCATGTTCTGGTGCGAACCGAACTTTGGGGTGTTCGGCTCATCCCTAGTAGTAACAATGCCACTGCAAGAGTTATGAGCTCACTACATTTGTGGCATGATCAACATGTTGTTTACTATTGAAAAGATATAATAAATTACTTTAAATAGTATATTTAACAGACCAACTTATTTTTATCTTTATGTTTTTAAGCAGGTATCCATTAATTAGAGTGAGTCTAGACCTTATGTGCTATAGCCAAGTCCTCATGTTCTTATTTATTTAGTTAGAGAAAATATTATCTGATATGTTAAACCACATCAACACCACTAATTTAGTCCTTAAAAATACCAGAAATTGAATCATCTCTGATTATTCTAATTTATCTTGTTAAAAATATTGTTTCTAATAAGATTGTATCCTATAATAAATTCAATATGTATAGGGAAATAATTTGTCAATGCCAGGCATTGGGTTCTTTAATTAATCATTTCTAATGATCATCAGACCTTTTGGGATTTTGGATAAATAAGCATACGTGCTCGTAGAGCGTTAGTGTCACAGACGCTTGTCTTTGTATTTGCAGTGTTGGCCATACCGCAATTATGGGCATTGCTAGGCTTACCCCTGAGGCACCAGTGGAAGGGAAACAAACAAAATGTAGATATTGCAGAAATCTGGTTGTGTTTGTTTTGTGGGTGCAGTATCCACATTGGCTCTCACACCTGTGTCCCTTATGGACCAGAGCAAGTTTTAAATTTCTGCTATGAGCTTGTTTATTTGGTGATAATTTTGTCATTACTTAAGATAACAATGTAATACATATATTGTTTTTTTAAGGACAAACAAGATTTTCTTTTTGTGAATATTGTCCTGCAACAATTAAACATATTTAAAACTAAACAAAAGGCATTTATTATTTTCCTGAGCAGTGCTAGTTTAAAAATAAATGGTGTTACTGCACATAAAAAGTGTGCATTTTATTCTGTAATTTGTCCTGTTTAAAACAACAATACAATTATGATTTTGGTACAAAACATTGCAAAGTTATTTACAAATGAAGTAAAGTAGGTTATTTCAATTTTGCGCTTTTTTCATTGTGATTTGTGTAAATATATGTAAATGGTGTAAAAATATTAATGAACAAAGCAAACAAAAACAGAAAAAAGTTTAAATATTGGTTAATAAAATAGATGAAAAAAAAAAAACACCAGGAAAATTATAATTGAATGGAGAAGGAGGAAAAAGGAGTGAATCTGGGCTGATTAGAGTAAACTAAGAGGTTAATAAGGGGTACAACAGAGGAACATTTAATTAAAATATATATATATATGTATATTTTTATTTTATTTGTCAGGTTGCTTTAACTGACTTCATCTGCAGACCGAAGTTCATCCCTCCGATCTGTAGATGAAAACACAGAAACTTACAAAATGAAACAATGTTTTATTGTAGCTTTCTTTTTTTTTTAGAAATTCTTTATTTTTCCATAGATTTCACATTAAAAGTTTTCACGTTTTATACCATCTGCTTATATCAATCAAAAATCAAACACAAAAAAAAAGAGACTACAATCTTGTATTCTCCCACCTCCTTTATGCTTCATTAATTCAATGTGACTTCTCTTTTCCTCTTAAACCTCTGCCTTTCTTTTCCGTGAAGCCCCCCTCCCTCCCCCAACCAAACACACAAAAAAAGTAAAAAAAGAGGGCAGGAGAGATTACACCCTCCCACCCTCACACCTCCTCTCTCTCCTCCTCTCCCCAAACCCCACCCCCTCCCCACTTGTCCCCATATTTCAAGTAGGGTGCCCATATTGTCCGGTATCTCCCATCTTGATCTTTCGTTGCCATCGTGAGGTTCTCCATCTGTTGAATCTCTGCAATTCTAGCGAACCATTGTGCTCTAGTTGGTGGACTCTCCTTTTTCCAAAGGACAGGGACACACGCCCTCGCGGCTATAATAAGATGTCTTAGTAGTGAATTTTTGTATTTTTTCACTGATATAGGTATATCTAGTATTAGAATGGCTGCTGGTCTGTCTTCTAAAGACACTCCTGTAATTATTTTGATAGTTTCTATTACCATTTTCCAAAACTCCTGTATTTTCACACATTCCCAGAAAATATGTTATAAAGTCCCTTCTGCCATGTGACATCTCCAGCAGGCATCTGACGTCTGAGGATATATTCGATGCAGTACTGTTGATGTTCTATACCATCTAGTTAAAATTTTGTATCCTCCCTCCTGGTATCTGCTCGCTACTGAGGCCTTGTGTGTAAATAACAAGATCCTGTCTCTCTGTTCTTGGGAGAATGTTAACCCTAAGTCCCTCTCCTAAGCCGGAAGGAACGCAAGTTCTTGTGGTATGTCTAAATGAATTAGTATTGCAAAGAAATAAGACAGTGAGTGTCTCAGGGGGCTCCCCTTCAGGCATATCTGCTCAAATTTTGACAATGTTCTGACTTCTGTATATATCTTTGCCTTTGTCCGTAAGAACGCTTCTATCAGCAGCATCCGAAAAAAATCTAATTCTGGTGCTACCATTCTTTCAATCTCTCTCTTTGTCATTAGTCGATTATCTTTTGAAAAAGGAGGGACCCCAGTAAACCTGTCCGCGATGCTGCCGTACCTAAGTAATTATTCCAGGAGGGTGGCGAACGTTTTCCTTGCTGATGGCTTTCGTATTCCGTGTTCTTTACCTGTGTCTTGTACTTCAGTGCCCAAGAATTTAAAGTCTATTTTTCGGTTTCCGCAGGTGGTAACTGCAAAATTGTCTGGAACCCAACAAATTTTGACTGATTTTACGCGGTCTTGTTGCATACTTTAGAAAGTATGGCGCAGCGGTTTGGGATCCCTCTTGTGCCTGAAAAAACGGAAGAGATTCAATTCTTGGGCATCATCAGCGATGGAGTGTCGCTTGCCGATTTAAAAATTGGAGGACCTGCGGTTGATGGTTGGTGTGGCCCTGCAGGAGAAGAAAGTTTGGCTGAAACAGTTGCAGTCTTTGTTCGGCTAGCTTAACTAGCTAGCGTACCTTCACCTGCCACATCATACCTATGGGGTGCATTTTCTGCCGTCGCCTTAGTGCTGCTACTCCGGGGGTGAGATTGCCGCATCATTACATTAGACTTTCTGGCGAGCACAAGGCTGATCTGCGGTTGTGGGATGAGTTTTTGACCTCTTATAATGGGAGGTCCTTGTGGATGGCCCCGGTGGTGTCAGCTTTTGACATTGATCTGTTTTATCGATGCTATTGGTAGATTGGGTTTCGGGCATATTTTCAGGGGATGTGGTGCGCAGCAGCGTGGCTGGAGGAATAGCGAGTCGCAGGATTTTTGAGCAACCTGGTACTGTTGGAGCTTTTACAGATTGTGGTGGTGGTAGATATTTGGGGATCTCAGTTTCAGAATCGCCAGGTTTGCTTTGATTGTGATAACATGGGGGTGATTGAGGTCATGTCCAGTCTGTCTGCTTCATCTCCACCAGTGGTGCGCTTGCTGCGTTACCTTGTTTTTCGTTTCTTTAATTTTGAACTGTTTTGTGAAAGCTATGCATGTCCCGAGAGTGGAGAATTCAATTGTTGATGCTTTGTCTCATTTCCAGTGTGACAGGTTACGGAAGTGGGCGGTTCCTTGTCCTGCACATCTGTGGAGACTGACATTAGAATAGCTGGGGCCCTGGTGCAAGGCTCGGTGAGTGAGGGTACCTGAGCAGCGTACTCGTCAGTTTGGAGGGAATGGTCCGGATTGGTAAGTTCCATTAGTGGTTGCTCTTCGGATCAGGACAGACTTTCCCTGCTGTTGTATGTTATCGGGATGGAGTTCACAGTGGGTGCATCTGTATCCAAAATGAACCAGAGGTTGGCTGCTCTGGCTCTCCTTTTCAAGCTACAGGGTCTGCATGACGTTACCAAAAACTTTATGGTGCGACCGGCCATAAAAGGGTTTCGGCGCTGGCATGTGGTACCAGATACTAGGCTCCCCGTGTCATTTGAGTTGCTTCAGGAGCTGGTGGGGATCTTGCCCAGGATTTGTACCTCCCCTTATGAGGTGCAGCTGTTTACATCGGCTTTTTGGGGCCCTGCGGATTGGGGAGTTGGTGAGCAAGAACAAGTGTGGTGTGGGTGGGTTGATGTTTTCAGATATACAGGTCACTGCCGACAGTGTCCAGCTCCATATCAGCAGATCTAAAACTGACTAGTTGGGCAAGGGTGTTGCCGTGATGTTGTTAAAAGTGCTTCCGGAGATGGTGTGTCCAGTTCTCACTGTACAGCATAATGTGCAGGTTAGGGAGGGAGTGCAGGGGCCATTTTTGTGGCATGTGGATGGATCATCCCTGTCGCGTTTTCAGTTTGTGGTGATTTTCAAGCGCTGTTTGGTTGAGGTGGGCAGAATAGCTTCCCAGTTTAATACTCATTCCTTTTGAGTTGCTTCAGCTACGGAGGCTGCTCGCTGGGGTTTGAGTCTACAGGTGGTGAGACGTATAGGGAGGTGGGAGTCTGACCGTTTTAAAATGTATGTCCGCCCACATATGCTGTAATGTTGTTCATTGTTCTTTTCTTATTTTGGTGATTTTTCTTTTGGCTCTATGTTTTTCTTTTTCTTTTGTTTTCTTGTTAAAGGATTTCCTCAGAGCCTTGTGTGGATTTTGGGAGACTCTTATGTCTTCTGGGGGGCAATCCGAGTGGATGCATGGCCTGAAGGGCGACAACTTGGCGTTCCATGGAACAAAGCTGTTTTTAAATGGTTGGGTATTAGGGGCATGATGTGGGGGCGTGTTCTTCCTGAATTCCACTATTATTCTAAAACTGACAGGCCCCCTGATGTTCTGGTGCTCTCTGTGGGAGGGAATGACATGGGGGTTCGGGCCGCGAGGGACATTGTTAGAGATGTCAAATTTGACATTTTGCGCTTGATGAGTGATTTTTCCGGTGTTTTCAAAGTGTTTGGACATAGTGGCCCGACATTGTTGGCGTCATGCTCGCTCTGTTGAGCGCTTGAATAAAGCCAGGATTAAAGCAAACAGGGAGATAGGACAATTTCTGTCTCGTCTTGAAGGTTTGGTGGTTCGGCACCAGGCTCTGGAGGATCTGACCATTCATTACTGGAGGGATGATGGTGTTCACTTGAATGCCGTGGGCACAGATTTATGTTTTTTGGAATTACAAGAGGGGGTGGCAGAGGGCTCTTCAGGTGTGGAGGGACTCGCTTCAGCAAGGTGTCACTGAGGCTCATGTGGCGTGTCAGGGGGTCTTTGGGGGGTCAAGGATTAACCAGATTCTTAAAGAATTGGGGGCCCACCTAGGGTATGGCACTCCCACCTGGTTAGTTCTTGGTGGTTGTTCCAGGAGCTAGGTCCCTTGGGGGAAAGTCAAAATGTGGAAGTCGCAACGTCTTCGAGCCGGATGGGGCGCGGCTAAAGACATGGTCGATAACAGTGAAAAATGTGCTTTAAGGACACCCAAAGACCCTCTCATGGTTGCATTCTTTAATTGGTATGGTTAAATTGTTTTGTTTCTGTTATTTATTCATTTGTTAATAAAAGGGCTACTGTGGCAGTTTAAACCCATGTCATGCAGTGTTATGTTTTTTATTATAAGTTTTATTGTAAGTTGAAAAATCCTATAGTCAAGAGTTCAATAAACAAGTGTCCCTGGCGGCGTAGTGTGTTACTGATGGTAGCCTTTGTTACGTTGGTCCCAGCTTTCTGCAGGTCATTCACTAGGTCCCCCCGTGTGGTTCTTGGATTTTTGCTCACCGTTCTTGTGATCATTTTGACCCCACGGGGTGAGATCTTGCTTGGAGCCCCAGATCGATGGAGTTTATCAGTGGTCTTGTATGTCTTCCATTTTCTAATTATTGCTCCCACAGTTGATTTCTTCACACCAAGCTGCTTGCCTATTGCAGATTCAGTCTACCCAGCAGTGTTAATTTTGGCAGCAAATTTCGATTTAGTTTTAGTCTTAGTCTTAGGACTAAAATGGAATTTTAGTTTTAGTCCCATTTTAGTCTTCTGCAATTGTTTTAGTTTTAGTCATATTTAGTCGACTAAATCTCCAGTAGATATTAGTCGACTAAAATGTCCAACATTTTAGTCGACTAAAATCTCCAGTACATTTTAGTCGACTAAAACAAATTTTAGTCATCTAAAATCTAATGGGTGTTATTAAATTGTAATGCATTAGTTAACATTTCTCTACAATTTCCAAACTCATTATATACTGCTGGAGTGAAGAATCGAATATGTTATTATTTATGGCATTGAGGTATGAACATTTTGAAGTCAGATTTCAATTTAGTTTTAGTCTTAGTCTTTTGACTAAAATGGCGTTTTAGTTTTAGTCCCATTTTAGTCTTTTGACTAAAATGCCATTTTAGTTTTAGTCGTATTTTAGTCATCTCAATTGTTTTAGTTTTAGTCATATTTTAGTCGACTAAAATAGTATTCATTTAGTCGACTAAAATGTTTTAGTCGTTTTAGTCAACTAAATTAACACTACTACCCAGCCTGGTGCAGGTCTACAATTTTGTTTCTGGTGTCCATCGACAGCTTTTTGGTCTTCACCATAGTGGAGTTTGGAGTGTGACTGTTTGAGGTTGTGGACAGGTGTCTTTTATACTGATAACAAGTTCAAACAGGTGCCATTAATACAGGTAATGAGTGGAGGACAGAGGAGCCTCCTAAAGAAGAAGATACAGGTCTGTGCGAGCCACAAATCTTGCTTGTTTGTAGGTGACCAAATACTTATTTTCCACCATAATTTGCAAACAAATTCTTTCCAAATCAGACAATGAGATTGTCTGGATTTGTTTCCACATTTTGTCTCTCATAGTTGAGGTATACCTATGATGACAATTACAGGCCTCTCTCATCTTTTTAAGTGGGAGAACTTGCACAATTGGTGGCTGACTAAATACTTTTTTGCCCCACTGTACATTAGGCTTTTTAGAAAATTACTGTATATACTCGAGTATAAGCCAAACCGGATATAAGCCAAGGCACCTAATTTTACCACAAAAAATTGGGAGAACTTATTGACTCGAGTATAAGCCTAGGGTGTCCATCTGCATGCCTCACTGTGCCCATGCCTCACTGTGCCCATGACTAGACTGACGTTTAACATGGGAGTCTATGGAAGGGGTGCCCTGATATGAAAAATCGGTGCTCCCTGGCCGTAGGTTCCCCAGACAACAAACTTTGCACACTTGTAGAGGAGAAATGGGGCTACATGTGTGCCAAGTTCCGGGTCCAGCGGACCTACGACCGGCCGGTACCGGGTCCCCAAATCACCAGAGAAATTACTGTTTAACAATGGAGTCTATGGAGGGGGTGCCCGGCTTTGAAAAATCGGTGCTCCCCGGCCGTAGGTCCCCCGGACAACAAACTTTGCACACTTATAGAGGAAGAGTGGGGCTACATGTGTGCCAAGTGTACCGGTCCCCAAAGTCCGGGAGATCAGGCGCAAAAAGGTGACTTGAGTATAAGCCATGGGGGGCATTTTCAGCACAAAAAAATGTGCTGAAAAACTCGGCTTATACTCGAGTATATACGGTATGTGAATAAATTGCAAAAACTTTAATTGGAAATATAAATGAATATATATATATATAGAAAATAATTAAAAATATATATCAATGACAAGTATATAGGTGGGATATTTAGCTATTATTTATAAAATAATGAATGTCCCACTCCATATTAAGGCCATGAGGACAGAAAGTAAAAAGGTCAAATATCCAGCGAGTCTCACACCTGGATATCCCTTCTGAGATTACTTCCACGACAATGTGAAGTGTACTTTTCAATAGAAATCACCTCCAGAGAGGAGGGGTTTTTCCTATGGCAACAGGCAGTGTTTAGACAAGCTGTGTTTTTCGTTTTTTTTTTTTTTTTACAGCTCCTGTTGCTGACCTTCTTTGTGTACTCTGCAATGCAGCTGTGATTAATTAGAGCTGAATTGCTGTGTACTGGGACTGGGGGATCCTGACAGCAGGGCAGAAGGACTGGACGTACTAGACACACCCTGTGTACAATGATGATTTTTTTTTGGGAGTGTCTAGTACGCCCAGAGACTGCAACTGTGTATATTTGTAATTTGTGGAAGTAAGGGCAGAGAGATCAGAAAGGACACCACATCCCAATATAATCGTATGAACAAGAGGGAAAAGGAATAAACTTGGGGACATTTTAGGTGTCAGGTCAAGAAGTAGATTATGATTGATAAAATTGTATTAATTTTATTACAACAATAAAACATGATAAAAATTCCGTATTATATCATATGTTATATTCAAGGCATATACAGACACTACAACTCTACATATTTTGCTTCAAAAAGCTTCATCAGGAGATCAGGTGTACTGTATTGTATGCTATAAATGACAAAGAAGACAGGAATACATTTCATGACATTTTTTGATAGACTATTGCATCTATCAAATTATTGGCATACAAAAAGTATACATATTTAATTTTTACAAAGCATTAATATTGTTAAAGTAGAATTTTAAAGTAATATGAAAATCTGAGATAGAGTGAACCTACCAGATATATTTGGACCTAGATTTGATAAAATGGACAGCATATGTCCTAAATGATTTCAGTAGACGCCTTGCTGGTTGATTTCACAGTGACCACAGGAGGGAGATAGATATAAGATATATTTACCGGAAATAAATAATATTACGCATATATGGAGCCGTCTCCAACTGAGGTTTTCCCATACACTCAATATAATGGCTGTGCTCACCTGAGCACACACCCTGCTGGTAATCAACAAAGTCTGGATACAGGGTTGGAGATCCTGTCCCTCCCAAGACACTGTGGAATCTCCAAACTACAGAGCCCCATTCCGGAATACCAAAACCTGGAGAAAGCTGCAAAAGCTGCAAATAGGACAAAATAACAGAAAAAGGCAATGTGCATAACTATTCACCCCCCTAAATTCAATACTTTGTATAGCCACTCTTTGCAGCTATCACAGCTCCAAGTCGCTTTGGATAAGTCTCTATGAGCTTGCCACATCTTATCACTGGGATTTTTGCCCATTCCTCCTTGTAAAACTGCTCCAGCTCCTTCAAGTTGGATGGTTTGCGCTTGTGAACAGCAATCTTTAAGTCTGACCACAGATTTTCTATTGGATTGAGGTCTGGGCTTTGACTAGGCTATTCCAACACATTTACATGTTTCCCCTTAAACCACTCAAGTGTTGCTTTAGCAGTGTGTTTGGGGTCATTGTCCTGCTGGAAGGTGAACCTCCATCCTAGCCTCAAATCACACACAGAGTGGTACAGGTTTTGCTCAAGAATATCCCTGTATTTAGAACCATCCATCTTTCCCTCAACTCTGACCAGTTTCCCAGTCCCGACTGCTGAAAAACATCCCCACAGCATGATGCTGCAGCCACCATGTTTCACTGGGGATGGTGTTCTTTGGGTGATGTAATGTGTTGGGTTTGCGACAGACATAGCGTTTTCTTTGACGGACAAAAAGTTAAATTTTAGTCTCATCAGACCAGAGCACCTTCCTCCATACATTTTGTGAGTCTCCCACATGCCTTTTCGCAAACTCAAAACGTGCCCTTTTGTTTTTTGCTGAAAGTAATGGCTTTCTTTTGGCCATTCTGCCATAAAGCCCAACTCTATGGAGCGTACGGTTTATTGTCGTCCTATGTACACATAATCCAGTCTCTGCTGTGGAACTCTGCAGCTCCTCCAGGGTTACCTTAGGTCTCTGTGCTGCCTCTCTGATTAATTCCCTCCTTGCCCGTCCCGTGAGTTTTGGTGTGTGGCCGTCTCTTGGCAGGTTTGCTGTCGTGCCATGTTCTTTCCATTAGGTTATGATAGATTTGATGTTGCTCCTAAGGATCATCAAAGATTTGGATATTTTTTTATAACCTAACCCTGACTTGTACTTCTTACCAACATTGTCCCTTACTTGTTTAGAGAATTCCTTGGTCTTCATAGCAGTATTTGGTTAGTGGTGCCTCTTGCTTAGGTGTTGCAGCCTCTGGGGCCTTTCAAAAAGGTGTGTATATGTAATGACAGTTCATGTGACACTTAGATAGCACACAGGTGGGCAACATTTCACTAATTATGTGACTTCTGAAGGTAACTGTTTGCACCAGAGCTTTTTATGGGCTTCATAACAAAGTGGGTGAATACATACGCACATGCCAATTATCATTTTTTTATTTCTGAAAAATAGTTTTATGTATATATTTTTTTTACATTTTACTTCACCAACTTAGACTATTGTGTTCTGATCCATAACATATAATTCAGATTAAAAAAAACATTGAACTAAAGGCTGTAATGTAACAAAATAGGTAAAAAGCCAATGGGGTGAATACTTTTGCAAGGCACTGTATGTGGACGGGTGTGGCAATTTCTGCCATCATATGGGCTTGTACAAATAGGTGCATATATGTGTGTGCGTATATATAGAGATAGTTAAAAGAGGCCAGTCATTCTTCGCTTTGGCTCTGAGGAAGAGGGTCCTCCCTCGAAACACGTTAGCCACCCTGCAAAACTGTCTGGTCCTCCAACACCTTTAGTTCCTGCTATAGACCCAAGAGTCACTGCTCGTTATTGCTGTTGTGTTAATATGTTTGCATACCACGTTTCTATGTGAGTATGATCATTCCTGTTTTACCTATATGTAGCGCCCACCCCAAAAGGTAGGGACGCTATTTAAATTTAGAGGGATGTCTGAGCCAGTAGTTGGGCTCAGACGGTTGAATTTAATTTAATTTTACCTCTGCTTCAGCTGTGGTTTGCCCGACAGTATTTTTCCCTTATTGCCTGTAGGTGGCGTTACCACTTCAGGCACCTGTTGGAACACGTGCAAACCATGGTGCATCGAGTGGCCTTTCTCGGCAGCGGTACAGTGGGAGTGGTCGACCCGCTGTGCCTGCTGGGAGGGAATAATTCAGAGGCAGACGCCATTGATTGGGTTCGTTCTCACCCCACAGCCCTCTGGGCGTGAGGTATGTGTGTGTGGTCCTGGTCTCCGGGCCACGTTGGCCTGAGGCTGCATCGCTGCTTAGTAGGCCCAGCTAGTCTGGCTGGGGCCTACGTTCGGAGAGGAGATACCGAGCTGTCCATCCATATGGGGAGGAAGCTATCTTGATGAAGGAGACCAGGGGAGGACCTGCCCTGGGAGAGACCGGCAAAGTGCTGCTGTCTCGGGTGAGGCCTGGCAACTTTATCAAGGAGGGATCCGCTATACTACAAGCCCTGCAGTTCCCTGGATTGGCTTAAAGGCTCTTAGGCTGTATGGCTGGAAGTTTGGGACTTTGAAATCCTGTGGCAGAGGATTCCTGGACTATCCGTTTGCTAAACTTCAAAAGGTCTGTGGCAGAGACTTTGTATACTTCAAAAGGTCTGTGGCAGAGACCTACTTCATCCTGGGCAGTCTGTGGCAGAGATTGCCCCGTTGCTGGTTCGTGTGCCATCCCGGCTGCTAGGCCATGTGAGAGGGGACTATCCGGGTGACCAATACCCACTCTAACATTGAGAGTGGTGAGTGACTTTGAACTTATACCTTTGTCAAATCTTGTGGCGAGTGCCTGAACCTTCCCCTACTCTTCTATACCTTCTACTTCTCAAAGTTTATTGCATAAGAAAAATAAAGCCTAACTATTTGAGGTTTTACATCGGTGTGGCATTACTACAGACTTTCCTACCCGGACAACGCAGCTGAAGAGGTAACGTGCAAAACTCAAAACTAACCAGCGGCCCTCTAGGGGGTATTGCTACACGGGGGGGGGGGGGCTTGTCCGGGATATTTGCTGTTGCCTCTAACAACCGGATTACTGTTTTTTTTGCTATTTGGAAAGTCTGCCATTGAGAAAGTGTTGGACTGTGCTTTTACCGAGAGAAGAAGGGGTCAAGGGGCACAGATTGCTTTGTTAGCTGCGTAGTTCGTGGGCGGGGCCGAAAAGAAGAAAACCTGTGAGCTACGTGTAAAAATAACTAAGTGGGAGGAGTCCCCGCCACATAAGTGGTACACATGGGTGCATTTGGCGCCAAGGGCAGAGATTGTGGACTGAGCAAGAAGAGCAGCATGTCGTCGGTTTTATGGGCCCCAGCTATAACGGAACCCAGGATGCTCCATTGGCCTACTACCATGGACACAGCTCAGATTGGAGCCCCACTTACTGATACGGGGATCAGACTCAAGCCCCGGGGCCGCTTTACTTCATACACAAGTCGAGATGTGGAGGCCCTGGGCATGCTCTGCCCTGGATGTAACGGACTGGCCATACAGTTGCGGCCCTTTGGACGATGCCTGTCCTGCGGGGAATTTCTTTTTGAGGTGGAACAACCCACCGATCCACCTCGCACATATCGGGTGGACTGGATTACAAGCACCATCACTCCTGAGGAGGCCTCCTTCACCCCTGCGGTTCAGCCTGCGCGCACTGCAGATGCGACAGCAAGGGAGTCTGGAGTGGATGTCGCCACCACTACGGTGCCACCAGCAGGCATCGCAGCGGACGCTGCCACCGCCACTACCTGTGTCTCCATCTTGACCACAAAATGGAAGGTGGGCTATGTTAAGGCCTCCCGTGGCCGCGGTCGAAGCCTACCCCAGCGCCTGCCGGAACCGGACCTCGCGAGCAGTAAAGTCCCTGGGAAGTCTGCGACAGGAACCGGTAAGGAGGCTGGGGACAAAGTGACTGTTATTGCCGTAACTATTTACCCGCTGAGGAGTTGGATTCCTCGAAATTGGAATCCTCTTCAGATGTTGGGGATGACGAGTTGATTGACAAAATATTTCTGGAGAAGGGACGGGAAACCCTGGGACTCTACCTAAACTCGCCCGCCTACAGCGGATTTTAATGAAGCGGGTAACTACCGAGTACGGCTTGGAGTTCCCCTATGTGCCCAAGGAACTTATGCTAGAGATTGAAGCTCAATAAACAAAACTAAAACTCGCACTTAGGATAAAAGTATAGGTAAATAAATTAATTATATACGCAGCTGCTACAAAATAAGGCACTATCGCCTTAAAAAATTATAAACCAGATCAGTGAATCAACCTTAGGGATGAAAACAGCCACTAAAATTGAATAAAGGAATAAAATATACACTGGTGATGAACTAACAAAAATAATAAAGTGATTCAATAATAATGGCACAAGACTGTGCTAAATGTATGGAACCAAGTGTCTCCACTAATAGTTCCAAATACCAAATTATCCACTAGGGAAAACCAAATATCATCGGTACATGAACTGTGCTAGGAGAGTGGACTAAGTATATCAAAACTGGTTACAAACAGGTAATTATCCCTTTGAGGCCCCACAAACCTAAAATGAACAACAATCACCAAATATGATCATTAGAAAAAGTGTCCAGTAAAATTCAGTAGGGCGAAACGCGTTGACGTAATTTCCAGCCAACTCTAGAACCAGTGACGTCGCTTCCGGTTCTCGTGGAACGCACGCTGTTGTGAACCCGGAACACACTGACGCTCGTTTACCATTGAAGTCCTGTGAGTCTTTCAAATAACAGCGCCATGATATATAGTTCCTAAGCGGTACTTCACAAGATTTTTCCCTTTTCTTCATCACATGGTATCCCGATTCCTGTTGCTACTATTGAGTCAACTGCTGAACCTCACTGAATTGTACCGGACTTAGATGTTGGGTGACTTTTACATTTTATTTTTTCCATTAATTGTTGAAACCACTGAATTTTACTGGACACAGGTTTCTAATGATCATCTTTGATGATTGTTGTTCCTTTTAGGTTTGTGGGGCCTCAAAGGGATAATTACCTGTTTGTAACCAGTTTTGATATACTTAGTCCACTCTCCTAGCACAGTTCATGTACCGATGATATTTGGTTTTCACTAGTGGATAATTTGCTATTTGGAACTATTAGTGGAAACACATGGTTCCATACATTTAGCACAGTCTTGTGCCATTATTATTGAATCACTTTATTATTTTTGTTAGTTCATCACCAGTGTATATTTTATTCCTTTATTCAATTTTAGTGGGTGTTTTCATCCCTAAGGTTGATTCACTGATGTTATTCACATAATTTCAAGTGTTGCACACTTAATTATATTTGCTAGCGCTACATTCCATCTGGTTTATAGAGATTGAAGCTCGCCGCGAGCAATGGTACGGGGACGCCATCTTGGACTTTCTTAAAGTACCCAAGCCGTTTAGGAACTTTGAACACTCGGTTGCCATGACCGATCGATTTAAGGGGTGCCGTTTGGACTGGGGCTATGGCCGGCACATTCACGCCGATCGGGTTGTACTCCGCTGTCCAGGAAGGGAGGATGCAGTGTACTTTATAACCACTCTGGCCAAGCAGTGGAGATCTGTGACTCTACCTGATCCAAGTTTCTATCTATGACATTTTAAAATGGAAGCTTGACTTTGTTTTCCTGCCCCCCTGTTCCCTATAAAGGAAAAATGCTTTGAAAAAAAAAGAAAAGGACAGAGAACATGTTTGATATCTCTGAAGAACAGTCTTTTCCTTCCTCTAACTGAACTTTGGGGGTTTAGCCAGATAGAGTAGGGCTGCTGAAGGGCGCCGTGTTCAACATTGATTCTTTGTATGTTTATAATTCAACCCCTGCTTAAAGAAAGAAAAAGAAAATACATTTTGATGCCTAACATTAGATGGCAGTGGTTTGCTGAATTAGGGAAAGACTCTTATTGCTATCACAGCGATTAAAACTTGAAGAAGGAAAACTGCATTCTCACGGGGATACAGTTTGACATCTGTGTACAGATAACTGATAGTTTAGGATTATGTGGTTGCTATATATGTTTTTTTTGTCTTCTCTTAGGTACCGGATCTGCTGTCAAGACCATCGGAGAATGGGGTGGGATTAGACAGTTATTGATGGGTGGTAGTGTATATATATATATATATATATATATATATATATATAATGCGTAATATATCTAGATGTCATATATGGAGAGTTATACCATTCCTTATTGTATACTGTGTATTTTTGTTCCTCTTCTCTTTCCCCTTCCCATTTTTTTTTTTGGTTCAAGCACCAAAACCTCAGGCTTGAGGTTTTTGTTTTTCTCCGGCCACTGGGGACAGTGTCTTTTTGAGAGGGGGGTGTATGTAGCGCCCACCCCAAAAGGTTGGGGTGCTATTTAAATTTAGAGGGATGTCTGAGCCAGTAGTTGGGCTCAGACGGTTGAATTGCATTTAATTTTACCTCTGCTTCAGCTGTGGTTTGCCTGACAGTATTTTTCCCTTATTGCCTGTAGGTGGCGTTACCACTTCAGGCACCTGTTGGAACACGAGCAAACCATGGTGCATCGAGTGGCCTTTCTCGGCAGCGGTACAGTGGGAGTGGTTGACCCGCTGTGCCTGCTGGGAGGGGATACTTAAGAGGAAGATGCCATTGATTGGGTTCATTCTCGCCTCGCAGCCCTCTGGGCGCGACGTATGTGTGTGTGGTCCTGGTCTCGGGGCCATGTTGGCCTGAGGCTGCATCGCTGCTTAGTAGGCCCAGCTAGTCTGGCTGGGGCCTACGTTTGGAGAGGAGATCCTGAGCTGTCCATTCATATGGGGAGGAAGCTATCTTGATGAAGGAGACCAGGGGAAGACCTGCCCTGGAGGAGACCGGCAAAGTGCTGCTGTCTCGGGTGAGGCCTGGCAACTTTATCAAGGAGGGATCCGCTATACTACAAGCCCTGCAGTTCGCTGGATTGGCTTAAAGGCTCTTTGGCTGTATGGCTGGACGTTTGGGACTTTGAAATCCCGTGGCAGAGGATTCCTGGACTATCCACTCAACTTCAAAAGGTCTGTGGCAGAGACTGTGCATACTTCAAAAGGTCTGTGGCAGAGACCTACTTCATCCTGGGCAGTCTGTGGCAGAGATTGCCCTGTTGCTGTTTCATGTGTCATCCCGGCTGCTAGGCCATGTGAGAGGGGACTATCTGGGTGAACAATACCCACTCTAACATTGAGAGTGGTGAGTGACTTTAAACTTACAGTGGGTACGGAAAATATTCTGACCCCCTTAAATTTTTCACTCTTTGTTATATTCCAGCCATTTGCTAAAATCATTTAAGTTCATTTTTTTTCCTCATTAATGTACACACAGCACCCCATATTGACAGAAAAACACAGAATTGTTGACATTTTTGCACAAACATGGTGGTTACTAAACATGCGTTTGGTGTGTGTCACATAATCTTAAGCACCCTCTGATTTTTGTACATTAATTACCTGTATTACATTATTTTGTGTGAATTATTTCCTAATCAATGCATTATATTTGCTTTCATGTCAGTGCTTTTTCTGCAATTGTTTAAAGGCCCAAACTAGGAAACGCCATTATCACAAAGAGTGTCTTCATGCTTCACTGCAAACTCCAACAATTCCATGCTAACATTCATATAGTTAAGGTGCACCTTGGTTTTGGAGACAGGCTTTACAAAATAAGTAATGAGGAACAGGAAACGTAGAATTCATCCTTTTCAGCTTTAGACTTGTTCTACGTTTACCACAAAATCATTGCATTTTTTTTATGTCTTATGAACATTTGTTTCTTCTAAATAAAGATCAATATACATGTGTATAGTGACAAAGCTCAGAGAACAGAATGGGTTGAACAGATTTGTGTTGTGTAGCCAGAGTGAAGTATGACTGGGAAATAATTACTATTTACCTGAATTTTTGATCAACATATTAAACATTTCAGAATGCATCTATCTGGATTTATGTGAAAAGAATCTGTGATCATTACTTGCAAATTGCAAGTAAGGTGACAGAGGAAATAATCTACTCTGATAAATCAGTCACAGACTCACATAACTTATGATATGATGACTTGTGCTGCTTTTTGTTTAGCTTTGAAGAATACTTAATAATAATATAATTATTAAGTGAGATTTACACACGCTAATATTAATAAACTTCCTTGTATAGTCTTTTAATACTCACACTTCTGCATTACTGTGCATTTCCACTTTAGTATATTATGAGATCTTTAATAAATCACTGAAGTTTTCATTGTATTTGATCTGCTAGTGTTCACAATTTGAAGATATTGTTGACATTTTGGAATAATAGGTTTATGTATTTACTACCATTCGTGGTTCGTTTTCACATGCCTCAGTCTTGGGCAATACACCCTGCAACAAAGGCATACCATGATAAAAAATGGTTTAATTTATTTATTTTTTTGCATCTTTGGACATAATCAATTGCACATTCAGGTTCTGGCCCTTCATATTTATATCTATGGAGCAGAGAAGAAGGAAGCACTGCCATAGTGAAGTCAGACCTTTTGCTCTACAAACTTTATCTGGGCCAGTGACTGAGAAATTCTGAATCTTGTGGAGAAGCCTGACAACCAGGTCACTGGTATTTTTTTTTGATTTAAATATTCTTTATTTATTTTTTCCGCATAATAAAAAAAACATACATACACTGGTTTCTTCCATATATTACAATATACATATAGCTTTTTCACTTGTAGAAAAAACCCACCTTATCCCTTCTTCACAGTCGTTCAGCCATACACCCTCCTTGCTTACTCAGCCATCACCCACCGTTAAACATGATTCCACTTCTATCTATTTTTTCCACATATTATTAAATTTCTTTTTGTTTCCCCTCTTCATATATATAAATTCCTCTTTTGCAACCGTGTCGTTTACCACCCTCCTCCATTCTATCTCTGTAGGGGGATTTACTGCTTGCCACTTCTGCGCAATGAGTTTCCTTCCCTGAAATAAACATCTCGTTATTGCTATCCGTTTGTCTCCTACCAGTCCTCTCTCCTCCAGGAGACCCAGCACACATAGCCTGGCTTCTGGTTGCAAAGATGTTGAAAACACGGTATTTATCTTCTCAACTATTCGCTTCCAGTATTGATATAGTTTAGGGCAACTCCAGACCATGTGCACTAGGTCTCCCTTGTCGTCCCCACATCTCTGACAACTTGGGTCCGGTCTCCTACCAAGCTGAAACATCCTTTGAGGTGTATAATACGCCCTATGTATCAAGTAAAGTTGGGATATTATTTGAGATGGTGACAATGATACTCTGCGTCCTGTTGCTAGTATTAATTCCCATTCTTCCTGTGAGAGTGGGCCCACATCTCTCTCCCATTTGAACTTACTTTTATTAACTAATACCTCCCCCTGATCGGCCTTTTCTAAAGAGTCATACATACTTGAGATTGCCGCTCTGGAGGCTTTTACGTTTACCAGGTTTCGGAGTAGGGGTATGTCATTCCATTCCGGTGGACACTGTTCAAACTGTGCGTTTAGCGCGTGCCTAATTTGCAGATATCTTTAAAAGGATCTATTTGGAACCGCATAGTCTTCCCTTATTTCTTGAAATGTTTTTATTCTACCTGCCTTGAAAAGTTGTGCCAGTAGATGTATGCCTAATCTGTCCCACTCCTCAACTTTCCCCATGGCTTTGAGTTCCTGCAAGTTACTGTTGTTCCAAATGGGAGAGAATTCTGAGAAACCCCTATATCCCAAAATCCTCTTAACCTCTTTCAAGCATTTTACCATTAATTGGGCTGTGGGACATTTGGAACAAAAAGAGTCCGCCTCCACTGCCTCTACCTCTGTGTCATGACTAGTTTCGTTCAGAATTAGCCCTTTTACCACTTCTCCTACCGCTCGATTACTACCCCGCATATACTGCACCTGAGCGGCCAGAAAATAGAGTCTCGGATTCGGAAGGGCCAATCCCCCCTTTTTCCTTGGCTTTTGTAGGGCTCGGAGGCAGATCCTTGCGGATCCACCCCTCCAGATCAGTTCCCTAAACAACCCTTCCACTTTCTTGAACCACTTTCTTGGTATCCATACTGGGGAGTTGAGGAGAACATATAAGATTTGCGGCATCCATACCATTTTCACCAGGTTGCTCCTGCCTGCCACTGAGAGTGGAAGCCGATTCCAAACCCGGCATTTTTGTCTAAGCTTTACCAACAGCGGCATTAAATTTCCGGCTATGTACTGCCCTGGGTCCCTTGTCATATTTATTCCCAGGTACCTTATTTGGGTCACCACCTTCCCTTGATCTATCTGCCCTATCAATGGGTCTATCGGCAAAAGTGCTGATTTATCCCAATAGATTGTTAGCCCTGAGAATTTACCAAATTCCCCTATTATGCCCATTGCTACTTCTAGTGAGGTTTGCATATCCCCCAGAAAAAGCAATACATCGTCTGCGTACATAGCAACCTTCTCCTTCCTCAGCCTCCTCTTAAAGCCCTTTATACCCAGGGATGCCCTTATGGCAATAGCCAGTGGCTCCATGGCAAGGGCGAAAAGCAGGGGAGACAATGGGCATCCCTGCCTTGTCCCCCTGGCCAGTTGGAACCAACCTGAACACTCACCATTTATCCTTACCTTCGCCCTAGGGCATTCATACAGTATTTTAATCCATTGAGTAAAATTAGGGCCAAACTGAAACTTC
Organism: Rana muscosa; assembly: GCA_029206835.1. NCBI lineage: Eukaryota > Metazoa > Chordata > Amphibia > Anura > Ranidae > Rana > Rana muscosa. The sequence goes on from CM055116.1 coordinate 932,028,569, forward strand.
TCCAGGACTTTCCAAAGGTAATGCCACTCAAGGCTGTCAAACGCCTTTGCTGCATCTAGGGATAAGATTGCTCTCGACCCCTCTTCCTCTATTGGCAACTCCATATTTAAAAATGCTCTTCTTATATTAGAACTGGTAGACCGACCTGGGATGAATCCCGTCTGGTCCGAGTGTACCAGTTTTGAAATTAACTTATTTAACATTATTGCCAATATTTTGGCCAGAATTTTTACGTCTGCACACAGGAGAGATATGGGTCTGTATGAGGCCGTCTCTAGTTGATCTTTCCCTTCTTTCAGTAATACTATAATTGTCGCTTCCGTCATGGACGTGGGTAACTTCCCCTCCTCGGCTGCCCATTTAAATACCTCCAGGAGTTTTGGAAGCAACACTTCCCCGTAGGTTTTGTATATCTCTATTGGCAAACCGTCGGGTCCTGGTGCCTTTTGGCCTGCCATATCCGCTATTGCCAATTGTAACTCTGTCATTGTAAGCGGTGCTTCCAGACCCTCTCTGTCTTCCTCTGACAGTCGAGGGATCTGCAAAGCTTCAAAAAAAGTTTCAATCTCTCCCTCTATGTCGCCATATGGAGTACTGCTAAACAAGTTTTGGTAGTATCTTTTAAAGACCTCTATTATTTCTGATGTACCTCTCTTAATTTCCCCCTCCTTATTACAGACCGCCGGGATGACAGATAGGGGAGCACCAGCCCTAGCTATTAAGGCCAGAATTCTCCCCACTCTCTCACCCTGTCCATAAAAGCTCTGTTTCTGAAATAGTTTTTTGTTTTCCGCCTTTTTTATTATTGTTTTTTTGTATTCTTCTTGTGCCTCTAACCATTCCCTATGTTTCTCTGTGGTTGGATTTCCTATATACTTGATCTCTGACCTTTTCACATTCTCTCTCGCCGCAACCTCCCTGGCACGCGTTTGTTTTTTAATAAATGATATTTTTAAAATTAAAATTCCCCGCAAAAACACCTTCAGAGTATCCCAAATCACTCCCATTGAGTCTGAGCCAGTGTTTGCTGTTATAAATTCCTTCAGACACGCATATTCCCCCCGGGTCTTCAATCACTTCTAACCAGAATGGATTTATCTTCCAGTCCCCTTTAATGCACCCTCCATTCCCCTTTATTTCAAAATTCACTGAGGAGTGGTCTGAGATGCTTCTTAGTTCATATACCACCTCCCTCAACTCACCCAACGCCTCCTCATTGCACAGTACTAAGTCTATTCTGGACAGGGTCGAGGGTCGAGTGCGTCCTCGAGTGGCAGGAGAATTGTTTTTCCTCTGGGTGTCTCCTCCTCCACACATCTATCAGTCCCACCTCCCCACAAAATTGGAGAAGAGGGCTGCCAATCATCTGTCCAGTGGAGACCCCCGCCGGGAATCTATCCAGTTTTTTATTCACCCGACCTGTCCATAGTAAACTCTATTAATTCCCACAAAATTTCCATATCAAACGGGGGGGGGGGGGATATATATATTTGCCACCACATATTCCTTTGTCTCTATCCAACAATGAAGAAACACATATCGTCCTTTGGCATCTATCTTGCTCTTCCTGCAGGAGAACACGATACCAGAATCTATCAGAACACTCACCCCTTGAGTAAGAGGTGTGAGTGGAGTGATATTGGACCCGATATTTCCTATGCTTTAGTATGTTAATGGTTTCCTTATCCAAATGCGTCTCCTGCAGACACAGCATTTTAACATTACTCGTTTCAGCTGTCGAAAAAATTGCTTGCCTTTTAGTTGGATCTTTTACCCCTTTTACCCCTCGGACGTTCCATGAACACACCTTTATGTTTTTACCTTGATTTGGGGCTCTCTTTCCATCTATTCTACTATCCATCATCTACCTCCTATTTAATGCCTCCCTTATCAATATACTTCCCACCTTGCAAACGTGTATCTTAATAATATATGTTCAAAAAGACATGTTTTTAGTGGATCTTCCCATACTAGTGCCCCCCTCAAATGTACCTGCCAGGTTGAAACAATGTGGGCCAGCATGTCCACCATATATCCAGACCTGGGAGGTTACATGTCGGCACCAAGTTCCCGCACAGCCGACCACAGGGGGGGACAGCTAATTCATCCCGCTCATCCTGTTCCGACCTCCAGCTCCTTCAATCTGCATATTCCGCATGGACCATGGGAGCGAGGTACAAGGGCCGGGCTCCTCCGGTCTCACCTCAACATTCGGTCACGCCCCCAGGTCACTGGTATTTTAATCGGTTCCCGACCGGCTCACGCAAATATACTGCGGCAGAATGGCTCTCCTGGGCGAAATCGCATACATATACGGTTTTGCCCAGGAGAGCCCCCAGAGGGTGCGCGAGCGCCCCCGGAGGCACGATCGCGCGCCTGCTGCACAGGGGGGAACCCAATGCACGTGCTGTCAGAGGTGAGGAGACAGATCGTCTGTTTCTACAAAGTAGAAACAGTGATCTGTCATCTCTCCTAGTTAGTCCCATCCCCACACAGTTAGAACAAACTGAGGGAACACACACTTAACCCCTTGATCGCCCCCTAGTGTTAACCCCTTCCTTGCCAGTGACATTTATACAGTAATCAGTGCATTTTTATAGCACTGATCGCTCTATAAGTGTCAATGGTCCCAAAAATGTGTCAAAAGTGTCCGATCTGTCCGCTGCAATGTCGCAATACTGCTAAAAATCGCAGATCACTGCCATTACTAGTAAATAAAATAAAAATAATAATAACACCATAAAAATGACATAAATTGTTCCCATAGTTTGTAGACGCTATAACTTTTGCGCAAATCCATCAATATACGCTTATTGCGATTTTTTTTTACCAAAAATATGTAGAAGAATACATATTGGCCTAAACAGAGGAAGAAATTTGTTTTTTCAAAAACATTTGGCAGATATTTATTATAGCAAAAAGTAAAAAATATTGCTTTTTTTTAAATTGATACTCTTTTTTTGTTTATAGCGCAAAAAATCAAAACCGCAGAGGTGATCAAATACCACCAAAAGAAAGCTCTGTTTGTGGGAAAAAAAGGACGCAACTTTTGTTTAGGTATAACGTCACATAACCGCGCAATTGTCAGTTAAAGTGACGCAGTGCCGGATTGTAAAAAGTGCTCTGGTCAGGAATCTTCCGGGGCTGAAGTGGTTAAGAAGGAGGTTAAAAATGACAGCGTACGTAATTCTGTTATGTAATGTTTTCTTTAAAGCAGGCATATCTTTATGCTCCCCTTACCCGCACGGCTATACCCTAATTTCTCTAAAGGTCCTCCAGCATGTATTTCATACTTTTTTTTTCATACTTTCCTTTTTAGATGTCTTTAGGCCAGTCATGTCACACCACAGGGTGTTGGCCTGTTTTCCTGGTTGGGGGGTCCTTACTGATTAATGGCACTCTCTTCTCTGATCTCTGCATAAGTATACCGTAAATAAAGGCACTTTTGTGATGGCACAGTACAGTCCTCTGCTCCCTGGGTTGACAATGTGCGTCACTCACCTTGGAGGACCTTGGTTATCTTGTGACAAAGAAGGGGTACTGCAAGGAACACCTCCAGATTGAAAGTATTAGAGCAAAAGTTTACTTTTTTGCCCACCTGTGGAATATTTTTGAGAAGAAAAAAAATAGCCCAGAGGCTTTAACTTTAGCAGCATACATGAATAAATTCATATAGTAAGCATTTCCTACGCAGGTAACGCTTGACAAATGCATTTGGATAGGTGAATTAATGTATAGATCTGAATGTCTCTATATGATTGCTATAAAACCATTAATACTAGACTTGTGCACAACGGAAAAATTTGTTTAGTTTCGGCTCGTTTCTTTTCGGTCCTGTTGATTCGTAATTGTTCGTAATTTTGCTAGACGGGATTTTTCGTGTTCGGACTAATTCGTATTTTCGCAAGCGACATTTTTCGTTGAATCGGAATGATTCGTATTAATGTAAGCCTTATTTTTAGTTGATTTATAATTCGTACTTTCGGTAGAGTACATTGTTTTTCGTTGATTCTGGACACAACTCCTACTTTCGTAACTTTTTTTGGGTTCGTTGATTCGTAATTTTCCGTGTCTCTCTCAAAACGACGCTGCCTATTATGCCTAATGTGCTTCGAATGGATTTGTACTTTTCTAAATACATAGCGGTTATTTGTAACGATTCTAAATCTCGTATTTTACTTTCGTTTTTTACATGCGGCTATAGCCTCCGCCCCTGTACACCATTTTGAGAGGGAGTTCAGCACGGTGATGGAGGAGCAGAGAGCAGAGCAGAGCAAAGTGTTATTGTGCTTCGAATGGATTCGTACATTCATAACTTTTTTCATAACGAATTATGCCAAAGACATTCGGGCATTCGCTATTTGCGATATCATTTATTTTGGATTCGGTTTTATTCGTAATTGCCTTGTTCGGAAATTCAAATGCTTCCGAATGTCCGAAAGTTGCTAAATTCGGACGAATTTTGATTCGTTACGAAACAAATTGCACAAGCCTAATTAATACTCTGTATCACTTGCTTGAGAGACAATAAATACTTTTAAGTTTTACATTTATACAGTGCTTTGTATGTACTGTATGCACTTGACATCTTTAAAAAAAACTGGAATGAGCATTTATAGGATTCTAATTCTTCACTAGGGATGAGCTCGGTGTTCGAGTCGAACATAGGTTCGACTCGAACATCGGCTGTTCGCGCGTTCGGCGAACAACGAACGATTTGGGCCGTTCGCGCCAAATTCGAGTGACGCGAACGGCCCACAATACACTGCGCCATCGCAGTGTAATCCCGGCGCTGTGATTGGCCAAGCATGCACTGTGACCCTGCATGCTTGGCCAAACACAGCGCCGGCAGCGAGGAGAGCAATGATTGGCCACAGGCAGGATGCCTGTGGCCAATTATAGCTATGGGGGTTTAGTACACGCCCCACACTATAAAAGGCCGCCAGCGTGGCGGCCTTGTGTAGTGTGTTCCGGAGCAGGGAAAGTGAAGGATAGGCAGGGACAGTGTCAAATCTTGTCAAATCTATTCTTTGCTAAACCTTGTGTGTAGGGACAGAGAAGGATAGGCAGGGAGAGTGTCAGTGTCATATACTTTGATAAACCTTGTGTACAGGGAGAGAGAAGGATAGGCAGGGGACAGTGTCAGTGTCATATTCTTTGCTAAACCTTGTGTGCAGGGAGAGAGAAGGATAGGCAGGGAGAGTGTCAGTGTCATATACTTTGATAAACCTTGTGTACAGGGAGAGAGAAGGATAGGCAGGGGACAGTGTCAGTGTCATATTCTTTGCTAAACCTTGTGTGCAGGGAGAGAGAAGGATAGGCAGGGAGAGTGTCAGTGTCATATACTTTGATAAACCTTGTGTGCAGGGAGAGAGAAGGATAGGCAGGGGACAGTGTCAGTGTCATTGTTGCTAAGCCTCCTGCACATTATACACCTGAAGTTAGCCTGTAATGCTGCTTTTTCCTGGTGTGTTACACCAACAGGATTTTGCGGCACCTACAGCGGGCGGAGTGTGCCTCCTGACCATATTACACCTTAACTTAGCCTGTATTGCTGCTTTTTCCTGGTGTGTTACACCAACAGGATTTTGCGGCACTTACAGCGGGCGGAGTGTACCTCCTGACCATATTACACCTTAACTTAGCCTGTATTGCTGCTTTTTCCTGGTGTGTTACACAAACAGGATTTTGCGGCACTTACAGCGGCCGGAGTGTGCCTCCTGACCATATTACACCTTAACTTAGCCTGTATTGCTGCTTTTTCCTGGTGTGTTACACAAACAGGATTTTGCGGCACTTACAGCGGGCGGAGTGTGCCTCCTGACCATAATACACCTTAACTTAGCCTGTATTGCTGCTTTTTCCTGGTGTGTTACACAAACAGGATTTTGCGGCACTTACAGCGGGCGGAGTGTGCCTCCTGACCATATTACACCTTAACTTAGCCTGTATTGCTGCTTTTTCCTGGTGTGTTACACCAACAGGATTTTGCGGCACTTACAGCGGGCGGAGTGTACCTCCTGACCATATTACACCTTAACTTAGCCTGTATTGCTGCTTTTTCCTGGTGTGTTACACAAACAGGATTTTGCGGCACTTACAGCGGCCGGAGTGTGCCTCCTGACCATATTACACCTTAACTTAGCCTGTATTGCTGCTTTTTCCTGGTGTGTTACACAAACAGGATTTTGCGGCACTTACAGCGGGCGGAGTGTGCCTCCTGACCATATTACACCTTAACTTAGCCTGTATTGCTGCTTTTTCCTGGTGTGTTACACAAACAGGATTTTGCGACACTTACAGCGGGCGGAGTGTGCCTCCTGACCATATTACACCTTAACTTAGCCTGTATTGCTGCTTTTTCCTGGTGTGTTACACAAACAGGATTTTGCGGCACTTACAGCGGGCGGAGTGTGCCTCCTGACCATATTACACCTTAACTTAGCCTGTATTGCTGCTTTTTCCTGGTGTGTTACACAAACAGGATTTTGCGGCACTTACAGCGGGCGGAGTGTGCCTCCTGACCATATTACACCTTAACTTAGCCTGTATTGCTGCTTTTCCCATTTCCCTGCAGGCCATTAGAATGTCTGGAAGGCAAACAAGGAGAGGCAGACAGTCAGGAGACAAAAAAAGAGGGCAAGCGGGCTCTGTGTCTAGAGACAACAGTGCTGGTCGTGGACGCGGTGCATCGCCATCAGCACGTGGCCATGGGACACGCTTGTCCTTCTTTTCGGCAGCTGGACGTGTTGAGCCGCATCATGCCGAAGACTTGGTAGAGTGGATGACCAAGCCCTCCTCATCCTCCTCATCCTCTCTCACCCAGGCTCAGGGTACTGGCAAAGCAGCTGCTAAAGCGTCCTCTTCCCTGGTATCAATGTCATCATCAGTCACTCCTTCCCTAGACCAACCATGTCCTCCTGAGGAGTCCCCCGAACTGTTGGAGCACAGTGTTGGGTACATGCTCCAGGAGAATGCCCAGCGTTTCGAAGGGTCTGATGATGATACCCAGCTAGAGGAAGGCAGTAGCGTGAGAGCAGAGAGAGGGGATGCTCAAGAAGGACACCAATCTGGCAGTCATGTTCCAGCAGCTTCAGCATACTGCCAGATTGGCTCCAGTGATGAGGAGGGAGGGGATGATGAGGTCACTGACTCCACGTGGGTGCCTAATAGGAGAGAGGAGGAGGAGGAGGAGGAGGATGAGGAGGAGGCACATCTCCAACGAGGCAGGATGCCCTCGGGGGGCCAAAGTAAGGGCAGCACACCGACGGAATCACACCGCAGAGCTCCGCCTGTGCAAGGCGCTGCCTCTGCCCGTTATTCAAAAAGTTCTTTGGTGTGGGCCTTTTTTGAGTCAAGTGCATCAGATCGCACAGCTGCTGTTTGCAACATATGTCTCAAGCGTATATCGCGTGGCCAAAACATCACCCGCTTGGGCACCACATGCTTGACCAGACATATGTTGACCTGCCATGCAGCTCGTTGGCAAGCCTACCTTAAAGACCCACACCAAAGAACAAAGCTGACCTCTTCTTGCACCGCATCAGCTGGGATCTCCAACCCCACTATACCTTCAGTCCTCTCTGAAACCTGCTCTGAGAGGAATGAAGGTGTAGAATTAGGTGTGTCACAGCCAAGTACTTGCGGGCACTCTGCTAGCAGTACACCAACGTCCGAAGCTAGCAGGCAAATTTCCCTGCCCCAGCTGCTGGACCGTCGAAAGAAGTTTACTCCCAGCCATCCACATGCCCAGCGGTTGAATGCTAGCTTGGCTAAATTGCTAGCGCTTCAACTGCTGCCTTTTCAGTTGGTAGACTCGGCCCCCTTCCGTGAGTTTGTGCAATGTGCGGTTCCTCAGTGGCAGGTTCCCAAACGCCACTTTTTCTCACAGAAGGCGATTCCGGCTCTCTACCGGCATGTGGAAGGCAATGTCTTGGCCTCGCTGGACAGGGCGGTCAGCGGTAAGGTGCATATTACCGCTGACTCATGGTCCAGCAGGCATGGACAGGGACGTTACCTTTCTTTCACGGCCCATTGGGTCACTCTTTTGGCAGCTGGGAAGGATGCAGGACAAGGTGCAGTAGTGTTGGAGGTTGTTCCACCGCCACGCCTCCAAAATGCTACTACTGGTTGTGACACACCTCTGTCCTCCACCCCCTCCTCTTCTTCTTCCTCCGTGGCCTCTTCCTGTGCTTTGTCCTGGGAACCAGCGGTGCTCCGTAGGCGTTCAAGGGGCTACGCAAGTACGCAGGCAAAAAGATGCCATGCCGTGCTTGCGCTGGTGTGTTTGGGGGACAGGAGCCACACTGGGGCAGAGGTTCTGTCTGCTCTGCAGGGGCAGGCCGAGAGGTGGTTGACGCCACGCCAGCTTAAGCCAGGAATGGTAGTTTGCGACAATGGCACCAACCTCCTCTCCGCTCTCCGACAGGGACAACTGACCCATGTGCCCTGTGTGGCTCACGTCCTTAACCAGGTGGTGCAGCGGTTCTTGGGCAGGTACCCGGGCTTACAGGATGTCCTGAGGCAGGCCAGGAAAGTCTGTGTGCATTTCCGCAGATCTTATAATGCCAGTGCTCGCCTGGCTGAGCTGCAAAAGGAGTTGAACCTGCCCAAGAACCGCCTTATATGTGACATGCCCACCAGGTGGAACTCAACGTTGGCCATGCTGCAGCGGCTGCACACGCAGCAGAGGGCCATCAATGAGTACCTGTGCGACTACGGCACCAGGACAGGGTCAGGGGAGCTCGGTTTTTTTTCACCACGCCAGTGGGGCATGATCAGGGATGCATGCACTGTCCTGACACCATTTGAGGAGGCCACGAGGATGGTGAGCAGTGACAGTGCATGCATCAGTGACACTGTACCTCTTGTCCACCTGTTGGAACATACGCTGCATGGAATAATGGACAGGGCACTCGAGGCAGAACAGAGGCAGGAAGAGGAGGACTTCCTTGCCTCTCAAGGCCCCCTTTACCCAGACAGTGTTCCTTCTGTCCCACCCATCGCACAGGAAGAAGAGGAGGAGGAGGATTGTGTCAGCATGGAGGTGGAGCCTGGCACTCAGCATCATCAGCAGCAGTCTTTTCGGGATGATTTACAGTCCCAAGAAACCAGTGGACTTGTACGTGGCTGGGAGGAGGTGGCTGCGGATCATGTCGTCCTTAGTGACCCAGAGGACTCCGGACTGAATGCCTCAGCTAATCTACGCTGCATGGCCTCCCTGATCCTACAAAGTCTGCGGAAGGATCCTCGTATTCTTCGGATCAAGGAGAGGGACCATTACTGGCTGGCCACTCTCCTTGATCCACGGTACAAGGGTAAGGTTGCGGACCTTATCTTACCGTCGCAGAGGGAGCAGAGGATGAGACAACTCCGGGAGGCCTTGCAGAAAGGTCTGTGCAACGCGTTCCCAGAGACTGGGAGGTTACAAACTCCTGGTCTTGGACAACGAGTTGCTGAGGCTTCGGTCAGTCAAAGAAGGAGCGGTGGGGAAGGTGGCCGTCTGACCGAAGCGTTCAGACAATTCTTTAGTCCGCAGCCCCAAGGTATGATCGGTTCCAGCAACCATCGCCAGCGTCTGATATACATGGTGCAGGAATACCTAGGGGCAAGGTCAGACTTGGACACCTTCCCCACCGAAAATCCTCTGGCTTACTGGGTCTTGAGGATGGATCACTGGCCAGAGCTTGCACAGTATGCAATTGAGCTACTGGCCTGTCCTGCATCCAGCGTTCTTTCAGAACGCACATTCAGTGCTGCTGGAGGATTTGTCACGGATCACAGGGTGCGCCTGTCCACCGACTCTGTTGATCGACTGACCTTCATAAAGATGAACCAGTCTTGGATCACCACCAGCTACCAAACACCTGAAGCTGATATAACAGACTAATTTATTTTCAAATGTCACATCCCTTCAAGACTGATACTGATGCTGAGAGTTTGTCCTGTTATGTTGACTGACTATCCTCCTCCTCCTCAATGATCCGATTGACCATGATAGCTTGGAAGAACATTTTTGTTTCTGGGTGCCGCCACCAGTGGCTAAGGCCCAATTTTTCAGCCCCTGTTTACCAGGGGTGTGTTATTACAATTTTTTATGCAATGCTTTGCAGCAGGGCTCATTCCTGCACTCCAACTAGAGTATCTGGGAGTGGTTGCAGTGTCGTGGCACCAGCACCAGTGGCTAAGGCCCAATTTTTCAGCCCCTGTTTAACAGGGTCGTGTAATTACAATTTTTGATGCAATACTTTGCAACAGGGCTCATTGCTGTGCTCCAAGTACAGTATCTGTGAGGGGTTGCAGTGTTGGGGCACCAGTGCCTAAGGCTCAATTTTTCTGCCCCTGTTTAACAGGGGCATGTAATTACAATTCTTGATCTAATAATTCACAGCAGGGCCCATTCCTGCGCCCACCAAGACTAACTGTGAGGCCTTACAGTGTTGTGTCAACACCACCACCACCACCACCACCAAAGGCCCAATTTTTCAGCCCCTGTTCAACAGGGGCATGCAATTACAATTCTTGATCTAATAATTCACAGCAGGGCCCATTCATGCGCCCACCAAGAGTAACTGTGAGGCCTTACAGTGTTGTGTCAACACCACCACCACCACCACCAAAGGCCCAATTTTTCAGCCCCTGTTCAACAGGGGCATGCAATTACAATTCTTGATCTAATAATTCACAGCAGGGCCCATTCATGCGCCCATCAAGAGTAACTGTGAGGGCTCACAGTGTTGTGGCAATACCAACATGTAAGGGGCAAATTTCAGCTGAGTATATACGGCAGGCCCCTACTTTCAAACATCCAACTTACAAACGACTCCTCCTTGCAAACGGAAGGATACAACAGGAAGTGAGAGGAAATCTACCCCTAGGAAGGCAAATTCTCTCCTGTAAGAGTTAATATGGGAAAAAAAGTGTCTCCTCTCCACTGATCCTTTATCACCAATTCTTGTTTCAATAAAAACCCCACATTTTCAAAAAACATTTGTCATTAGGACGGAAAGTGAGGTGAACTGTTCTGAACAGGTGCACACTGCACAGACAGCAAAACAAATGTTACAGGGGTGATAACCCTTCCCTATGTTTTCCAAAAATCTTAAAAATAGATTTTTTGCCTGGAGCTACACTTAAACAATTGTGAGGGGGTTAGCTCGGCAGCGGGTGTGTGTGACCCCCGGGATGGGCTCCCCACACAAAAACAGGCCCAGCAAACGGAGGTTGTGGTTTTCAAAATCAAAAAGGTGCGGTTTATTTTCTATTTACAGTGACAAAACACAGCAAAGCAAAAGAAACATAAACAAAATAAATCCTGGTCAACTTGACCTCTGACTAAACATACAGGTTTCCTAACTAACAACTGGGATCAGCCTAGTGCTGTCCTAGTCCCTAAGTCCCTGGTTTTAAATGTCCAAGCAAATAGCCACACAGGCTTTGTCTCACCGCACAGGGGTTCACTCTCCCTAGACAGTCCACACAGGTCTGGGTCCAGGCATGAGCAAACACCTAATGAATCTGGGAGTTCTTATAGAGGCCTAAATGAGCTGACAAGCTTCAGCTGGTCTCATCAACTCCCTGTCTGCACGACGCCCCACACTCTCCCTAGAGGTATGAGTCATCCATGAGCCCACTAGCCTCAGCTGGGCTTATACAACTCTCCACCTAGTTGTATAAGTCGGCGTAAAGCCTGAATCTGGGCGAAATATATCTACCCCCCTGGATGCAACCAGGTGACTTTACCTTCCTGCTGTCACATACCCCCCCCTCTTGTTTTAACCTCGGGGTTGGAACACCAGCAATCAGGCATTCATGTACTCGAGACAAAGCATCCACATTCCCCATTTGAACGCCAGGGCGATGCTTTACTGTGAAGTTGAATTCCTGGAGGGCCAGGAACCACCTATTCACTCTTTTATTTGTTTCCTTGTTTTGAGCCATCCACTTTAACGGAGCGTGATCCGTAACCATGTCAAAGTGCCTACCTAGCAGGTAGTACCGAAGGGAATCTAGAGCCCACTTCACCGCTAAACACTCCTTTTCAACGGTGGCGTAATTTACCTCATGGGACTTCAACTTCCTGCTGAGGTAAATGACTGGGTGCTCTTCCCCGTTCCAGACCTGGGACAATACTGCTCCTAACCCCACATCTGACGCATCACTTTGTACGACAAAGTCTTTAGAGAAGTCGGGTGAGTACAACACTGGCTGGCTACATAAGGCTTGTTTCAAGAATTGGAATGCTGCCTCAGCCTCGGGGGTCCATTTAATCATGACCGACCCTTTCCCCTTCGTCAGGTTGGTTAGGGGCACAGCCTTAGAAGCAAAGTGGGGAATGAATCGCCGATAATACCCAGCGATTCCCAGAAAGGCTCGTACCTGCTTCTTGCTGTTGGGACGTGGCCAACTCTGGATGGCCTCGACTTTGTTGAGTTGGGGTTTTATTACTCCCCTCCCAATGGTGTACCCAAGATATTTGGCCTCCTCCTGCCCAATGGTACACTTCTTGGGGTTAGCCGTAAACCCCGCTTCCCGAACAGAGTCCAGGACTGCTTGCACTTTTGGCAGATGTGAGGCCCAATCTGTGCTATGGACAATTACGTCATCCAGGTAAGCCGCAGCATACTTCCGATGGGGCCTCAGCATCTGGTCCATTTTCCGCTGGAATGTGGCCGGCGCATTCTGTAACCCGAACGGCATTCTTTTATATTGGAACGCCCCGTCTGGGGTTACAAATGCGGTTTTCTCTTTGGCCGACTTGGCCAGGGGGATTTGCCAATACCCTTTTGTGAGGTCAAGAGTCGTCTTGTATCGGGCTGTTCCCAGCCGGTCGATCAACTCATCTATACATGGCATGGGGTAGGTGTCAAATTTTGTAACTTTGTTCAACTGACGAAAATCGTTACAAAATCGCCAGCTCCCATCCGGTTTAGGCACCAACACAATGGGACTAGACCAATCACTTTGGGACTCCTCTATCACCCCTAAGTTCAGCATTTTCTGTACTTCCTCCCGTATTGCCTCCCGTCGGGCCTCTGGGATCCGATAGGGTTTTAACTTCACCCTTTCACCGGGCGGGGTAATGATGTCATGCTCTACCCCAGATGTTTGTCCCGGCAGCTCAGAGAATACCTCCTTGTTGCGAAGCACAAACTCCTTAACCTCCTGTTGTTGGGGTTGTGACAAGGTGGCTGCTATTCCAACCTCAGGAATCACGCAACCAGTTTGAGCTGGTGACCAAGTGTCTGCGACTAGGGACTCTCTATCCCTCCAGGCTTTCAACAGATTAACGTGATAGATCTGTTCGGGCTTTCGCCTTCCTGGTTGTCTGACCTTGTAATTCACTTCGCTCACTTTTTCCATTATCTCATAGGGGCCTTGCCATTTGGCAAGGAATTTACTTTCAACCGTAGGGACAAGTACCAGTATCCTATCCCCCGGGGAAAAGGTACGGGTCTTGGCTCCACGGTTGTACACTCTCTGCTGTGCTAACTGCGCTTGGGCCAAATGTTCCTTCACGATGGGCATTACCTGTGCAATTCGGTCTTGCATCAGGGCGACATGCTCAATCACACTCCTGTGGGGAGAACTCTCACTTTCCCAAGTTTCCTTGGCAATATCCAACAGCCCTCTTGGGTGTCTCCCATACAGTAACTCAAAGGGGGAGAATCCCGTAGAGGATTGGGGCACCTCCCTAATAGCAAACATCAGATAAGGAAGTAGACAGTCCCAATCCTTTCCATCTCTATCCACCACTTTCTTCAACATTTGTTTTAGGGTTTTGTTGAATCTTTCAACCAGCCCATCGGTTTGGGGGTAATACACAGATGTACGTAATTGCGTCACTTTGAACAATTTACACAGCTCCTTCATAACCCGGGACATAAAGGGTGTACCTTGGTCCGTAAGCAGTTCTTTACAAATACCCACCCGGCTAAACACAAGAGATAGCTCTTTGGCTATGGTTTTGGCCGAGGTATTTCGGAGAGGGATCGCTTCTGGATAACGGGTGGCATAGTCCATTATAACTAATATGTACTGGTGCCCCCTAGCGGACTTGATTATAGGACCTACCAAATCCATGGCGATCCTCTCAAACGGGACCTCAATGATGAGTAGAGGGACCAGCGGGCTACGGAAATGTGGCATCGGGGCCGACCTCTGACACACAGGGCAGGAGGAACAATAATTTTCTATGTCCTTCATCACCCCCGGCCAATAGAATCTCTGTAATACCCTCTCTCGGGTTTTCTCTGTCCCCAGATGACCTCCAAGAATGTGCCCATGGGCCAACTCCAACACCAACTTCCTGTAAGGTTTGGGCACCACAAGCTGCTCAACGGTTTCTTCTGCCCTTTTTGCCACCCGATACAGTAGGTCCTTCTCTACGCTGAAGTATGGGTAAGTGCAGGTATTATCTGGGTTCACTAACTCGCCATCTATTTTCACTACGTTTTCCCGTGCCTTTATTAGGGCGGGGTCTTTCAACTGTTCTGTGGCAAAGTTTTCCCTGTGAACCTCAAGATCAGAAAACTCCACAGACGGTAGGTTTTCGTCTGAGGAGGTGGGCTCCTCTCCAGTTTCTTGAGTCTCCCCTGCCAATACTGATAAGGGAAATTCCGGAGAGTCCTCACCACTCTCAGGGGAGTTCTGGCTATCACATTCCTGGTACATAGGGGCACCAGTGGGGGGCTCAGGATCATCCCACAGTTCCCAGAACTTCGGAAAATCCCTTCCCACAATGGCGTCATGCGGTAACTGAGATACTAAGCCCACTGGATGAGAGAGGGTACCTTTGGGGGTTTAGAAGCACACTGTAGTCACTGGATACTCTCGGGTGTCCCCATGCACACAAATAACAGCTACCTTGCTATTCCCAGAGACCTCTGTTTTAACTAACTCAGCCTTTATCAGGGTCACAAGGCTACCTGAATCCAGCAATACCACAAAATTTCTACCATTAACACACATTTTGCATAAATGTTTCTCAGTTCCTCGAATGGCAGTGCATGCGACTGTCGCACACAGCGACTGACGTCTGCCCATCAGAAAGTCACACTGCATGGGTTCCTCCACAACCGGGCAATTGGCTGCAATATGTCCCGCTTGCCGGCAGCGGTAGCAAACGATCCTTCTTGCCGCCTCTTGAGCCGCTGATTTCCCAGGCTGTTCTCGCCAAACTTGGGGTAGAGCTCCCACCCTCTCACTCTCTCCACCCTCACCCCTTGGAATCCTCTTATCCGCCCCTGGGGATGGTCTGGTCTTAGGGTGGAAAGTCCGAGTGTCTCTGGAAGAGGCCGTCAGGTTCTCTGTAGCCAAGTATTTCTCCACACGATCCACAAGACCATCGGCCGTCTCTGGGTCTCCATGGCTTACCCACTTTTGGATGGCAGTAGGAAGAGCTCTCAAAAACCGATCCATTACAACACGTTCCACAATCTTTGGTGCGGACAAAGTCTCTGGCTGTAGCCACTTTCTGCTCAGGTGAATGAGATCATACATTTGAGACCTGGGGGGTTTTCCAAGCTGGAAAGTCCAGTTATGCACACGCTGAGCCCGGACAGCCTGGGTGACACCCAGCCTTGCCAATATTTCAGCTTTTAGCATCACATAGTCTTTTGCTTGGTTAGGCTCTAGGTCATAGTAAGCTTTCTGCGATTCACCAGTTAACAGAGGAGCCACCAGTCCAGCCCACTGCTCCTCAGGCCACTTTTCTCTTTCAGCGGTCCTTTCAAATGTGGTCAAAAATACCTCTGGATCATCCTCTCCAGTCATTTTTGTCAATAAACGACTCACCCCAAAGGACGCGGTATTAGTGGGACGGCTTTCCTCACTGGTCTGCGGACGTTGCTGCATTACTGCTTCCATCTGTTGTTGTAGTCTCTGCTCTTGCTTCTGCAACAGGTCTATGAAGCGGGCCTCAGATTGCTGCTGGGCTTGTTGCTGAGCCTCCAGACTCTGTTGCAAAGTTGCGTTTGTCTGCTGCTGGGCTGCAAGGCTCTGTTGATGAGCTTGCTGCTGGGCTGCGAAGTTCTGTTGTTGATGTTGATGAGCTGCAAGGCTCTTTTGCAAACCTGCATTTGTCTGCTGTTGATTGGCATTTGCTAGAGCCAGCTGCTTCAGTATCTCCTCCATGCTGGCTTAAAAAAAAACTGCCACTGGTTCTCCACCAACTGTGAGGGGGTTAGCTCGGCAGCGGGTGTGTGTGACCCCCGGGATGGGCTCCCCACACAAAAACAGGCCCAGCAAACGGAGGTTGTGGTTTTCAAAATCAAAAAGGTGCGGTTTATTTTCTATTTACAGTGACAAAACACAGCAAAGCAAAAGAAACATAAACAAAATAAATCCTGGTCAACTTGACCTCTGACTAAACATACAGGTTTCCTAACTAACAACTGGGATCAGCCTAGTGCTGTCCTAGTCCCTAAGTCCCTGGTTTTAAATGTCCAAGCAAATAGCCACACAGGCTTTGTCTCACCGCACAGGGGTTCACTCTCCCTAGACAGTCCACACAGGTCTGGGTCCAGGCATGAGCAAACACCTAATGAATCTGGGAGTTCTTATAGAGGCCTAAATGAGCTGACAAGCTTCAGCTGGTCTCATCAACTCCCTGTCTGCACGACGCCCCACACTCTCCCTAGAGGTATGAGTCATCCATGAGCCCACTAGCCTCAGCTGGGCTTATACAACTCTCCACCTAGTTGTATAAGTCGGCGTAAAGCCTGAATCTGGGCGAAATATATCTACCCCCCTGGATGCAACCAGGTGACTTTACCTTCCTGCTGTCACACAATGTACCTGTTAAAAATTACAAACAGATTCTACATAAGAACAAACCTACAGTCCCTGTCTTGTATGCACCGCCTGTATACGGCTGTTCAGAGTATATAGGGCCTTTTTTATTTTGTGTGCGGGGTTCCCCTTAATATCCATACAAGACCCAAAGGGGCTGGTAATGGGCTGGGGTAGGGGGGGGTGTGATGGGGTAGCTATGCCATTTTTCTTAAAGATTTTCGTCCATATTACCGGTACCAGACATTACATTAAAGCCGCAAGCAGTTTTAAATGGCTTTTTTTCCTTTAGAAATGTAATTTTGTGCAGGGACAGTTCTAAACACGGGAAACACGTGGCACTTCACAGGCATACTTTAGACACCCCCCAGGTACGATATTTAAAGGAATATTTGACTTTTTTTTTTCACTTTATGCATCATTAAAATGACTGCTCCAGAAAAACTGCCGTTTTTAAAACTTCTTTTTGCATTGATACATGTCCCCTGGTGCAGAACCCGGGTTCCCAAACCCTTTTTAGGACAATAACATGCATAATAGTCGTTATAATTAGCACTTTAGATTTCGAACGTTCGCATCCATTGTATTTAATAGGGTTCTAAAGTTCGTGCGAACTTTCGGTCCGTTCGCGGGTTCTGGTGCGAACCGAACCCAGGGGTGTTCGGCTCATCACTATTCTTCACTTTTAAGTTGTTAAAATAATGTCTTACATCTCAGGGATGGTGTGTGTGCTGTTATTGTAGCTGTAGTCTCCCCTTGTCAAAGCAGAAGTGTCAGACCAGTATCAGACTATAAGGATCCAATGGAGGCTGATCTGTTTCTCACTTGAGCTCAGTGCTGAATAGGGATGAGCCGAACACCCCCCAGTTCGGTTCGCATCAGAACATGCGAACAGGCAATAAATTTGTTCGAACATCCGAACACTGTTAAAGTCTATGGGACTCGAATATAAAAAATCGAAAGTACTAATTTTAAAGGCATATATGCAAGTTATTGTCATATAAAGTGTTTGGGGACCCGGGTCCTGCCCCAGGGGATATGTATCAATGCAAAAAAAAGTTTTAAAAACTGAAGTTTTTTCGGGAGCAGTGATTTTAATAATGCTTAAAGTGAAACAATAAAAGTGAAATATTCCTTAAAATTTTGTACCTAGGGGGCGTGTATAGTATGCCTGTAAAGTGTCGCTTGTTTCCTGTGCTTAGAACTGTCCCTGCACAAAGTGTCATTTCTGAAGGAAAAAAAGTAATTTAAAAATACTCCCGGCTGTAATGAATTGTCGGCTCCCGGCAATACAGAAAAACGTAATTGAAAGACATTGAAAAAAAAAATGCGTAATGGTCCCCCCAAATTCAATTACCAGGCCCTTCAGGTCTGGTGTGGATATTAAGGGGAACCCTGCGTCAAATTTAAATAAAAAATTACGTGGGGTTCCCCCCAAATATCCATACCAGACCCTTCAGGTCTGGTATGGATTTTAAGGGGAACTCCGCGCAAAATTTAAAAAAAAATGGCGTGGAGTTCCCCCCAAAAATCCATACCAGACCCTTTATCCGAGCACGCAACCTGGCAGGCGCAGGAAAAGAGGGGGGGACGAGAGAGCACCCCCCCCCTCTGAACCGTACCAGGCCACATGCCCTCAACATGGGGAGGATGTTTTGGGGGTCTGTGACTCCTCAAAGCACCATGTCATGTGACGGGTGGCCCCGTCCTCAGCTACATACGAGACCTGTCAGGCTGCCGCAACGTTATTCCCGGGGGGTGTCTCCGGTGGAGACAGGATGCTGTTCCTCGCTGCGCTGGACATCTCATCACTGGAGCCTGGACCTGGAGAGGAGATCATCCATCACAGGATACCGACAGCGTTGGAGTGGAGACCGAGAGTGGATTACTACCGCTGGAATCTTTTTTTTATTTTTATTTTTTTATTTTTAATAAGGACTTATCCCAACGGTGTCGGTGTGTTTTTTTTACAATTTTTTACACTTTCTTTGTGAAATGGTAGGGGTACCATGTACCCCTTACCAGTTCACATAGGGTGGCCGGGATCTGGGGGTCCCCTTTGTTAAAGGGGTCTTCCAGATTCCGATAAGCCCCCAGCCCACAGACCCGTACAACCACCGGGCAAGAGATGCAGGGATGAGGTGGTGCTTTGAGGGGTCACAGACCCCCAAAGCATCCTCCCCATGTTGAGGGCATGTGGCCTGGTACGGTTCAGGAGGGGGGGGCGCTCTCTCGCCCTCCACTCTTTTCCTGCGGTCTGCCAGGTTGCGTGCTCGGATAAAGGGTCTGGTATGGATTTTTGGGGGGAACTCCACGCCATTTTTTTTTATTTGACGCAGGGTTCCCCTTAATATCCATACCAGACCTGAAGGGCCTGGTAATTGAATTTGGGGGGACCCCCACGCATTTCTCTTTTCTCTGTATTGCTGGGAGCCGACAATTCATTATAGCCGCGAGTACTTTTAAATTACTTTTTTTCCTTCAGAAATGACATTTTGTGCAGGGACAGTTCTAAGCACGGGAAACAAGCGCTACTTTACAGGCATACTATGCACACCCCATAGGTACGAAATTTAAAGGAATATTTCACTTTTATTGTTTCACTTTAAGCATTATTAAAATCACTGCTCCCGAAAAAACGACCGTTTTTAAAACGTTTTTTTTTGCATTGATACATGTCCCTTGGGGCAGGACCCAGGTCCCCAGACACTTTTTATGACAATAACTTGCATATAAGCCTTTAAAATGAGCACTTTAGATTTCTCCCATAGACTTTTACAGGGTATTCCGCGGCTTTTCGAATTTGCCGCAAACACCCCAAATTGTTCGCTGTCCGGCGAACTGGCGAACAGGCATTGTTCGAGTCGAACATGAGTTTGACTCGAACTCGAAGCTCATCCCTAGTGCTGATAACTTGTATTCTGTCCAGCCTACAGTAGGAGGGCAACAATATAAATAAAGAAAGTCTATAATTTTCAGTATGGTCTTACAGCCTGACACTTTTGCTATGACAGGGAGATACTTACCCGCTCTGTGCAATTTAAATTCCAAACCTCCTCTCCTGGGGTCCCCACTGGTGCTTCTTGCTCCTCCTCTCTGGTGAATGTCCATATAGGCAGCTGCTTTCTATGGGGGAAACATGTGCAGGTTTGCACCCGAGCCTCGCTGTTTGCATCTATAAACACAGACAGCGGGGCTAATCACTGCCCCTCACTCCCTTACCACTGACTTTGATTGACAGCAACAAAGCCTGTGAGACCAGGAAGTAAGGTGAGAGAGCTGCTGCAGGCGGGCACAGCTGGATTGAATGAGGGCTTGGATAAGTGTAAGGGGGGAGTGAGGCGGGATACTACTACCTAAACATTTTTTAACTTAATGCAAGGAATGCATTAAGGTAAAAAAAAAAAAGTTTAGGCTTTATAAACACTTTAAATAATCAAAAATCAAGTAAATCCTAAAAATTAAGGCTGCACTATTGTAACAGTTAAAGACAATCAGATGACTGTTGATGTTCATTTGTAAGTGGCTCTATTTAAAGTGTTACTAAACCCAGGACCCTGCATTCACTATATCTGGTCTCCCACAGTATACAGAACATGTAATTGCAATTCGTTTAGTAAATATACACTGCCAAATACATTTTCTCATTAGCAGTATATAGCAGTCTTGTTACTTCTATCAGTGTCTGACTGAGCTCTAGTTAAAGCTTGTAAGAGGAGTTTTCATTCTCCTCTGACTGTCCTATAAGGCTGCATGACCCCTGACTATCTGTCAGAACAGTGATGATTGGCCCTGTGCTGATCACATGCACCCTCCTAAAAAGAAAAAAAAAAGAAACGCTCTAGCACTACACACCAAACTGAGCATGTGCAGAGTGCCTCCAGAGCTCTGTTCTATCAGCATATGGATTGGGGACAGTAAAAGAATGGGACGATCAGAGAAGCCAGGATCAAATTGTCTTTTTACACAATGAAGAGCCAGAGAATTACCCCTTCCACAGTGAGTATAACAGGCATGCGTTACTGCATTTGACTACTGATTTTACTGTTGTGGGTTTAGTAACACTTTAAAGTGGTTGCAAACCCACATACTTTTTTTTTTCTTTCTAGCCCACCTGCAAGACAAAGCTATAATGAGCTAGTATGACTAGCATACTAGCTCATTATGTACCACTTACCTTAGATCGGGGCCCCCGAAGCCGTCCGTGTCCCTCTCTCCAGCCGCAGCCATCGCTGCGACGATAGCCGGAATGTTACTTCCGGGTATCGCCGCTCCAGCCAATCACAGTGCCGCTTCGGCGCTGTGATTGGCCGGAGCGACGAAGACGTCACTCCACGCATGCGCGCGGGAGCCGTCAAATTCGGCTAAGCCCAAGCATTGCTGGGACTTAGCCGAACTTGTGAATGGGATTAACCCCATGAATGCGCCGTTGTCTACGGCGCGCTTGCGCCGTAGACACGGAGCAATGTCATTTTTAGCAAATATCTCCTAAACCGTGTAGGTTTAGGAGATATTTCTTGCACCTACAGGTAAGCCTTAATCTAGGCTTACCTGTAGGTGCAAGTTGAAAAAGTGGGTTTACAACCACTTTACGAGTGAAATAAACATTTTGGTACAAGCAATTGACACATTTGAACCAAACAACATATTACATTTAGTACTTTCTACAGAAAGATAATGTCTTTGCATAAAGAAGATCAAATGTTTGTCATGTGACCTTTGCCTTTCAATCTTTGCCAGCCACTCATGCTGTCTATCTGCCAATACTGAGAGATCATTACGTAACAGAGTGCAGTTAATTGATAGGTATATAATTTACTGCACTTCCATATACATGTATCTCTTCCCAGATTCTGGTTTCCACAGCCACTTATAACTTTTCTTACAGTTACAGATGACTCTGCTGTAAATTACAAGAATCGTAAAAGATAATAACTTGTAACTAACTAAGCAATGAAATATTAATGTGCCAGATGTTAAGCACTAATTATCACAGACTTTACTGATGATGTACGATTCGCTTGCTATGTAATGGCACAGCATAGTTAATGATGGTTTCATCACAGACGTTACAAAGTTTGTTGACGTTTATTACAGCCATTTGTAGGCTTGGAACATGATAAACACGCCGTATAATAAACAATGTTTTTGCAACGTGAGCCCAAATGAAACATATTTTTAGAAATTTGGGGGAAATTACCAATAAAAGAGTGTTACGACGTCTCATTGATTTTTAATATTTAATGTTCAGCTAATGGTACATTTATTTTATGCCATTTTTAGCTCTAAACGTTTTTATGGAAACAAAGCTGCTTAGAAAAAGATTGCACTACTAAATGTAATTAATAAACAATATGTATAGATTGATGGCAGTATTCTGGCCATATTAGGCCACTCAGGCTTAAAAATGCTGTAGTTTAACATAAAGGCCTATATGCTGATTGACCCGTGTTAATCATAAAAATTCATGATAGTTAGTAGCCATATGTTTTTTAATTGCCCTGATGTAAGGCCAAGTGTTTCCTGGTTCGGCACTACCTAACTCTGAGCCTATTCCAGCCTTGTAAACACTGACACAAACACGCATGCACACATCAGGAAGGAAGTAACTATGTAACTATGTAACACAAAAACACACACACATGAAAGTGAGTTAAAAGGTGCAGAATCATATAAATATAGTGTGCTTTCCATACTAGAAGCACTGTTTAAAGAGACACTGGGGTTTATTAACTAAGGGCAAATCCACTTTGCACTACAAGTGCACTGCAAGTGCACTTAAATGTGCACTTGGAAGTGCAGTCGTTTTAGCTCTGAGGGGGACATGCAAGGAAAATAAAAAACAACATTTTAGCATGCACATGATTGGATGATAAAATCAGCAGAGCTTCCCCTCATTTCAGATCTTCCCCTCAGATCTACAGTAACTGCACTTTTAAGTGCACTAAGTGCAATTGTAGTGCAGGGTGGATTTGCCTTTAGTAAATCAACCCCTTTGTGAATAGATATAAGAATTGCACACTCTTACCTTGTGCTGCTGCCAGGAAGTAGCTAGGGAAAGGTCTGGCAAGTATAAAGTGCAGGGTCTGGAGGAGGAGCAGAGGAGGCCTGGAGAGAGCTGCCAGAATCTGCTAAATGCTGAGACCAGGGGAGGCAAAGACACATGGGTGCTGAGGCTGCATGGAGAATAAAGGATCTGGCAGAGCAGTTCTGTCCTTCTCTCTGCTGCCAACTGCTGAGACTAGATTGAAAGCGTACTGCCAAACTGATACTCACTGGAATGCAGACCTGATAGAATGTTAAACATGGGTGATCTTATATGGAGGTCCCTCACAGACTTTTTATACAAAGGGTCCACTCATTCTGGTAAGAGTCCCCTTAATCTATGGTGATGGTACACTTTGGTGTTGCAAGCTTCTGGATAGACAAGACTTCTCTTATTATCACATTGGTGGATTTGGATTTGGATATATTGGGACTATGATTTATATTTTTCTTGTCACATTTATTATGATACAATATTTGTTTGAATGATTTTTTGTTGTCACAATAAGCACGGCAATGTGAATTCTTATTTTGACCAGTCTGTTTTCTTTCAGGACCTTCCATCTCCATGTATGCAAGAGCATGTGACCTGTCTAATGTGACAGTGTTTGGTATTGTAGGAAAGAACCTCTAGTGATACAGGATGCTTAAACATGGGAAATGTATCTGTGCAGACTTCAGGCCACCAAAGGTAGCTTGATTTTCTCTTGTTCAACCCGCAGGCTGAAAGAGAGGAAGTCAATAGATTCCCTGATCCATGCAGTGTGTATTTTAAAATGTAATAGGTCAAAAAGAGAATCAAATGAAAAATCAGTTAGAGTTACAACAAGTTGGGCAAATGACAACTGCCATTTTTCAGGGGCCACGCAACCCCCCTGCATTAGGGCTGAGTGAAATGGCAAAATGGTATATAGTAGACTTGTGCACAACGGAAAAATTTGTTTAGTTTCGGTTCGTTTCTTTTCGGTCCTGTTGATTCGTAATCGTTTGTAATTTTGCTAGATTGGATTTTTCGTGTTCAGACTAATTCGTATTTTCGCAAGCGTCATTTTTCGTTGAATCGGAAAGATTCGTATTAATGTAAGCCTTATTTTTCGTTGATTTATAATTCGTACTTTCGGTAGAGTACATTGTTTTTCGTTGATTCTGAACACAACTCCTACTTTCGTAACTTTTTTTGGATTCGTTGATTCGTAATTTTCCGTGTCTCTCTCACAACGACGCTGCCTATTATGCCCAATGTGCTTCGAATGGATTTGTACTTTTCTAAATACATACCTTTTTGATGGTTGGTGGGTTTAGGCACTCGTTTGCTGGTCATTTGCACATGGTGTTGGGGGCGGAGCCTCTCGGGCCCCTTCAGGGGTATATATTGGAGGTTTGCACAGCATGGATCTCATTGTTTGCTTTTTTTCACTGAGGACAGACACACAAGTGCAGGTCCCTCCCTTGGAATTTACTACTCTTAGACCTACTTCACCAAGGTATACTTTTATATGTTTATATATTACTCGCTGCAAGCATTTACATGCAACTTGTTTTCTTATCACAGTCCTCACCACACACCTGTACTTCATTTCATTCACACTCTCTTTCACTTATTACTTTCCTCTCTGATCTTTCCTTAATCATACTAGTCAATCTGGCATTTTTTTCACTCTCCCCCTCAGTCTCCATACTCTAACCATCCTTGGCTCATGTCTTTTATACATGCAAAGACATATATATGTTACCATATACTCATATACTCCTATATTTTAATTATTCAATATACATATTTATATTTAGAGCCAACATTCCTCTTGGATTCACTGACACTCTTGGGGTTACACCTATTCCATCCATGCTGGGCCTTCCTTCCGTTTGACTCCGATTTGGAGCTTTGTTTGGCTCCGCCTCCTCAGCTCCCTGGTGAGACAGTCGCTGCCGCCGTTTGAGCTTCACCCCCGCTGTCTTTTGGCAATGTCCAGTGGTGAGTATGGGGTTTTCCATATTCAAGGCCCCCCCCCCGTGCCTTCATATCATGCTTTATACTATATCACTCTCATTTTAGGTACACTACGTGCATCTACCCCTGAAGAGCGAGCCAAGTCTCGCGAAATGCGTCGGGTTACTTTTGATGCCTATGTGTTTACATAATTACTGTCAGATACTCGTAATATCATTTTACCTAATTTATATTGGTCTTGTATTTTGTATGAATTGGCCCATGTTCATGACATCAATGTATGTACTGCTTTTTACCTGAATAAATATACACTGCAATTATTCCTGCGATTTTTTTTATTGGCTTAACAGTGCTCACCTCACTCAAAGTCCCAAGGGCGAATCTCTCTTTCTTTCATGAAAATTTAGGGATGGAGGTGTGTCACTGGTGACACCAGACCCTTCCTTTTTCTTTTTTCTCAAAGATACCCGGGTGGAAGACACCCAATAGCCCAAAACTGGTCTGCGGTCACCCTCGCCAATAAATCCATACATATATGTATGGATTTTACATTTTTATCATGCACTAGCCATTTGTTATTCCAACATATCCAATAACATCTCGCATTGGACCTTTATCCCAATCCAGCTGGTGTGGTGTTCTCTGTTGGTGGCGGTGCTACTTTATTTCTCCCTGGGAGCTGCGATGTGCATCACAAGGGGGATCCTTGTCCCCTGCTGTCCCCGCCTGCCCTTTTTGAGCGGGCGGGGCCACTTGCACATCGGCACCATGTTAATGCGTCGGCCGCGCGATGTCTGCGATTTTGCAGCATCGCTGTGGCTGCAGGCATTACTACCATCAAGATGGTCCTGGAAGTGTCTTGGCTCACACACCGCCTTTTTGATGGTTGGTGGGTTTAGGCACTCGTTTGCTGGTCATTTGCACATGGTGTTGGGGGCGGAGCCTCTCGGGCCCCTTCAGGGGTATATATTGGAGGTTTGCACAGCATGGATCTCATTGTTTGCTTTTTTTCACTGAGGACAGACACACAAGTGCAGGTCCCTCCCTTGGAATTTACTACTCTTAGACCTACTTCACCAAGGTATACTTTTATATGTTTATATATTACTCGCTGCAAGCATTTACATGCAACTTGTTTTCTTATCACAGTCCTCACCACACACCTGTACTTCATTTCATTCACACTCTCTTTCACTTATTACTTTCCTCTCTGATCTTTCCTTAATCATACTAGTCAATCTGGCATTTTTTTCACTCTCCCCCTCAGTCTCCATACTCTAACCATCCTTGGCTCATGTCTTTTATACATGCAAAGACATATATATGTTACCATATACTCATATACTCCTATATTTTAATTATTCAATATACATATTTATATTTAGAGCCAACATTCCTCTTGGGTTCACTGACACTCTTGGGGTTACACCTATTCCATCCATGCTGGGCCTTCCTTCCGTTTGACTCCGATTTGGAGCTTTGTTTGGCTCCGCCTCCTCAGCTCCCTGGTGAGACAGTCGCTGCCGCCGTTTGAGCTTCACCCCCGCTGTCTTTTGGCAATGTCCAGTGGTGAGTATGGGGTTTTCCATATTCAAGGCCCCCCCCCTGTGCCTTCATATCATGCTTTATACTATATCACTCTCATTTTAGGTACACTACGTGCATCTACCCCTGAAGAGCGAGCCAAGTCTCGCGAAACACGTCGGGTTACTTTTGATGCCTATGTGTTTACATAATTACTGTCAGATACTCGTAATATAATTTTACCTAATTTATATTGGTCTTGTATTTTGTATGAATTGGCCCATGTTCATGACATCAATGTATGTACTGCTTTTTACCTGAATAAATATACACTGCAATTATTCCTGCGATTTTTTTTATTGGCTTAACAGTGCTCACCTCACTCAAAGTCCCAAGGGCGAATCTCTCTTTCTTTCATGAAAATTTAGGGATGGAGGTGTGTCACTGGTGACACCAGACCCTTCCTTTTTCTTTTTTCTAAATACATAGCGGTTATTTGTAACGATTTGAAATCTCGTATTTTACTTTCGTTTTTTACATGTGGCTATAGCCTCTGCCCCTGTACACCATTTTGAGAGGGAGTTCAGCACGGTGAGGGAGAAGCAGAGAGCAGAGCACAGTGTTTTTGTGCTTTGAATGGATTCATACATTCGTAACTTTTTTCATAACGAATTATGCCGGGCATTCGCTATTTGCGATATAATTTATTTCGGATTCGGTTTTATTCGTAATTGCTTTGTTCGGAAATTCAAATGCTTCCGAATGTCCGAAAGTTGCTAAATTCGGACGAATTTTGATTTGTTACGAAACGAATTGCACAAGCCTAATATATAGACTCAAAAGCAGACTGATCTGCAGGCAGAGGATTTTATTAACAAAAAGTGTTGGTGTTTCACAGCAGAAGTGCCAATTTCAGTTAAGTGCTGGTGGCTTTTTTTTTTTTACTCTGTTATTAAGTGGGGTCTTCGATGGTTGTCACTGCAAGCACCATCTGATTAGATTGGTCACTACGCTGTATGGAGTGCAGAATAAAATTTCTCTTTTGCAAGGTGGTGTAGAAGGGCCAGTGCTAAGGGTTTTCCAATGTATTAGCCCCTCTTATAAAATTTGTGTTCCCAAGAGCCTTACTTTAGTGTGTGTTTCAAAAGCTATGAAGTAGTTAGGGAAAGCTCAAAGAAGGTGAGGAAAGTTAAGTGTTGTTGCTGGTGCTCAGTTCTCATAATTAAAAATGTCACATACTCACAAACACTGTGATTGATTTACTAATGGCAAATTGACTGTGCACGTTGCAAAGTGCAGTTGCTCCAGAGCTTAGTAAATAAGGTAAAGCTTCACTTTGCAAAGAGTACCCAATGACGAACAAGGAAAATTAAAAGAACAGCATTTTTGCTTGCACATGATTGGATGATGGAAGTCAGCAGAGCTTCTGCTCATATACTAAGCGCTGGAGCAACTGCTCTTGTAGAGTGCAACTGCACTTTGCAACGTGCACAGCCTATTCGCCTTTAGTAAATCAACCCCACTGTGTTGTACATTTGTCTAGCAGATTAGGGAGCATTGTGAGAGATTAAACAGGAACAATTTAAAGCTGGTTCTGATAGCTGTAAAAAACATATCTACAATTTTACATGCAGTCCCAGACATACTCATAGAGCTTGTTTTTACAATGTTTCAGATCCAAGGGGCCTGGTGTGGATTGGGGGGACTACACAATGTTTAGTTTTTTAGTTTTTTTCTTACTGTCGGCTCTTTTGTCTACATTCTGCTGTCAGCGAGGAATCCCCGCTGAAACGCTTATAGCAAGTGTAGCGGGGTATCGGTTTAACCCGCAAGACTACAGTTCCCAGCAAGCTTTGAGGCACCCAGGGTGCCATTCCCCACGCAAGGACTGCTGGGGTGGACTTTAAAAGGGGAAGGAGGAGCTTCGGACTTTCTCTTGGAACGCCACCCTCCTTGCAAGAGGTTTCCCTGCACTTACCTGCTGTGCGTGTTAGGCCTGAAGCCTGGGCCTCGCACTTTGTTCCAGAGAGCCTTCTGTTCCGCCGAGGAGCCCGCGGAGCATCCGATCCACCAGAGGTGCCATCATCTTCTGGAGGACTGAAGACCTGGTACATCGTGGACACTGTGAAGCCACTCACAGTAGCGGAGGAACCGGATGGGAGTCGGTCCGGTCTGGGTGAGAGAGCGCCAGCTCAGAACCACATCCCAATAACTTTGTTGCCTATTAACTTTGTCTAGGCCCATCATTGATCGCAGTTATACTTTGGAGAGACTGTTGTGCTGAACTGAGTTTGTCAGTCTCTCCAGCTTTGCTGAATTAGCAATTATCTGAAACCCCCCCTTGTTGGATTACAATTTGTTTCTCTATGTGCTCCACCAACAGTTGCTAGCGAAGATCCTTCAACTAACTATACCCCAAAGTTATAGTCAGGCCTGACTGGGTAGTAAAAGACATTGCTGGGCGCCATTTTATTATGCTCACGAGGGAGGATAGCTGCAGCAGGGCTAAAGTCTATTCATTGCATTATTGAATGTCATACCTTTTATGTGCACACCTATATTGCAGGGATCTGCATAAGATATTGTAACCAAATTACCGTTCTACATTTTTGCTTATAGTAAAGAGTTATAGTTGAGTAATTTGGTTGTGTGTCTCCATTACTGTGCTGGTATACAAGAGAGGGGGTTGTACTCCATAACAGTATCAAAGATAATACAGTTATACCATTACTTTCCCTCTTCCCTAACTGTGTCATGGGAGAAGTCAGAGCCGATTGCCAGGGGTTGGTAGCAGTGCATTACGGGGCCCAAACAAACAAGCAGCCCTCTTAAGCTGAGGGTACCGCTACACAAGGATGAGTCAAAGTTGTTTGGATGCCGACGGGTGTCGGCTCTTTAACAACCAGCTGCCCTGAGCTGAATTGTCACATTTAGCAGTAGTAACCACTGCTAAATGTTTCACTTCCCACTGCTGGTCTGCATTAACACACATTAAATGCTGCAAGGTTAAGAAAAAAAAACTCATGCCCTGTTTACCATGTTTTTTTGGTGAATTGAATGTTCCTGAGTTAAATATTGCAAGAGATATTTTAACGCAAATACTCATGTGGTGTTTAGCTTTTAGCGAATTGAGCCCCCATCCTCTCCAGCAATGTACTTCTCTGATCAATTCCATGGCTACTACAGTATATTGGGGGAGAGATACATCTTTAAAGGCAAATAAGCAAATATGTGTAATTTAGGGACAGGAGCATATGGTTATCAGTAGACATAAGAAAAGCAGTTACCGGTAGTTATTCTGTCGATATACTCTTTCTCCAGGCAAGTAAACCACACTCGTCTTTGGTTGAATGAAGAATTTTGCAGATGCAGTTAGATGGAGAAGACTTGTTTTTCAGAGGTTGAAACAACTAGGCCCACCATGTCATTCCTCTGTAGTGTTCCCCTTACCTGGGTGAAAACCAACCAAGGAACATATTCACCTAGGGCAGTGTATCTCAACTCCAGTCCTCAAGGCGCCCCAACAGGTCATGTTTTCAGGCTTTTCATTATTTTGCACAGGTGAATTGATCAGTTTCACTGCCTTAGTAATTACCACAGTCGTTTCATCTGAGGGAAATCCTGAAATTATGACCTGTTGGCGTGCCTTGAGGACTGGAGTTGAGAAAAACTGCCCTAGGGTATAAGGGGGATGAGAGAAGGAATTTGGGAGATTTCAGTATTTGCACCTACAAACCTTTGTTAACCTGTGAATGACAATGTAAGGTTTGGGCGTGCCCCCGCCGTGTCACTTAGGAGTCGATGCACGTGCCCTGGGGCCGCAATGTCGCAGTCCCGGAAAAAATCACTGATTGCCACCATTACTAGTAAAAAAAATGCCATAAATCTATCCCCTATTTTGTAGACGCTATAACTTTTGCGCAAACCAATCAATATATGCTTATTGCAATTTTTTACAAAAAATATGTAGAAGAATACATATTGGCCTAAACTGATGAAGAAATTCGTTTTTTGGGATATTTATTATAGCAAAAAGTAAAAAATATTGTGTTTTTTTCAAAATTGACGCTCTTTTGTTTATAGCGCAAAAAAGAAAAACCACAGAGGTGATCAAATACCACCAAAAGAAGGCTCTATTTGTGGGAAAAAAAGGACATACATTTTGTTTGGGTACAACGTCGCACAACTGCACAATTGTTAGTAAAAGCGACGCAGTGCCGTATCGCAAAAAATTGCCTGGTCAGGAAGGGGATAAATTCTTCCGGGGCTGAAGTGGTTAATGCCGAATCCTCAGGTCATAATGAAAAGATATAAGTTTTTTTTCTTAATCCCTTTCTGAAGCCATAGTAAAGCATTTGATCAAAGTACAATGGTGTCTTGAGTATCAAACAGAGAATGGACAATGGGCCAGTCACCTGACATTGTGTGGTGGTGACTAACCAGAATTCCGTAGGAGAAAAGTTATTTTGTGTTCCTCAGTGTAATGAGCTTTTTTGGTCCCTGGTGACCTTTCACACCTAACCAATACACTTCAGGGTGACTTTCTGACTAAACTTTCCCCAGGGGTCCTTCTGAGGTTACAGAAGGACCCTACATCACAGGGTTGTAGTGAAAGCTCCACCGGGTCACCTTATCATGCAATAACTTTGACACTGAGGGGGTGATTTACTAATAACAGTGCGCTGCGCCGGTTCATACCTTAATTGGTGCGCTGGATAACTCCTTCACTGGGCGCAGGAACCAGCGGCGCACTGTTATAGTAAATAAAAATGTCAGCGGCGCTCTATTGAAAATTAATGGTTCCCTATGGGAGCCCATTGATTTGAATAGAGGTCGCCCGGGAAGTCGGATGAAGCCGATCCGACTCACGGGGCGACTCGTGTGCCGGCTGACACAGGGACAGCGCGACTTTGTGAGGCAACTTGGACACGACCTGAGCGTGAAGCAGCCACTCAAGTCGTGTCCTAGAGGCGACTAGCTGGCCGAGAATGTCTCCAGCGCGATGGCATCGCGCTGGTTCTTGGCAGCCTCCCTGTCCCGTGTTTGGTATGAATCATGAAGGGAAACTCCACGCCAAATTTGAATGGAAAAAACGGCATGGGTTCCCCTTCAGGAGCATACCAGGCCCTTAGGTCTTGTATGGATTTTAAGGGGCACCCCCTAAGCCGAAAAACGGCGTGGGGGTTCCCCCAAAATCCAAACCAGACCCTTATCCGAGCACGCAACCTGGCAGGCCACAGGGGAAGAGGGGGGGACGAGAGCGCCCCTCCCTCCTGAACCGTACCAGGCCGCATGCCCTCAACATGGGGGGTTTGGTGCTTTTGGGCAGGGGGGCGACCTGCGGCCCCCCACCCCAAAGCACCCTGCCCCAATGTTGATGGGGACAAGGGCCTCTTCCCGACAACCCAGGCCGTTGGTTGTCGGGACTGTGGGGGGGCTTATCGGAATCCGGGAGCCCCCTTTAATAAGGAGGCCCCCAGATGCCGGCCCCCCACCCTATGTGAATGAGTATGGGGTACATCGTACCCCTACCCATTCACCTGGTGGCAAAAAAGTCAATAAAAAACACAACACAGGTTTTCAAAGTAATTTATTAGGCAGCTCTGGGGTCTTTCTGCCGGGCGCCCCGCTATCTTCTTCCAGCTCTTTTGCTAGCGGGGTCCCGGGCTTCCTCATCGTCTTCGGGGGTCTTTCTGCCGTGTGCCCTGCTATCTTCTTCCAGCTCTTTTGCTAGTAGGGTCCCGGGCTTCCTCGTCGTCTTCTTCCGAACTTGTTCTGTTCTCCGGTGTCGTCTCCGCGCTCTCCGCTGCCTTCTCCACGATCTCCGGTTCTTTCTGCCTTCTTCCGGGCGCCCCGCTATCTTCTTCCAGCTCTTTTGCTAGCGGGGTCCCGGGCTTCCTCATCGTCTTCTTCCCTCTTCTCTCCATCCGATGTTGCCTCGTCGCTGTCCGCCGCTACAATGCTCTGCCCGCGGAGCGGCACCCACTTATATTGGCATGGG
Organism: Rana muscosa; assembly: GCA_029206835.1. Classification (NCBI taxonomy): domain Eukaryota; kingdom Metazoa; phylum Chordata; class Amphibia; order Anura; family Ranidae; genus Rana; species Rana muscosa. Next base: position 932,060,878 of record CM055116.1, read on the forward strand.
GCGTGGTCACCGGGTGATGCCACTCGCTGACCCCGTCCCCATATCACGTCACAGTCCCATCATTCCCCGGGACTGTGACGTCATACGGGGCGGGGTCAGCGAGTGGCATCACACGGTGACCACGCCCCATGCCAATATAAGTGGGTGCCGCTCCGCGGGCAGAGCATTGTAGCGGCGGACAGCGACGAGGCAACATCGAACGGAGAGAAGAGGGAAGAAGACGACGAGGAAGCCCAGGACCCAGCTAGCAAAAGAGCTGGAAGAAGATAGCGGGGCGCCCGGCAGAAGGCAGAAAGAACTGGAGATCGTGGAGAAGGCACCGGAGAGCGGGAGAAGAACCTGGGAGCGCGGAGACAACACCGGAGAACAGAACAAGAGACCGCCCGAAGTCGGAAGAAGACGACGAGGAAGCCCGGGACCCCGCTAGCAAAAGAGCTGGAAGAAGATAGCGGGGCGCCTGGATCCGGATCCATTGAATTCTATTACATCCAAAACACTGTTTCTGGCCTGGAAAAAAACATCTGCAGTTGCGTTTAACCTCGTTTTTCACAAAGCCTAAAAATGCCTTCAGACGCCAAAGATTTCCACGTTTCAGACGCGGTTCCGGCATTTAGCCGCATTTTAGTTTAGAAGCGTTTTTAAAGGTGACCTCTTTTTTTACATTGATAAACTCAAAAATTATGGCAAATGAGGAAAAAACATTAAAAATATATATATATATATCAAAAAAAATATTGAAATTGCTTCCATTGCATTGTGGACAATCCACAACTTGGGGCAGGTGACGTGGCAAGTGGACAATCCACAACTTGGGGCAGGTGACGTGGCAAGTGGACAATCCACAACTTGGGGCAGGTGACGTGGCAAGTGGACAATCCACAACTTGGGGCAGCTGACGTAGTAAGTGGACAATCCACAACTTGTGGCAAGTGATGTAGCAAGTGACACGCTAAATACAACTACACTGCTGCTCTCTCAGCTGCTGATACTCACTCTGGTCTCACAAAATAGCTGAAATCATTAACCACTTAAGCCCCGGACCATTTGGTAGCTAGAGGACCAGAGGTGAATTCAGAATTTTGCACTGCGCTGCTTTAACTGTAAATTGTGCGGACATGCAATGTTGTACCCAAACGAAATTTGCGTCCTTTTCTTCCCACAAATAGAGCTTTCTTTTAATGGTATTTGATTGCCTCTGCGATTTTTATTTTTTGCGATATAAATGGAAAAAGACCGAAAATTTTGAAAAAAAATGATATTTTCTACTTTTTGTTATAAGAAAAATCGAATAAACTCAATTGTAGTCATACATTTAGGCCAAAATGTATTCAGCCACATGTTTTTAGTAAAAAAAATGTCAATAAGCGTATATTTATTGGTTTTCGCAAAAGTTATAGAGTTTACAAACTAGGGTACATTTTCTGAAATTTACACAGCTTTAAATTTATGACTGCCTATCTCATTTCTTGAGGTGCTAAAATGACAGGGCAGTACAAACCCCCCCAAATGACCCCATTTTGGAAAGTAGACACCCCAAGGAAATTGCTGAGAGGCATGTTGAGCCCATTGAATTTTTTATTTTTTTGTCCCAAGTGATTGAATAATGACAAAAAAAAAAAAATTACAAAAAGTTGTCACTAAATGATATATTGCTCACACATGCCATGGTTATATGTGGAATTTCACCCCAAAATACATTTTGCTGCTTCTTCTGAGTACGGGGATACCACATGTGTGGGACTTTTTGGAAGCCTAGCTGCGTACGGGACCCCGGAAACCAAGCACCGCCTTCAGGATTTCTAAGGGCGCAAATTTTTGATTTCACTCCTCACTACCTATCACAGTTTCGAAGGCCATAAAATGCCAAAATAGCACAAAACCCCCCCCAAATGACCCCATTTTAGAAAGTAGACACCCCAAGGAAATTGCTGAGAGGCCTGTTGAGCCCATTGAATATAATTTTTTTTGTCCCAAGTGATTGAATAATGACAAAAAAATAAATTACAAAAAGTTGTCACTAAATGATATATTGCTCACACATGCCATGGTTATATGTGGAATTACACCCCAAAATACATTTTTCTGCTTCTCCTGAGTACGGGGATACCACATGTGTGGGACTTTTTAGGAGCCTAGCCGCGTACGGGACCCCGAAAACCAAGCACCGCCTTCAGGATTTCTAGGCACAAATTTTTGATTTCACTCCTCACTACCTATCACAGTTTCGAAGGCCATAAAATGCCAAAATCGCACAAAACCCCCCCAAATGACCCCATTTTGGAATATAGACACCCCAAGCTATTTGCTGAGAGGAATGGCGAGTATTTTACAGCTCTCATTTGTTTTTGAAAATGAAGAAAGAAAATATATATATATATATATATATATATTTTTTTTTCAATTTTCAAAACTTTGTGACAAAAAGCGAGATCTGCAAAATACTCACAATACCTCTCAGCAAATAGCTTGGGGTGTCTACTTTCCAAAATGGGGTCATTTGGGGGGGTTTTGTGCTATCTGGGCATTCCATGGCCTCCAAAACTGTGATAGGCAGTGAGAAGTGAAATCAAAAATTTACACCCTTAGAAAGCCTGAAGGCGGTGCTTGGTTTTTGGGGTCCCGTACATGGCTAGGCTCCCAAAAAGTCTCACACATGTGGTATCCCCGCACTCAGGAGAAGCAACAGAATGTATTTTGGGGTGTAATTCCACATATGCCCATGGCATGTTTGAGCAATATATCATTTAGTGACAACTTTGTGCAAAAAGAAAAAAAAAATTGTTGTTTTTCCGCAACTTGTGTCAACATATAAAATATTCCATGGACTCGACATGCCTCTCAGTATATAGCTTGGGGTGTCTACTTTCCAAAATGGGGTCATTTGGGGGGGTTTTGAACTGTTCTGGCATTTTATACACAACATTAGGAAGCTTACATCCACTCTTCTAACCACTTGAAGACAAAGCCCTTTTTGACACTTTTTGTTTACATGAAAACATTTTTTTTTTTTGCAAGAAAATTATGTTGAACCCCCAAACATTATATATATATTTTTAAAGCAAAGGCCCTACAGATTAAAATGGTGGGTGTTGCATTTTTCTTTCTACACAGTATTTGCGCAGCGATTTTTCAAACGCTTTTTTTGGGTTAAAAAATACACTTTTTTTAATTTTAATGCACTAAAACACACTATATTGCCCAAATGTTTGATGAAATAAAAAAGATGATCTTAGGCCGAGTACATAGATACCAAACACGACATGCTTTAAAATTTCGCACAAACGCGCATTGGCGACAAACTACATACATTTTTAAAAGCCTTTAAAAGCCTTTACAGGTTATCCCAGTAGATTTACAGAGGAGGTCTACTGCTAAAATGATTGCCCTCGATCTGACCTTCGCGGTGATACCTCACATGCATGGTGCAATTGCTGTTTACATATGACGCCAGACCGACGCTTGCGTTCGCCATTGGGCAAGAGCAGGGCAGGACAGGGGTGCTTTTTTTTTTTTTTATTATTAATTTTGCTTTTTTATTTTATTTTTAAATTGTTCCTTCCAAGTATTTTTTTTTTTTTATCATTTTTATTGTTATCTCAGGGAATGTAAATATCCCCTATGATAGCAATAGGTAGTGACAGGTACTCTTTTTTTGAAAAAACTGGGGTCTTCTAGACCCTAGATTTTTCCTCTGCCCTCAAAGCATCTGACCACACCAAGATCGGTGTGATAAAATGCTTTCCCAATTTCCCAATGGCGCTTTTTATATCCGGGGGGGGCATTCCCTCCCACTGCTTGTAAAAGCAGTCCAGAGGCTAATTAGCCGCTAGGATTGCTTTTACATGAAAGCCGGCCGCAGGCTGAAAAGAATGATACCAAGATGATACCTAAACCCGCAGGCATCATTCTGGTATAAACATTCAAAGTCCAGCAACATACCAGTACGTTGCTGGTCCTTGTTGGACATGTATTGTAATCTTTTTATTTCATGCAGCCAGTTGGCTGAACGAAAAAAGAGATTGATCGGTGGGTATGCCCACCATTAGAATACCGCCCTTCATCCACCCACTTCCAATGATGGGCATACACGCACCATTTATATATGCCGAAGCATGGGGGCATCCTCCCGCAAAAAAGTTATGCCGCACACACATGGTCGGACTTTTCCACGGGCAAGCCTCCGTCGGAATTTCGACCGTATGTACACGGCATTAGGAGCAAAATCGCTCCTCCGCCCCTGCTGCCCCAATGCTTCGGCATATTTGCTTTTTTTTTTTAACTGTGGTGGTGAAATCACCTCCTACAGCACTGGAGTCGCAGGGGTCAGGCCTGTCTCTGCGAACGCTGCAGTTATGTGTGTTTTTGTTTTGTAAGTGACAGTGATCGATCGATACTGCACTTGGGTGGCCTGGGCTGGACGGAGGGGAAAAACGCAGGTGCCAGCAGGTATCTGGGCTGATCCCGCTAACACTGCGTTTTTGGGAACCCTAAACTGCTGGGGACGCTAGTATAGATCTGATCAGATCAGATATTGATCTGTTCAGATACTATACCACTAAGGGAGGTGTATGCTTCACGCGTGGGTGTTAGCGTTACTGGCACTAACCTGACGCTGCCTGGGGTGTGACTCAGACCCTCTCTGACGCTAAAACCTAATTGATATCACCCGCCGGGCGATCAGGGGGTTAAACCTTTATTGGGTTATATACACGGCGGGTGCCCTGACACTATAAAAAGCAAACTAACTAACCAGCGTCACCCGTAACACTTATATGGTGATCACTGGTGAAAGGGTTAACTAGGGGCAATCAGGGGGTTAAAACCTTTATTAGATAATATATGGGGGTACCTGACGCTATAAAAACCTGCGGCGAACCTAAAAAAAATTACCAGCTACCGATCTGCATCACCGACACTAAGACAGCGTTTAGTAAAAAGATTGCTTAGCGACAGTGGTGATGGGGGTGAAAGGGTTACCTGGGGGGCGATCAAGGGGGTTAAACCTTTATTAGATAATATATTGGGGTACCTGACGCTATAAAAACATGCGGCGAACCTAAAAAAAAATACTGGCTACGATCTGCATCACCGACACTAAGACAGCGTTTAGAAAAACGATCGCTTAGTGACAGTGGTGATAGGGGGTGAAAGGGTTACCTGGGGGGAGATCAAGGGGGTTAAACCTTTATTAGATAATATATTGGGGTACCTGACGCTATAAAAACCTGCGGCGAACCTAAAAAAAATTACCGGCTACCGATCTGCATCACAGACACTAAGACAGCGTTTAGAAAAACGATCGCTTAGTGATAGTGGTGATAGGGGGTGAAAGGGTTACCTGGGGGGCGATCAAGGGGGTTAAACCTTTATTAGATAATATATTGGGGTACCTGACGCTATAAAAACCTGCGGCGAACCTAAAAAAATGTACTGCTGCCGATCGGCATCACTGACGCTAAGACAGCGATCAGAAAAATGATCGCTAAGCGACAGTGGTGATAGGGGGTGAAAGGGTTATCTGGGGGGTGATCAGGGGGTTAAACCTTTATTAGGGGGGGTTAGGGGGCTACACTGGACCTAAGACTAAACTTTGGTGACACTTTTACAGTCACAAATGTCACTGATTGCAGTGATCACTAAATAAATGGTCACTGCAATCAGTGACACTGTGACTGGGGGCTGGGGGGGTGATCTGGGGTGTCTGGGGGGGCCTGGGGGGGCGATTTATGTCCCTATGTGTCCTGGTGTCAGTGTAGTGTTGTGTGCACTGACCTGATATCTTCTCTTGTATGGCGCTCGGTATATGTGAGCGCCGCACCAGAGATGACATCACTTCCTCCTGCTCCCTCTGTCTGACACAGACAGAGGGGGCATTTCTATTCGCCGGGAGCGATCGCGAGGGGGTGGCCAGAAACGAATGGCTGCCCCCTCATCCCGGAACGCTCCCGGACACTTAGCCACCGCTCACTGTATAGAAGGGGGGTCCGATTGGACCCCCCAACTGTACAAAGGCAATCACGTACACTCTACGTGATTGTGCCTGTCGGTGCCATTCTGCCGACGTATATATACAGTGAGCGGTCGTTAAGTGGTTAATAATACTGTTTTTGGAGCTTAGGGCGGCTCCTTATGATGTTTCCTAACTAGACGCAAATGTGCTAAAACGCGGCTTGCAAACGCCACAAAGCACACCTTTCTAAACGCCGCTTTCAACCTTAGTTCGGAAGACTTTGCACCAGCGTCCCGTGTACATGGGGCATAAAAACGCCTATGCCATTTACAGCTCAAAAACGCCATGGTGGCCATAAGGCCATAGGCTAACATGGAGAGACGTTTTTAAGCTGCAAAAAACGCTCAAACAAGCGGCTGGAAAAACGTCCGTGTGCATGTAGCCTTATATTAACCACTTTCTTACTGGCCACTTAAACCCCCTTCCTGCCCAGACCAATTTTCAAATTTCAGCGCTGATGCACTTTGAATGACAATTGCGCGCTCATACAACACTGTAACCCAATGAAAATGTATTATTTTTTGGCACACAAATAGAGCTTTCTTTTGGTGCTATTTTATCACCTCTGCGTTTTTTTTTTCTATAAATACAAAAGACCGACTTAAAAAAAAAAAATTGATATTTTAACCACTTCAGCACTGGGCCTATTCTGGCACTTCTCTCTTTCATGTAAAAATCATAAATTTTGGGCTAGAAAATTACTTCGAAACCCCAAACATTATATGTGTTTTTTTAGCAGACACCCTAGGGAATAAAATGTCGGTCATTGCTAATTTTTAGCTCGCTCGGTATTTGCGCAATAAAGTTTCAAACGCCTTTTTTTTAAATGGTTTCATGAATTAAAAAAAATTACAAAACAGTAAACTTAGCCCAATTTTTGGGGATAATGTGAAAGATGTTGTTATGCTGAGTAAATAGATACCTAACATGTGACGCTTTAAAATTGCGAACACTCATGGAATGACACCAAACTTCAGTACTTAAAAATCTCCCTAGGCGATGCTTTCAAAATTTTTACACGGTACCATTTTCGCATTACAGAGAAGGTCTAGTGCTAGAATTGTTGCACTCGTTCTAACGCACCCAGCAATACCTCACATGTGTGCTTTGAACGGCGTTTACATATGTGGGCGGGACTTACGTGTGTGTTCGCTTCTGAGCGCGAGCTACCGGGGACATGGGCGTTTTTTTTTTTACTTTTTTGTATTTCTTACTCTTTTTTTTAACTTTTTTGTTTTTTTGATCACTTTTATTCCTATTACAAGGAATGTAAATATCCCTTGTAATAGGAATCTATTGTGACAGGTCCTCTTTATGGAGAGATGCAGGGTCAATAAGACCCCACATCTCTCCTCCAGGCTGGAAAGCATGAGATCGGTCAAAAAAATTCACCGATCTCATGCTGACAGCCAAGATCACGGCTTTGTTTACATACGGGAACCCGGCGTGATGTCATAACGTCGCGCCCGGGCCTCCGACGGTCATAGAGATGACTGGTGACCATCTGGTCACCAGTCATCTCTATGCTTCCCATCCGGCGCCGGACAATTCGTTCTCCGAGCCCCAGATGGCACAGGAGAGCCCGGAGAAGCACCGGATGGCGGCGGGAGGGGGGGGACATCATTCAGATGTCACCGCACAAAGCCAAGGACGTAATTTGAAGGTGGCGGTAGGAAAGTGGTTAATATTTCGACAATTTAGAAAAAAGGTAATTTTTATCCTTCATTGATGAGACTGCACTGATGGGCTGCACTGATGGGCACCGATAAGGTGGCAAGGGTGGGCACTGAGAGGTGGCATTGCTAGTTGACACTAGTGGGCATTGACAAGTGGCACTGCTAGGTGGAAATGATAGTTGGCAGTGATGGGCACTGATAGGCAGCACTGCTAGGTGCCACTGATTGGCACCAGTGGTGGGCATTGATAGGTGACACTGGCAGAATTGCCTCTTCCTCTTCGGGCCCGATGTCCCTTGCACATAAGCCGGTGATTGCCTTTTTTTATGCTCACGCTGTCAGCACAAGGAGAAAACAAAAACCATTACCCAGCTTTTGTTTACATCACGTGATCAGCTGTCATTGGCTGACAGCTGATCACATGGTAAGGGGCAGGGATCGGCCCCTTACTCGGATCTGTCATCACCCGAGTCTCAGTGACTCAGTGACCACAGCGCACGCGCGAAGGGGAGAACGTCTATTGACGGACTCCCGGCAATTGAGGACCGTGCTGTGGCCGTTGATCAGTTATAGCGCTGATCTCAAGTGATTAAAGAGGGTCTAAATGGGCCATTGACATGCATCACAATTCAACTTAGGAATGTGTCTTTGCAAAGTTAAACTAAATGAAATCCTTTCTTATTTTTGCTTGGGGATAGAGTGCAGAGGGATTACAAGTCTAGACAGTTTTTGGGGATGTCTGCACCCCTGATAGGGTGAAGACAACTCCCAAATGTGGCCACTTTATCCTTCCAAATAATTCACTTCCTGTCACATAGCCACACAGGAAGTGAGGGTAAATCCCTACCAATGTCTTTCCTTGGGGACACACAGGTCAATCTAAATACTTTCCCCATTATGTACATTGCACTCCAGCATTTTGCGGAGTACACCCCAAATTATTAGGTATTTTGGACTTTGGGGTTTATTTACTAAAGGCAAATCTACTTTGCACTACAAGTGCACTTGCTGGATATCCGAGGGGGACATGCAAGCAAACAAATAAAACACCATCTTTGCTTTTACATGATTGGATGTTACAATCACCAGTGATCCCTCAGATTTTCAGCAGCTACACTTTTACTGCAGAGTGGATTTGTCTTTACTAAACCCCAAACTACCCAATGATTTGGGGTGTACCCAACAAAGTGCTAGAGTGCAATTTGCTTAATGGGGACACTAGTTAGATTGATCTGTGTGTCCCCAAGAAAAGACATTGGTAGGGTTTTACCTTCACTTCCCGTTTAGCTGTGTGACAGGAAGTAAAGGCAATTTTACTAAAAGGGAACACAAAGCCCAACCTAAAAAAACAAAAAACAAACAAACAGGGGTTCTAACACTTACTTTGTTTCCCTCAAAATGCCCACAATTAGAATCGGATTGCCTTGAGCTATTTTTAAGTGCAGTGCTCTAAATCAGTGCTTCTCAAGTACCCCCAACAGGCCATGTTTGCAGGTTTTCTTTCATCTTGCACATGTGCTTTAAATCACAGTCAATGGTTTTGAATTTTGGACAGCAATTCTCAATAAGATAAATTCACAAAACATGTCCTGTTGGGGGGTACTTGAGAACTGAGGCTGAGAACCACTGCAGTAAAAAGGAAAATTGAATACTTACCGCTCTGTATTTTTCATTTCCTGGTGATTATCCATGGCAGCACACAATACATGCATATGCTAGCATGAAGGCACCAGGGTAGACAAATCACACCTGTTTTGTTTTGACATGCCAATCAGCTGTCACATTTGTTGCAAAGAAAACGCAAAACAAACCTCAAAACTTTGCATCAAATTTTATTGGTCAACAAAACAAAAGTGAAGCCAAAATAAAAAACATGGTCAATTTGAAACAGTTACAGACTCACAACATCTTGAGAAAGTTTTCGCAAAATAATGCAGCACAGACAATTAAATCAAAGTGAACAAACAACACACATTAACAACATCAAAATTATTTCAGGGGAACATTTCCCCCACACAAAAAATACAATCCACAAAATTAAAACAAACACCTGATTTGCAAAGACATAACAAATAAAATACATGTGTTACAAACTCGATAAGGACACCAAAATGTACTTTTTGCCCCCCACACACACGCACACACACTTGCCTCTTTTCAGGGCAAGGGAGAGGATGCTATCTGTGAGCTTTATATAACATAGGTTTGTGAGCTAATGAAGCAATTGAAAACACATGCACAGTCCATGAAACACCCAAAATGCAAGTGGGCACACCTGTTAAGGATGTCCTTCAATTACTAACCCATAAAAACACTCTCTGAGCATGCTCAGAAATATCCAGGTGCTGTTCACACACAAAAAGCACCACCAAAAAATCTAAGTCCCTGGGCATGCTCAGAAGAACTTAAATGCAGCTAGCAGAACATAACCCCCCCCCCCTGTCCAAAATTAGGCACATCATCCAGCATGCTACAAAATTAGAGATGGGACAATCACCCCCCCCCCCCCCTACCAACAAATACCATTGCAGTCTATGGGAACTGACTTGTTAATTTTGCTAGTCCCCACTTGACTGGCTTATCTTCTAGTTATTGGCCTTAAAATGGGGGCCCAGGTCCCACCCTAAGGGACATATATCAATGTCACCAATTTGGACAACACCAAAAACAAAACAAGGAGAAGTGCCTTTAACCACTTCAATACAGGGCTTTTTGTACCACTTCAATACCGGGCCTATTCTAGCACTTCTCTTCTACATGTACAAATCATCATTCTTTTGCTAGAAAATTACTCAGAACCCCCAAACATTATATATGTTTTTTTAGCAGACACCCTATGGAATAAAATGACGGTCATTGCAACTTTTTTTCTTGCACAGTATTTGCGCAATAAAGTTTCAAACGCCTTTTTTTTAAATGGTTTCATGAATTAAAAAATAACAAAACAGTAAAGTTAGCCCAATTTTTTGGGAAAATATGAAAGATGATGTTACGCCGAGTAAATAGATACCTAACATGTCACGCTTCAAAATTGCGCACACTCATGGAATGGCGCCAAACTTCGGTATTTAAAAATCTCCATAGGCGACGCTTTAATTTTTTTTACAGGTTACCAGGTTAGAATTACAGAGGAGGTCTAGTGCTAGAATTGTTGCACGCGCTCTAACGCACGCGGCGATACCTCACATATGTGGTTTGAACGGCGTTTACATATGTGGGCGACTTACGTGTGCATTCGCTTCTGATCGCGAGCTACCGGGGACAGGGGCGTTTTAATTTTTTTTATTTTTTTACTTATTTATACATTTTTTTACAATTATTATTTTTTTTATTTTTTTTATCACTTTTATTCCTATTACAAGGAATGTAAACATCCCTTGTAATAGGAATGTGTATGACAGGTCCTCTTTATTGAGAGATGCTGGGTCAATAAGACCCCACATCTCTCCTCCAGGCTGGAAAGCATGAGATCAGTGAAAATTTTTTCACTGATCTCATACTTACTAGCCGCAATGGCGGCTTTGTTTACATTTGAGGACCCGGGCGTGACGTCATCACATCGCGCCCGAGCCTCCGACGATTACCAGTCATCTCTATGCTCGTCACGTGACCCACCAACGGCGCCAGAAGATTCGTTCCGGGTCCCTGATCGCACGGGAGAGCCCGGAGAAGCACCGGATGGCGGCGGGAGGGGGGATGTCCCCTCCCGCCGCCTATAAGAACGATCAAGCGGTGGAACCACCGCTATGATCATTCTTATGGTGCACAGAATCGCCGGCACTTCAAAAGGATATCTGAATGATGCCTCTAGCTGCAGGCATCATTCAGATATCCCCCTACAAAGCCAGGACATCATATGACGTCCACCCAGGATGGGAGATCCCATCTGTTGACGTCATTTGACTATGCCTGGGTAGGGAAGTGGTTAAATATGCCAAATTGCTTAAGGGCCAATTCACACCACATTGCATCAAAAATGCATGGAAAGTTGGTTATATGGTTCTAAATGGCAGTGTTTGTTCCAGTGCGTTCCAGTTCCACCAAAAAAGTAGAACATGCTGCATTTTACCTGCACTGGACTGTACTGGAACGCATCAAAACGCATCATAAACGCACTGGAACGCACAGGAGCACACCTAAATGCACCAAAAATGCACTGGAACACACTTGTCCTTATCTATGGTTAATAAAAAAGAGGGGTGAAAAAAAAGCACTGGACTGCATCCAAAATTTACCAAAAATGCACCGGAACGCATCAAAAACGTGCATGCAAAAAAGCACCTGGAACGCATCCGGATTGGGTTTCTATGGTGTGAACTGGCCCTAGTTCACACCATAGAAACGCAATCTGGATGCGTTCCAGGTGCTTTTCTGCATGCGCGTTTTTAACACAATCCAGTGCATTTTTGATGCAGTCCAGTGTTTTTTCCCCCTCTTTTCACTTAGGACAAGTGTGTTGCAGTGCGTCTTTGGTGCATTTAGGTGCGTTCCGGTGCATTCGAGTGCGTTTTTGGTACGTTCCGTTGCTTTTTTTATGTGTTTTACTGCGGTCCAGTACAGTTCTGTACCTAAAAAATGCAGCATGACCATTTTTTTTCCTTTCTGAAACGCACTGGAACGGACTGCAGTGGTGTGAACTATGCCATTGGCATTAATGTGATCAACTTTCTTTGCGTTTTTCATGCATCAAAAAAACGCACTGCACTGCATCCGGTGTGAACTGGCCCTAAATATCATACCTGGGGGGTGTCTATAGTATGCCTGTAAAGTAGCGCATGTTTTCCATGTTTATAACAGTTAAAGAGCAAAATGACATTTCTAAAGTAAAATAATAGTCATTAAAATGTACTCGCGGCTGAAATGAATTGCTGGTTCCCATCAATACAGATAAAAATCATTGAAAGTCTTTGAAAAAAAAAATGCGTGGGGGTCCCCCAAATTCCATTACCAGGCCCTTCAGGTCTGGAATGGATATTAAGGGGAACCCTGCCGCAAATTTTAAAAAAAATGCGTGCGGTTCCCCCAAATATCCATACCAGGCCCTTCAGATCTGGTATGGATTTTAAGGGGAACTCCACCCCAAATTTTTAAAAAATGGCGTGGAGTACCCCCAAAAATCCACACCAGACCCTTATCCGAGCACGCAACCTGGCAGGCCGCAGGAAAAGAGGGGGGGGACGAGAGAGCGCCCCCCCTCCTGAACCATACCAGGCCACATGCCCTCAACATGGGGAGGATGTCCCCATGTTGATGGGGACAAGGGCCTCATCCCCACAACCCTTGCCCGGTGGTTGTAGGGGTCTGCGGGCGGGGGGTTATCGGAATCTGGAAGACCCCTTTAACAAAGGGGACCCCCAGATCCCACCCCCCCTGTGTGAAGTGGTAATGGGGTACATTGTACCCCTACCATTTCACAAAGAAAGTGTCAAAAATGTAAAAAATGACAATAGCCGGTTTTTGACAATTTCTTTATTAATGTCTTCTCTTTTCTTCCATCTTCTTCCATCTTCTTCTTCCATCTTCTTCTTTTCTCCATTAGGGTTTCTTCCTCCATCTTGTTCTTCATCTTTCTCTTCCTCTTTATCTTCATCTTCATCTTCCTTCTTCCTTCGGTGTTCTCGTCCGCATCTTGCTCCGGCTTCTTCTTCCCCTTCTTCTTTCTTCGGCCGCTCCGTTTGAATTGGAGGTTCCCGCTGTGTGACGCTTCAGTTCTCCTCTTGGTCCGCTGCCACCTGGTGACCCCGCCCCCTCTGACGCACATGGATTTCACTGGGAATTTCCCCGTGGTGTCAGAGGGGGGCGGTGTCACCGGGTGGCAGCGGACCAAGAGGAGAACTGAAGCGTCACACAGCAGGAACCTCCAATTCAAATGGAGCGGCCGAAGAAGAAGGGAAGAAGAAGCCGGAGCAAGATGCGGACGAGAACACCGAAAGAAGAAGGAAGATGAAGATGAAGAGGAAGATGAAGATAAAGATGGAGGAAGAAACCCGAATGGAGAAAAGAAGAAGATGGAAGAAGAAGAAGATGGAAGAAGAAGATGGAAGAAGAAGATGGAAGAAGAAGATGGAAGAAGAAGATGGAAGAAGAAGAAGATGGAAGAAGAAGAAGATGGAAGAAGAAGATGGAAGAAGAAGATGGAAGAAGAAGATGGAAGAAGAAGGTGGAAGAAGAAGATGGAAGAAGAAGGTGGAAGAAGAAGGTGGAAGAAGAAGGTGGAAGAAGAAGGTGGAAGAAGAAGGTGGAAGAAGAAGGTGGAAGAAGAAGGTGGAAGAAGAAGATGGAAGAAGAAGATGGAAGAAGAAGATGGAAGAAAGGAGAAGACATTAATAAAGGAATTGTCAAAAACCGGCTTTTGTAATTTTTTAAATTTTTGACACTTTCTTTGTGAAATGTTGGGGTACCCCATTACCATTTCACACAGGGGGGGCGGGATCTGGGGGTCCCCTTTTTTAAAGGGGTCTTCCAGATTCCGATAAGCCCCCCGCCCGCAGACCCCCACAACCACCGGGCAAGGGTTGTGGGGATGAGGCCCTTGTCCCCATCAACATGGGGACATCCTCCCCATGTTGAGGGCATGTGGCCTGGTATGGTTCAGGGGGAGGGGGGCGCTCTCTCGTCCCCCCCTCTTTTCCTGTGACCTGCCAGGTTGCGTGCTCGGATAAGGGTCTGGTGTGGATTTTTGGGGGTTCTCCACGCCATTTTTTTTTAAATTTGGGGTGGAGTTCCCCTTAAAATCCATTCCAGATCTGAAGGGCCTGGTATGGATATGTGGGGGAACCGCACGCATTTTTTTTATTTGCGGCAGAGTTCCCCTTAATATCCATTCCAGACCTGAAGGGCCTGGTAATTGAATTTGGGGGGACCCCCACGCTTTTTTTTTTGTTTTTATCAATGACTTTCAATGACTTTTCTCTATATTGCCGGGAGCCGACAATTCATTATAGCCGCGGGTGCTTTTAAATGCCTTTTTTTTCCTTTAGAAATGTCATTTTGCTGGCGCACTGGCAAGTTCAGAGCTGCGCCTGTTCAACTTATGCAAATTGATTTACGTGACTTGACATTTACTAAGATTTTGCCGGCGCAGTGAACCGGCGCGTTTGAACAAGTGAAATTCCCGCGCAGAGCTCAAAAAAACCTCCCGCAGCTCTAATCGTACTTGCCGGCGCAGCGGGCTGGTTTTGAAAAAGTTACTTTCTCACATTATTTTGGGCATGTTTGTTATTTTATGCAGGTGTCACTACACTTCCTCACATCACCCCCATTATATTCTCACTTCCAGCTTCTTTATATTTAGATTTTAACATGCCCTGCGCCAGGTCCATAGTGGCGCACTGAGCGCCTCCTCCCGTCCGCCGAGAACACTAAAGTAAATGGGAAATAGGGCTGCGATACCGGCGGTAATGTTTTGTAAATACCAAAACAGCCATTGCGCGCGCAGATGCGCCAATACTCATGGCGCAAACGTTTCGTAAATCAGCCCCTGAGTGTTTGAGGAGTCTAAATATTGTATTAGTAAACAGTGTCTGAAATGCAAGTGTATAAGTGCGAATGAGGGTTGTCTGCACCAATATAATGTCATTCAAGACAATTTAGATTAATTCTCTAACTTGGGGTGCTATGTTAGAAAATATGGTAATGTTGCAGTTATATTCCACACACGGAGACAATATCTGAGCTTTGCAGGCAGCTTTTGAGCTGAAGGATTGAAAAATATATATGCAAGCATCTGTGTGGATGTATCCTAAATGTAAGATGGATGAGAACAGGATTGGCATGCTTCTGACATCTCTAGCACAAACCACCATTAAACTCAAATGTCTGGTTAATGTTGCAACTGCAAACATAATTCCAGCAACAATGTCAGATAATTTGCTGTTTCTTATTATTGCAGCATTGTTACCCTGATTATCCACTTTTATAAAACAGATAAATTGTGGCTAGAAATGTAAGAAATTTTTCATCATCTCTAAAACAAATTGATTGCTTAATAAATCCCATACACATCATTTGTTTTGCTCATGTTATCCTCCAATAGTAAACAAGCCATCTGTATACACTCCTGTGATGATAGATGCTCTGCCAGTCTGAGATTGCCATGCTTTTTCGATCGGCTGTGTTTGTCTGGAGAGTTCAATATACAGAACGCAAGCCAGATTAGAAAAGATTTTTCCTTTTCACTGCTGAAGAAACACAGCAGACTGAATCCAATAAAGCAATGACACTATTTACATTTATTACTAGCTTTGATCTGAAACTAGTTAAATAACTACTGGAAGACAGCATTAAGAGCAATAACCTAGTTACTATGTTTATCACGTTCATTTTTATTTCTTTTATTCCTCCAGTATTTATACAGAGTGATCTATGAATAGACAAGTTTCTAATTCAGAGAAGCCTCAGAAAGAAGTACGGTAAATAATTATTATCAAACCTCCCAACTGGCAGTGTTATTGTAGGACAGTCACATTTTAAAATGCAAGTTCGCCATTATAACTATTTCTTTCACAAGCATAATTGCCGTTTTCTTAATTTCTCTTTCTGTATTCACAATACTGTGTTTCCCAGCATTAAAAACTTTTCAGTTTTCTGTGTGTTTTTGGTTCCACCCACAATTTTAATTTTTCCTGGTCACTACAGGTAGCAGCAGCATGTATCTATGTTTTCAAAAATAAAAGAATACTCCTGGTATTTATAACTAGCTTTCGAAGTAAGGTGATCTTCCATGTGCACTAGGGATGAGCTTCGAGTTCGAGTTGAACTCATGTTCGACTCAAACATTGCCTGTTCGCCCGTTCGCCGAACAGCGAACAATTTGGGGTGTTCGTGGCAAATTCGAAAAGCCGCGGAACACCCTGTAAAAGTCTATTGGAGAAATCTTAAGTGCTATTTTTAAAGGCTTATATGCAAGTTATTGTCATAAAAACTGATTTTTTTTCGGGAGCAGTGATATTAATAATGCTTAAAGTGAAACAATAAAAGTGAAATATTCCTTAAAATTTCGTACCTGGGGGGGGTGTATAGTATGTAAAGCAGCACTTGTTTCCCGTGCTTAGAACTGTCCCTGCACAAAGTGTCATTTCTGAAGGAAAACAAGTCATTTAAAAGCACTCGCGGCTATAATGAATTGTCGGCTCCTGGAAATACAGAGAAAAGTCATTGAAAAAAAATAAAATGCGTGGGGGTCCCCCCAAATTCAATTACCAGGCCCTTCAGGTTTGGTATGGATATTAAGGGGAACCCTGCGTCAAATAAAAAAAAATGACGTGGGGTTCCATCAGACCCTTCAGGTCTGGTATGGATTTTAAGGGGAACGCGACGCCAAATTAAAAAAAAAATGGCGTGGAGTTACCCCCAAAAAACCATACCAGACCCCTTATCTGAGCACGCAACCTGGTAGGCCGCAGGAAAAGAGGGGGGACAAGAGAGCGGTTCCCCCCATCTGTGACCCCTCAAAGCACCATGTCCCCATGTTGATGGGGACAAGGGGCTCATCCCCACAACCCTTGCCCGGTGGTTGTGGGGGTCTGCGGGCGGGTGGCTTATCGGAATCTGAAAGACCCCTTTAACAAAGGGGACCCCCAGATCCCGCCCCCCCCCTATGTGAATTGGGAAGGGGTACATTGTACCCCTACCATTTCACAAAGAAAGTGTAAAAAATAGTAAAAAAACACACAGACACAGTTGGGAAAGTCCTTTATTAAAAATAAAAAAATAAAAAACCCGTTCCAGCGATGTAATCCAGTGTCCCGCAGTGATCTGATGTCCAGCCCTGCAGTCTCCTCCAGTCTCCACTCCACACAAAACCCCTATGATGTACGAGGGGGCAGGGTCTGCCGTCACATCATAGGGTAAGCCCCAGCTTTCCCCGCAAGCGGGGGAATAGCCAGTGACGTAGGCGGGATCCCGCCTACGTCATTGGCTATTCCCCGCAAGCGGGGAAAGCCGGAGCTTACCCCTATGATCTTAAGGGTGACCCTGCCCCCTCATACGTCAGATCCCGTCTATGTCATTGGCTGAGCGGACCTGATGGGGAACGTGATTGTCACAGATCAGCTGCGGAGCTGATCTGTGTCTTACCTATACTGCTGTAGGTCGGCTGGTACCTGTTGTTCCACTAGCTTGTGTTCAGCTCTGGCTGCACTCTGCAGCTATGGGTGTCGCCGGCTTCACATGTGGCTTAATATATTCTTCCTTCCTGCTACTTCCTGTCCTGCCTCCCATGTGCCTCACTATTTAAAT
The DNA here is from genome assembly GCA_029206835.1 of Rana muscosa. Taxonomy (NCBI): domain Eukaryota; kingdom Metazoa; phylum Chordata; class Amphibia; order Anura; family Ranidae; genus Rana; species Rana muscosa. The sequence continues at coordinate 932,078,803 of CM055116.1, forward strand.
TGCACCACTCAGACCAGTTTAGGGTTGCTTGAGCAACACTTGTTTCAGAGCTCCCTGCCTGTAACTCACTTAACCAGACTTCTTGTGTACCGAATCGGCTAGTCCTCCTGTTTACGCTGTCTGCTGCCTGCCCCGACCTTGGCTCGATATCCGGCTCTCCTTTTGCTTTATCCATCCATCTATCCCTCTGTGTCTTCTGGTATTCTCCTCTCGAGCAGGGTGAACCTAGGGGTCGTGACCTGGGGTCAGCACGCAGCTAAGCCCAAACCCTCGTGAGGGGGTCCCTGGTGGAATACCGGCTGGCCCTTAGATTCCACGCCCTGGGGGATCCCGTGTCACCTGCTTGCCTGTGGGCTCACTTCAGTACCATTGTGACAGTGATTTGATTCCTCTGCAGTGTAATAAATGAATAGACCCCGCCCCTTCTCACGTTCCCCATCAGGTCCGCTCAGTCAATGACCTAGGGGGGCGGGGTCACCTTCAGTGGGTGTAAGGCTGAGCGGACATGATGGGGAACGTGAGAAGGGGCGGGGTCTATTCATTTATTACACTGCAGAGGAATCAAATCACGTTCCCCATCAGGTCTGCTCAGCCAATGTTGTAGGCGGGGTCTGACGTACGAGGGGGCGGGGTCACCCGTTAGACCATAGAGGTAAGCCCCAGCTTTCCCCGCTTGCAGGGAATAGCCAATGACGTAGGCGGGATATCGCCTACGTCATTGGCTATTCCCCCGGCAAGCGGGGAAAGCTGGGGCTTACCCTATGATGTGACGGGTGACCCGCCCCCTCGTACGTCATGGGGGTTTCGTGTGGAGTGGAGACTGGAGGAGACTGCAGCGCTGGAAACGGATCACTGCGGGACACTGGATTACATCGGTGGAATAGTTTTTTTTAATAAAGGACTTTCCCAACTGTGTCTGTGTGTTTTTTTACAATTATCTACACTTTCTTTGTGAAATGGCCCTTACCAATTTACATAGGGGGGGCCGGGATCTGGGGGTCCCCTTTGTTAAAGGAGTCTTCCAGATTCCGATAAGCCCCCCGCCCACAGACCCCCACAACCAACGGGCAAGGGTTGTGGGGATGAGGCCCTTGTCCCCATCAACATGGGGACATGGTGCTTTGAGGGGTCACAGACCCCCAAAGCATCCTCCCCATGTTGAGGGCATGTGGCCTGGTATGGTTCAGAAGGGGGGGCCCTCTCTCGTCCTCCCCTCTTTTCCTGCGGCCTGCCAGGTTGCGTGCTCAGATAAAGGGTCTGGTATGGATTTTTGGGGGAAACCCACCTAATTTTTTTTTTAATTTGACGCAGGGTTCCCCTTAATATCCATACCAGACCTGAAGGGCCTGGTAATTGAATTTGGGGGGACCCGCACGCTTTTTTTTTTTTAATCAATGACTTTTCTCTGTATTGCCGGGAGCCGACAATTCATTATAGCCGCGAGTGCTTTTAAATGACTTTTTTTCCTTCAGAAATGACACTTTGTGCAGGGACAGTTCTAAGCACGGGAAACAAGCGCTGCTTTACAGGCATACTATACACCCCCCCAGGTATGAAATTTAAAGGAATATTTCACTTTTATTGTTTCACTTTAAGCATTATTAAAATCACTGCTCTCGAAAATATATCTCAGGACATAGCACAGTGTGTGTTAACTGCGTAGTTAGGACTGGCGTTACACTGACTGTCAGTTTTACTCCCAAAAGCATTGCGGGAGTTTAGTTCATGTTCTTCATCTCCTGTGGATTACAATTAATAAGTGCACCAACGTTTTGCTAGCGAAGATTCCCACCCACCAGGAACTAGTATAATAATCTGTGTCAGGCCTGACAGGAACTACTTTGCTGGGACACGGGGTGGTATTGCCCGCTAGGGGGAGCTCGCAAGTTTAGAATTGTTATCCATAGAACATAGGAATTAGCAATTGTTAGAATTACTAAATAATATTACTGACTCTCGCAGGGCCCTGCAGAGTCATTTAGATCTATATTCATATATATGTATAACATTGTTTTAATCTGTCTATTATCTCTAATATAAAGTAAACTGTATATTTGTTTAAGTATACATCTGTGTGGAGTACTTTTATGTGCCTGAAGGACCTCAAACGGAGAAAGGTAACATATATATATATATATATATATATATATATATATATATGTAGCGGGGTGCTATATTTAAGGGAAGTATCTGAGTGGTAATCAGGCTCAGATACACCAATTGTTAGGGTCCATGGACCATTTCTGTCCCTGGGAGATAGTACTGATGTGCGGTTCCCTGGGGCCTATAGGTGGCGCTGTTGCCATAGGCCCGGGTTGAACCACAGTACAGGGTTGTGCCTTTTCTTGTCCCCTCTTGACAGCAGTGTGGCGGGGCGGGGAACCTGCTGTGTCTGTCGGGAGAGGGTATTAAAAGGGGCGGCCATCTTCCAGAGTCGTCGTCGTCCTGTTGCGCCCAGGCACCTTAGGCCTGGGTGTGGGTGTCGCCTCCGGGTGCCCTAGACCCGGAGGCCTGGGTGTGTTGCCTCTGGGTGCCCTAGACCCAGAGGCAAAGTTGCTGTTCCATCCCAGACACCTTCAGTCTGGGGTGAGGTACTAAATAGGAGGCCCGGAGCCCAGCAACCTTCGGCTGGGGTCCGCTAAGGATCGAGAGCTCCCAGGGTACCGCCTTGTGAGGGGACCCGTATCTTGGATCGAGGAGGCCAGTGAGGTGACCCTTTCTGAAGACCCAGCGCAGAGTCGTGGTGACAGTGAGGGCCTCTGGTAACTCTCCGGAGGGATGTTTTTTCTCTTTGACATGGGCCAAGTTCTCCAAGAAGGCAGTGCATGTTCTGTAGGTCATAGTGGCAGTGACTCTACGCACACCAGGTCAGTGGCAGTGACCAAATAGGGCAAGAGCCTATTCACCCGGTCAGTGGCAGTGACCATCTTCAACAAGTCAGTGGCAGTGACTTTCATATTCATTAGGTCTGTGATAAAGATCACACACCAAACCTGTTCGTGCATATCAGAACAGTAAGAGAACCAAGATTTGAGTTTGTGCCTGGACCTCTCTCCCACCTTATCTGACCTGTGTCTCATCTCAACCTGTCTGCTCTTAAATGGACTATTTATTATCCATGTAAAATAAATACAGAAGTTGGACTTTCAGTTGGTGTGGACAGTGGCTTTACTGGGGAGAATTAAGGACTTGTCTCTGACCAAGCCAGAGGTGAGTCAGCTCGGGAGGATCCAAACACCAGCCGCAGGCAGGCCCGAGGAAACTAACACCGCTCAACCTCCCCATCCAGGAGGGTACGGGCATGTAGTGCGGTGTGCCTCAGTCTTTCCTGCGGAGGAGCCAAATTAAGAAAAGCAGGTAAAGCCTGGGGTGAGTGCGCTACATATATATATATATATATATATATATATATATATATATATATATATATATGCATAAGTGTACTTAAGGCAGTATATTTACTTGCAAAATTGTGTTCCCCAGCAACCAGTGGGTTCCACAATATTTGTATATACCAGTTGTGCCAAGGGAGGGTTCGAGCCAATTCCAAGGGGTTGATAGGTAGAACGTAGACCCAAAACAAAACCAGTAGCTCCTACGGGGGTAGTGCTACACGTGGGGCCTCATCCAAGATTTCTACTGTTCTGCAATCAACCCCCCCTCTAGACAATACCCTTGTCAGTACAACCATGGACCCTACTGCTGCAGCCCGGTGGTGTCTGGAGGAAAACATCCTTCCGGGCTCCGGTCTAGTGATCGAAATCAAGAGAGAAGTCTGGACAGAGGAGCAGCTACTCCCAGTTTTGAGAACACTGTCCACAGACAGGAAACCATGGGTGATTGACATGAGAACAGACACCATCAACCCGCACACCTATGCACTGTGTGAATGGAAGAAGGGAGTTTCAGACTACTTTAAAGGCACCAGTATAAAGACTGCCAACCAAGTAAAATTCTTCCTGATACACCCAGAAGGACCCAGGGAAGGTCCCACCTCCACTAGCCAAGCAGGGCCCAGTACAGGGGCGGATGGCCAGAAAGAGAGTTCCGGTTCATCACCATTGACTACCCTTGGGCCAGAGCTATGCGCTGTTCTGGGGGAAATTGTGGCTAAGTGTGAGAAGGATTCCCCAGACTACCTGATGACTGGATACAGGAAACTCAGGACTTTCTCTGGGAAGCAGCCAGTGCCTTCTGTGGAAGATGGGTTTGAAGAATGGCTAGATCATGCCACTCAGGCTCTAGAGGAGTGGGAATTACCCAAAAAACACAAGAAGCAAAGGATTACAGAGAGTCTAAAGGGACCTGCCCTGGAGGCCATACGTAACCTCAAGCTCAGTAAGAGAGACTGCACTGCACAGGATTACCTGGATATCCTACAGGATGTGTTTGGACGGACTGAAAAAGTTACTGAACTTCTCTACCAACTGGAACACTGTTACCAGAAGGAGGGAGAGAAACTGTTTGAATTCATCAGGCGCCTGGACAAGATACTGCATCAGATCATGTTAAAAAGGGGGATTGATCCTTGGAAAGTGGATGAGACCCGTGCACAACAAGTCCTATGGGGAGCCCAACCTCTGGATCCCATTGCACTTCTGTTGCGAACCCGCCAGGGCGGTAGCATCCTGGAGTACCCTGACCTGATCCGGATGGTCAGGGAGGAAGAGGTCCTGTTGGACTATAAAAAGAAGAACCAGCAATCAGAACCAACTGCTCAAGTCAGAGTGATCAGTGCTGATAAAGGTGACTCTCAGGTTGAGCTTCTGAGGACCCAGGTGTCTCAGTTGATAGAAATGGTGTCCATGCTGACTAGCCAGACCAATGTTCTACCCAGCAAAAACACTCCGGAAGAATCCAAGAAGTCCCTCTACTCTGAGGCTGATCGAGTGCAGAATTTGAAGAGACCTATAACTTGCTTCAACTGTGGAGGAGTTGGACATGTTAGAGGAGTATGTCCGAGCCCGGATAAAGCTGCACAACAACCCCACAAGCCGGCGGAAAACTTCAGAGGGCCCCGGTGAAGGAGTCAATCGGGTGCCCATCCGTCTCAGCTAACTCCAAGAGACCCAACAATGCAAGGAAACAATGCCAGGAGCACAGGTCTTTACCAAGCACCCCCATTGTTACCTCTGAGCGACCAAATGCTTCCCGTTCCACTACTCAAATTTCTGGACGGCGGGAAGTCAATGCACATCATCTGCCACTGCAGAAACTGGAAGAACTGGAGATATGGGGCATTGGGACTCAAAGTTTCCCTTATGATGGATACCTGCCAATCAAGCTGACTTTTGACCCCTCAGTAGCGGTAGAGGCATAGACCTTTGATACCCTGGCAGTGGTCTGCCCTCGTCCGCCGGGAGCCAGCAAGAGCTCCCTCATCATAGGGACCAACACCTAGTCAGGAGACTGTTGACCCCCCTAGCCCAGGAGCAGGATACCTCCACAACCAGAGTTCACCCCATGTTACAGCAAGTGTATCAACGCCTGGTGATGGAGCAGAAGGCCCCAGCAGAAGGAGTTGGGAAAATCTGGAAGCTGGATAGAAAGGAAAAAGTATTACAACCAGGAGAGGTGACTTGTTTGAGAGCTTCTGTTAAACTTACCTGGAAACAACCAGGCCCACAGGAAAAACCAACAGGGATCAAAGTCATTCCTGAAGTGGTTCCCTTGAAGGCCCTAAAGAAAAGTCACGGAAGGGTCTCAGTAAGCATCAGGAATACAGCTACTACACCAGTGAAGGTACCCGCTAGAATGCAGCTGGGCCAAGTGAACCAAGCCACCCCGGTTGCCCCATCTGACTTAAAGAGAGAAGAAAGGGGTGAAGTTACTGTGGAGAAGCTATGTTCTGAAGACACCACCCTCCCACCAGTATGGAAGGAGAGGGCCAAGGCCCAACTCACTCGATGGCAGAAGATTTTCTCTAAAAACTAGTTTCATGTGGGGTGTGCAACGAGTGCCACTAACAAGATTCGCCTACAGGAAGATAGGCCGTTTAGAGAAAGAGTCCGACGAGTTCCTTTGGCTGACCTGGAGGATCTGCGTGAGCAACTGGCAGAACTTAAGAGGAAAGGCATTATCAGAGAGTCCAGGAGATCTTATGCCTCTCCGATAGTGGTAGTCCGGAAGAAAAACAGGTCACTGAGGCTATGTATAGACTATCGAACACTCAATAAAAGGACTATACCTGATCAGTATACCACTCCCCGAATAGAAGATGCTTTGCAGAGTTTGTCAGGGGCCAAGTGGTTCAGTGTGATGGATTTGAAGAGTGGAAATTATCAAATTCCCATGCATGCTGAAGATCGGGAGAAGACAGCCTTCATCACCCCTGTGGGTTTCTTCTAATTCAACCGCATGCCTCAAGGCTTGTCAGGAGCCCCAGCCACCTTCCAAAGACTTATGGAGAAGACGGTGGGAGACATGAATCTGATTGAGGTGCTGGTATACCTGGACGACATTATTGTGTTCGGAAAAACCCTGGAAGAATACAAAGAGCGACTGGAAAAGGTCCTAAAGAGGTTTTATGATGAAGGCCTGAAGCTTTCGTTGGAGAAGTGTCAATTTTACCAGCCCTCAGTCCATTACCTGGGCCACATCGTATCCGCTGAAGGAATATCCACGGACCCAGGGAAGTTGGAGGCCGTCACCTCTTGGCCTAGGCCCACTAATGTGACCGAGCTTCGGTCGATCTTGGGATTCTCTTCTTATTACAGAAGGTTCGTGGAGGGTTTTGCCAAGATTGCCCGACCCCTGAACGAACTGCTGAGCATTGAAGAGGAAGATGATGTTCCAGATTCAGTCAGACCAGTGAAACCCATCATGGGGCCTAGAAAACCTAAAGAGTCTATCCAAGACCAGTGGACCACCAAGTGTGAGGAGGCATTCCTCCAACTCAAGAAGAGCCTAACTACTGCTCCTGTGTTGGCTTATGCAGATACTGCAAAACCTTACGAGCTGCATGTGGATGCCAGTAGAGATGGATTGGGTGGGGTCCTGTACCAAGAGCATGATGGTTACCTACGGCCCGTTGCCTATGTGAGTCAAAGTCTGGTGCCAGCTGAGAAGAATTATCCCACACACAAGCTGGAATTCCTGGCTCTAAAATGGGCCGTAGTGGATAAGCTATGAGACTACCTATATGGGGCCGAGTTTGTGGTAAGGACTGACAACAATCCACTCACCTACTTATTAACCACTGCCAAACTGGATGCCACAGGACATAGGTGGTTAGCTGCTCTCTCAGGATTCACGTTCAGCCTGAAATACCGACCAGTAGGGATGAGCTCGGTGTTCGAGTCGAACACATGTTCGACTCGAACATCGCCTTTTCGGCGAAAACCAGAACTTTGTGGGCCGTTCGCGCCAAATTCGTGTGACGCAAACGGCCCACAATGCACTGCGCCATCGCACTGCATTGCCGGCGCTGTGATTGGCCAAGCATGCACTGTGACCCCGCATGCTTGGCCAATCACAGCGCCGGCAGCGAGGAGAGCCATAATTGGCCACAGGCAGGATGCCTGTGGCCAATCATAGCTCAGGGGGTTTAGTACACGCCCCACACTATAAAAGGCCGACAGCGCGGCGGCCTTGTGTAGTGTGTTCCGGCGTGCAGGGAAAGAGCTACATAGGCAGGGACAGTGTGTTCTACAGTGTGTTCTTTTCTCAGGCATCTGCAGGAGTTAGTGGGTGTTTTGTGCCTCCAGCGCTGAATACACCTGTATCTACCCTTTATTGCTGCTCTCTAAGCTAGATAGGCAGGCAGGGACAGTGTTCTTTTCTCAGGCATCTGCAGGAGTTAGTGGGTGTTGTGTGCCTCCAACACAGTATACACCTGTATCTACCCTTTATTGCTGTTCTCTAAGCTAGATAGGCAGGGACAGTGTGTTCTTTTCTCAGGCATCTGCAGGAGTTAGTGGGTGTTGTGTGCCCCAGCACAGTATACACCTGTATCTACCCTTTATTACTGTTCTCTAAGCTAGATAGGCAGGCAGGGACAGTGTGTTCTTTTCTCAGGCATCTGCAGGAGTTAGTGGGTGTTTTGTGCCCCAGCACAGTATACACCTGTATCTACCCTTTATTGCTGGTGTTCTCTAATAAAGGCATCTGCAGGAGTTAGTAGGTGTTGTGTCCCTCCAGCACAGCACAGTATACACCTGTATCTACCCTTTATTGCTGGTGTTCTCTAATAAAGGCATCTGCAGGAGTTAGTGGGTGTTGTGTGCCTCCAGCACAATATACACTACTCCAATTCCTGGTTTTCCCATCTCCCTGCAGTCCATTACTATGTCTGGAAGGCCAACACGAAGAGGCAGACAGTCAGGAGCCAATAAAAGAGGGCAAGCAGGCTCTGTGTCTAGAGACAACAGTGCTGGTCCTGGACACGGTGCATCGTCATCAGCACGTGGCTGTGGGACACGCTTGTCCTTATTTTCGGCAGCTGGACGTGTTAAGCCGAATCATGCCGAAGACTTGGTAGAGTGGATGACCAAGCCCTCCTCATCCTCTCTCACCCAGGCTCAGGGTACTGGCAAAGCAGCTGCCAAAGCGTCCTCTTCCCTCGTATCAATGTCATCATCAGTCACTCCTTCCCTAGACCCACCATGTCCTCCTGAGGAGTCCCCCGAACTGTTTGAGCACAGTGTTGGGTACATGCTCCAGGAGGATGCCCAGCGTTTTGAAGGGTCTGATGATGATACCCAGCTAGAGGAAGGCAGTATAGTGAGCGCAGAGAAAGGGGATGCTCAAGAAGGACAGCAATCTGGCAGTCATGTTCCAGCAGCTGCAGCATACTGCCAGATTAGCTCCAGTGATGAGGAGGGAGGGGATGATGAGGTCACTGACTCCACTTGGGTGCCTGATAGGAGAAAGGAGGAGGAGGAGGATGAGGAGGAGGCACATTTCCAACGAGGCAGGATGCCCTCCGGGGGCCAGCGTAAGGGCAGCACACCGACTGAATCACACCGCAGAGCTCCGCCTGTGCAGGGCACTGCCTCTGCTCATTATTCCAAAAGTTCTTTGGTGTGGGCCTTTTTTGAGTCGAGTGCATCAGATCGCACCGCTGCTATTTGCAACATTTTTCTCAAGCGTATCTTGCATGGCCAAAACATCAGCCGCTTGGGCACCCCATGCTTGACCAGACATATTTTGACCTGCCATGCAGCTCGTTGGCAAGCGTACCTTAAAGACCCACACCAAAGAACAAAGCGGACCTCTCCTTGCTCCTCATCAGCTGGGATCTCCAACCCAACTATACCTTCAGTCCTCTCTGAAACCTGCACTGAGAGGAATAAAGGTGTAGAATTCGGTGTGTCACAGCCAAGTACTTGTGGGCACTCTGCTAGCAGTACACCGACGTCCGATTGTAGCAGGAAAATTTCCCTGCCCCAGCTGCTGGACCGTCAAAAGAAGTTCACTCCCAGCCATCCACATGCCCAGCGGTTGAATGCTAGCTTGGCTAAATTGCTAGCACTTCAACTGCTGCCTTTTCAGTTGGAAGACTCGGCCCCCTTCCGTGAGTTTGTGCAATGTGTGGTTCCTCAGTGGCAGGTTCCTAAACACCACTTTTTCTCACGGAAGGTGATTCCGGCTCTCTACCGGCATGTGGAAGGCAATGTCCATGCCTCGCTGGACAGGGCGGTCAGCGGTAAGGTGCATATTACCGCTGACTTATGGTCCAGCAGGCATGGACAGGGACGTTACCTTTCTTTCACGGCCCATTGGGTCACTCTTTTGGCAGCTGGGAAGGATGCAGGACAAGGTGCAGTAGTGTTGGAGGTTGTTCCGCCGCCACGCCTCCAAAATGCTACTACTGGTTGTGACACACCTCTCTCCTCCACCCCCTCCTCTTCTTCTTCCTCCATGGCCTCTTCCTGTGCTTTGTCCTCGGAACCAGCGGTGCTCCGTAGGCGTTCAAGGGGCTACGCAATTACGCAGGCAAAAAGATGCCATGCCGTGCTTGCGCTGGTGTGTTTGGGGGACAGGAGCCACACTGGGGCAGAGGTTCTGTCAGCTCTGCAGGGGCAGGCCGAGAGGTGGTTGACGCCACGCCAGCTTAAGCCAGGAATGGTGGTTTGCGACAATGGCACCAACCTCCTCTCCGCCCTCCGACAGGGACAACTGGCCCATGTGCTCTGTGTGGCTCACGTCCTTAACCTGGTGGTGCAGCGGTTCTCGGGCAGGTACCCGGGCTTACAGGATGTCCTGAGGCAGGCCAGGAAAGTCTGTGTGCATTTCCGCAGATCATATAATGCCAGTGCTCAGCTGGCTGAGCTGCAAAAGGAGTTGAACCTGCCCAAGAACCGCCTTATATGTGACATGCCCACCAGGTGGAACTCAACGTTGGCCATACTGCAGCAGCTGCACACGCAGCAGAGGGCCATCAATGAGTACCTGTGCGACTACGGCACCAGGACAGGGTCAAGGGAGCTTGGTTTTTTTTCACCACGCCAGTGGGGCATGATCAGGGATGCATGCAGTGTCCTGGCACCATTTGAGGAGGCCACGAGGATGGTGAGCAGTGGCAGTGCATGCATCAGTGACACTGTACCTCTTGTCCACCTGTTGGAGCATACGCTGCGTGGAATAATGGACAGGGCACTTGAGGCAGAACAGAGGCAGGAAGAGGAGGACTTCCTTGCCTCACAAGGCCCCCTTTACCCAGACAGTGTTCCTTCTGTCCCACCCATCACACCGGAAGAGGAGGAGGAGGAGGAGAATTGTGTCAGCATGGAGGTGGAGCCTGGCACTCAGCATCAACAGCAGCAGTCTTTTAGGGATGATTTACAGTCCCAAGAAACCCGTGGACTTGTACGTGGCTGGGAGGAGAAGGCTGCGGATCATGTCGTCCTTAGTGACCTAGAGGACTCTGGACCGAATGCCTCAGCTAACCTACGCTGCATGGCCTCCCTGATCCTGCAAAGTCTGTGGAAGGATCCTCGTTTTCTTCGGATCAAGGAGAGGGACCATTACTGGCTGGCCACTCTCCTTGATCCACGGTACAAGGGTAAGGTTGCAGACCTTATCTTACCGTCGCAGAGGGAGCAGAGGATGAGACATCTCCGGGAGGCCTTGCAGAAAGGTCTGTGCAACGCGTTCCCAGAGACTGGGAGGTTACAAACTCCTGGTCCTGGACAACGAGTTGCTGAGGCTTCGGTCAGTCAAAGAAGGAGCAGTGGGGAAGGTGGCCGTCTGACTATTTGTTCAGACAATTTTTTAGTCCGCAGCCCCAAGGTATGATCGGTTCCAGCAACCATCGCCAGCGTCTGAAATACATGGTGCAGGAATTTCTAGGGGCAAGTTCAGACTTGGACACCTTTCTCACCGAAAATCCTCTGGCTTACTGGGTCTTGAGGATGGATCACTGGCCAGAGCTTGCACAGTATGCAATTGAGCTACTGGCCTGTCCTGCATCCAGAGTTCTTTCGGAACGCACATTCAGTGCTGCTGGAGGCTTTGTCACGTATCACAGGGTGCGCCTGTCCACCGACTCAGTTGATCGACTGACCTTCATAAAGATGAACCCGTCTTGGATCACCACCAGCTACCAAGCACCTGAAGCTGATATAACAGAATAATTTATTTTGAAATGTCACATCCCTTCAAGACTGCCTATGCTGATGCTGAGTGACTGCCCTGTTATGTTGACTGACTATCCTCCTCCTCCTCAATGATCCGATTTCTGATGATAGCTTGGAAGAACATTTTTGTTTCTGGGTGCCGCCACCAGTGGCTAAGGCCCAATTTTTCAGCCCCTGTTTGACAGGGGCATGTAATTACAATTTATTATGCAATGCTTTGCAGCAGGGCTCATTCCTGCACTCCAACTAGAGTATCTGGGAGAGGTTGCAGTGTCGTGGCACCAGCACCAGTGCCTAAGGCCCAATTTTTCAGCCCCTGTTTAACAGGGGCATGTAATTACAATTTTTGATGCAATACTTTGCAACAGGGCTCATTGCTGTGCTCCAAGTACAGTATCTGTGAGGGGTTGCAGTGTTGTGGCACCAGTGCCTAAGGCCCAATTTTTCGGCCCCTGTTCAACAGGGGCATGTAATTACAATTCTTGATCTAATAATTCACAGCAGGGCCCATTCCTGCGCCCACCAAGAGTAACTGTGAGGGCTTACAGTGTTGTGGCAACACCACCACCACCACCAAAGGCCCAATTTTTCTGCCCCTCTTCAACAGGGGCATGCAATTACAATTCTTGATCTAATCATTTACAGTAGGGCCCATTCATGCGCCCACCAAGAGTAACTGTGAGGGCTGACAGTGTTGTAGCACCAGCATCACCACCAAAGGCCCAATTTTTCCTACCACTGTTCAACAATGGCATGAAATTACAATTCCTGATATAATAGTTCACAGCAGGGCGTTCCAGCGCCCACCAAGAGTAACTGTGAGGTCTCACAGTGTTGTGGCAACACCAACATCTAAGGGGCAAATTTCAGCAGAGTATATACGGCAGGCCCCTACTTTCAAACATCCAACTTACAAACGACTCCTACTTGCAAACGGAAGGAGACAAAAGGAAGTGAGAGGAAATCTACCCCTAGGAAGGAAAATTCTCTCCTGTAAGAGTTATTATGGGAAAAAGGTGTCTCCTCTCTACTGATGCTTTATCACCAATCCTTGTTTCAATAAAAAACCCACTTTTCCAAAAACATTTGTCATTGGGACGGAAAGTGAGGTTAAATCTTCTGAACAGGTGTACAGACAGCAAAACAAATGTTACAGGGATGATAACCCTTCCCTATGTTTTCCAAAAAGCTTAAAAATATATTTTTTGGCTGGAGCTACACTTAAACAATGTACCTTTTCAAAATTACAAACAGATTCTACTTAAGAACAAACCTACGGTCCCTGTCTTGTTTGCACCGCCTGTATACTGCTGTTCAGAGTATATAGGGCCTTTTTTTATTTTGGGTGCGGGGTTCCCCTTAATATCCATGCAAGACCCAAAGGGGCTGGTAATGGGCTGGGGTAGGGGGTGATGGGGTAGCCATGCAATTTTTCTCAAAAATTTTCATCCATATTGCCAGGACAAGACATGACATTAAAGTCGCAAGCAGTTTTAAATGGATTTTTTTCCTTTAGAAATGTCATTTTGTGCAGGGACAGTTCTAAACACGGGAAACACATGCCACTTCACAGGCATACTTCAGACACCCCCCAGGTACGATATTTAAAGGAATATTTCACTTTTTTCTTCACTTTATGCATCATTAAAATCACTGCTCCCGAAAAAACGGCCGTTTTTAAAACTTATTTTTGCATTGATACATGTCCCCTGGGGTAGAACCCGGGTCCCCAAACCCTTTTTAGAACAATAACATGCATTTTAGCCATTATAATTAGCACTTTAGATTTAGAACGTTTGCGTCCATTGTATTTAATAGGGTTCTAACGTTCGCGCAAACTTTCGGTCCGTTCGCAGGTTCTTGTGCGAACCGAACCGGGGGGGGTGTTTGGCTCATCCCTACCGACCAGGTGTGGGAAACAGAGATGCGGATGCTCTATCTAGAAGACCCCATTGCCTCATTGACCCCACAGAGGAATGGACCCAAGTGACCCCAGAAGGAGTGTGAGCCTTGTACCAGGGGGCTGAATTCCAAGCTGGAGGGGGTCCAGAGCCGAAGAGATTGGAGTTACGGCTGTGGGAGTACCCAAACACTACTGTAACGTGACCAAAGTGGGAGAAGAAGGTCTACCCAAATTGTCCAGGAAGGACCTGAGGAAGGACAAAATGGAGGATCCCCTTGGAAGATTAGTGTTGAAGGCTTTGGAGGGCTGTCCCGATGTGCTTCTCACAGATTCTCCAAAAGAGGCTCGACTGCTACATAGAGAGTGGGACTGATTACAGCTGCGCCAAGGGGTGGTCTACCGAAGGGGCACCTCTGATGGTCCAGAAGAAAAGTGGCAGCTGTTCCTGCCCAGCAAGCACAGACAAACAGTTCTAACTGCCCTTCATGACCATCATGGTCATCTGGGCCCGGAAAGGACCTTCCAGCTAGTAAGGGACAGATTCTACTGGCCCTGCATGCGGGCCGAAGTTGAAGGCTACTGTCACTCCTGTATCCGGTGTATTCAGAGAAAGACCCTACCTCACTGAGTTGCCCCAATGGGCCATCTTCAGAGTCAGGGACCTATGGAACTGGTGTGCATTGATTTCCTTTGCTTGGAGCCTGACCTGAGTGGACAAGGGAATGTTCTAGTGGTCACTGATCATTTCACCAGATATGCCCAAGCATACCCAACAAAGGATCAGCAGGCTTCAACCGTGGCAAAAGTCCTAGTAGAAAAATTATTTGTTCACTATGGATTACCCCAGCGTATCCACTCAGATCAAGGGAGAGACTTTGAGAGCAATCTTATAAAGAATCTGTTGGATTTGCTGGGCATCAAGAAGACCAGAACCACTCCCTATCACCCACAAGGGGATGCTCAGACTGAGCGTTTTAACCAAACCCTCCTGGATATGTTGGGAACGCTAAGCTCGGAAAAGAAGCAGCACTGGAGTAAGCACGTAGCTGCCATTGTACATGCCTACAACAGCACTGCAAGTGATGCCACTGGGTATTCTCCTTACCGTCTGATGTTTGGGCGAGAGGCTCGACTACCGGTGGATCTGGCCTTTGGCACATCCCTTGATCATACATCAGTCACCTCCTATAAGGGATATGTGTATCGGTTCAGGAAAAGTCTGAAAACAGCCTATGAGAAGGCCCAAGCTACATCAGATCAGAGGGGGCTGAGGAACAAGAGAAACTTCGACCTCAAGGTCAGGGTACAAGATTTGCAACCAGAGGATCGAGTGTTATTAAGAAATCTGGGTATTTCTGGAAAGCATAAATTAGCTGATCGCTGGAAGTCACAACCATACATCATCTGTAAGCAGTTACCAGGCCTCCCAGTGTATCAGATCAGACCAGAGGGAAGTGTAGGCCCATTTAAGACCTGGCACAGGAATCACCTGCTGCCCCTCTCTGAAGCAGTTCGCCTACCTTTTGCATCAGCCTCACAAGAGTTACCCTCAACCTCTCGAGGGTCTTGACCAGTCACCAGATCTCAGTCGACACTTCAGGACATAGAAGATGAAGACTCTGAAGATGAATGGGTAGGGTCAAAATGGTTGTGGTCATCTCAACAATCAGAGTCCAGGACCTCTCCTCTACCATCACCTGAGGTAACTGACAGTAGAACTCTCTGACCGGAGGCCCTTAAGTTTGTGCCTCACAGTATGCTCACTAAGGAGTTAGAGGAAGATGAGGAGTCTTTGTCAATGGGAGACTCCGGAGAGGTCTCAATTTTGTCTGAAGAAGAATTAGATACACCAGGGGACATAGAGTCTAGTGTACCTGAACCTGAAGATGAAGAGACAGAGCCTATCATTCCTGAAACATTAACACCTAAGGAACAAAGAGAAAGATGAGTCATTCACCCTCAAAAGAGACTGACTTATGATCAATTGGGTGAATGCTCAGAAGAGACTATTCTCACTTCTAAAAGGACAAGTGACATGCCTAGTTCTTCCACTGCAAATTTAGTGGAAGACAACCCCAGCTCACTCCCTGGCACATCTGGGCAGGACACTTCTGTGTCAATGGTTTGTGGACAGAGCGGCCTCCCTTCCCATGAAAATTGGTGGGAAGTTCCACTCTATGTCATGGTGTTAGCTGTTTGAGTTTGAACACCATTACTGAAAATGCAAATAGTTTATTGTCCTGCATAACCTAACTGAAAAATTTTCTGCATGTATTGACAAAGCATGTATCAGGCTACAAACTGTTGTCCTCTTTTGGGGCCAAAGACTTTAAGTGGGGGGAGTGTGTAGCGCGGCTTCCAGTTCTTCTATGTAGATATAGACTACAGTTGACAAACTAGAAGGAACTTAGCTCCCTCCGGTGTTCAATCTTTAATATTGCATCTACTTATTATTCTAATGATTTCAAAGCAAGGCATGCTGGAACTCGTAGTACAGGGAGAAAGAGACTCCATTTGCCATGGATAATAAATAGACTATAGTACCCACAGTGCAACTGTACTCCCAACGTGCATTGCCTCGTCGCTTGGCTTTCTGGGACTGCTTACTTAAAGGAGGGGAGGAGCTACGGAAAGTCTCTTTGAACTCCGCGCTCAACCAAGCAGGAGGAGTGTGAGGCCTGCTGCCAGAGTGACTAGGCCCGAAGCCTGGGCCTATAACCTCGCGGAGGATCATCAAGCCAGAGAGGGACCTCTTCCAGTGTGACCAGTCCGCGCTATCTTCGGATCAGAGTTTTTCTGTCAAACCGGCATCTACAGCTGCTGTGAGAGGAACCAGAGATCGTGTATCGCGGAAAGGTCGGGGATCAAGGTACCGACCGCAGAGCGTGTCAGGCGGACTAGGCCTGTCCGAGTTAGCGGGCACCTGCCGAGAATCTACAACCTTCTGCTAGGCCTGTGACTTTAGAAGGCCCACCGCCATCCTCAGCAGTGAGCCACATATATCTCAGGACATAGCGCAGTGTGTGTGTTAACTGCGTATTCAGGACTGGCGTTACACTGACTGTCAGTTTTACTCCCAAAAGCATTGCGGGAGTTTAGTTAATGTTCTTCATCTCCTGTGGATTACAATTAATAAGTGCACCAACGTTTTGCTAGCGAAGATTCCCACCCACCAGGAACTAGCATAATAATCTGTGTCAGGCCTGACAGGAACTACTTTGCTGGGACACGGGTGGTATTGCCCGCTAGGGGGAGCTCGCAAGCTTAGAATTGTTATCCATAGAACATAGGAATTAGCAATTGTTAGAATCCTTTTACTAAACAATATTACTGACTCTAGCAGGGCCCTGCAGAGTCATTTAGATCTATATTCATATATATGTATAACATTGTTTTAATCTGTCTATTATCTCTAATATAAAGTAAACTGTATATTTGTTTAAGTATACATCTGTGTGGAGTACTTTTATGTGCCTGAAGGACCTCAAACGGAGAAAGGTAACATATATATATATATACACATATATATATATATATATATATATATATATATATATATATATATATATATATATATACCGGTATATGTATATATATATATATATATATATATATATATATATATATATATATAAATAAAAGGGAAAAAACTGCTCTAGAACAAGAAAATAACAAGTATAGGCAGCAGCAATAATGTGATAAACATAGGCAAAATAATAAAAAAGAAGAAAACTGCGCCAAAATTAATATAAATATCCCAATCTGGGATATCTAAGTCCAAAGATGTATCCTCGGGATGGAAAAATCCAGAAAGGGAAAAAAATAGTGGGCTACAGTGTGTCCAACAATCCTGTACGTTAGCACATCTTGCTTGGCATCAACACTATTAGGAATGGCTGCTTACCAGATAGAAGGCAAGTAAACACAGTCGACTGTGACCCAGCCGCGGCCTTTGCAAACAAGGGAGATCCAGAGATACCACAGGATATTCACACTCCTCCAATACTTAGGGACCCCTTGATGGCTCAATGATACAAAAAATAAAAAACATAGAATAATACCTTTTGACTGGTATAGGAAAGTCAAGCACCACCACCGTGAATATTGAATCAACGTGATTAGCACCCTGATAAAAATGGCTCCTTACCAACCGCAAGGATAAAGCTCACATTCATTGCAACCTGACCATGGCCTGTGTCCTGCACGAGCTGGCCCAATACAAGTTCACGGAACTCTCCTCACAAGTACCAGAGCGCCATCGATGTTCCATAAACCATACCTCGTTAGCAGGTCACTGGCGGGCACAAGGTAATCCTGAGGCGGCAGAGAGGAGCCAACAACAAAATGATTTTGTGGTCAGGTTGTAATGAACGTGAGCTTTATCCTTGCGGTTGGTAAGGAGCCATTTTTATCAGGGTGCTAATCACGTTGATTCAATATTCACGGTGGTGGTGCTTGACTTTCCTATACCAGTCAAAAGGTATTATTCTATGTTTTTTATTTTTTGTATCATTGAGCCATCAAGAGGTCCCTAAGTATTGGAGGAGTGTGAATATCCTGTGGTATCTCTGGATCTCCCTTGTTTGCAAAGGCCGCGGCTGGGTCACAGTCGACTGTGTTTACTTGCCTTCTATCTGGTAAGCAGCCATTCCTAATAGTGTTGATGCCAAGCAAGATGTGCTAACGTATAGGATTGTTGGACACACTGTAGCCCACAGTTTTTTTCCCTTTCTGGATTTTTCCATCCTGAGGATACATCTTTGGACTTAGATATCTCAAATTGGGATATTTATATTAATTTTGGCGCAGTTTTCTTCTTTTTTTATATATATATATATATATATATATATATATATATATGGGACTACAAAATTTGGAAGATGTAAGCATAAGCAAAAAAAAAAAAAAAAAACACCTCCACCCACTACTAAAAAATGACAATGTTGTCAATGGTAAAACAAAGGATAGAATCCAGACTCAGCCAAGGTAATGAGTCACTCAAACATCCTATCCACCAGTAAAACCCTGTAGCTCACAATGGAGCATATATGGTATAAGTAATGACAATGAAATCAGGGACTGCTAATGGGTGAAGAAGCAAAAGTGACCACAACCTAATGCTATGGTCATGGGGAAGCCTGTGGTTATGGCAAGCGGGTCGAAGAGGCACACCGTCAAGATCTCCTGCTAGTAAGAGCTGACGTGCAAGGATTGACAGAGAGGGTGGTGGTGGGAGAGAACTCTGTATCTGCCCTGGAACAGCGTATGAAGTTTATTGAAAAAACGCAGGGGGGGCAGGCATATACTATAACAAACTTACAACTGCAAATGGAAGCCCATGAAGACAGAAGCCGCAGATTTAATCTACGACTTAGGGGTCTCCCAGAAACAGAGAAAATTGAAGACTTATGCCACGTACACACGATCATTATTCACGGCGGTTAAAAAACCGCCGTGAATAATGACAGGAAAAACAAGGGAACCGCTTGGTTCCCTACACACGGTCGTTTTTCCCGTCATTTTTTCCCTTGACGAGAAAAACTACCGTCTGTGGGCTCCGCGGCAGTGTCTCCCTATGGGAAAACTGCCGCGGAAAAAAATGCTGGAATAAACGATGAGAAAATTTAGAACATGTTCTAATTTTTCTCGTCGTTTTTTATGCCGTTTTTCTCGACGAGAAAAACGACATAAAGCCCACAGACGATCGTTTTTCTCGGCGAAAAAAAAAATGCAGTTTTTCTCGTCGAGAAAAGCGGTCGTGTGTACGCGGCATTAAATGTTAAAGAGATGGAAGTACTCCAGGCTATTTTAAATTCACCGCGGATATCGATTGAACTAGACAGAGTACATAGAGCACTGGGACCTAAATCTCTAAACTTAGACAGGCCTAGGGATGTAATCTGCCGTTTAAATAGACAGAACCCAAGGGAGCAGATACTCAGAGCAGCATGGGACAAGGGAGATGTCCCATTTGAGGGGGCTCAAATAAAAATCTTACCTGATGTCTCAAGAGCTACACTACAGCGCAGAGCATGCCTACGGCCTATTTTGGACCGAGCCAGAGAGCAGGGGTGTACGTATAGATGGGGGTATCCACTAACAGTCACATTTCGAAGGGCATCCACCACATTTACCCTCCAGACACCAGTGGATTTACCTGAACTTTTCCTATATCTAGCAATTACACCTTTCCAGGTTCCGAACTGGCTCCTACCTGTTACACATAATGGGAACCGTAAGGGGTACCCAGATAACCAGGGTCAGAGGAGAGACTCCCAAGAAAATGAAAGACGACAAAGAACCCAGAATTGAAACCCCCCGGGGACTTGAAGGAGAGGGGAACTTGAATCAGGAGATGGGTTTTAATATTGAATAAATATCCCCCCCCCCTATATCTGGACATATTAGGGAATCTGAAGAGAATGAACGCCTTGAATCTCGCCTTGCGATTTCCTTATGATCTGTTTTGCCCCCCTTTTCTTTTTCTTTTTTTTTTTTTTGGTGTGTTTGCTGAAATTAGGAACTGTGTATCTAAGAGCCTGAGAGCCAAGACATGGGAATGATCGACAGGACATATGATACCCTCCCCCCTCCCTTCTAATTTAGGAGGAGAGGGGAATTAAGACCCAGAGGGAATTGTACTTGGAAATGCTTAGAGCTTAGAGCCTGATGTGATTCGGATATGGATAATAAGATAAAATGGCGTACACAGTGAGACAAAATTAGGGATAGAGATAGACCCATACACAGAGGAGTACAGAGTATTTTGCTTCTGATACTCCTTTTTTTTTTTTTTAGGGGGGGTTATTTTAACTCCCCCTCTTAAATTCACAAAGGGGTATGAGATGTTTTTCTTTTTTTTTTCTCTCTTTTTTTTTTTTATTAGATGTGTGGAATTGATCTTTGTTTGTATTTGCTTTTTTTCTGTACACCCCTCTTCCCCCTCTTTTTTTAAGGGGGGGGGGCTCCGTTTTCTTTTTTTAAGAGTTTAAACACTACAGAAACGAGACACATAAAACACATGTTAAACACAAGTTAATAACCACCACTAAAGAATAGGGCACAGCAAAGGTTCCCCCCTATTTTCTTTTGGGGGGACCTCCCCCCCTTTTTTTTTGGCTCTTTTTTTGGAGTAAAGTAAACTCTAAGGAAGGCACACAAGGTATATAATAAAAAACACGAATTCACAAAGACACAGGACTGGGTCTTTCTCCCCTTTTCTTTTTATATGTTTTATTTTTTATCCCCCATCGGTAATTCCAGCAATATATAGTAATATATATATATAGGTAGAGCTCAAGATAGAATATAGTAAGTAAAAACATAAATAAATAAATAAATAAATAAATACATAAACAAACAAATACATATACTAAAATGTACTAAGTTCAGTTATTGGGGATAACAGTAATAAGGAGGAGTGGGGTGGCAGTTGAATTCCGGGGGCCCCCTCTCTCCCCCCCCCTATCCTGGTGAATGAATAGAATCACTAGAAACAATAGGGTGAGGGGGTGAGTATTGGAGAGAGGAAGCAAAGGGAGGGGAAGGAGAGGGGAGAAGAAATGGAGAGGGAAGAGGGTGGGGAAGGGAATAGTTGAGACATATAACTTCACAGAAATATAGGGAATTATGCCTAGATGTGAGAGGAGGGAGTAGAAAAGACAAGAGAGGTGTAGTTCTCTACCCTTGTTTTTTTTTTTGGGGGGGGGGGGTAGAGAGAGGGAAGGGGAAGATACAGGAGTGGTAGTGTGGTGGTAGCATAAAAGGTGGGATTATCCCCCAGAGGGGGGAGGACTCCATTGATTAGATCAGATAAGATGAGACAAAAATTTAAAAATTAAATTAAATAGATGGTTTAAAGAAGATACGTTTTTGGTATAGATATTAGGTTACATAGTATGTCATTAATTCCCCTCACTATAAGAGGAGGATGAAGAGGGAGATATAAATCGATATAATGATATATAGAATATGACGCATATTGATGTATATGAATGTACAATGTAATAATACAGTATATGGATGTTCTGCTTCGCGTTATTGAACTGTTGTATAACACTAGTCAGACAGCTTAACAATAATTCAGAAGTCAAGAAACGGGAGACATCAAATCTGTATGTATTCTTTTTCCGAATAACTTTGTAAAACTACAACATAAGCATAAACAAACATATGTGTCAGTACATTAAAACATTATACAGCAGCCTCACTCTACCAGTGAAAGTACTCACACACAATTCCACCATTAGTCCAAGAATAGACAGGAGCTCTTCTACATGCAGTCTGCTTGGATCAGAGAGCAGACACGAAATGAAGGAAATGCAGTTCCAGGTTAAAGGTTACTGCCTTAACTGTGAAGGAATTCCCTTTCCTGTGACAAAATAATAACTAACTCTGGCCACTAGATGGCAACAATGTCAAACCAACATTGCAATATAATCTGTAACAGCACATAGCACATATTATTATGATGATATGGGCAGAACACTCCCTGCCTGGCATAATTTATTATGTCATTACATAAATACCACTGCTATGCAGAAAAACATATAAACAAGAAAATGAAATCCTAGCTAGTCCAAGATCAAAACTATAATGTCAGTTACAGGTCTGAGATAAATTCTGGTGGTCTCATTTTTCACAATCTTGACCTCCACCTTTCTGACCTTGCCATCTCTGCTTGGTAGAGCATTAACAATAAGTCCTACGGGCCACTCATTTCTGCTCTCTTGGTTGTCCTTTAAGGCCCCATGCACACGAGACGCTGTTATTTGCTGTTGAACACGTGTTCAGAGGCAGTTGGATGCTTTTTTCAACTGCCCCTGAACCCATTCAATGTTATCCTATGTGTCCATGCACACAGTCTCGTTTTTTGGCGTTTACAAGCAGTTGCGTTTAACCTCGTTTTTCCAGAAGCAAAAAAATGGGTTCAGACGCAAAAGTTTTCCACGTTTCAGACGCTAAACGCGGGTAAACGCGGGTACCGGCGTTTTGCCGCGTTTGCGTTTATAAGCGTTTTTAAAGGTGACCTATTTTTTAACATTAGAAATCTCAAAAATGATGGCAAATGATGAAAAACTATTAAAAAATATAAAAGAAAACTGTAATTGCTTGCATTGCATTGTGGACAATCCACAACTTGTGGCAGGTAACGTGGCAAGTGGACAATCCACAGCTTGTGGCAGGTAACGTGGCAAGCGGACAATCAACAACTTGTGTCAGGTGATGTGGCCAGGTGACGTGGCCAGTGGACAATCCACAACTTGTGGCAGGTGACGTGGCCAGGTGACGTGGCCAGGTGACGTGGCCAGGTAATGTGGCCAGTGGACAATCCACAACTTGTGGCAGGTGACCTGGCCAGGTGACGTGGCCAGGTGACGTGGCCAGGTGACGTGGCACGTGATGTGGCCAGGTGACGTGGCCAGTGGACAATCCACAACTTGTGGTAGGTGACATGGCCAGGTGACGTGGCAGGTAACGTGGCCAGGTGACGTGGCACGTGATGTCGCCAGGTGACGTGGCCAGTGGACAATCCACAACTCGTGTCAGGTGACATGGCTAGGTGACGTGGCAGGTAACGTGGCCAGGTGACGTGGCCAGGTGACATGGCAGGTGACGTGGCAGGTGACGTGGCAAGTGGTGGACAATCCACAACTTGTGGCAGGTGACGTGGCCAGGTGACGTGGCAGGTGACGTGGCAAGTGGACAATCCACAACTTGTGGCAGGTGACGTGGCCAGGTGACGTGGCAGGTGACGTGGCAAGTGGACAATCCACAACTTGTGGCCAGGTGACGTGGCAGGTAACGTGGCCAGGTGACGTGGCAGGTAACATGGCCAGGTGACGTGGCCAGGTGACGTGGCAAGTGGACAATCCACAACTTGTGGCAGGTGACGTGGCCAGGTGATGTGGCCAGGTGATGTGGCAGGTGGACAATCCACAACTTGTGGCAGGTGACGTGGCCAGGTGACGTGGCACATGATGTGGCCAGGTGACGTGGCAAGTGGACAATCCACAACTTGTGGCAGGTGACGTGGTCAGGTGACGTGGTCAGGTGACGTGGCAGGTGGACAATCCACAACTTGTGGCAGGTGACGTGGCCAGGTGACGTGGCACATGATGTGGCCAGGTGACGTGGCAAGTGGACAATCCACAACTTCTGGCAGGCGACGTGGCCAGGTGACGTGGCCAGGTGACGTGGCAGGTAACATGGCCAGGTGACGTGGCCAGGTGACGTGGCAAGTGGACAATCCACAACTTGTGGCGGGTGACGTGGCAAGTGATACGCTAAATACAAGTACACTGCTGCTCTCTCAGCTGCTGCTACTCACTCTGGTCTCACAAACTGGCTGAAATGGTTAAAATGTACTGTTTTTTGAGCTTAGGGAGGGTCTTATGATGAAACGCTTATAAACGCGAACGCGGTAAAACGCCGCTAAACGCCGCTAAACGCGGCCGCAAACGCGGCAAAAGGCGCGTTTTTAAACACCGGTTTCAGCGTTTAAAAACGTGTGTTCAGCAGAGTTTGCACCTGTGTCTCGTGTGCATGGGGCCTTACAGAACAACATCACCCACTTTTACATTTGGGCGATCCTCAGTCCATTTCCTGCGGCGTTGCAAATTTGACAGATACTCCCTCTTCCATCTTTTCCAAAAGGTGTCTGCCAAGCATTGTACTTGCTTCCATTGTTTTGCATGAACTTCTGTTGTACTTATGGTTCCAGATGGAGCAGACAAAGAGTTCACCTTTTGAGTCAACAACATTGCTGGGGTAAGGACCATAGGAGTATCTGGGTCTGAAGACACATGAACTATAGGCCTGGCATTCATAATAGCTGAAACCTCTGCCATAAAGGTGCTTAACGTCTCATGGGTCAAGTGAGCAAGTTTGGTTTGTAGCAACATAGCATCCAAGATTCGTCTAGCAATACCTATAAGTCTCTCCCAGACACCACCCATATGTGAGGAGTGTGGAGGACTAAAAACCCATGTACATCCTCTGTCTTGTAGAAAGTCTTGTAATTGTGATTCACTGTCACAAATGTTAAGTTCTTTGCAGGCTCCCACAAAGTTTGTTCCTCTGTCAGAACGGAGCAGTTTTGCTGGGCCACGAATTGAGAAGAATCTCCTCAAAGCGTTAATAAAGCTTGATGTTGACATGGCTTCAAGTAGCTCTATGTGTACAGCTCAGGTAGACAAACAAGTAAAAAGGACTGCCCATCGTTTACTGTCTGCACTGCCTCCTCTAGTGCGACGGGTTAAAACAGACCATGGACCAAATACATCTAAGCCCACATTGGTGAAAGGTGGTTGAGCAATTACTCTGTCCTCTGGTAGCTCTGCCATCCTTTGATTTTGTAATCTTCCCCGCAGCTTGCGACAGATGACACATTTGTGTATAGCAGCTGATACCAAGCGTTTGCCACCAAGAATCCAGAAACCTGCGGATCTAATTGCACCTTCTGTGATGTGTCGCCCTTGGTGAACTACTTGTTCGTGATAGTACCTAACAAGCAGTGCTGGAATGTGGTGATCGTAAGGTATGATGACAGGCTGTTTCTGCAGGGGAAGGGTGTCTGTACTCAAGCAAAGATCTTTAAGGTCTTTAGCCCTGTCTGCTACAGGGAAGGCTTCCATTACTTTTTGGCTGTTGGAAGTGATTTTATGAAGACGCAGGTTGGATTCCGCCAGCATTTGCTTTGCTTTACTAAGGATGGAAATTGCCTCTTCAGGTGTGCTAGTAGAAGCGAGTCCATCATCTACATAAAAATGTCTCAATACAAAATGTTTGGCCTCTTGTCCATAGCACTCTGCATTTTTCTGAGCAGCCTTTTGCATGCAGTATATAGCGACAGCAGGAGAAGGGCTATTACCAAATACGTGTACTTTCATTCTGTACTCGACAATTTCTTTGTCTATGTCATGGTCTTTGTACCAGAGAAAACGTAGAAAGTCTCTGTGATCTTCTCTTACAAGAAAGCAGTAAAACATTTGTTGCACATCTGCTGTGAAGGCAACGGGCTCTTTTCTGAAACGCATGAGGACACCTAGCAAAGTATTGTTTAGGTCAGGGCCACTCAACAGTATCATTTAAAGAGACTCCTTCATACTCTGCGCTGGAATCAAAAACTATTCTTATTTGGTTGAGTTTGTGTGGATGGTAAACACCAAACATTGGTAGATACTAGTGTTCCCTGTCTGCTTCAAGTGGTCCTGCAGCTTCAGCGTGATTGTTGTCTAGCATCCCTTTAACCACTTAAGCCCCGGACCATTTGGTAGCTAGAGGACCAGAGGTGAATTCAGAATTTTGCACTGCGCTGCTTTAACTGTAAATTGTGCGGACATGCAATGTTGTTCCCAAACGAAATTTGCGTCCTTTTCTTCCCACAAATAGAGCTTTCTTTTAATGGTATTTGATTGCCTCTGCGATTTTTATTTTTTGCGATATAAACGGAAAAAAAAACGAAAATTTTGAAAAAAAATGATATTTTCTACTTTTTGTTATAAGAAAAATCGAATAAACTCAATTGTAGTCATACATTTAGGCCAAAATGTATTCAGCCACATGTTTTTAGTAAAAAAAAAACGTCAATAAGCGTATATTTATTGGTTTGCGCAAAAGTTATAGAGTTTACAAACTAGGGTACATTTTCTGAAATTTACACAGCTTTAAATTTATGACTGCCTATCTCATTTCTTGAGGTGCTAAAATGACAGGGCAGTACAAAACCCCCCCAAATGACCCCATTTTGGAAAGTAGACACCCCAAGGAAATTGCTGAGAGGCATGTTGAGCCCATTGAATTTTTTATTTTTTTGTCCCAAGTGATTGAATAATGACTAAAAAAAAAAAAAAAAAAAAAATTACAAAAAGTTGTCACTAAATGATATATTGCTCACACATGCCATGGTTATATGTGGAATTTCACCCCAAAATACATTTTGCTGCTTCTCCTGAGTACGGGGATACCACATGTGTGGGACTTTTTGGGAGCCTAGCCGCGTACGGGACCCCGGAAACCAAGCACCGCCTTCAGGATTTCTAAGGGCGCAAATTTTTGATTTCACTCCTCACTACCTATCACAGTTTCGAAGGCCATAAAATGCCAAAATAGCACAAAACCCCCCCAAATGACCCCATTTTAGAAAGTAGACACCCCAAGGAAATTGCTGAGAGGCCTGTTGAGCCCATTGAATATATTTTTTTTTGTCCCAAGTGATTGAATAATGAAAAAAAAAAAAAAAATACAAAAAGTTGTCACTAAATGATATATTGCTCACACATGCCATAGTTATATGTGGAATTACACCCCAAAATACATTTTTCTGCTTCTCCTGAGTACGGGGATACCATATGTGTGGGACTTTTTAGGAGCCTAGCCGCGTACGGGACCCCGAAAACCAAGCACCGCCTTCAGGATTTCTAGGCACAAATTTTTGATTTCACTCCTCACTACCTATCACAGTTTCGAAGGCCATAAAATGCCAAAATCGCACAAAACCCCCCCAAATGACCCCATTTTGGAATATAGACACCCCAAGCTATTTGCTGAGAGGAATGGCGAGTATTTTACAGCTCTCATTTGTTTTTGAAAATGAAGAAGGAAAATATATATATATATATTTTTTTTTCAATTTTCAAAACTTTGTGACAAAAAGCAAGATCTGCAAAATACTCACAATACCTCTCAGCAAATAGCTTGGGGTGTCTACTTTCCAAAATGGGGTCATTTGGGGGGGTTTTGTGCTATCTGGGCATTCCATGGCCTCCGAAACTGTGATAGGCAGTGAGAAGTGAAATCAAAAATTTACACCCTTAGAAAGCCTGAAGGCGGTGCTTGGTTTTTGGGGTCCCGTACGTGGCTAGGCTCCCAAAAAGTCTCACACATGTGGTATCCCCGTACTCAGGAGAAGCAACAGAATGTATTTTGGGGTGTAATTCCACATATGCCCATGGCATGTTTGAGCAATATATCATTTAGTGACAACTTTGTGCAAAAAAAAAAAATTTTCGTTTTTCCGCAACTTGTGTCAACATATAAAATATTCCATGAACTCGACATGCCTCTCAGTATATAGCTTGGGGTGTCTACTTTCCAAAATGGGGTCATTTGGGGGGGTTTTGAACTGTTCTGGCATTTTATACACAACATTAGGAAGCTTACATCCACTCTTCTAACCACTTGAAGACAAAGCCCTTTTTGACACTTTTTGTTTACATGAAAACATTTTTTTTTTTTGCAAGAAAATTATGTTGAACCCCCAAACATTATATATATTTTTAAAGCAAAGGCCCTACAGATTAAAATGGTGGGTGTTGCATTTTTTTTTTCTGCACAGTATTTGCGCAGCGATTTTTCAAACGCATTTTTTGGGTTAAAAAATACACTTTTTTTAATTTTAATGCACTAAACCACACTATATTGCCCAAATGTTTGATGAAATAAAAAAGATGATCTTAGGCCGAGTACATAGATACCAAACACGACATGCTTTAAAATTTCGCACAAACGCGCATTGGCGACAAACTACATACATTTTTAAAAGCCTTTAAAAGCCTTTACAGGTTACCCCAGTAGATTTACAGAGGAGGTCTACTGCTAAAATGATTGCCCTCGATCTGACCTTCGCGGTGATACCTCACATGCATGGTGCAATTGCTGTTTACATATGACGCCAGACCGACGCTTGCGTTCGCCATTGGGCAAGAGCAGGGCAGGACAGGGGTGCTTTTTTTTTTTCTTTTTTTTTCTTATTAATTTTGCTTTTTTATTTTATTTTTAAATTGTTCCTTCCAAGTATTTTTTTTTTTTTTTATCATTTTTATTGTTATCTCAGGGAATGTAAATATCCCCTATGATAGCAATAGGTAGTGAAAGACACTTTTTTTTTTGAAAAAAACTGGGGTCTTCTAGACCCTAGATTTTTCCTCTGCCCTCAAAGCATCTGACCACACCAAGATCGGTGTGATAAAATGCTTTCCCAATTTCCCAATGGCGCTTTTTATATCCGGGGGGGCATTCCCTCCCACTGCTTGTAAAACCAGTCCAGAGGCTAATTAGCCGCTAGGATTGCTTTTACATGAAAGCCGGCCGCAGGCTGAAAAGAATGATACCAAGATGATACCTAAACCCACAGGCATCATTCTGGTATAAACATTCAAAGTCCAGCAACATACCAGTACGTTGCTGGTCCTTGTTGGACATGTATTGTAATCTTTTTATTTCATGCAGCCAGTTGGCTGAACGAAAAAAGAGATTGATCGGTGGGTATGCCCACCATTAGAATACCGCCCTTCATCCACCCACTTCCAATGATGGGCATACACGCACCATTTATATATGCCGAAGCATGGGGGCATCCTCCCGCAAAAAAGTTATGCCGCACACACATGGTCGGACTTTTCCACGGGCAAGCCTCCGTCGGAATTTCGACCGTATGTACGCGGCATTAGGAGCAAAATCGCTCCTCCGCCCCTGCTGCCCCAATGCTTCGGCATATTTGCTTTTTTTTTTTAACTGTGGTGGTGAAATCACCTCCTACAGCACTGGAGTCGCAGGGATCAGGCCTGTCTCTGCGAACGCTGCAGTTATGTGTGTTTTTGTTTTGTAAGTGACAGTGATCGATCGATACTGCACTTGGGTGGCCTGGGCTGGACGGAGGGGCAAAACGCAGGTGCCAGCAGGTATCTGGGCTGATCCCGCTAACACTGCGTTTTTGGGAACCCTAAACTGCTGGGGACGCTAGTATAGATCAGATCAGATATTGATCTGTTCAGATACTATACCACTAAGGGGGGTGTATGCTTCACGCGTGGGTGTTAGCGTTACTGGCACTAACCTGATGCTGCCTGGGGTGTGACGCAGACCCTCTCTGACGCTAAAACCTAATTGATATCACCCGCGGGCGATCAGGGGGTTAAACCTTTATTGGGTTATATACACGGCGGGTGCCCTGACACTATAAAAAGCAAACTAACTAACCAGCGTCACCCGTAACACTTATATGGTGATCACTGGTGAAAGGGTTAACTAGGGGCAATCAGGGGGTTAAAACCTTTATTAGATAATATATGGGGGCACCTGACGCTATAAAAACCTGCGGTGAACCTAAAAAAAATTACCAGCTACTGATCTGCATCACTGACACTAAGACAGCGTTTAGAAAAACGATTGCTTAGCGACAGTGGTGATGGGGGTGAAAGGGTTACCTGGGGGGTGATCAAGGGGGTTAAACCTTTATTAGATAATATATTGGGGTACCTGACGCTATAAAAACATGCGGCGAACCTAAAAAAAATTACTGGCTACGATCTGCATCACCGACACTAAGACAGAGTTTAGAAAAACAATTGCTTAGCGACAGTGGTGATAGGGGGTGAAAGGGTTACCTGGGGGGCGATCAAGGGGGTTAAACCTTTATTAGATAATATATTGGGGTACCTGACGCTATAAAAACCTGCGGCGAACCTAAAAAAAATTACCGGCTACCGATCTGCATCACAGACACAAAGACAGCGTTTAGAAAAACGATCGCTTAGTGACAGTGGTGATAGGGGGTGAAAGGGTTACCTGGGGGGCGATCAAGGGGGTTAAACCTTTATTAGATAATATATTGGGGTACCTGACGCTATAAAAACCTGCGGCGAACCTAAAAAAAATTACTGGCTACGATCTGCATCACCGACACTAAGACAGCGTTTAGAAAAACAATTGCTTAGCGACAGTGGTGATAGGGGGTGAAAGGGTTACCTGGGGGGCGATCAAGGGGGTTAAACCTTTATTAGATAATATATTGGGGTACCTGACGCTATAAAAACCTGCGGCGAACGTAAAAAAAATTACCGGCTACCGATCTGCATCAGACACTAAGACAGCGTTTAGAAAAACGATCGCTTAGTGACAGTGGTGATAGGGGGTGAAAGGGTTACCTGGGGGGCGATCAAGGGGGTTAAACCTTTATTAGATAATATATTGGGGTACCTGACGCTATAAAAACCTGCGGCGAACCTAAAAAAAATTGCTGGCTGCCGATCGGCATCACTGACGCTAAGACAGCGATCAGAAAAATGATCGCTAAGCGACAGTGGTGATAGGCGGTGAAAGGGTTATCTGGGGGGTGATCAGGGGGTTAAACCTTTATTAGGGGGGGTTAGGGGGCTACACTGGACCTAAGACTAAACTTTGGTGACACTTTTACAGTCACAAATGTCACTGATTGCAGTGATCACTAAATAAATGGTCACTGCAATCAGTGACACTGTGACTGGGGGCTGGGGGGGTGATCTGGGGGGTGATCTGGGGTGTCTGGGGGGGCCTGGGGGGGCGATTTATGTCCCTATGTGTCCTGGTGTCAGTGTAGTGTTGTGTGCACTGACCTGATATCTTCTCTTGTACGGCGCTCGGTATATGTGAGCGCCGCACCAGAGATGACATCACTTCCTCCTGCTCCCTCTGTCTGACACAGACAGAGGGGGCATTTCCATTCGCCGGGAGCGATCGCGAGGGGGTGGCCAGAAACGAATGGCTGCCCCCTCATCCCGGAACGCTCCCGGACACTTAGCCACCGCTCACTGTACAGAAGGGGGGTCCGATTGGACCCCCCAACTGTACAAAGGCAATCACGTACACTCTACGTGATTGTGCCTGTCGGTGCCATTCTGCCGACGTATATATACAGTGAGCGGTCGTTAAGTGGTTAATGAATTCAGTGAAATCTCTTTTCACTTCTGGCCTTCTCTGCAGAGTTTTGCTGAGTGAATGCAGACGCTTCATGGCTTTCTCCCTGTTACTAGGCAAAACACGTCTTGGTGTGCGAAAGGGAAGAGGGGCTACCCAACTGTGATTGTCATCTTGGTAAGCCTCTTTATCCATAATCTGCAAGAAGGTCTGATCCTCTATAGAGAGGGCCTGTTTATCGTCATCTTTAGTTTTCTGGAACACTGTAATCCCTAGATTGTCTGTCTCAATGTTGGAATTAACTTCTTCTTCACCACATAGTGTAGGAGAGTCAAAGAGTTGTGTTGACCTATCAAAGCTTTCCTTGACAACAAAGCTGTTGTGACAGGGACTGAGAAGAGATGTGCGTCCATTTGTTAACACAGACGTCTTCAAAGTGCTGATATTGTCAGGCTGGTGCACTGTTCCCAGGCAAACTTCTCCTACAATGACCCACCCCAGGTCCAGTCTCTGTGCATAGGGGGCATTATAAGGTCCATTGATTTTCTGGCGCACCTTGTGTGCCTGAAGGATGTCTCTCCCAAGAAGTAGTAGAGTTGAAACATCTGGCTCAACAGCTGGGATAAGGTGAGCAATTGAGCGGAGGTGAGGGTGGTGTTGGGCTACTTCTGGAGAGGGAATCTCAGTTTTGTCGTCAGGTATCATGCCACACTCTATTAGGGTAGGAAGTGGGAGCTGTACTTTCTTATTGAAGGATTCAATGGTAAAGTCGGAAGCTCTTCTCCCTGTGGTATCAATTGTCCCCGCACATGTCCTTAGAGTGTATGGAACCGCACTTGTTTTAAGATTAAAGATATCAAAGAATTCTGGCTTTGCAAGGGATCTGTTGCTCTGTTCATCTAGCACTGCATACATTTTCACTGCCCTTTCTCTCTTGCCAGTGGGATACACAGTCACTAAACAGATTTTCGAGCATGAACGTGCACTCTTGCCTTGTCCACATACTTTAGTGCAATTAGACATCACTGAGGAGAGTGGGGTCTCTTGTTGCTCCCTGCCCTGATCTTTCCCGGGTTCTTCAGTCTCTAGTGAGACGTGAGCAGGACCTGGGTGTAGAGCTGCTATATGTCTCTCACTGCCACATTCTGTACATTCTACTTGTATTTTGCAGTCTTTGGCAATGTGATAAGTGGATCCGCAACACTTGAAACAGATGCCGTTCTGTTTAAGGAAGGACATCCGCTCTGCAATGGGTTTGCTTCTAAAGCCTTTGCATTTCTTTAGTGGATGTGTTTTTTTTGTGTATCGGGCAATGTCTATCAGGGTTCTCTATGGTGTGTACCTTGTGGATGCTTTGATAGTCTGTGTATTCTGAAGGTACAGTTGTTTTGTGTGTGGATACAGAAGTCCTACCGTGAGGTCTGTGAGGTTTCTCAGGTCTATGCGATTGATTGCTGAAGGCGAAACTAGGATCACTTCGGATTTTCGCTTGCTGTCGGACAAATCTAGAAAACACAGAGAAAGGGGGGAAAGCAACACCATAATCTTCTTTGAATTTACCTCCCACAGACATCCACTTGTCTTGCAGATTTGAGGGTAGTTTCTCTACTATGGGATTGGTGCCTCTAGCTGTATCTAGATATGAAAGTCCTGGCAAGTAGCCATCCTCTTTGGCATATTCTATCTCTAATAGAAGATCACTTAGTTCTTGTAGACGCACATTGTCTCTGTAGCCCACCTTGGGAAAGACTTCAAGTTTTTTCAACAGTGCTCCTTCTATTACCTCTGGGGATCCATACGTTTCTTCTAGTCTTTTCCAGGTCATATTGAGTCCTGCTGCAGGGTTGAACAGGTTTGCTCTTCTCATCCTCTTAGCATGCTCTGCTGACTCGGTACCGAGCCATTTTATCATCAAATTAAGTATGTCTGCTGATGAAAAGTTTAGACCTTCAGTTGCATTCAGAAAGGAGGATTTCCATGCCCAATAGTTTTCAGGACAGTCATCAAATTGGAGAAAGCCTGAGCTAATCATTTCTTTGCGGATGAGATATTTGGTGACATCCACTGCACATTGTTGTTCGTCCATGTAATCTATATGTTGAGGTGATGTGAACACTTGTTTTTTGTTCTTAGGGGTTTCTGGTGCTTCCCTCTTGATTTTCTGGCAGCCGCTGACCTCATGTGGTTGATTGGGCCTGCTCAGGGGGCATGTTGATCTCGGTCTGAATTCCTTTGCTTCAGGTTTAAGAGGCTGTTCTTTCGCATGCGCATCAGTAAGGTTCTGGATGTACTTGTACGATCTGTAGAGGATAGAGGTTTTTCTGGAACCTCTGGGTCTTTATAGGATTTTTCACTTCCTGACCGACTAGTTCCCATGTAGGCAGCGGCCTCAGCTTCAGCAGCTGCAGCAGCGGTCTGTCGCTTCAGGATGAGCAATTTTGCTTCTTCTTGTGCTAACTCCTGCATCATCATGGATTCTTTTTGTGCTATGGTAGCTTTCTTTTCTGCTAACTCCCGCATCATCATGGCTTCTTTTTCTGCGTACTGTAGCTGGATGCGGGCAGCTTCTGCCTTGGCACGAGCTTTAACTGCTAAGGAACTTGCTGAGGACATCTTGCTAGCTCGTGAAGATCTGGACACATGCGATTGTGCATCCTCTTGCTGGGCACTGGGAATGTTCTCCCTGTCTTGCTGTGTTGGCGATAGCGTGTCATCAGCCTGGTACTTTGTTCCTGATCTTAGACTCATGCTGTACTGATGGCGTCTCAGTTTATTCCAGACTGCCACGTGGTTGTCTTTTTACTGTTCTGCTTCGCGTTATTGAACTGTTGTATAACACTAGTCAGACAGCTTAACAATAATTCAGAAGTCAAGAAACGGGAGACATCAAATCTGTATGTATTCTTTTTCCGAATAACTTTGTAAAACTACAACATAAGCATAAACAAACATATGTGTCAGTACATTAAAACATTATACAGCAGCCTCACTCTACCAGTGAAAGTACTCACAGACAATTCCACCATTAGTCCAAGAATAGACAGGAGCTCTTCTACATGCAGTCTACTTGGATCAGAGAGCAGACACAAAATGAAGGAAATGCAGTTCCAGGTTAAAGGTTACTGCCTTAACTGCCTTAACTGTGAAGGAATTCCTTTTCCTGTGACAAAATAATAACTAACTCTGGCCACTAGATGGCAACAATGTCAAACCAACATTGCAATATAATCTGTAACAGCACATAGCACATATTATTATGATGATATGGGCAGAACAATGGATATATAAATAACCTCAGACTAAAGGAGGTCAGTGGATCCCCTCCCTCCCCTGAACCCCCGTGGTATATAAATTTACCTACCCCTTGTTATTTTTTCTTCCATTTTTTCTTCGGTCTGTCTCGCCTTCCCTTTCTTTCTCCCCCCCCCCTTTTTTTTTCCCTTACCTCTTTCCACTCCCTTCGCGGTTACCCCTTACCGGTTCTCCCGGCAAGGATATCAGTTATCAAACAAATAATCCAGGGAATGCGGAGGTTTATGAGACCTGGAAACTGTAATTTTATTGAAATTTTTTCTTTCTTTTTTTTCTCTCGGTCAGCCAATCCAGGCACAAGCACCTAAATAGGTAGACGCTCAGATACCGATAATCGGTGAGCGTTTTTTCTTTTTCTTAGCATTTAGCTAAGTTTAGTATAGAAGAAGGGTTTTCCCTCCCCCTTCTTTTTTTTTTTTTTTTGTAAGGATGGACGGTGTTCGGGTGATGTCGCTCAATGCGAGAGGTTTAAATACCCCGGAGAAGAGACATCTACTTCTCAATGATATGAAAAGATATCGCCTTTATTCAGGAAACACATTTTAAACATGATAAGCTCCCTTACTTGAGAAATAGATTCTACCCTACCGTTTATCACTCTACTAACCCGACAGGCAAATCCAAAGGGGTCTCAGTGTTACTTTCAAGTAAAATACCCTGGAAATGCCAGAGCTGTATTATAGACCAAACAGGATGCTATGTTTTTCTTAAAGGGTTGATTTGGGATAAACAGGTGACACTAGCCACATTATACACCCCGAACGAATCACAAGCCACCTTCTTGAGAGACACACTAGAGAAATTGCAAGAATTTAAAGAGGGACAATTGATCCTAGGTGGAGACTTCAATGTCCCACTAATCCCCTCGGTGGATACCTCGACCGGTAAAACATCTTTTTCACCAAGCCAACTTAAAAGGATAGCTAAGACGCTCCATGGAGCTCAATTAATAGACGCATGGCGCTTGCAACATTCAGGGGAACGCGACTACTCGTTTTATTCCCCTATGCACTGGGTATATACCCGGATAGATTATTTTCTAGTGCCCCACACCCAACTGCACGCGGTAGGTGAGACGTCAATTGGGAACAGGACATGGTCGGACCATGCACCGATATTTCTGACCTATAGACTCAATGACACCTCCACACCACGGCACCGCTTCTGGCGTCTCAATGAGAGCCTCTTACAGATTCCGGAGGTATTAACGGAGGTGAAAGAAACGTTGAAATTATATTTCCAGGAGAATGACCAATCAGACTGTGATCCGGGTATTCTATGGGAAGCCCATAAACCAGTTATTAGGGGAATCCTGATTAAGCACGGGGCACGAATTAAACGTGAACGGAACGAACAACTTCTTTGTTGGTTACAACAAATGTCAGAGATTGAAGCTAGACATAAACACACACCTACACAATCTCTAGAGACCGAATTGATGTCAATTAGGACACAGATTACGGACTTACTCCGGTACAAGGCCAAAGCGGCCCTGCAAATTGGCCGTAGAGTGAGCTATGAGTCAGGAGAGAAGTGCGGGAAAATGTTAGCGAAAGCGGTTAGAGAACATAAACTTTCTACATATGTCCCCTATATTAATACCAGAAGTGGTCAAAAGGTAGTCTTACCGGCACAAGTCACCCAAGTGTTTAAAGATTATTATTCCCGTTTATATAATTTGTCGGGAGTGACGACGAACAGAGCAGAGCTAGAGGATTATATCGCAGCCTCTCAGATGCCCTCTCTACCACAGGAGATAGGAACAGAGTTGGACTCCCCTATCACCTTGATGGAACTCAAAAGTGCAGTTAGATATATGAAACCAGGGAAGGCCCCAGGCCCAGATGGTCTTACATCACAATACTATAGGACACTGTTACCAATATTGGGCACTCAAATGCTTACATTGTTCAACAAGATAGGTGCAGGTGGAACATTTGCTAGAGAAACACTGGGAGCCCATATTTCGGTGATCCACAAGGAGGGAAAAGACCCGGCGGAGTGCGGTAGTTATCGACCCATATCGCTTTTGAATGTGGATCTTAAGTTATACACTACTGTTCTGGCTACTCGATTGGCGCATCACCTTCAGCAACTTATTCACCTGGACCAAGTGGGTTTTATACCATCTAGAGAGGCGAGAGATAGTACCACTAAAGTACTGAATATACTTCATGTCGCACACTCGACAAACACTTCATGTGTATTTTTAAACACAGACGCCGAAAAGGCTTTCGACCGGGTCGATTGGTCATACATGTTTGCAGTGCTCAGACACATTGGTCTAGGGGAGGTGATGCTTAATCGAATAGCCGGAATATATTCTAACCCGACAGCTAAGGTGAAGGTGAATGGGGTCCTATCGGACCCTTTTCCAATACAAAATGGCACAAGACAGGGATGCCCGCTGTCTCCTCTTCTATTTGCCATATCCCTGGAACCCTTCTTAGCTACAATTAGATTAAATCTAGATATAGAAGGGATAACAATAGGCCGGATACAATGCAAGATCTCAGCGTATGCTGATGATTTATTGTTTTCTTTGACCAATCCTGTAGTCTCCCTGCCAAACTTACTTAAGGAGTTTGAGAAATACGGGGCTTTGTCCAACTTTAAAATTAATTTCTCGAAGTCAGAGGCGATGAGTGTGCTACCGATACCACAGGCTCTACCAAATATAAGTACAAATTTTAAGTTTAAATGGACAACAGCATTGAATTACCTGGGGACTAGTATCCCGTTTGATCTCTCTCGTCTATACGAGAGTAACTTTTCCCCTTTACTTGTTAAAACCAGGGTGCAATTAGAGACTTGGAATAGAGGATTACACTCATGGTTTGGGAGGTGCAATCTGTTGAAGATGAGCGTCCTGCCTAAATTTTTATACCTTTAACAGGCCATACCGATTAGGATACCCCCTGCATATTTTAAACAAGTCCAAGCTCTCTTTACCTGGTTCGTTTGGGCTCATAAAAAAACTCAAATCTCTCACACCCAGCTCACGATGCCAAAACAATGTGGAGGCCTTGCATTACCAGATGTAAGGAGATATTACCAGGCGGTCCACTTGAGCAGGGTGACGGATTGGTGGCGAAATTATGAGACCAAACTATGGGTACAAATAGAACAATACCAGACAGATATTACCCTACAGACTGCGTTGTGGTGTGAAGACTCTTTACCTATTGAATTGAAATTACATCCACTAATAGGTAATACTTTGCGACAGAGTGCCCGAGCTATATCAAAACTCCCCTTAACAGATAGGACATCGCCTTTGACCCCGATACTGGGTAATCCTAGCTTCTCCCCAGGGCTCTCACCGGTACAATTTAAGCAACTAAGGACCTCCGGTCTTACGATGGCCTTTCAGTTTGTAATTAACGACAGATGGCCCACCATTCGGGAATTGATGGATACTGCAGGCCCTTTTGGACTTGCGTTCTGGAATGCGGTACAGTTGCAGCATTTTTTGTTGACCATTTTGAACCCTCAAAGTTATACTAGACCCTTGAATAATTTTGAGAAATATTGTCCGGGTACAGATCCGCTATCACAGACCCTTTCCAAAATGTATGCTCTCTTAAATACACCAGAACAACAACCCGATCTGCCCTGCATCGCAAAGTGGGAAACTGAATTAGAATGTAAGTTCTCTCCGACTCAAAAACAGAATATGGTTAGCCTCTCCCTTAAGTCCTCGATTTGCACCAAAATACAGGAAACTAACTATAAAATCTTGACAAGGTGGTACCTGACACCTGTTCGTCTGCATGCGATTTTCCCAGATATACCAGAACACTGTTAGCGTTGCGGTGAGGACAGGGGTACAATGCTACACATATTCTGGTCCTGCCCTAAATTGAGTGATTTTTGGACGACGGTGAGGAATACACTGCAACGATTTACTGACTTTCCGATCCCAAACGATCCAGCGTTCTTCTTACTTCATGTATCGACCTTAACACCCCGGGTATATAAAAAATCTGTGTTGAGACATTTGATTAATGCAGCTAAAGCCTGCATCCCCATGAGGTGGAAGGCTCAGAATCCACCGACAGTGGTGATGTGGCTACGGAAGGTGGAAAACATAAATAAAATGGAAGACTTGACAATGACGGCACAGGATAGACATGAGACCTACAAAACGACATGGGCTAGTTGGAATATGTTTATACACTTGAAAGAGGGGAAAGAACTCTTAGAGAGTTAAAATAGTTAACATACTGATGCGAGCTGTGAGACTTATTATTCCTGAATGGATGGCGAGCTCGGTCTAACACCGTCCTTCTTTCCCTTTCCCTTTTTTTTTTTTTTTTCTGTTGTTTGTTTGTTATAAAAGAAATCAGGAGAATAGTGATTGATAATGGTAATTTCAAGATATATATATTATTTAATGTGTATTGCAATGTACTGTTATTCCTGTGCTATGTGACTAGGAGGCTGTGTTATTGCCTTTTTCTTTCCCCCCCCCTTTTTTTTTTGTGTTTCCCTAAGAAAATTTAATAAAAATTATATTTAAAAAGACCGTAGCTTCCACGCTGTTGAGTCAGAGTTAGCCAGTCTAATGTACAGCCTGGATTGTTGAGCAACATGGCGGGTCAGCTTCTCTGCACTTGTGCTTACCTTTTTCCAAATTTGGTAGTCCCAATAAAGTATATATATTTTCATATACCGTAATATAATCTTGTTGTCACATTTGGTATCTGTCTTTTCCTTTTGGGGTCCTTTCCCCCTAGTCTTTTTTTTTCGGCTTCCACATATATTTGCAAATGTGAGCAACGAAAACCTCTGTTTTTTTTTTTTTTGTTTAATTAGTTTTTATTGAGACAAAGAAATAACAAGAACAATACAGTTCAAGGCAAAATAAAATTAAGAAAAAAAATAAATAAAAAACCATACAGACAGGGTGTGCGAAACATAGTGGGTTACAGAACATAAAACCGTCTAGACTCACCGACTAGTCTCATAGTGGGAATTTCCCATCAGCTAGGGGTTGTGAAAAGTGGAAATGACAGAATACTCTCCGCTATGTCGTGTACCCAACATAAAAACAGAACTTATTAGGAGGGGAAAGGCAGAAAAAGGTCTGCTCAGGTCAAGCATTGACAACATTCAATATTATTGCAATCAGACATTAAACAGTACTAGACATTAGTTCAGCGTAGTCAGTCGTATACTTAAAGGCAAACCAGCAGGATCAAATTTTCTTTGCCAAATCAGTTTTACCTCTGAGAGAGAGCGTGAGGTCTTCCATATGGTATATATGGTCGACCTCCAGCAGCCATTGGCGTAGGGTTGGGACGTTGGATTGTTTCCAATAACGTGGAATAAGCGCTTTTGCAGCATTAAGCAGATGGGGTGTTAAAGATTTCTTGTATGTTTCCACTGATTTGCCCGTACAATGAAGCAAGACTACCCCAGGATCATCAGGGATGTCAAAACCTTGAATCAGACTGGCCCAGTGTAGGATTGCCGCCCAATAGGGGCGTATCAGGGGGCAGTGCCACCAAATATGAGCATGTGTTGCTCGTTCTCCACAGCCTCGCCAGCATAAAGGTGACGTGTGCGGGAAAAAGTTGTGAAGTACCACTGGGGTGTAGTGCCACCTCGTCAACAGTTTATAATTTACTTCCGCCATCTTGGAGGCTATGGAGGTAGTGTGAGCTAGTAATAGAATGGAGCTTCGTTCAGCAGCTGAGAGTTCCTTGTGAAGATCCTCCTCCCATTTACGGAGGAAGGCGGGGCCTTCCGAGGAGGCCAAGGCTTGCAGGGATTGGTAAAAATAGGAGATGGGTCTTTCCACAGGTTTGTCTTCGGCAAGAGCCATTTCGATGGGAGTCAAGTCCGAGATGGATCGTAAAGGTTTTGGTAGTGAACGGACGAATGCTGCAAGTTGGCCGTAGCGCCAGTGGTCCAGGGGTGTTGTAGTAGCAGGAGGTACGAACGTGTACAAGGGGGCAATACTCAAGGAGGTAGTTACATGGTGCAAAAAAGTGGCGGAGCCGAGTTCCCAAATCTGAGTATTGGGACCTGTGTTCCCCTGGTGGGAAATAGTTGTGACCCCGTAAAGGCATAAGTGGTGAGTTGTGCTTCCAATCCTGCTTGAAGCATAGAGAGTCCCATGCCATTAGGGTAGAGCGAGTAAGCGGTGATGAGGTCGGGGCCAGAGTTCTATGCTTTCTGGGTATCCAGAGTTGTGAAAAGAGGTCTGTCCCACTGAGTGCTATTTCCAAAGTCACCCACAACTTAGTGGCTTTGTGATACTTCCAGTCAGAAATTCTATTCAATACAATTGCTAAGAAATACTTCTTAAGGTCTGGCAGTGCCAAACCACCTTCCCTCTTTGGTCTGGTAAGGAGGGACCTGGCAAGTCTGGGACGCCTTCTTTTCCATATATATCTGCCAATAAGAGACCTGACTAAAGTATAAAAACCTACAGGGATTTTAAAGGGGATCATTTGCAGCAAGAACAGTAACCTAGGTAGGACATTCATCTTAACAACACTGATTTTTCCCAACCAGGAATGGGCAATCGTAGACCACCTTTGCAAGTCTGATCTGATTGTGTTCAATAGGGGCAATAAGTTGGCGTGGAACAAGGAAGCTGGGTTGGTGGTGAGATAAATTCCTAGATACTTCATCTTGCGTGTCTGCCACGCAAAGGGAAAGGACCGTGTCAAGTGAGACACGAGGGTACTCGGAACAGAGATATTTAGGATTCCGGATTTCGACATATTAATTTTAAAATTAGAGACATCACTAAATGCAGAGAATGCCGACATAAGGTTAGGGAGAGATATTAAAGGTTGCCGTATATAGAACAGGATGTCATCTGCATATGCAGCATATTTATGTTCAAGATCACCCACCGTGATCCCATGGATAGAGGGATTGTTTCTAACCCTGGAGAGAAAGGGTTCTAAGGACAGGGCAAATAATATGGGCGACAAAGGGCAGCCTTGACAGGTGCCATTGTATAACGTGAAGGGGGAGCTCAAAGTACCATTGATGCGTAATTGGGCTGTGGGGGAGTTATAGAGGGCAGAGATTTGACTTCGGAAGGATTCGCTGATGCCGAGGTGGGTCAGCGTCTCCATTAGATACTCCCAGTCCACCCTATCGAACGCCTTTTCGGCGTCTGTCAACAGCAGGAGGGTGGGCTGGGAGGATCCACGCACGTACAACAACAGGGACAGGGTACGGAGGGAGTTATCACGAGCTTCCCTACCGGGGATGAAGCCTGTCTGGTCACACGAGATCCACTGTGGGAGGAGGGGGAGGAGCCTATTTGCAATTGCTTTGGCATACAGTTTGGCTTCAATGTTTAGCAGGGAGATGGGGCGATAGCTCCCGCAAACACTGGGGTCCTTACCTGGTTTGGGTATCACCGTAATGTGGGCATGAAGGGTCTCAGACCGGAAGGAACCACCATCAGGTATAGCATTGGCATAGCATGTCAGGTGCGGTAGCAGAACCTCAGCGAAGGAACGATAATAGGCTACCGTAAAGCCATCTGGGCCCGGCGCCTTACCATTAGCCATGGCCTTCAAGGCGATGCTCAACTCTGAGGTGGTGAACTCACCATCTAAAGTCGCGAGCGTCTCTGGGGATAAGGTTGGTAAATTGGCTTGGGATAGGTAGTCTCTAATATGCTGTAACCTAGTGTCGCGATCAGCTATGGAGTGTTGAACATGATAAAGGTGTTGATAGAATGCCCGGAACTCTTTAGCTATGGCAGGGGTATCATGTACCAATTCAGAAGATGCTGTCTTAATCTTGGCTATAAAGGAAGCACTTTTCTTTTGCTGTAATGAGTGAGCCAAAACCCGGCCCGGCTTGTGTCCCCATTCATGGAAGCGTTGGGATAGAAGACGGGCTTGTCGCTTCTGTTCAACATGGAGTGCTTTCAGTTCCTCCCTTTTCAGGGTCAGGGTATGAAAGACCTCTTGGGATTGCCTAGCCGTATGCTGTTGCTCAAGTTCCCGAATCTCCCGTACCAGTACTGACTGCTGGTGTGTTCACTCTCGCTTTTTCCTAGATCCAAGTTCAATAAGTTTACCCCTGATATGGGCTTTATGCGCTTCCCAGAGCACGCCCGGGGGAAAGGTCAGGACTCATGTTGTCTTTAAAATAATGGGACAATTCTTCCCCCAGCATTTTCTTGTCTATGTCATCAGTCAAGAGGTCATCATTAAGCTTCCAGTTGGTTACCCTATGGGGCAATGAAGGGATCTTAAGCGTAAGTAGGATCGGGGAATGGTCAGAGATGAGGGAGGTGCCAATGTCGGTGTCGACCGCTAGGGTGAGATGGTGGTGGTCAATAAAGAAGTAATCGATCCTAGAGTAGGATTGGTGGGTGTGGGAGTAATGAGTATAATCCTTTGTCCGCGGGTGCACAATTCTCCAGATATCAATCAGCTGTAACTCATGCAGCTGCTTGCGTATGTAGGATAAGCGTGTATGGGAGATACAGGATCTTCCCAGTGAGGTGTCCACGAGGGGTTCCATCGGGAAATTGAAATCACCCGCAAGGAGTATGCACCCATGGGCAAAGGCTCTCAGTTTCCCGAGGGTGGATGCTACGAATCCTATCTGGTTCCTATTAGGAGCGTATAGGTTGGCTAGAGTGCAGGGCATATTACCTAGTGTACCTTTTATGAACAGAAAGCGTCCCAGAGGGTCAGACAACATAGATTCCAATGTAAATGTGGAGCCTCTGCGGAAGCCAATGGCCACCCCTTTAGCCTTATTCACATCAGATAGACTATAGTATCAAGTAGGGAAACGCGGGTAAGAAAATTTTTCTGACGTGGTGTGGGTAAGGTGAGTCTCCTGCAGGAAAACAATGTCTCCCCGCAGGCAGCCCACCTCCCTGTACAAATTGTGTCTCTTACCCGGGGCATGTAAGCCCCTCACATTAAAAGAAATCAAATTTACCTTAGCCATGACAGTCAGGAGGGGGGAGACGCAGACCATAGGATCCATAGGAGGCAGACCTGAGGCGGGAGACAAGAAGGGGGAGGGTGGGGAGGGAGGAAGGGGAGAGTGAGAGAAAAGAGAGCAGAAACGAGAGAAAGAAGAGAAAACATACAGTATCAAACAACAATACATACACAGACCACATTAGGGGGTGGTCAGCAAAGGCACGCAGAGTACTGCAGTGCGAGGGAGGGGCACACGAGAGTCCCAGCGCCCGCATACCGAAAGCCCAAAAGCGGGCAAGGGCATGCGAGCACAGGGTCCCCCGGCACCCCGCAGTATGGGGGCGGAAGGTCGTGGGCATCCGATCACGCACACCAAAGTTGGTGCAGGTGACATCCCAATGCCTCGACGCTGCCACAATAGTAACATGAGTATACATTTATATGGTAGCACTGAACTTGAAACCAAAAAACCCTAAAACCTGAAAAACTGGGGCCCATAGTTCTGAGCCGTGGAGTGGGTAACATAGAATAGTGCCATTTGGCAAGGGTCAAGTACTTAGTAAAGTATGCAAAATAAGGCACGACATGCAAACTGTGGGGTTGCAAAAAAAAACACAACAAGGGGGCAGAACATCAGGTCCGCAGAAAGGAGGTACGTATAGGTACCATTATCGGGACATCCGTGGGCACAGGTGATGAAAAATAAGAGAGAAAGAAAATGCCGCACGGCTGCGGCTCGTCAGGCAGGGTGTTTTACCCCAATTGAGGAGATGCTCCCGCGGTAGGAGAGTGACGTCTTCGGTCCACCTTGTGCCAACCCGGTTCGGAAGTGCCCGGGACAGGCGGGATGGCGTCTTGCCATCCGGGAAGCTCTGGAGGGGAGATGCCGACATCCATGCAGAACTTTTCTAGGTCTTCTGGGAATCGGACGATCACAGTTTTGCCATGCCTTCTAGCGATTAGGGCCGCTGGAAAGCCCCAGCGATAATTAATGGAGGCCGCTCTCAACTTCTCCGTGAGGGGCCGCAGGGCCCTGCGGCGGTCCAAGGTTTCTCTGGCTAGATCAGGGAAGAGAGTTATCACTGCGCCATCAAAATCGAGCGAGGCGGACTCTCGGGCCTTCTTCATAATGCGCTCCTTCTCCTCATAGTAATGGACTCG
Organism: Rana muscosa; assembly: GCA_029206835.1. Lineage (NCBI taxonomy): Eukaryota > Metazoa > Chordata > Amphibia > Anura > Ranidae > Rana > Rana muscosa. Next base: position 932,123,361 of record CM055116.1, read on the forward strand.
GCAAATCACATCTCGGGGGGTGTCCGAGGAAAGGTTGCGTGGATGCAGGGCCCTGTGGACCCGGTCTATTTTAAGGGGATTATCCACCGCAAGGCCTAACAGGCCATTAAAAATACCCCGTATGGACGTGAGAAGGTCTTCATCCCCCGTTGCCTCTGGCAGGCCTCTGAGGCGGATGTTATTCCTCCTATTGCGGTTCTCCTGGTCCTCGATTTTATACATGGCCATCCTATGGGCAATGGAGAGACCGCGAGTGGTGGCCTGCAGGGATTTGATGGCGGTCGCATGGCGATCTAGGTGCTGTTCGGTCTCCTCTACCCGTTCTAAGACCTGCGAGAGGTCCGAGCGCACAGCCGATAGTTCTTTTTTAATGGCTCGTTCCAAGCCCAGTAGCATGGAGGCTAACTCCGATTTAGTCGGGAGGTCACTCACCAGGGATGCGTGTCTGGATGTGCCGCTCTCTCCTCCCGATCCGATGGACGAGGCCGGGGAATGATGGCGGAGTGCTGGTTTGAGGCGGGAGGTGGAGCTAACGCCACACGGAGAGCAGCCCAGGCCATCCGAGTCCACTGTTTCGTCTGGATCTACGGCCAAGAAACGTTTGATGGAGCCCGAAGAGGTGCCCCTGGTGGATAGGGGTTTGCCCGTCCTCTTGCCCATGGTGTTCAGGGTAGAAAGCAGTGTCTTATTGATAAGAAAAGTGCTATAGATTAGGTGCCAGCGCCGGAGCTCCAGAGACACACGTCCTCACCGCAGCATGTCCAGACCACGCCCCCCGAAAACCTCTGTTTTAAAGTAAATTGTTAAACAGGGTGAATTTGTTTTTTGTTTTTTTTGTTTTTTTTTGCAGGCTAGCTGGTATGTGTGCTGGGAAATCTTTTGTTTTAACTCCTGGTCTTACCTCATCTTTACTAGCCATGCACAATGCAAGAGCGAATTTTCACAAGATGTAGAATCTCCTTCAAAAGCTCCCTCCTGGATCTAGTGACACTAAGGGGTTGGATGCCAGAGTCTACAGTGATTCTGTCACTTCCAAACAAAAATCTAAAAATGGTTGCTGCAATAGAAGATTCTAAATTCTTAAATCTCCAGTGGCTAATGATTCCAAACTTGGCTGTTTTCAAGTCTCAGATATATAACATCTTGAAGTGAAAAAAAGTATCCCACTGACAGATACATAATAAACAAGGTGCACAATGGGGAAAAAAGCCTGTGATATCTTCTATGAATGAAGCTGGTATTTTTCTACTGCTAACCAAGAAAGGAAGTGGGTAGGGATGAGCTTCGAGTTCGAGTCGAACTCATGTTCGACTCGAACATTGCCTGTTCGCCCGTTCGCCGAACAGCGAACAAATTGGGGTGTTCGCGGCAAATTCGAAAAATCTATGGGAGAAATCTAAAGTGCTAATTATAAAGGCTTATATGCAAGTTATTGTCCTAAAAAGTGTTTGGGGACCCGGGTCCTGCCCCAGGGGACATGTATCAATGCAAAAAGAAGTTTTAAAAACGGCCGTTTTTTCGGGAGCAGTGATTTTAATAATGCTTAAAATGAAAAAATAAAAGTGAAATATTCCTTTAAATTTCGTACCTGGGGGGTGTGTATGATATGCATTAGGCTTGTGCAATTCGTTTCGTAACGAATTGAAATTCGTCCGAATTTAGCAACTTTCGGACATTCGGAAGCATTCGAATTTCCGAACAAAGCAATTACGAATAAGACCGAATCCGAAATAAATTATACCGCAAATAGCGAATGCCCGAATGTCTTCGGCATAATTCGTTATGAAAAAGTTACGAATGTACGAATCCATACGAAGCACAATAACACTCACTCTGCTCTGCTCTCTGCTTCTCCCACACCGTGCTGAACTCCCTCTCAAAATGGTGTACAGGGGCAGAGGCTATAGCCGCATGTAAAAAACGAAAGTAAAATACGAGATTTCGAATCGTTACAAATAACCGCAATGTATTTAGAAAAGTACAAATCCATTCGAAGCACATTAGGCATAATAGGCAGCGTCGTTGTGAGAGAGACACGCAAAATTACGAATCAACGAACCCAAAAAAAGTTACGAAAGTAGGAGTTGTGTCCAGAATCAACGAAAAACAACGTACTCTACCGAAAGTACGAACCCAAAAAAAGTTACGAAAGTAGGAGTTGTGTCCAGAATCAACGAAAAACAACGTACTCTACCGAAAGTACGAATTATAAAGCAACAAAAAATTCAACGAAAAATGTCGCTTGCAAAAATACGAATGAGTCCGAACACGAAAAATCCCGTCTAGCAAAATTACGAATGATTATGAATCAACAGGACCGGAAAGAAACGAACCGAAACGGAACGAATTTTTCCGTTGTGCACAAGTCTAATATGCATGTGAAGTGGCGCATGTTTCCCGTGCTTAGAACTGTCCCTGCAAAAAATGTCATTTTTGAAAGAAAAAAATGCATTTAAAACTGACTCGCGGCTATTAATGAATTGTCGGCTCCCGGCAATACATACAAAAGTCATTGATAAAAAAAAAAAAAAAAAAGCGTGGGGGTTCCCCAGAATTCAATTACCAGGCCCTTCAGGTCTGGAATGGATATTAAGGGGAACCCCGCCGCAAATTAAAAAAAAAAATTGACGTGGGGTTCCCCCAAATATCCATTCCAGGCCCTTGAGATCTGGCAAGGATTTTAAGGGGAACTCCACCCCAAATTTAAAAAAAATGGCGTGGAGTCCCCCTAAAAATCCATACCAGACCCCTTATCCGAGCACGCAACCTGGCCGGCCGCAGGGGAAAAGGGGGGGACGAGAGAGCGCCCCCCCTCCCTCCTGAACCGTACCAAGCCACATGCCCTCAACATGGGGAGGATGTCCCCATGTTGATTGGGACAAGGGCCTCATCCCCACAACCCTTGCCCGGTGGTTGTGGGGGTCTGCGGGCGGGGGGCTTATCGGAATCTGGAAGACCCCTTTAACAAAGGGGACCCCCAGATCCCGGCCCCCCCTATGTGAATTGGTAAGGGGTACATTGTACCCCTACCATTTCACGAAGAAAGCGTAAAAAAATGTTTAAAAAACACACAAACACCTTGAAAAAGTCCTTTATTTAAAAAAAAAAAAAAAACATTCCAGCGGTGAAATCCAGTGTCCCGCGGCGATCCCGATGTCCAGCGCTGTCCTTCATTGGTTGTGCCTGAGCGGACCTGATGGGGAACTCCCTCTCAGTATTTTAAATGTATAGACCCGCCCCTTCTAAAGTTCCCCATCAGGTCCGCTCAGCAGACCAGATGCGGAACATGACAAGGGGCGGGTCTATACATGTATTACCAAAGTGAGAGCAGTTCCCCATCAGGTCCGCCCCCTCGGTATGTCGGACCCGCCTACGTCATTGGCTTGAGCGGGGAACTTCCTTCACTGTGTAATTTAAATTTACATAGTGAAGGAAGTTCCCCGCTCAAGCCAATGACGTAGGCGGGTCCGACATACCGAGGGGGCGGACCTGATGGGGGACTGCTCTCACTTTGGTAATACATGTATAGACCCGCCCCTTCTCATGTTCCGCATCTCGTCCGCTGAGCGGACCTGATGGGGAACTTTAGAAGGGGCGGGTCTATACATTTAAAATACTGAGAGGGAGTTCCCCATCAGGTCCGCTCAGGCACAACCAATGAAGGACAGCGCTAGACATCGGGATCGCCGCGGGACACTGGATTTCACCGCTGTAATGTTTTTTTTTTTTTTTTTTAAATAAAGGACTTTTTCAAGGTGTTTGTGTGTTTTTTTAAACATTTTTTTACGCTTTCTTCGTGAAATGGTAGGGGTACAATGTACCCCTTACCAATTCACATAGGGGGGGCCGGGATCTGGGGGTCCCCTTTGTTAAAGGGGTCTTCCAGATTCCGATAAGCCCCCCGCCTGCAGACCCCCACAACCACCGGGCAAGGGTTGTGGGGATGAGGCCCTTGTCCCCATCAACATGGGGACATCCTCCCCATGTTGAGGGCATGTGGCTTGGTACGGTTCAGGAGGGAGGGGGGGCGCTCTCTCGTCCCCCCCTTTTCCCCTGCGGCCGGCCAGGTTGCGTGCTCGGATAAGGGGTCTGGTATGGATTTTTAGGGGGACTCCACGCCATTTTTTTTTAAAATTTGGGGTGGAGTTCCCCTTAAAATCCATGCCAGATCTGAAGGGCCTGGAATGGATATTTGGGGGAACCCCACGTCAATTTTTTTTTTAATTTGCGGCGGGGTTCCCCTTAATATCCATTCCAGACCTGAAGGGCCTGGTAATTGAATTCTAGGGAACCCCCACGCTTTTTTTTTTTTTTTTTTTTATCAATGACTTTTGTATGTATTGATAAAAGCCGACAATTCATTAATAGCCGCGAGTCAGTTTTAAATGCCTTTTTTTCTTTCACAAATGTCATTTTTTGCAGGGACAGTTCTAAGCACGGGAAACATGCGCCACTTCACATGCATATCATACACACCCCCCAGGTACGAAATTTAAAGGAATATTTCACTTTTATTTTTTCATTTTAAGCATTATTAAAATCACTGCTCCCGAAAAAACGGCCGTTTTTAAAACTTCTTTGATACATGTCCCCTTCTTTGATACATGCATTGATACATGTCCCCTGGGGCAGGACCCAGGTCCCCAAACACTTTTTAGGACAATAACTTGCATATTAGCCTTTATAATTAACACTTTAGATTTCGAACGTTCGAGTCCATTGTGTTTAATAGGGTTCTAAAGTTTACACGAACATTCTGTCTGTTCGCAGGTTCTGGTGCGAACCGAACAGGGGGGTGTTCGGCTCATCCCTGGAAGTGGGGTTTTATATATGCTATTAAGAGGGAATGAGGGAATGTATGAGGGAACAATAGAATATAATCTGTTAAAAGTGGTAAATCCGCGCTAATCCCATTACAAAAAATGTGTATATATCAACGTATATATGTGAATATTCAAAAATGAATAAACAAAAAATGAACAATTTTTTTTACAAAAAATGAATAATAAATATCTGATGGTGCTGCAACTAAAACAGAGAGCCTGAATATTCAGCTCATGAAAATGTGCAAAAAAATTGTAACAATTGCGCAACCCAAAAAAACAAACAAACATGTGCAACCAAATATATCAGATGTGCGTCCTTCACATATATCAAATGTGCGTACTTCACATAATAAAATTGAAAGCACTGGAAATGTATCATATAAGTCCTTCCCAAGAATAAATGTAGAACAAACACTGAAACAAACTGACTGAATTAAACGTCCATAACAAATGACATTCAATGTGGATGGATGATGGATGGATCCTTAGGTAAAAAAGGGCAGATGATGTTACTGTTTTTCACACGACAGCCAGGTAATAATAGGCAATAATAAAAGTAGCCACACAGGCCGCTTCCCAGAACTGTAGGATCTCTATTACGGAGATCATATGGGCACATACAGGAGGGATCTATCTGGTCACAGACCGATCAGCTCACTCGTCCAACACGATCCTCTCCTCCACTTTTCATTTCCAGGAGCTGTAGTGATCTCCGTGAAATCCTTTTTTTCCAGGACTGGATTAGCTCATGCAGGATATTTAAAAGAGGAAAAAGGAAGGCTTCATAGTGCAGTAGATTTAAAACAAAAGTTTTTATTCCATTTGCGGGGCTATTGACATCTTTAGAAGCAAAAAGTAGCAAACAATTAAAACAATACTTCTGAGCCGCGGCTGAAGCCTGTCAGCTGGTTCGTGGTGACGTCAGGTCCTAATGCTCCACCACGAACCAGCTGACAGGCTTGAGCCACGGCTGAGAAGTATTGTTTTGCCCCAGTTTCCCCAGATTATATGGGTGTAGATGGTCCTGATGAAGCGGGAAATCCAGCAAAACACGTTTACTGTATTGTAACCACTTTATTTCACACTTTTTCAATTGTTTTTGATTTTATTATTGTATACCCTATTAGTAATTTTAGACATAATCTTTTGTAATAAAATGTGGTGGATTTTAATTATATTCTATTGTTCTCTCATACATTCACTCCCGATGGCATATACAATATTCCACTTTTTTGTTTCAATTATTGGTTATCAGTTTTATTGGATGAAGCCCTTGGGAGTGTAAATATATGTAATTTGCCTACTTATGCGCCACGTTTTGATTGGTTTGTTTTCAATACATATTTTTCTACTGCAAAAAGTGAATGAAGTGAATGAATGTTCAAAGAAATGTACGGTAAGTTTTATTGTGCTCTTCACAGTTTAACAATTAAAAATGTTAGTATACAGATAAAAGGTAGATTTCGCTGATGCAGTAAGAAGACATTTTAGCACAGCAGATCTTGGCACCTTTAGCAGTCACACTGAGTCAGCTCCCTGTAATAGATGAGGTATTATACTCACCTCTCTATGGCATGCACTTTCCTACTTTTCCTCTGTTTCTGCACTGCAGCCTTCGTAGGACTCTTAATAGTTTCACACTTCCAGGAGTGCCAGAAGCAATGGTTACCAATTGCACACAGTGGTTCCATTCTATGAAACCAATGCCCCGTCCTTCTTTCCCTTTCCCTTTTTTTTATTTTTTTTTATTTTTTTCTGTTGTTTGTTTGTTATAAAAGAAATCAGGAGAATAGTGATTGATAATGGTAATTTCAAGATATATATATTATTTAATGTGTATTGCAATGTACTGTTATTCCTGTGCTATGTGACTAGGAGGCTGTGTTATTGCCTTTTTCTTTCCCCCCCCCTTTTTTTTTTTGTGTTTCCCTAAGAAAATTTAATAAAAATTATATTTGAAAAAAAACAAAACATGTAGACCGTAGCTTCCACGCTGTTGAGTCAGAGTTAGCCAGTCTAATGTACAGCCTGGATTGTTGAGCAACATGGCGGGTCAGCTTCTCTGCACTTGTGCTTACCTTTTTCCAAATTTGGTAGTCCCAATAAAGTATATATATTTTCATATACCGTAATATAATCTTGTTGTCACATTTGGTATCTGTCTTTTCCTTTGGGGTCCTTTCCCCCTAGTCTTTTTTTTTCGGCTTCCACATATATTTGCAAATGTGAGCAACGAAAACCTCAGTTTTTTTTTTTTTGTTTAATTAGTTTTTATTGAGACAAAGAAATAACAAGAACAATACAGTTCAAGGCAAAATAAAATAAATAAAATAAATAAATAAAAAACCATACAGACAGGATGTGCAAAACATAGTGGGTTACAGAACATAAAACCGTCTAGACTCACCGACTAGTCTCATAGTGGGAATTTCCCATCAGCTAGGGGTTGTGAAAAGTGGAAATGACAGAATACTCTCCGCTATGTCGTGTACCCAACATAAAAACAGAACTTATTAGGAGGGGAAAGGCAGAAAAAGGTCTGCTCAGGTCAAGCATTGACAACATTCAATATTATTGCAATCAGACATTAAACAGTACTAGACATTAGTTCAGCGTAGTCAGTCGTATACTTAAAGGCAAACCAGCAGGATCAAATTTTCTTTGCCAAATCAGTTTTACCTCTGAGAGAGAGCGTGAGGTCTTCCATATGGTATATATGGTCGACCTCCAGCAGCCATTGGCGTAGGGTTGGGACGTTGGATTGTTTCCAATAACGTGGAATAAGCGCTTTTGCAGCATTAAGCAGATGGGGTGTTAAAGATTTCTTGTATGTTTCCACTGATTTGCCCGTACAATGAAGCAAGACTACCCCAGGATCATCAGGGATGTCAAAACCTTGAATCAGACTGGCCCAGTGTAGGATTGCCGCCCAATAGGGGCGTATCAGGGGGCAGTGCCACCAAATATGAGCATGTGTTGCTCGTTCTCCACAGCCTCGCCAGCATAAAGGTGACGTGTGCGGGAAAAAGTTGTGAAGTACCACTGGGGTGTAGTGCCACCTCGTCACAGTTTATAATTTACTTCCGCCATCTTGGAGGCTATGGAGGTAGTGTGAGCTAGTAATAGAATGGAGCTTCGTTCAGCAGCTGAGAGTTCCTTGTGAAGATCCTCCTCCCATTTACGGAGGAAGGCGGGGCCTTCCGAGGAGGCCAAGGCTTGCAGGGATTGGTAAAAATAGGAGATGGGTCTTTCCACAGGTTTGTCTTCGGCAAGAGCCATTTCGATGGGAGTCAAGTCCGAGATGGATCGTAAAGGTTTTGGTAGTGAACGGACGAATGCTGCAAGTTGGCCGTAGCGCCAGTGGTCCAGGGGTGTTGTAGTAGCAGGAGGTATGAACGTGTACAAGGGGGCAATACTCAAGGAGGTAGTTACATGGTGCAAAAAAGTGGCGGAGCCGAGTTCCCAAATCTGAGTATTGGGACCTGTGTTCCCCTGGTGGGAAATAGTTGTGACCCCGTAAAGGCATAAGTGGTGAGTTGTGCTTCCAATCCTGCTTGAAGCATAGAGAGTCCCATGCCATTAGGGTAGAGTGAGTAAGCGGTGATGTGGTCGGGGCCAGAGTTCTATGCTTTCTGGGTATCCAGAGTTGTGAAAAGAGGTCTGTCCCACTGAGTGCTATTTCCAAAGTCACCCACAACTTGGTGGCTTTGTGATACTTCCAGTCAGAAATTCTATTCAATACAATTGCTAAGAAATACTTCTTAAGGTCTGGCAGTGCCAAACCACCTTCCCTCTTTGGTCTGGTAAGGAGGGACCTGGCAAGTCTGGGACGCCTTCTTTTCCATATATATCTGCCAATAAGAGACCTGACTAAAGTATAAAAACCTACAGGGATTTTAAAGGGGATCATTTGCAGCAAGAACAGTAACCTAGGTAGGACATTCATCTTAACAACACTGATTTTTCCCAACCAGGAATGGGCAATCGTAGACCACCTTTGCAAGTCTGATCTGATTGTGTTCAATAGGGGCAATAAGTTGGCGTGGAACAAGGAAGCTGGGTTGGTGGTGAGATAAATTCCTAGATACTTCATCTTGCGTGTCTGCCACGCAAAGGGAAAGGACCGTGTCAAGTGAGACACGAGGGTACTCGGAACAGAGATATTTAGGATTCCGGATTTCGACATATTAATTTTAAAATTAGAGACGTCACTAAACGCAGAGAATGCCGACATAAGGTTAGGGAGAGATATTAAAGGTTGCCGTATATAGAACAGGATGTCATCTGCATATGCAGCATATTTATGTTCAAGACCACCCACCGTGATCCCATGGATAGAGGGATTGTTTCTAACCCTGGAGAGAAAGGGTTCTAAGGACAGGGCAAATAATATGGGCGACAAAGGGCAGCCTTGACAGGTGCCATTGTATAACGTGAAGGGGGCGCTCAAAGTACCATTGATGCGTAATTGGGCTGTGGGGGAGTTATAGAGGGCAGAGATTTGACTTCGGAAGGATTCGCTGATGCCGAGGTGGGTCAGCGTCTCCATTAGATACTCCCAGTCCACCCTATCGAACGCCTTTTCGGCGTCTGTCAACAGCAGGAGGGTGGGCTGGGAGGATCCACGCGCGTACGACATCAGGGACAGGGTACGGAGAGAGTTATCACGAGCTTCCCTACCGGGGATGAAGCCTGTCTGGTCACACGAGATCCATTGTGGGAGGAGGGGGAGGAGCCTATTTGCAATTGCTTTGGCATACAGTTTGGCTTCAATGTTTAGCAGGGAGATGGGGCGATAGCTCCCGCAAACACTGGGGTCCTTACCTGGTTTGGGTATCACCGTAATGTGGGCATGAAGGGTCTCAGACCGGAAGGAACCACCATCAGGTATAGCATTGGCATAGCATGTCAGGTGCGGTAGCAGAACCTCAGCGAAGGAACGATAATAGGCTACCGTAAAGCCATCTGGGCCCGGCGCCTTACCATTAGCCATGGCCTTCAAGGCGATGCTCAACTCTGAGGTGGTGAACTCACCATCTAAAGTCGCGAGCGTCTCTGGGGATAAGGTTGGTAAATTGGCTTGGGATAGGTAGTCTCTAATATGCTGTAACCTAGTGTCGCGATCAGCTATGGAGTGTTGAACATGATAAAGGTGTTGATAGAATGCCCGGAACTCTTTAGCTATGGCAGGGGTATCATGTACCAATTCAGAAGATGCTGTCTTAATCTTGGCTATAAAGGAAGCACTTTTCTTTTGCTGTAATGAGTGAGCCAAAACCCGGCCCGGCTTGTGTCCCCATTCATGGAAGCGTTGGGATAGAAGACGGGCTTGTCGCTTCTGTTCAACATGAAGGAGTGCTTTCAGTTCCTCCCTTTTCAGGGTCAGGGTATGAAAGACCTCTTGGGATTGCCTAGCCGTATGCTGTTTCTCAAGTTCCCGAATCTCCCGTACCAGTACTGACTGCTGGTGTGTTCGCTCTCGCTTTTTCCTAGATCCAAGTTCAATAAGTTTACCCCTGATATGGGCTTTATGCGCTTCCCAGAGCACGCCCGGGGAAAGGTCAGGACTCGTGTTGTCTTTAAAATAATGGGACAATTCTTCCCCCAGCATTTTCTTGTCTATGTCATCAGTCAAGAGGTCATCATTAAGCTTCCAGTTGGTTACCCTATGGGGCAATGAAGGGATCTTAAGCGTAAGTAGGATCGGGGAATGGTCAGAGATGAGGGAGGTGCCAATGTCGGTGTCGACCGCTAGGGTGAGATGGTGGTGGTCAATAAAGAAGTAATCGATCCTAGAGTAGGATTGGTGGGTGTGGGAGTAATGAGTATAATCCTTTGCCCGCGGGTGCACAATTCTCCAGATATCAATCAGCTGTAACTCATGCAGCTGCTTGCGTATGTAGGATAAGCGTGTATGGGAGATACAGGATCTTCCCAGTGAGGTGTCCACGAGGGGTTCCATCGGGAAATTGAAATCACCCGCAAGGAGTATGCACCCATGGGCAAAGGCTCTCAGTTTCCCGAGGGTGGATGCTACGAATCCTATCTGGTTCCTATTAGGAGCGTATAGGTTGGCTAGAGTGCAGGGCATATTACCTAGTGTACCTTTTATGAACAGAAAGCGTCCCAGAGGGTCAGACAACATAGATTCCAATGTAAATGTGGAGCCTCTGCGGAAGCCAATGGCCACCCCTTTAGCCTTATTCACATCAGATAGACTATAGTACCAAGTAGGAAAACGCGGGTAAGAAAATTTTTCTGACGTGGTGTGGGTAAGGTGAGTCTCCTGCAGGAAAACAATGTCTCCCCGCAGGCAGCCCACCTCCCTGTACAAATTGTGTCTCTTACCCGGGGCATGTAAGCCCCTCACATTAAAAGAAATCAAATTTACCTTAGCCATGACAGTCAGGAGGGGGGAGACGCAGACCATAGGATCCATAGGAGGCAGACCTGAGGCGGGAGACAAGAAGGGGGAGGGTAGGGAGGGAGGAAGGGGAGAGTGAGAGAAAAGAGAGCAGAAACGAGAGAAAGAAGAGAAAACATACAGTATCAAACAACAATACATACACAGACCACATTAGGGGGTGGTCAGCAAAGGCACGCAGAGTACTGCAGTGCGAGGGAGGGGCACACGAGAGTCCCAGCGCCCGCATACCGAAAGCCCAAAAGCGGGCAAGGGCATGCGAGCACAGGGTCCCCCGGCACCCCGCAGTATGGGGGCGGAAGGTCGTGGGCATCCGATCACGCACACCAAAGTTGGTGCAGGTGACATCCCAATGCCTCGACGCTGCCACAATAGTAACATGAGTATACATTTATATGGTAGCACTGAACTTGAAACCAAAAAACCCTAAAACCTGAAAAACTGGGGCCCATAGTTCTGAGCCGTGGAGTGGGTAACATAGAATAGTGCCATTTGGCAAGGGTCAAGTACTTAGTAAAGTATGCAAAATAAGGCACGACATGCAAACTGTGGGGTTGCAAAAAAAAAACACAACAAGGGGGCAGAACATCAGGTCCGCAGAAAGGAGGTACGTATAGGTACCATTATCGGGACATCCGTGGGCACAGGTGATGAAAAATAAGAGAGAAAGAAAATACCGCACGGCTGCGGCTCGTCAGGCAGGGTGTTTTACCCCAATTGAGGAGATGCTCCCGCGGTAGGAGAGTGACGTCTTCGGTCCACCTTGTGCCAACCCGGTTCGGAAGTGCCCGGGACAGGCGGGATGGCGTCTTGCCATCCGGGAAGCTCTGGAGGGGAGATGCCGACATCCATGCAGAACTTTTCTAGGTCTTCTGGGAATCGGACGATCGCAGTTTTGCCATGCCTTCTAGCGATTAGGGCCGCTGGAAAGCCCCAGCGATAATTAATGGAGGCCGCTCTCAACTTCTCCGTGAGGGGCCGCAGGGCCCTGCGGCGGTCCAAGGTTTCTCTGGCTAGATCAGGGAAGAGAGTTATCACTGCGCCATCAAAATCGAGCAAGGCGGACTCTCGGGCCTTCTTCATAATGCGCTCCTTCTCCTCATAGTAATGGACTCGGCAAATCACATCTCGGGGGGTGTCCGAGGAAAGGTTGCGTGGACGCAGGGCCCTGTGGACCCGAGCTATTTTAAGGGGATTATCCACCGCAAGGCCTAACAGGCCATTAAAAATACCCCGTATGGACGGGAGAAGGTCTTCATCCCCCGTTGCCTCTGGCAGGCCTCTGAGGCGGATGTTATTCCTCCTATTGCGGTTCTCCTGGTCCTCGATTTTATACATGGCCATCCTATGGGCAATGGAGAGACCGCGAGTGGTGGCCTGCAGGGATTTGATGGCGGTCGCATGGCGATCTAGGTGCTGTTCGGTCTCCTCTGGCTGAAGAAGGAACCAATGAGCTGTTCCGAAACGCATCCCGCCTCCATGACACACTTCCTGTCCACTTCCTGTTCGTGTTCCATGCTGGTTTCTGTCTCGCTTCCTCTGACATCATCCCCAGGCTCCAGCGTTACTGTGTCCTCTGAACATTCACAGCACAATCAGCTGTTATCGTGGACTTTCCTGGAAGCTTTAACATCAGAGACTGGGACTGCCCTGCCACTGGAACATCTCCTGGACGCACTTACCTACTACATGCCTGTTTCATCCACTATCTTGTAAGTGTTTTTAACCCTTTTAGGGGATATTAAAAGTTTTATACTTCTGCACTTAGAGGCGCCTTGTTTGTTTTTCTGTTTCCATTAGAGATTGCTTGTCTCCCTGAGTGCTGCCTAAAGTGTGTGAAGATTTGCTACCCTCTCCAACACAGACCTTATCTGTCAGGATTCAAATGCTTGGAGCGCCCTGGATATACACATTTTTCTGGATCTACCCGTTCTAAGACCTGCGAGAGGTCCGAGCGCACAGCCGATAGTTCTTTTTTAATGGCTCGTTCCAAGCCCAGTAGCATGGAGGCTAACTCCGATTTAGTCGGGAGGTCACTCACCAGGGATGCGTGTCTGGATGTGCCGCTTTCTCCTCCCGATCCGATGGACGAGGCCGGGGAATGATGGCGGAGTGCTGGTTTGAGGCGGGAGGCGGAGCTAACGCCACACGGAGAGCAGCCCAGGCCATCTGAGTCCACTGTTTCGTCTGGATCTACGGCCAAGAAACGTTTGATGGAGCCCGAAGAGGTGCCCCTGGTGGATAGGGGTTTGCCCGTCCTCTTGCCCATGGTGTTCAGGGTAGAAAGCAGTGTCTTATTGATAAGAAAAGTGCTATAGATTAGGTGCCAGCGCCGGAGCTCCAGAGACACACGTCCTCACCGCAGCATGTCCAGACCACGCCCCCCCGAAAACCTCTGTTTTAAAGTAAATTGTTAAACAGGGTGAATTTGTTTTTTGTTTTTTTTGTTTTTTTTGCAGGCTAGCTGGTATGTGTGCTGGGAAATCTTTTGTTTTAACTCCTGGTCTTACCTCATCTTTACTAGCCATGCACAATGCAAGAGCGAATTTTCACAAGATGTAGAATCTCCTTCAAAAGCTCCCTCCTGGATCTAGTGACACTAAGGGGTTGGATGCCAGAGTCTACAGTGATTCTGTCACTTCCAAACAAAAATCTAAAAATGGTTGCTGCAATAGAAGATTCTAAATTCTTAAATCTCCAGTGGCTAATGATTCCAAACTTGGCTGTTTTCAAGTCTCAGATATATAACATCTTGAAGTGAAAAAAAGTATCCCACTGACAGATACATAATAAACAAGGTGCACAATGGGGAAAAAAGCCTGTGATATCTTCTATGAATGAAGCTGGTATTTTTCTACTGCTAACCAAGAAAGGAAGTGGGTAGGGATGAGCTTCGAGTTCGAGTCGAACTCATGTTCGACTCGAACATTGCCTGTTCGCCCGTTCGCCGAACAGCGAACAAATTGGGGCGTTCGCGGCAAATTCGAAAAATCTATGGGAGAAATATAAAGTGCTAATTATAAAGGCTTATATGCAAGTTATTGTCCTAAAAAGTGTTTGGGGACCCGGGTCCTGCCCCAGGGGACATGTATCAATGCAAAAAGAAGTTTTAAAAACGGCCGTTTTTTCGGGAGCAGTGATTTTAATAATGCTTAAAATGAAAAAATAAAAGTGAAATATTCCTTTAAATTTCGTACCTGGGGGGTGTGTATGATATGCATGTGAAGTGGCGCATGTTTCCCGTGCTTAGAACTGTCCCTGCAAAAAATGACATTTTTGAAAGAAAAAAATGCATTTAAAACTGACTCGCGGCTATTAATGAATTGTCGGCTCCCGGCAATACATACAAAAGTCATTGATAAAAAAAAAAAAAAGCGTGGGGGTTCCCCAGAATTCAATTACCAGGCCCTTCAGGTCTGGAATGGATATTAAGGGGAACCCCGCCGCAAATTAAAAAAAAAAATTGACGTGGGGTTCCCCCAAATATCCATTCCAGGCCCTTGAGATCTGGCATGGATTTTAAGGGGAACTCCACCCCAAATTTAAAAAAAATGGCGTGGAGTCCCCCTAAAAATCCATACCAGACCCCTTATCCGAGCACGCAACCTGGCCGGCCGCAGGGGAAAAGGGGGGGACGAGAGAGCGGCCCCCCCTCCCTCCTGAACCGTACCAAGCCACATGCCCTCAACATGGGGAGGATGTCCCCATGTTGATGGGGACAAGGGCCTCATCCCCACAACCCTTGCCCGGTGGTTGTGGGGGTCTGCGGGCGGGGGGCTTATCGGAATCTGGAAGACCCCTTTAACAAAGGGGACCCCCAGATCCCGGCCCCCCTATGTGAATTGGTAAGGGGTACATTGTACCCCTACCATTTCACGAAGAAAGCGTAAATAAATGTTTAAAAAACACACAAACACCTTGAAAAAGTCCTTTATTTAAAAAAAAACAAAAAACATTCCAGCGGTGAAATCCAGTGTCCCGCGGCGATCCCGATGTCCAGCGCTGTCCTTCATTGGTTGTGCCTGAGCGGACCTGATGGGGAACTCCCTCTCAGTATTTTAAATGTATAGACCCGCCCCTTCTAAAGTTCCCCATCAGGTCCGCTCAGCAGACCAGATGCGGAACATGACAAGGGGCGGGTCTATACATGTATTACCAAAGTGAGAGCAGTTCCCCATCAGGTCCGCCCCCTCGGTATGTCGGACCCGCCTACGTCATTGGCTTGAGCGGGGAACTTCCTTCACTGTGTAATTTAAATTTACATAGTGAAGGAAGTTCCCCGCTCAAGCCAATGACGTAGGCGGGTCCGACATACCGAGGGGGCGGACCTGATGGGGGACTGCTCTCACTTTGGTAATACATGTATAGACCCGCCCCTTCTCATGTTCCGCATCTCGTCCGCTGAGCGGACCTGATGAGGAACTTTAGAAGGGGCGGGTCTATACATTTAAAATACTGAGAGGGAGTTCCCCATCAGGTCCGCTCAGGCACAACCAATGAAGGACAGCGCTAGACATCGGGATCGCCGCGGGACACTGGATTTCACCGCTGTAATGTTTTTTTTTTGTTTTTTTTTTAAATAAAGGACTTTTTCAAGGTGTTTGTGTGTTTTTTTAAACATTTTTTTACGCTTTCTTCGTGAAATGGTAGGGGTACAATGTACCCCTTACCAATTCACATAGGGGGGGCCAGGATCTGGGGGTCCCCTTTGTTAAAGGGGTCTTCCAGATTCCGATAAGCCCCCCGCCCGCAGACCCCCACAACCACCGGGCAAGGGTTGTGGGGATGAGGCCCTTGTCCCCATCAACATGGGGACATCCTCCCCATGTTGAGGGCATGTGGCTTGGTACGGTTCAGGAGGGAGGGGGGGCCGCTCTCTCGTCCCCCCCTTTTCCCCTGCGGCCGGCCAGGTTGCGTGTTTGGATAAGGGGTCTGGTATGGATTTTTAGGGGGAATCCACGCCATTTTTTTAAAAAATTTGGGGTGGAGTTCCCCTTAAAATCCATGCCAGATCTGAAGGGCCTGGAATGGATATTTGGGGGAACCCCACGTCAATTTTTTTTTAATTTGCGGCGGGGTTCCCCTTAATATCCATTCCAGACCTGAAGGGCCTGGTAATTGAATTCTGGGGAACCCCCACGCTTTTTTTTTTTTTTTTTATCAATGACTTTTGTATGTATTGATAAAAGCCGACAATTCATTAATAGCCGCGAGTCAGTTTTAAATGCATTTTTTTCTTTCAAAAATGAAATTTTTTGCAGGGACAGTTCTAAGCACGGGAAACATGCGCCACTTCACATGCATATCATACACACCCCCCAGGTACGAAAATTTAAAGGAATATTTCACTTTTATTTTTTCATTTTAAGCATTATTAAAATCACTGCTCCCGAAAAAACGGCCGTTTTTAAAACTTCTTTGATACATGTCCCCTTCTTTGATACATGCATTGATACATGTCCCCTGGGGCAGGACCCAGGTCCCCAAACACTTTTTAGGACAATAACTTGCATATTAGCCTTTATAATTAACACTTTAGATTTCGAACGTTCGAGTCCATTGTGTTTAATAGGGTTCTAAAGTTTACACGAACATTCTGTCTGTTCGCAGGTTCTGGTGCGAACCGAACAGGGGGGTGTTCGGCTCATCCCTGGAAGTGGGGTTTTATATATGCTATTAAGAGGGAATGAGGGAATGTATGAGGGAACAATAGAATATAATCTGTTAAAAGTGGTAAATCCGCGCTAATCCCATTACAAAAAATGTGTATATATCAACGTGATTACAAGTATTTAACCAACATATTAATGTACAACAAAAATTATAGTGCAAATATTATGTTGTGAAACATGAATAGCAATAGAGTGATAATCCTAAACCAGTGAAATTGGAATTATATTTCTATCAGACATCAAAGATGAGTATATGTCCCTGTAGTTGTCTAACAATAGACAAAGTACCATCCAAAAAGACCAAAGTCCAATATGGGATTGTTATAGAATACGTAGATATGGATGTTCAATGTGGATATACGTGGTAACACCCGGGAGTGCCTTCACCTTGTGTCAATGGGGGAGAGATAAGGTACTCTTACCAGCTGGGATGGATCCAACACACCATACGGCGGTGGATCTTCAAGACTTTGTCCACTTCGTGGACGGATCAGACAGCCAGGCTTTGTAGAGACGACCAGGATCTATAGGACACCTCCTCCCAGGATCAATGGCAATCCAACCAGGAAAAATCCGGATAAGCGGGTAGCAGCTACCCTATCCATTCATAACCATGGAAAACAAAAAATTGCTCCACATGGTGTAAATCCAAAAATGATTTATTATAAAAAAAAATCCAGAAAAAGTTCACACAGTATGAACATCCAAAACAAAACTCCAAAGCATAACAAAGAAATCCAAAAATCCACACTCTAGAATATAAGTAGGCAGCGTGATAGGAACAGCAAGAGCTAGTGTATTTGTCCCAAGGGACAAATACACTAGCTCTTGCTGTTCCTATCACGCTGCCTACTTATATTCTAGAGTGTGGATTTTTGGATTTCTTTGTTATGCTTTGGAGTTTTGTTTTGGATGTTCATACTGTGTGAACTTTTTCTGGATTTTTTTTTATAATAAATAATTTTTGGATTTACACCATGTGGAGCAATTTTTTGTTTTCCATGGTTATGAATGGATAGGGTAGCTGCTACCCGCTTATCCGGATTTTTCCTGGTTGGATTGCCATTGATCCTGGGAGGAGGTGTCCTATAGATCCTGGTCGTCTCTACAAAGCCTGGCTGTCTGATCCGTCCACGAAGTGGACAAAGTCTTGAAGATCCACCGCCGTATGGTGTGTTGGATCCATCCCAGCTGGTAAGAGTACCTTATCTCTCCCCCATTGACACAAGGTGAAGGCACTCCCGGGTGTTACCACGTATATCCACATTGAACATCCATATCTACGTATTCTATAACAATCCCATATTGGACTTTGGTCTTTTTGGATGGTACTTTGTCTATTGTTAGACAACTACAGGGACATATACTCATCTTTGATGTCTGATAGAAATATAATTCCAATTTCACTGGTTTAGGATTATCACTCTATTGCTATTCATGTTTCACAACATAATATTTGCACTATAATTTTTGTTGTACATTAATATGTTGGTTAAATACTTGTAATCACAGAAGGATTACAGACACTTATTTATGCTATATATGTATTTCTATATTTTTCACTAATTTCGAAATATATACCAGCATGGGTTTTTGATTAAATTAGAATATTTTTCACACCCTACTATATTTAGGACTTTTATCCTAAATTCTCATTAGCGCCACACTTATTATATATTTACACTTAATTAATTTTGTCTGATTTTGGTGTTTGGCTGCTGTCGCTACAATATTTTGGGTTGGCGCAGTATTATATAATTTTATTTATATATCAACGTATATATGTGAATATTCAAAAATGAATAAACAAAAAATGAACAATTTTTTTTACAAAAAATGAATAATAAATATCTGATGGTGCTGCAACTAAAACAGAGAGCCTGAATATTCAGCTCATGAAAATGTGCAAAAAAATTGTAACAATTGCGCAACCCAAAAAAACAAACAAACATGTGCAACCAAATATATCAGATGTGCGTCCTTCACATATATCAAATGTGCGTACTTCACATAATAAAATTGAAAGCACTGGAAATGTATCATATAAGTCCTTCCCAAGAATAAATGTAGAACAAACACTGAAACAAACTGACTGAATTAAACGTCCATAACAAATGACATTCAATGTGGATGGATGATGGATGGATCCTTAGGTAAAAAAGGGCAGATGATGTTACTGTTTTTCACACGACAGCCAGGTAATAATAGGCAATAATAAAAGTAGCCACACAGGCCGCTTCCCAGAACTGTAGGATCTCTATTACGGAGATCATATGGGCACATACAGGAGGGATCTATCTGGTCACAGATCGATCAGCTCACTCGTCCAACACGATCCTCTCCTCCACTTTTCATTTCCAGGAGCTGTAGTGATCTCCGTGAAATCCTTTTTTTCCAGGACTGGATTAGCTCATGCAGGATATTTAAAAGAGGAAAAAGGAAGGCTTCATAGTGCAGTAGATTTAAAACAAAAGTTTTTATTCCATTTGCGGGGCTATTGACATCTTTAGAAGCAAAAAGTAGCAAACAATTAAAACAATACTTCTGAGCCGCGGCTGAAGCCTGTCAGCTGGTTCGTGGTGACGTCAGGTCCTAATGCTCCACCACGAACCAGCTGACAGGCTTGAGCCACGGCTGAGAAGTATTGTTTTGCCCCAGTTTCCCCAGATTATATGGGTGTAGATGGTCCTGATGAAGCGGGAAATCCAGCAAAACACGTTTACTGTATTGTAACCACTTTATTTCACACTTTTTCAATTGTTTTTGATTTTATTATTGTATACCCTATTAGTAATTTTAGACATAATCTTTTGTAATAAAATGTGGTGGATTTTAATTATATTCTATTGTTCTCTCATACATTCACTCCCGATGGCATATACAATATTCCACTTTTTTGTTTCAATTATTGGTTATCAGTTTTATTGGATGAAGCCCTTGGGAGTGTAAATATATGTAATTTGCCTACTTATGCGCCACGTTTTGATTGGTTTGTTTTCAATACATATTTTTCTACTGCAAAAAGTGAATGAAGTGAATGAATGTTCAAAGAAATGTACGGTAAGTTTTATTGTGCTCTTCACAGTTTAACAATTAAAAATGTTAGTATACAGATAAAAGGTAGATTTCGCTGATGCAGTAAGAAGACATTTTAGCACAGCAGATCTTGGCACCTTTAGCAGTCACACTGAGTCAGCTCCCTGTAATAGATGAGGTATTATACTCACCTCTCTATGGCATGCACTTTCCTACTTTTCCTCTGTTTCTGCACTGCAGCCTTCGTAGGACTCTTAATAGTTTCACACTTCCAGGAGTGCCAGAAGCAATGGTTACCAATTGCACACAGTGGTTCCATTCTATGAAACCTATGCCCCGTCCTTCTTTCCCTTTCCCTTTTTTTTATTTTTTTTTATTTTTTTCTGTTGTTTGTTTGTTATAAAAGAAATCAGGAGAATAGTGATTGATAATGGTAATTTCAAGATATATATATTATTTAATGTGTATTGCAATGTACTGTTATTCCTGTGCTATGTGACTAGGAGGCTGTGTTATTGCCTTTTTCTTTCCCCCCCCTTTTTTTTTTGTGTTTCCCTAAGAAAATTTAATAAAAATTATATTTGAAAAAAAAACAAAACATGTAGACCGTAGCTTCCACGCTGTTGAGTCAGAGTTAGCCAGTCTAATGTACAGCCTGGATTGTTGAGCAACATGGCGGGTCAGCTTCTCTGCACTTGTGCTTACCTTTTTCCAAATTTGGTAGTCCCAATAAAGTATATATATTTTCATATACCGTAATATAATCTTGTTGTCACATTTGGTATCTGTCTTTTCCTTTGGGGTCCTTTCCCCCTAGTCTTTTTTTTTCGGCTTCCACATATATTTGCAAATGTGAGCAACGAAAACCTCAGTTTTTTTTTTTTTTTGTTTAATTAGTTTTTATTGAGACAAAGAAATAACAAGAACAATACAGTTCAAGGCAAAATAAAATAAATAAAAAAAATAAATAAAAAACCATACAGACAGGGTGTGCGAAACATAGTGGGTTACAGAACATAAAACCGTCTAGACTCACCGACTAGTCTCATAGTGGGAATTTCCCATCAGCTAGGGGTTGTGAAAAGTGGAAATGACAGAATACTCTCCGCTATGTCGTGTACCCAACATAAAAACAGAACTTATTAGGAGGGGAAAGGCAGAAAAAGGTCTGCTCAGGTCAAGCATTGACAACATTCAATATTATTGCAATCAGACATTAAACAGTACTAGACATTAGTTCAGCGTAGTCAGTCGTATACTTAAAGGCAAACCAGCAGGATCAAATTTTCTTTGCCAAATCAGTTTTACCTCTGAGAGAGAGCGTGAGGTCTTCCATATGGTATATATGGTCGACCTCCAGCAGCCATTGGCGTAGGGTTGGGACGTTGGATTGTTTCCAATAACGTGGAATAAGCGCTTTTGCAGCATTAAGCAGATGGGGTGTTAAAGATTTCTTGTATGTTTCCACTGATTTGCCCGTACAATGAAGCAAGACTACCCCAGGATCATCAGGGATGTCAAAACCTTGAATCACACTGGCCCAGTGTAGGATTGCCGCCCAATAGGGGCGTATCAGGGGGCAGTGCCACCAAATATGAGCATGTGTTGCTCGTTCTCCACAGCCTCGCCAGCATAAAGGTGACGTGTGCGGGAAAAAGTTGTGAAGTACCACTGGGGTGTAGTGCCACCTCGTCAACAGTTTATAATTTACTTCCGCCATCTTGGAGGCTATGGAGGTAGTGTGAGCTAGTAATAGAATGGAGCTTCGTTCAGCAGCTGAGAGTTCCTTGTGAAGATCCTCCTCCCATTTACGGAGGAAGGCGGGGCCTTCCGAGGAGGCCAAGGCTTGCAGGGATTGGTAAAAATAGGAGATGGGTCTTTCCACAGGTTTGTCTTCGGCAAGAGCCATTTCGATGGGAGTCAAGTCCGAGATGGATCGTAAAGGTTTTGGTAGTGAATGGACGAATGCTGCAAGTTGGCCGTAGCGCCAGTGGTCCAGGGGTGTTGTAGTAGCAGGAGGTACGAAC
The DNA here is from genome assembly GCA_029206835.1 of Rana muscosa. Taxonomy (NCBI): domain Eukaryota; kingdom Metazoa; phylum Chordata; class Amphibia; order Anura; family Ranidae; genus Rana; species Rana muscosa. The sequence goes on from CM055116.1 coordinate 932,145,346, forward strand.
GTGTACAAGGGGGCAATACTCAAGGAGGTAGTTACATGGTGCAAAAAAGTGGCGGAGCCGAGTTCCCAAATCTGAGTATTGGGACCTGTGTTCCCCTGGTGGGAAATAGTTGTGACCCCGTAAAGGCATAAGTGGTGAGTTGTGCTTCCAATCCTGCTTGAAGCATAGAGAGTCCCATGCCATTAGGGTAGAGTGAGTAAGCGGTGATGTGGTCGGGGCCAGAGTTCTATGCTTTCTGGGTATCCAGAGTTGTGAAAAGAGGTCTGTCCCACTGAGTGCTATTTCCAAAGTCACCCACAACTTAGTGGCTTTGTGATACTTCCAGTCAGAAATTATATTCAATACAATTGCTAAGAAATACTTCTTAAGGTCTGGCAGTGCCAAACCACCTTCCCTCTTTGGTCTGGTAAGGAGGGACCTGGCAAGTCTGGGACGCCTTCTTTTCCATATATATCTGCCAATAAGAGACCTGACTAAAGTATAAAAACCTACAGGGATTTTAAAGGGGATCATTTGCAGCAAGAACAGTAACCTAGGTAGGACATTCATCTTAACAACACAGATTTTTCCCAACCAGGAATGGGCAATCGTAGACCACCTTTGCAAGTCTGATCTGATTGTGTTCAATAGGGGCAATAAGTTGGCGTGGAACAAGGAAGCTGGGTTGGTGGTGAGATAAATTCCTAGATACTTCATCTTGCGTGTCTGCCACGCAAAGGGAAAGGACCGTGTCAAGTGAGACACGAGGGTACTCGGAACAGAGATATTTAGGATTCCGGATTTCGACATATTAATTTTAAAATTAGAGACGTCACTAAACGCAGAGAATGCCGACATAAGGTTAGGGAGAGATATTAAAGGTTGCCGTATATAGAACAGGATGTCATCTGCATATGCAGCATATTTATGTTCAAGACCACCCACCGTGATCCCATGGATAGAGGGATTGTTTCTAACCCTGGAGAGAAAGGGTTCTAAGGACAGGGCAAATAATATGGGCGACAAAGGGCAGCCTTGACAGGTGCCATTGTATAACGTGAAGGGGGCGCTCAAAGTACCATTGATGCGTAATTGGGCTGTGGGGGAGTTATAGAGGGCAGAGATTTGACTTCGGAAGGATTCGCTGATGCCGAGGTGGGTCAGCGTCTCCATTAGATACTCCCAGTCCACCCTATCGAACGCCTTTTCGGCGTCTGTCAACAGCAGGAGGGTGGGCTGGGAGGATCCACGCGCGTACGACATCAGGGACAGGGTACGGAGGGAGTTATCACGAGCTTCCCTACCGGGGATGAAGCCTGTCTGGTCACACGAGATCCATTGTGGGAGGAGGGGGAGGAGCCTATTTGCAATTGCTTTGGCATACAGTTTGGCTTCAATGTTTAGCAGGGAGATGGGGCGATAGCTCCCGCAAACACTGGGGTCCTTACCTGGTTTGGGTATCACCGTAATGTGGGCATGAAGGGTCTCAGACCGGAAGGAATCACCATCAGGTATAGCATTGGCATAGCATGTCAGGTGCGGTAGCAGAACCTCAGCGAAGGAACGATAATAGGCTACCGTAAAGCCATCTGGGCCCGGCGCCTTACCATTAGCCATGGCCTTCAAGGCGATGCTCAACTCTGAGGTGGTGAACTCACCATCTAAAGTCGCGAGCGTCTCTGGGGATAAGGTTGGTAAATTGGCTTGGGATAGGTAGTCTCTAATATGCTGTAACCTAGTGTCGCGATCAGCTATGGAGTGTTGAACATGATAAAGGTGTTGATAGAATGCCCGGAACTCTTTAGCTATGGCAGGGGTATCATGTACCAATTCAGAAGATGCTGTCTTAATCTTGGCTATAAAGGAAGCACTTTTCTTTTGCTGTAATGAGTGAGCCAAAACCCGGCCCGGCTTGTGTCCCCATTCATGGAAGCGTTGGGATAGAAGACGGGCTTGTCGCTTCTGTTCAACATGAAGGAGTGCTTTCAGTTCCTCCCTTTTCAGGGTCAGGGTATGAAAGACCTCTTGGGATTGCCTAGCCGTATGCTGTTGCTCAAGTTCCCGAATCTCCCGTACCAGTACTGACTGCTGGTGTGTTCGCTCTCGCTTTTTCCTAGATCCAAGTTCAATAAGTTTACCCCTGATATGGGCTTTATGCGCTTCCCAGAGCACGCCCGGGGAAAGGTCAGGACTCGTGTTGTCTTTAAAATAATGGGACAATTCTTCCCCCAGCATTTTCTTGTCTATGTCATCAGTCAAGAGGTCATCATTAAGCTTCCAGTTGGTTACCCCATGGGGCAATGAAGGGATCTTAAGCGTAAGTAGGATCGGGGAATGGTCAGAGATGAGGGAGGTGCCAATGTCGGTGTCGACCGCTAGGGTGAGATGGTGGTGGTCAATAAAGAAGTAATCGATCCTAGAGTAGGATTGGTGGGTGTGGGAGTAATGAGTATAATCCTTTGCCCGCGGGTGCACAATTCTCCAGATATCAATCAGCTGTAACTCATGCAGCTGCTTGCGTATGTAGGATAAGCGTGTATGGGAGATACAGGATCTTCCCAGTGAGGTGTCCACGAGGGGTTCCATCGGGAAATAGAAATCACCCGCAAGGAGTATGCACCCATGGGCAAAGGCTCTCAGTTTCCCGAGGGTGGATGCTACGAATCCTATCTGGTTCCTATTAGGAGCGTATAGGTTGGCTAGAGTGCAGGGCATATTACCTAGTGTACCTTTTATGAACAGAAAGCGTCCCAGAGGGTCAGACAACATAGATTCCAATGTAAATGTGGAGCCTCTGCGGAAGCCAATGGCCACCCCTTTAGCCTTATTCACATCAGATAGACTATAGTACCAAGTAGGGAAACGCGGGTAAGAAAATTTTTCTGACGTGGTGTGGGTAAGGTGAGTGTCCTGCAGGAAAACAATGTCTCCCCGCAGGCAGCCCACCTCCCTGTACAAATTGTGTCTCTTACCCGGGGCATGTAAGCCCCTCACATTAAAAGAAATCAAATTTACCTTAGCCATGACAGTCAGGAGGGGGGAGACGCAGACCATAGGATCCATAGGAGGCAGACCTGAGGCGGGAGACAAGAAGGGGGAGGGTGGGGAGGGAGGAAGGGGAGAGTGAGAGAAAAGAGAGCAGAAACGAGAGAAAGAAGAGAAAACATACAGTATCAAACAACAATACATACACAGACCACATTAGGGGGTGGTCAGCAAAGGCACGCAGAGTACTGCAGTGCGAGGGAGGGGCACACGAGAGTCCCAGCGCCCGCATACCGAAAGCCCAAAAGCGGGCAAGGGCATGCGAGCACAGGGTCCCCCGGCACCCCGCAGTACGGGGGCGGAAGGTCGTGGGCATCCGATCACGCACACCAAAGTTGGTGCAGGTGACATCCCAATGCCTCGACGCTGCCACAATAGTAACATGAGTATACATTTATATGGTAGCACTGAACTTGAAACCAAAAAACCCTAAAACCTGAAAAACTGGGGCCCATAGTTCTGAGCCGTGGAGTGGGTAACATAGAATAGTGCCATTTGGCAAGGGTCAAGTACTTAGTAAAGTATGCAAAATAAGGCACGACATGCAAACTGTGGGGTTGCAAAAAAAAAACACAACAAGGGGGCAGAACATCAGGTCCGCAGAAAGGAGGTACGTATAGGTACCATTATCGGGACATCCGTGGGCACAGGTGATGAAAAATAAGAGAGAAAGAAAATGCCGCACGGCTGCGGCTCGTCAGGCAGGGTGTTTTACCCCAATTGAGGAGATGCTCCCGCGGTAGGAGAGTGACGTCTTCGGTCCACCTTGTGCCAACCCGGTTCGGAAGTGCCCGGGACAGGCGGGATGGCGTCTTGCCATCCGGGAAGCTCTGGAGGGGAGATGCCGACATCCATGCAGAACTTTTCTAGGTCTTCTGGGAATCGGACGATCGCAGTTTTGCCATGCCTTCTAGCGATTAGGGCCGCTGGAAAGCCCCAGCGATAATTAATGGAGGCCGCTCTCAACTTCTCCGTGAGGGGCCGCAGGGCCCTGCGGCGGTCCAAGGTTTCTCTGGCTAGATCAGGGAAGAGAGTTATCACTGCGCCATCAAAATCGAGCGAGGCGGACTTTTGGGCCTTCTTCATAATGCGCTCCTTCTCCTCATAGTAATGGACTCGGCAAAGCACATCTCGGGGGGTGTCCGAGGAAAGGTTGCGTGGACGCAGGGCCCTGTGGACCCGAGCTATTTTAAGGGGATTATCCACCGCAAGGCCTAACAGGCCATTAAAAATACCCCGTATGGATGGGAGAAGGTCTTCATCCCCTGTTGCCTCTGGCAGGCCTCTGAGGCGGATGTTATTCCTCCTATTGCGGTTCTCCTGGTCCTCGATTTTATACATGGCCATCCTATGGGCAATGGAGAGACCGCGAGTGGTGGCCTGCAGGGATTTGATGGCGGTCGCATGGCGATCTAGGTGCTGTTCGGTCTCCTCTACCCGTTCTAAGACCTGCGAGAGGTCCGAGCGCACAGCCGATAGTTCTTTTTTAATGGCTCGTTCCAAGCCCAGTAGCATGGAGGCTAACTCCGATTTAGTCGGGAGGTCACTCACCAGGGATGCGTGTCTGGATGTGCCGCTCTCTCCTCCCGATCCGATGGACGAGGCCGGGGAATGATGGCGGAGTGCTGGTTTGAGGCGGGAGGCGGAGCTAACGCCACACGGAGAGCAGCCCAGGCCATCCGAGTCCACTGTTTCGTCTGGATCTACGGCCAAGAAACGTTTGATGGAGCCCGAAGAGGTGCCCCTGGTGGATAGGGGTTTGCCCGTCCTCTTGCCCATGGTGTTCAGGGTAGAAAGCAGTGTCTTATTGATAAGAAAAGTGCTATAGATTAGGTGCCAGCGCCGGAGCTCCAGAGACACACGTCCTCACCGCAGCATGTCCAGACCACGCCCCCCCGAAAACCTCTGTTTTAAAGTAAATTGTTAAACAGGGTGAATTTGTTTTTTGTTTTTTTTGTTTTTTTTGCAGGCTAGCTGGTATGTGTGCTGGGAAATCTTTTGTTTTAACTCCTGGTCTTACCTCATCTTTACTAGCCATGCACAATGCAAGAGCGAATTTTCACAAGATGTAGAATCTCCTTCAAAAGCTCCCTCCTGGATCTAGTGACACTAAGGGGTTGGATGCCAGAGTCTACAGTGATTCTGTCACTTCCAAACAAAAATCTAAAAATTGTTGCTGCAATAGAAGACTCTAAATTCTTAAATCTCCAGTGGCTAATGATTCCAAACTTGGCTGTTTTCAAGTCTCAGATATATAACATCTTGAAGTGAAAAAAAGTATCCCACTGACAGATACATAATAAACAAGGTGCACAATGGGGAAAAAAGCCTGTGATATCTTCTATGAATGAAGCTGGTATTTTTCTACTGCTAACCAAGAAAGGAAGTGGGTAGGGATGAGCTTCGAGTTCGAGTCGAACTCATGTTCGACTCGAACATTGCCTGTTCGCCCGTTCGCCGAACAGCGAACAAACTGGGGTGTTCGCGGCAAATTCGAAAAATCTATGGGAGAAATCTAAAGTGCTAATTATAAAGGCTTATATGCAAGTTATTGTCCTAAAAAGTGTTTGGGGACCCGGGTCCTGCCCCAGGGGACATGTATCAATGCAAAAAGAAGTTTTAAAAACGGCCGTTTTTTCGGGAGCAGTGATTTTAATAATGCTTAAAATGAAAAAATAAAAGTGAAATATTCCTTTAAATTTCGTACCTGGGGGGTGTGTATGATATGCATGTGAAGTGGCGCATGTTTCCCGTGCTTAGAACTGTCCCTGCAAAAAATGACATTTTTGAAAGAAAAAAATGCATTTAAAACTGACTCGCGGCTATTAATAAATTGTCGGCTCCCGGCAATACATACAAAAGTCATTGATAAAAAAAAAAAAAAAGCGTGGGGGTTCCCCAGAATTCAATTACCAGGCCCTTCAGGTCTGGAATGGATATTAAGGGGAACCCCGCCGCAAATTAAAAAAAAAAATTGACGTGGGGTTCCCCCAAATATCCATTCCAGGCCCTTGAGATCTGGCATGGATTTTAAGGGGAACTCCACCCCAAATTTAAAAAAAATGGCGTGGAGTCCCCCTAAAAATCCATACCAGACCCCTTATCCGAGCACGCAACCTGGCCGGCCGCAGGGGAAAAGGGGGGGACGAGAGAGCGGCCCCCCCTCCCTCCTGAACCGTACCAAGCCACATGCCCTCAACATGGGGAGGATGTCCCCATGTTGATGGGGACAAGGGCCTCATCCCCACAACCCTTGCCCGGTGGTTGTGGGGGTCTACGGGCGGGGGGCTTATCGGAATCTGGAAGACCCCTTTAACAAAGGGGACCCCCAGATCCCGGTCCCCCCTATGTGAATTGGTAAGGGGTACATTGTACCCCTACCATTTCACGAAGAAAGCGTAAATAAATGTTTAAAAAACACACAAACACCTTGAAAAAGTCCTTTATTTAAAAAAAAAAAAAAAACATTCCAGCGGTGAAATCCAGTGTCCCGCGGCGATCCCGATGTCCAGCGCTGTCCTTCATTGGTTGTGCCTGAGCGGACCTGATGGGGAACTCCCTCTCAGTATTTTAAATGTATAGACCCGCCCCTTCTAAAGTTCCCCATCAGGTCCGCTCAGCAGACCAGATGCGGAACATGACAAGGGGCGGGTCTATACATGTATTACCAAAGTGAGAGCAGTTCCCCATCAGGTCCGCCCCCTCGGTATGTCGGACCCGCCTACGTCATTGGCTTGAGCGGGGAACTTCCTTCACTGTGTAATTTAAATTTACATAGTGAAGGAAGTTCCCCGCTCAAGCCAATGACGTAGGCGGGTCCGACATACCGAGGGGGCGGACCTGATGGGGGACTGCTCTCACTTTGGTAATACATGTATAGACCCGCCCCTTCTCATGTTCCGCATCTCGTCCGCTGAGCGGACCTGATGGGGAACTTTAGAAGGGGCGGGTCTATACATTTAAAATACTGAGAGGGAGTTCCCCATCAGGTCCGCTCAGGCACAACCAATGAAGGACAGCGCTAGACATCGGGATCGCCGCGGGACACTGGATTTCACCGCTGTAATGTTTTTTTGTTTTTTTTTAAATAAAGGACTTTTTCAAGGTGTTTGTGTGTTCTTTTAAACATTTTTTTACGCTTTCTTCGTGAAATGGTAGGGGTACAATGTACCCCTTACCAATTCACATAGGGGGGGGCCGGGATCTGGGGGTCCCCTTTGTTAAAGGGGTCTTCCAGATTCCGATAAGCCCCCCGCCCGCAGACCCCCACAACCACCGGGCAAGGGTTGTGGGGATGAGGCCCTTGTCCCCATCAACATGGGGACATCCTCCCCATGTTGAGGGCATGTGGCTTGGTACGGTTCAGGAGGGAGGGGGGGCCACTCTCTCGTCCCCCCCTTTTCCCCTGCGGCCGGCCAGGTTGCGTGCTCGGATAAGGGGTCTGGTATGGATTTTTAGGGGGACTCCACGCCATTTTTTTTTTTAATTTGGGGTGGAGTTCCCCTTAAAAGCCATGCCAGATCTGAAGGGCCTGGAATGGATATTTGGGGGAACCCCACGTCAATTTTTTTTTAAATTTGCGGCGGGGTTCCCCTTAATATCCATTCCAGACCTGAAGGGCCTGGTAATTGAATTCTGGGGAACCCCCACGTTTTTTTTTTTTTTTTTTATCAATGACTTTTGTATGTATTGATAAAAGCCGACAATTCATTAATAGCCGCGAGTCAGTTTTAAATGCATTTTTTTCTTTCAAAAATGAAATTTTTTGCAGGGACAGTTCTAAGCACGGGAAACATGCGCCACTTCACATGCATATCATACACACCCCCCAGGTACGAAAATTAAAGGAATATTTCACTTTTATTTTTTCATTTTAAGCATTATTAAAATCACTGCTCCCGAAAAAACGGCCGTTTTTAAAACTTCTTTGATACATGTCCCCTTCTTTGATACATGCATTGATACATGTCCCCTGGGGCAGGACCCAGGTCCCCAAACACTTTTTAGGACAATAACTTGCATATTAGCCTTTATAATTAACACTTTAGATTTCGAACGTTCGAGTCCATTGTGTTTAATAGGGTTCTAAAGTTTACACGAACATTCTGTCTGTTCGCAGGTTCTGGTGCGAACCGAACAGGGGGGTGTTCGGCTCATCCCTGGAAGTGGGGTTTTATATATGCTATTAAGAGGGAATGAGGGAATGTATGAGGGAACAATAGAATATAATCTGTTAAAAGTGGTAAATCCCCGCTAATCCCATTACAAAAAATGTGTATATATCAACGTATATATGTGAATATTCAAAAATGAATAAACAAAAAATGAACAATTTTTTTTACAAAAAATGAATAATAAATATCTGATGGTGCTGCAACTAAAACAGAGAGCCTGAATATTCAGCTCATGAAAATGTGCAAAAAAATTGTAACAATTGCGCAACCCAAAAAAACAAACAAACATGTGCAACCAAATATATCAGATGTGCGTCCTTCACATATATCAAATGTGCGTACTTCACATAATAAAATTGAAAGCACTGGAAATGTATCATATAAGTCCTTCCCAAGAATAAATGTAGAACAAACACTGAAACAAACTGACTGAATTAAACGTCCATAACAAATGACATTCAATGTGGATGGATGATGGATGGATCCTTAGGTAAAAAAGGGCAGATGATGATACTGTTTTTCACACGACAGCCAGGTAATAATAGGCAATAATAAAAGTAGCCACACAGGCCGCTTCCCAGAACTGTAGGATCTCTATTATGGAGATCATATGGGCACATACAGGAGGGATCTATCTGGTCACAGACCGATCAGCTCACTCGTCCAACACGATCCTCTCCTCCACTTTTCATTTCCAGGAGCTGTAGTGATCTCCGTGAAATCCTTTTTTTCCAGGACTGGATTAGCTCATGCAGGATATTTAAAAGAGGAAAAAGGAAGGCTTCATAGTGCAGTAGATTTAAAACAAAAGTTTTTATTCCATTTGCGGGGCTATTGACATCTTTAGAAGCAAAAAGTAGCAAACAATTAAAACAATACTTCTGAGCCGCGGCTGAAGCCTGTCAGCTGGTTCGTGGTGACGTCAGGTCCTAATGCTCCACCACGAACCAGCTGACAGGCTTGAGCCACGGCTGAGAAGTATTGTTTTGCCCCAGTTTCCCCAGATTATATGGGTGTAGATGGTCCTGATGAAGCGGGAAATCCAGCAAAACACGTTTACTGTATTGTAACCACTTTATTTCACACTTTTTCAATTGTTTTTGATTTTATTATTGTATACCCTATTAGTAATTTTAGACATAATCTTTTGTAATAAAATGTGGTGGATTTTAATTATATTCTATTGTTCTCTCATACATTCACTCCCGATGGCATATACAATATTCCACTTTTTTGTTTCAATTATTGGTTATCAGTTTTATTGGATGAAGCCCTTGGGAGTGTAAATATATGTAATTTGCCTACTTATGCGCCACGTTTTGATTGGTTTGTTTTCAATACATATTTTTCTACTGCAAAAAGTGAATGAAGTGAATGAATGTTCAAAGAAATGTACGGTAAGTTTTATTGTGCTCTTCACAGTTTAACAATTAAAAATGTTAGTATACAGATAAAAGGTAGATTTCGCTGATGCAGTAAGAAGACATTTTAGCACAGCAGATCTTGGCACCTTTAGCAGTCACACTGAGTCAGCTCCCTGTAATAGATGAGGTATTATACTCACCTCTCTATGGCATGCACTTTCCTACTTTTCCTCTGTTTCTGCACTGCAGCCTTCGTAGGACTCTTAATAGTTTCACACTTCCAGGAGTGCCAGAAGCAATGGTTACCAATTGCACACAGTGGTTCCATTCTATGAAACCTATGCCCCATCAGGACTCAATAGCCATAATGTAAGGGGACACTGGCATCTGACACTCCCAGAAGTTATAAATGCCAACAAATTTTGTGGGAGCTGCAATGTTGGAACAGGGAAAGTCAAAGAGCAGTAGTTGCAGGGGATTTGAATATAATACCTCTTCTATCACAGAAAGCTGGCTTAAGCAACACTGGAAAGGATGAAAGGTAGCAGATGTTGGCCACCAAAGAGGTTAGTGTGATCTTCTCTTACAGGGAGTTTGCACTGGGAGTTTTGTAAAGACCTGACAGGGTGGCTTTAAAAAACAGAATGAGATCAAGCCCGTAACAGAAGTTGTACACTTACCTGTCCAGTGGCAGTGACTGAATTAACACAGCTGTTTTCCCGTGCTCCCAGGTATGTCAGAAACCATGACCCATGCTGCCTTTCCCCAAAATAGTATGACTGAACTCTAAAGCCGTGTACACACGATCGGTTTTACCGATAAAAACAGTCCGATGGACTGTTTTCATCGGATGAACCGATCGTGTATGGGCCCCATCGGTCTTTTTTCCATTGGTGTGAAAAAATAGAACATGTTTTAAATTTATCCGATGGGAAAAAAAACGATAGCAAAATCCGATCGTCTGTGTGGAAATCCATCGGATAAAAAACCCACATATGCTCAGAATCAAGTCGACGCATGCTGAGAATCAAGTCGACGCATGCTCAGAAGCATTGAACTTAATTTTTCTCAGCTCATCGGAGTGTTTTACGTCACCGCATTTGAAACGGTCTGTTTTTTGACTGATGGTGTGTGGGCAAGACTGATGGAAGACAGTTTCATCAGATTTCCGATGGAAAAAACCATCGGATTAGAATCCATAGGAAATCCGATCGTGTGTACAGGGCTTCATGCCTTGTACACACGATCAGAATTTCCAATGAAAAAAGTAAATCAATTGCATCTAAACATGTCTGACATATATTTAATTTCAATTCTTTTTTATTGAAAGATTTTTCACATACAAAGTCAAAGCAGTGAATATACAAAAATAAGGGAGAGAAATAAAAAAAAAATAAGCAAAATACTTAAGGCACAGTAAATAGGCAATTGACAGCGTCCTTATATTCAATCTATGCAGCAATTTTTTACCCAATCTGGTCAATACTGCAAGAATAGTAGCATTGCACTTCTGTGAAACATAACCTATGTACCCAGTATGCTGTTAATAGACTCATGTTTTATTGTGAGGATGTTGCAGCTCTCCCCTCCACGCCCCCCTAACGGGAACTCGCTGTGACGCCGAGGAGGAGACTACGACCCCCCACACCATCCATTGTTTATATCATGTTTATATCATACGAGCTACAAAATTTCTGGGAAGGCCCAAAAGGCCAAGTTACGTGCAACACCGTATTTTGGGTATACTAGCGACCATATAATTCCATCGTAGGAATATTAGTAGGACATAACTTATATGAGATAAACAACAACAAACAAACAAAAAGAAAACAAAAACAGAAACAATGCAGTCAAGCTGTAGAAGCAGTAGTCTTATTGATCTGTTAACCTTCGTATCTAGCAAGTTTAAGTTCAGTGAGAGACAGTCTTGGCTCTAGTATTATACCAGATATTCCAAGGACTCCATGTTTTATTAATTATTAAGTTCTTACCTATCCCAGAAGCAAAAAGGGTTTATTATGTGCCGTGTGTATTGATTATTTGTATCACCTCATGAAGAGTAGAATACATTGTGTCCTTCCAGTGTCTAACCAGAGCAAGTCTGGCTGCCAGGAGAATGTGGGATAGAAGCGTTCTCTGGTGAGGAGGAAACATTTCCATCCCCAGAGAGAGCAACGCCATCCCTGGTGTAGGCTGAATCTGGATGTTGAGTGTCTGCAGGATGAGATTAAAAATCAAGTCCCAATACTTCTTTAGCTTAGGGCATGTCCATAGTATGTGATATAGCATACCTATTCCACCACATTGTCTCCAACATTGGGAGGATACTCCTTGTGTAAATTTGGACAGTCTATAAGTGGTGAGGTACCATTTTAGTAAAATCTTTTGAAAGACTTCCCATAGATTAGCACATTTGGTAGAGTGATATGTCGAATATACACTGCCAAATTCCTTCTCCCATGCCTTCATATCTAAATCTAAAGATTTAAGAAACAAAGTTTATTTTGGAGATAGGAGTAAAACAACGATATTCCTTTAATATTGGTGGTTTCGGAGATTAAGTATTGGGACATTCGCCAAGGGATGGATGTGGAAAGCCTATGTGAAATCTGAAAGTATTGGTAATAGTCAGCTGGAGGAATATCAAATTCCAACTGTAGGGCCCGAAAGGTTTTGAGAGCAGGACCCACCAAAAGGTCGTCCACTACTAGGTCCCTATCAGAGCTCCAGTGAGTCAGAGAGATGTCCGGTATTAAATGGGATAGAGCTGATATAGGAAACTTCAATGGGGTAAGTTTGGTCCCAGGGAAACTCTGAGTCGTCAGTGACCGCCAAGCCTCAAGTGAGGTTCGTATAGTCGGTCCCATGTCAGTGGGATATGTAAGCATGAAGGGGCTGGCTATTAGAAAGTTGTATAAGTTCCTGTTCGGGATCTGGTTCTGTTCAATAAGAGCCCACAAAGTAGGTGTGGAAGGACAGAACCAGTGGTTTAGTTGGGCCAATATAGCAGCTGTATAATAGTCTCTAATGTGTACATGTCCTATTCCATCCACCTTCCTGTGTTTTATAAGTTTGCTGAACGCGCAGCAGGCCCTTTTACCACCCCAAATGTATCTATTAAGGACGGATTGTGCAGAGGAAAAGAAAGAGGGAGAGACCGGAATAGGGAGGGTTCTAAAGATATATATTAGTTGTGGGAGAATTTGCATCTTGAAGGCCGCCAATCTGCTCGACCAGGACAATTCATATTTCGCCAATTTGTTAAGTTTGGATTGAAGTGACTGAAGTATAGGAGTATAGTTTTCTTTAACTAGATCTGAAGAGTTCAGGGTGAGAGTGATACCGAGATAGGAGATACCCATGTCCTTCCAGGTGTATGGGAATTTATTGCTAAGAACCTGTTTAAGTTTGACTGGAATCCCTAGGCCCAAGACGTATGATTTGGTATCATTTACTTTGTAGTATGACACCTCCGTGAAAGTTTGCAACGCGCTATGTACCGAAGCTAAGGATGTTTCAACATTGGTGAGCATGAGAATAATATCATCCGCAAAGAGGCTGATGGTGTGGGTCGTATCCTTGATCCTAAAACCTGTTATGTGGGGTTGGGAACGTATTAACGTTGCCAAGGGCTCCATGAGAAGATTAAAAATAAGAGGAGAAAGTGGACACCCCTGTCTGGTCCCATTTGTTATCTTGAATGGTGTAGAAAGCATTCTACACCTGGGCCGATGGGGTAGAATATAATGCCATGATGCCTGAGTGGATCGGGCCCTCAAAACCCAATTTGGTGAGCACTTTGGACAAGTACTCCCAGTGGATTCTATCAAACGCCTTCTCTGCATCCAAAGCTAGGAGCAGAGAAGGCGTTTTAGTTTTGTTAGCATAATGTATTATATTAATGAGACGTCTTGTCGCATCTGCTGTTTGTCGGCCTTTAGTAAACCCTGATTGGTCCAGGTGTATCAGGGAGGGCAGGCGATCCACCAATCTATTGGCTAGAAGCTTAGCGTATAATTTCAAGTCACAGTTCAGAAACGAGATAGGTCTAAAGTTTTGCGGTGCGTTAGGCTCCTTCCCCGGCTTTGGCAAAGCTACTATTAATGCCCTGAGCATCTCTGATGGAAAAGAAGAGGAAGAGACAGCGGTATTATAAATATTCTTGAGATGAGGGATTAGCTCAGACTTGAAAGTTTTATAATATTCCCCTGTGAAGCCATCCGGTCCAGGCGATTTGTTCTGGGGGAGAGCGTCAATGGCTTTAGCTATTTCAACTTCAGAGAAAGGGGAATTAAGGTATTCTAGCTGGCTAGATGATACCTGAGGAAGATTGATTTTATCTAGAAAACCTGTAATCATGGATTCTGTTGGTTGAACCGTAGAGGGATCATCTCTCAGATTATAGAGAGAGCTGTAGTAACAGCTGAAAGCGTCTGCTATAGCCTTTGGATGATAGACCTTTTCCTGAGTAACAGGGTGGAGAATAAAAGGAATTTTTGTCTTAATCCTTTGAGGCGGTTGGCTAAAAGTTTTCCGGGTATGTTACCGCTTACATAGTACGTCATCTTAAGGCACTTAGAGGACTTTTCAAAGTCATCTAATAAGGTTAGGCGAAGGTCATACCGGAGTTACGATAGTTGTTCTGACCGCTGTGATGTGGCATTTTGTTTGTTATGGGCTTCTAGAGTGTGAATTTTAGAAATGAGGTCTTGGACCTGCTGTCTCCTCTTCCTCTTAACCCTTGCCCCCAATTTTATCAAAACCCCTCTCATATAAGCCTTATGAGCATTCCATAGAACCATCGGATCAGATACAGTGTCAACATTATTAGAAAAAAATTTGGACAATTCTTCCTGTAGCTGAGTTTTGGAAGGATCAGCCTGGAACAATCTCGGGTTGGATCGCCAAACGAATGTAGTATTGACGCTTGGCGAATCTTCAACCAAAAGCGTCACCGAGGCGTGATCCGACCATGTGATGACATTTATCTTAGTCAGTGATGTTGGGTGTAAACCATTTATCTGTAAGAGTGAGATCCAATCTTGTGTAAACCTTATGGCTAATGGAGAAAAAAGAGTAGTCCCTTTCGGTACCATGCAGACATCTCCATGCGTCATAGAGTTCTTGCGAGTGCAATGTCGATTGAAGCGAGTGCTGATGTCTATTGGAGGTTGTTGTGGAATCCAATTGAGGGTCAGGTGGTAGGTTAAAGTCCCCACAAATCAAAAGAAAGCCTCTCCTCATCTTCCTAACTTTCTTCACAACTCGATTCAAGAATCGTATTTGATGCTGGTTGGGTGCATATATATTGACCACTGTGTATGCAACGGAATTAATGTCACAGATCAGGATGTGATAGCGACCTTGGGGGTCCGCACATTCCTGTGAAGTTTAAATGCAACTGTGTCTTTAATTGCGGTCATGACACCCCTTTTTTTAGCGGAAGTACTCGCTTTGAAACTGTGGGAATTTAGGATGAGTACATTTTGTTTTTTTGTGATCATGGAAGTGAGTCTCTTGTATGCAGAGAATATCGCATTTGTACTGATGCGCTTCATTCCATAATTACTTCCTCTTTGCTGGATGATTAAGGCCTTTGGCATTAATGGTCATAAAAGTGATAGTCATTTTGGAAGGTTCAGGGTCTCCAGCATGTGAGCAGTGTGTGCAAAGCACTTATATTAGGTGGTATGGGTCCCCATACCAGTACTAGTGAGAGGAAGTCAGCCAAGCGCGGCCAGGAACGTTGACGTCCATTCATGAGATTTCCAGAATGAAGGAAGGTAGTTGTACAGCCGACTGCAAGTGAGAAACACTGAAACGAATAAAGACAAGAAAAACAGAAACGATAAAGCACAAAAAAAACTTGTTGGTCATGATGACCGAACTGTAGCAGATAGCTACTCTAGTTTGTAAGGGGTAAAAGTTTAGCTTAACAGGATGTCTACAGAACAGGGACATGAAAAGTAGTAGAGGGCTTGGGAAGCCCTTAAGCCTCTTTAACGGTGCGAGCGTGCATTCCTAGAGTTAACCAGGTTCCATTCCTCTGTAATGTGGTCCGGTTGGCGGTTATTAAGGCTAGGAGGAGATTCATCTGGGATAATAAGCTTAAGGTTGTTCCTTCTGGAACGGTCCTCGATATCTGCGATTTTAGCCTTAACCAAGTCCATCTCCTCATCCGTGGCATCATGTGCATCAATAAGATTATTTATGGTAGAGGCAAATTCCCCCATCTTAGTTTCCACATGTTCCACTCCCCCTATTACTGTTTGCAAGTCTTTCCCAAACTTGTGTACACATGCCATCATATCCTTATGGAGGGAACTCCTGAGGGAAACTAGCATATCTTTTAAAGTGGTGTCTAAGACAGGCTGATTACTCGTGGGGAATCTATCTATGAGTCAGGGAGCTCCCTGGTGTCATCCCCTGAATCTAGGCCCGCGCTCACCTCGTGGGATGCATCCGTGCCATCCCGCTTGTACCTGGATTTCTCAGGACTCCCAGAGGCAGATGAAGGTGTAGGGGAGTTCTCCTTACTTGATGGTGAGTTCCTTTTGGGAGGTTTGTCCTTCTTTTGAGTGGAATGAGGAGTGCTAGTCGCGGCTGGCCCAGGAGATCCGGCGCCATCTTGCCTCTGTTCCCATGTGAAGAACTCCGTCAGTTTCTGCGGTCTCTGGCCCCCCTTCCGTTTGCCCGGCATGGTGGTCGGTGTCAGTGGGAGGTGATCGACTCAAATGTATGGCTCAATCGCCGTTCTGTGGCTGCTAAGTGCCGCTAAGTCCCCGTTATGCCTGGAGCTCCAGTCTCATGTGGCCATCTCGGTCGCCATCAAGCTCCGCCCCCTGTCTGACATATATTTAGTAAACCATATACAATAAAGGGTTCCTCTGATGCCGGCCTTTTGCTTCCATGACCTTAGTAAGTCCACAAGTTGTAAAGCTTTCATTACATGTTTTTCTCCACAGAGCTCAATATACAAAGAGAAACACCTCCAAATAAATATAATAAAGCAATAACAATATTTCAAATATCCCAACGAAATAGGACCCAAGTTCTGGTGCCATTAGTGGCTCAAAATGCTGGTGAAATTTAAAAAGATGTCATCTCTAGCCTTGAAATAAGAAGCTGTTTTATAATAAAATCATTTGAAATGAAAATGTTGATGCTGCTTCTTGTCGCTTGCTTTTGTACTTGTATTGCCTTTCTTCTGTGCTTAGAAAAAAAAAATCTATTTTGTGATACTAGTTAATTCTTTTATTCCTTTGCCTTCTTCGATATCTCACTCGTTTCAAGACATTCCAATGAAAATCTATTGTCCAGAGTGCTAACTTCTGAAAACTGGCAGCAATTTACAACATTCATAGCCCTGAACCACAGGTCCCAGGGGAACAGCAATCACTTATCCTGTTAAACAGCAAGGCTGCTCTTCTCAAGCTAAATTCTCTTGTATACTTGTAAAATCTTTTATTCATTGCTTCACAAAGACACAGGATTTCTTACATGTAATTTTCAAACTTTTCATGTTTGTATCAAAATGTATATTGTCTATCAGCTTTATCATAAAAAAAAAAAACAGAGGAATATGGAAAAAAATATCAGCTAATTAAAGTGAAAACCCCAATTTAACCAAAACCTTAATTGTGTTCTTTTTTGAGTAGCATTAATAAGGAATCCCCCCCTTGTGGTACCTTCTAATTTCACTGGTACCAAAAACTATGACTTCATATTTAACCCGCTAGTGGAAACTGGTATAGTGGTTTTGTAGTTGAGTGCTCATTCACTTGTTATGCTGTGGGTAAGCCCCCCCCCCCATTGCTACTAGATTACTTCAGTTCAGATGTAATCTCCTTGACCTTGGATCCCTCCAGAATTCACCAGAGCAATTCTGGACTTCAAAGTGAGGAATTCTGTCAATGAGAATAACCACAAGAAGTTGTTGGTGTTATGAACTGTTTTACTGATGCAGTGATTCTCAGTCTTTATGCTATGTACCACGTTACCCATATTGAGCAACAAAGACATTGTTGTGAAGAGTCCATGTTTGTGAAGCTTTCATAATCTGTTTTGAATTATTCTGCAGTGTATGCATGCTCTTTGCCATCCCGAACCTGTTTTGCATTATTGCTTCTAAATTTGCAACTGCTTAGTAAACTGCAAGCTACATGTACCCCCTGTCTAAATCATTCAGGCTAAAGTTTCCTCTTGGATATAATTTCTTAATATAAACTTATTATCAGACAATGACTAACTTTAGTTATTTAACCACCTCCCGCCCGCTGTATAGTAAAATGACAGCAGGTGGGATCCCCTCTCGTTCTGGGGCAACGTCATATGACGTTGCCCCAGTGTCACCACAGGGGCGTGCAGTGCGGCAATTGCAGTCGCGTCATGTCCAGCTCTTTACCTATGTGATTGGCTGTGTCCAATCACAGCCGATCACATGTAAATACGGAAGTGCCATTTATCGGCTCTCCTCCCCTCACACTGACAGAGTGTGAGGGGAGGAGAGCCGATCAGCAGCATCTCCTCGCAGGGGAGACTGTACAGGTAATCAGGGCACTGATCAGTGCCCTGATTATCAGTGCAGCCCCAGCAGTGCCCATCAATGACACCAATCAGTGCCCATACATGACACCAATCAGTGCCCATCAGTTATGTCAGTCAGTGCTGCCTTTCAGTGCCCATCAGTGTTGCCCATCGGTGCCGCCCATTAGTGCTGCATATCATTGCCCATAAGTGTTGCCTATCAGTGCTCATCAGTGCTGCATATCAGTGTCACCTAATCAGTGCCCTTCAGTGCCACCTCATCAGTACCCATAAGTGAAGGAGAAAAATTACATAATTATAATATTTACTGACAAACTAAGAAACTATTTTTGTTGCAAAAAATGGTGATTAAATAGCACAAAAAATAAGCTCTATTTGTCTGAAGAAAATTATAAAAATGTAATTTGGGTACAGCATTGCATGACCGCACAATTGTCATTAAAAGTGTGACAGCGCTGAAAGCTGAAAATTGGCCTGGGCAGGAAAGGGGTAAATGTATCCTGAATTGAAGCAATTAAAGTACAACAAAGGCTCGCTTATGCCAGTCAAAACAAGTATCAAATTCAGATTTTCACATGCTCCACAGTGGGAGACTTTCAGCAACAGAAGCAGTGCTACCATTTCAGAAAGCAGTGGGCAACAGTTGCGGCTGGTGCTAAACTTTTTGGAGGGGGCGGCAAACAAACTCCTCCGGGTCTATACTCACCTCTCCATGGTCGCGGCGCTGTGGCTTCCTCAGCTTCTCCTCCCAGCCAACCGGATCTGCCTCCTGTCCTAATTGGCCAGGAAGATAAGCCGGAATACAATAGGGTATATTGATTTGCTAGTGTCACAAGTGGGTGGGTTCAGGCACTGCGCCCCGAGCCCAACCTTTTTCAAGCCATTTAGAGCCTCAGGCTCTAATCATGGGGTTTGGAAAAAAAAAACGAATAGAAACCTATGAGACCAGCCCCCGGCATGCAGCCTCGCATGCAAACTAGGGGGGCAGCACCCCTGCGGCACCCCTGCTGGTCGCTTCTGGTGGGCAGACTAGGTGTGGCCAGGTCTTGATCGACAAGCTACAGACTTGTGAATCTCCAATGACAATGCTGATAGCCATGACCCCTACAATATTTTATCATCCTTCTGTGGTGCAAACAGGAACAACCTATATGAGAGTGGCAACTCTGCTCTGAATTCAGGAGTAGTGCAGCATTGTTGCCAAACCATTAAGTGAAGCTGTTTTTGGTGGACTTCACTGGCAGGCTCAACAAATGTTTAAAAAACTGTGCAGAGCAAAATTATGCCTTTTTTTTTTTGATGGGAAGCCAAAGTTCTTCTTCAAACAGTAAAACAACTTATCTAGAGTAAACCAATCGCAATCCAAAAGAAAACAAAACGTTTCCTTTTATATGGAGTGGGGAATTGTTGTAACACCTTGCAGGTTTTTGTTGCTATTTATCTTGTAATCATTCAGAAAGGAATAGGAAATCCTATTCCAGTGACAACTGCCTGAGAGGGAATTCCCCCTAATTTTAGAAAGATTTTCCCTTTACTTACTTTGGAACAGGAATTGAAAATAAACTTTCCTAATGGCGTATAAAAAGCAAAGAAAACCCCAAAACATAAAATTATAATTTATTTCTTGGTACATTCAAGGGGGGGTTATGAGGTGGTGGAGATAGACCATATCCAAATTTTACAGATAGTCCGAATTTCAATGGACTACTGAAGTTTTTAAAATCCAGCTTGAATATCTGAAAGAAACAATTGAGAGAATCCTGTATAGAAAGAATATGAAGTGTACCGTCATTTGCCTCTTTCTGAAAATGCCTGACTGTAATGCTGATCCAATAGCTTTACTGATTTCTGACCTGGAAGAAGCATGCAGATCCGAATTTTTGACTTACTGTGAATTTTCTTATCAGCAACTTTGTTCAGTGACTCAGACTCAAGTCAGTTACCCAGACTAAAGTACTGAAGTCAGAGACAGCCAAGCACTAAATATTTTAAAACCCAAGCCAGAGCAATTACTTTTTATATATCTACCTAACAAGGGTTTAAAGGGGTTGTAAACCCTCGTTTTTTTTTCTTTTAAATACAAACATGTCATACTTACCTCCACTGTGCAGTTCGTTTTGCACAGAGTGGCCCTGATCCTCGACTTCTAGGGTCCTCTGGCATCGGTAAACGCTCTCCCTGGGGGTTACAGTGCAGGCGCGCTTCCGAGTCCGGCTTTTGCATCGATAGACACAGAATGTGGGACTTGGCCCCGCCCCCCAGTGCAAGCGTCATTGGATTTGATTGACAGCAGCGGGAGCCAATGGCTGCGCTGCTATCAATCTATCCGAACAAGAGCCTAGACAACGGGTAGAGAGGTAGTTCGCGTCTCCGCCGTGGGAACAAACGGGTTCAGGGGAGTAAAACGGGGGGACCTGGGGGGCTGGTGAGTGTCATAGGATGCATTAAGGTGAAAAAACACGAGGGTTTATAACCCCTTTAAATTAGGAAATCAGTTTTAGCGGTAGGACTCTCCCCCTCTCTGGTGCTGTTGTGTGTAGTAAGTTAATTCTACCATTAGATGTATTAGATTTTCTGTGTTAAATAATGCTAAGCATTACTCAGCTTGGAAAAATGAGTACAAACTGTGAACGCTGGGTGTCATGGGCAGGGCATGCAGAGGTGACTCTAAAGGGGTGTCACTACGACACCCTACACTCAGTGTAATGTGCACTTTCATATTTGTTGATTTGTCAGGGAACTACAGATTGTTCATTCTTTTTAATTTTTTTCTACTGAAAGTTAAGTTTTGTTTTTGCTGTGCATTGTCACATTGAATTATTTTTAATAATTTTTCATATAAAAATACTGTGTATCTTTATTTAATTACTTCCTGTAACTAGAGTATTATTTATGGTTAGGATCTATTGCTCCAGTTAACATAGACAATTAGAGTACTGAAAATTGGAATAGCCTAAAAAAAAAGAGTAATTTCAATGAAACAGGAAATTCTTGGACACTTTCCAATTCACAAGGTAGATGTTGCATTCCAGCTTCAGAAAGGTAGTTTGTGCTGCATTATAAATCTAATCATTTTAAATTGACTCTGAAAGAGCAAGTTAACCAGCAGAAGAAATTATTTACCATAACACAAACTGAGCCATGCAGCAAATCTCTAGAGAAAGGATTTGAATACTTTAGAGCAGCTTTTGTAAGGTTAGAATGTACTTTTTTTCTGCAGTGTAAGTGTTAGACACTGCTAGAAAGTTTATCTTAGTAGAGAAGGATGGATGACCACACTTTACTATGCAAAGGGTCTAAAAACTTTATTGTAGAAATTGTTATGATTAAGCGCTCTTTAGCGTGAAACATATTATTGTCTGTGCCTGTCTTTGTGGAGTTGTGATCATGTTTTTTTGATGGATTTCTACAATAAAGTTTTTGGACCTTTTGCATGGTGCAGTGCAATCATCCATCTCTACTAGTGTCTCGGCTGCAAACCGGACCGGCACCTCCAGCGGGGAGGTCACAGGGGCAAGTGGAAGCGGACCAGTCTGGAGTGGTGGTACACTTAATTCAGAAGGTTTGTCTTATAAAGGATTAGAAAATGGTTACTTGCTTCAAATAATTTACCTGATATGTATAAGTGCAACACTTATACAACAATTACAGAACAGTATTTACCATAATTAGGGAGGAGCTTCAGGTTCAGGTCAAACATGAGTCAATTGTTCAATAAACAGAATATAATAAAATAAAAAGTAAAATGTGGTTCGAGAAAATGGTAACTAATGTGGCCATTAAGTGCTTGGCCCCACTTTCTTTTTTTTTTTTTTTGGTGTTATATTGTTTTTGTCTTTAGTTTTATGTTTTCATGTTTTTTTATTTTTTATTTTGTTAGGTTTAAAAAAAAAAAGGGGGGGGGTTGAGATTTAGTGTTTAGTAAAACTGCTTACATAATGTGCATGGAGTCACAACAATAGTTTGCAGCTGTCTTTTTTCAGTGAAATAATCACACTCTAATGTTGATAATGTTTATTACAAGCTGGCTGTGTATCTTCACAGTCTCGTCTCTTCAAAATGTGGCCTGGTACAAGTGCTTACAGAATCACTACTATATTTTGCTGCCTTCTAAAAAATAAAATAAATACACTTTAATGTTATATATACAGTGCCCTAAAAAAGTATCCATACCCCTTGACATTTTTTTATGTTACAACCAAAACCGTAAGTGGCAAATTATTGTGAAGTGGAAGAAAAATGATAATAGGAGAGGGGGAACAATTACTGTATTTATTGGCGTATAACACTCACTTTTTGACCCTGAAAATAGAGGGTAAACTGTGCCTGCGTGTTATACGCAGGGGGCTGTGGAAAGTTATTTTCCTGAAACTTCCCTCTTAAAGTTAGGGTGCGTGTTATATGCCGATAAATACGGTAGTTACCCATCAAATGGGAATGAGACAGAATTATTAGTTTAGGATTAAAGTTTTAAAAAAAAAGAAAATAATAACAAATAGTTTAAAATGATTGGTTACTTGCCTTATGCACGAGCCCTTTGACGGTTGAAGCCAGAGTGCCTATAAATAGGAGTGGACGACGGCAGTTTTCAGCAGAGCGGCGGTGACATCTCAGAAGACACTCCCTCCCTCCCACTCTTTGTCGTAGCTCAATGTTGTGTGGTTGGTTATGTCCCTTCGGGTGAAGGGGATGGTTTGTTGAAGATATATAGTTGTTTAGTTCGAGCTGTGATGGCTGAACTAATTTATGGATAAACATACTATTTAGAGTATTATTAAGTAAAGTTATGGTTATAATTATATTTATTATTAAATACCAACAATAAAAGAGCTACGGCCAATTAATACCAACAAATAGGTTTTTTAGTCTGGTGGTCATTATTTTAAGATATAGTAAATATTTCTGTATTCATTCCCAATGGTTTTCAAAAATATTTATATCTGAAAAGTGTGGCGTGCATTTGTATTTAGCCCCCTTTACTCTGATACCCCTAACTAAAATCTAGTGGAACCAATTGTCTTCAGAAGTAACCTAATTAGTAAATAGAGTCCACCTGTGTGTAATTTAATCTGAGTATAAATACAGCTGTTCTGTGAATCCCTCAGAGGTTTTCTAGAAAACCTTAGTGAACAAACAGCATCATAAAGTCCAAGGAACACAGCAGACAGGTCAGGGATAAAGTTGTGGAGAAGTATAAAGCAGGGTTAAGTTATAAAAAAATATCCCAAGCTTTGAACATCTCACGGAGTTTAATCCATCATCCGAAAATGGAAAGCGTATGGCACAACTGCAAACCTATGTACCAATACATGGCCGTCCACCTAAGATGACAGGCCGGGCAAGGAGAGCATTAATCAGAGAAGCAACCAAGAGACCCATGGTAACTCTGGAGGAGCTGCAGATATTCACAGCTCAGGTGGGAGAATCTATCCACAGGACAACTATAAAACCCTTTTCACACTGGGGTGGTTTGCAGGTGCTATTGCGCTAAAAATAGCGCCTGCAAACCGACCCTAAACAGCGGCTGCTGTTTCTCCAGTGTGAAAGCCCGAGGGCCCGGGCCAAAAGTCCTGCTAGCCGCATCTTTGGAGCGGTGAGAGGAGCTGTGTGTTTACCGCTCCTCCACCGCTCGTTCCCATTGAAAGCAATGGGAAACCGCGGCTATACCGCGGGCAATGCGCCTCTGCAGAGGCGCATTGCCGGCGGTATTAACCCTTTTCGGCCGCTAGTGGGGGTTAAAACCCGCACCACTAGCGGCGGAATACCTCTGCAGTTCTGACGGTATAGCGCCGCTAAAAATAGCGGCGCTATACCGCCAGTGCACCTCCCGCCCCAATATGAAAGGAGCCTTAGTTATGCGTTCCACAAATATGGCCTTTATAGGAGAGAGACAAAAAGAAAGCAATTGTTAAAAGAAAGCCATAAGTAGTCCTGTTTGCAGTTTGCAAGAAGCCATGTGGGGGACACAGCAAACATGTGGAAAAGGGTGCTCTGGTCAGATGAAACCAAAATTGCATTTTTTGGCCTAAAAGCAAAACGCTATGTGTGACTAAAAACTAACACTGCACATCACCCTGAACACACCATCCTCACCGTGAAACAAGGTGGTTGCGGCATCATGTTGTGGGGATGCTTTTCTTCGCCAGGGACAGGGAAGCTGGTCAAGGTTCATGGGAAGATGAATGGAGCCAAATAGAGGGCAATCTTGGAAGAAAACCTGTTAAGCCTCGTACACATGATCGGATTTTCCGACAACAAATGTGTGATGGCAGGGTTTTGTCAGATAATCCGACCGTTTGTACGCTCCATCGGACAATTGTTGTTGGAATTTCCGACAACAAAGGTTTTATAGCATGCTTTCAAATTTTTCGACAACAAATGTGTCTTGTCAGATTAACATTAGCAGAAGTTGCCCAAAGGGTGGTGCAAAAGAGCTGAAAAACCACGTAGTTTCGTATTTATTGGCTGAGAAAGTTTTGCCGTCTGTATGCAGAAGAAGTTCACAGCCAACGCCCTTCACACAAAATTCCACGGATTTGTCCGATGGAAATCCGATCGTGTGTATGAGGCTTTAGAATGGCTCAGTCAACGTCCAGACCTCAATCCAATTGTGAATCTGTGGAAAGACTGTGGAAAATTGCTGTTCACAGACGCTCGCCATCAAATCTGACAGAGCTTGAGCTATTTTACTAAGAAGAATGGGCAGAAATGTCACTCTCTAGATGTGCAAAGACACATCCCCAAAAAGACTTGCAGCTGTAATTGCAGCAAAAAGTGGTTCTACAAAGTACTGACTCAGGGGGGCTGAACACAAATGCATGCCACACTTTTCAGATATTTATTTGTAAAACATTTTGAAAACCATTTATAATTTCCCTTCCACTTCACAATTATGTGCCACTTTGTGTTGGTCTATCGCATAAAATCCCAATAAAATACATTTACGTTTTTGGTTGTAACATGACACAATTTGGAAAATTTCAAGGGGTATGAACACTTTTTCAAGGCACTGTAGATCAGTGGTCATTAGGAATGAGCCGAACACCCCCCGGTTCGGTTCGCACCAGAACCTGCGAACGGACCGAAAGTTCGCGCGAACGTTAGAACCCTATTAAATACAATGGACGCGAACGTTCGAAATGTAAAGTGCTAATTATAACGGCTAATATGCATGTTATTGTCCTAAAAAGGGTTTGGGGACCCGGGTTCTGCCCCAGGGGACATGTATCAATGCAAAAAGAAGTTTTAAAAACGGCCGTCTTTTATGGAGCAGTCATTTTAATGATGCATAAAGTGAAAAAAAAAAAGGAAATATTCCTTTAAATATCGTACCTGGGGGGTGTCTAAAGTATGCCTGTGAAGTGGCATGTGTTTCCCGTGTTTAGAACTGTCCCTGCACAAAATGACATATGTAAAGGAAAAAAAGCCATTTAAAACTGCTTGCGGCTTTAATGTCATGTCTTGCCCTGGCAATATGGATGAAAATCTTTGAGAAAAATGGCATGGCTATCCCATGATTTTGGAAAAGTGGGTTTTTTATTGAAACAAGGATTGGAGATAAAGCATCAGTAGAGAGGAGACACCTTTTTCCTATATTAACTCTTACAGGAGAGAATTTAACTTCCAAGGGGTAGATTTCCTCTCACTTCCTGTTGTCTCCTTCCGTTTGCAAGTAGGAGTCGTTTGTAAGTTGGATGTTTAAAAGTAGGGGCCTGCCGTATATACTCTGCAGAAATTTGCCCCTTAGGTGTTGGTGTTGCCACAACACTGTGAGCCCTCACAGTTACTCTTGGTGGGCGCTGGAACGCCCTGCTGTGAACCATTATATCAGGAATTGTAATTACATGCCATTGTTGAACAGCACTGCAACCCCTCACAGATACTGTTATTGGAGCACAGCAATGAGCCCTGTTGCAAAGTATTGCATAAAAAATTGTAATTACACGCTCCTGTTAAACAGGGGCTGAAAAATTGGGCCTTAGGCACTGGTGCTGGTGCCACGACACTGCAACCTCTCCCAGATACTCTAGTTGGAGTGCAGGAATAAGCCCTGCTGCAAAGAATTGCATAAAAAATTGTAATTACATGCCCCTGTTAAACAGGGGCTGAAAAATTGGGCCTTAGCCACTGGTGGCGGCACCCAGAAACAAAAATGTTCTTCCAAGCTATCATCAGGATCATTGAGGAGGAAGAGGATAGTCAGTCAACATAACATGACAGTCACTCAGCATCAGCATAGGCAGTCTTGAAGGGATGTGACATTTCAAAATAAATTATTCTGTTACATCAGCTTCAGGTGCCTGGTAGCTGGTGGTGATCCAAGACTGATTCATCTTTATGAAGGTCAGTCTATCAACCGAGTCGGTGGACAGGCGCACCCTGTGATCGGTGACAAAGCCTCCAGCAGCACTGAATGTGCGTTCCGAAAGAACGCTGGATGCAGGACAGGCCAGTAGCTCAATTGCATTCTGTGCAAGCTCTGGCCAGTGATCCATCCTCAAGACCCAGTAAGCCAGAGGATTTTCGGTGGGAAAGGTGTCCAAGTCTGACCTTGCCCCTAGGTATTCCTGCACCATGTATATCAGACGCTGGCGATGGTTGCTGGAACCGATCATACCTTGGGGCTGCGGACTAAAAAATTGTCTGAGCGCATCGGTCAGACGGCCACCTTCTCCACCGCTCCTTCTGCTACTGACCGAAGCCTCAGCAACTCGTTGTCCAGGACCAGGAGTTTGTAACCTCCCAGTCTCTGGGAACGCATTGCACAGACCTTTCTGCAAGGCCTCCCGGAGATGTCTCATCCTCTGCTCCCTCTGCGACGGCAAGATAAGGTCTGCAACCTCACCCTTGTACCGTGGATCAAGGAGAGTGGCCAGCCAGTAATGGTCCCTCTCCTTGATCCGAAGAATACGAGGATCCTTCCGCAGACTTTGCAGGATCAGGGAGGCCATGCAGCGTAGGTTAGCTGAGGCATTCGGTCCGAAGTCCTCTGGGTCACTAAGGACGACATGATCCGCAGCCACCTCCTCCCAGCCACGTACAAGTCCACGGGTTTCTTGGGACTGTAAATCATCCCTAAAAGACTGCACTGTTGATGCTGAGTGCCAGGCACTCCACCTCCATGCTGACACAATCCTCCTCCTCGTCCTCTTCCTGTGTGATGGGTGGGACAGAAGGAACACTGTCTGGGTAAAGGGGGCCTTGAGAGGCAAGGAAGTCCTCCTCTTCCTGCCTCTGTTCTGCCTCAAGTGCCCTGTCCATTATTCCATGCAGCGTATGCTCCAACAGGTGGACAAGAGGTACAGTGTCACTGATGCATGCACTGTCACTGCTCACCGTCTTCGTGGCCTCCTCAAATGGTGCCAGGACAGTGCATGCATCCCTGATCATGCCCCACTGGCGTGGTGAAAAAAACCAGAGCTCCCCTGACCCTGTCCTGGTGCCGTAGTCGTACAGGTACTCATTGATGGCCCTCTGCTGCGTGTGCAACCGCTGCAGCATGGCCAACGTTGAGTTCCACCTGGTGGGCATGTCACATATAAGGCGGTTCTTGGGCAGGTTAAACTCCTTTTGCAGCTCAGCCAGCCGAGCACTGGCATTATATGATCTGCGGAAATGCACACAGACTTTCCTGGCCTGCCTCAGGACATCCTGTAAGCCCAGGTACCTGCCAAAGAACCGATGCACCACCAGGTTAAGGACGACGTGAGCCACACAGGGCACATGGGTCAGTTGTCCCTGTCAGAGGGCGGAGAGGAGGTTGGTGCCATTGTCACAAACCACCATTCCTGGCTTAAGCTGGCGTGGCGTCAACCACCTCTCGGCCTGCCCCTGCAGAGCTGACAGAACTTCTGCCCCAGTGTGGCTCCTGTCCCCCAAACGCACCAGCGCAAGCAAGGCATGGCATCTTTTTGCCTGCGTACTTGCGTAGCCCCTTGAACGCCTACGGAGCACCGCTGGTTCCGAGGACAAAGCACAGGAAGAGGCCATGGAGGAAGAAGAAGAGGAGGGGGTGGAGGAGAGAGGTGTGTCACAACCAGTAGTAGCATTTTGGAGGCGTGGCGGCGGAACAACCTCCAACACTACTGCACCTTGTCCTGCATCCTTCCCAGCTGCCAAAAGAGTGACCCAATGGGCCGTGAAAGAAAGGTAACGTCCCTGTCCATGCCTGCTGGACCATGAGTCAGCGGTAATATGCACCTTACCGCTGATCGCCCTGTCCAGCGAGGCATGGACATTGCCTTCCACATGCCGGTAGAGAGCCGGAATCGCCTTTTGTGAGAAAAAGTGGCGTTTGGGAACTTGCCACTGAGGAACCGCACATAGCACAAACTCACGGAAGGGGGCCGAGTCTACCAACAGAAAAGGCAGCAGTTGAAGTGCTAGCAATTTGGATGGCTGGGAGTGAACTTCTTTTGACGGTCCAGAAGCTGGGGCAGGAAAATTTGCCTGCTACAATCGGATGTCGGTGTACTGCTAGCAGAGTGCCCGCAAGTACTTGGCTGTGACACACCTAATTCTACACCTTCATTCCTCTCAGTGCAGGTTTCAGAGAGGACTGAATGTATAGTGGGGTTGGAGATCCCAGCTGATGAGGAGCAAGGAGAGGTCCGCTTTGTTCTTTGGTGTGGGTCTTTTAGGTGTGCTTGCCAACGAACTGCATAGCAGGTCGACATATGTCTGATCAAGCATGTGGTGCCCAAGCGGGTGATGTTTTGGCCACGCGAGATACGTTTGAGACATATGTTGCAAATAGCAGCGGTGCGATCTGATGCACTTGACTCAAAAAAGGCCCACACCAAAGAACTTTTGGAATAACACGCAGAGGCAGCGCCCTGCACAGGCGGAGCTCTGCGGTGTGATTCAGTCGGTGTGCTGCCCTTACGCTGGCCCCCGGAGGGCATCCTGCCTTGTTGGAGATGTGCCTCCTTCTCCTCCTCCTCTCTCCTATCAGGCACCCACGTGTAGTCAGTGACCTCATCATCCTCTCCCTCTTGATCACTGGAGCAAACCTGGCAGTATTCTGCAGCTGCTGGAACATGACTGCCAGATTGCTGTCCTTCTTGAGCATCCCCTCTCTCTGCGGTCATGCTACTGCCTTCCTCTAGCTGGGTATCATCATCAGACCCTTCAAAACGCTGGGCATCCTCCTGGAGCATGTACCCAACACTGTGCTCAAACAGTTCAGGGGACTCCTCAGGAGGACATGGTGGGTCTAGGGAAGGAGTGACTGATGATGACATTGATACGAGGGAAGGGGACGCATTGGCAGCTGCTTTGCCAGTACCCTGAGCCTGGGTGAGAGAGGATGAGGAGGATAAGGAGGGCTTGGTCATCCACTCTACCAAGTCTTCAGCATGATGCGGCTCAACACGTCCAGCTGCCGAAAATAAGGACAAGCGTGTCCCATGGCCACGTGCTGATGACAATGCACCGCGTCCATGACCAGCACTGTTGCCCCCAGACACAGAGCCTGCTTGCCCTCTTTTTTTGGCTCGTGACTGTCTGCCTCTCCTTGTTGGCCTTCCAGACATTCTAATGGCCTGCAGGGAGATAGGAAAACCAGCAATACAGGGTAGCTTCAGGTGTATACTGTGCAGGAGGCACCTACACCCACTGTAACTGCTTGAAGATGCCTGTCTGTGCTACACAACAGAACAACACCACGAGAAATAAGGAGTAGCGTATACTGTGCAGGAGGCACCTACACCCACTGTAACTGCTTGCAGATGCCTGTCTGTGTTTCACAACAGAACAACACCACAAGCAATAAGGGGTAGCGTATACTGTGCAGGAGGCACCTACACCCACTGTAACTACTTGCAGATGCCTGTCTGTGTTACACAACAGGACAACATCACGAGCAATAAGGGGTAGTGTATACTGTGCAGGAGGCACCTACACCCACTGTAACTGCTTGCAGATGCCTGTTAGTGTTACACAAAAGAAATACACCAGCAATACGGGGTAGCTTCAGGTGTATACTGTGCAGGAGGCACCTACACCCACTGTAACTGCTTGCAGATGCTTTTCTGTGTTACACAACAGAACAACACCACGAGCAATAAGGGGTAGCGTATACTGTGCAGGAGGCACCTACACCCACTGTAACTGCTTGCAGATGCCTGTCTGTGTTACACAACAGAACAACACCAAGAGCAATAAGGGGTAGCGTATACTGTGCAGGAAGCACCCACACCCACTGTAACTGCTTGCAGATACCTGTCTGTGTTACACAACAGAACAACACCACGAGCAATAAGGGGTAGCTTCAGTTGTATACTGTGCAGGAGGTTTAGCAAATAATAACACTGACACTGTCCCTGCCTAGCCTTCTCTCTCCCAGCACGCCAACACACTGTAAATGCACAAGGTTTAGCAAAGAATATCACTGACACTGTCCCTGCCTATCCTTCTCTCTCCCTGCACGCCAACACACTGTAAATGCACAAGGTTTAGCAAAGAATATCACTGACACTGTCCCTGCCTATCCTTCTCTCTCCCTGCACGCCAACACACTGTAAATACACAAGGTTTAGCAAAGAATATCACTGACACTGTCCCTGCCTATCCTTCTCTCTCCCTGCACGCCAACACACTGTAAATGCACAAGGTTTATCAAAGAATATCACTGACACTGTCCCTGCCTATCCTTCTCTCTCCCTGCACGCCAACACACTGTAAATGCACAAGATTTATCAAAGAATATCACTGACACTGTCCCTGCCTATCCTTCTCTCTCCCTGCACGCCAACACACTGTAAATGCACAAGGTTTATCAAAGAATATCACTGACATTGTCCCTGCCTATCCTTCTCTCTCCCTGCACGCCAACACACTACACAAGGCCACCGCGCTGGCGGCCTTTCATAGTGTGGGGCGTGTACTAAACCCCCTTGAGCTATAATTGGCCACAGGCATCCTGCCTATGGCCAATTATGGCTCTCCTCGCTGCCGGCGCTGTGATTGGCCAAGCATGCGGGGTCACAGTGCATGCTTGGCCAATCACAGCGCCGGCAATGCACTGCGATGGCGCAGTATATTGTGGGCCGTTTGCGTCACGCGAATTTGGCGCAAACGGTCCACAAAGTTCTGGTTTCGCCGAACAGGCGAACAGCCGATGTTCAGGTCGAACATGCGTTTGACTCGAACACCAAGCTCATCCCTAGTGGTCATCAACCCTGTCCTCAGGGCCCACTAACAGGCCAGATTTATGTATTACCTTGGGGAGATGCAGACTAGATTACTGCAATCACTGAGCAGCAAATGATATCACCTGTGATGTATTTCAGTTATCTTGCAAACCTGGCCTGTTAGTGGGCCCTGAGGACAGGGTTGATGACCACTGCTGTAGATTATGAGGAAGTAAGTGAAAAAAATGAATAGAGGATTGCCAGTGGATGTAGTTTATCTAGATTTTACTATCTATACGCTGATGACACCTAAATCTGTCTACTCCCCACCTCACTCTCCTCTCACATTTCTAACTAACATATCAGCATGGATGTCGCACCACCTCCTTAAACAAATCTCTCTAAAACTGAGCTGGTAATATTCCCCCCCGCCAGTGCCCCCCTCCATCACTTTTTCATCAAAATCAATAATACAACCATCAATCCCTCCTCTCATGCCAGGGTACTAGGTGTAATCTTAGACTCTGACCTGTCCTTTCAGCCCCAAATTCAATCGTTGTCAAAAGCTTGTATATTTCACCTCCGTAACATCTCTAAAATGTGCCCCTTTTTAACAAATGAAACCAGCAAGCTACTCATTCACTCCCTTGTTATCTCTCGCCTTGATTTTGCAACTCCCTTCTCATTGGTTTACCTCTCTATAGGCTCCTCTTCAGTCCATCATGATTGCTGCTGCCAGACTTATCCACCTTACCAACTGCTCAGTGTCTGCCACCCCTCTCTGCTAATTCCTACACTGAATCCCTATCGCCCAGCGAATTAAATTCAAAATTCTAACCACAACATACAAAGCCCGGAGTTACATCACCAATCTTGTCTCCAAATATCACCCAAACTATCCTCCCCACTCCTCTGAACACCTCCTACTCTCAAGCCTCCTCCTACTCTCAAGCATCTCCTCCTTCAATGCACCTCTCCAGGATTTCTCCAGAGCCTCTTCCATCCTCTGGAACTCTCTACGTCAACCTGTCTGGCTATCTCCTACTCTAGCTGCCTTCATGCAATCCCTGAAAATTCCTCTCTTCAGGGAAGCCTATCACACCTACAAGTTTCCAACTAACCTTTTACCACTTCCATCAGCTCATTCCCCACAGATACAACCTTTTGTATCACCTGCCCCACCCTATTAGATTGTAAGCTCTTCTGAGCACGGCCCTCTTGTATTTTATTGTATTGTAACTGTATTTTCTCCCTTTTATATTGTAAAGCACTGCATAAACTGTTGGCGCTATATAAATTCTGTATAATAATAATAATTTTGCCTAAAGCGGAGTTCCGCTTATATGCTTCCTCCCCCCTCCAGTGTCACATTTGGCACCTTTCAGGCGGAGGGGGAACGAGGACCCGTTTTTGACAGATCCCTTTCCCCACTTCCGGGAGATGGCCCCCCTCCTCCTTTCACCGCCGCTGGGCCAATTAGAAAGCGAAGCACACTTAGCGCATGCACAGTAGGGAACCAGCAGTGAAGCTAAAAAGGCTTCACTGCTTGGTTCCCTCACCAGGAATGGTGGCGGCAGCACCCAGGAGATGTTTCGAAGATCAGCTGGGGTGCCGACATTGCGGGCTCCCTGGACAGGTAAGTGTCCTAATATTATAACTGGACCTTCTCTTTAAGTAATTGAATCTTTAAAATAAGGTCTTTTGAGTGCGCATGCACGCAGCCTCAAGGACGAACGTGCTCTGAACGAGCTCCGCACACCACTGGCCCAAAGCAACTATAATCAGTGGCAAGGATTCGAACAGACCCCTGAATCCAGCCGGATTGTCATCCCTATTGGGTGATGCAGCAACGGGCGTCAGGTCACCTAAAATGAGGGCCCTATAAACAGGGAAATCGGAGCCGAGCAGCACACCCCTCTCCCGGGCAGATGCGTACCCCTAAGAAGCGTCAGAGCAGGGAGAATCACGAGGTGGCCCAGGCCCATCCAGGACACAAAAAACTCAGCTAATAGACAACAGCCTGGGCCTACATGAGACCCCTTCTCCTCCCAGTTGTCAGGAGTTTAGGAGGCAGAGCAGCAGGGTGAGTCCTTTTCATTACCCCATCGACTGGAACTCCTGTGGGCACACATGAACCTGCTAAATCCCCAGTGTCCTATATGGATAGAAACATGGCAGAGATGGCAGACCTAATGTTTAGCCAACCAAGCCCTGATAGGGACCCACCTGCACCACAGCCAGCACCTTATGCAGGGGATAAGGTTATTAGCTTGCTTCTTTGCGCTGCTTCAACAAGAGCTTTCCAAAGCTTGTGCCACTTATCACTTTTTATACGTGTTTTTAGCATATACTGATAAGTATATATGCATAGCCCCACGTAGAAAACAATCCCAATTTTTTTAACCATTTAATTTTTACATTTAAAATTGTTATGATATATATATATTTTTTTATATATTATTCCATTTTGATATGCAATTCATTTAATTATTTATTTTTTAGCATCATTATTTGATATTTATATATAGTTAATTTTTTATATATATACATATAATAATTTCTTATTTCAATAGTTTATTTTTCTTCTCAATCATGTCTATGGATTAATTATTCAGATTCTCTTGAATTAATGTGCTGAATTTAAAATGTATTTTTAGGACGGCACCTCCACAGCCCCATGGCTTGTCTTACATCCTCCTGGTCACATCCACTGGCGCTGTGGTTCCCACGACGGCAACACCTGCCTGCTGAGTGGCCACATGGTACAGATCCATCGCCCAGGAAACTACTCTGAGGATTACCAGCCAGACACATCTTGGACCTTTCCTGTTGGATAACAGTAAGAAGGCTTAGCCACTGTGGTTGTTTTTATACATCTGACACTTGTCCTAGGTGAAGCTTTTTTAATATGTACTTACTTGAATAAACTTATTGTTTTATAGAAGTTTATGTGTTATCGGGCTATCCATCACGTCCCATCTATTCACAGACCAATACATCTGGATCTAAGTGCTGAATTGGAACTATTTTTGCTATCCAAGGTATAGGCGAAAGATTTGACATAATTGAATCCAATGTGGACAGCATAGTTGCATGGGTTACCCAACACTCCACCATGATCTCAGAGCTCCAGAACAGATTAGAGGAGGCCTATGCAAAAATTGAGGATCTGGAAAACCGGTCCCGCCGTTACAACGTGCGCATTAGAGGACTCCCAGAAACTCATACTGATTTGGAAGGGGTCGTTCGGGAGGTAATGAAAGAACTGATTCCAGATATATCCCCACATTAGATGGAAATTGATAGACTCCTTCACACCCTGACTGCCCCCAGGTCAGACAGCCTGCCATGGGACATAATAGTTAAGCCACACTATTATTGCACAAAGGAGAATATGTTTGCAGCTAGAAACAGACAGGACCTGTCCCTGTTTGATGCATCTATCCAGCTTTTTATGGATCTAGCCCCATCTACAGTACAGAAACTGACAAAAATTAAGCCTTTATTACAGCAGCTAATGAACCAACAGATAAAGTACAGATGGGCATTCCCGTTTAAATGATCATTTCTATATAAAGGAAAACCTCACTTATTTTCTACATTTCAAGTCAGAGAAGATTTACTGTTGGAATTGGGGATAATTTCTTGTGAATCCAAGACCGCCTTATCTCACTATCCGACGAACCGCCCTCTTTCGCTATTATAGTTGGAGCAACAAGCATCCTCAGCTAGGAGATCTTCCCCAATCACCTTGTCATGGGTTATGAAGAAGAAAAATAATACATTTAATATTTACTGGCAAAAATGTGAGATTCGCTTAGATGAACTATGAATGGTCCATTTGTCCTTTTGGGGACCTTTCAGAAAAAAAAAGAAAAAACAAAGACACCTGAGCTCATGTTTGCCAAGTCTCCAATACATTAGCTATCTGTAAACGTTTACAAGCAGATGTTGGAACAGAGATTTGCCTGAAACAATAGGGTCTCTTGTCACAGAAACCAGAAAAACAGTTTACCTGCCCTTGTCGAATGGTCAAGGAGAGCAACGCACATATATGGCTAAATCTGATCACACTTGCAAACCTGGCCTGTTAGTGGGCCCTGAGGACAGGGTTGATGACCACTGCTGTAGATTATGAGGAAGTAAGTGAAAAAAATGAATAGAGGATTGCCAGTGGATGTAGTTTATCTAGATTTTACTATCTATACGCTGATGACACCTAAATCTGTCTACTCCCCACCTCACTCTCCTCTCACATTTCTAACTAACATATCAGCATGGATGTCGCACCACTTCCTTAAACAAATCTCTCTAAAACTGAGCTGGTAATATTCCCCCCCGCCAGTGCCCCCCTCCATCACTTTTTCATCAAAATCAATAATACAACGATCAATCCCTCCTCTCATGCCAGGGTACTAGGTGTAATCTTAGACTCTGACCTGTCCTTTCAGCCCCAAATTCAATCGTTGTCAAAAGCTTGTATATTTCACCTCCGTAACATCTCTAAAATGTGCCCCTTTTTAACAAATGAAACCAACAAGCTACTCATTCACTCCCTTGTTATCTCTCGCCTTGATTTTGCAACTCTCTTCTCATTGGTTTACCTCTCTATAGGCTCCTCTTCAGTCCATCATGATTGCTGCTGCCAGACTTATCCACCTTACCAACTGCTCAGTGTCTGCCACCCCTCTCTGCTAATTCCTACACTGACTCCCTATCGCCCAGCAAATTAAATTCAAAATTCTAACCACAACATACAAAGCCCGGAGTTACATCACCAAACTTGTCTCCAAAAATCACCCAAACTATCCTCTCCACTCCTCTGAACACCTCCTACTCTCAAGCTTCCTCCTACTCTCAAGCATCTCCTCCTTCAATGCACCTCTCCAGGATTTCTCCAGAGCCTCTTCCATCCTCTGGAACTCTCTACGTCAACCTGTCTGGCTATCTCCTACTCTAGCTGCCTTCATGCAATCCCTGAAAATTCATCTCTTCAGGGAAGCCTATCACACCTACAAGTTTCCAACTAACCTTTTACCACTTCCATCAGCTCATTCCCCACAGATATAACCTTTTGTATCACCTGCCCCACCCTATTAGATTGTAAGCTCTTCTGAGCACGGCCCTCTTGTATTTTATTGTATTATAACTGTATTTTCTCCCTTTTATATTGTAAAGCACTGCATAAACTGTTGGCGCTATATAAATTCTGTATAATAATAATAATTTTGCCTAAAGCGGAGTTCCGCTTATATGCTTCCTCCCCCCTCCAGTGTCACATTTGGCACCTTTCAGGCGGAGGGGGAACGAGGACCCGTTTTTGACAGATCCCTTTCCCCACTTCCGGGAGATGGCCCCCCTCCTCCTTTCACCGCCGCTGGGCCAATTAGAAAGCGAAGCGCACTTAGCGCATGCACAGTAGGGAACCAGCAGTGAAGCTAAAAAGGCTTCACTGCTTGGTTCCCTTACCAGGAATGGTGGCGGCAGCACCCAGGAGATGTTTCGAAGATCGGCTGGGGTGCCGACATTGCGGGCTCCCTGGAAAGGTAAGTGTCCTAATATTATAACTGGACCTTCTCTTTAAGTAATTGAATCTTTAAAATAAGGTCTTTTGAGTGCGCATGCACGCAGCCTCAAGGACGAACGTGCTCTGAACGAGCTCCGCACACCACTGGCCCAAAGCAACTATAATCAGTGGCAAGGATTCGAACAGACCCCCGAATCCAGCCGGATTGTCATCCCTATTGGGTGATGCAGCAACGGGCGTCAGGTCACCTAAAATGAGGGCCCTATAAACAGGGAAATCGGAGCCGAGCAGCACGCCCCTCTCCCGGGCAGATGCGTACCCCTAAGAAGCGTCAGAGCAGGGAGAATCACGAGGTGGCCCAGGCCCATCCAGGACACAAAAAACTCAGCTAATAGACAACAGCCTGGGCCTACATGAGACCCCTTCTCCTCCCAGTTGTCAGGAGTTTAGGAGGCAGAGCAGCAGGGTGAGTCCTTTTCATTACCCCATCGACTGGAACTCCTGTGGGCACACATGAACCTGCTAAATCCCCAGTGTCCTATATGGATAGAAACATGGCAGAGATGGCAGACCTAATGTTTAGCCAACCAAGCCCTGATAGGGACCCACCTGCACCACAGCCAGCACCTTATGCAGGGGATAAGGTTATTAGCTTGCTTCTTTGCGCTGCTTCAACAAGAGCTTTCCAAAGCTTGTGCCACTTATCACTTTTTATACGTGTTTTTAGCATATACTGATAAGTATATATGCATAGCCCCACGTAGAAAACAATCCCAATTTTTTTAACCATTTAATTTTTACATTTAAAATTGTTATGATATATATATTTTTTTTTATATATTATTCCATTTTGATATGCAATTCATTTAATTATTTATTTTTTATCATCGATATTTGATATTTATATATAGTTAATTTTTTTTATATATACATATAATAATTTTTATTTCAATAGTTTATTTTTCTTCTCAATCATGTCTATGGATTAATTATTCAGATTCTCTTGAATTAATGTGCTGAATTTAAAATGTATTTTTAGGACGGCACCTCCACAGCCCCATGGCTTGTCTTACATCCTCCTGGTCACATCCACTGGCGCTGTGGTTCCCACGACGGCAACACCTGCCTGCTGAGTGGCCACATGGTACAGATCCATCGCCCAGGAAACTAGTCTGAGGATTACCAGCCAGACACATCTTGGACCTTTCCTGTTGGATAACAGTAAGAAGGCTTAGCCACTGTGGTTGTTTTTATACATCTGACACTTTTCCTTGGTGAAGCTTTTTTAATATGTACTTACTTGAATAAACGTATTGTTTTATAGAAGTTTATGTGTTATCGGGCTATCCATCACGTCCCATCTATTCATAGACCAATACATCTGGATCTAAGTGCTGAATTGGAACTATTTTTGCTATCCAAGGTATAGGCGAAAGATTTGACATAATTGAATCCAATGTGGACAGCATAGTTGCAGGGGTTAACCAACACTCCACCATGATCTCAGAGCTCCAGAACAGATTAGAGGAGGCCTATGCAAAAATTGAGGATCTGGAAAACCGGTCCCGCCGTTACAACGTGCGCATTAGAGGACTCCCAGAAACTCATACTGATTTGGAAGGGGTCATTCGGGAAGTAATGAAAGAACTGATTCCAGATATATCCCCACATTAGATGGAAATTGATAGACTCCTTCACACCCTGACTACCCCCAGGTCAGACAGCCTGCCATGGGACATAATAGTTAAGCCACACTATTATTGCACAAAGGAGAATATGATGTTTGCAGCTAGAAACAGACAGGACCTGTCCCTGTTTGATGCATCTATCCAGCTTTTTATGGATCTAGCCCCATCTACAGTACAGAAACTGACAAAAATTAAGCCTTTATTACAGCAGCTAATGAACCAACAGATAAAGTACAGATGGGCATTCCCGTTTAAATGATCATTTCTATATAAAGGAAAACCTCACTTATTTTCTA
Source organism: Rana muscosa (assembly GCA_029206835.1). NCBI lineage: Eukaryota > Metazoa > Chordata > Amphibia > Anura > Ranidae > Rana > Rana muscosa. Next base: position 932,184,099 of record CM055116.1, read on the forward strand.
CATTTCAAGTCGGAGAAGATTTACTGTTGGAATTGGGGATAATTTCTTGTGAATCCAAGACCGCCTTATCTCACTATCCGACGAACCGCCCTCTTTCGCTATTATAGTTGGAGCAACGAGCATCCTCAGCTAGGAGATCTTCCCCAATCACCTTGTCATGGGTTATGAAGAAGAAAAATAATACATTTAATATTTACTGGCAAAAATGTGAGATTCGCTTAGATGAACTATGAATGGTCCATTTGTCCTTTTGGGGACCTTTCAGAAAAAAAAAGAAAAAACAAAGACACCTGAGCTCATGTTTGCCAAGTCTCCAATACATTAGCTATCTGTAAACGTTTACAAGCAGATGTTGGAACAGAGATTTGCCTGAAACAATAGGGTCTCTTGTCACAGAAACCAGAAAAACAGTTTACCTGCCCTTGTCGAATGGTCAAGGAGAGCAACGCACATATATGGCTAAATCTGATCACACATAGAAATTACTAGTGACTAACAGTCTAAACCAGAACAAATAACCCCATTTTGAAGTAGATTTTAGTAGAAGGCCCAATGTTGATTCTAGCTGTTCTACAGACAATGGATGATGTTGGTCAAGGAGTATTGATAAAAAGAATTTGTTGGTACAGCTGAACTAGTCTCCTGTCTTCAGGAGAAGACAGCCTAAAGTCCGATTTTAACAACCAGAGAAACATCCAAGTGTTGTATAATTCTTCTTATATATCTGTATATATAGATATATGACCATAAGTGATGCATATGCTACTTCTCAGACATTTTAAGAAAACCTCTGTATACATGTTGCATTATAAATACACATTATATAATATATTAACTTAAAGAGATAGACTCAAAACACATGTGAGACACCTGGTGGTTGAAGGTGATATTACCTTAAAATCATCGCTCTCCTGGAAAGGGGTGGTGAGAATCAGGGCAGTTAACTCCCATATTTGCAACCAACCAATGAATTAGGGACACATACCTTTTGGGCAGAACTTAGTATAATTTTTATAATCTTATTGTCTGAGAAAATACTTACCGTATTTTTCGGACCATAAGACGCACTTTTTTCCCCAAAAAATATGGGGGAAAATGTCTCTGCGTCTTATGGAGCGAATGTGCATCAGGCATCGCCCCCTGCCGCCGGCAGCAACGCCCCCGCCACTGCCAGGAACGCCCCCTGCCACTGCCGGCAACGCCCCCCTCTCAGTGCTGTGTTTTGACCTAGGCATGAAAAAAAGTCAAGCCCCCACCCATCTTCCCGTGGCCGCCTCCCGCACAAATGCAGCGGCACTTGCAGGGGCGGACTGACCGGAATCGACAGAACACCTGCGCTGTTTCACATTTCACACACTGAACGCTGCTTAGCGATGGGCGACGAGCGCCCTGTGATTGGCCGAATGGGGTCATGTGGGGGCTGCCGACATGGGCATCTGCGATTGGCCCCAGTGGTGGATGTGGAGGCGGGACTGGTTTGTGAGTGACCGTGGTGTTCCTTCAGATATAGCGACCAGAACAGCTGCACGTGTGAGTCCCGCCTCTCTGCCTGGCACTCTGTGTGTCTCCTGAGGTCTCCCGCTGATCACTCTGTCAGCCCCCCTTCCCCTCTGTCTATCAGCCCACCTCTGTCAGCCCCCCCTCTCTATCAGCGCCCCTCCCCCTTTGTCAGTCAGCCCACCTCTGTCAGTCCCCCACTCTATCAACCCCCCTATCCCTCTGTCAGTCAGCCCCGCCTCTCTATCAGCCCCCACTCTCTATCAGTGCCCCCCTATCTGTCAGCCCCCTTCCCCCTCTGTCAGTCAGACCACCTCTCTGTCAGCTACTCCCTCTCTGTCAGCCACCCCCCCTGTCAGTCACCCCACCTCTGTCAGCCCACCTCTCTTAGCCCACCCCTCTGTCAGCCACAGCAGGGTGCATTGTGCCAGCCACCCACTCACTGACTCACAGTAGGGAGCCAGACCAGCCACCCACAGCAGGGTGCACTGTGCCACCCACCTGACTCTCAGCATGGAGAGTTAAGGTAAGAGGAGCGCTACAATGGTCGGGCTGCATTTCTTTGGCAATGGTCGGGCTGCATTTCTTTGGCAATGGTCGGGCTGCATTTCTTTGGCAATGATCGGGCTGCATTTCTTTGGCAATGGTCGGGCTGCATTTCTTTGGCAATGGTCTGGCTGCATTTCTTTGGCAATGGTCAGGCTGCATTTCTTTGGCAATGGTCAGGCTGCATTTCTTTGGCAATGGTCAGGCTGCATTTCATGGGCACTGGTAAATATTTTAGTACACCATTTGGTTAAAAATGTTTTTTTTTCTTGTTTTCCTCCTCTAAAACCTAGGTGCGTCTTATGGTCAGGTGCGTCTTATAGAGCGAAAAATACGGTAAGACAAGAAAAGTAAGATGACGAGAGAGACTCACTCCCACAGGGAGACACTGAGGGGGGGACACTCACTCAGGGACACATGCACCATGCATGAAGACATATCTTTACATTCATGGAGATTCCTAGACACTTGATACCTGAAAGCCACGGCAGCCATCTTAACTATGGTCAACAGCCAGTAGGAAATAGCCATTTTGGAATGGGTAATTATGTTATTTTGAAGTATTGAATATTCTGCAATTATGATTTTTTCTCATTAATCAATAACCGCTGGTAGATTTTTCTCTAAAGATTCAATTTTTCATTATCTTTCTCTTTGTGCATTGTTCCAATTTTAGTGACAAAACAAACGTCCAATTTATTTCACATTGTGAACCACTTACTTACCTGCAGTATAGTAACGGTTGAACGTGTGAAATACAGACGTTCTGTTTAATTGTCATTTACACAAGGTTATTGATTATGCCGAGAAGTTATCATGGTGGCATTATGTCAAAGGGACTGCATGCCCATTTTCCGGGTATTTTTATTGATTTTCAAGTCGTTCATGTAACGCAATTGGTATTTTAATTTCATGTCAATATACATTTTTTGTCAACCAATAAAAGTAACTATTTTGTATGATCACATGTCTCTGTGAATAAGTTTCAGATGCATAGACAGTGTCATATAGATTATCTTGTATCTTAAAGATATCTTCGTTAAAAATTACTCAATAATAATAACTGTGCGGGCAAACTGTCCTTAAAAAAGCACAACAACCTGATTCCCTGATGGCTTCACATTCGCCTTACACAGGGGTGAAATCTATTTTTCCGTAGAGCAGGATTCGACCTGTTGCAGATAGTGGATTTGCCACTATCATACCCGTTTGACATTTCATGTTCAGTAAATGGCTGCACTTTGCAAAATTCCTCTTATGCCGCGTACACATGATCGGTTTTTCTGATGAAAAAAGACCGATGGACTTTTTTCATTGGACAAACCGATTGTGTGTGGGCCCCATCGGTCTTTTTTCCATCGGTGATTAAAAATAGAACATGTTTAAATTTATCCGATGGAAAAAAAAAACAATAGCAAATTCCGATCGTCTGTGTGGAACTCCATCGGAGAAAAAACCCACGCATGCTCAGAATCAAGTCGACGCATGCTCAGAAGCATTGAACTTTATTTTTCTCGGCTCGTCTGAGTGTTTTATGTCACAGCTTTTGGGATGGTCGGAATTTTGACTGATGGTGTGTAGGCAAGACTGATGAAAGTCAGCTTCATCGGAATTCCGATGGTAAAATCCATTGGATTTTATTCCATCGGAATTTCGATCGTGTGTACAGGGCATTACTTTAACTTTATACGGCTTTAATGTCAGTTGGCTGCAATATGCTATCGACATATGTCAGTTACCTCTAGGAGCAGCCTTGCGACCCTCTTATAAACATACTACTAGAGAAAAGTTGGATGGGACCGCACCAGACTGCTCTCAGCTTCTGGGGAACTGGAAGAGGAGTTCCGCTCAGTTAAATAGGGTTTCAAAGGTTGCAATTTTTAAATGATAGTTCCTGTTTTTACTTTTATTTTCATGAACTTTGGGCCGGGGTGAACACGCATGCCCCTTTAGTGAGATTACATTCTTCAGATGATGAGGGTAACCTCACGATTTGCATCCCGGACATTGCTTCTGGGGAGGGTTTTGACCCACTCTTGTAGGTTTTACTTGGATTATTATGCTTTGTAAACTAGGCCATTGGCTAAATGTTCAACTCTCTTTTCTATTCACTTATCTTTCTTTCCTATTCTTTTTCCTATCACAACCCTGAATTCTGGCTCCGCACTCTGGTCTTGCTGTCCTGTTTTGGATGCCAATGGGGACCATGAAACTTGGCTCTAGGATTCTGCCTCCCAAATCCATGGATCAAGGTGAGTGTGCTCTGCCCTACCACGATGACTAAGATTTATTCCACAAAATACTCTATAATTACCCATACCCATGTCTCCTATATAAGTGGCAAATCAAAGCAAACGTGTGTGAGGCATCCAGCTTATGTCCTCTGTCTTTCTTTGGAGCAATGTCTACAGTGCAGTGGTACAAGACATCAGATTAAATAAATGTGGTAAAGGGGGCAGTTGGCAGCACATGTGTGCAGTGATGTGCTGCACACAAAGAACATCTTTGCCAGTTTCAGCAAAAATGTGTCAGACTAAATCTAACTAGCAAGAGGGTAGCCTTTTCCCATCAGGGGGATCCAGCCACCATTAGGGAATGCAGCAAAAAAGTGCTTTGCCACACATTCTCAGAGTAGGCCTCTTTTTGCTTCCTCTTGGATAGTAGCTGTAAATTACTAAGTGGTTGTCCCCCTGTATCGGGGAGGGTGATTTGTCCCTATTGAAGCTGCCTCAGATTTTCTCCTCCTGCTCGCGGCCTGCTCCGCCAACCCTCCACTTTCTCACCACAAGCACCCCAACCATTCTCCACATTCTCACTATCAATAGCTTTTTTTCAAGTTGAAATCGATCAAATGTAAAATATCAAATACACATTCTAAATATGTGATAACAAAATACAGTGTCACTGGTCCTGTCCCTGAGAATCATATTGTTGTGTAAATCCACATACAGCTTAATCTCCCAAGCATGTTGTAAGAGAAAGGTATGGTGTTTTCCCATGTCACACTCAAAGTTGCATAAAAAGGAGGACCCTCTTCCTGCTGTATGGCATATTTTGTAGATTTTTGCTTTGGTAAACATACCCTTGGCAGTGCCCAGCTCCCCATGCCCTTTTTTGACAATCTCTTGCCTGTTAGCTGTGCCATAGACGATTTTTAGAATTTGCTCTCCATAGACTTTAGTGGGGTTTGGATTAAAGCAATTTTCAGACTTTATAATGAATGTTCCATGAACCTAAACTTAAAATCCTCCACTCATAGATCCCAAATGTTGTTATAAATATATTTGAAGGGAAAGGCTTTTTCTCCTGCCATGGTAACTTAAATGAGCATAAATGTCAAATTAGACAGATATTCAGCAAGGAAAATTAAATTTGGCAGAAGCATGCTGTTTTATAATTGTATTAGTAGGCTCCCTGTGGTTAAAGGTTTCTAAAGCACCCATTTAGTTTTTGGAAGTATACATTAGAAGCGTAAAGTGCTTCTCAGAATATCTTCAAAAATGTGTGTACAACTTAGTATGTGTGATTTGAAATCTAGTTTAACGTTTTAAAGAAATGACTTTTCAGTCTACTTGGAGCAGAAATGTGCTGGTGCCATTCCAGGCATAAAGCCAGTTAGTAGGTTGGAGAGAAAAACACAGTATGGTTGAGGCTGACATCATTTGGCTACTTTGGTTATCTGGAAATGTCTTCATTTAAGTTTTGCCAAAAAAAATTTTTTGGTTAGTAAATTATCCTTGAATATTTTCATTCCTGATGCTTTTGTATTGCTAAATGCATACTTCCTGTCTCATGGGAATTCATCAAAATCCCAATCCTGGACAAGACCCACTGCCTGGAAAGCTTGCTCTGGCACCTGACAGCGGATCTTTGTTGGCCCACATTGCCAATAAATAAAAACAACCAATCACAAGAATTATATTGTTGTGTAAATCCACACACAGCTTAAAGTAATCTTCCAAGCATGTATTAGAAAGGAATGGTGTTTTCCCATATTACACTCAAAGTTGTATAAAAAGGAGGACATTCTCCCTGCTGTATGGTATATTTTGTAGTTTTATGCTTTGGTAAATGTTCCTCTTGGCAGCGCCCAACTCCCCATGCCCTTGGTTTGACAATCTATTGACTATTAGTCAAGCCATAGATACATTTTATGGTTAGTTACTTTTGAATGATTTCATCCCTGACACTCTTGTATTGCAATATGCATACTTTCCACCTCATGGACCTCATGGAATTATATCAAAATCCCAGGTCTAGTGCAAGGCCCACTGCTAGGTGCTGGAATGCTTGACAGTGGATCATTGCCAGCTGAAAATTGCCCTTAAATAAAAACAACCAATCACAACAGATTGATATGAACCTTTGTGTATCAGTAGAGTTAAGAGCGCTGAAAGTATAATCAATTAGGGAAAGGGAAGTAGGTCCCAGAACTCTGAAAGGCTTGTAATGATAGGTGGGCAGGGTGAGAGAAGTAATTCAGACTTCTTATTTCCCTGCATTTAGACTCCTGTCCCTCCTGTCCTTGTGGCAGTATTATGTTACAACATAAATAAGTATGGTCTGACAGTGCTCCTGATCTACTATGCCAGCTCATGTAATAAAACCACAATCAGCCCCCTGGCAGGGCATTCTTCCTCATATCAACCTCTAGGGCATATTTCCTCCCACTATCTGCCAGGGCATTCTTCCTCCCACCAATCACTAGAGCATTTTTTCTCCCACCAATCACCAGAGCATTCTTTCTCCCACCAGTCACCAGAGCATTCTTTCTCCCAGCAATAACCAGAGCATTCTTTCTCCCAGCAATAACCAGAGCATTCTTTCTCCCTCCAACCACCATGGCATTCTTCCTCCCGCCAGCCGCCATGGCATTCTTCTTCCCATTATTCATCAGGTCATGCTTCCTCCTACCAATCCCTGGGGCATTTTTCCTCCTTTTCGCCACCAGCTCTGGGGTATTCTTTTTTTTGCTAACTGCAGACCCAGACATTTTTCCAAGCAATATAAAGAGCACTCTGTTGTCTGACCACTACACTCTGGGCATTTTAACCACCAACACCAGTCATTTTTTCTTCCCACTGAGTACTAACACTAGCCTTTTTCCTGCGGCTGACCACTAATAACACATATCCCCCCCCCTGCCCACTAACAATGGGCATTATATCTTCTCATAACTAATGCGCAAGCCATTTTTTTCCCCCTGACCACTAATGCCTGCCATATTTTTCTCCTGCTGACTTCAGGCATTGGCCATCTTTTCCTCCTACTAACCAGCAATATAAGAGACAATATGGGGGTTATTTACGAAAGGCAAATCCACTTTGCACTACAAGTGCAAAGTGCACTTGAAATTGCACTGAAAGTGCACTTGAAAGTGCAGTCGCTGTAGATCCGAGGCGGACATGCAAGGAAAATAAAAAAACAGCATTTTAGCTTGCACAGGATTGGATGATAAAATCAGCAGAGCTTCCCCTCATTTCAGATCTTCCCCTCAGATTTACAGCGACTGCACTTCCAAGTACACTTTCAGTGCAATTTCAAGTGCACTTTGCACGTGTAGTTTTCACTTGTAGTGCAAAGTGGATTTGCTTTTAGTAAATAACCCCCATAGTGTTGTACATAACAAAGTACTTCCACTGTACATTACATACTCATGACTAAAGTGTTTATTGTCTCAGCAGCTGCTAGTTGCTAAGTAGTTTTTAACTATTTTAATTAAGTTTTTCTTTAAAGTAGATGCAGACAAATATTCTGTTTTATGTTTTAAATATAATCCTTTAGGTGTATGTCTGTCTGTAAAAATCTTATGATGTTGGGAGGTAAGTTATGCGCAAGTCATTTATTTATACAGAAACGTGTTGATAGCAGCCAGGGATGAGCCGAACACCCCCCTGTTCGGTTCGCACCAGAACCTGCGAACAGACAAAATGTTCGTGTAAACTTTAGAACCCTATTAAATACAATGGACTCGAACGTTCGAAATCTAAAGTGTTAATTATAAAGGCTGATATGCAAGTTATTGTCCTAAAAAGTGTTTGGGGACCTAAGTCCTGCCCCAGGGGACATGTATCAATGCAAAAATAAGTTTTAAAAACGGCCGTTTTTTCAGGAGCAGTGATTTTAATAATGCTTAAAATGAAAAAATAAAAGTGAAAAATTCCTTTAAATTTCGTACCTGGGGGGTGTGTATGATATGCATGTGAAGTGGCGCATGTTTCCCGTGCTTAGAACTGTCCCTGCAAAAAATGTCATTTTTGAAAGAAAAAAAGTCTTTTAAAACTGACTCGCGGCTATTAATGAATTGTCGGCTCCCGGCAATACATACAAAAGTCATTGATAAAAAAAAAAAAAAAGCGTGGGGGTTCCCCAGAATTCAATTACCAGGCCCTTCAGGTCTGGAATGGATATTAAGGGGAACCCCGCCGCAAATTAAAAAAAAATTTGACGTGGGGTTCCCCCAAATATCCATTCCAGGCCCTTCAGATCTGGCATGGATTTTAAGGGGAACTCCACCCCAAATTGTAAAAAAATGGCGTGGAGTCCCCCTAAAAATCCATACCAGACCCCTTATCCGAGCACGCAACCTGGCCGGCTGCAGGGGAAAAGGGGGGGACGAGAGAGCGGCCCCCCTCCCTCCTGAACCGTACCAAGCCACATGCCCTCAACATGGGGAGGATGTCCCCATGTTGATGGGGACAAGGGCCTCATCCCCACAACCCTTGCCCGGTGGTTGTGGGGGTCTGCGGGTGGGGGGCTTATCGGAATCTGGAAGACTCCTTTAATAAAGGGGACCCCCAGATCCCGGCCCCCCCCTATGTGAATTGGTAAAGGGTACATTGTACCCCTACCATTTCACAAAGAAAGCGTAAAAAAATGTTTAAAAAAAACACACAAACACCTTGAAAAAGTCCTTTATTTAAAAAAAAACAAAAAAACATTCCAGCGGTGAAATCCAGTGTCCCGCGGCGATCCCGATGTCCAGCGCTGTCCTTTATTGGTTGTGCCTGAGCGGACCTGATGGGGAACTCCCTCTCAGTATTTTAAATGTATAGACCCGCCCCTTCTAAAGTTCCCCATCAGGTCCGCTCAGCGGACCAGATGCGGAACATGAGAAGGGGCGGGTCTATACATGTATTGCCAAAGTGAGAGCAGTTCCCCATCAGGTCCGCCCCCTCGGTATGTCGGACCCGCCTACGTCATTGGCTTGAGCGGGGAACTTCCTTCACTGTGTAAATTTAAATTACACAGTGAAGGAAGTTCCCCGCTCAAGCCAATGACGTAGGCGGGTCCGACATACCGAGGGAGCGGACCTGATGGGGAACTTTAGAAGGGGCGGGTCTATACATTTAAAATACTGAGAGGGAGTTCCCCATCAGGTCCGCTCAGGCACAACCAATGAAGGACAGCGCTGGACATCGGGATCGCCGCGGGACACTGGATTTCAGCGCTGGAATGTTTTTTTTTTTTTATTATTATTTCAAATAAAGGACTTTTTCAAGGTGTTTGTGTGTTTTTTTTAAACATTTTTTTACGCTTTCTTCGTGAAATGGTAGGGGTACAATGTACCCCTTACCAATTCACATAGGGGGGGGCCGGGATCTGGGGGTCCCCTTTGTTAAAGGGGTCTTCCAGATTCTGATAAGCCCCCCACCCGCAGACCCCCACAACCACCGGCAAGGGTTGTGGGGATGAGGCCCTTGTCCCCATCAACAAGGGGACATCCTCCCCATGTTGAGGGCATGTGGCTTGGTACGGTTCAGGAGGGAGGGGGGGCCGCTCTCTCGTCCCCCCCTTTTCCCCTGCGGCCGGCCAGGTTGCGTGCTCGGATAAGGGGTCTGGTATGGATTTTTAGGGGGACTCCACGCCATTTTTTTAAAATTTGGGGTGGAGTTCCCCTTAAAATCCATGCCAGATCTGAAGGGCCTGGAATGGATATTTGGGGGAACCCCACGTCAATTTTTTTTTTAATTTGCGGCGGGGTTCCCCTTAATATCCATTCCAGACCTGAAGGGCCTGGTAATTGAATTCTGGGGAACCCCCACGCTTTTTTTTTTTTTTATCAATGACTTTTGTATGTATTGCCGGGAGCCGACAATTCATTAATAGCCGCGAGTCAGTTTTAAAAGACTTTTTTTCTTTCAAAAATGACATTTTTTGCAGGGACAGTTCTAAGAACGGGAAACATGCGCCACTTTACATGCATATCATACACACCCCCCAGGTACGAAATTTAAAGGAAAATTTCACTTTTATTTTTTCATTTTAAGCATTATTAAAATCACTGCTCCCGAAAAAACGGCCGTTTTTAAAACTTCTTTTTGCATTGATACATGTCCCCTGGGGCAGGACCCCGGTCCCCAAACACTTTTTAGGACAATAACTTGCATATAAGCCTTTATAATTAGCACTTTAGATTTCTCCCATAGATTTTTCGAATTTGCCGCGAACACCCAAATTTGTTCGCTGTTCGGCGAACGGGCGAACAGGCAATGTTGAGTCGAACATGAGTTCGACTCGAACTCGAAGCTCATCCCTAATAGCAGCCCTTTTTAGGAAACCACATTGCTGTTCTGAAATCATTATGACCAAAATGTGTTAAGACCATAAGACCATTGTTGGATAGAAGTGAAACTATGGCTTCCAGGAGATGATTTCCCCTCTGGTGTCCTTTAAGTTTTTTTTGCAGGTGTAGCATTGACATCCCATCCTTCTATTGTTTTAAGTACTTGGATGATTAAAATCAGATCACAAACACACAAGCGTATGCACAGGGAATAAAGCTGTTTTCAGGATGTACTGCATTGCTAGAATTTACCAGGCAACGACACAGCAGGTGAATCTGTAAATGAACATCTTTGTCACAAGCAAGCAGAGGAATACATCTGTGTTATTAGATGGAGAGTATTTTAGTTTCAAAATCACCAGGGAGGCCCACTTCTTGGAGTCCATTAAGAGACGACTGATGTCTTTAACCTTCAGGTTTAACTGGTACTTATGGGAGGACTGAAAGGTGACAAACAAAAAACTGTAGGCCAGCCCAGAATACCCCCTACTATTACCATTATGCCTCAGTTTGTTGCTAGTGTCCAAGGAGGATTGACGTCCTTCTTGCAGTTCTGCTGCTTTGTAGACATATTTTTTGCTAGCACCTTTATTCCTTTATTTATTTCTTCTCAAATCAAGATTCTTATTTACATTGTTGCTGAAACTTTGTCTTTTTGATTGCAGCTCTCCAGCACAGTTGTCCTCAGCCTGGCTTTTTAAGTACAGGTCCAGACCCGCTGGATTGGATATTGTAGCGATAGCCTGGAAGCAAGATTTGGGCACTGGGTTAAATATAGGCTACTTTCCAGTCTGAAAAGTTAACTATGGAGCACTTTTCAAGTCCAGAGCTGCTGGCATTTTCTCAGCATTTGCCCTGTCTCTGTTGACTTACTTAATGAGTAGGCCGGTTGGGCAGAGCTGCTTCATTTACTTACTTTGTAGGCAAAGGCGGCTCTAGGCTTTGTGAGGCCTTAGGCAAAACTTGAACACGAGGTCCCACTCACGCCCATAATGGGAAAAAGAATTCAAGCAAGAAAAATGGCTGCAGAAAATGCACAGATCTAGCACACAGGTGATCAGCACCACTTCCAGGGCACCCTCCTCACCCATATTCAGCCAATGCAAAGCAGGGGGGTGTGAGAAAGAGAGAGGGGTGATAGAGAGATCCGATGGCGTCGACATTAGTATTGATCACAGGCAAATTAGGCGTCCGCAAGGCCCCTGTGAGTGCGAGGCCTTAGGCGACCGCCTAATTTGCCTAATTAGAGAGCCGCCTCTGTTTGTAGGTAACAGGGGGTCATTATCCACCAGTTTTGTGAAAGGGGATAATGTTGATAGATTAAGTCTAGGTTCACATCTATTCCGCTGCGCTTGCTGCGTTTTTCAGGCACGTTTTGCGCTTTTAAACCCATTTTCTATGCGATTTTGCGTTTTAAATTTGTTTTCTCTTTAACCACCTCAATACAGGGCACTTTCACCCCCTTCCTGCCCAAGCCATTTTTCAGCTTTCAGCGCTGTCACACTTTGAATGACAATTGCGCGGTCATGCAACACTGTTCCCCAAATTAAATTTTTATAATTTTTTCCCCCCAAATAGAGCTTTCTTTTGGTGGTATTTGATCACCTATGCGGTTTTTATTTCTTGCGCTAAAAACAAAAGAAGAGGGACAAGTTTGAAAAAACACAATATTTTTTCCTTTTTGCTATAATAAATATCCATTAAAAAAAAATAAAAAAATGTCCTCAATTTAGGCCAATATGTATTCTTCTACATATTTTTGGTAAAAAAAAATCGCAATAAGCGTATATTGATTGGTTTGCGCAAAAGTTATAACGGCTACAAAATAGGGGATAGATTTATAGCAGTTTTATTACATATTTTTTTTTTTTACTAGTAATGGCGGCGATCTGCAATTTTTATCGTGACTGCGATATTGCGGTGGACAGTTCGGACACTTTTGACACATTTTTGGGACCATTCACACTTATAAAGGGATCTGTGCTACAAAAATGCATTGATTACTGTATAAATGTGACTGGCAGGGAAGGGGTTAACACTAGGGGCGATCAAGGGGTTAAAAGTGTCTCCTAGGGAGTGATTCTGTGGGGGGAGGGGACTGACTGGGGGAGGTGACCAATCGATGCCCCTATGTACAAGGGACACACCATCAGTCTCCTCTCCCTGACAGGACGTGGATCTGTGTGTTTACACACACAGATCCACGGTCTTGCTCAGTTACTGGGCAATCGCGGGAGCCCGGCCGACATCTCGGCCGCTGGGCACGCGCATCGGGTCCCCGGTGACGTGGCGGGCGTGACTCGGGAAGGTGAAGACGTCATATGACGTCCGCCCAGAATGAGAGCTGCCTCGCCCAGCCTTCATATGATGGTGGGCGGGCGGCTAGTGGTTAAGCGCACTGTAAACACACTGTATATAGCTGGTTGCTAAGAAGGGGGCTGGGAAGCCGGCCGCCGCATCCTTAACAACCGATGAGTCATCAGCTGTCAGTGGGTTTCCCCGCTGACAGCTGAATGTAAAAAAAAATTGTCGGATAATAAAAATTTGCTAAAAAAACGCTGTGGTGTACCCCCCAGGTCCATACCAGGCCCATCGGATCTAGTATGAATTGGGAAGCAACCCCCCCCATGCAAAAATGTTTTAAAAAAATGGCTTGGGGTCCCGCCCAAATCCATACCAGACTCTTATCCGAGCATGCGGCCCGGTAGGTCAGGAAAGGGAGGGGACGAGCGAGCACCCCCCCTCCTGAACCATACCAGACCGCATGCCCTGCGCCCCTCCACCCCAAAGCACCTTGTCCCTATGTTGATGACCAGTGGTTGTCGGGTCTGTGGGCAGGCGGCTTATCCGAATCTGTAAGCCCCCATTAACAAGGGGGCCCCCAGATCCCGACCCCCTATGTGAAAGGGTATCAAGTATATCGTACCCCTACCCATTCACCAAAAAAAATGTGAAATGTTAACAAAATACAAGTCCTGGTTTTTGACAAGTCCTTTATTAAATAAGAAGCCCAGAGCCATCTTCTCCTGGAACCGTCATCTCCCGGTGTTGTCTTCTTCATGTACTGTCTTCTCCCGCAGAGCTGTCTTCTTCCTTGCGGCCGCTGTCTTCTTCCTCGCCGCTGGTTACCCGCTAAAAAGCTAAAAAAGCCAGTCTTGTCCTGAAGCTGTCTTCCCCCGTTTTGATGTCCCCCACTGTAAGGCACCTCTTATATAGCCATGGGGCGTGGCCATCCAATGACGTCGCCCGGAGAGCCCGTCCCTTGTGACATCACGTGAAGCCCGCTGACCGCTGATGACTCGTAAAAACTGCAAAAAACATCAAAAATCACATCACAAATACAACACTTGCATTTCTAGTGTGATTCCATTGAAGTCTATTAGGCCACTTTCACACTGAAGCGCTTCTAAACTGCCAGTAAAAACACTGAGCGTTTTTGAAGCGCTTTTTAGGCACTTATGAAGAACTTTCCATTCATTTCAATGGAGAGGGGAGTTTTTCACAGCCCTGCCAGCACACTGCCCCAGTGTGAAAGAATTATTTGATATTAATGGAAATACGTTTTCGTAAACTTTTTAGGCGTTTTCTTTTAGCTTCAAAGCGCCTGAAAAGCGCCTCAGTGTGAAAGTGGTCTCATACTGAAAATGCAGAAAAAAAGTCACCGACCCTTTCCAAAAACGCACCAGCCACAAAACGCATAGATGTGAACTTGTACCATAGTAAACAATATTAAATGGACTGTAGTGCATTTCTGCAAACTGCAAAACGCACTAAAAAATGCATAGGTGTGAATCTAGGGTAAGTGCTCATTATCTGCTGTGTGGAGTATCACGTGCACTCACTTTCTTGTGCATGTTCTCTCTTTCCTACCATACAATATAAAAAAAAGCATCTTCCTACTGCTACTTTTGCTTTCAAAGAACCATGTGGAACTTTGATCTTCACTCCATTTTTGCTGCTTGCCTACCGTGACTTTGGTCCCCTCCAGTCATCTGACCCTTACCTACTACCAACTTTGCAAGTTTTGTAAGCACCTAAGACCTTGCCTCTTACCCTGAGCTTATACAGTGCCTCGCTGCTATGTGGTCGCAACATCACTGATTCTAGACATGGGGGGGGGCAGTTCCACTGTACTCAATACCATGGGCGTCCGCTCCATAGGGCAAGGGGGGTCAATTGCCCCCCCTGGAAGTCAGAGTGAAGACACACACTTGCTCCCTGTGTTGCAATGGCCGCCTCCACGGCAGCCATGGACTTTTTTTTCTAAGTCTGCAGACTGCTGCTGGCCTGGGGGCTGGGGCTGCTCTCAGTCTTTTCCGACTATCCATCCCCCCCTCCTCACCCCCGGCCCGAGCATCGGATTGGCTCCGCCTCTGCTTTACATCACCATGACCCTGACCCAGCTGTTCCGTGATTGGCTGCTGCTTCAGCCTGCCTCTGCCTGTGTAAATGTGCCTATGCCAATCCGGCCGGCGCAATGCCGGCTCCTCCCACAGGTGCGTGGCGTGCAGTGGCCGAGACAAGAGACTGAATACGCTGCCAGGGCCTGCCCTATCGCTGAAGAACTACAGGTAACAGCAGTGCCTGTGCCACGACACCACCATGTACATATTTTTGTATTGCAATGTATTGCCCCCCCCTGAAAAAAGTTCAGCGGACACCCATGCTCAATACCCCTAGCTCTATTAATGGATCAAAAGCTGCATGCCTACTGATGGTGCTGATGTCTGCAGCCTGGAATCATGTTATCCTCTACTTTTAGCATCTATTTTGTCCTTGGAGTCCTCTTTGGCTTTCTCAGGTGTTGTTGGACCCTCACCCCTTTCAGATGGGGTGTTTAAGTTGGTCATGCAAGACATTATGGCCCAAATTACCCTCTCCTGTAGATTCTCTATATAATTTGCCCTTGGTTTTAGCAACTTCTGAGACATCAACTGCAGAGAATCTCATTTTAATTTACTCTAATTTTTGACTGATGAGCAGGGATGAACTGGCCATCGGGACTACTGGGAGTTTCCCGGTGGGCCGATGGCTCAGTGGGCCGTTTAAAAAAAAAAAAAAACTTTTTTTTTTGTGGGCCGTTTTTTTATGCAGTTCCGCGGCAGCGGGAGCGTGGTAGCAAACAGCAACGGGGATTCGGGGAAGGTGGCCAGCGAGGAGGGCAGTTGGATGTAAAAGCCGAGGAGGGAGAAGAGCTCCACCCCCTCCCTGACCACCCAAGAGGCGAACAGGAGCAAGCGCGGCCACCCCGGCGCTCCCAGAACCTCGATTACTTCACCTCCTCTCTGCTCCAGGAACCATGCGGCCTGGGCCGGAGGGCAGGCTGACTGGGAGCCCGGAGGAAGAGAACATGCGCCGCTGTAAGGAGCAGAGCAGCGAGAGCACCCCCCGGATCAAGAGGGAGACTCAGCTCTGTCGCTGCTGACCATCAGGTACCCGGCATCCTACACAAACATGCCAGAACACTGAGACAGCGGGGAGGTGAGCAGAGGAGGGACTGCAGAAAGTGACAGTGCTATGTGGTCTGTCTCAGCCCTCCCCTCTGTCTCTCTGCCCCCTCTGTCTCTCAGTCCCCCCTCTGTCTCTCAGTCCCCCCTCTGTCTCTCAGTCCCCCCCTCTGTCTCTCAGTCTCCCCCTGTCTCTCAGTCCCTGTGCCTCTCAGTCCCTCCTCTGTCCCTCAGCCCCCACTATCTCTCAGACCCCCCTCTGTCTCTCAGACCCCCCTCCTCTGTCTCTCAGACCCCCTCTGTACCTCAGACCCCCCTCTGTCTCTCAGACCCCCCTCTGTCTCTCAGTCACCCCCTCTGTCCCTCAGTCCCCCCTCTGTCTTTCAGTCCCCGTGTCTCTCAGTCCCCCCCTCTTTTAGCCTCCTCCTCTGTCTCTCAGCCCCCCTCTATCTCTCAGACCCCCCTCTATCTCTCAGACCCCTCCTCTGTCTCTCAGCCCCTTCCTCTGTCTCTCAGCCCCCTCCTCTGTCTCTCAGCCCCCTCCTCTATCTCTCAGCTCTCCTCCTCTGTCTCTCAGCTCTCCTCCTCTGTCTCTCAGCTCCCCCCTCTGTCTCTCAGCTCCCCCTCTGTCTCTCAGCTCCCCCTCTGTCTCTCAGCTCCCCCTGTCTCTCAGACCCCTCCTCTGTCTCTCAGACCCCTCCTCTGTCTCTCAGACCCCTCCTCTGTCTCTCAGCTCTCCTCCTCTGTCTCTCAGCTCCCTCCCTCTGTCTCTCAGCTCCCCCTGTCTCTCAGCCCTCTGTCTCTAATTCCCCCCTCTATCTCTCAGACCCCCCCTCTGTCTCTCAGACCCCTCCTCTGTCTCTCAGACCCCTCCTCTGTCTCTCAGCTCTCATCCTCTGTCTCTCAGCTCCACCCTCTGTCTCTCAGCTCCACCCTCTGTCTCTCAGCTCCACCCTCTGTCTCTCAGCTCCACCCTCTGTCTCTCAGCTCCCCCTATGTCTCTCAGCTCCCCCTCTGTCTCTCAGCTCCCCCTCTGTCTCTCAGCTCCCCCCTGTCTCTCAGCTCCCCCTCTGTCTCTCAGCTCCCCCTGTCTCTCAGCCCCCCCGCTGTCTCTCAGACCCCTCCTCTGTCTCTCAGACCCCTCTTCTGTCTCTCAGACCCCTCCTCTGTCTCTCAGCTCTCCTCCTCTATCTCTCAGCTCCCCCCTCTGTCTCTCAGCCCCCCTCTGTCTCTCAGCTTCCTCTGTCTCTCAGCTCCCCCCTCTGTCTCTCAGACCCCCCTCTGTCTCTCAGTTCCCGTGTCTCTCAGTCTCCCCCTCTTTTAGCCCCTCCTCTGTCTCTCAGCTCCCCTCTATCTCTTAGACCCCCCTCTGTCTCTCAGCTCTCCTCCTCTGTCTTTCAGCTCTACCTCTGTCTTTCAGCTCCCCCCTCTGTCTCTCAGCTCCCTCCCTCTGTCTCTCAGCCCCCTCTGTCTCTCAGCCCCCTCTGTCTCTCAGACCCCTCCTCTGCCTCTCAGACCCCTCCTCTGTCTCTCAGCTCTCCTCCTCTATCTCTCAGCTCCCCCCTCTATCTCTCAGCTCTCTCCCTTGATCTCTCAGCTCCCTCCCTCTGTCTCTCAGCTCCCTCCCTCTGTCTCTCAGCTCCCCCTGTCTCTCAGCCCTCTGTCTCTCAGCTCCCCCCTCTGTCTCTCAGACCCCCCTCTGTCTCTCAGCCCCCCTCTGTCTCTCAGATCCCCCCTCTGTCTCTCAGACCCCCCTCTGTCTCTCAGACCCTCCTCTGTCTCTCAGACCCCCCTCTGTCTCTCAGTTCCCATGTCTCTCAGTCCCCCCCTCTTTTAGCCCCTCTACTGTCTCTCAGCTCCCCTCTATCTCTCAGACCCCCCTCTGTCTCTCAGCTCTCTTACTCTGTCTCTCAGCTCCCCCTCTGTCTCTCAGCTCCCCCCCCTGTCTTTCAACTCCCTCCCTCTGTCTCTCAGCCCCCTCTGTCTCTCAGCTCCCCCTGTCTCTCAGATCCCCCTGTCTCTCAGATCCCCCTCTGTTTCTCAGACCCCTCCTCTGTCTCTCAGACCCCTCCTCTATCTCTCAGCTCCCCCCTCTGTCTCTCAGCTCCCCCCCTCTGTCTCTCAGCTCCCTCCATCTCTCAGCCCCCCTCTGTCTCTCAGCTCCCCCTGTCTCTCAGCCCTCTGTCTCTCAGCTCCCCCCTCTGTCTCTCAGATCCCCCTCTGTCTCTCAGACCCCCCCCTCTGTCTCTCAGACCCCCCTCTGTCTCTCAGCCCCCCCTCTGTCTCTCAGTCCCCCCCTCTGTCTCTCAGTTCCCGTGTCTCTCAGTCCCCCCTCTTTTAGCCCCTCCTCTGTTGCTCAGCTCCCCTCTATCTCTCAGACCCCTCCTCTGTCTCTCAGCTCTCCTCCTCTATTTCTCAGCTCCCCCTCTGTCTCTCAGCTCCCCCCTCTGTCTCTCAGCTCCCCCCTCTGTCTCTCAGACCCCTCCTCTGTCTCTCAGACCCCTCCTCTGTCTCTCAGACCCCTCCTCTATCTCTCAGCTCTCCCCCTCTGTCTCTCAGCTCCTCCCTCTGTCTCTCAGCCCCCCTCTGTCTCTCAGCTCCCCCTGTCTCTCAGCTCCCCCTGTCTCTCAGCTCCCCCTCTGTCTCTCAGCTCCCCCCTCTGTCTCTCAGCTCCCCCCTCTTTCTCTCAGCTCCCCCCTCTTTCTCTCATCTCCCTCCCTCTGTCTCTTAGCTACCCCTCTGTCTCTCAGCGCCCCCTCTTTCTCTCAGCACCCCCCTCTTTCTCTCAGCACCCCCCTCTTTCTCTCAGCACCCCCCTCTGTTTTTCAGCACCCCCCTCTGTCTCTTAGCTCCCTCCCTCTGTCTCTTAGCTCCCCCTCTGTCTCTTAGCACCTCCCTCTGTCTCTCAGCTCCCCCCTCTGTCTCTCAGCTCCCCCTGTCTCTCAGCTCCCCCTCTGTCTCTCAGCTCCCCCTGTCTCTCAGCCCCCCCGCTGTCTCTCAGACCCCTCCTCTGTCTCTCAGACCCCTCTTCTGTCTCTCAGACCCCTCCTCTGTCTCTCAGCTCTCCTCCTCTATCTCTCAGCTCCCCCCTCTGTCTCTCAGCCCCCCTCTGTCTCTCAGCTTCCTCTGTCTCTCAGCTCCCCCTCTGTCTCTCAGACCCCCCTCTGTCTCTCAGACCCCCCTCTGTCTCTCAGTTCCCGTGTCTCTCAGTACCCCCCTCTTTTAGCCCCTCCTCTGTCTCTCAGCTCCCCTCTATCTCTTAGACCCCCCTCTGTCTCTCAGCTCTCCTCCTCTGTTATTTAGCTCTACCTCTGTCTTTCAGCTCCCCCCTCTGTCTCTCAGCTCCCTCCCTCTGTCTCTCAGCCCCCTCTGTCTCTCAGGTTCCCCTGTCTCTCAGCCCCCTCTGTCTCTCAGACCCCTCCTCTGCCTCTCAGACCCCTCCTCTGTCTCTCAGCTCTCCTCCTCTATCTCTCAGCTCCCCCCTCTATCTCTCAGCTCCCTCCCTTGATCTCTCAGCTCCCTCCCTCTGTCTCTCAGCTCCCTCCCTCTGTCTCTCAGCTCCCCCTGTCTCTCAGCCCTCTGTCTCTCAGCTCCCCCCTCTGTCTCTCAGACCCCCCTCTGTCTCTCAGCCCCCCTCTGTCTCTCAGCTCCCCCCTCTGTCTCTCAGACCCCCCCTCTGTCTCTCAGACCCCCCCTCTGTCTCTCAGACCCCCCTCTGTCTCTCAGTTCCCATGTCTCTCAGTCCCCCCCTCTTTTAGCCCCTCCTCTGTCTCTCAGCTCCCCTCTATCTCTCAGACCCCCCTCTGTCTCTCAGCTCTCTTACTCTGTCTCTCAGCTCCCCCTCTGTCTCTCAGCTCCCCCTCTGTCTTTCAACTCCATCCCTCTGTCTCTCAGCCCCCTCTGTCTCTCAGCTCCCCCTGTCTCTCAGATCCCCCTCTGTTTCTCAGACCCCTCCTCTGTCTCTCAGACCCCTCCTCTATCTCTCAGCTCCCCCCTCTGTCTCTCAGCTCCCCCCTCTGTCTCTCAGCTCCCCCCCTCTGTCTCTCAGCTCCCTCCATCTCTCAGCCCCCCTCTGTCTCTCAGCTCCCCCTGTCTCTCAGCCCTCTGTCTCTCAGCTCCCCCCTCTGTCTCTCAGACCCCCCCTCTGTCTCTCAGACCCCCCCTCTGTCTCTCAGACCCCCCTCTGTCTCTCAGTTCCCATGTCTCTCAGTCCCCCCCTCTTTTAGCCCCTCCTCTGTCTCTCAGCTCCCCTCTATCTCTCAGACCCCCCTCTGTCTCTCAGCTCTCTTACTCTGTCTCTCAGCTCCCCCTCTGTCTCTCAGCTCCCCCCTCTGTCTTTCAACTCCATCCCTCTGTCTCTCAGCCCCCTCTGTCTCTCAGCTCCCCCTGTCTCTCAGATCCCCCTCTGTTTCTCAGACCCCTCCTCTGTCTCTCAGACCCCTCCTCTATCTCTCAGCTCCCCCCTCTGTCTCTCAGCTCCCCCCTCTGTCTCTCAGCTCCCCCCCTCTGTCTCTCAGCTCCCTCCATCTCTCAGCCCCCCTCTGTCTCTCAGCTCCCCCTGTCTCTCAGCCCTCTGTCTCTCAGCTCCCCCCTCTGTCTCTCAGACCCCCCTCTGTCTCTCAGACCCCCCTCTGTCTCTCAGACCCCCCCTCTGTCTCTCAGCCCCCCTCTGTCTCTCAGTCCCCCCCTCTGTCTCTCAGTTCCCGTGTCTCTCAGTCCCCCCTCTTTTAGCCCCTCCTCTGTTGCTCAGCTCCCCTCTATCTCTCAGACCCCTCCTCTGTCTCTCAGCTCTCCTCCTCTGTTTCTCAGCTCCCCCTCTGTCTCTCAGCTCCCCCCTCTGTCTCTCAGACCCCTCCTCTGTCTCTCAGACCCCTCCACTGTCTCTCAGACCCCTCCTCTATCTCTCAGCTCTCCTCCTCTGTCTCTCAGCTCCTCCCTCTGTCTCTCAGCCCCCCTCTGTCTCTCAGCTCCCCCTGTCTCTCAGCTCCCCCTGTCTCTCA
The DNA here is from genome assembly GCA_029206835.1 of Rana muscosa. Classification (NCBI taxonomy): domain Eukaryota; kingdom Metazoa; phylum Chordata; class Amphibia; order Anura; family Ranidae; genus Rana; species Rana muscosa. Next base: position 932,205,155 of record CM055116.1, read on the forward strand.
GCTCCCCCTCTGTCTCTCAGCTCCCCCTCTGTCTCTCAGCTCCCCCCTCTTTCTCTCAGCTCCCCCCTCTTTCTCTCATCTCCCTCCCTCTGTCTCTTAGCTACCCCTCTGTCTCTCAGCGCCCCCCTCTTTCTCTCAGCACCCCCTCTTTCTCTCAGCACCCCCCTCTGTTTTTCAGCACCCCCCTCTGTCTCTTAGCTCCCCCCTCTGTCTCTCAGCTCCCCCTCTGTCTCTCAGCTCCCTCCCTCTGTCTCTTAGCTCCCCCTCTGTCTCTTAGCACCTCCCTCTGTCTCTCAGCTCCCCCCTCTGTCTCTCAGCTCCCCCGTTGTCTCTCTGCCCCCTCCTCTGTCTCATTCACTCCCTGACTCTTAGGCTGCTTTCACACTGGGGCGGGCATTGACGGTAAAACGCTGCTATTTTTTTGCAGCACTTTACTGTCGTTTTAGCTGTGCTATTCGGCTTCTAGCAGGTGCTTTTAACACCCGCTGGCAGCCAAATTAAAGGTTAAATGCGCCCGTGTAGCGCTGCTGCCGAAGTGCTTTGCAGGCGCTTCAGCAGCGGTGCCCATTCATTTCAATGGGCAGGAGCGGTGTGTACACCACTCCTCCACCGCCCCAAAGATGCTGCTTGGAGGACTTTTTTTTAAAGCCCTGGCAAACGCCCCAGTGTGAAAGCACTCAGACTTTCACACTGGGACTACCTTTTAGCCTAAAAGCACCTGAAAAACGCCTGTGTGAAAGGGGTCCTACACTCACCCCCTCTCTTTTACACTCACTCCCTCTCTCTTACCCTCACCCCCCTCTCTCACCCACCCCCTCTCACCCCCTTTCCCTCAACCCTCCCTCTCTCTCTTATTCCCCTCTCTCTCACCCTCTCATGATTTACAATAATGGATGTAGGGGCATTTTGGTGGACGTGATTTTTTGGGGGTGGGGGGCAGCATTTTATTGAAATAAAGTGGGCCGGTCTGGATGAAGTCCAGGGCCAAATTTTTGTCCCAGTCCAGCCCTGCTGATGAGCTTATCTTTAAAAGATCAACCTGTTGTTTTTCTTAAACCATAAAGCTTTTATTAATGCTTAATAATAACATTTGTACAATCATACTAGCATTTGTACATAAGTATCATATAAAAGTATAACATTGTATAATTGAGTTCAATAGTAGAGTATTTTAATAATAAAACCATTGAAGTGGCTTCGTAATTAACCGATCATTGCATCGATAGTCTATTTAGAAACACTCTGAATATTTGTAGAAAAAATTGATTATTTAATCTCAAAAAGAAAGGAACAAAAGTAAAACTTTGTGGACCTCAGGGAGAAGCCCATAGAAGAAGGTATAATGATAGAAATGAAAGGGAATAGAAGGAATGGAAATAAAAATAAGGAGAGATAGACCTTCAAATATAGAGAAACGTGAATGAACCTGTTGTTTTTCCAGTGCTGTTTCCTGTCTTGGGTTGTTTAAATCTCCCAAGGCCACAAAGAAAGCAGCCCAATAAGCTTTTTGGTCCTCCAAATGAGTTGTAACTGTATGGTGAAGATTTTCCCATCTTAACAAGGCATTTAACATTCTCACTTTCACCAGGGGTTCTAGAGGCATCTAGGGATCCAACCGAAAAGTTCTGTTGTTGCTGAGGGGCCTGTTATTCATCCAATTCTGGTTGTTAAGCCTCATACGAACGATCGGATTTTGTCGGATTTTCCGATCGCGTGTACACAAGTCCGTCGGACAAAGGTCCAAAGTACAAACATGCATGCTCAGAAGCAATGCTCACCAAACACAACATTAGCAGAAGGTGCCCAAAGGGTGGCGCTGAAGAGCTGAAAAATCACGTAGTACGTAACTACGTTCGTGTTTGTTGGCCGACAATTGTGTGCCGTTTGTATGCAAGACAAGTTCATGGCCAATGCCCTTCGGATAAAAGTCTGAAGCTTTGTCTGCGGAAAACCGTATCATGTGTACGAGGTTTAACTCTGCTTTGCCAAACCATTATCTGAATGATCGAAAACCTAGTGCTGCTGCAGTTGATTCCTCGCTTATATAATGTGTAAAGCAGATGGCTGTATCATTACATTTTAGATGTGATGGTTTGATGAAAGAATCCTGTATTATTTCCTGCATTGTGCATGTCAGTGCATATGCATCAGGCACTTTTTCTAAAGTGCTAGACTATGAGACCCTTGGGTAAAAAACATATGGTTTACATACCCTTTGGGGGACAGCATCTCTTTAAACAAGCTCTTGACAGCACCATCTAAGGTGCTACTGGTGACAAGAGTGTTGTAATATTTATGTGGGACAGTATAATATTATACAGTATATATATATGTATAAGTAAAAGATTGACCAGGCCAGATTTCAGTTGACATTGGCATCAAAGGGGACAGATAAAGACCCTTTGATGTGTTGATCTTATGCAAGGTGTGTGAGGTGGCCTGTTAACTTAATTGAACATTTCAAAGGGTACATTGTGTAGGACCCAAGAAGAAGTATTTATTGATGGTAATTAGACTTGAGGGGGTATTCATTCATGGAAACATTTGGTTGACCTGGCAGAACCCCCCCAGTGTCAGACCAGTATTTGAGACATTCAAGCTGGCATTCAGTCAGTCTTGTCACTCTGCATGGATAGGAAAGCACAGGTCTAGAATTGATCTAGGAGAAATGGGACTCTGAATTATATATATATATATATATATATATATATATATATATATATATATACATACACACACACACTCTGTTGGATTTGTTGTCATCTGTGCAAGTATTGGACTTTGTTCTGTATTGTAAGTCAATTAAAGTGCATTCTCTGGAGAACTTGGGTGTTGCTGCGGAAACATAACTTATATCATCATTATAATACTTAAACATCAATTATCTACCACTATACTTCTTCACTACAAAGAGCACCCATTGTTAGTACCAAATTCGCCTGCTGGTGGCACTGTGGTGCTCTGGGCAGAAAGCTGCAGTTTTAGCATCCACCAGCAGGTGTCTTCCAGCAGCCAGCAGGTTCCTGTGATCAGCTCCACCTGGCCTGGTACTTAAGTTCCACCTTTGCTACTGCTTCTTGCCTCAGTGTTGCTCCTGCTTGTACCCTGTTTGTCATGCTGCTGCCTGACACTGTAGCCATTTTCTCTTGATCTTACTCTTGCCCTGCATTCAGTATCCTGCTGCCTTGTTCCTATCCCAGTTTTGTTTTCCTCTTCCCATATGCTCCCTGCTTCCCCTGCCTTGTGTGTTTCTCATTTGTACATTTGTATGTATATAATTAGTTTGTTAGGCTGGTGGTTAGACATTTTGTCAATACGTTTTGATTTTCATGCGTTCTCATGTTTATTGCTGTTGGTGTGTGATTATTGTTCACTGTAAAGAAGTTTAACTTTAAAGATTGTTTGGGTCCCAGTTTCTTGGTGTAGCTACATACAGCGGGTAAAATAAGTATTGAACACATCACCATTTTTCTAGGTAAATATATTTCTAAAGGTGCTATTGACATGAAATTTTCACCACAAATAAGTTCCGAAATTAAGTTATGTGTAATAAAGTGGAATTTCACAGGGAAAAAGTATTGAACACATGAAGAAAGGGAGGTGCAAAAAGGTATGGAAGGCCAGAGACACCAGTTAAAATCTATCAGTAATTAGAAAGCAATCCTGCCCCTTGTCAGTGCAAATTAATATCAGCTGGTTCAGTCTCAACTGATGGCCTATAAAAAGGTGTCTCATTACTAAGGTGTCACATAAGAAACATCTCATGATGGGTAAAAGTAAAGAGCTCTCTTGAGACCTTTGCAACCGTATTGTTGCAAAACATACTGATGGCATTGGTTATAGGATTTCTAAACTTCTGAATGTTCCAGTGAGCACTGTTGGGGCCATAATCCAAAAGTGGAAAGAACATAATTTCACCATAAACTGGCCATGACCAAGTGCTCCTCGCAAGATTTCTGACAAGGAGTGAAAAGAATTATCAGAAGAGTTGTCCAAGAGCCAAGGACCACTTGCGGAAAGCTCCAGAAAGACCTGGAATTGTTTCAAAGAAAACAACAAGTAATGCACTCAACTGCCATGGCCTATATGCACGCTCACCACACAAGACCAACAGTGAAGTTCGGAGGTGGGAACATCATTGTGTGGGGCTGTTATTCAGCATACGGTACTGGCAAACATCATATCGTTGAAGGGAGGATGAATGAAAAAATGTACCAAGACATTCTTTAAAAAAATCTGCTGCCATCCACCAGGATGATGAAGATGAAACAAGGGTAGACATTTCAGCAAGACAATGATCACAAACTCAAATCCAAGGAAACGCTCAATTGGTTTCAAAGTAAGAAAATAAAGCTGCTAGAATGTCCCGGCCAATCACCTGACTTGAATCCAATAGAAAATGGAAAGAACTAAAGATCAGAGTTCATCGAAGAGGCCTACGAGGAAGATGTGAAGACTGTGTGGAAGAATGGGCCAAAATCACACCTGAGCAATGTACAGTTGGAAAAATAATTATTTGATCCCCTGCTGATTTTGGAAGTTTTCCCACTTACAAAGAAATGAAGGGTCTATAATTTTTATTATAGGTGTATTTTAACCACTTAACGACCGCTCACTGTATATATACGTCGGCAGAATGGCACCGACAGGCACAATCACGTAGAGCATACGTGATTGCCTTTGTATAGTTGGGGGGTCCAATCGGACCCCCCTCCTATACAGTGAGCGGTGGCTAAGTGTCCGGGAGCATTCCGGGATGAGGGGGCAGCCATTCGTTTCTGGCCACCCCCTCGCGATCGCTCCCGGCGAATGGAAATGCCCCCTCTGTCTGTGTCAGACAGAGGGAGCAGGAGGAAGTGATGTCATCTCTGGTGCGGCGCTCACACATACCGAACGCTGTACAAGAGAAGACATCAGGTCAGTGCACACAACACTACACTGACACCAGGACACATAGGGACATAAATCGCCGCCCCAGGCCCCCCCAGACACCCCAGATCACCCCCCAGATCACCCCCCCCAGCCCCCAGTCACAGTGTCACTGATTGCAGTGACCATTTATTTAGTGATCACTGCAATCAGTGACATTTGTGACTGTAAAAGTGTCACCAAAGTTTAGTCTTAGGTCCAGTGTAGTCCCCTAACCCCCCCTAATAAAGGTTTAACCCCCTGATCACCCCCCAGATAACCCTTTCACCGCCTATCACCACTGTCGCTAAGCGATCATTTTTCTGATCGCTGTCTTAGCGTCAGTGATGCCGATCGGCAGCCAGTAATTTTTTTTAGGTTCGCCGCATGTTTTTATAGCGTCAGGTACCCCAATATATTATCTAATAAAGGTTTAACCCCCTTGATCGCCCCCCAGGTAACCCTTTCACCCCCTATCACCACTGTCACTAAGCGATCGTTTTTCTAAACGCTGTCTTAGTGTCTGTGATGCAGATCGGTAGCCGGTAATTTTTTTTAGGTTCGCCGCAGGTTTTTATAGCGTCAGGTACCACAATATATTATCTAATAAAGGTTTAACCCCCTTGATCGCCCCCCAGGTAACCCTTTCACCCCCTATCACCACTGTCGCTAAGCAATTGTTTTTCTAAACGCTGTCTTAGTGTCGGTGATGCAGATCGGTAGCCAGTAATTTTTTTTAGGTTCGCCGCATGTTTTTATAGCGTCAGGTACCCCAATATATTATCTAATAAAGGTTTAACCCCCTTGATCGCCCCCCAGGTAACCCTTTCACCCCCATCACCACTGTCGCTAAGCGATCGTTTTTCTAAACGCTGTCTTAGTGTCGGTGATGCAGATCGGTAGCTGGTAATTTTTTTTAGGTTCGCCGCAGGTTTTTATAGCGTCAGGTACCCCAATATATTATCTAATAAAGGTTTAACCCCCTTGATCACCCCCCAGGTAACCCTTTCACCCCCTATCACCACTGTCGCTAAGCAATCGTTTTTCTAAACGCTGTCTTAGTGTCGGTGATGCAGATCGGTAGCCAGTAATTTTTTTTAGGTTCGCCGCAGGTTTTTATAGCGTCAGGTACCCCCATATATTATCTAATAAAGGTTTTAACCCCCTGATTGCCCCTAGTTAACCCTTTCACCAGTGATCACCATATAAGTGTTACGGGTGACGCTGGTTAGTTAGTTTGCTTTTTATAGTGTGATATCAATTAGGTTTTAGCGTCAGAGAGGGTCTGAGTCACACCCCAGGCAGCGTCAGGTTAGTGCCAGTAACGCTAACACCCACGCGTGAAGCATACACCCCCCTTAGTGGTATAGTATCTGAACAGATCAATATCTGATCTGATCAGATCTATACTAGCGTCCCCAGCAGTTTAGGGTTCCCAAAAACGCAGTGTTAGTGGGATCAGCCCAGATACCTGCTGGCACCTGCGTTTTGCCCCTCCGTCCAGCCCAGGCCACCCAAGTGCAGTATCGATCGATCACTGTCACTTACAAAACAAAAACACACATAACTGCAGCGTTCGCAGAGACAGGCCTGATCCCTGCGACTCCAGTGCTGTAGGAGGTGATTTCACCACCACAGTTAAAAAAAAAAAGCAAATATGCCGAAGCATTGGGGCAGCAGGGGCGGAGGAGCGATTTTGCTCCTAATGCCACGTACATACGGTCGAAATTCCGACGGAGGCTTGCCCGTGGAAAAGTCCAACCATGTGTGTGCGGCATAACTTTTTTGCGGGAGGATGCCCCCATGCTTCGGCATATATAAATGGTGCGTGTATGCCCATCATTGGAAGTGGGTGGATGAAGGGCGGTATTCTAATGGTGGGCATACCCACCGATCAATCTCTTTTTTCGTTCAGCCAACTGGCTGCATGAAAAAAAAAGATTACAATACATGTCCAACAAGGACCAGCAACGTACTGGTATGTTGCTGGACTTTGAATGTTTATACCAGAATGATGCCTGCGGGTTTAGGTATCATCTTGGTATCATTCTTTTCAGCCTGCGGCCGGCTTTCATGTAAAAGCAATCCTAGCGGCTAATTAGCCTCTGGACTGCTTTTACAAGCAGTGGGAGGGAATGCCCCCCCCCCGGATATAAAAAGCGCCATTGGGAAATTGGGAAAGCATTTTATCACACCGATCTTGGTGTGGTCAGATGCTTTGAGGGCAGAGGAAAAATCTAGGGTCTAGAAGACCCCAGTTTTTTCAAAAAAAGAGTACCTGTCACTTCCTATTGCTATCATAGGGGATATTTACATTCCCTGAGATAACAATAAAAATGATAAAAAAAAAAAAATACTTGGAAGGAACAATTTAAAAATAAAATAAAAAAGCAAAATTAATAATAAAAAAAAAAAAAAAAAAAGCACCCCTGTCCTGCCCTGCTCTTGCCCAATGGCGAACGCAAGCGTCGGTCTGGCGTCATATGTAAACAGCAATTGCACCATGCATGTGAGGTATCACCGCGAAGGTCAGATCGAGGGCAATAATTTTAGTAGTAGACCTCCTCTGTAAATCTACTGGGGTAACCTGTAAAAGCTTTTAAATGCTTTTAAAAATGTATGTAGTTTGTCGCTAATGCGCGTTTGTGCGAAATTTTAAAGCATGTCGTGTTTGGTATCTATGTACTCGGCCTAAGATCATCTTTTTTATTTCATCAAACATTTGGGCAATATAGTGTGTTTTAGTGCATTAAAATTAAAAAAAGTGTATTTTTTAACCCAAAAAATGTGTTTGAAAAATCGCTGCGCAAATACTGTGTAGAAAAAAAAATGCAACACCCACCATTTTAATCTGTAGGGCCTTTGCTTTAAAAATATATATGATGTTTGGGGGTTCAACATAATTTTCTTGCAAAAAAAAAAATGTTTTCATGTAAACAAAAAGTGTCAAAAAGGGCTTTGTCTTCAAGTGGTTAGAAGAGTGGATGTAAGCTTCCTAATGTTGTGTATAAAATGCCAGAACAGTTCAAAACCCCCCCAAATGACCCCATTTTGGAAAGTAGACACCCCAAGCTATATACTGAGAGGCATGTCGAGTCCATGGAATATTTTATATGTTGACACAAGTTGCGGAAAAACGACAATTTTTTTTTTTTTTTTTTGCACAAAGTTGTCACTAAATGATATATTGCTCAAACATGCCATGGGCATATGTGGAATTACACCCCAAAATACATTCTGTTGCTTCTCCTGAGTACGGGGATACCACATGTGTGAGACTTTTTGGCTTTCTAAGGGTGTACATTTTTGATTTCACTTCTCACTGCCTATCACAGTTTTGGAGGCCATGGAATGCCCAGATAGCACAAAACCCCTCCAAATGACCCCATTTTGGAAAGTAGACACCCCAAGCTATTTGCTGAGAGGTATTGTGAGTATTTTGCAGATCTCGCTTTTTGTCACAAAGTTTTGAAAATTGAAAAAAAATATATATATATATATATTTTCTTTCTTCATTTTCAAAAACAAATGAGAGCTGTAAAATACTCGCCATTCATCTCAGCAAATAGCTTGGGGTGTCTATATTCCAAAATGGGGTCATTTGGGGGGGTTTTGTGCGATTTTGGCATTTTATGGCCTTCGAAACTGTGATAGGTAGTGAGGAGTGAAATCAAAAATTTGTGCCTAGAAATCCTGAAGGCGGTGCTTGGTTTTCGGGGTCCCGTACGCGGCTAGGCTCCTAAAAAGTCCCACACATGTGGTATCCCCGTACTCAGGAGAAGCAGAAAAATGTATTTTGGGGTGTAATTCCACATATAACCATGGCATGTGTGAGCAATATATCATTTAGTGACAACTTTTTGTAATTTTTTTTTTTTTTTGTCATTATTCAATCACTTGGGACAAAAAAAAATATATTCAATGGGCTCAACAGGCCTCTCAGCAATTTCCTTGGGGTGTCTACTTTCTAAAATGGGGTAATTTGGGGGGGTTTTGTGCTATTTTGGCATTTTATGGCCTTCGAAACTGTGATAGGTAGTGAGGAGTGAAATCAAAAATTTGTGCCCTTAGAAATCCTGAAGGCGGTGCTTGGTTTCCGGGGTCCCGTACGCGGCTAGGCTCCCAAAAAGTCCCACACATGTGGTATCCCCGTACTCAGGAGAAGCAGCAAAATGTATTTTGGGGTGAAATTCCACATATAACCATGGCATGTGTGAGCAATATATCATTTAGTGACAACTTTTTGTAATTTTTTTTTTTTTTTTTAGTCATTATTCAATCACTTGGGACAAAAAAATAAATTCAATGGGCTCAACATGCCTCTCAGCAATTTCCTTGGGGTGTCTACTTTCCAAAATGGGGTCATTTGGGGGGGTTTTGTACTGCCCTGTCATTTTAGCACCTCAAGAAATGAGATAGGCAGTCATAAATTTAAAGCTGTGTAAATTTCAGAAAATGTAACCTAGTTTGTAAACTCTATAACTTTTGCGCAAACCAATAAATATACGCTTATTGACATTTTTTTTACTAAAAACATGTGGCTGAATACATTTTGGCCTAAATGTATGACTACAATTGAGTTTATTCGATTTTTCTTAGAACAAAAAGTAGAAAATATCATTTTTTTTTCAAAATTTTCGGTCTTTTTCCGTTTATATCGCAAAAAATAAAAATCGCAGAGGCAATCAAATACCATTAAAAGAAAGCTCTATTTGTGGGAAGAAAAGGACGCAAATTTCGTTTGGGTACAACATTGCATGTCCGCACAATTTACAGTTAAAGCAGCGCAGTGCAAAATTCTAAATTCACCTCTGGTCCTTTAGCTACCAAATGGTCCGGGGCTTAAGTGGTTAAATGATAGAGACAGGATATCAACCAAAAAATCAAGAAAAAACAATACAAAAGTTATAAATTGAGTTTCAATTCAGTAAGAAAAAGTTTTTGATCCCCTATCTAGGCAACCAACAATAATTCTGGCTCCCACAGACTGGCTACAGTATGTGCTCATGTGGTACACAGATTAGTCCTGTCAATTTAACCACTTAAGGGCCGAGCCTCTTTCTGAGATTTGGTGTTTACAAGTTAAAAAACTTTTTAGAGTTTAAGGCCCCAACATTTTTAAAAGACTGATATGTTCATGGTAAAGAAATGTTAAAGTGGGACAGTTCCTAAAGTTTTCCCCAAATTTTTTAAAAGACAGACAAGTTCACGTTAAAGAAATGTTAAAGTAGGATTTTTAAAACAGCTTACCTGTAAAATCCTTTTCTTGGAGTACATCACGGGACACAGAGCGGCATAGTCATTACTATGTGGGTTATATAGAATTACCTTCAGGTGCTGGCACTGGCAACTTCCAAAACAGGAAGTACCCTCCCCTATATAAGCCCCTCCCATCCGGGAGCACCTCAGTTTTGTAGCAAAGCAATACGTGTCCCCAAAAGAGGGGTGGGAGCTCTGTGTCCCGTGATGTACTCCAAGAAAAGGATTTTACAGGTAAGCTGTTTTAAAAATCCTACTATCTTGTTCATACATCACGGGACACAGAGTGGCATAGTCATTACTATGTGGGACGTCCCAAAGCAATGCCAAATGAGGGGGGGGATACACCATACATAAGCTGGGCGCCATCAGGCATGAGGATCTTTTGCGGCCTGCAACACACTGCGCCCAAAGGCGACATCCTCCTGACTTCTAACGTCCACCTGGTAGAACCTAGTAAACGTGTGTACTGAAGACCATGTTGCGGCCTTACAAATTTGAGCCAGGGAGGCCTGGTGATGCACTGCCCATGAAGTTCCAACTGCTCTCGTGGAGTGCGCCCTAACTTTGAACGGAGGCGGTCTACTTCTCAAGCCATAGGCTTGTATTATGACCTGTCGAATCCACTTGGCTAAAGTAGATTTTGATGCTGCCTGACCCTTTCTGGGGCCTTCCGGCAGAACAAACAAAGAATCCGTTCTACGAATCTGAGCAGTGGCCTTTAGATAAGCTTTAACTGCTCTTACTACATTCAAAGAATGCAATAACTTTTCCTCTACCGAGCTCGGTTTGGGGAAAAAGAAGGAAGAACCACATCCTGGTTCAAGTGAAACCTCGATACCACCTTAGGAAGAAAGGCTGGGTGAGGACGTAATACTACTCTGTCCTCATGAATAACCAGACATGGCTCTTTACAGGACATGGCGGCTAATTCCGACACTCTTCTAGCCGAGCATATGGCTACTAAAAATATCAATTTTCTGGTGAGTAGAACCAAGGAAATGTGCCGCAAAGGTTCAAATGGCTGCTTCTGCAGAACCGACAGAACCAAATTTAGATCCCATGGACATATGGGAGCTTTAATCGGTGGAATAATACGAGTCACCCCTTGCATAAAGGATTTGACAAGTGAATGCATAGCCAGGGGCCTTTGAAATAGTATTGATAAGGCCGAAACCTGACCCTTGATAGTACTTAAGGCAAACTTCCTGTCTACAGCCCACTATAGGAAGTCCAGAATTCTGCCTATAACGTACTTACGTGGATGCCACTTTCTGGCCTCGCACCAAGTGATGTACGCCTTCCAAACTCTATAGTAGATCTGCCTGGATACAGGCTTCCTGGCATTGATTATAGTTGATACCACAGAGTTAGAGAGACCTCTCTTCTTTAGGATGTGGGATTCAATAGCCAGGCCGTTAAACTTAGAGTTAGTAAGGAAGGGTGGTATATCGGCCCTTGCGAAAGCAGGTCCGGACGACGTGGAAGGGTCCAAGGACTCCCCACAGACATTTTGATGATCTCCGCGTACCAGGCCCTTCGGGGCCACGCTAGAGCCACCAAGATCACCGGCTTCTTTTCCAACCTGACTCTGCGAAGGAGTCGAGGCAACAATTGTAGCGGAGGGAATGCATATATCAGTCTGAACTGATTCCAAGGGAACACCAGAGCATCCGAGCCGCAAGCGAGGGGATCCCTTGTCCGGGAGACAAATCTGTCCACCTTTGCGTTGAATCTGGATGCTAGCAGATCTACATCCGGTGTTCCCCACTGCTGACATATTGCTCAGAAGACCTCGGGATGAAGGGACCATTCCCCTGGGCATAACTGTTGGCGACTAAGAAAGTCCGCCTTCCAATTCTCCACCCCTGGAATGAAGACAGCTGACATACATGGGACATGCTTTTCTGCCCATTCCAGGATGTGACTTACTTCCCTCTGGGCTGCACAACTCCTGGTGCCTCCCTGATGATTGATATATGCCACTGCTGTGGCATCGTCTGATTGAATTCTGACAGGGGACCCTTGGAGTCTGGATGCCCAGGCTACTAGGGCATACCGGGCTGCTCGTATCTGTAAGAGATTGATGGGCAGGGTTTTTACTACATTTGACCATCTGCCCTGGAGAGACCATTGCTCCAGTACTGCCCCCCAGCCTATAAGGCTGGCATCTGTAGTGACCACCTTCCAGGATATCGGACTGAAGGGTTTTCCCTTCTGGAGATTCTGGGGGATCAACCACCAGCAGAGACTCTTCCGAACGGAAGGGGACAAAGCCATCGGGAAGTCTAGAGCCTGAATTTTTCCGTTCCAGGCTGACAATATGGCCCTCTGTAAATTCCTTGAGTGGAATTGGGCATATGGCACAGCTTCGAATGATGCTACCATCTTTCCTAGCAGACTCATGCACAGGCGTATGGACGGCTGTCTTTTTGCACAAAGCAGACGGACCAAGCCCCTCAAAGAGGATACCTTGTCTAGAGGTAAGAAAATCTTCCTCTGGTCTGAATCCAGCCGTAGCCCTAGATATACCAGGTTTTTCACTGGCTGTAGGGCTGACTTGTCCAGGTTGATGACCCAACCGTGAGATTCTAGATACTTGATTGTATTGACAATTACCACTTCTAGCTTGGCAACTGAGTGGTCCATCAACAACAGGTCGTGTAGGTATGCCATTATCGTTACACCTCGTGTTCTTAGATCGGCCAACAGTGGGGCCAGAATTTTTGTGAACACTCGTGGTGCTGTGGCCAGACCGAATGGTAAGGCTCTGAACTGAAAATGGCGCCCTTCTACTGCAAAGCGTAGAAATTTTTGATGACCTGGAAAGATGGGAACATGCAAGTAAGCATCTTTGATGTTGATCGAGGCTAACCATTCCTCCCCCTGTAGGGCAGCGATGACCGATCGGATCGACTCCATCCGGAAGGACCGGACGTTTAGAAATTTGTTTAGACTCTTTAGGTCCAATATGGGTCTTATGTCCCCGTTTGGTTTCGGGACTGTGAAAAGGTTTGAGTAGAAACTCAACCCCCACTCTTCCATAGGAACCTCCATAATTACTCCTTGGAGCAATAGTTGTTCTAACGCCACTAGGAGACACCTTCTTTTCAGAGGGTCTTTTGGCATGCCTGTCCACATAAAATGGGAAGGAGGAGACTCTTTTATCTCCCACTTGTATCCCCGAGTTACTGCGGAGAGCACCCATCTGTCTTTGATCGTCTCCCGCCAGGTCTCTGTGAACAACTGAAGTCTTCCCCCCACCCGTTTGAGTGGGGGCAGCCCTTCATAGGCTTGACTTGGAGGCTGGTTTAGTACCTCTTCGGATCCAGGGCTTTTTATTACCCTGTGACTGTCCCTGATTTTTACCTCCAGAGTTTGACCGAGGAGGCCGTCGGAACTGCTTAGTAGCAGACGTCCCAGGGATAGGAGAGGTAGTCCTCTTAAAGGACGGACCCCTAGACCTCTTTTTAATTGGTAAGAGAGTACTTTTACCACTGGAAATCTTCTGGATATATTTATCCAGGTCTTCGCCAAAAAGGCGTTCTCCATGAAATGGGAAGCTAACTAAGAGCTTCTTACAGGGAGCCTCAGCAGACCAGTTCTTGAGCCACAGAAGCCTACACATATGTACCAAAGACAGCGTGAGGCGGGAGGCCTGATGGATAGAATCCCTGATGGCGTCAACCGCAAAGCATAATGCTCTAGGCAGATCAGCCAGAGCCTGGGCCTGCTGGTCTGGCAAATCCCTCAGGACCATTTTCATTTGATCCTTTAAAGCTTGGCAGACCCCAATAGCTGCCACTGCTGGCTGTGTAACAGCCCCTGCTGTGGAAAAAGCAGATTTTAATAAAGATTCCAATTTTTTATCTACTGGATCTTTGAACATTTGAACATTATCTACTGGACATGTCAGTGATTTGTTCACAGAAGAAATGGCTGCGTCCACTGTAGGAACATTCCATCTCTGGGTGAATTTTTCCTCCATGGGATAGATCACCTGAAATTTCTTAGGTGGAACAAATAGTTTATCAGGATGTTCCCAGTCCTGGTATATAAGTCCTTCCAATAATGGATGAATTGGAAAGGAGCAATTAATCTGGGGAGCTTTTAGCGACCCCAACGAGGAGACAGCAGTAGTTGATGGTTCAACAAGAGGCATTTTAAATGCAGATCGAACCATGTCAGTTAGGGTCTGGACCCACAATCTTTCAGTCTGTGATGCTGAAAATGGTTCATCTACTGTCGATTCCTCAAAAACAGAGTTAACCTCCTCATGATCCCCTTCAGGAAGGTCAGTCCCTTCCTGGGACTGTTGCTCTGCCAACAGGCACTCTAATGGAGGGGATGGAGATCTGGCGCGCTTTCTTTCCTGTAGAGAAGAAGCGATCAATGCTGCCAATCTCTGCTCCAATCCCTCCAGAGTTGAGGCAAAAACCTCCTCTGTTATATATGCAGGAGCAGGTGGACTGAGGACAGCCGCAGTACCTGGCACTCCCGGGGGTTCCTTATGGGTATTACCCTCTGATTTCTCAGGGGAGGAAGGTGCAGATGACTGCTCCAGATCCTCAGAGCCCGATGGAGACCCCCTACACTTCCTGAGAGGTATATCTCTGAGTTTTTTAGGCGGCATATTCCTTAGTTCAAAGCTGAGGTATTCCAGCCGCAATACACCCCTTTACTGAAATAGTCTAATGCAATCTGCTGCTATGTACATCAGTGGGTGTCTACTAATGCGTCTTTCTGGGGATGCCTGTATCAACTGCCCGCTGTAAGCCCCTATACCATGCTACCAGCTCCTTTTCATGCTCTGTGTCCATAGCAAGCAGCGTGGACTGAGTCCTTTTATCTTGCTGGGACGCCCGCACATGCGCAGAAGCGCTGGGCGCACAGAGCGTGTCATCCGCCAGGCTCCGCCCCCTTTTTTGAAGCTAAATCTTATAAAAAGAAAGCGTGTGTGCGCTCTTGGCGCCATGTAGGGAGAGGAGCCAGGGTCCCTGTTTCACCAGGACTCAGGGATGGAAGGAAACTACTTGGCAGCATGACAGAGGAATGCAGCTTCCCTGATAGAGAGCTCACTCATCTGCCTGGACTTTCACCATGGAAGGAATAGTCCCAAGAAAAAAAGACGTTCCACAGCGGCCTCTAGTGGACAAACACAGGTACCGCACTTTTGTCTTTTTTTTTTTTTTTTTTTAAAACCTCCTTTATGAAAAACATTTCTAGGTTTACAGTTTTTTAAAACTTCCTTTATGAAAAGACATTTCTAGGATTTCTTAGGCATACACAGCTATTAGCGGGAATACCTTTAGGTAACAGGCAGAAAGACATATTAGGCTTGGGGGTCCCCTCAATAGAACCAAGTTCCTGAGGGGCCCCCACTTACCTTTTCCCCGCCGCAGGACTTTGTTTGGTCCACAGAAGCCCAAACTTCACCTCTCATGGCAGGCATTGTACTAGACCTTCAGGGACCGGGTTCCCAAGGATTCCACTCCCCTGGACCTGTATAGCACCCTGCACAGATAGCTTCTTGGTTTTGGGTATGACCAGAGCTCTGGATCCCAGGGTCCAGCCCTTCTAAGAGAGGCATTACAGGCAAAACCCTGCTCTTCTCTGCAAGGCCCGGGTACCGACCGTTTAGCTATGAAGCTTTTTTGGTCGGATCCGGAATAGCTTGCTAAGGCCCAGAGAACCTGTACACAAGCCCAGATGAATACATGTTAACCTTGGCCAACACCTTAGACACTGGCAAAAAACTGAGGTGCTCCCGGATGGGAGGGGCTTATATAGGGGAGGGTACTTCCTGTTTTGGAAGTTGCCAGTGCCAGCACCTGAAGGTAATTCTATATAACCCACATAGTAATGACTATGCCGCTCTGTGTCCCGTGATGTATGAACAAGAAAGTGGGACAGTTCCTAAATTTACAGTTCACCTTAATATTCATCACCTTAATTTGTGAGGAGAGTACTCATGGAAGGGCTAATGTGAGACATAAAAAAACTTTGGTGCACATAAATAAATATGTTGAGTTTTTACAAAATAAGCCATGTTTGTAAAAGTAATATGCAAAGCTAATACTGTTAAGCCCTGTACACACGATCGGATAACCTATGGATTTTCGTCCGATGGATTTGACCATCGGAAATCCGATGAAACTGTTTTTCATCAGTCTTGGCCACACACCATCAGTTTAAAAACCGACGGCAACAAAACGACGGCACGTACAAAACGTACAACGCGCTATAAAAGGGCCGAACAAATCTAATGGCGCCACCCCTTGGGCTGCTTTTGCTGATTTCGTGTTACCGCGTGTTAGTAAAAGTTTGGTGAGAGCCAATTCGCGCTTTTCAGTCTCCGTGCTTTGCAGATCGTTTCCTGTTGTTCAGTTTGTGCTTGTGGGTTTGTATTTGTGATTCAGTGCGTGCAGTCAGGTCGTTATTGCCTTGCAGTGCCGACTTGGCCGTTCGTTTACTGTTTTTCAGATCGTTCTTTTCAGGCCTTGCTGTTCCACGGTGCGTTCTGTTTGAGTGCGTTCTGACCAGCCGACCGGTTTAAAACCATGTTTGAAGTGCGTTCTTGTTCTCGAGCTCGTGCTGGCTTTGGGCTTGGTGTTGCAGTTAACACTGTAACCCGAGTTCAGTCTGTGAACAGGGTGAGGAGGAGTTCATGGACTAAGAATTGGTTGCTCCAGCGGGACCAATTCTCTCATATGCCTCTGCTGCGGGAAATCCATGAGAATAACCCTGATGATTTCAGGAATTATCTCAGGGTGACGGACCCCGTATTTCACCGTCTGTTGGATTTGCTGTCCCCCTATATCACGAGGCAGGACACTGTGATGCGCCAGGCCATCACTGCCGAGCAGAGGCTTATTGCCAAGTTGAGATACCTGGTGACTGGGAGAAGCTTGCAGGACCTCAAGTTCTCAACAGGCATCTCCCCCCAGGCTCTCGGGATCATTATCCCTGAGACGTGTTCGGCCATCATTCAGGTCCTGCAGAAGGACTATATGAAGGTAATTATGCTCCTTTAACCTCACATTATATGTTTTTATTCTCTTTTTTTGTTATTTTTTTCCTCCTAACACAAATATGCCTGTTTGTAATATCCTGGTAATGTCCCCATTTTCCACATGCCTTTTTTTACCTGTAAATCTCTTTTTTGGGCCCTACATGCCTATTTCCCTCCACTAACCTCTCCAGCATGCTATCGTGGGCGCAAACCCAGCTAGCCTTCTATTTTCCTTTTCATTTTTGGGGGGTCATTGCCCTCGTAGTTTGACAACCTTCCCTCCCCCCCTAAAGATGTTAAAAAATTAGTAGTTCTCAATCAAGCTCAGCAAAGTGGTAGATCCTTTTTTGGGATCCCCCACAATCACCTTAGCCCCCCCCCTTAGATTATTTTAGAATGTCCACTCAGCGGGGGTGAGGCATCTGCTAAGTGGGCCTTTGTTTATTGTTTTGAAAAACTCCCTTAAATAATAATGTTACTCAACAATGTTTTTTGGTGTGTCATCTGCTTGCACTGTAACCATAAACCGTACTAATGTCTTCTTTTTGTTTGACTCCACAGTTCCCTAGCACACCACAGGAATGGCTGACTGTGGCCTCCCAATTTGCCCAGCGGTGGGATTTCCCCAACTGCGGAGGGGCAATTGATGGGAAGCACGTCCACATAGTGCCGCCACCCCGTTCGGGGTCATACTATTTCAACTATAAAGGTTTTAATAGCATAGTGTTAATGGCGGTGGTGTCGGCACGGTACGAGTTCCTGTATGTGGACGTGGGGAAGAACGGCCGGATGTCCGATGACGGATCATTCACGGAGACGGAGTTCGCTCACCGTCTGCAGGCTGGGGGTCTTGCACTGCCTCCAGATGCAGAGAACGTTGAAGGGCTCCCGTTCATTTTCATTGCGGATGAGGCTTTTGGACTAGGACTACACCTGATGCGGCCGTTTCCCCAACGCACCCTCACCCCGGAGAGGAGGGTTTTTAATTACCGGCTGGCCAGAGCCCGGAGAGTTGTGGAGAATGCCTTCGGGATAATGGCCAGCCGGTTCCGCCTGTTCCAGACAGAGATACATTTGGCGGATTATAAACTGAACCACATCGTCTACTGCTGCTGCATATTGCACAATTTTCTACGCAAATTTGCAAACAATTATGTTTTATCATTTGGGCCTGAGGCCGGTCCATCTGAACTGATTAATCTGACCGGCCTCAGCACTGCTCGTACTGGCTTGGCCCCCCAAAGTGCCCGTGAAGTACGCCAGAAATACGTAGAGTACTTCACGGGTAGGGGGGCCATCGCAATGCCAGACCACATCTGACCAATTCTTAAACCTTTTTAAAATAAAAAAAAAATTGAATTCATACAAACTTGTGTTGTCATTCTTGTATTTTGGGTTTATGTGTCTCCCAGGTTCTAGTAGTGCCAAGTGTAATTGTCCTTAGTAAATAGCCTCAAAACTCAGAGCGAAAAACACGGTTTTTGCATCTTCAGAACTGCTCGAGCATAGAAAGAAAAAGGCACACCTTTTTTAGACTTCCCAAATGTTTTTATTGTTTGCACCGCATTTGGTTTTGGTTTTTAGAAATACTAGCCTTTTTTTTTATGTGCGGCTTTTTTGGCAGAAACATGCATGGGTCGTAAGCCATTTTTTTTAGTTTGAAAAAGTAATAAAATAACACTGTGAAAAATAACAACTGGAGATGGGGTGATGGTACCCCTGATCCATCCCAAATGTTAACAAACACACTTTCTTTGGGGGCTCAAATGGGTATCTTAAACAAGATCCCAAGGCTAGGGTAAACATGTGCTATCTGCCATCATGGGGGATCAATGGTCGTGCTTTGGGGATGTAAACCCTTCCTCTCCCCTACTTGAGGAGGGAGGAAGAGGTTGCACCCCCAAAACAGGGACATAGATATCCTGTGACGGCAGATAGCACATGTTGAGTCTTCAGTGTGTGCATCTTCACATTTGGGATGTTGGAAATCCCTGAGATAATGTCAGACGCAGAACAAAAAACACAAAAAGGGGGGGGGTTCACACTATTCTCCCCAAAATATCTATCATGTTTTTATATTTTTGCTCAATCACAATCATTCTCTTTCTCATAATGTCCATTTCGCTACTGCATTCCATGATTTCCTGAATGATTATTTTGGCGCTGGCACTCGAGAATGGCGGATTTGGACTTCCTGACACACCCCCACGTTCAGTCCCTAAAACAAAAAAAAAGGTTTTACACTAGGCAGTCCTACATCTGTATTTACCTTGAAGTTGTGGTGACAGACACTGACCTGTTGTGCTGATAAGCTCCACCTCTCCTTCCTCCACCTCCCCTTCCTCCACCTCCGCTTCCTCCACCTCCGCTTCCTGAACCTGCTGATCTTGGTCTGCTTTGGGAGCTTCGGGGATTTTCTGTGGTGTTGGGTTACTCGTCTCATGAGCATGGTGTCCTCCCACTCTCCTCTCCCCTATGGGAATTTACAACAAAATGTATACTTTAGCACACAGACTTTTTTTAGGCCTGAAAAGGGATCCTCAATGTTTTGAAGTGGGGTACAATTGATATTTGGCCCTGAGTTCCAACATGAACATATGTGATTTTGCAAACTCAACAAAGCAACATGTTATTTTTGAGGACACTCACAAATACACTTGGATAACCACCAAGGTATCCACTGGAGCACCTGTGTGTGACACCGTTAAGAAATTTGGTCATGTGGCCCAGAGTATAGTATCTTGCTGAAGAACAAAAAAGAGTACACAACTGCTGGAGTGTCATCTCCTTTACCCAGAATACAGTTTCTTCTTTCAGTCACATTCTAAATTTCCTTACAACACATAATCTAGCCAACAATGTGTAGATAAACATTGTTGAAGTAAAATGAGGCATGCCCACATGTAGTTTACGTGGATATGTGCCAAACATGTTTGGGGGAAGAGCAGCAAGTTATTGGTCAAAACATTGGCCAAATAAGTGGACTCTCCACTTAACATAAAAGATGAGATTTCAAAATGTGAACCCAGTCAAGACAAGCACATGGTGCAAAACATGGAAGAATACATATTACAATGTGAAAGAACACAGTAAAATATACTTACTTTTTTCTATGCTTTTTATAAGCTTCCTATACTGCTCTGGCTCCCTGAGCTTCAGGTCTGACCACCTTTTATGGAGTTGTTCCTTGGATCTCCTGACCCCATATTTTTTATAGAGAGTCTTTGCAACTTTATCCATAATTTGTGACTTCCGGAGATTAGGGGTGTCGTATGGGCCATGCTTGCCGTCGTAATCCTTCCTCCGCAGAATGTCCACCATCTCCGCCATCTCAGAAAAAGACATATTAGTCGCCTTGTATCTTTTTTTACAGGATCGGGACGTTTCCGCCTCCGGGCTTTCCTCGTCGGTAATTTCAAGGAAAGAAGCCACCTGTGTCTGCGACATGTCGCCGTCTCACACTGTGCGCCGATCGTTAAGGGGCGGGGAAATGCAGAAAAAGTCCGTCATGGGCGGGCGACGAGGGCGGAGTTACACGCATGCGCAGGGTATAAAAAGGGGAAATAAGTTATTAGGGATGTGCGGAGTAAGGACGACCGGAAGTGAACCCACGAAGTGAACAAAGGTAAGAAGGGAACTCGTGCCTGCAGTGGCATATTAATGGGTCATGATTGTAAAGGGCAATATTGTGATAAGTTGAGGAGAATCAATTCTGATCCTTTTTTTTTTGTACTTGCTGATCCTAATAGATGCATAAACTAAGAGAGCCGGAGGTGATGCTTGTTTTTATTGAAAAGTATAAGGAACAGCGCAACCTTTGGGAGCTCAAACACCCTGCGTATCACAAAAGTGATGTACGACGGGCAACTATTACCAAATTAGCAGAGGATATGAAGCCATGGATCCCAGATGCAGACTACACTATGATCAATAATAAAATCAACAACCTGCGCAATTCTTATAAAAAAAATTCAAGGAGGTGCGCCAGTCCAAGAGATCAGGAGCAGCAGCCGACAATGTAGTAAAGCCCAAGCTGTGGTACTACAGACATCTTCAATTTCTGGATGACCAGATCGAGGCCAGGGAATCTATTTCCAGCCTTCCCTCAACCCTTCCTTCCACCCTTCCCTCCAGCGTTCCTTCCACCCTTCCCTCCACCCCTGCAGAGGCGGAGGAGGAGCCTCCCGAGCTAGAAGAGCCAGATCTTCACATCTTAAGCCCGGTATAGTATTTTTGATGCTAATTATTGTCCACTAAGTAATATGGAGTTGAACTGTTTGGCTTAGCCATAAATGATCCCACCCCCCCCCCCTCCAAAATAAACCAGTAATGAGTTCAAAATTGTGTGTGATTGATTCCTCAAATAATAGAAATCTACTTTTTATTTTATAAACAGGATGAGGCAAGCCAGGAGGAAGAGGGTCAGGAGTGTGACAGGCAGGAGGAGGCAGGGCCAAGTGGGACTCAGCAGGTCCCCAGGCCTAGTGGCAGCACCGTCTCCCAAGTGGCTCCCCTCCACGTCAGACCGCCAAAACAACGGCGGATGACACAAGTGGAGGAGGAGTCACTAAAGATGATTCAGGAGGCTGCTGCCATTATGAGGGCCCCCCTCAACCCTACGGAGGGGTTTAGCACCTATCTGGCGGATAAGCTGCTCAGAATGGAGGCGGGACAACGGGCCCTCTGTGAGCATCTCATCTATATGGCCATACACATGGGGGCGAGGGGGCTGCTGACTGAGGACACCCATATCTCACATCAGCCCAATCCCTCTCCTCCTTCTCCTCCTCCTCCTGCCACATCACCACCCACAGTGGCCCAGCCTGCAAGGGTGCGTGGACGGGGCCGTGGAGAGAACACTGCAGAGAGGTGTGGAAGGAAGGCTACAAAAAGAGCAGGAGGTGATTCCCTGGCCTCGAGCTGCTCATCCAGAAATTGAAGGTTGATGGAGTACCACAGCTTGGGATGATGTATGTCTTTGGCTGCTGCTCCTGATTTCATGCTGTTGTTGATTTTATTATTGATCATAGTCAGGTCTGCATTTGGGATCTAATGACTTTATATTCTCTGCTAATTTGGGAATAGTTGCCCTTCGGTTTTTGATTTGTTTTTTCCAAAATAAAGGGAAATTTGATTACAGCCAACCTACATGCCTGATGTGTTTTTTTGAGAAGTAGCAATAAGATTGCATAAATACAATGTGTAATTAAGAACAAGGGACACCAACCTCCATGATTTTTCTAAAATTAAATATTATGTTGTTCTGAGAAATTGACACACCAAAAAATGCACAACAAATTTTAAGAGTCAAAAAACATAAAGGTGTAATTTGGGAGGTCGGCCTTGCAGAATTTTAATAATTATTCCGAAGATCACTAGAAAAAAGAAAGACATACATTTGTCAGAACTCAGGAGAAAGTTCTGCTGCCAAAATGACATTTTAAAGACCGTTCTAAAGCAAAAAAACATGCGCTGCATTAAACGAAGCAATAACTTGCAGAATGACGAATGTGCTCTCTCCATTAGGAACGCTAGTTTTACAAGAACGAGCGCTCCCGTCTCCTAATTCAGTCTGAGCATGCGTGGGTTTTTAAACCAATGGACTTGCCCATAGACGATCGGAAATTCCCATCGGTTTTTTATCCATCGGAAAAATTTAAAACAAGTTCTATTTTTTCCATCCGATGAAAAAAAGACAGATGGGTACCATACACAATCGGTTGGTCTGATGAAAACCATCCATCGGACGGTTTTCATCAGTTAAACCGATCGTGTGTATGGGGCTTTACTGATTCAAAATCATACTAGTTCAGTTTGACCAAGAAAAAAAAAATTAATTCCTTAGCATAACTTAAATATAAGAGTTTCTATGGCTGTAATCCTTGCCCTATCCCTGGTCGCCAACAGACTTACATTCATACTGAATGATGCCCAGCATCATTCAACCCACTTCCTGTGAGCCCAGGGCATCAAGGGCCTGACCGTACCACAGACTCACAGGAAAAGGCTACATGGAGCAGTGCAATGTCATTACACCTGGAGGAAGGAGAGGGTGAAGATACTTGATACAGATTGTAACAAGTGAGCTCTGCTGTACTAAATTTACCTTGGACTATCCAAACCCCTTGGGGTTCATTCACTTGGACATTTGTAGATATTTTATATGCTTAGCGTGGATATTCAGGCCCTTTCCCATGCCTGGGGAGCTGCAGCTAGCATGTACAACCTGGCACTCAAGTAAATGGTTGTAAGTGGCCATACTCTTGTAAATGGCGATACTTATTTGCATGTATTTTTACTCGCACAAACAATGTATTTCCTAAATACAAAAGTTTTGTGTTTCAGAAAATATGCTGTACATGCATGTGCAGGTAAAAAAGCATCAGCATTTACAAGAGCATGGCCACATACAGTCATTCACTTGAATGGAAGGTTTTATGCACCAGCTGCAGCTCTCCAGGTGTTAGGAAGCACTGGGACATTTGCGCTAGGCATACCAAATGCCTACAAACATCCATATTCATCAACCCTTAGGCCCCGTTCACACCTATGCGAATTGGTTGCGGCTTACACCGCATCCAATTTGCATAACATTATAAAATACATTGATTTCATTGAGGCTGGTTCATATATATACGATGTATTCGCACTGTGCATTGCCCAAAAAACAAGTGTGTTTTCTAGGCATTGCGGTGCGGCTCAGGTGTGAATTCAGGCCCATTATCTTCTATGGGCATGCATCTGATTCGCAGATGTGTTCAGTTCCCAACAGGATTTCTCTCCTTCTCCTCACTACACTTCCCCCTCCCCTTCCTCTCTCCCAGGTCACCAAATTCGCAGCTAAAACTGAGATGATCTGCTGAACAGCTCTCTTATCTCTTTGCAGAGATAAGAGAGCTGGAATTCTCACCGCACAAGTGTGAACCCAGCCTTGGTGAACAGACTACAGCTGAAAACACAGTTCCCTCAAAGATCTGATTCATCTGTCCATTCACTGCTTCAACAACAAGCTGAAAAACCTAATTACATTTACCCATCTTGTATGCTTTTCAGAGTTCCAGCTTCACCAACCCTGCCTACATCCACTCCATTAGTCAAATTTGAATTAGAACCCATGTTCCTGCAGGAAAGTCCTCTTTTCTTTTCTGATCACAAAATGTGCCAAATGGAATAGTTCTGCTAAACACTGTGACAGAATACAGTTGGTCCTTGTATCTCCTGCTATTTTTGGATAAGCTACAGGCACCAGCGCCACTGTTTTCACATTTTTGTATTTGTATTTTGTATTTGTATATATTTGTATATACTGTATTTATTGGCGTATAACACTCACCTTTTTACCCTGAAAATAGAGGGTAAACTGTGCCTGCGTGTTATACGCAGGGGGCGGTGGAAAGTTTTTTTCCTGAAACTTCCCTCTTAAAGTTGGGGTGCATGTTATACGCCGATAAATACGGTATATTACTGTCAAGTAATTTTGGACCAACTCTCGTTACAAGTCAAGATATTTTATTGCATATGCAAGAGAAATGGTTAAATGTATATTTTCTGCTTCAGAGATCCATTTCTGCCTGTCATAAGTTTACATGCTGCTTTTATCACCCTTAAACCTTCCCCCTTCCTGTTCGTAACGTCCTGATCACGTGTATAATTTCAACTTTTATTCTGACGTTTTAGCAGGAAGATGAGAATATCCTTTTTCAGCCAACACCTTATGACAGGAAATTTCATACAATGGACACATAAATTATTCCATGGTTCGCAGCCCATGTTTGACAGATGTAAGAGTCAGCACATCTTTGCACAATAGAATATGGTCATATGACTTATTCCAGTAATTAGGGCTATTAGAGCTTATTTAGCATATTTAAGTATTAATAGAGTTATATAAAGCAAACATTTTAACTTTAGAAGATATAGTCATATTAATATGCATATTCATAGTTGACATTTAAAGTATAATTTTTAATTTCTCTAACAGCTGCTCCCTTTTATACTTATAATGTCAATAATTCAAATATCCAGGTTCTTTATTTTACCAGGTATTATCATTTAGACAAATAAGTCTTTTGAAAGGACTGTAAGTTCATCTTCATCAGGTTCCGGGTATAGTTCAGTGTTGTTCTGAAAAAACATAGTCTTTGTTAGTGATGTGTCAATCAGTCTTTGAAGAATTCCTCTAATACAAGGAATGCAGCAACATCCACACAGCGTAAGGACCGTGGCTTCCATGACAACAGAGATGAGCAAACCTTTTGCAAGATCACCCCATTTACCAAACCATTTTTCAAAGAGTCCTGTTAAGGGGTTCTCTACACCAGAGTTCTCAGTTAGTTCCTGGGATAACATTTGTAGGCCTTGCAAAGCCTTAGTGATACTTCCATCAGGTGCCGTATTATTTGGAATAAAAGTGCAGCAGAAGGTGCCAAACATTTCGCATACCCCGCCCCTTTCTGCCAGCAACATATCCAATGCTATACGGTTCTGCCACGCTGTCAAAGAGGTGGCGTCCAATTGTGCTGCTATACCTTTGATAGCATCTCTGGTGTAATTCACAAACCTCTGCTGGTTGTAGTAAATGTAGTTTATCCAGTCGACATTCTTATTGGGCTGTACCCATAGGAAGAGTGAGGTGAGTCCTGCTGTTACTTGATTCTGTGCTTTAAATTCATCCGGAACTCTTCGTGGAACACCTATTGAGTCTATATAAACCCGGTTGTCAAAGGATCCTTGGGGTGTTTCTCGCTTAAACCATTTAAAATAGTGTTTACCTGGTAGTTTTATCAATTTGTTAGTCATAGGAACAATATAAAAGGGAAGCAACAGGCGGGTAAGGGCACAACTACCCTCCCATCTAGGTGGCAGTCTAGGTCTTAGTTTCATGTCCCCACACAGCCACCAAACATCAGCCAGTTGCCGTTTCTGTTCCTGAAACCATTTTAGTTGGTACTTAACCACTTAAGCCCCGGACCATTTCGGGCCATTAGGACCAGGCCTGTTTTTGGGATTCGGCACTGCGCTGCTTTAACTGTAAATTGTGCGGACATGCAATGTTGTACCCAAATGAAATTTGCGTCCTTTTCTTCCCACAAATAGAGCTTTCTTTTAATGGTATTTGATTGCCTCTGTGATTTTTATTTTTTGCGATATAAACAGAAAAAGACCGAAAATTTTGAAAAAAAATGATATTTTCTACTTTTTGTTATAAGAAAAATCGAATAAACTCAATTTTAGTCATACATTTAGGCCAAAATGTATTCAGCCACATGTCTTTAGTAAAAAAAATGTCAATAAGCGTATATTTATTGGTTTGCGCAAAAGTTATAGCGTTTACAAACTAGGGTACATTTTCTGAAATTTACACAGCTTTAAATTTATGACTGCCTATCTCATTTCTTGAGGTGCTAAAATGGCAGGGCAGTACAAACCCCCCCCAAATGACCCCATTTTGGAAAGTAGACACCCCAAGGAAATTGCTGAGAGGCATGTTGAGCCCATTGAATATTTTTTTTTTTTGTCCCAAGTGATTGAATAATGACAAAAAAAAAAAAAATTACAAAAAGTTGTCACTAAATGATATATTGCTCACACATGCCATGGTTATATGTGGAATTGCACCCCAAAATACATTCTGCTGCTTCTCCTGAGTACGGGGATACCACATGTGTGGGACTTTTTAGGAGCCTAGCCACGTACGGGACCCCGGAAACCAAGCACCGCCTTCAGGATTTCTAAGGGCGCAAATTTTTGATTTCACTCCTCACTACCTATCACAGTTTCGAAGGCCATAAAATGCCAAAATAGCACAAAACCCCCCCAAATGACCCCATTTTGGAAAGTAGACACCCCAAGCTATTTACTGAGAGGCATGTTCAGTCCATGGAATATTTTATATTTTGCCACAAGTTGCGGGAATATGACAAACTTTTTTTTTTTTGCACAAAGTTGTCACTAAATGATATATTGCTCACACATGCCATGGGCATATGTGAAATTACACCCCAAAATACATTCTGCTGCTTCTCCTGAGTACGGGGATACCACATGTGTGGGACTTTTTGGGAGCCTAGCCGCGTACGGGACCCCAAAAACCAAGCACCGCCTTCAAGGTTTCTAAGGGCATAAATTTTTGATTTCACTCCTCACTACCTATCACAGTTTTGAAGGCCATAAAATGCCAAGATGGCACAAAACCCCCCCAAATGACCCCATTTTGGAAAGTAGACACCCCAAGCTATTTGCTGAGAGGCATGTTGACCCCATTGAATATTTTTTTTTTTTTGTCCCAAATGATTGAATAATGACAAAAAGAAAAAAAAATGTACAAAAAGTTGTCACTAAATGATATATTGCTCACACATGCCATGGTTATATGTGGAATTGCACCCCAAAATACATTCTGCTGCTTTTCCTGAGTACGGGGATACCACATGTGTGGGACTTTTTGGGAGCCTAGCCGCGTACAGGGCCCCAAAAACCAAGCACCGCCTTCAGGATTTCTAAGGGCGCAAATTTTTGATTTCACTCCTCACTACCTATCACAGTTTCGAAGGCCATAAAATGCCAAAATAGCACAAAACCCCCCCAAATTACCCCATTTTGGAAAGTAGACACCCCAAGCTATTTGCCGAGAGGCATGTTGAGAATTGTTGAGCGGACCCGAACTGTAAAGTTCGGGTCCGTACCGAATTTTGGCGTTTTCCTGACCCCGGACCCGGACCCGGATTTTGCGCTAAAGTCCGGGTTCGGGTCCGGATTCGGGAATTTAATGGCGCAGTTAGAAATGCTTCAGGGGCCAGCCAATCACCATTTGATTAGCTGGTGTGCCCTTAGAAGCCATCATAGCCATGCCTACTAATGGCATGGCTGTGATTGGTCAGTGCAACATGTGACCCAGCATGTGACCAGCTTCTATATAAGCAAGAGGCACACAGCACAGATCGTCACTCTGCTTTTAGACAGTGTAGGGAAAGGATCCTGGCTGCTGTTGCTGTGAGGGAGAGAATTATATGATAGGAGTTAGTCCTGATTCTGCAATCTACTGATAGAAAAGATAGAGAGACAGTGTAGTGTAGTGTAGGGGCAGGATCCTGTTTGTGCTTTCAGGGAGAGAGATTTAGATAGGAGTCCAGATTGAGAGATATAATAGCTCAGCGATCTGCATAGGTTTATCTGTTTGTGTTGCAAGCTCAGTGCACCAGCACTGCATTACGTTGAGTGATACACCTATTCCATACTGTGGCTGTATTGTGCTCTTGCTAAAAGACCCATTTCGGGCAGAAAAAAAAAAGGCACTTTATTGTGCTTTTGCTAAAAAGACCCATTTTTGGGCCCCAAAAAAAAAAGGCACTTTATTGTGCTGTTACAAAAAAAAAGAAAAGGCACTTTGTTGTGCGCAAAAAAGACCTATTTTTGGGCAAAAAAAAATATTTTGCAGTGTATATCTCTAGTTGTGTGAAATAACCAATTTCTATATATTTTTCTTGTACTATGCTATACTAAAAAAAAACAAATCTTTTTTTTTGAATAGCATTCTCTGCAGCTGTGCGATTCAGCGGTTATATACTGTGGGTGTGTTGTGCTCTTCCAAAAAACGCCATTTAGGGCCACAGAAAATATTTTGCAGTGTGAAATACACATCTGGAGGTGTGTGAAAAAACAACATTATTTTTGAATAGCATTCTCTGGCCTCTGCAGCTGTGCGATTCAGCGGTTATATACTGTTGGGGTTGTTGTGCTCTTGCAAAAAACGCCATTTAGGGCCACAGAAAATATTTTGCAGTGTGAAATACACATCTGGAGGTGTGTGAAAAAACAACATTATTTTTGAATAGCATTCTCTGGCCTCTGCAGCTGTGCGATTCAGCGGTTATATACTGTTGGGGTTGTTGTGCTCTTCCAAAAAACGCCATTTAGGGCCACAGAAAATAAATTGCAGTGTGAAATACACATGTGGAGGTGTGTAAAATAAACAATTTCTATATATTGTACAGTGCTATACTAAAAAAAACAACATTTTTTTTGAATAGCATTCTCTGCACTTCTGTAGCTGTGCGATTCAGTGGTTAAATACTGTGGTTGTGTTGTGCTCTTCCAAAAAACGCCATTTAGGGCCACAGAAAATATTTTGCAGTGTGAAATACACATCTGGAGGTGTGTGAAAAAACAACATTATTTTTAAAAAGCATTCTCTGGCCTCTGCAGCTGTGCGATTCAGCGGTTATATACTGTTGGGGTTGTTGTGCTCTTCCAAAAAACGCCATTTAGGGCCACAGAAAATAAATTGCAGTGTGAAATACACATGTGGAGGTGTGTAAAATAAACAATTTCTATATATTTTACAGTGCTATACTAAAAAAAAAACATTTTTTTTGAATAGCATTCTCTGCACTTCTATAGCTGTGCGATTCAGTGGTTAAATACTGTGGTTGTGTTGTGCTCTTCCAAAAAACGCCATTTAGGGCCACAGAAAATATTTTGCAGTGTGAAATACACATCTGGAGGTGTGTGAAAAAACAACATTATTTTTAAAAAGCATTCTCTGGCCTCTGCAGCTGTGCGATTCAGCGGTTATATACTGTTGGGGTTGTTGTGCTCTTGCAAAAAATGCCATTTAGGGCCACAGAAAATATTTTGCAGTGTGAAATACACATCTGGAGGTGTGTGAAAAAACAACATTATTTTTGAATAGCATTCTCTGGCCTCTGCAGCTGTGCGATTCAGCGGTTATATACTGTTGGGGTTGTTGTGCTCTTGCAAAAAACGCCATTTAGGGCCACAGAAAATATTTTGCAGTGTGAAATACACATCTGGAGGTGTGTGAAAAAACAACATTATTTTTGAATAGCATTCTCTGGCCTCTGCAGCTGTGCGATTCAGCGGTTATATACTGTTGGGGTTGTTGTGCTCTTCCAAAAAACGCCATTTAGGGCCACAGAAAATAAATTGCAGTGTGAAATACACATGTGGAGGTGTGTAAAATAAACAATTTCTATATATTGTACAGTGCTATACTAAAAAAAACAACATTTTTTTTGAATAGCATTCTCTGCACTTCTATAGCTGTGCGATTCAGTGGTTAAATACTGTGAGTGTGTTGTGCTCTTCCAAAAAACGCCATTTAGGGCCACAGAAAATATTTTGCAGTGTGAAATACACATCTGGAGGTGTGTGAAAAAACAACATTATTTTTAAAAAGCATTCTCTGGCCTCTGCAGCTGTGCGATTCAGCGGTTATATACTGTTGGGGTTGTTGTGCTCTTGCAAAAAACGCCATTTAGGGCCACAGAAAATATTTTGCAGTGTGAAATACACATCTGGAGGTGTGTGAAAAAACAACATTATTTTTGAATAGCATTCTCTGGCCTCTGCAGCTGTGCGATTCAGCGGTTATATACTGTTGGGGTTGTTGTGCTCTTCCAAAAAACGCCATTTAGGGCCACAGAAAATAAATTGCAGTGTGAAATACACATGTGGAGGTGTGTAAAATAAACAATTTCTATATATTGTACAGTGCTATACTAAAAAAAACAACATTTTTTTTGAATAGCATTCTCTGCACTTCTATAGCTGTGCGATTCAGTGGTTAAATACTGTGGTTGTGTTGTGCTCTTCCAAAAAACGCCATTTAGGGCCACAGAAAATATTTTGCAGTGTGAAATACACATCTGGAGGTGTGTGAAAAAACAACATTATTTTTAAAAAGCATTCTCTGGCCTCTGCAGCTGTGCGATTCAGCGGTTATATACTGTTGGGGTTGTTGTGCTCTTGCAAAAACGCCATTTAGGGCCACAGAAAATATTTTGCAGTGTGAAATACACATCTGGAGGTGTGTGAAAAAACAACATTATTTTTGAATAGCATTCTCTGGCCTCTGCAGCTGTGCGATTCAGCGGTTATATACTGTTGGGGTTGTTGTGCTCTTGCAAAAAACGCCATTTAGGGCCACAGAAAATATTTTGCAGTGTGAAATACACATCTGGAGGTGTGTGAAAAAACAACATTATTTTTGAATAGCATTCTCTGGCCTCTGCAGCTGTGCGATTCAGCGGTTATATACTGTTGGGGTTGTTGTGCTCTTCCAAAAAACGCCATTTAGGGCCACAGAAAATAAATTGCAGTGTGAAATACACATGTGGAGGTGTGTAAAATAAACAATTTCTATATATTGTACAGTGCTATACTAAAAAAAACAACATTTTTTTTGAATAGCATTCTCTGCACTTCTATAGCTGTGCGATTCAGTGGTTAAATACTGTGAGTGTGTTGTGCTCTTCCAAAAAACGCCATTTAGGGCCACAGAAAATATTTTGCAGTGTGAAATACACATCTGGAGGTGTGTAAAATAAACAATTTCTATATATTCTTCTTGTACAGTGCTATACTAAAAAAAACAACCTTTTTTTTTGAATAGCATTTTCTGTAGCTGTGCGATTCAGCGGTTACGTGCTGTGGGTGTGTTGTGGTCTGGCAAAAAACGCCATTTAGGGCCACAGAAAATATTTTGCAGTGTGAAATACACATCTGGAGGTGTGTAAAATAAACAATTTCTATATATTCTTCTTGTACAGTGCTATACTAAAAAAAACAACCTTTTTTTTTGAATAGCATTTTCTGTAGCTGTGCGATTCAGCGGTTACGTGCTGTGGGTGTGTTTTGGTCTGGCAAAAAACGCCATTTAGGGCCACAGAAAATATTTTGCAGTGTGAAATACACATCTGGAGGTGTGTAAAATAAACAATTTCTATATATTGTACAGTGCTATACTAAAAAAAACAACATTTTTTTTGAATAGCATTCTCTGCACTTCTATAGCTGTGCGATTCAGTGGTTAAATACTGTGGTTGTATTGTGCTCTTCCAAAAAACGCCATTTAGGGCCACAGAAAATATTTTGCAGTGTGAAATACACATCTGGAGGTGTGTGAAAAAACAACATTATTTTTAAAAAGCATTCTCTGGCCTCTGCAGCTGTGCGATTCAGCGGTTATATACTGTTGGGGTTGTTGTGCTCTTGTAAAAAACGCCATTTAGGGCCACAGAAAATATTTTGCAGTGTGAAATACACATCTGGAGGTGTGTGAAAAAACAACATTATTTTTGAATAGCATTCTCTGGCCTCTGCAGCTGTGCGATTCAGCGGTTATATACTGTTGGGGTTGTTGTGCTCTTCCAAAAAACGCCATTTAGGGCCACAGAAAATAAATTGCAGTGTGAAATACACATGTGGAGGTGTGTAAAATAAACAATTTCTATATATTGTACAGTGCTATACTAAAAAAAACAACATTTTTTTTGAATAGCATTCTCTGCACTTCTATAGCTGTGCGATTCAGTGGTTAAATACTGTGGGTGTGTTGTGCTCTTCCAAAAAACGCCATTTAGGGCCACAGAAAATATTTTGCAGTGTGAAATACACATCTGGAGGTGTGTAAAATAAACAATTTCTATATATTCTTCTTGTACAGTGCTATACTAAAAAAAACAACCTTTTTTTTTGAATAGCATTTTCTGTAGCTGTGCGATTCAGCGGTTACGTGCTGTGGGTGTGTTGTGGTCTGGCAAAAAACGCCATTTAGGGCCACAGAAAATATTTTGCAGTGTGAAATACACATCTGGAGGTGTGTAAAATAAACAATTTCTATATATTCTTCTTGAACAGTGCTATACTAAAAAAAACAACCTTTTTTTTTGAATAGCATTTTCTGTAGCTGTGCGATTCAGCGGTTACGTGCTGTGGGTGTGTTGTGGTCTGGCAAAAAACGCCATTTAGGGCCACAGAAAATATTTTGCAATGTGAAATACACATGTGGAGGTGTGTAAAATAAACAATTTCTATATATTGTACTGTGCTATACTAAAAAAAACAACATTTTTTTTGAATAGCATTCTCTGCACTTCTATAGCTGTGCGATTCAGTGGTTAAATACTGTGGTTGTGTTGTGCTCTTCCAAAAAACGCCATTTAGGGCCACAGAAAATATTTTGCAGTGTGAAATACACATCTGGAGGTGTGTGAAAAAACAACATTATTTTTAAAAAGCATTCTCTGGCCTCTGCAGCTGTGCGATTCAGCGGTTATATACTGTTGGGGTTGTTGTGCTCTTGTAAAAAACGCCATTTAGGGCCACAGAAAATATTTTGCAGTGTGAAATACACATCTGGAGGTGTGTGAAAAAACAACATTATTTTTGAATAGCATTCTCTGGCCTCTGCAGCTGTGCGATTCAGCGGTTATATACTGTTGGGGTTGTTGTGCTCTTCCAAAAAACGCCATTTAGGGCCACAGAAAATAAATTGCAGTGTGAAATACACATGTGGAGGTGTGTAAAATAAACAATTTCTATATATTGTACAGTGCTATACTAAAAAAAACAAAATTTTTTTTGAATAGCATTCTCTGCACTTCTATAGCTGTGCGATTCAGTGGTTAAATACTGTGGTTGTGTTGTGCTCTTCCAAAAAACGCCATTTAGGGCCACAGAAAATATTTTGCAGTGTGAAATACACATCTGGAGGTGTGTGAAAAAACAACATTATTTTTAAAAAGCATTCTCTGGCCTCTGCAGCTGTGCGATTCAGCGGTTATATACTGTTGGGGTTGTTGTGCTCTTGTAAAAAACGCCATTTAGGGCCACAGAAAATATTTTGCAGTGTGAAATACACATCTGGAGGTGTGTGAAATAAACAATTTCTATATATTTTCCTTGTACTGTGCTATACTAAAAAAAAACAACCTTTTTTTTTTTGAATAGCATTTTCTGCAGTTCTGTAGCTGTGCGTTTCAGCCATTACGTACTGTGGGTGTGTTGTGGTCTTCCAAAAAACGCCATTTAGGGCAAGATCCTAAATTTGGAAAATATGAGGGGAAGGTCAAAGGGACGTGGTGGCCCCGGTCGTGGTGCTGCTGGTGGAGCTCCTGTTGCAGGGAGAGGACGTGGTGGATCTGTGCAAGCTACACGCACAAGTGAAACACCTTCCTCAGGTGCGAGTAGGCGACCGAGCCTGCGGCGGTATTTTGTCGCGCCTAATGAGGCTGTACCAATGTTTAGGCCAGGACAAGTACAGGCGATAGTAGATTGGGTTGCTGACAGTGCCTCGGGTTCCTTCACATTGTCTCCCACCCACTCTTCTGATGAAAGATCAGAGTTGGCACCTGAAGCCCATGTCCATCAGTCTTTCACCTCACCCCCTTGCAAATCAGCCAAGCAGTCTGAGCCCCAAATCATGCAGCAGTCTCTTCTGCTTTTCGATGACTCTGTTAGCAGGGTTTCCCAGGGCCATCCACCTAGCCCTGCCCCAGAAGTGGAAGAGATTGAGTGCACCGATGCCCAACCACTTATGTTTCATGATGGGTACATGGGAGGACCATCGCAGCACGTCTCGGATGATGACGAAACACAGGTGCCAACTGCTGCTGCTTTCGCAATTGTGCAGACAGACATGGAGGGCAGGGGTGAAGACTGGGTGGAAGATGATGTGGAGGACGATGAGGTCCTCGACCCCACATGGAATCAACGTTATGCAGGTGACCAGTGTAGTTCGGAGGAAGAGGCGGTGGTCGCACAGAGCCACCAGCACAGCAGAAGAGGGAGCAGGGTGCAAAAACGGAGCATTCGTCCCCTAGACAGTACATCTGCTACTGCCCAACGCAGCAAGGGACCGAGCACACCAAAGCCAGGTCCAAGGACTTCCCTAGCGTGGCAGTTCTTCACACAGTGTGTTGATGACAAGACACGAGTGGTTTGCATGCTGTGCAATCAGAGCCTGAAGCGAGGCATAAACGTTCTCAACCTGAGCACAAGCTGCATGACCAGGCATCTAAGTGCAAAGCACGAGCTGCAGTGGAGTAGACACCTCAAAAACCAAGAAAGGTCTCTGGCTCCTCCTGCTTCCTCTTCTGCTGCAGTCTCGGCCTCTTCATCCACCTCTGTAGTGACAGTGGCACCTGTCACCCCGCAAACAGAGGATCTGCCAGCAACACTACCACCTGGGTCACCAACCATCTCCACAATGTCCCATGGAAGCGTTCAGCTCTCTATCTCCCAAACATTGGAGCGGAAGAGGAAGTACCCCCCTAGCCACCCGCGATCCCTGGCCCTGAATGCCAGCATTTCAAAATTCCTGGCCTTTGAAATGCTGTCATTCCGTCTGGTGGAGACGCAGAGTTTTAAAAGCCTGATGGCATTGGCTGTCCCGCAGTACGTCGTGCCCAGCCGCCACTACTTTTCCAGGCGAGCCATCCCTTCCCTGCACAACCAGGTGGGGGACAAAATCAGGTGTGCACTGCGCAACGCCATCTGTGGCAAGGTCCACCTAACTACGGATGCGTGGACCAGTAAGCACGGTCAGGGACGTTATATCTCCCTAACAGCACACTGGGTAAATGCAGTGGCGGCTGGGCCTGAGGCAGATAGCGGTTTGGCGCATGTCCTTCCACCACCGAGGATTGCAGGGCGCTTCAGTTTGCCTCCTGTTGCTAACTCCTCCTTCTCCGCTTTCTCATCCTCTACCGCCTCCTCATCCATTCAGCATAACACCTTCACCACCAACTTCAGCACAGCCAGGGGTAAACGACAGCAGGCAGTTTTAAAACTTTCCTGTTTGGGGGAAAATCCCCACACCGCGCAGGAGTTGTGGAGGGACATGGAACAACAGACCGATGAGTGGTTGCTGTCAGTGAGCCTCAAGCCTGGCCTGGTGGTGTGCGATAATGGGCGAAATCTCGTAGCAGCTCTGGGTCTAGCCGGTTTGACGCACATCCCTTGCCTGGCGCATGTGCTAAACTTGGTGGTCCAGAGGTTCCTTAAAAATTACCCCAATATGCCAGAGCTGCTGCAGAAAGTGCGGGCTGTCTGTGCGCACTTTCGGCGTTCTCACCCTGCTGCTGCTCGCCTGTCAGCGCTGCAGCGTAACTTTGGCCTTCCCGCTCACCGCCTCATATGTGACGTGCCCACAAGGTGGAACTCCACCTTGCACATGCTGGCCAGACTGTGCGAGCAGCAGCAGGCAATAGTGGAGTTTCAGCTGCAGCAATCACGCGTGAGTCGCTCTGCGGAACAGCACCACTTCACCACCAATAACTGGGCCTCCATGCGAGACCTGTGTGCCTTGTTGCGCTGTTTCGAGTACTCCACCAACATGGCCAGTGCCAATGACGCCGTTCTCAGCGTTACTATCCCAGTTCTATGCCTCCTTGAAAAAACGCTTCGTGCGATGATGGAAGAGGATGTGGCACAGGAGGATGAGGAGGAGGAGGAGGAAGCGGGATCATTTCAAAGGCTTTCAGGGCAGTCTTTCACAAGTGGCTACGAGGGTGGGTTCCTGCACCAACAAACGCCAGGTACACAATTGTCCGGCAGAAAGGGCACAGTTCTGGAGGATGACGAGGTGGAGGAGGAGATGGAGGAGGAGGAGGAGGAGGAGGAGCCATGTTCACAGCAGGGTGGTACTCAGACCAGCTCGTGGCCATTACTGGTGCGTGGCTGGGGGGATACAGAGGACACAGACGATACACCTCCCACAGAGGACAGCTTTTCTTTGCCTCTGGGCAGCCTGGCACACATGAGCGATTACATGCTGCAGTGTTTCCGCAACGACAGCGACAGCCGAGTTGCCCACATTTTAACTGGTGCTGATTACTGGGTGGCCACCCTGCTGGATCCCCGTTACAAGGACAACATACCGTCCTTAATTCCCTCACTGGAGCGGGATCGTAAGATGCGCGAGTACAAGCGCACGCTGGTAGACGCGCTGCTGGTGGCATTCCCACCTGACAGCGGGCGTACGGTGGAAGCACGGGCTCGCTTCGATCGCGGCCTTGCTTGGCTCGGCTTGAACCACGGATGGTGTGGCCTTCACCTGAACTCAACACGCAGGCGCCGTTAGTCTTGGGAGATTTTTGAAATCCCCTTGTCCTACATATTCAGCAAGCGCAGTACAGGGCGGACACTATTCGACAGGGGACAGAATTCGACACATCACCGGCCTTACCCAGCCATTGTTGTATTTTTGAACCAGTGTTGGCTACCTCGTCCTCCTCCACCGCCGCTTCCACCTACACAGCCACATCCACCGCCACCTCAACCTCCTACTCCATATGGACCTCGTCCTGCTAGGCCAAGATTAAAATTTTTATTTTATTTTTTTGTAGCGCACAGATCCTTTCCCCCTTACCTGCCTTTATGTTGTTGGCTCTTCGCAGGAGGGAGAAAGGCACACCGCACTACCAGCCCGTATCCTCCTATATAAAGAGGTTGAGCGGTGTACTTGACGGGCCGTGTCCACAGCCGGAGTCAAAACTCCTCCAGAGGATGATTCTCACCTCTACTGTAGGTAGAGGCAAGTCCTTTAATTGCCAGTAAAGTCAATGTCCACACCAGCTGAAACTCCAACTCTTATTCTCTCATGGCAAAATAAACTGTACTCAGATAGAAAAGGTTAGAGCAAAGAAACAGGACAGCTTAAGGTGTGGAGGAGGTCCAGGCACAAACGTAGCACATTCACTTCACTGCTTAGGTTTCTCAAACAGTTTTTGGCGCACGGTCTCTGCCACAGACATTGAGGTTGGTCTCTGCCACAGACCGGGTGTACAAGGCCCCTGCCACGGGCCTGGAGAACTTTGGTCTCAGCCACAGACCAGGGTGTATAAGGCCCCTGCCACGGGCCGGTTGAATAAGGCCTCTGATACAGTCAAGGTGACCTTGAGCTTCTCCTTCTACGAACCTAGCCCATATCAAGGGGAAGACATCTCTCCAGGGAGTCAACAGACCATTCCTTCACCGTGACTCCCGCATCGGTCCATCAGAATGATCCTCCCTTCCCTGGAACAGGGTCCCCTACACGAGGCGGCTCTGGACTCCAGGCTTTACTCCCGCCCCTAGGCCTCCATACCCAGGGCAGCAAGAACTCCAGGATAGTACCTCACCCCGGGCTAAAGGTGCCCGAGATGGAACAGGAACACATGCACCCAGGCCGAAGGCACCTGGGCGCGGACCCCACTGGACATCAGCCCCCAGGCCAAAGGTCTGCCCCTTTTATATGCTCTCCCGGCATGCACAGCAGGTTCCCCGCCCCGCTGTACTACTGCCAAGAGGGGACACAAAAGGCGCCACCTGTAGGCCGCAGGGAACTGCACACCAATACTGTCCCCCGAGGACAAAATGGTCCATGAATCCTACAGAATTAGGGTATTTGAGCCTATTTACCACTCAAACACTTTCCTTAAATTTAGCACCCCGCTACATTTTTATTTCAAAGTATTTTATTTTCCCACTAGCTTATCCATTAAATTAAATAATTTATTCCAGAAAGGGCGTATTCTGGGGCATTCCCACCATATGTGTGGCATCATGCCGTTGAGTTTCTGAGGTTCTTAATGACTTCCTGTACCTCTTCTGCTGAAAAGGGGGCCTCCAGCATATTTTTTTATTTTTTAATTTTTTTATGTTCTTTTAAGTTATTTCCTATCCACATTTGTTTGCAGAGCACTTGCCATGTTCTTAACAACATTTTGCTGCCATTTGCAGCCCTCTAGCCCTTTCCATTACTTTTTTAGAGCCTTTTTAGTCGTCAGAAGTCCGGGTCCCCATTGACTTCAATGGGGTCCGGGTCCGGGTCCGGGTTCGGGTTAAAGTTCGGTCCCGAATCCGAACTTTTTTCCGAAGTTCGGCCGAACCCGCCGGACCCGAATATCCAGCTACCCGCTCAACTCTAATGTTGAGTCCATGGAATATTTTATATTTTGCCACAGGTTGCGGGAATATGACAAACTTTTTTTTTTGTTGCACAAAGTTGTCACTAAATGATATATTGCTCACACATGCCATGGGCATATGTGAAATTACACCCCAAAATACATTCTGCTGCTTCTCCTGAGTACGGGGATACCACATGTGTGGGACTTTTTGGGAGCCTAGCCGCGTACGGGACCCCAAAAACCAAGCACCGCCTTCAAGGTTTCTAAGGGCATAAATTTTTGATTTCGCTCCTCACTACCTATCACAGTTTTGAAGGCCATAAAATGCCAAGATGGCACAAAACCCCCCCAAATGACCCCATTTTGGAAAGTAGACACCCCAAGCTATTTGCTGAGAGGCATGTTGAGCCCATTGAATATTTTTTTTTTGTCCCAAATGATTGAATAATGACAAAAAGAAAAAAAAAATGTACAAAAAGTTGTCACTAAATGATATATTGCTCACACATGCCATGGTTTTATGTGAAATTACACCCCAAAATACATTTTGCTGCTTCTCCTGAGTACGGGGATACCACATGTGTGGGACTTTTTGGGAGCCTAGCCGCGTACGGGACCCCAAAAACCAAGCACCGCCTTCAAGGTTTCTAAGGGCATAAATTTTTGATTTCACTCCTCACTACCTATCACAGTTTTGAAGGCCATAAAATGTCAAAATAGCCCAAAACCCCCACAAATGACCCCATTTTGGAAAGTAGACACCCCAAGCTATTTGCTGAGAGGCATGGTGAGTATTTTACAGCTCTCATTTGTTTTTGAAAATTAAGAAAGACATTTTTTTTTCTTTTTTTTTTCTTTTTTTACATTTTCAAAACTTTGTGACAAAAAGCGAGATCTGCAAAATACTCAACATACCTCTCAGCAAATAGCTTGGGGTGTCTACTTTCCAAAATGGGGTCATTTGGGGGGTTTTGTGCCATCTGGGCATTCCATGGCCTCCGAAACTGTGATAGGCAGTGAGGAGTGAAATCAAAAATTTACACCCATAGAAATCCTGAAGGCGGTGCTTGGTTTTTGGGGTCATTGAAAAATATTCAATGGGCTCAACATGCCTCTCAGCAAATAGCTTAAGGTGTCTACTTTACAAAATGGGGTCATTTGGGGGGGTTTTGAACTGTCCTGGCATTTTATGCACAACATTAGGAAGCTTATGTCACACATCATCCACTCTTCTAACCACTTGAAGACAAAGCCCTTTCTGACAGTTTTTGTTTACATGAAAAAAAAATTTTTTTTGCAAGAAAATTATGTTGAACCCCCAAACATTATATATTTTTTTAAAGCAAAGGCCCTACAGATTAAAATAGTGGGTGTTGCATTTTTTTTTTCCACACAGTATTTGCGCAGCGATTTTTCAAACGCATTTTTTGGGGGAAAAACACACTTTTTTTAATTTCAATGCACTAAAAAACACTATATTGCCCAAATGTTTGATGAAATAAAAAAGATGATCATAGGCCGAGTACATGGATACCAAACACGACATGCTTTAAAATTGCGCAGAAACGCGCAGCGGCGACAAACTACATTCATTTAAAAGCATTTAAAAGCCTTTACAGGTTACCACGTTAGATTTACAGAGGAGGTCTACTGCTAAAATGACTGCCCTCGATCTGACCTTCGCGGTGATACCTCACATGCATGATGCAATTGCTGTTTACATATGACGCTAGACCGACGCTTGCGTTTGCCTTTGCGCAAGAGCAGGGGGGGACAGCGGTGCTTTTTTTTTTTTTTTTTTATTATTTATTTGGCTTTTTTTTTTATTTTTAAACTGTGCCTTCCATATTTTATTTTTTTACCATTTTTATCGTTATCTCAGGGAATGTAAATATCCCCTATGATAGCAATAGGTAGTGACAGGTACTCTTTTTTTGAAAAAAATTGGGGGGTTAGACCCTAGATCTTTCCTCTGCCCTCAAAGCATCTGACCACACCAAGATCGGTGTGATAAAATGCTTTCCCAATTTCCCAATGACGCTTTTTATATCCGGGGGGGACATTCCCTCCCACTGCTTGTAAAAGCAGTCTAGATGCTAATTATCTGCTAGAATTGCTTTTACATGAAAGCCGGCTGCTGGCTGAAAAGAATGATACCAAGATGATACCTAAACCCGCAGGCATCATTCTGGTATAAACATTCAAAGTCCAGCAACATACCAGTACGTTGCTGGTCCTTGTTGGACATGTATTGTAATCTTTTTTTTCATACAGCCTATTGGCTGAACGAAAAAAAAGAGATTGATTGGTGGGTATGCCCACCATTAGAATACCTCCCTTCATCCACCCACTTCTAATGATGGGCATATATGCCGAAGCATGGGGGCATCCTCCCGGAAAAAAGTTATGCCGCGTACACACGGTCAAGCCTTCGTCGGAATTTCGACCGTATGTACGCGGCATAAAAGGTTATGCCGCGTACACACGGTCGGACTTTTCCACGGGCAAGCCTCCGTTGGAATTCCGACCGTATATACGCGGCATTAGGAGCAAAATCGCTCCTCCGCCCCTGCTGCCCCCATGCTTCGGCATATATGCTCTTTTTTTTAACTGTGGTGGTGAAATCACCTCCTACATCGTTGGAGTCACGGCTTTATGTATCGTGGGAGCAAACGCTGTTGCTGTCAAGATAAATAGATCCGCGCTGCAACTGAATGGCGTACCTGCTAAGCAAATGGTGGTTAACATTAAAACAAAGTAACATTACAGTACAACAGTAAGACCTTACCATGCCATACCTGCAAAGCAAATACCAAAACAAAACCTAGTAAAAAATAAAAAAATGTTTTAACGCAACCTGTGCCTAAAATATATATATGCCGAAGCATGGGGGCATCCTCCCGCAAAAAAGTTATGCCGCGTACACACGGTCGGAATTTTCCACGGGCAGGCCTCCGTCGGAATTTCGACCGTCTGTACGCGGCATTAG
The DNA here is from genome assembly GCA_029206835.1 of Rana muscosa. Taxonomy (NCBI): domain Eukaryota; kingdom Metazoa; phylum Chordata; class Amphibia; order Anura; family Ranidae; genus Rana; species Rana muscosa. The sequence continues at coordinate 932,247,018 of CM055116.1, forward strand.
GAGCAAAATCGCTCCTCCGCCCCTGCTGCCCCCATGCTTCGGCATATATGCTCTTTTTTTTAACTGTGGTGGTGAAATCACCTCCTACAGCACTGGGGTCACGGCTTTATGTATCGTGGGAGCAAACGCTGTTGCTGTCAAGATAAATAATTCCGCGCTGCAGTTGAATGGCGCACCTGAAAACAAAAAATTACATACCTGAAAAGCAAGCATGATAAAATATTGAAGATTAGAATACAGTAAAAAAGAGCAGAACAATAGAGAGAAAATAGAGAGAGAGAGAACAATAAAACGACAACTATTTTTGTTTTTTTTATTTTATATTTTTTTTGTGTTTTGTTTTTTACGTTTTTTTTTTTCTTTTTTACACTTTTTTTTGTAACTTTACAACTGTAATGGTTCGGGTCTCTCAAAATGTAATGGCATCTTGGGAGACCCTGTGTAAGTGTGTCCTTGTCTGTGAAATGCTGTACCCTACGCTAAAACTTCACTTTTGAGTGGTAGCGTTCAAAACATTCACCTTGGCAAAGACCAGGCTTGTCAGGACAGAGTGGACAAAAACTACGGGTGTCACGCCTAAATCCGCGCTTGCTACAGACACGACATCTTTTTTGGGGGTGGCTTTGGGTAGGGGTACTCGGGAGGACATACGAATAATGCCTCTCATGCAGCCGGCTTACTGCATTTGGTTGGGGATGGTGAGGTGCAGAACCGCCTGGATACAGGAGTTCTGTGACTATCTCATTCTGGAATTTTAGAAGAGATAACGTCCCGCCTGAAGCTCTGTATAGCACATGAGCGTTCAGCAAAGCCAATTGGAATAATGATAGAGACACTTTTTTGTACCAGCGTCTCGCCTTACGGTCAATTAGATACGGCGCCATCAACTGGTCGTTGAGGTCCACCCCTCCCATATTTTGGTTATATTCGTGGACACAGAGGGGTTTCTCCACAACACCAGTCGCCGTACGAATTTGGACTGTCGTGTCTGCATGAAGGGAGGTAAGAAGGAAAACATTCTTATTGTCCCTCCACTTCATAGCGAGCAAGTTATTACACTTCAAGCAGGCTCTCTCCCCCAGCCTAAGACGGGCATCTACAAGCCGCTGGGGAAAGCCCCGGCGATTAGGTCGCACGGTGCCACATGCTCCAATCTTATGATCAAACAAGTGACTAAACAGTGGCACGCTCGTGTAATAATTGTCCACATACAAGTGGTACCCCTTTCCGAATAAGGGTGACACCAAGTTCCACACTATCTTGCCAGCGCTCCCTATGTAATCCGGGCAGTTGACCGACTCAATCTGACTGCCTTTTCCCTCATAAACCGTAAAGTTCACTACATAGCCTGTTGCCCTGTCACAGAACTTGTAGAGCTTGACCCCGTATCTGGCACGCTTGCTGGGAAGGTACTGCTTGAAAGACAAGCGGCCAGAAAATTTAATCAGGGACTCATCAACGCAGACAACTTGATCGGGAGTAAACAAGGCTGCAAAACGTTCGTTGAAGTGGTTTAAGAGGGGCCGAATTTTATAGAGCCGGTCGTATTCAGGGTCCCCACGTGGACGACAAAGTTCATTGTCGTTGAAGTGCATGAACCGCAAAATCTGCTCGTATCATGCCCTGGACATGGAGGCAGAGAACACGGGCATGTGGTCAATTGGGTGCGTGGACCAATAAGCATGCAATGACGGAAATTTATGTGTGCCCATGTTGAGGGAAAGGCCCAGAAAGGTCTTAAATTCGGAAACCGTAATTGGTTTCCAATTTCTGGCAATTTTAGGCAACTGGGGGTTAGCGGCGATAAATTGACCAGCATATAAATTACTCTGGTCCACAATAGATCTATAGAGATCTTCCGTGAAAAACAGCGAATAAAAATCAATTGGAATAAAATCAGCTGTTTCCACCTGAATACCGGGTTGGGCAGTGAATGGGGGAAGTACGGGTTCTGCAGAAGTGGTGGGGACCCAATCAGGATAGGCGAATTCTGCAGGAAGGGCAGTATGGGCACGACGGGCCTGCCTTTGTCTTCTTGGTGGCAGTGGGACACTACTTGTGCTTGCCACCTCGCCAGCTTGAACTGCACTTATGGGACTCGCCACGTCACCAAGTGTTACTGCAGTGCTGGATGTACGTCCAGGCTGTACTAGGCCGCTGGTGCTTGCCAGTTCACCAGAAGGAATAGCGGCGCTAGTACTACTCTGCTCCATGATACGAGAGACCTGCGGTTCTTGCTCCTCAGCAACCTCAGAAGATCGGGATCGGGTACACCTGACCTTAGCAGGGACCTCAACTTCGTCGTCAGAGCTATCTGACGTGGGGCCGCTGACGTCACTGTCTTCTACGGGAAGATATTCTGAGCCTGAATCTGACAGATACGTGACCTCCTCTTCACTATCTGTCATGCTCAGAATCTCGTAGGCCTCTTTACTAGTGTACCTTCGTCTTGCCATTTTGGGCTCTAAATTTAGGGGTACACTAGTAAGATTCACAGGAAAAAAAGCACCTGACTGTCGTCAGCAAATATATCAAACGCTACAAAAAAACTGTTAGCGATCGCAGGGATCAGGCCTGTCTCTGCGAACGCTGCAGTTATGTGTGTTGTGTTTGGTAAGTGACAGTGATCGATCGATACTGCACTTGGGTGGGCTGGGCTGGGCTGGGCTGGGCGGAGGGGCTAAACGCAGGCGCTAGCAGGTATCTGGGCTGATCCCGCTAACACTGCGTTTTTGGGAACCCTAAACTGCTGGGGATGCTAGTATAGATCTGATCAGATACTATACCACTAAGGGGGGTGTATGCTTTGCGCATGGGTGTTAGCGTTACTGGCACTAACCTAACACTGCCTGGGGCGACGCAGACCCTCTCTGGCGCTAAAACCTAATTGATCTCACCCGCCGGGCGATCAGGGGGGTTAAACCTTTATTGGGTTATATACGGCGGGTGCCCTGATGCTATAAAAAGCAAACTAATCAACCAGCGTCACCCGTAACCTTTATATGGTGATCACTGGTGGAAGGGTTAACTAGGGGCAATCAGGGGGTTAAAACCTTTATTAGGTTAAATATGGGGGTACCTGACACTATATAAAAACCTGACGGGTAACCTAAATAACTAAATAACTTACTGGCTAACCAGTGACACCAGTGACGCTTATACGGCGATCACTGGTGAAAGGGTTAACTCTAGGGGCAATCAGGGGGTTAAAATAATATATGGGGGTACCTGACACCAATAAAAACCTGCGGCGAACCTAAAAAAAAATAACTGCCTATCTAAAACACCAGCGACACGAATACAGCGATCGGAAAAACAATCGCTTAGTGACGCTGAAGTTAGGGGGTGAAAGGGTTACCTGGGGGGTGATCAAGGGGTTAAACCTTTATTAGGGGGGTTAGGGGGCTACCCTGGACCTAAAGGGGCCTAATCCTAACTGCCCTGCAACTTTTTACAATCACAGATGACACTAAATGCAGTGATCAGTAAAATAAATGATCACTGCAATCAGTGACACTGTGATTGGGGGCTTTGGGGTGACCTGGGGGGTGATCTGGGGGTGACTGGGGGGTGATTTGTGTGCCTATGTGTACCTACATGTCAGTGGACTGTTGGAGCACTAACTTCTGTCTTCTCTCCTCGGCGCCGGGAACGAAAAGACCGCGGCGAGGGAGATGACATCACTTCCTCCAGCCTGTGTTTACATCACATGGCGGAGGAAGCATTTTCATTGGCCGGGAGCGATCGCGAGGGGGGGGCGGAATCGAGCGGCCGCCCCCTCATGCCTGATCGCTCCCGAACACTTAACGGCCGCTCACTGCAGTGAAGGGGGGTCCGAATGGACCCCCCAACTGCACAAAGGCGATCACGTAGATCTACGTGATTCTGCCTGTCCGTGCCATTCTGCCGACGTAAATCGGCGGTGGGCGGTCGTTAAGTGGTTAATGTCTGTAGTTGATGTTGTGGTCGCACAGTATTCAGGAGATAGGGTGCCAACCTTTGAACCATCCTTGTCTATGTTAGAGAAACAAGAAAAATTTCCTGGTAATGCTTGTACTGAAGGGGGTATACTTCGCATTTTAGTTTTAGGGTATCTTTTTTTCTCATTTGCACATTCAGACCCAGTAATATTTTCTAAAAACAGTCTTATTATACAAGCTAAATCTGTTTCCTCTTCAGGGAGAGGAATGGTAGCTAGTTGTGGTCTTGGGTTTGCACAAGAAATACAATCACTTAACCCCTTAGATTGAGTTGTGTATCTGACCCATTCTATCCACTCATTTTTGTCTCCAAATCCTGTTTCTATACTTAATTGTTCCTTGTAGGTAAAATCTGTTTTAAACAAGGAGGGATTAAGTTGAAACTGAGTGGGCTCTGGGACTGGGGTGTTCTGACCAGGGAGTACAACCTTAATAGTAATTCTTCCTAGTAGATCACTCAGGCTGGGCCTATATACTCCTAGACCATAAACTCCAGCATCTGATACCTGCGGGTTTTTTATTGTCAAGGAGATGGGATTACATTTATTAGGTGTAAGCCAATCACGGGACTGGCAATCACCAGTCCACCCTCTTCGACTGTATATAGATATACGTTCTACCTGATCCTTCCTTTGTTTAGGGATCACGGCAGAACTAGCAAGCCAACCATTATCATCTGTTGACCACCACACATCAGCCCACGCACTGCATTCTGGAGTAGAACATAAGTATTTGCCCGTAAAAACATATCTTTGATTCCCAATGTCTATGACTTGACTTAGATCAAATTGTATTGTGGTGGTCTTACCCTGTATAACATTTATGGTGACACCATCTGGCCCCTTCATTATCTGTCTTTCCCCTCTATGACCCATTATGTTCAGTATTGGAATGAGGTCAAAAAGCATATAAATCCCCACAACTATGCCCCCTACTATTAATGTGATCAAAAGGATTCTCCCTGTCCATGTTTTAGTAAAATACCCTGGTTCAAACATTAGTCTCTCTCTGGGTCTTCCCTCCACCCCTATGAGTCCATAATGTACCATTCCCTTCTCCTGTGGTGTGGCAGTTATTCAGATTTTTTATTTAAATGATGTGCCTTCTTGCAGTGGGTGAGGTGTATCCAAGGTATTCGCTCCACAATTTTCACTGCGGTGGGTGTAGACAACAGTACTTGATAGGGTCCTTCCCACCTGGGGTCAGACCAAGTCTTTCTCTTTATTATTTTTATCCAGACCCAATCTCCAGGTTGTACAAGATCTTCTTGTTCTGTTTTAGTCTCTTGACCTGTAAGAGAATTTGGGCATAGGAGTTCTTTAGTTGTTAGCAACTTTCTCATATAGTTTGCCAGTTCATAGTCCATTTCCTCATCATCTCGAGCGAATGCTCTGAGTTGTGGAATATAATAAGGTTTACCATACAACATTTCATACGGTGTTAGGCCCTTAGCAGTAGGGGTAATTCTTGTACTTAACAATGCCATTGGCAAACACTGAACCCAGTTTTTTCCTGTTTCCTCCATCAATTTTCTTAGTTTACTCTTTAAGGTACCATTATGTCTTTCCACTGTGCCTGCAGATTGTGGGTGGTAGACACAGTGGTTTTTCAGGTCAATATTATACCATTTACCAATCTGTTGTATTGTTCGATTCACAAAATGGGAGCCATTGTCACTGTAAATTACCGAGGGGATCCCATGTCGTGGAATCACCTCTTTGATTAGTACTTTGGCTACTGACTGCCCATCCGGGTGTGTCATAGGAAAAGCTTCCACCCACTTTGTAAACATATCAACAATAACCAGACAGTACTTTTTATTCTCACATTTATTCAATTCAATAAAATCCATGCATATTGTGTGAAAGGGATAAGGGGATTGTGGGAAATGACCTCATAAGGGTCGTAGGGCACCTTGTGCATGGTATCTGTTACAAATTGGACATGTGAGACAATTTTTTTTTGAGTAGTTCGTAAATCCATATGTTGTGAATACCTTGTTGATCACCTGTACCATCCCTCCTTTTGAGGTATGGGCTTGCCCATGGCTCAATAATGCAGCATACCTAAATAATGATGTAGGTAAGATGGGTTTACCGTCTGTACTTGTATATACATCATTGACCAGTGTTGCCCCTTTTGATAACCACTTTTGTTTTTCACCTTCCGGTGATGCCTTCTGCATTTCTGATAACCATGTTTCATCAATAGCTTTCCGTACCTCACCATTTACTTGGAGATTTGTATAACATATGTACGTTATTTGCTGTCCTTCAGCAGCTGCTTTTGCTGTCTTGTCTGCTAGTGCATTCCCTAGGGTAATTGGATCTGTTCCCTTTCTATGTGCTGCACATTTACAAATAGCCACTTGTGCTGGTTTTTGTACATTTTCTAGAAGGGCAAGAATGAGATCTCTATGTGTGATCGGTTTACCTGTGGACGTAATCATACCCCTATTTTTCCATTGCTGGGCAAATATGTGTATAGTGGAGAAAGCGTATTGGCTGTCAGTATAAATATTTATTTTTTTCCCTTCCCCTAGACTGCAAGCCCTAGACAGGGCTATAATTTCAGCTTGTTGTGCAGAATAGGAATTGGGAAGGGATCTGGCTTCAATGACCTGGTCATGTGTCACTATAGCATAAGCTGTTTGATTTATCCCTTTATCGTTTTTTCTACACGACCCATCAACAAAGAAGGTAATGTCAGCATCTAGAAAGGGAACATCAGTGAGATCCTTTCTAGGGAGTACCCGTTCATCAATTTGAGCTATACAATCATGTGGATCCCCGTCACCAGGTGTTGGCATTAGTGTAGCGGGATTCAATGTAGTGCACCTCTCAATTGTAAGGTGTGGCTGTCCCAGAAGTGTAGTCATGCATGATAAATGTCTGGCTGGAGATAAATAGGAGATCTTGTCTTGTAGTAAGATCACTGAGATGGCATGTGGGACCTTAAGTACCAGGGGATGGAACAATACTATCAATGCAGAGGACCGTATGGCCAATGAGGCTGCTACTACAGCTTGTACACAGTGGGGCAAACTTTGTGCCACTGGATCTAATTTAGTTGAGTAAAATGCAATTGGTTTGTGTTTGTCCCCATAAACCTGAGTGAGAACAGAAGTCATGTACCCCTCTTTACAGTCTACAGTCTGATAAAATATTTTACTGTAATTGGGTAAGCTGAGCACAGAGGAACCCACAATCAGGTGCTTCACTTTTGTAAATGCATCCTCTGCTTGTACATTCCACTGGATGCAATCTTTCGCAGACATTTGTGTACCATAGATGAGATCAGAAAGAGGCGCCACCTCCGTAGCATAATTAGCTATCCATGCTCTACAAAAATTTGCCATACCAAGAAATGACATCATTCTTTTTTGGTGCGTGGTTTGGGGACTTGAAGGATGGCCTCTTTTCGGATCTCATCCAGATGTCTGCCTTCTTGAGACAAAATATAACCCAAGTATGTCACCTTTTCTTTCCATAGTTGTAGTTTATGCTTGCTGACCTTGTGACCTTGTTCTGCGAGGAAATGCATCAGAGCCAAGGTGTCAAGTTTGCATTGTTGCTCCGAAGGAGCTGCTACCAAAATGTCATCCACATACAAGAGAATTTGACTCCCACAGGGAGGTACAAACCGAGACAAATTATTGGACATTTCTTGTGAGAAAATAGTTGGACTTACACATACACCAGGTTACCCCAGGGATATTGTGAATTTTTTTTTTTTATGTGTAAAAGCGAACCAGAACTGACTGTCTTTGTGTAAGGCAATAGAAAAGAAAGCGTTACTGATATCAATGACAGAAAATACCTTGTTATCTGGGTGAAGGTCGTTCAGAAATACATGCGGGTCTGGGACCACCGGGGCCCTCGGTAATACGGCCCTATTGACCGCCTGTAAATCCTGTACAAGTCTCCACCCATCTTCCCCTCCCTTCTGCTTCCTGACTGGAAACAGGGGCGTGTTACATGGTGAATCCGGACATTCAATGATGACACCATTTTTTAGTAATTCCATAATCAAGTGGTCTTCTCCCTCTTCGGCATCTTTCCTTAGTGGATATTGTTTTTGATGAGGCCTCATTGTACTTTTAGGGGTTATTTGGACCTCACTGGCTGTTTTAATTAGTCCAACGTCTGTTTTTCCTTTTGACCACAAGAAATCGGGAACGTCTTTTAAGGCATCCTCTTCTTCTTGGGTCAAAAGTGTCAGTCACTGTCCTTTGTCACAAACTTCAATCATGTGGATTCTGGGTGTACATTCAACAAACCATGCTAATCTGCACCTCCGAATCCCTTTGGATTCTAGTTCCTCATCTGTTAGTAGAACCCAGTCTGTGATAAGTTCTCCCAGCTCATACCATGATACCCCAGGGTTCCGGGTGACCGAAACATGAGGTACAGTATCCTGCATGTATATTTGCAGAATTGGTTGTGGTAGGAGACAAGTAGCCACACTATTTCCTTCCTTATCACAGTACAGGTATCTTAAGAGCACTTCAGTGTTAGTGAGACTCATTAACTGTTTCTCATAAGACTTATCAGGCCCTGAGGTCTTTTTGTAGTACATAATGCAATAGAGGTTCGTCTGGACCTTGTACCCGCTCCTCACAGGCTCTTCAACTATTTCTGTCAGGGTTTTGGGCATCTTTAACCCCTCAGTTTGCAAATCCAAGCTATACCAGTATCGGGGCTCATTATCCATGGCTGTGATTCGTTTTTCACACAGCCGATGGGCTTTGAGCCCCCCCTCCACTGGTATGACAGAAATATCGAGAGCATGCAACATGTCTCTACCCAACAAATTAACAGGACATTTAGTTGAAATTACAATTTTACACTGAGCCTTTTTACCTGTCTGTGGATCTTCCACAGTAAGGCCTTCAGACACGGCCTCCTGGTGCATTAACCCATTTGCAGACTTTACATATACTACACCTGTTTTCTTTACCCCTGGTGGCATATCCAGTGGGTGTATTAGGGTCCTGCAAGCCCCGGTGTCACAGAGAAATGTTACCCAACTACCCTTTACAATCAATGTTATTTCTGGCTTGACTTCAGCATGCAAACAAGCTTCAACATTACACACATCCAAGATCTCAGACTCTTTCTCCTCATTTCCCTCTGTATCTCTCTCTGTGGACATACCAACATTTTCTAGTCATGCTTCTTCCTCTCTGTTTGACTCACATGCTCTCGCTAAGTGACCTCTTTTACCACACAGGAAACACTCCCCCCTCTTCTTTTTCCCCTCATAATCCTGAATGCGGGGCCTTGTTCGAGTGTTCCCCAATCTTTTGTTCCGATTCTCAACAACATACACATCATTACTTTCACCCATCATAAACACCTTCCCTTTTTTTACTTTCTTTTTTGATTGAAAGTGCCTTTCAGCATGCCTTGCATACTCAATTAGCTCCTGAAGTCTGCAAATCCTATGGTTAATCATGTGTTTGGTAACAAAACTTGATATAGGGGCTATCAGCCCCTTCAGGATTGCATTCTTTAGCTGTTGCTCATATGGGCTATCGTTCACTTGGTCTGCTGGGATTTCTATCCCAGAGTGGTTATTGAAAATCTCCCTCATCCTAACAATGAAATTATCCACTGTTTCCTCTTCTCCTTGCATACACTGATTTATAATGGACCAGTCGGCCCGACGTACCCATCTATTTTCTATCCTTGCTATAAGAGCATTTCTCCTGACTTTGAGTGCTGCATCATCATGAGGCAACACCCTTCCCTGGTTGTTTAATCCACTCCAATCTCCCACTACATGATGCCAGTCAGGTCCCAGTACCTGTCGGATGACCTGCTCTATTTCCCTCCCATTGAGATGATAGCTAGCAATCATTCCCATGATACCATCCCTGAGTTGAGCTATGTTAACTTTGGGATGTGGTATCCCTTCAATAGCTTTCTTAACATCCTCGGGGGTCCAGGGGCGATAGACCATCATAGTGTTGGGGGCTGGTACACCTCCTACATCTTGTCCTGCCCTAGGGTTGGGAACTTCAATTAATGGGAACTCTTCCTCCCCAAATTCTGTTTGTTCCCCAGCTGCGGGGGACATTAATTTATTGAGCAGGTGGCCGACGAGTTTTGTAACCGTTGCTGTAAGGGGGGTCCCTTGTGGACTTCTCTGGACAGCAAGGGTCATTTTGAGAGGGGGTTTTGCTGCAGCCGTAGGAGAAACGGTTGCATCTGGGGGTGACCCAGGTGACCACGAAGGGACAGCAAACAGTGGGGGGTCACATTGCATGGAAAAAGGGTTGTTTGCCGATAGTCGGGGGGTCAGTCGAGGTGGCCTATTGCATGCCTCTGTCCCGTATGGTGGTGGGGAATGTAAGTCTGCAATAGGGTATAGGGATTTGGGAGTGGGAGTTGTGGTTAAAGGGGGAGCGGCAACTGTCAGTGGGTTTGGGGTATTTTCTAAAGGGTGTGTGGGGGCTGTTGGGTGCATTTGATTTGTTGAGTTTTGTTTAGTCAATACTTGCTGAACTAAGCTTCGGAGGACGGTCATATTATTGTCCTCCTCTTTGTCTAAAAACATAGTTTTTTTTATGGTTTTCTGAATTTAACCTACGATTAGCCTCCTCAAGCCATTTTTTTGCCTGGGGAAGACCTAATTTCTTCTGTTTCCTTTTTTTCGGGCCGGCCTTATTTTTAAGTTTTCTACATAGCATTACACAACCATCCTTATTTAAGGAAGTATCAAAATCATATTTTGTTTCCCACATCTTAAGAAATTTCACATTCTCTTTGTCTAGACTACACATATACTTAGCATCTTCATTCAAACCAACAGATTTTCCATGGATCACACCCATTTTAACGTGCACACAGAGTTTTTTTTGTAAGGTCTTCTCACACTGACACAATACCTGCACACAGTATCTTATCACTTCTGCAGCTACTCACAAACTTTCTAGTCGTGACATATCACTTCTAGATTATTGATCTTGTGTGCTGCTATAATACTGGTGTCTTGTCTTCTTACTTAATGTTTTATTCATTTATAGGGAGAATGAACAGAATTACAAGGCGAACGTAAATTCACCTGACTGGTCAACCCCCCCTGATCAAAACATTAATATTTCAGTAAACTGTAGGGAGCATGAACAGAATTACAAAAGAGACTTAATTTCTCTCGACTGTTGTTCCCACACTTTATCAAAACATTAATATTTGTTAATTCAACGGTATTTATAAATGCCTGTACAGGTTTTTTTACACAACATACAAGGCTGGCTGAGCGCAAGGGCTCGTCAAATTACCTCTATTTGTTACCTGGAAATCTATCAGGCCATACCTTTGTATTAACAGGGGTTCATGTTTTTGATGTAGGAATATTTATGTGTCCCCCACGGGAATTCCTGCAGTTTACAAGGCTGTCAGGACCTAGGTCCTTTGTCGACAAATTTCCTTTATCTGCACCCGGGTATTAGAATGGGACCATACTCCTATATCAAAGGGATTTAAACTTCGGACGTATCTACTTATATTCCCTCAACTCGGATAAAGCAAAACATATACACAACTGATAAACATTCAATTCATCTCTATATTGTATGTATTGAACAAAAATCCCTTAATTCATTAAATCCCTAATCACATTTAGGCCTAAAGGTATAATATAATAAATGAAAATATCTTACCTTGCCCCGAGAGCGGTCTCTTGTGCTGATCCGGTAAGTCGCTGCCCGGGAGGCACTAGTTCAGTGAGCCGGCCTCTGTTAACGTCAAATTTAAGACGGAGGACTTACAGTTTTTTGCCGTACGGACATCGGTTCACTGGGTTGTTGGCTAGTGCTTTCCAGGAATTTGGACTTCCGCTCCGAAGGACCAAAATGTCAAGTAATTTTGGACCAACTCTCGTTACAAGTCAAGATATTTTATTGCATATGCAAGAGAAATGGTTAAATGTATATTTTCTGCTTCAGAGATCCATTTCTGCCTGTCATAAGTTTACATGCTGCTTTTATCACCCTTAAACCTTCCCCCTTCCTGTTCGTAACGTCCTGATCACGTGTATAATTTCAACTTTTATTCTGACGTTTTAGCAGGAAGATGAGAATATCCTTTTTCAGCCAACACCTTATGACAGGAAATTTCATACAATGGACACATAAATTATTCCATGGTTCGCAGCCCATGTTTGACAGATGTAAGAGTCAGCACATCTTTGCACAATAGAATATGGTCATATGACTTATTCCAGTAATTAGGGCTATTAGAGCTTATTCAGCATATTTAAGTATTAATAGAGTTATATAAAGCAAACATTTTAACTTTAGAAGATATAGTCATATTAATATGCATATTCATAGTTGACATTTAAAGTATAATTTCTAATTTCTCTAACAATTACTATGACTCTATTGATTATTTTGATATATGGTTTTCATGAGGATAACCTTGTTTCCTTAACAAAGGTTTCAATTAAATTACACAGCTTTAGTATGAGTTAATTTTAAAGTATCTTGGAGATAACATAAAATGTAAAATTTCTCATTGCTGCCCTTTAGATTTTATTGGCAAATGTGTGCCACTCAATAAATACATTATATTTTTAGTCAGTAATCCCCAAAGCGTGCAAATCATTTGTGTCCCCTATTACTGAGAGGATCTGGTTATCCTGATGCATCAGGTTTATGTCATAAGGCAGTGCAAGAACGATGACAATGTGCAAAGTTTAGCAAACTGTAGCAACCAGTCAGACTTTAGACTGTGGCCAATTATAGGGCACTATTTTGCTCTGCTTATTCTCGCAGAATCAGTAGGGAAACAAACAGATTATTAGCTACCCTGTAGCAAAGGATTGATATGAATGGTGACACTCTATAAAGCACTGAGTAAAATATATAGGAAATAAACACTAGGTAATAAACCTTATTTGTAAAGCTGATTAAATCAGTGTCCTGCCTTATGAGATTGAATTTGTCAAGAAGGTGGAGCGGCACTTGAAGGCAATTTCATATCATGTTCTTGCTAATTAACTGAAAGCAAAAGAATATTGTTTGCTGTCTAGTTGAACTCACTGGAGTGAATAAGAACCTGTTGAACAGAACCCATTCCATTTTACAAATCAGTTCTTTGGTTTGTGATGGGATCATCAATTATTAATAAACTGAATATACAAGTAATTGAAAAAGTACTTAAGGAGTAAAAAAAGCAATTACAGCCTGCCAAAACATTAAGCTCCCATGGAAGCATAATTAGTTTAATGTTGCCTCTTATTTATTAAGTTTTTTTTACCCTCCAACTAACCAAAGGAATATTTTGTAGAAATTACCTCTTCAACCTATTACACAGATATTGGTCTATGTTATTTCTTGATTACAACAATGGAATGAATCACACTCAGTCCTACATCATGTCCTACAACTTCACTTCTGATACGAGATCAGATAATATAATTAGTGCAGGGTTGATGAGACATACATATTCTTCATTAAAACTCCACATTAAAAAAATCTTGCTGCATCTTATTTTGTTTTTTTATTTCTTTTTTGTTTTTTTAATCTGGAAAGCACTATTTAAATTGGATTTTGTTCTTATTTCTCCTAGAAGCATATTATTTCTGGTGTGCACAAATCTAACAGTAAATCACTGTGGCACATTAAGTAAACACAGGAACTACAGCAGTATTCCAAAACACTAATTACTTTTATCTAATGCAATGATATAACAGATTTTATAAACAGTATAAAATATGTCTGCTCTTGCCAACAGTGATATATTTGACAGATCATTGATACATCTCAAGATTTTTTTTTACTTTTTATATGAAGTCCTTAATGGTAAAGCGATAGTCATTTGTCAGGTGAAACTTTTCAGAACTTTCACTGACTTTCATGGGCATAGACTCAACTTTCCTTGCATGCTTAAAGGGGCTGTAAAGGTTCGTTTTTTATTTTCTAAATAGGTTCCTTTACGCTAGTGCATTGTTGGTTCACTTACCCTTTCCTTTGATTTACCTTCTAAATGTTTTTTTTCTTTGTCTGAATTTCTCACTTCCTGTTTCTCCTCAGTAAACTTCACACCATCATCCGAGTGGTGTGGAGTCACCCAGAACAGCTTACTGAACAGCTTACTGAGGAGGAACAGGAAGTGAGAAATTCAGACAAAGAAAACAAAGAAAAAAATATTTAGAAGGGAAATCTAAGGAAAAGGTAAGTGAACCAACAATGCACTAGCTTAAAGGAACCTATTTAGAAGAAAAAAAACGAACCTTTACAACCCCTTTAAGGAAAAACCTTATTGCTATGCTTTATCTATGTATTTAAAATTTCCCCAAACTAAAGTAAACTTGCTGGGAAGGTTAGTCTGTTTAATAGTAAGAGACTGTAAAAACCTGCACACCCCTGAAGCAACCTTGGAGACACAAAATAAATCAGGGATTTAATAAAGGAAGTCTATACTCTCATACATCCCTGTCACCCCCCACCTTGCTATTGGTCCCTTAGAGTGATGGGTGGCCTTTTTTACCAAGCGAGAGGTGTGAGAGGGGCAACATCAGTTTTGTCCAGCAAAGTTCAATTTGAAAATAAGTTGGGGTGCCTCAACACTCAAGCAGTTATCTTAAGGTGTGTGTAGACAGGCAAAACCTGCTGCCAAGCTCTTGATAGCTTTACCTCAAAAGGACAAATACTCTGTCTAAATCATAATATACGGTAGGCAAAATAGGCTCTTGGAGGCCAAGAATACTTGGCATGCTGAGTTATAGGTCCTAGATAATAGTAAGCCACTTACCCTCAACCCCAGGTCATAGATGTGAAACAGTTAAGGCTACACTAAAAAAGCATCTTGCTAGATTCACTACTGAGCCAGGGACTGGAGTAAATGAAGTAATATTCTTAAGTCCATTTAGGCATCACCAATTAAAGCAAGGGAACATGTAAAACTAAAAGCTAGCAGCGCATTTATAAAGAATGTCTAATAATGCAGTGATCATGCAATAATTCTTTTTTAAAACCATACCTCTTCATTAATTGTGATGAATAAGAAACCTTGTTTTTTATCAATCAGAATGGATGGTACGTGTTGCCTATACAGGTTTATGTGACAAATCTTCTTTAGCCTCATGCCAGGAATACTATAGGGTGCATTATGTAAAAAGGACACAGTAGGGTTCAAACGCCTGTTGCATTACCATAGATTTATTATGTTTAAAATAGCAAAATGAATGCTCACAAAAATAGAAGATACGTGAGAGTAATATAACACCAAACATGATCCAGTACGGGAATCAGGTAGCCTGACATACCAATACCAATGCATTTTGGGGGATGCACCCCCTTCCTCTATTGCCATTGACGATCTGTTGCACATTGAGATTTCTGAGGAAGGGCGTGAATTCGCAAAAACACGTCAGTCCACCAGCGCAGCGGTATTGTATGTTAGGCTATGTGATTCTCTTACTGGATTGCATTTGGTGCAATATTATGATTACATATCTTCTCTTTTTGTGAGTATTAATTTTGCTATTTTAAAACATTATAAATCTATGGTAATGCACTAGACGTTTGACCCTCCCATGTGCTTTTTTACAGTTATTCAGCAGATTCCCTGACCTGAGGAGGGCTGCAGCTTTGGAACATACCTGAAGGATCCAGAATTTTTTACCTATGGACCAGCTAACAGGTGGACCCCCAATCCTAAATAAATGTATGTTATTGTCACTTCTAAGTGGTAATTCTGTGTCCTTTTCTATATTTATTAGTTGTTTCCTGTATAGATGGCTAATACATATTTCCCCTGACGAAGCCCCACGGGCGAAACTAGTCGGGATTACATATGATCTTCTCAACCTACAACTGATGCAACCACCATCTTGGAATCACCATACAGTGAATTAACTCAGTGATATTGCTCCTATTTTTATCAAATAATTTTTTGTATAATTAATAAACTATTGTATACTTTTTTACCCCATGGTACCCCAGTTTTTCCATTGTGTTTGATAATTAGTCTAATAGCACCCTCATAGTCCCGTTTCCTCTCTGTTGTTTCTTCATACCTGAAGGATGTTTATCTATGCCCGTAACAGTCACATTGGGGCCATACGGCAGAACTCTAAGCGCTAAAAAGTGATTATTAGGGTTTATTTAGATGATAAGTGCGGAAATAATCTCCTTGGCTGACTAGATGACTCAATTGTGAGAAGACTGCTTTCCTTTCATATGTAACTGTCAGGGCTGGGCTCTCTTCTCTGTGTTTAGACTGCTCAGTTGTCGGATAATTGTCAGCACTCATGGTTTCCACTGTGGCTCACCTGGTGATCATTAACTGCTTGTCAGTCCTGCCTACAGCCAGCCCCTTCTGGCTATTTAAACTGCCTTGTTCATTCCTTCCGTGCCTTTGTCTTTGTCAACATATTTGGAGTTTCTCTGATGTGTTCCTGTGAAAGACTTTGCCCGGCTGACGTCCCTTCTGGTTCCTCATCCTGTTCTTCTGCCTCCGACTATACTGATCTCTGGTTTCCTGATCACTGGCTTGTCTGATTACCCACTTTGGCCTCCGATCCCTGGCTTATGTTTTGACTAGGTTTACTGATCTGTACCATTTTTACCATTACATTAAAAGGTGTGATTTTTACTGCATTTCTGTCTCAGTCTGATTCATGGTTCCTGACAGTAGCTCATTAAATAAATGTCTATCCTGTTCTTTTAGTTATGAATCTATTACTCTTTTCATGATACTCGATTTTACACATAATTTTACACCCTGTCATTTCAAGCTTAAGTTTGTTATTTATTTATTTTTTTATTCAGCGCAAGGGACAATACTTACATTGAATGAGTAGTGTCCCTTGTGCTGGCTGCTGTCTTAGTTAAAATTTCCATCCTCTGCTCTCCCAAAATCCCATATTTGTGTACTTTTTAAAAATGTTTTAGGCTGAAAAATGAAAATTAATGCACCCACCACATCTATGGACTGGTAAGCTGCAATATATTACTTTGTTGTTACTATGTTTAGTTAGCCTTTAATCTAACACATTTTCTGTGCATGAACTAGACTTTTCTATGTCTGAGGCAGTCTTTACTTTATACAGATTAACCACTTGCCGACTGCCCGCCGTCGATTGACGGCGGCAGAATGGCACTCCTGCGCAAATCACCGGAGCTGTATGGCGGGCGATTTAAGGAGTATAGGGGGCACACGCGTGCGACCGCCATGTCCCTAACCCGTGATTGCTCATGACAGAGCGAGGACGGGGATTTGTGTGTGTAAACACACAAATCCCCGTCCTGTCAGGGGAGAGGAGACAGATTGTGTGTTCCTAGTATATAGGAACAACGATCGGTCTCCTCCCCAAGTCAGTCCCATCCCCCCACAGTTAGAACACAAACTGGGGGAACAAATTTAACCCCTTGATCACCCCCTACGCTTATTGCGATTTTTTTTTTTACCAAAAATATGTAGAAGAATATATATCGGCCTAAACTGATGAAGAAATTTGTTTCTGTTTTTTTTTAAATTGGGATATTTATTATAGCAAAAAGTAAAAAATAAATGTATTTTTTTCAAAATTAGCGCTCTTCTTTTGTTTATAGCGCAAAAAAAAAAAAAAAAAAAATCAATCGCAGAGGTGATCGAATACCACCAAAAGAAAGCTCTATTTGTGGGAAAAAAGGACATCAATTTTGTTTAGGTACAACATTGCATGGCCACGCAATTGTCAGTTAAAGCAAAGCATTTGAGACAGGAGCCAATTAATCGACCAACATATCTTTGGAATGTTGGAGGAAACTTGACTACCAGTGGGACACCATACAAGCACAGGGATACCATACAAACTCCATGCAGTGTGTCCCAATTAGGATTTGCATGTGCAGTGTGTAAATAAACACACAGTTTCCATGACAAAGTCCTTTATTTAAAAAAAAAAAGCCCCACAGTCTAGCAATGTAGATGCCTATCAGTCACTTACGGGACTTTAATGGCCCAAATAGTAGTAAACAAAAAAAAAAAGGTATATAAAAAGGAATATACAATGTTTATTGAAATATAAACATTAAAATTGAAATCAATGGGTGGCTATTGACGTCTTAATTGCATACACATGACAGAAAACAAAAAGACAAAACTCTAGAGGGGTCCAAGGACTACCGTGATGAAGTCACCACGGCAGGTCACACTGACCACACCGATGCGTTTCAGGAAGATCCTTCTTCAGGGATGTGTACAACAATTTTGTTTCTATCTTTAAAAACAAACAAAAAATAATAAATAGCATGTACAGAAAAACATATGTGTGTATATATATATATATATATATATATATATATATATATATATATATACACAGCCATTAGTTATTCAATAAAGAAGACATATCTGAGTACAGGTGTATAAAGAAAAAACACTTACATGTTGCCAAAGTAAATGCAGGTACATGTCACAGCCACAGAGTGATTCCGTAAAAGCCAGACAGCCATGTCCCAACAATGATCCGAGCAGTGCAGCCAAAAACCTCCTGATGGAAACAGCAGGGAGCAACCAACTATTTGGGCCATTAAAGTCTCGTAAGGGGGGAGTTTCTTCTCCACTCGACTGACTTTTTGGGATGTATGCACAGCCTATTGGTCAATCATACCACCCCTTTCCTTTTTCAACCAGTCACAATGGAAAACAAATAATCGCCGAAAACAGATCCCTGGCAATGTTATTGAGCAAATATACGGTAGTTACTTCCATATTTGGTTGGTGACATAGTTCAGAATACCCCGCTGCTTTGTTTCCATTCTGCTGCCGGCTGAGAAGCTGCCAATAGAACCTCTATTATGAACTACAGTGAGAGATGTTAGGCTAGGGATGAGCCAAACATACCAGGGTTCAGTTCAAGGTAGGTTTGCAGAACATGAATAAAGTTTGGGTGCTGAACCACATTTAAGTCAATAGGAGCTGAATGTAAAGCAATAATTGTCATTTTCTAGGAATTGTCAAACAAATGACACGTGGGCTGGGCATGTACCAGATGTACCAAACAAAAAAACATATTTTAAAAAAATAGGAAGTAATGCTTTTAATAATGCTTTAAGGACAGCATTACATGCAAAAGTACAGCATTAAATGTTCTCCTAAACTGCCTGTAAATTAGTGCAGCAGTACGATGTATACAACCTACTATAGCAATTCTGGGAGGACATCATTGTACTCCCTCCCAGAGTTATTTGACCACGCTGTAGCCGTCATTCGGTTATGGCCTGGTCGGTAAGTGGTTAAGGAGCATCTTGCTAAGATAACCCATCATTCTGAAGAAACTAGGAGAGAGCTGAACAGGATGCCGTCTCTCTGCGCCAATGTAGCAGGAGCTGAATATGTAGAATTATAAAGTAAAGAATAAGGCGCTATACATGTTCATCTGAAAAACTGGCACAAAGAAAAACACTGCATCAAACTTAAATGTGCACATTAATGAAAAAATAAGCAAGCATAAAGTCCATAAGTGAATAAATCCCAACACCAAAACGGAATGCTCTGAGATTAAACTTCTAGATCTTCCACCACGAGTGCTCAGTATGAAGATGGCCACTCATCAGAGCCGTTTGACCCCTTTTTACAGGACGGTCAAAAAACGGTTTGGGAACACCAGATTGGTTCCGCTAATGGCATAAATCCACTCCAATGGCCACTTAGGAAGGGGCTAGAATGTAAAAAATTACTCCACAGGAGACACGGATAAAAGTCTCATAGTGTAGTAATTTTTTAATTTAAAGTAAAAACAGCAGCAATGATAGCAGTTACACTCACATGTAATAGTGCCTGGCCTAACACTAGGTGTAAACAGCGTGTGTGAGTCAGCTGATCCCTGGGGGTGGCGTGCATTCCACGTCTCGCCCCGAAGGGCAAAGCCGGTCAAATATGGACCCCGAAATTACGGATCCTCAGCTGAATATAATGTGGAGAAGAATGGTGTTAAATAAACAAAAGGCAGGAAATGTCATGGACTTTTACTATATTGTTGATTTACGCACAAGAGACTCCATGTTATTTGCAATGTTGAAATGTGTTCTATAACCTTCACTTAACACAACTTCTGTTAGAAGCTCCCCCCCCCCCGAAGGTTTTAATTTTGCAACTGTTATAACATTATTTCTATTTGCTAGTTTTTAACATATTTCTATTTGTTAATTTTTAATAACATCTCACACCACCCCTTCCTTGTTTATGTGCAACATTAAATGTAATGATACATTTTGTCAGAACGGATACTTTAACCACTTCCCGCCCAGTCAATAACATATTGACATCCGGGAAGTGGTTCAGTTATCCACACTGGAACGTCATTTGACGTCCTGCGGGATAACAGCCGCCGCGCGCCTGGGGGGGCGCGCATCGCGGCGATCGGTGGAGCGGTGGGTCAGTCTGACCCACCGCTACACTGATCTCGGTAAAAATCCTCCGGCGGAGGCTTTTTACCACGTGATCAGCCGTGTCCAATCACGGCTGATCACGATATAAACAGGAAGAGCCGTTGATCGGCTCTTCCTCTACTCGCGTCTGACAGACGCGAGTAGAGGAGAGCCGATCGGCGGCTCTCCTGACAGGGGGGGTTCGCGCTGATTGTTTATCAGCGCAGCCCCCCCTCGGATACCCACACTGGACCACCAGGGAAGCCCCCCAGGATCACAGGGAAGCTCCAAGCATGTGGATGGCCCCCCATGGCCATCCACATGTAGTAAAATAAAAATATGCCAATCAGTGCCCACAAATGGGCACTGACTGGCACTATGATGGCACAACCACAATGTGTGGTGGCTGGCATTGCTGGGCATCAGTGTCCATCAGTGCCACCTACTAGTGTCCATCAGCGCCACCTATCAGTGCCCATCCGTGCCCATCTGTGCCCATAAGTGCCCACCTATCAGTGCCCGTCCGTGCCACCTATCAGTGCCGCCTATAAGTGCCCGTCAGTGCTGCCTATGAGTGCCAATCAGTGCCGCCTATGAGTGCCAATCAGTGCCGCCTATGAGTGCCAATCAGTGCGGCCTATGAGTGCCAATCAGTGCCCATCAGTGCCGCCTATCAGTGCCCATCAGTGCCACCTCATCAGTGCCACCTCATTGGTGCCACCTCATCGGTGCCCATCAGTGTCGCCTTATCAGTGCCCATCATTGAAGTAGAAAAGGTACTTATTTACGAAAAAAAATTACAGAAACAAAGAAAAACATCGTTTTTTTCGAAATTTTCGCTCTTTTTTTATTTGTTGTGCAAAAAAAAAAAAAAAAATCGCAGAGGCGATCAAATACCACCAAAAGAAAGCTCTATTTGTGGGAAAAAAATGATAAAAAATT
Source organism: Rana muscosa (assembly GCA_029206835.1). Lineage (NCBI taxonomy): Eukaryota > Metazoa > Chordata > Amphibia > Anura > Ranidae > Rana > Rana muscosa. The sequence continues at coordinate 932,268,309 of CM055116.1, forward strand.
TGTTTGGGTACAGTGTAGCACAACCGCGCAATTGTCATTCAAAGTGCAACAGTGCTGAAAGCTCAAAATTGGCTTGGGCAGGAAGCTGTATAAGTGCATGGTATTGAAGTGGTTAAACACAGTGATTGCGTCCTGTGAATCTGTTCCTGCAATTGCAGTGTTAACTTTTATTTTTAGAGTCTCAACCAGAAATTTTTCATTACAAAGTATATTTCAGCAAACGAGCATGGATGTCAGATGTCATGGCACATTGTCTGAAAAATAAGTGACACAAATTTTATGGGTTTACTGACACTTTAAAACACATCTTTTATTTTTTTTATGATGCTGCCAGCTACTCTTCTAGTATGTGAACTAACAACAAACTTTTTTGGAAGGTCGTGATGGGAGGGTTTCAGCAGTGCTTGCAAATCATTTCCCTGTGATGTTAAAGCTCCATCAGAAACTAAATCAGACAGAGGGTGAGACGCTGAGACGCTATAGTTCCAGTGGATACAACAGTCTCAAGGACTACAATACTCAAGATTCTGAAGGGTGACAATACTTTCCTGACTAACACATATACAGCATTGTTTCCATATTAAAGCATAAGAGGAAAAATGCTTTTAGTGGCAGGACCAAAAGAATGAACAATTTTTGGGACTACGGGCAAACAAATGGAACACAAGTATAAAATGCTAGAAAAAGGGAAGGTTTTTAGAAAATCCTTCCGGGAGAAATTCTTCAACAAGAAACTCGTGAAAATGGTATATTTATTAAACAAACCGCAATATATTAGTACAATTAAAATTTAGAAAACAAACACTATTACATAACCCTTCACCTTAATATTAAAATCAGACTAGTCTTAAAACCTAAGAACATGGGTGGCCACCCGACCAGCCATACACACCACAATAAATCTGTTATCCAATCATCCACCCAGTATTTCTAGATCAGTCCAGATTTTTGGATGCCTGGAAAGAATCCTCCAAGCATAACAGGCTGTCTAGCATGGGAATGAAAATAGTTTTGAAGGGAAAATTGATCGTTTTTTAAAAGTCAGGAAAAAATGGAAAGTAAGTAGTAGATTTAGGCTGAACTTTACTGTGACCCGCGTTGTTTAATGTCTATTTTCTCTGGGTTATTTCACACATTTGTTTACCAATATGGCTATATAGGAGATCCGGTGTTTATGATCATTAATTTGCTGACAGTACATGTAGGAAAGTAACTGATTTGGATTGATCTCACCGTTTTGAAGTGTTCCATGAGTGGGTATTTCCACACTCGTATCGCCTCTGTCTTTCGGGTACTCTCCTAGATGGAAACAGCGATATTCACTTGATCTCTTTTCAAAGTTGTGAGTAGGGATGAGCCGAACACCCCCGGGTTCGGTTCGCACCAGAACCTTCGACTGGACCGAAAGTTCGCGCGAATTTTCGAACCCTATTCGTTATAATGGACGCGAACGTTCGAAATCAAAATTGCTGATTACAACGGCCAATATGCATGTTAATGTCATAAAACAGGTTTGGGGACCCGGGTCCTGCCCCAGGGAACATATATCAATGCAAAAAGAAATTTTAAAAACTAACGTTTTTTCGGGAGCAGTCATTTTAATGATGCATAAAGTGAAAAAAAAAAAAGTGAAATTTTCCTTTAAATATGGTACCTGGGGGGTGTCTAAAGTATGCCTGTGAAGTGGCATGTGTTTCCCGTGTTTAGAACTGTCCTTGCACAAAATTACATTTGTAAAGGAAAAAAAGAAGCCATTTAAAACCACTTGCAGCTTTAATGTCATGTCTTGTCCTGGCTGCCATATGGCTGAAAATCCTTGAGAAAAATGGCATGGCTACCCCATCACACCCCCCCCCCCACCCCAGCCCCTTTGGGTCTTGTATGGCTATTAAGGGGGACCCCGCACCCAAAATAAAACCCTATACCTACAACCCTATATACTCTGAACAGCAGTATATAGGTGGTGCAAACAAGACACGGACTGTAGGTTTGTTCTTAAGTAGAATCTGAACAGGTACATTATGAAGTGTAGCTCCATCCCAAAAAAATCTATTTTTAAGCTTTTTGGAGAACATAGGGAGGGGTTATCACCCCTGTAACATTTGCTGTCTTTGCACATCTGTTCAGAACATGTCACCTCACTTTCCGTCCCAATGACAAATGTTTTTGGAAAAGTGGGGTTTTAATTGAAACAAGGATTGGTGATAAAGCATCAGTAGAGAGGAGATACCTTTTTCCCAAATTAAATCTAACAGGATAGAATTTCCCTTCCTAGGGGTAGATTTCCTCTCACTTCCTGTTTTCTCTTGCCGTTTGCAAGTAGGAGTCGTTTGTAAGTTGGATGTTTGAAAGTAGGGGCCTGCCGTATATACTCTGCAGAAATTTGCCCTATTAGATGTTGGTGTAGCCACAAGACTGGTGGGCACAGGAATGGGCCCTGCTGTGAGTTAATAGATCAAGATTTGTACTTGCATGCACCTGTTGAACCGGGCAGAAAAATTGGGCCTTTGGTGGTGGTGGTGGTGGTGGTGGACGGTGTTGCCACAAGACTGTAAGCCCTCACAGTTACTCTTGGTGGGTGCAGGAATGGGCCCTGCTGTGAGTTATTAGATCAAGATTTGTAATTGCATGCACCTGTTGAACAGGGCAGAAAAATTGGGCCTTTGGTGGTGGTGGTGGTGGTGGTGGTGGACGGTGTTGCCAAAAGACTGTAAGCCCTCACAGTTACTATTGGTGGGTGCAGGAATGGGCCCTGCTGTGAGTTATTAGATCAAGATTTGTAATTGCATGCACCTGTTGAACAGGGCAGAAAAATTGGGCCTTTGGTGGTGGTGGTGGTGGTGGTGGTGGTGGACGGTGTTGCCACAAGACTGTAAGCCCTCACAGTTACTCTTGGTGGGTGCAGGAATGGGCCCTGCTGTGAGTTATTAGATCAAGATTTGTAATTGCATGCACCTGTTGAACAGGGCAGAAAAATTGGGCCTTTGGTGGTGGTGGTGGTGGTGGTGGTGGTGGACGGTGTTGCCACAAGACTGTAGGCCCTCATAGTTACTCTTGGTGGGCGCAGGAATGGGCCCTGTTGTGAACTATTAGATCAAGATTTGTAATTACACGCCCCTGTTAAACAGGGGCTGAAAAATTGTGCCTTAGGCATTGGTGCTGGTGCCACAACACTGCAACCCCTCACAGATACTGTACTTGGAGCACAGCAGTCACACCTGTTGCGAAGCATCTTTTTAAAAAATTGTAATTAAACGCCCCTGTTATACAGGGGCTGAAAAATTGTGCCTTAGGCACTGGTGCTGGTGCCACAACACTGCAACCCCTCACAGATACTGTACTCTGAGCACAGCAATGAGACCTGTTGCAAAGCATTGCCTAAAAATTTTAATTACACGCCCCAACAGGGGCTGAAAAATTGTGCCTTAGGCACTGGTGCTGGTGCCACAACACTGCAACCCCTCACAGATACTGTACTTGGAGCACAGCAGTCACACCTGTTGCGAAGCATCTTTTTAAAAAATTGTAATTACACGCCCCTGTTATACAGGGGCTGAAAAATTGTGCCTTAGGCACTGGTGTGGTGGCATGGATCATTGAGGAGGAGGAAGAGGATAGTCAGTGAACATAACAGGACAGTCACTCAGCATCAGCATAGGCAGTCTTGAAGGGATGTGACATTATAAATTATTCCGTTATATCCGCTTCAGGTGTCTGGTAGCTGGTGGTGATCCAAGACTGATTCATTTTTATGAAGGTCAGTCGATCAACCGAGTCAGTGGACAGGCGCACCCTATGATCGGTGACAAATCCTCCAGCAGCACTGAATGTGCGTTCGGAAAGAACGCTGGATGCAGGACAGGTCAGTAGCTCAATTGCATACTGTGCAAGCTCTGGCCAGTGATCCATCCTCAGGACCCAGTAAGCCAGAGGATTTTCGGTGGGAAAGGTGTCCAAGTCTGACCTTGCCCCTAGGTATTCCTGCACCATGTATATCAGACGCTGGCAATGGTTGCTGGAACCGATCATACCTTGGGGCTGCGGACTAAAAAATTGTCTGAACGCATCAGTCAGACGTCCACCTTCCCCACCGCTCCTTCTGCTACTGACCGAAGCCTCAGCAACTCATCGTCCAGGACCAGGAGTTTGTAACCTCCCAGTTTCTGGGAACGCGTTGCACAGACCTTTCTGCAAGGCCTTCCTGAGATGTCTCATCCTCTGCTCCCTCTGCGACGGTAAGATAAGGTCCGCAACCTTACCCTTGTACCGTGGATCAAGGAGAGTGGCCAGCCAGTAATGGTCCCTCTCCTTGATCCGAAGAACACGAGGATCCTTCCGCAGGCTTTGCAGGATCAGGGAGGCCATGCAGCGTAGGTTAGCTGAGGCATTCGGTCCGGAGTCTTCTGGGTCACTGAGGATGACATGATCGCCAGCCACCTCCTCCCAGCCACGTACAAGTCCACTGGCTTGTTGGGACTGTACATCATCCCTAAAAGACTGCTGCTGCTGATGCTGAGTGCCAGGCTCCACCTCCATGCTCACACAATCCTCCTCCTCCTCCTCCTCCTCCTCCTCATCCTCTTCCTGTGTGATGGGTGGGATAGAAGGAACACTGTCTGGATAAAGGGGGCCTTGAGAGGCAAGGAAGTCCTCCTCTTCCTGCCTCTGTTCTGCCTCAAGTGCCCTGTCCATTATCCCATGCAGCGTATGCTCCAACAGGTGGACAAGAGGTACAGTGTCACTGATGCATGCACTGTCACTGCTCACCATCCTCGTGGCCTCCTCAAATGGTGAGAGGACAGTGCATGCATCCCTGATCATGCTCCACTGGCATGGGGAAAAAAAGCCAAGCTCCCCTGACCCTGTCCTGGTGCCGTAGTCGCAAAGGTACTCATTGATGGCCCTCTGCTGCGTGTGCAGTCGCTGCAGCATGGCCAACGTTGAGTTCCACCTGGTGGGCATGTCACATATTAGGCGGTTCTTGGGCAGGTTCAGCTCCTTTTGCAGCTCAGTCAGCCGAGCACTGGCATTATAAGATCGGCGGAAATGCACACAGACTTTCCTGGCCTGCCTCAGGACATCCTGTAAGCCTGGGAACCTGCCCAAGAACCGCTGCACCACCAGGTTGAGGACGTGAGCCATACAGGGCACATGGGTGAGCTGCCCCTGTCGCAGGGCGGAGAGGAGGTTGGTGCCATTGTCAGAAACGACCATTCCTGGCTTAAGCTGGCGTGGCGTCAACCACCTCTCGGCCTGCCCCTGCAGAGCTGCCAGAACCTCTGGCCCAGTGTGGCTCCTGTCCCCCAAACACACCAGCGCAAGCACGGCATGGCATCTTTTTGCCTGCGTACTCGCGTAGCCCCTTGTACGCCTACGGAGCACCGCTGGTTCCGAGGACAGAGCACTCGAACAGGACATGGAGGAAAAAGAAGAGGAGGGGGTGGAGGAGAGAGGTGTGTCACAACCAGTAGTAGCATTTTGGAGGCGTGGTGGCGGAACAACCTCCAACACTACTGCACCTTGTCCTGCATCCCTCCCAGCTGCCAATAGAGTGACCCAATGGGCCGTGAAAGAAAGATAACGTCCCTGTCCATGCCTGCTGGACCATGAGTCAGCGGTAATATGCACCTTACCGCTGACCGCCCTGTCCAGCGAGGCATGGACATTGCCTTCCACATGCCGGTAGAGAGACGGAATCGCCTTCCGTGAGAAAAAGTGGCGTTTGGGAACCTGCCACTGAGGAACCGCACATTGAACAAACTCACGGAAGGGGGCCGAGTCTACCAACTGAAAAGGCAGCAGTTGAAGTGCTAGCAATTTAGCCAAGCTAGCATTCAACCGCTGGCAATGTGGATGGCTGGGAGTATACTTCTTTTGACGGTCCAGCAGCTGGGGCAGGGAAATTTGCCTGCTACAATCGGACGTCGGTGTACTGCAAGTACTTGGTTGTGACACACCTAATTCTACACCTTCAGTCCTCTCAGAGCAGCTTTCAGAGAGGACTGAAGATATAGTGGGGATGGAGATCCCAGCTGATGAGGAGCAAGGAGAGGTCCGCTTTGTTCTTTGGTGTGGGTCTTTTATGTGTGCTTGCCAACGAGCTGCATGGCAGGTCGACATATGTCTGCTCATGCTTGTGGTGCCCAAGCGGCTGATGTTTTGGCCACGCGAGATACGCTTGAGACAAATATTGCAAATAGCAGTGGTGAGATCTGATGCACTCGTCTCAAAAAAGGCCCACACCAAAGAACTTTTGTGATAACGTGCAGAGGCAGCGCCCTGCACAGGCGGAGCTCTGCGGTGTGGTACAGTTGCTGTGCTGGCCTCTAGCTGGCCTCCAGGGGGCATCCTGCCTCATTGGACATGTGACGCCGCATCCTCCTCCTCCTCCTCCTCCTCCTCCTCTCTCCCTTCAGGCACCCACGTGGAGTCAGTGACCTCATCATCCCCTCCCTCTTCACCACTAGAGCAAACCTGGCAGTAAGCTGCAGCTGCTGGAACAGTACTGCCAGATTGCTGTCCTTCAGCATCCCCTCTCTCTGCGCGCACACTACTGACTTCCTCAAGCTGGGTATCATCATCCGAGCCTTCGAATCGTTGGGCATCCTCCTGGAGCATGTACCCAACACTGTGCTCAAACAGTTCGGGGGACTCCTCAGGAGGACATGGTGGGTCTAGGGAAGGGGTGGCTGATGATGCCATTGAGTACGCGTTGGCAGCTGCTCTGCCAGTACCCTGAGCCTGGGTGAGAGAGGATGAGGAGGATGAGGAGGGCTTGGTCATCCATTCTACCAAGCCTTCGGCATGATGCGGCTCCACATGTCCAGCTGCCGAAAACAAAGACAAGCGTGTCCCATGGCCACGTGCTGATGACGATGCACGACCACGTCCACGGCCAGCACTGTTGTCTCTAGAAACAGAGCCTGCCTGCCCTGTGTTCTTGCCTCGGCACGCTCTGCCTCTCCTTGGCGGTCTTCCAGCCATTGTAGTCGGTAGTGTATATAGTATAAAAAATAGAGCTCCTATGTGTGCTCACAACACACTGTAGGTCCTATGGGTGCTGACACTAACACACTATAGGTACTATGTGTGCTGCTGACAAGAAAATATAGGAGCTCTGTTTGCTGCCACTAACACACTAGAAGTCCTATGGGTGCTGCTGAGAAGAACATATAGGAGCACTGTGTGATGCCACTAACACACTAGAAGTCCTATGGGTGCTGCTGAGAAGAAAATATAGGAGCTCTGTGTGATGCCACTAACACACTAGAAGTCCTATGGGTGCTTCTGAGAAGAAAATATAGGAGCTCTGTGTGATGCCACTAACACACTAGAAGTCCTATGGGTGCTTCTGAGATGAAAATATAGGAGCTCTGTTTGCTGCCACTAACACACTAGAAGTCCTATGGGTGCTGCTGAGAAGAAAATATAGGAGCTCTGTGTGATGCCACTAACACACTAGAAGTCCTATGGGTGCTGCTGAGAAGAAAATATAGGAGCTCTGTGTGATGCCACTAACACACTAGAAGTCCTATGTGTGCTGCTGACAAGAAAATATAGGAGCTCTGTTTGCTGCCACTAACACACTAGAAGTCCTATGGGTGCTGCTGAGAAGAACATATAGGAGCACTGTGTGATGCCACTAACACACTAGAAGTCCTATGGGTGCTGCTGAGAAGAAAATATAGGAGCTCTGTGTGATGCCACTAACACACTAGAAGTCCTATGGGTGCTTCTGAGAAGAAAATATAGGAGCTCTGTGTGATGCCACTAACACACTAGAAGTCCTATGGGTGCTTCTGAGATGAAAATATAGGAGCTCTGTTTGCTGCCACTAACACACTAGAAGTCCTATGGGTGCTGCTGAGAAGAAAATATAGGAGCTCTGTGTGATGCCACTAACACACTAGAAGTCCTATGGGTGCTGCTGAGAAGAAAATATAGGAGCTCTGTGTGATGCCACTAACACACTAGAAGTCCTATGGGTGCTGCTGAGAAGAAAATATAGGAGCGCTGTGTGATGCCACTAACACACTAGAAGTCCTATGGGTGCTGCTGAGAAGAAAATATAGGAGCTCTGTGTGATGCCACTAACACACTAGAAGTCCTATGGGTGCTTCTGAGAAGAAAATATAGGAGCTCTGTGTGATGCCACTAACACACTAGAAGTCCTATGGGTGCTTCTGAGAAGAAAATATAGGAGCTCTGTGTGATTCCACTAACACACTAGAAGTCCTATGGGTGCTGCTGAGAAGAAAATATAGGAGCTCTGTGTGATGCCACTAACACACTAGAAGTCCTATGGGTGCTTCTGAGAAGAAAATATAGGAGCTCTGTGTGATGCCACTAACACACTAGAAGTCCTATGGGTGCTGCTGAGAAGAAAATATAGGAGCTCTGTGTGATGCCACTAACACACTAGAAGTCCTATGGGTGCTTCTGAGAAGAAAATATAGGAGCTCTGTGTGATGCCACTAACACACTAGAAGTCCTATGGGTGCTTCTGAGAAGAAAATATAGGAGCTCTGTGTGATTCCACTAACACACTAGAAGTCCTATGGGTGCTTCTGAGAAGAAAATATAGGAGCTCTGTGTGATGCCACTAACACACTAGAAGTCCTATGGGTGCTGCTGAGAAGAAAATATAGGAGCTCTGTTTGCTGCCACTAACACACTAAAAGTCCTATGGGTGCTGCTGAGAAGAAAATATAGGAGCTCTGTGTGATGCCACTAACACACTAGAAGTCCTATGGGTGCTGCTGAGAAGAAAATATAGGAGCTCTGTTTGCTGCCACTAACACACTAGAAGTCCTATGGGTGCTTCTGAGATGAAAATATAGGAGCTCTGTTTGCTGCCACTAACACACTAGAAGTCCTATGGGTGCTTCTGAGATGAAAATATAGGAGCTCTGTTTGCTGCCACTAACACACTAGAAGTCCTATGGGTGCTGCTGAGAAGAAAATATAGGAGCTCTGTGTGATGCCACTAACACACTAGAAGTCCTATGGGTGCTTCTGAGAAGAAAATATAGGAGCACTGTGTGATGCCACTAACACACTAGAAGTCCTATGGGTGCTTCTGAGATGAAAATATAGGAACTCTGTGTGATGCCACTAACACACTAGAAGTCCTATGGGTGCTTCTGAGATGAAAATATAGGAACTCTGTGTGATGCCACTAACACACTAGAAGTCCTATGGGTGCTGCTGAGAAGAAAATATAGGAGCTCTGTGTGATGCCACTAACACACTAGAAGTCCTATGGGTGCTGCTGAGAAGAAAATATAGGAGCTCTGTTTGCTGCCACTAACACACTAGAAGTCCTATGGGTGCTTCTGAGATGAAAATATAGGAACTCTGTGTGATGCCACTAACACACTAGAAGTCCTATGGGTGCTTCTGAGATGAAAATATAGGAACTCTGTGTGATGCCACTAACACACTAGAAGTCCTATTGGTGCTGCTGAGAAGAAAATATAGGAGCTCTGTGTGATGCCACTAACACACTAGAAGTCCTATGGGTGCTTCTGAGATGAAAATATAGGAGCTCTGTTTGCTGCCACTAACACACTAGAAGTCCTATGGGTGCTGCTGAGAAGAAAATATAGGAGCTCTGTTTGCTGCCACTAACACACTAGAAGTCCTATGGGTGCTGCTGAAAAGAAAATATAGGAGCTCTGTGTGATGCCACTAACACACTAGAAGTCCTATGGGTGCTGCTGAGAAGAAAATATAGGAGCTCTGTGTGATGCCACTAACACACTAGAAGTCCTATGGTTGCTTCTGAGTAGAAAATATAGGAGCTCTGTGTGATGCCACTAACACACTAGAAGTCCTATGGGTGCTGCTGAGAAGAAAATATAGGAGCTCTGTTTGCTGCCACTAACACACTAGAAGTCCTATGGGTGCTGCTGAGAAGAAAATATAGGAGCTCTGTGTGATGCCACTAACACACTAGAAGTCCTATGGGTGCTGCTGAGAAGAAAATATAGGAGCTCTGTTTGCTGCCACTAACACACTAGAAGTCCTATGGGTGCTGCTGAGAAGAAAATATAGGAGCTCTGTTTGCTGCCACTAACACACTAGAAGTCCTATGGGTGCTGTTGGGGTGCAATGCTGTGCTAACAGCACTGCGGTTGGTACTACTGCAATACTGTACTAACAGTAAGCACGCACCAGACTAATCCCCAGCAGCAGCTAATAACACACTAACTGTGCAATCAGCAGCAATGAACGATCAATGACTTAGGTAGCAATGGTTTAGCAAAGAAATAGCCAATGGTTTAGCAAAGAAGAGCAAATCTTTCAGTATCAAGCAAAGACAGAATCAGCAGACTGATCTCTCCTAAAGCCGGAACTCATGTGACCGGGGCCGACGGCGTGGCGGCCTTTTAAATGGTGGGGCGTGTACTAAAGCCCCTGAGCTGTAATTGGCTACAGGCGTCCTGCCTGTAGCCAATTATTGCTCTCCGAGTTTCGGGCGCTGTGATTGGCCAAGCATGCGGGGTCACAGTGCATGCTTGGCCAATCATCAGCCAGCAATGCACTGCGCCGGCCGCGCCGGCCGCAATGCATTGCGGGGCCGCTCGCATCACACGAATGTGATGCGAACGGCCCAAATAGTTCTGGGCTCGCCGAGCGAGTGAACGCCCGGTGCTCGATTCGAACGTGGGTTCGAATCGAGCACCGGGCCCATCCCTAGTTGTGAGTAGGGATGAGCTCGGTGTTCGAGTCGAACATACGTTCGACTCGAACATCGGCTGTTCGATCGTTCGCCGAACAACGAACGATTTGGGCCGTTCGCGCCTAATTCGCGGCCCACAATGCACTACGCCATCGCAGTGTCATCCAGGCGCTGTGATTGGCCAAGCATGCACTGTGACCCCGCATGCTTGGCCAATCACAGCGCCGGCAGCGAGGAGAGCAATGATTGGCCACAGGCAGGATGCCTGTGGCCAATTATTGCTGAGGGTGTTTAGTACACGCCCCACACTATAAAAGGCCGCCAGCACGGCGGCCTAGTGTAGTGTGTTCCGGAGCAGGGAAAGAGAAGCATAGGCAGGGACAGTGACATTTTTTTTTTCTTGCTTAACCTGGATTCCTTTAGTTTAGGGAAAGAGAAGGATAGGTAGGGAGAGTGTCAGTCTGTTTTACTGTGCTAAACCTTGTTTGTAGGGACAGGGAAGGACAGTGAGGGAAATTCTCATTGTGCTATACTGTGCTAAAGCATTCCTCATCAACCATCTTTAAAAAAAAAAAAAATTATAGGGACAGAAAACTATAGGCAGGGAGAGTGTCAGTGTGTTTTACTGTGCTAAACCTTGTTTGTAGGGACAGGGAAGGACAGTGAGGGAAATTCTCATTGTGCTATACTGTGCTAAAGCATTCCTCATCAACCATCTTTAAAAAAACATTTTTTATAGGGACAGAAAACTATATGTAGGGAGAGTGTCAGTGTGTTTTACTGTGCTAAACCTTGTTTGTAGGGACAGGGAAGGACAGTGAGGGAAATTCTCATTGTGCTATACTGTGCTAAAGCATTCCTCATCAACCATCTTTGAAATCCTTGTTTTTTAAACAGTCAGGGAAATTGTCATTGTGCTATTCTGTGCGAAAGCAATCATCCTCAACCATATTTAGAAATCCTTAAGTAAAGGGACAGAGAAGGACACCTGAAGGTAGCCCTTATTGCTTTTTTTCCCATCTCCCTGCAGGCCATCCATTAGAATGTCTGGAAGGCAAACAAGGAGAGGCAGACAGTCAGGAGGCAATAAAAGAGGGCAAGCAGGCTCTTTGTCTGGGGGCAACAGTGCTGGTCGTGGACGCGGTGCATTGTCATCAGCACATGGCCATGGGACACGCTTGTCCTTCTTTTCGGCAGCTGGACATGTTGAGCCACATCATGCCGAAGACTTGGTAGAGTGGATGACCAAGCCCTCCTCCTCCTCCTCATCCTCTCTCACCCAGGCTCAGGGTACTGGCAAAGCAGCTGCCAAAGCGTCCTCTTGGTATCAATGTCAGACTCATCATCAGTCACTCCTTCCCTAGACCCACCATGTCCTCCTCCTGAGGAGTCCCCCGAACTGTTTGAGCACAGTGTTGGGTACATGCTCCAGGAGGATGCCCAGCGTTTTGAAGGGTCTGATGATGAAACCCAGCTAGAGGAAGGCAGTAGCGTGAGAGCAGACAGAGGGGATGCTCAAGAAGGACACCAATCTGGCAGTCATGTTCCAGCAGCTGCAGCATACTGCCAGATTGGCTCCAGTGATGAGGAGGGAGGGGATGATGAGGTCACTGACTCCACGTGGGTGCCTAATAGGAGAGAGGAGGAGGAGGAGGATGAGGAGGAGGCACATCTCCAACGAGGCAGGATGCCCTTTGGTGGCCAGCGTAAGGGCAGTACACCGACGGAATCACACCGCAGAGCTCCGCCTGTGCAGGGCGCTGCCTCTGCCCGTCATTCAAAAAGTTCTTTGATGTGGGCCTTTTTTGAGGCTAGTGCATCAGATCGCACAGCTGCTGTTTGCAACATATGTCTCAAGCGTATATCGCGTGGCCAAAACATCAGCCGCTTGGGTACCACATGCCTGACCAGACATATGTTGACCTGCCATGCAGCTCGTTGGCAAGCCTACCTCAAAGACCCACACCAAAGAACAAAGCGGACCTCTCCTTGCACCGCATCAGCTGGGATCTCCAACCCCACTATAACTTCAGTCCTCTCTGAAACATGCACTGAGAGGAATGAAGGTGTAGAATTAGGTGTGTCACAGCCAAGTACTTGCGGCCACTCTGCTAGCAGTACACCAACATCCGATTCTAGCAGGCAAATTTCCCTGCCCCAGCTGCTGGACCGTCGAAAGAAGTTCACTCCCAGCCATCCACATGCCCAGCGGTTGAATGCTAGCTTGGCTAAATTGCTAGCGCTTCAACTGCTGCCTTTTCAGTTGGTAGACTCGGCCCCCTTCCGTGAGTTTGTGCAATGTGCGGTTCCTCAGTGGCAGGTTCCCAAACGCCACTTTTTCTCACGGAAGGCTATTCCGGCTCTCTACCGGCATGTGGAAGGCAATGTCTTGGCCTCGCTGGACAGGGCGGTCAGCGGTAAGGTGCATATTACCGCTGACTCATGGTCCAGCAGGCATGGACAGGGACGTTACCTTTCTTTCACGGCCCATTGGGTCACTCTTTTGGCAGCTGGGAAGGATGCAGGACAAGGTGCAGTAGTGTTGGAGGTTGTTCCACCGCCACGCCTCCAAAATGCTACTACTGGTTGTGACACACCTCTCTCCTCCACCCCCTCCTCTTCTTCTTCCTCCATGGCCTCTTCCTGTGCTTTGTCCTCTGAACCAGCGGTGCTCCGTAGGCGTTCAAGGGGCTACGCAAGTACGCAGGCAAAAAGATGCCATGCCGTGCTTGCGCTGGTGTGTTTGGGGGACAGAAGCCACACTGGGGCAGAGGTCCTGTCTGCTCTGCAGGGCCAGGCCGAGAGGTGGTTGACGCCACGCCAGCTTAAGCCAGGAATGGTGGTTTGCGACAATGGCACCAACCTCCTCTCCGCCCTCCGACAGGGACAACTGACCCATGTGCCCTGTGTGGCTCACGTCCTTAACCTGGTGGTGCAGCGGTTCTTGGGCAGGTACCCGGGCTTACAGGATGTCCTGAGGCAGGCCAGGGAAGTCTGTGTGCATTTCCGCAGATCTTATAATGCCAGTGCTCGCCTGGCTGAGCTGCAAAAGGAGTTGAACCTGCCCAAGAACCGCCTTATATGTGACATGCCCACCAGGTGGAACTCAACGTTGGCCATGCTGCAGCGGCTGCACACGCAGCAGAGGGCCATCAATGAGTACCTGTGCGACTACGGCACCAGGACAGGGTCAGGGGAGCTTGTTTTTTTTTCTCCACGCCAGTGGGGCATGATCAGGGATGCATGCACTGTCCTGGCACCATTTGAGGAGGCCACGAGGATGGTGAGCAGTGACAGTGCATGCATCAGTGACACTGTACCTCTTGTCCACCTGTTGGAGCACACGCTGCGTGGAATAATGGACAGGGCACTTGAGGCAGAACAGAGGCAGGAAGAGGAGGACTTCCTTGCCTCTCAAGGCCCCCTTTACCTAGACAGTGTTCCTTCTGTCCCACCCATCGCACAGGAAGAGGACGAGGAGGAGGAGGAGGAGGAGGATTGTGTCAGCATGGAGGTGGAGCCTGGCACTCAGCAGCATCAACAGCAGCAGTCTTTTAGGGATGATTTACAGTCCCAAGAAACCCGTGGATTTGTACGTGGCTGGGAGGAGGTGGCTGCGGATCATGTCGTCCTTAGTGACCCAGAGGACTCCGGACCGAATGCCTCAGCTAACCTACGCTGCATGGCCTCCCTGATCCTGCAAAGTCTGCGGAAGGATCCTCGTATTCTTCGGATCAAGGAGAGGGACCATTACTGGCTGGCCACTCTCCTTGATCCACGGTACAAGGGTAAGGTTGCGGACCTTATGTTACCGTCACAGAGGGAGCAGAGGATGAGACAACTCCGGGAGGCCTTGCAGAAAGGTCTGTGCAATGCGTTCCCAGAGACTGGGAGGTTACAAACTCCTGGTCTTGGACAACGAGTTGCTGAGGCTTCGGCCAGTCAAAGAAGGAGCGGTGGGGAAGGTGGCCGTCTGACCGATGCGTTCAGACAATTCTTTAGTCCGCAGCCCCAAAGTATGATCGGTTCCAGCAACCATCGCCAGCGTCTGATAAACATGGTGCAGGAATATCTAGGGGCAAGGTTAGACTTGGACACCTTCCCCACCGAAAATCCTCGGGCTTACTGGGTCTTGAGGATGGATCACTGGCCAGAGCTTGCACAGTATGCAATTGAGCTACTGGCCTGTCCTGCATCCAGCGTTCTTTTGGAACGCACATTCAGTGCTGCTGGAGGATTTGTCACGGATCACAGGGTGCGCCTGTCCACCGACTCGGTTGATCGACTGACTTTCATCAAGATGAACCAGTCTTGGATCACCACCAGCTACCACACACCTGATGCTGATATAACAGACTAATTGATTTTAACATGTCACATCCCTTCAAGACTGATGCTGATGCTGAGTGCCTGTGCTGTTATGTTGACTGGCTATCCTCCTCCTCCGAGTCCTCAATGATACGATTGATGATGATAGCTTGGAAGATCATTTTTGTTTATGGGTGCCGCCACCAGTGCCTAACGCCCAATTTTTCAGCCCCTGTTTAACAGGGGCGTGTAATTACAATTTTTGAAGCAATACTTTGCAACAGGGCTCATTGCTGTGCTCCAAGTACAGTATCTGTGAGGGGTTGCAGTGTTGTGCCACCAGTGCCTAAGGCCCAATTTTTCAGCCCCTGTTTAACAGGGGCGTGTAATTACAATTTTTGAAGCAATACTTTGCAACAGGGCTCATTGCTGTGCTCCAAGTACAGTATCTGTGAGGGGTTGCAGTGTTGTGCCACCAGTGCCTAAGGCCCAATTTTTCAGCCCCTGTTCAACAGGGGCATGTATTTACAATTCTTGATCTAATAATTCACAGCAGGGCCCATTGCTGCACCCACCAAGAGTAACTCTGAGGGCTTACAGTGTTGTGGCAAAGCCACCACCACCACCACCACCACAAAAGGCCCAATTTTTCAGCCCCTGTTCAAAAGGGGCATGTAATTACAATTCTTGATCTAATAATTCACAGCAGGGCCCATTGCTGTGCCCACCAAGAGTAACTGTCAGGCCTTACAGTGTTGTGGCACCAGCACCACCACCACCACCACCAAAGGCCCAATTTTTCAGCCCCTGTTCAACAGGGGCATGCAATTATAATTATTATTGATCTAATAATTCACAGCAGGGACCATTGCTGCGCCCACCAAGAGTAACTGTCAGGCCTTACAGTGTTGTGGCACCAGCACCACCATCACCACCACCACCACCACCAAAGGCCCAATTTTTCAGCCCCTGTTCAACAGGGTCATGCAATTATAATTATTGATCTAATAATTCACAGCAGGGACCATTGCTGCGCCCACCAAGAGTAACTGTCAGGCCTTACAGTGTTGTGGCACCAGCACCACCATCACCACCACCAAAGGCCCAATTTTTCAGCCCCTGTTCAACAGGGGCATGCAATTATAATTATTGATCTAATAATTCACAGCAGGGACCATTGCTGCGCCCACCAAGAGTAACTGTCAGGCCTTACAGTGTTGTGGCACCAGCACCACCATCACCACCACCACCACCACCAAAGGCCCAATTTTTCAGCCCCTGTTCAACAGGGGCATGCAATTATAATTATTGATCTAATAATTCACAGCAGGGACTATTGCTGCGCCCACCAAGAGTAACTGTCAGGCCTTACAGTGTTGTGGCACCAGCACCACCATCAAAGGCCCAATTTTTACTACCACTGATCAACAATTATATGTTATTACAATTCCTGATATTATACTTGACAGCAGGGCGTTCCAGCACCCACCAAGAATAACTGTGAGTGCTTTCAGTGTTGTGCCAACACCAACACCTAAGGGGCCAATTTCTGCAGAGTATAAACGGAAGGTCCCTACTTTCAAACATCCAACTTACAAACTACTACTGTTAAAATTAAATACGTGAAAAAAGTATCAAAAACACTAATAAAACAATGCAAATAAACCAATCAAGTTCATAAGTGCCCGTGAAGAAAGAAGATTATCAAATAAATGTGTAGAGGATTTCCTCTATATTGATGATAAGAGTTCCACAGAGAAGATATCCGATGAAGCTGGTAAGTGCTATTCCAACAATAAGTGAAGATCCCGCCACCAAAGTGAGAAATGAAGGCTTACCAAACAGCCTGCGACCGCCCTTCTCAGGGGGGTCAAAACAAGCTTAGTAGAGCGATGTTCACTCCATGGAAGGCAGAGAAATTCCAGTGAAGACACTTCATCCACAATAGGCGAGTCTCCAGAGACGTGTCTGCACAGCTGATCCAAATCGGAGATGAAAAACACTCTTGATTGATCAGAGTGAATAATCCTCAGCAGTTAAAACGATGTCCAAAGAGAAGAAAGAAAAACTTTCCATAGTGTAGCATTCATCAGGGAAGTTTTATTAGAAATGAACAGGAGAGAAAACAGCTCTCACATAGGTATAAAAATAATGATAAAACGAGAAAATCCTTGCAAGGAAATAAAAAAGCTCAGAGTTTCTGTCAAAGGCTGATTCGCGCCTAAGGGTGACACGCACATGCATTGTGCACGCGCGAATCAGCCTTTGACAGAAACTCGGAGCTTTTTTATTTCCTTGCAAGGATTTTCTCGTTTTATCATTATTTTTATACCTATGTGAGAGCTGTTTTCTCTCCTGTTCATTTCTAATAAAACTTCCCTGATGAATGCTACACTATGGAAAGTTTTTCTTTCTTCTCTTTGGACATCGTTTTAACTGCTGAGGATTATTCACTCTGATCAATCAAGAGTGTTTTTCATCTCCGATTTGGATCAGCTGTGTAGACACGTCTCTGGAGACTCGCCTATTGTGGATGAAGTGTCTTCACTGGAATTTCTCTGCCTTCCATGGAGTGAACATCGCTCTACTAAGCTTGTTTTGACCCCCCTGAGAAGGGCGGTCGCAGGCTGTTTGGTAAGCCTTCATTTCTCACTTTGGTGGCGGGATCTTCACTTATTGTTGGAATAGCACTTACCAGATTCATCGGATATCTTCTCTGTGGAACTCTTATCATCAATATAGAGGAAATCCTCTACACATTTATTTGATAATCTTCTTTCTTCACGGGCACTTATGAACTTGATTGGTTTATTTGCATTGTTTTATTAGTGTTTTTGATACTTTTTTCACGTATTTAATTTTAACTGTATAGATATATACAGTTCTTTCCAGCGCTACACTATTTTTGTATACTCATTTTGTTTGTACCTTATATCAAAGGTTTTTTTGGTGTTTAGCAGCAGGTTTCCTTAAGGGACATATTCATTTATATATTTTTTTAAATCACTTTGCACCTAGCGCAAATTTTTACTTTTTATACAAACTACTACTACTTGCAAACGGAAGAAGACAACAGGAAGTGAGAGGAAATCTACCCCTTGGAAGGAAAATTCTCTCCTTTAAGAATTAATATGGGAGAAAGGTGTCTCCTCTCTACTGATGCTTTATCACCAATCCTTGTTTCAATAAAAACACCACATTTCAAAAACAGTTGTCATTGGGACGCAAAGTGAGGTGAAATGTTCTGAACAGGGGCACAGACAGCAAAAAAAATGTGACAGGGGTGATAACCGTTCCCTATGTTTTACAAAAAGCTCAAAAAAAGGAATTTGCCATGGAGCTCCACTTAAACAATGCAGCTGTTCAAAATTATAAACAGATTCTACATAAGAACAAACCTACAGTCCCTGTCTTGTATGCACCGCCTGTATACGGCTGTTCAGAGTATATAGGTCCTTTTTTATTTTGTGTGCGGGGTTCCCCTTAATATCCATACAAGACCCAAAGGGGCTGGTAATGGGCTGGGGTAGGGGGGGGGGTTGATGGGGTAGCTATGCCATTTTTCCTAAAGATTTTCATCCATATTACCGGGACCAGACATTGCATTAAAGCCGCAAGCAGTTTTAAATGGCTTTTTTTTCCTTTAGAAATGTTATTTTGTGCAGGGACAGTTCTAAACACGGGAAACACGTGGCACTTCACAGGCATACTTTAGACACCCCCCAGGTACAATATTTAAAGGAATATTTGACTTTTTTTTTTTCACTTTATGCATCATTAAAATGACTGCTCCCGGAAAACGTCCGTTTTTAAAACTTCTTTTTGCATTGATACATGTCCCCTGGTGCAGAAGCCGGGTTCCCAAACTCTGTTTCGGACAATAACATGGATAATAGTCGTTATAATTAGCACTTTAGAATCCGAACGTTCGCATCCATTGTATTTAATAGGGTTCTAATGCTCGTGCAAACTTTCGGTCCGTTCGCGGGTTCTGGTGCGAACCGAACCCGGGGGTGTTCGGCTCATCACTAGTTGTGAGTATGTTGATCCCAGTTTTAGATCATATATAGCGGGCCATATATGTTCAGCATCGGTCCATCTGTCATTTTCATGTCTATTTGTAGTTGAAGGCAACCCTAAAAACAGGTGTACAGCGATCAATGATTTTTAGTTTAATCTTTTTTCCTTCATCATTCCTTCGGGATGGACAGAGATGAAATGGATATTTTTGGGATGATCAGGTGGTTGGCTCCATGGGTCGCACACCCATATTCAGGATACTGCTGGTGTACAGGCAAGCTGCTTACATGTTTCGGTTTTTTAATCAAACCTTCATCGGGGCATGCGTAGTGTTCGATTGTGAGTCTAGATATACTTTCCTCATCAGGTGTTCAATTTCAATCACCTGTAGATTCATTAAGTCACTCACGCATCATTCAAGCCTTTCACACAAAGTTGTTTTATATAGACATGGTAGGAAAGGGAATCTGTGCCGCTAAAAACTAAATTAAAGAAAATTGTCTTTCAAGGAACCGTAGATTTATGTATTGGTACTTATAGCAGTAGTATATCTGGGACAGCAAATAATAATTCAGTTAGATGGCCGTTGTATTAGATAGTCAGAAAGATTACTGCTTGATGTCGTTTGCTATAATGCTGCCATAGACCATACAATCAAGTATAGATGGCAGTTGTATTAGATCGTCAAAAAGATTGCTGCTGGATATCGTTTGCTATAATGCTGCCATGGACAATACAATCTAAATTGACCTCATATATAAAAGGTCCCAATAACTCAGATTTTTGCACAATCGATATCGTTTGCTATAATACTGTCATAGATAATACAATCAAATATAAGTGGCAGTGTATTAGATCGTCAAAAAGATTGCTGCTGGATATCGTTTGCGATAATGCTGCCTTAGACAATACAATCTAAATTGACCACATATATAGAGGTCCCAATAAATAAGGTTTTTGCACTATCGATATCTTCCATAGAATTTGTGGATTTATACATAGAAGCCAACAATGGAAACATTACACGTATTCACACATCAGCTGATTTTGTTGGTTTCTGACGTACCAGATAATTCAGTTAGATGGCAGTTGTATTAGATCGTCAAAAAGGTTACTGCTGGATATCGTTTGCTATAATGCTGCCATAGACAATACAATCTAAATTGACCTCATATATAGAGGTCCCAATACATCAAGTTTTTGCACAGTCGTTCTAGGATTCTAAAAATGCAGAAAGGTTGCATTCGTTGTCGAGTCCTATCGGCTGCATACTATTTAGATTAAAAATCCACATATTTTCCTTTTGGTAAAGGATTTTGTCAAAGTCCTGTCTTCAGGGTGGTAAATTAAGACGGTAAATCCCCTTAAAGGTTAGACCATCTGGTTTACCCTGGTGGTATTTTAAAAATGTAGGGAAAGGGGTTTTTCATCGTCTTTTTTGTTGATAGTTTGAATGTGTTCACCAACTCATATTTTAAGCTGTCTTTTCTTTTTCCCCACATAAATTTTCCCACATGGACAAGATAGTGTATAAATAACGCGGATAGTTGTACAGTTTATAAAGTTTGTTATTTTATAGTTTTTTGTACCCTCTGAGTTAGAGAACACATCCGTCCTATCAACAAATTTGCACATTGTACATCTGCCGCATAGGTACATCCCCTTAAGGGGGGGTAAATCTGTTAGCCAATTTGGTTTGGTAGATCTTGTGTATTCTGATTGGACCAGACAGTTTTTCAGATTTCGAGATCTTCTTGCTGTAAGAAGTGGACGTTTACGGATTATATCGCCTAGAATCGGTGCTTCGGAAAGAATATGCCAGTGATGGCTCAGGACATTTTTAACCTGATCCCACTGAGCCCCGAATTTGGTGATAATTCCGATAGGTGCTTCAGACAGATTTTCATTTTTATTTTGTCTTGTCTTTTTAGAAAGGAGATCCCTTCTTTCTGTTTTAATAGCTCTTTTCTTTGCTTTCCTTAGACAGCCATGTGAATAGCCCCTATCTCGGAACCTGCTATAGAGTTGCTGTGCCTCTATTTGAAAATAATCCTCCTCAGAACAGTTCCTCTTTATCCGTAGAAACTGTCCTACGGGAATTCCCTGTATTAGGGACCTGGGATGATGACTACCTGCTAATAAAAGATTAGCTGCTGTCTCCTTCCTGAAGGTTCTTGTGGATATTTTGTCATCAATGACTGATATTGGTAGATCAAGGAAGGATATAGTCTGTTTTTGCCAGGTATATGTCAGTCTCAAGTTTCTATTGTTGAAATTTAATTCTTCCATAAACTGGGTAAGTTCCAGTGGAGACCCACCCCAGATTACTATCACGTCATCTATGAATCTCAACCACAGATGACAGTTATTATAGCTGGCATGTATATACCAGATCTTCCTCCCATAGTCCCAGATTAAGGCAAGCATAGGCCGGTGCCCATGGAGCACCCATGGACGTGCCTCTAATTTGTCTGTAATTGGTATTTAAAAATTGGAAGCAGTTTTTCATCAACATGAATCCCAATGTATTAACCAGAAATTCATTCTGAGCTGACAGAAGTGGGAATTTTTGACTTAGAAAGTGTTCAACAGCCCTGAGGCCCTACTCGTGAGGAATCGACGTGTAGAGTGACTCCACGTCAATCCCCACAAGCAGGGCCCCAGGGGGAAAGCTGACATCCTCAAGGTGCCCCAAGACATCTCTAGTGTTCTGTATGAAGGAAGGAAGGAAGGTCAAGGAAGGTCAAATACCAGCTCTTTAATAAGGGCATCCACAAATTTGCCTATTCGTTCAAGAGGCCCTTTTATGGCAGACACAATGGGTCTACCTGGGGGATTAGAGGCAGATTTGTGGAGTTTTGGTATAGTATAGAACGTGGGTATATTGAATTATGCAACCTTGAGGTACTCATATTCCCTCTTGGTGACAAGTTTTTCCTCAAAGTCTAAACTCAGTTTAAAATTGAGTTCCTTTGTAATTCCCATAAAGGGATTTTGATCCAACTTCTTGTAGGTATGTTCATCACCAAGAAGGCGTAACGTTTCTTTTTTATACATCTCCTGTGATAACAGAACTGTATTACCCCATTTATCACAATTTTTTATGACCATTTTACTAGCCTCCTCTAATTGTCTTAATGCCTGTCTCTCTTCTTTAGTAAGGTTGTCTAAGCCCCTCCAGCTCCAATTCACCTTGGATAGGTATTTTTTTACTTGTTCTAAAAACAGATGAATCCATCTGTGTTTATATAGTGGTGGCATTTTTTGTGATCTTATTTGAAGATTTGATTGGCGTGGACATTCAGTGGGAAATTAATTTCCTTGAGATTCATCTGGGTCTAGATCTTCATTTTCCTCCAAAAGGGAAACTAGGTTTTTTAATGCTTCCTGTTCTTCTCTTTCCATATCAGTTAGTACAGTGTTTTTATGGCGCTGATTGTGCCAACATTTAAACACTAGTTTCCTTAGAAAGAGGCTAATGTCTTTAAACACCTCAAATTCATTCATCGTTGCTTTGGGTGAGAATGATGGTCCCTTTTGTAGGAGTGACAAATGGTGTTCATTTAATGGGAAATTAGTCAGGTTTACTACTCTCATATAGGGGGGGCGGGCTCTGTTTGCCAATATTATTTTGGGGGCTATTAATTTCGATCACTTCCTGTGAGATCTGGGTCTCAGTTCTCGTTTGTTTGGGTCCTCGTCCTGAGATGTTCCCTGTCTGGGATCGTAAATCTGTACACTGTGTTTCCCCCTTTGGGATGTCTTGTTTTTTAATTTTCTCCCGGGACCTTGTCCCTCCCCTATTCCTTCCTTTGGATCTAAAAAAATACCTGAGTTTCCTAATAATGAATCTGGCTCACTGTCCGAAGATGTATGTGTAGAGGGATTGGTCCTAGATTTAGACCGTCGTCCCCTACGTGATTTACTTCGTCCTCTCTGTACCGTAGGGTCAAAAATATCGTCCTTCTCCCAGTCTGCTAAGTTCTGCCTAAACCTTTCCTATTTTGTGGTTTTTAAAGTTTTCTGTAGGCGTTCAACTTCCTTTTTTAAAAGGTCATTGCTTTTCTCAAAAGGTAGGATCAGTTTTAAATGGCTCAAGCAGGCGTACACTTTCCTCCATTTCTGTTTTAATTTATTTTAATTGTACAAGTTCCTCTTCCACTATTATTTGTAAAGTCTCCAGTCCTCGGTTTAGGCAACATTTTTTCCACTGTTCAAGAAAACGTGGAGTATGAAGGTGGCCCGCCGGGATGATTCGTTCTCTGAGACCCCTTGGGATGATCTTATGTTCTATGTGTGATTGCAGGGATGAAATATCCCATTTTCAATTTAAATATTTAATAGTGAGTTTTATATGATTTTTTAAAAGTTTTTTCAAAATATCTTTGTTTTCATCAGATCGCAAGGGGTCTCGAGAGAAGGCGGAGCTAATTTCCTGTTCAATTCCTTCATCAAGGAGATATGCCATACTCAGTACTTGGAATTTCAATCCTTTTACCAAATAGAATTACTGTTGGGTACACACAAAATGGCTGTCAAATTTCAACACAATTTTAAATAAACTATAATCCTAATGCCCCATACACACGATCATTTTTCATGCCGTTAAAAATGTCATTTTTTAAAATGGCCATTAAAACCGATCGTGTGTATGCTCCAGAGCATTTTTAACAACGTGAAAAATTTCGAACATGCTCTATTTTTTCACGTCGTTTTTCATGTCGTTTTTTTTAACGACGTGAAAAACGATAGTGTGTATGCTTTAACGAGGTGAAAAAAAAACGCGCATGCTCAGAATCAAGTATGAGACGGGAGCGCTCGTTCTGGTAAAACTAGCGTTCGTAATGGAGATAGCACATTCGTCACGCTGTAACGGACTGAAAAGCACGAGGCTGAAAAGCGCGAATCGTCGCTCAACAAACTTTTACTAACACGCGGTAACACGAAATTAGCAAAAGCGTCCCAAAGGGTGGCGTCATTAGAACGGAACTTCCCCTTTATAGTGCCGTCGTACATGGTGTACGTCACTGCGCTTTGCTTGAACGTTTTTTAAAATGATCGTGTGTACGCAAGACAGGCTTGAGAGGAAACATGAAAAAAAACGACATGAAAAACGTCGGTAAAAAAAATGGCATGAAAAACGATCGTGTGTACGCCGCATAAGGTGCAGAACAGAGCCCTTTCCTTCTAAAATAAAAAATATTTATCAGGGTGAAATATTTAGTGTTTGGTGGTTCAGGGGAGATAATACCTAGAAGGGAAGTATAATCCCATGTGAAAGGACACAAAAAAAGCAAAAATTAGGTAAACAAAAAAAGCTCATCCCCTATACTCACTCGGGAAAGTAAATTTATAAAGAGAAATCAATCTCTTATATTGTTAATCATATCCCCATTCTCGGATATGGAGTTTAGCCTTTGAGGAAAAACTTGTCACCAAGAGGGAATATGAGTACCTCAAGGTTGCAGAATTCAATATACCCATGTTCTATACTATACCAAAGCTCCACAAATCTGCCACTAATCCCCCAGGTAGACCCATTGTGTCTGCCATAAAAGGGCCTCTTGAACGAATAGGCAAATTTGTGGATGCCCTTATTAAAGAGCTGGTATTTGACCTTCCTTCCTTCATACAGAACACTAGAGATGTCTTGGGGCACCTTGAGGGTGTCAGCTTTCCCCCTGGGGCCCTGCTTGTGGGGATTGACGTGGAGTCGCTCTACACGTCGATTCCTCACGAGTGGGGCCTCAGGGCTGTTGAACACTTTCTAAGTCAAAAATTCCCACTTCTGTCAGCTCAGAATGAATTTCTGGTTGATACATTGGGATTCATGTTGATGAACAACTGCTTCCAATTTTTAATTATAAATTACAGACAAATTAGAGGCACGTCCATGGGTGCTCCATGGGCACCGGCCTATGCCTGCCTTCATCTGGGACTATGGGAGGAAGATCTGGTATATACATCCCAGCTATATCATAATCACTGTCTGTGGTTGAGATTCATAGACGACGTGATAGTAATCTGGGGTGGGTCTCCACTGGAACTTACCCAGTTTATGGAAGAATAAAATTTCAACAATAGAAACTTGAGACTGACATATAAATGGCACAAACAGACTATATCCTTCCTTGATCTACCAATATCAGTCATTGATGACAAAATATCCACAAGAACCTTCAGGAAGGAGACAGCAGCTAATAAGCTTTTATTAGCAGGTAGTCATCATCCCAGATCCCTAATACAGGGAATTCCCGTAGGACAGTTCCTACGAATAAAGAGGAACTGTTCTGAGGAGGATGATTTTCAAATAGAGGCACAGCAACTCTATAGCAGGTTCCGAGATAGGGGCTATTCACATGGCTGTCTAAGGAAAGCAAAGAAAAGAGCTATTAAAACAGAAAGAAGGGATCTCCTTTCTAAAAAGACAAGACAAAATAAAAATGAAAATCTGTCTGAAGCACCTATCAGAATTATCACCAAATTCAGGGCTCAGTGGGATCAGGTTAAAAATATCCTGAGCCATCACTGGCATATTCTTTCCGAAGCACCGATTCTAGGCGATATAATCCGTAAACGTCCACTTCTTACAGCAAGAAGATCTCGAAATCTGAAAAACAGTCTGGTCCAATCAGAATACACGAGATCTACCAAACCAAATTGGCTAACAGATTTACCCCCCTTAAGGGGATGTACCCTTGCGGCAGATGTACAATGTGCAAATTTGTTGATAGGACGGATGTGTTCTCTAACTCAGAGGGTACAAAAAACTATAAAATAACAAACTTTATAAACTGTACAACTACCCGCGTTATTTATACAATATCTTGTCCATGTGTGAAAATGTATGTGGGGGAAACGAAAAGACAGCTTAAATTTAGAGTTGGTGAACACATTCAAACTATCAACAAAAAAGACAATGAAAAACCCCTTTCCCTACATTTTTTAAAATACCACCAGGGTAAACCAGATGGTCTAACCTTTAAGGGGATTTACCGTCTGAATTTACCACCCCGAAGAGGGGACTTTGACAAAATCCTTTACCAAAAGGAAAAGATGTGTATTTTTAATCTAAATAGTATGCAGCCGATAGGACTCAACAAGGAATGCAACCTTTCTGCATTTTTAGAATCCTAGAACGACTGTGCAAAAACTTGATGTATTGGGACCTCTATATATGAGGTCAATTTAGATTGTATTGTCTATGGCAGCATTATAGCAAACGATATCCAGCAGCAATCTTTTTAACGATCTAATACAACTGCCTTCCATATTTGATTGTATTGTTTATGGCAGCATTATAGCAAACGATATCCAGCAGTAACCTTTTTGACGATCTAATACAACTGCCATCTAACTGAATTATCTGGTACGTCAGAAACCAACAAAATCAGCTAATGTGTGAATACGTGTAATGTTTCCATTGTTGGCTTCTATGTATAAATCCACAAATTCTATGGAAGATATCGATAGTGCAAAAACCTTATTTATTGGGACCTCTATATACCGTATATACTCGAGTATAAGCCGAGATTTTCAGCCCTTTTTTTTGGGCTGAAAGTCCCCCCCTCGGCTTATTCTCGAGTCAGCGAAATTTTACATTGTAAATAGTACCTGAAAAAAAGTTGAGAGGCTGCGGCGTCCATCGTTTAAATCCCGCGGTCTCTTCCTGGTCCCTTCCGTGATAGGCGATTCTCAGCAGACACTCTCCGCCTATCACGAACGTTCTCTCATCCTCAGTTTCCCAGCAGACGTCTGTGATTGGCGGAACACCGAACACAGTGTCTGCTGGGATGGATGAGGATGAGAGAACGTTTTTTATAGGCGGAGAGTGTCTGCTGAGAATCGCCTATCACGGAAGGGACCAGGAAGAGACCGCGGGATTTAAACGATGGACGCCGCAGCCTCTCAACTTTTTTTCAGGTACTATTTACAATGTTTAAATTTAAACAGTGAGCTAGGGAACAGTGAGGATAGGAACAGTGAGGATAGGAACAGTGAGGATAGGAACAGTGAGGATAGGAACAGTAAGGATGAGAACAGTGAGGCATTGTTGACCCTCGGCTTATACTCGAGTCAGTAAGTTTTCCCAGTTTTTTGTGGTAACATTAGGTACCGCCGCTTATACTTGGGTTGGCTTATACGGTATGTGGTCAATTTAGATTGTATTGTCTAAGGCAGCATTATAGCAAACGATATCCAGCAGCAATCTTTTTGACGATCTAATACACTGCCATCTATATTTGATTGTATTATCTATGGCAGTATTATAGCAAACGATATCGATTGTGCAAAAATCTGATCTATTGGGACCTATATATATGAGGTCAATTTAGATTGTATTGTCCATGGCAGCATTATAGCAAACGATATCCAGCAGCAATCTTTTTGACGATCTAATACAACTGCCATCTATACTTGATTGTATGGTCTATGGCAGCATTATAGCAAATGACATCAAGCAGTAATCTTTCTGACAATCTAATACAACGGCCATCTAACTGAATTATTATTTGATGTCCCAGATATACTACTGCTATAAGTACCAATACATAAATCTACGGTTCCTTGAAAGACAATTTTCTTTAATTTAGTTTTTAGCGGCACAGATTCCCTTTCCTACCATGTCTATATAAAACAACTTTGTGTGAAAGGCTTGAATGATGCGTGAGTGACTTAATGAATCTACAGGTGATTGAAATTGAACACCTGATGAGGAAAGTATATCTAGACTCACATTCGAACACTACGCATGCCCCGATGAAGGTTTGATTAAAAAACCGAAACATGTAAGCAGCTTGCCTGTACACCAGCAGTATCCTGAATATGGGTGTGCGACCCATGGAGCCAACCACCTGATCATCCCAAAAATATCCATTTCATCTCTGTCCATCCCGAAGGAATGATGAAGGAAAAAAGATTAAACTAAAAATCATTGATCGCTGTACACCTGTTTTCAGGGTTGCCATCAACTACAAACAGACAGGAAAATGACAGATGGACTGATGCTGAACATATATGGCCCGTTATATATGATCTAAAACTGGGATCAACATACTCACGACTTTGAAAAGATATCAAGTGAATATCGCTGTTTCCATCTAGGAGAGTACCCGAAAGACGGAGGCAATACGAGTGTGGAAATACCCACTCGTGGAACACTTCGAAACGGTGAGATCAATCCAAAGCAGTTACTTTCCTACATGTACTGTCAGCAAATTAATGATCATAAACACCGGATCTCCTATATAGCCATATTGGCAAACAAATGTGTGAAATAACCCAGAGAAAATAGACATTAAACAACGCGGGTCACAGTAAAGTTCAGCCTAAATCTACTACTTACTTTCCATTTTTTCCTGACTTTTAAAAAACGATCAATTTCCACCCATGTTCTTAGGTTTTAAGACTAGTCTGATTTTAATATTAAGGTGAAGGGTTATGTAATAGTGTTTGTTTTCTAAATTTTTTATTGTACTAATATATTGCGGTTTGTTTAATAAATATACAATTTTCACGAGTTCCTTGTTGAAGAATTTCTCCCGGAAGGATTTTCTAAAAACCTTCCCTTTTTCTTGTATGCTTAAAATAATTCAGAGGAACTAAAAACGGGAAAAGTTACCCCAATTAAGTTTACATAATTATATATATCGGTGTATATCCGAGAATAGGGATATGATTAACAATATAAAAGAGATTGATTTATCTTTATAAATTAACTTTCCCGAGTGAATATAGGGGATGAGCTTTTTTTGTTTACCTAATTTTTGCTTTTTTTGTGTTTTTTCAAGTATAAAATGCTGTAGCCTCTATACCATATATATTTATTATATATATATATATTGTGAGGGGGTTAGCTCGGCAGCGGGTGTGTGTGACCCCCGGGATGGGCTCCCCACACAAAACAGGCCCAGCAAACGGAGGTTGTGGTTTTCAAAATCAAAAAGGTGAGGTTTATTTTCTATTTACAGTGACAAAACACAGCAAAGCAAAAGAAACATAAACAAAATAAATCCTGGTCAAGTTGACCTCTGACTAAACATACAGGTTTCCTAACTAACAACTGGGATCAGCCTAGTGCTGTCCTAGTCCCTAAGTCCCTGATTTTAAATGTCCAAGCAAATAGCCACACAGGCTTTGTCTCACCGCACAGGGGTTCACTCTCCCTAGACAGTCCACACAGGTCTGGTTCCAGGCATGAGCTAACATCTAATGAAGCTGGGAGTTCTTATAGAGGCCTAAATGAGCTGACAAGCTTCAGCTGGTCTCATCAACTCCCTGTCTGCACGACGCCCCACACTCTCCCTAGACATATGAGTCATCCATGAGCCCACTAGCCTTAGCTGGGCTTATACAACTCTCCACCTAGTTGTATAAGTCGGCGTAAAGCCTGAATCTGGGCGAAATATATCTACCCCCCTGGATGCAACCAGGTGACTTTACCTTCCTGCTGTCACATACCCCCCCCCCTCTTGTTTTAACCTCAGGGTTGGAACACCAGCAATCAGGCATTCATGTACTCGAGACAAAGCATCCACATTCCCCATTTGAACGCCAGGGCGATGCTTTACTGTGAAGTTGAATTCCTGGAGGGCCAGGAACCACCTATTCACTCTTCTATTTGTTTCCTTGTTTTGAGCCATCCACTTTAACGGAGCGTGATCCGTAACCATGTCAAAGTGCCTACCTAGCAGGTAGTACCGAAGGGAATCTAGAGCCCACTTCACCGCTAAACACTCCTTTTCAACGGTGGCGTAATTTACCTCATGGGACTTCAACTTCCTGCTGAGGTAAATGACTGGGTGCTCTTCCCCGTTCCAGACCTGGGACAATACTGCTCCTAACCCCACATCTGACGCATCACTTTGTACGACAAAGTCTTTAGAGAAGTCGGGTGAGTACAACACTGGCTGGCTACATAAGGCTTGTTTCAAGAATTGGAATGCTGCCTCAGCCTCGGGGGTCCATTTAATCATGACCGACCCTTTCCCCTTCGTCAGGTTGGTTAGGGGCACAGCCTTAGAAGCAAAGTGGGGAATGAATCGCCGATAATACCCAGCGATTCCCAGAAAGGCTCGTACCTGCTTCTTGCTGTTGGGACGTGGCCAACTCTGGATGGCCTCGACTTTGTTGAGTTGGGGTTTTATTACTCCCCTCCCAATGGTGTACCCAAGATATTTGGCCTCCTCCTGCCCAATGGTACACTTCTTGGGGTTAGCCGTAAACCCCGCTTCCCGAACAGAGTCCAGGACTGCTTGCACTTTTGGCAGATGTGAGGCCCAATCTGTGCTATGGACAATTACGTCATCCAGGTAAGCCGCAGCATACTTCCGATGGGGCCTCAGCATCTGGTCCATTTTCCGCTGGAATGTGGCCGGCGCATTCTGTAACCCGAACGGCATTCTTTTATATTGGAACGCCCCGTCTGGGGTTACAAATGCGGTTTTCTCTTTGGCCGACTTGGCCAGGGGGATTTGCCAATACCCTTTTGTGAGGTCAAGAGTCGTCATGTATCGGGCTGTTCCCAGCCGGTCGATCAACTCATCTATACGTGGCATGGGGTAGGTGTCAAATTTTGTAACTTTGTTCAACTGACGAAAATCGTTACAAAATCGCCAGCTCCCATCCGGTTTAGGCACCAACACGATGGGACTAGACCAATCACTTTGGGACTCCTCTATCACCCCTAAGTTCAGCATTTTCTGTACTTCCTCCCGTATTGCCTCCCGTCGGGCCTCTGGGATCCGATAGGGTTTTAACTTCACCCTTTCACCGGGCGGGGTAATGATGTCATGCTCTACCCCAGATGTTTGTCCCGGCAGCTCAGAGAATACCTCCTTGTTGCGAAGCACAAACTCCTTAACCTCCTGTTGTTGGGGTTGTGACAAGGTGGCTGCTATTCCAACCTCAGGAATCACGCAACCAGTTTGAGCTGGTGACCAAGTGTCTGCGACTAGGGACTCTCTATCCCTCCAGGCTTTCAACAGATTAACGTGATAGATCTGTTCGGGCTTTCGCCTTCCTGGTTGTCTGACCTTGTAATTCACTTCGCTCACTTTTTCCATTATCTCGTAGGGGCCTTGCCATTTGGCAAGGAATTTACTTTCAACCGTAGGGACAAGTACCAGTATCCTATCCCCCGGGGAAAAGGTACGGGTCTTGGCTCCACGGTTGTACACTCTCTGCTGTGCTAACTGCGCTTGGGCCAAATGTTCCTTCACGATGGGCATTACCTGTGCAATTCGGTCTTGCATCAGGGCGACATGCTCAATCACACTCCTGTGGGGAGAACTCTCACTTTCCCAAGTTTCCTTGGCAATATCCAACAGCCCTCTTGGGTGTCTCCCATACAGTAACTCAAAGGGGGAGAATCCCGTAGAGGATTGGGGCACCTCCCTAATAGCAAACATCAGATAAGGAAGTAGACAGTCCCAATCCTTTCCATCTCTATCCACCACTTTCTTCAACATTTGTTTTAGGGTTTTGTTGAATCTTTCAACCAGCCCATCGGTTTGGGGGTGATACACAGATGTACGTAATTGCGTCACTTTGAATAATTTACACAGCTCCTTCATAACCCGGGACATAAAGGGTGTACCTTGGTCCGTAAGCAGTTCTTTACAAATACCCACCCGGCTAAACACAAGAGATAGCTCTTTGGCTATGGTTTTGGCCGAGGTATTTCGGAGAGGGATCGCTTCTGGATAACGGGTGGCATAGTCCATTATAACTAATATGTACTGGTGCCCCCTAGCGGACTTGATTATAGGACCTACCAAATCCATGGCGATCCTCTCAAACGGGACCTCAATGATGGGTAGAGGGACCAGTGGGCTACGGAAATGTGGCATCGGGGCCGACCTCTGACACACAGGGCAGGAGGAACAATAATTTTCTACGTCCTTCATCACCCCCGGCCAATAGAATCTCTGTAATACCCTCTCTCGGGTTTTCTCTGTCCCCAGATGACCTCCAAGAATGTGCCCATGGGCCAACTCCAACGCCAACTTCCTGTAAGGTTTGGGCACCACAAGCTGCTCAACGGTTTCTTCTGCCCTTTTTGCCACCCGATACAGTAGGTCCTTCTCTACGCTGAAGTATGGGTAAGTGCAGGTATTATCTGGGTTCACTAACTCGCCATCTATTTTCACTACGTTTTCCCGTGCCTTTATTAGGGCGGGGTCTTTCAACTGTTCTGTGGCAAAGTTTTCCCTGTGAACCTCAAGATCAGAAAACTCCACAGACGGTAGGTTTTCGTCTGAGGAGGTGGGCTCCTCTCCAGTTTCTTGAGTCCCCCCTGCCAATACTGATAAGGGAAATTCCGGAGAGTCCTCACCACTCTCAGGGGAGTTCTGGCTATCACATTCCTGGTACATAGGGGCACCAGTGAGGGGCTCAGGATCATCCCACAGTTCCCAGAACTTCGGAAAATCCCTTCCCACAATGGCGTCATGCGGTAACTGAGATACTAAGCCCACTGGATGAGAGAGGGTACCTTTGGGGGTCTCGAAACACACTGTAGTCACTGGATACTCTCGGGTGTCCCCATGCACACAAATAACAGCTACCTTGCTATTCCCAGAGACCTCTGTTTTAACTAACTCAGCCTTTATCAGGGTCACAAGGCTACCTGAATCCAGCAATACCACAACATTTCTACCATTAACACACATTTTGCATAAATGTTTCTCAGTTCCTCGAATGGCAGTGCATGCGACTGTCGCACACAGCGACTGACGCCTGCCCGTCAGAAAGTCACACTGCATGGGTTCCTCCACAACCGGGCAATTG
Source organism: Rana muscosa (assembly GCA_029206835.1). NCBI lineage: Eukaryota > Metazoa > Chordata > Amphibia > Anura > Ranidae > Rana > Rana muscosa. Next base: position 932,301,112 of record CM055116.1, read on the forward strand.
GCTGCAATATGTCCCGCTTGCTGGCAGCGGTAGCAAATGATCCTTCTTGCCGCCTCTTGAGCCGCTGATTTCCCAGGCTGTTCTCGCCAAACTTGGGGTAGAGCTCCCACCCTCTCACTCTCTCCACCCTCACCCCTTGGAATCCTCTTATCCGCCCCTGGGGATGGTCTGGTCTTAGGGTGGAAAGTCCGAGTGTCTCTGGAAGAGGCCGTCAGGTTCTCTGTAGCCAAGTATTTCTCCACACGATCCACAAGACCATCGGCCGTCTCTGGGTCTCCATGGCTTACCCACTTTTGGATGGCAGTAGGAAGAGCTCTCAAAAACCGATCCATTACAACACGTTCCACAATCTTTGGTGCGGACAAAGTCTCTGGCTGTAGCCACTTTCTGCTCAGGTGAATGAGATCATACATTTGAGACCTGGGGGGTTTTCCAAGCTGGAAAGTCCAGTTATGCACACGCTGAGCCCGGACAGCCTGGGTGACACCCAGCCTTGCCAATATTTCAGCTTTTAGCATCACATAGTCTTTTGCTTGGTTAGGCTCTAGGTCATAGTAAGCTTTCTGCGATTCACCAGTTAACAGAGGAGCCACCAGTCCAGCCCACTGCTCCTCAGGCCACTTTTCTCTTTCAGCGGTCCTTTCAAATGTG